>OY728123.1:41642500-44142500 GCA_963277665.1 Viscum album
CCATTTATGAATCTATGTGTAAGGTAGGCAACTCCACAATCACCCTCCAAGTTTCTACAGATTCATGAATTACCCCCTTATGGGACTGCCTACTGAAATATTGGAATCAATTTTACACATTATTAAAGTGTATGATATCTCAATATCATAATCATGGATAAAATCCATCCACCTATGTTTCCACATGTTCAGGTCTCCGTGGGAAATGATATACATAAATATCTTGTGTCAAGTGAAGACCACAATCCAGACTCCTATGAGGTAAAGTAACCATAACATTAATTTGAAAATGAACATTGCTACTTCCAATTTATTTCTGGAATTATTACTTTCATGGTGAAATAACTATTTAGACCCATTAGATATCAATCCATGTTGATGAATTTGGATACACACCAAGCCTAGTCAAGAAGAATTGAAAAAGGCCTTGATCATCACCCCTTACTCCTACAAATTAAGATCAAGATCACAAAAAACAACACCTTTAGATATTTGAACACTAACATTCATTGCTCTCTCCACACAGAAGATAGTAATTTTTGTCAGAGCCCCCAACAGAGCTTCTACATGGCATTAATCTGGTATGAATCACCAGTAGAATCCTTCATGTCTAAGAACACTAGGAATCTCTTCCAAAATATTGGGTACTTCCCAAAAACAACTACCACGATGTTCAACGGGTCCATTTTTATGTTGTACTGATACAACACATACTCAATGAAGTGAACCTCCCTTGTACGAATCATGCACATGGATAGATTTCATAGAGATGGTGGTGTCGAAGGTTATCCTAGACAGTCCTCCAATTTTTGGAATGATCCTATTATGAAATTGAGTAGATAAAGATGATGATGATGAATATGGTGATGAACTAGTCCAAGAACTCATGGAAAATAGATTTCATGATCCCGAAGAACATGGGTGGTGCATTCATAACACCGAACGATATAACTAGGAACATGGAGATGCCATACCAGCACATGAAATCAGTAATCACAATTTCACCCCATACAACCTCAACTAGTGATATCCAGACCATAGATCAATCCAGGAAAATCATCTCATTCCACATTGATGGTGGAAATTAACAACTATTCTCAAGATAGGGTAATGATTATTGAACGTTACATGATTCAGTCTCTAGTAGTTTATGTAAAACCTCCGACCACCATTGGAATTCTTCGCAAACAGGGCCGAAGCAGTTCACAACGATGCACTAGGTTGGATTAAACCCATCTCCATCAGGTCATCAATTTGGATCTGCAGCTCCCACAACTCAAAAGGTGCCTTCTGATTATGAGCCATCTAAAGAAGACTAGCACTATGTTGTAAGTCTATTATGAACTCAATGTCATGTCTTGGAGGTAGAGTCACCACCATATAGAGGAAAACATCCAAAACACTTCGAGAACTCCTAGAACATATACCATCACCACATCCTCCGATCGCACTGACTATTAAACTAACAATGACTGAAGAGGCTCCATATCCCAGCTTCCCACTTGATAGCTCCACTCGCAAGTGAATGCTACACGTTGACCATTCCCATTTTAAAACACAACTCTTCTACGGAATCAGTGAATAATATCATGCACAAAAAAACCAGTCAATGCCATGGATTAAATCATATATCAACATCTCTAGCAAAAATAGTTCCCTAATGGATTGATGTGTCCTCAACATCAGTCTATATCCCCAGAAAATATCAAATAAGTTTTTATTTCCTTCAAATGGAGAAATTAATAATGGGCTCAATGAATGTCTCTCAATGTCTAGTCCTAAGGCATGGGCTATACTGGGAGAAACGAAGGGGTGTGAAGCTCCATAATCAATCAATGTAAAAGAAAGAGTACTAATGAAAAATATCATACCTCACACATTATAGAACAGCACTAGAACAACTACATATGTAGAGTGCAACATCCCACACATGAATCCTCTATCCATCGGTTGTTAGCTTCCCCCATGACCATACCCTGGTCAAGGTACCTAGGGATAACCCTGAGGTCAGCCTCCACCTACACCGGCTACCTTTGGTGATATATGGGCATGCTATCACTATTGATGGAAAGGCATGGATTGAAAATACTAGTGAGGCTTGTGGTGAACTAGCCCACCTTAGACATAATGTGCTCGAACTAGTAACAGACAATGAAGGTTCCCATTACCTCCACTACAGAAACTCATCATCCCCCTGAACATGGGAAAAGAGAAAAGACCAGAGTTTCGAAACTAAAATGTTTTGGGTCATCTTTTCTCTAGTCAAAACCTGGATGGCCTGGACACTGGAGACGTATAAATGATGGAATTTCACATTGAAAAAACATATGTGAATTATACTCATGGAATACCACCTCTCAAGTGCATCCTTTCTACCACCTCAAAAATCATCTAAACCTCAATGTATGTTGATAGGGTGATAGGATTAACCACATACGAAAGAGAAAGACGATGTGTATCCTCTATGAACCTCACTTCAGACTCCTCATATGGAATAATATTGGGAGAAAAACCTCATGGATACTTTAACATGATCTCCAATCCCCTCACCAAAAAACGCATATTCTGGATCCCGAGTAGCTTCTACCTCCTCTTAACCATCAAAGTGGAAGAATTTAATTCCACTAGAAAGTCCTTCCCAATGTTGAACTAAAAAACACTGGTCTCCATCCCCTCCCTAAGGTAAGTCATACACCGTTGATGGGATTCCCCCCTCATATTGCTCACTATTAGGGGAACCCATGACTCTATTGTATCCTCTATCAATATTAATGTGATCACAAGATACTAAATCCAATTCTCGGTCTCTATGTCTAAGACACCTCCCTCATACATTCAATTTTTTTCCGCTTGATAGAAACACAGATCTTATGTCACTGATCATCATCCCCCACTTTTTTGATGCTCCACTGGTCAATTTAGTTAGCTTGATGACCCTCCACTTTTCATAACACATGTGGGCGATGTTTGGGGGACATAGCTAAAAAGAAAACAAGGAACTCATAAGCCTTGATAGTATCGAATTGTATCTAAATATTAGTTTTTACAATTTATTTATTCTAATTTAACTAGAATGAACAAAACAAACAAGAACATGAGTCTTCATGATGCAAGTACCATTCCTATGGTGTGTATAGCAAAAGCAGTGTAGCCTCACTTGGTCATTAGTTTAGCTCATAGTTTTTGCATCAGAACAAGCGGGGTCCTAAAATCCAATGTCCTAGCTGGTATTTCCTATCTCATGTCACACACCATGATCACCTATCAACATTTCCTACTATCCCATGAAATCCTCATGATGCCTAACTCAAAGATTCATCCTACATCTGAACCATCTCATTTGATACAAATCTCTAGATACCCTCTTTGTTCAAGATAAGGGATGTGATAACATGATGTGTAGACCTTAATTCATCACAATGAAAGAGAAATAATGACCATTGTGTCCCGCCTCCAATAGGACCCAGGGCGGCGACCATTACCAAGGATATAGAAATCTTAAAAAAATGGGAGGGTTTACCCTTATTATAGTATCCATGATTGGGAGATAAGATGTATCTACCTTATAAAACCCTATGAATGGTATATATAATGAATAAAAATTTCATCCCACATGCATGTTATATTAAAACAACTAGAAATACATTGAAAAACTCAATGTGAGTACCAAAATGAAACCAAGAAGCGACACAACAACCTTCCGAAACTTCATAGATAGTAAGGTCCAACACATTCTTGGTAATCTATATAGAAACAATAAAACATTTATATATATGAATTTTGAGCATAAACTTATACTCTGTATGTAAAAAAAATGTCACCACTGTACATGTGGGAGAAGCATACTAATTCCCCTATGAGAAAAAAAAACTAAAAAGAACCTATAAGGTTACTAAACACTCCATACCCAACAAGTAACACTCACCAAACAATGTCATTCAAGTAAAGTAATGTAGTAAGCACATTGATATTTTGGTACACCACACAACATCCCACTAGTTAATTTTTCATCACAAAAGTTGATCGTCCAGATTCTGCAATGCTCTTCCAAAAGTCCCATAGTAACGACCTTCCTAGATACACATGATCCTCACACAATAACAAATATTTATCATAGACAACTTTCCCATAACCATAACACGCATCACCCAAATACACCATGGTATCATCCAGAAGACACCTGGGAAACTACCACCTCTTACACAACCATTATCATAAGTCAGGTATTTAACCTCAATTCGTTATAGCCTGCCTGAAGTGTAATGGTTGATCAATGACTAGAAGAGGGAGCATGGTAAATTCATTCTCCTTCCATCCATCCTCACATTGGGTTATTGGGAAAGACACCCACACCTATAACAATAGGGGTGTTTGGCATATAGTTCTCAACATGGGTGGGGTGCGTATAGAAAAAATAATTAACTACATGTTTATACATATAGGTAACAAAAACTCATCCATCCTATGAGATTCCAAACATATAACCAGCCCACTCAAAACAAACATTGTTGCTACCCTTAAATTCATATACCACCATGAACGATGATCACTTGAACACTGCTTCCCTATAATACCCAACTCAAAACCTTCCTCCAACCAAATCATTTGACAAGTTATCATTGTGAAGTATCAATCCGTTTATTAATTTATTAATCAATAATCAGGAATCTAACAAAAACTGTAATCTTTTTAAGGTGATGAAACCATAACCACTTCAAATAAGTAAAAAATTTGAAAGTAACCACCAACTACCATCATCAAAGATATCCTGTAAAACTATTCCTCTACAACCAATACCAACAACACCACCACAAAACAACTCTACACCCAACACACCCATCATAATGAAATCATGACACAACTTAGTTCTTCTTCCCCACTACCCAACCACTCCCCAGATGTAGTCCCACTACATAAAAAATCCGACCATTGCCCAATCAATCAAACTCTCATCCAGAGATAGCATCACACCACCTGTACCATCTCATGCAAAAAAAACACATCCCCACCCATATAAAAAAATGACCAACATAAATGCATGTTTGAATATAACCACACACATCACACATCACACAAGCAAGGAAATGCTTATTTTGATTTAGCATCATTTTTTCTTTAATTCCACTTGATAAAACATTGGTTATTACAAAATTGATTCAATCATAGGGGATACATTTATTTAAATAATAAATGTGATTAAACATTTTAAAATTATTAAATAATGTATTCAAAAAATATACCATTACACAAATAGAGATCACCAATGGCCATGATTTTTAGAAGAACACATGCCACCTGATTCACGACATGGATCTATGAAAAAATATAAAACAAAATAATCAACATCATATTCCTCCAACTGCTTTACGTTAACCATTCTAATTAAATCCATTAAAGAGATTTCAGATGCTTTCACAATGAGTTAAGAGTACACCCACCACAAATGATACACAATTAAAATAGAGGTGAATGAAATCCCAAGCTACAGAAACATTCGAACAAATATTATTCCTTGTGAAAAAATTGGGGTCATATGAGTGGCAGGAAAAAATCAAGAAAACTAGATTGATGTATATGGACAAAAATGAAACTACAAGCCAAGTGGTGTCCTTATGTGTACCAAGATAAAACAGAAACATAGTGTTAAGAGAAAGTCTCATCATCGAAAAGCCATATCCTATATCAATAGAGGAGGGAACTATTTCATGGGACATTAAATTCATATTTTCTCTATGATAACATGGTTTTACTTTTTCAAAGACCCTATAGTGTTATGATATTATGGATATAATTAATATCCTATGAAACTTATTTCGAAATTCCAAAACATGGATTTAAACATGATTTAAATAAAATAAATTGTATGAGGGGTGAAACTAGTGTAACTAAGAATAACTAGAAATGAATTATTGAATGGTGAGTAACTGAATGGGATCCACCAATTTCTTCCCACTGGAAGAGATACACTGATGATGAGTTGAAAACACCTTGAACATATATTGAAAAAACAATATTTTTTGAAATATCTAGAAATGAGCTATTATTGCCTCCCAGAACACTACCAATATTGGATTATAAAAATGTAATGGACCCTAGAGGTCCTTTATGTTACATGTTAGTTAGGAAATACATGCAGACGTGAACACATTTATCAATTTGATTATAATCAAATTACAATAAAAACCTGATTCATTAATCATTCATTTTTAACTATTAGAAAATTATTTATCAATTAATTCATACATTAAATTATTTAGAAACTTTTATTGAGATAATCATGATTAACCGTCAATGGAAAATATATTAAACGTTCTTTAAAATCATGAGGAAAACCTTTATCATGGTACAATGTAGAAATAAAATTATGTGATCGATACAAATTCATTATCATTTTTTAAATAATAATAAGGTCAATTTAATTATGATACAAACTAGATAAATCATGATAACTCTAAGACATCATGTATTTAAATAGAGAATAAATTAATCCCCTGCTTCAAAAGGTCCTCGATATTCTTTATATAATAACATACCATGCAACGGTTCTATGTTCACCCCTCCTTCAAGAACGACATGCATCCGAGGACTCAATAGTACCCCTGAACAAACAAAAACTGATTAAAACCCCATTATAAACATGGGTTTTCATTTAATTTTACATGGAAAGATGAATGGAATTGAAAAGTGATCAAATTGTTAGAAAACTATATAAAATGAAGAAAAAAACACAATGGATAATCCAGGGTCACCATAGAGTGACGATGGAAGCATGTAATAAATCGTTGATAAAGGAATCTTGAAATCATTGAATAGGGGTTTCCAGGTCACCTGGATTTGTGAGAGTGGTGTTGAATCCATATGGTTTGAAAACTCATGTTGCTATAAAATATTTTTATAACATACAACATCATGGAATTGCAGGACGTTTAATCACCATTAACATCATGTAATCCTTAGATTTTAGTTTTTTCTAGAAAAACTATCACCCCTTCAAATTATTTTATTTTTTAAATCCATTATATATAAAACATTGTGAAACCTGTATTCATGTAATTTCACATTCTTCCATTATTTTAAATCTACCTACTTCCATATTTTTGAAGTCCAATCCCGTTGAAATTATATTGAGACCCTCAGTTTTTTAAAATGCACAAAGTGTTGATCATTAAAGATCTGATCCATAGTAGAAGTATTCTTTTTATACAATCTCCATAATTCACATATTGATATAACAACATAAAATAAATTAATATTTGCAACATAATAATTTTTTTCTTCCAAGATGTAATGATGATACTCGACATGTTCATCCAAACCCACTTGAATAAAAAAAATAAAATGTAACAATAAAATGTTACTCATTTGAATTGATTATTCAGATGTATCAATCATAAGTAGTATCAAATTTAATTTTAAAATATCCTCAACAAAATATATAATTTGAGGGAATGAAGAAACCATGAACCATAAAAATACACCATGATTACTAATTACAATGCACATCGACTACATGATAATAGGATCTATCAAATGTAATATGGATCGACTATAAATTTAAATATATTTATGGTCATGTTATAAATCATAATCATTGGCCATGAGGTATATTAATAAATATCATGTTATGGACCCCATTATTTCTCCAACAATTTTTTTAGTTTTTGGGAATTTTATTAAATTAATTTTTGTTCATTATTTTTATAAATTGCTTATCTAAATGTTTGAGCTATGTATTTTTGACCTTGTGTTGATTAAATAAATTCATATTAATCATATGAAATTGTTTTTTGAGATAGTATTAAATTTGTTTGAATTTTTTTTGTTTATTAGACAAAAAACTGTAGAAATATTTATGAAATTAATATGGTAGAAATTATTTATTCTTTACTATGTTATCAAAATTATTTCATTAATGAATTTCTATAAGCTTACATTGCATGATTTTATTATTTTAAAATTTTGATAAATATAGATTTATTCTAGTTATCATATTATAATTTTCACTATGGAGATTATCATATAAAATAGAGAACCCCAAAAGTATTCTTTGATTATTTTTAGTGTTAATACATGTGAAAATAAATCTCAATATTTAAAAATTTTATAACCATTAAATAGAGGTGATGTTTTCGTAATTCTAAAAAATAACGATAAAAAATGAGGCAAATAAATGATTATTGTTTTGTTTTTTTAAAAAACCAATTCATTCAGTTAAATAGATAAAAAATAAATGAAACAAATGTCTTCAGATCTTACATGACTACTATTTTTTTAGTATGAACATAGAAGAACTTCGTCACTCATTTCATTAGTTTTGAAGTGATAATATTTATAAAAGAAACATCTAATTCCACATATTCTAACCTCACCTTATATTCAATTTTTTCATTTTCATAATGTTATGTTATATTTCCTCTATTTTTAATTGTAAGAATCATTGGTTACTTTTCCCAATGAAAATAATGGTTCGTATCAGTTATTCAACTTAAAAAATGGATGATCCAATTGTTGGGAATATAATTGTTTTTATATGTTCTGACACATGTATGTTGTCGAGATAGTTTTGCCTCTATTTATTTATTAAAGGGAACATCTATAAATCGGAAATCACACTTTTAAAATTGCGGTTTTGTAGTGGGTAATAATATTTATATTGTGTATATTAGATTAATGTAGAGGGAAGTGTCATTCTCTTCCAAAATACTAAAAAATTATTTACTTTATTTTATTCTCAATCCATTACGTTCTAAATAGTACACCACAATTTAAATTCATATAGTGACAAACTCTAGTTTATTAATATTTTTACAAATTTTAATGGATTATTAACCCAACCTATAAAATATTCTTACCATATATATATGATAAAAAATTTATCATAAACTATTCTTCTAGATATAAGACCGATTTTATATATTTTCTACAATAACCTTACACTATACCAAACATCCTATTGAATATGATTAGTTATGTAATGTGGAATTTATTAATGAAAATAATATCTAGATAGATCAAAATCCCTCATATTACAAGACATATCATAATAGGAATTAGAAAAAAAAATCGACACATACATGAATTATTTATTAATATATCATTGAGAAATTTTTGAGAAACCCCAAAATGAAATTGGTTCATATCGAGGGACACATATATATAATGATATACACAAGTATGTTTTGAATTATATTGTAAATAATATTTTTCATTAGGTTTAATATTGTATCTTTATGTTTCATCTTCAAGAAAAATTCAATAATTTTGATAGGCATTCAAGTTACCCATTAAAAAATCAACATGTTTAAAATAACAATCATAGGAATGCTTCAAGTATAATACTGGTATATTAATGAGGGAAATGAATAGTTAGTAAAAAAAATGTATCATATGATTAGATGATTTAGATATGTAATGAGTACATATAAGTAATAATTGGAGAATATATTTCTTTAAGATGTTTTATTTAGATAATTAAAAAAATCTGAAATTTAGATAAAGTGCAAATTGATGAATGTAATAATTTTATATAGTATAATTCAAATGATCTATTCAGTTAATTAATGTAGTATGTATGTGAATTTCAAAATATTTTTTAGGAGGAGTTTACAAAAATGAATTATATTTTTTAATATAGAATTTTTATAATCGTTTAACACCTCATATTTTTAGTCAGAGTGAATTGATATATAGATGGATCTTTTTATAAAGTAATTAAAAAATTATGAAAAAACAATGAAGTCATAGGGTAAGAAAAAATGAAAAAGGACAAAAATAATGGTAATACAAGAAATAAATATTATATTTTAGACATAACCACATTTGAGTTTAGGAAGAAATGACACATTAGTACCGATTAAAACAAATATAATAATTTTTTGAATAAAATGTAAAAAAATAGAATGGAATAGAATAAACTTTTTTTTGTATTGGAATGTTAAGATAGCTCATATTCATGTAGTGAAACAAGAATTCATCATGAGACATGGAAATTGTAATTAATTTATATGCATTATGATGTACATGACCCATTATTTTCTCACTTAGTGTCTCTAACTAATGTTGATCATATAAAAGTCACTCCAAATGAAAATTAAATAAAAAAAAATCAAATTTTGATTAAAATTTTAGGAATACTCAATTCATAAAAATAATTAATGTGAATTGTTCATAAATTTATGATTGTTTTAGGTGAATTTAAGAATATAATAATATATAAATTGAAATTAAAAATAGTAATAATATAAGTCGAAATATAAAAATGAATTTGACGATAAATATCAGAAAGAGGAATATAGAAGAAATTCTGATTCTAAAATATTGAAAATAAAATAACCAAATAAAATAAGGAAATATATTATGAATGTAAATGATAATGCTAAAAATTATGGTTTAATCTGGTTTTGGATGGCAAGATAAAAGATGGTAATGAGTGTACGAATTTCATGAATGAAAATAGATTAATGTGAATTAAATCTTTGATATCAAATTAAAAAAAACATATTTATAATCAATTAAAAATGATGATTTGGTTTTGAAATAGGAAGATGATAATGTTGAAGATTCTTTGTCTACCATTGTTCAAAAAACTTAAAGCATGACAAAATTATTTCTATGATGATAAATATAATAAGAAATATTTTGTTCAAACCTAATATTCATCAATGACGAATATGATAACATTTATTAAAAATTTGAAAGGGGTTATTTCAAATTTAAATTATTTTAAATTTATTATGTTAGGGTATTATTAAAATGAATTATCATATATGTTTATAAAATAATTTGGTTATACTGAAAATTTTATTTTAAATAAATTTCATTCTATAGAAAACAGAAATATATGATATAAATCATGTTAGATACTAAAATTTTCTACTACTAATCTTTTTGGTCTAAAACAAGCATTGGTTCCGATGAATTAAACATAATATATACAATTCATGATATCTACAATTGAATTCTCAATCATATGAGATATGTGGATATTGGATGTTCAAGAAAACGGAAATGTAAAATTTTAAATTTTTAATCGTTTAATTCATGTGATGTAGGCCTAGTAACATTATGGGACAACACGTAATGTCATATTAACACTACCAAAGATTTTTCTTTTAATAAATAATTTATTATTTACAATGTATCATATTTATATAGATTAACACATAATTCAATATGTATATCATAACTCTATGATGACTCATTAAAGGTACTGTTTTTTAATGATAGATATATTATTTTTATAAATAAAATTGTTCTGTGTTATAAAAATAAAATTGTTATTATATACCAAAAATATTTTTAATAACTAAGAAAATTTAATTATATGTTAATTAAAACTATTAGTGAATATGATATTTATTCATACAATACTTGGACATTAAAAATTAAAATTGTTTCAGAAGTTTTGAAAGTATGAATATGTTATTAAATTTCAAATGTTAAATTCAAGTATGTATTTTATGTGTGAATCGTGTTTATGTTTATGAAATATATATAAAGAATCAAAATTTTAAATGTTGAATATAATGTACGAAGTTTGGAATTACTACATTTGGAATTATATGGTGTTGTAAAACAAACATGTTTTGGATTAAAGTGGAATGAATTTTTAATTTATGATGAGTATAGAATATTCATCTATATTTATTTCTAATCTATAAAAAGTAAAACATTAACCATTATTTTTTATGACTATAAAATTATAAAAAAATTTACAACATATCTCATTAATCGCAATCAAAATTAATTAACTTTGAGAATTCATAAATACAAAATTTTATAAATTTCATGATGAAAATGTATACAAACCCCATTTTTCTACACATAGGAATATTTCACAAAATACTATGAATGAAGGAAATAGTAGATCAATATAGGTAATGGATTTAACGATGATTATTGAGTACAATGTTAATGATTATTTTTTTGTCATAACTGTCAATATTGATTTTATTGTTTTAAATTTCTTTTATTAGTGAATTATTAAATAAAAAATTTGTTTTGTTTTTAATATATTTATGGTTGTTTTGTTGAAATTTTATTAATTTTAAATATAAAATATATATGAATTCAAGATTGATTCCTTATATAGTTTTGTAATGTTTTTATTTTATTAAATTATATTAATAAATGTAGTATTCTAAATAATATAAGATTATTTGTTCGCGAGTCTCTGCATATTAAATTTCATGAAAGTAATAATATCATAAAATATTAGGATTTAAATAATGATGATGCTGAATTTATGGAATACATTTTTTGTGAATATAATAATCAGGAAAATGATAAAGGATTTATTTTCGGTGAGGAAATGTCATTAAAAACGTATATGTTGAAAACTCATAATGATCATGAACTTGACAAAGTAATTGAATTTTTATTAATATTAAATAAAAACATGGAAATAATTTTTAATTACTAAAACAATCATACATTTCATGATGATTTATGGCATGTTAACATTGGTGATACATTGAATTATTGAAAATGGATTAATGATATTCATCATGAATTTAATAAATCTTCTGCAAATAATGTGTAGAGTATGGTTGAATTACCAAAATATTAACAAATAAATTGATATATGGGGATATTTCATTATAATCATAGACATGTTTTTGTCACAATAAAAAATGATGAATGACTTGTTGTTAAAGATTATTCTTAGAAAAATGGAAATGGAAATGAATATTATTTTACTCATATTTCAATGATAGATGATTTTTAAATTTAATTAGAAATTTATTATTGTAAAAATATAGAACTATATCGAATCTATTTAATGAATTATTTTGAAATGGAATTATTTTTAAATAATTATTTTTCAATCAACCCCTTTTATGTTTAAATTAAAATGTTTAAATCATGTTTTTATACATATTAATGAAATATTTAGTCTTAAGAATGATCCTAGAGTGAGGAAAGGGATAATATCACAATCTTAAATGGAAAGATATTTATACTATTATGGTTGATCCTAACACATTTATAAAGAAAAATTTAAATGATAGATGTATTGTGTGAATAGATGTGTATGATATAATATTTTTTTCCAATAATATTTTACGTTTTCATTAATTTTATAAATTAATGACTTTTGAGTTTGATTTGCGAATAATGGGGAAAACCCTATTTATCTTGGATTAAAAATTACCAACAGATCAATTAATTTTTTTTAAATCAATCAATGTATTCAAAAAAAATTCCATAAGGTTTTTCCTTGATTCATTAATGTATTTGAAAAAAATGATGAGTAAAAATTAAAAATTGTTTTTTATATTTCTAGAAATGGTTTGTTTATGGAAATGTGTAGAGGAATAATATAATAAATAATTTAATTGAGTAAATATATTCAATATATAACATTACATGTTTTTAACAAAAAAAAGAGAGGGATTTTTTTTCACTTAGCTGGAAATCCGATTTTAAAACTGAGTGTTAGATCTTTTTATTTTCGATAGTTGAAAATAGGATATTATTTTTAAATAATTTTTTTTAAATTAAATAGATTAAAATTTAAATTGAAATAAATTAAATAAAGGATAAAATTCAACTTTAAAACATTGAAATTTATTATTAATACTTTTCACAGTTAGACAATGAGTTATCATGGGGACCCGAGACCCGTAGACCCTCGACGATGATAGAATAAAAATAATAAATTTATTGTATTCATATGAATTTTTGTGATTAAAAAAAATAAATCTAAAATGATGCGTTGAATGAGAAATCTAAGACCACATTTAGGTCAGGAATGCCATATTTACCATAGTAACAGTATAACCTAGATGCACGATAGGTGTTTGACCCCTCACACAAGATAATACATAATATTTTTTTGATTAATTTATTATTCTTTTTTTATATAATAAATTATTTCACATAAATGGTGCATCATATGAGAAATATGAGGCCACTATTCAGTACCGAATACCAGGTTTACCTTATCAAGGGTATAACCATTGCAAGCGTCACATGCTTCGTAATATTGCACCCGAAGATAATTTAATTGGGTTACTAATTATTTGTTGGGCAATGAATAATAATAATAATACTTTTATTATTAGTGTTATTAATGTAATTGAAGACAAAAAAAGAAAACGTACTTTCAAACTTAATAAATTATGTCATCGTGAAAATAATAATTGGTTAATGTAAAGAATGTGATATTTTTAATTATTTCAATTAAATACAAATCAGAAATAAATATTAATTTAATAACTGCTATTTTTTATGATTGTTGTTTTTTAATTATACATGATTCCATTGATGAGTTATTTTAAATAATAATAATTATTATTATAGTTATTATTAATATATTGGGGAAAAACATTGATATATATATATATAATGATTTTATATATATGGGATTAAATAAAAATATAGTTATATATAAATGTGAGGTTTTATATATATTAATATACAGATGTTTGTGTATATATATAACACACATATATTTTTATTGATATTTATTCTTGGGATAGATAAATTATTATTATTTACCTACTTAAATGAATTTAATGTGTCAACTTAAATCAATGTACAAAAAATTTCATCTTGTAGTAAAAATATTTAATGTGACCTAGGGTGCATACCTGGGAACCCTGTTGGGAGTCCTGGATAGCTATTAATATTACTGAAATAACGGTTTGACCTTTATGTAAAATTTTTACGTTGCGCTCTAACATTGTGTTCCCGATAAAAAAATAAATTTTATTAAATGGAATAAAAATACATTAAAGGAAATTAATAGAATTTATTGAGGGATAAAAATAAATAATAATATAGATACGATTGATGAGAAATTGAAAATAATAAAAATGTGGTAAACCCACTTAAATGAGTTGTTACATTTATTCCACCATTTTATTTTTATTTATTGATTTTTTATTTATTTATTCCCATTTCATTTTCATTATTATTTTTTTTCCTATCATCCTATCATACATCTCCCTATGTTTCACCCTTGTAGCGTTCCATTGGTGTTGCTCCTCCTCCTTCGGATGCCCATTGCGACTCCATTTCTCATTTTTATTCTTCACTGTCAGTTTCAGAGTAAAATGCTTGATAAGGCTAACCTCATGTTCAATGAATTGTAAGATCTCCATATCTATTTATCGTGCGATCTGTCATGGTTGGTTTTTACAAGAAATTATGGATTTTCTAAATTCATATAACATTTTTAGGTCAAATCACAGAACTTTGTTGGGATTAGGATCCCATACGAGTATAATGTAGGGTGTCTACTCTCTATTCCCTCATTTCACAATGTCATTTAAATTTCACATTGAGACGCTTGTCGCAGCCTACCGGTGGGATCTATGTTTTATCCTTTCTAATTTAATAAAAGTTTTTTGATGAACCTTTTTACATTTTTTTAGGTATTTTATCCCATTTAAATTATTTCAACATCGTTGGATACCCCTTTATGTGTGTTGACATACTTGGCATATTTTTTTTGTTAGCCCTGAATCAATTAAATTAATTAATTACACATGTTTCATGAACTCTTTTGATTAGTTTTGATTAAATTAATGATTTTTGGGAATTATGATCAATGATCTTGGTTTTTTGATTAATTTTTTCCAAATGACTTTCTTCATTGTTCAATTATTATCTTTTTGTTCCTTTTTAGATTAATATATATGATTTTATTATTTTCACAGATAATTTTCATTGGCTATAGATTCTTGGTATAAATGATCATTTACTATGTAGAGTTATCTATACTTTTTAGTTACAATTATAAATGAAACTATGTGATACTTTTTCTATGACATTTATTTATATTTATTGCGGGTAGAGAATGTTGGTTTGGTATTTAGGGATGCACTTGGACTCTCCATTTTGGAAAAATAATCTCTATGCACTCGGGGGAAGTGTCTTAGTGTTTTCCAGATAGAGACATCCTCGGGCTTTCAAAATACATATGAGTGATACCGATTCCAAAAGGGCCCCTCAAGGACAGTTCTATTGGAAATTTGGCTATGCCAAGCCACATATGATACATGACAACTTTCATTGTGAGATCGATATTGACTCACTGTAAAGTCTTATGTCAAGTGATAATTGGCCTTTCAGAAATATCTTGGATGTGCTCAGAGATATTCCATTAATTGAAGGATGTACCATATCGATACCTTTAGGATGGACTCAGACCCCAACAATACAAATTGAACAGAATAAGAATAAGGATATGTGGAAAGCATTTATTAATGAATCCAATGTTTCCTTTTGTAAATTTTTATAATATTCTTGTAAATTAATCACACATTGTCGACACATAAACTAGACCCAGGCTAAATAACATGCTTGGGGTATTGTTCTCTTTGTCGGCCTTTTTATTTCTAGGATATATAAATATGCAACCTGCTTACTATAGGTACTGTATTAAGATTCCCGAATTATATCTAATTATTTTAATGAATTTTTCGATCATATTTGATCCATTAATAATATGTCAGTTACCCATTTATGAACTATTTATTATTGAAATCCTCATTTCCTAGTATTAACTGTTCTGTTATCCTTAAAAAATAGTTTCAGTCAACCTGGTCCTTGTATACTAATCATGGATCCATCATCAACAAAATATTAATCACTATATAAATATCATATATATTCACTATATATATATATATATATTTTATAGTCATCCATAAAATGAAGGTATATAAAAATGAATTTCACTGGAAATAGATATGGTAGAATATGTGTACACAAAAACATTGTTTTCAATTTCTAAAGGATGGAATAAAATAAATAAAAATTTTAATTCACCTTTCAATAATAATTATTATGTCATATATATCATATATAATAATCAAATATTTCAACATTACAATCCAAGCATTGAGAAAATGAAACAATGAATCAAATCGTTTTAGGGAGGTGGTTATTCACACATATATACATGGAATGATATCATTATGAAATGTATGGGAAGGTAAGAAGGTGTGTAAGTCCTAGTGATTTTATAAAATATTATTCATTGAATAAATATTATTATAGTTGTTGATGGACACATCCTCAAGTAAAAATAAACTGTAATATATTATTACATAAAACCACAAACATTATACTTGTTTGTAATAATTTGAATGAAACATTTATGAATAATATATAGTTAACATATATTTAAAAAATTATATGGTAATAATTGTATTAGAAATATAAAATGAAATAATTTTAATGTGAAATTTATTTTTTATAAAAAGTGTGTATACGATCAATATTTTTTTTCTTAATAACTTTTATTAATCATTATATGTGAATAAATTTAATGGTATTGAAAAATTATATATTTGTTAAAATGTTTTATCATTTATCACATATTTTTACTATGCATGGGATATGTATTAATCTAGTTTTATTTTATAAAAATATATATTTATTTAAGTGGTTATCATCTTGTTTTTCATTCTTATTTTTTGAAAAATAATTTCTATAACTTATAGACATCGAATTTAAAAAAATGGAGTCCATATTTTGAATTTGGATGTTCAAAAAGTACTAATAGGTACATTTTAATCTTAAGCATTAATAATAGTAACTATGGTAAAATATATCATTGTCGTAAATAGAAGCTACTTAATTTATGTCAAAACTATGGATTTCAATCAACATTTTTCATATAAATACTAATAGATTAATGTAATTTGACCATTATCACATTAGGATTTATATTTAATTTTTTATGATACATATGGTCAATAATATGATCTATATTATATTTAAATAAAATAATGTTACAATGTGTCACTCTCGTAGTTTTAAATATCTATTATCTGTTCAAATAGTTTAAAATAAACTTGTGAATGAATATTAAAAATATTTTTTAAGAATTTGAATTATTTTCATAATTATAATTTCATTCTTCCTTTTGATTATTATATAATTACCATACAATATCATGAATCCCAAATACCACTATTATTCAATTATTAAAAAAAATTAAAAATATTAAATGAAATATAATATATGTAAGTTAAGTATTCCGTGAATGTTATATATAGAAATAATATGATAGTAATGTTTTAATGGATTTTAATGTAAGTTTATATATTTATTGTTGTTTATAAATTTAAAATAATGAATAGTTCTAAATGTAACATAAATTTTATTTCATATCTAATATTTTATTAAATAATTCAAAATTAATATAAATATTATATGTCTCTATATGAATGGAATTTTATTTAACACATCTTCAATGTTCTATTTATGTGTTAATTTTTCATTTATGGTAACATTAATTATACATTATTATTAAAATAGTTGTTGCGACATTTAAGTACCAAAATAATATACCAAGTGATTAATAAGAATCATATAGATTAAACTGAAACAAGACCCTGTATGAATTCCATTTATAGATATTATATCAACAGTAATTTTTTCGATTATTTCATGACTATTTCAACAAACATTTATTGAGAATAAAATTATTATATTTTAGTATCATATGAAATTTTATGGGATTCCTTTCACTCAGTTATAAAAGGACACCCATAATTTATATTTCTAATAACACATTGAACCATATATATTATACATTCCTTACAAAAACTCATTTTCAATATCCAAATCCAATTTATAGTGGTGAGGGTCATCAAAAAAACAAATCTCAGGATCGTTATGTGGTGGTCCAAATGGGTTCTTTTAATGAAGAGATATTCATCTTAGATAATCAGTTTATATATGATTCATCTTTATCATCTCTACATTTAGGTTGTTTATGATAAATTAATAACACAATTTCATGTGTTTGTGGTGATTCCCTAAAATAATAACATATGTATAATTTGTATACATAAATGTTATTATGATTTCCAAATAACATTTATTCACCCACATTACCAACAAATTGGAGGTGAATGTATTGCTTGTGCGTACATACAGAGGACCATATAAACATGAAAATAAAATCCATTTTCCCCATACATATTTATTGTATAGTTATTATAATGGGTTTTATACTATATATGTCACAAATAGACCCAATGAGGCCAGATCCTCAACTCCCCAAACCCACCACCAATATGAAAGGGGTTGGAGACTAGCACTGATTAAGCATATAACATTGATGGGAGTCCTTCTTCATGATGTATCTAAACTCACATCTAATCTAATACCATGATAATGAAATTAATGTATAAATATATAAACTAAAATTAATCCATACTTCTATAACCAACCAAAGTAAAATGGATGTACTAAAACCATAAAAAGGGAAAACCACATGCCCACCAAGAACTGTAAAAGTGTTTATCCTACTCAAATGATAGGGATCACTACCAAATGAAAATTTTAGAATTATACTCATCCTATCTCAGTTAAACACCTACACCAGTGTATCGCACCTTGCACCACCTATCTCGAGTCTCTCAAGGACTCCATCAAAAGGAATGTAGTTAGAACATGACACAAACATGTTGGAGTAACTCATGAAAATATGTGTAAAACAACACTCAATAGGCCCAAAAAACCAAATTAAAAGGGATGAACTAAAAATTAATAGTTAGATTGATAAAAATAAAGGGAACAAAATCAAGATAGATTATCCACCTTGATCCATCCTTGGAAAAACATGACTAGTTATGTCAATCTACAAGTGGTGTCAACAAAGACATGTTATAGCACCACAAGGACTCAAAGAAACACCTAGGTATGCATGTCTCCTAATCCACGTCTCATGAGGTTATGATTTGATTTACATTTATAGGTTTCTACTCATTGAATGAATGTAACACAGAACCAGAAGAAATCATTCTATGATTTCAACAATCATATATGCCGCCTGTCTGAGAGATACAATCCATTGTGAACAACAAACTAGATCTAACTATTTTTCTAAACAATAGAGGTCCTTCCATAACAAACATGTGCACTAAAAAGGATTAATAACTCAGGTGTAGGGTCCATACCCTCACCATTGGACACAGTCGAGTAATTAATGATCTAGACTATTCACACAACATGCATCCTCAAGAATGAGAGAGAGCAGAGGGAACCTCACATCAACATTTACCAACTGTTGAGGGAGTACAAGATCCAAACTAACACGAGAAATATCTGTCTCTCTGGTAAATATGGTAATTAACCTCAATCCTTAGAAGGAGAAATAAATACTAACCAGGTACCACATTTAAATAGTGGATGATCTAGATCCTTGTAATTTTACTGAATATCTATGGCAGATCCATCTCAAATAGAGGAATATCTCCCCTTTGAAACTAAAATGAAATGGATTACTACTCTGTTGATGAACACCCACCCCCTGATACGAAATGGGAGTGGAAACCAATATATATAAGACCCAATACAGGGATCAAAATTGGTGTACCACTATACCAGTAAGATTACTATTGGGTACCCGAACCTTACACCGTAGTGGAATACCAACCCCTGGCTAGTTTCTTTACACCCAAGTAGGACATGGGAGTATCAAATATTCAAGAATATCCTATATGGAGAACATGTGACCTAGAATAATAGGGGAGTTCAAACCCAAATGATAAAATACCTTCTACCTTACATGATATGGGATTACCAACACTATCTATATGCAACATATGGAATACCTGCACCATGAATCAAAAGGGAAGCACCAAATACATTAATAAATGACCCATACCCCTGTCCAACAATTGAGTAAATACCTTATTTGGACAGTGATTTTGGAGGTCTCGCCCCTAAGAACGGGTTGGGATCACATTCTGTAACTACAAAATAGATTAGTGGAACTTGATCCATAAGACATCAGATGAGTACAAACCTTGATAGAACAACCATCACACTCTATGAAACACAGTAATCTATAACATCGACCATGCTTCAATAAAAGTAAATCACATTTATCATACCTTGGATCTTAACACCCACATGGTGAAGGGGAACTATTCCCTCATAAAACATGGGAGATCCTCTCAAAAATACTGTAGAATATAGGGGACCCGCATCCTAAGGTTAAAGGGAAGGTTATCGATGCTGAATCCAACCTAGTGATCCAACTTGATCCCTATCCATGGTTGAGTAACACTATAACAGATTAATTCATTGAAAATTCTACACTATATCTCATAGGCATGAATGGAGGCCACTGTTTCTATATATGAAGGAATCTACTTAGGATTGGATACTAGAAAATAAAAATATGAGTAACAATGAAGTGTATACATAATGTGGAAGATCTCAAGAAGATCAAAATGAATGCACCCGACATGCACTATGGTCTACATGGAATTTTAAACCTCCCTAATACCGCAATGTGTATCCTATATACATAAAAATTCATGCTATTTAGGAATAAAAATAGTGTGAAACCCATACATCGTGTGTCCTACCTCACCTAGCCCCTTCCATGTTCTTCCTCCACAAGCCCTAGCCAACCATGCCCCTCATACTCTATGAAACCCAAATTATGCATCGTTTTATAGATAAATGTCCACATGGTTGTGTTGTTTTATCAATATCATGTCTTGTACCCCATGTATTCATACTTTGGATATATAGTTCTACTCATTATGTATATTTACATGGATACCCCGACCATTTCCTCTGGTCAAATGGCATGGGGTCACTAGACAATGTGTTACTCTTAAAAATCATGTACACTCAAAACTATAAACATCTCCACTGAATGGGATGAAAAATTGACTTGTACACTAGATGAAATTTCATGTATATGAAAAATATAGTATGGAATTACCTTGTCAGTCACTTGATTCAAAATTATTTTCCATAAAACCTATAGATCGACATAGCTGGTATGTCTAGAAATTAAAAAATATCAATAAAATAGGAAAAAACCACATAAAAATAGAAAATCAAAAAAACCAAATTCCTCCTAACTTGATGGTGAAACATTGAATATTAGGGTGCAGAACGATTCATAGATCATGATGCATTTCAATAAGATGATTTTTAGTTACAATAATGGATATTGTAATGAATTTTTCACTTTGATTGGGATCGGTTCCTATCTGTAACTAGAGGGGAGAGGAAGGACTTCATTTTTCTCTGATTCGATCTTGATAATGTGAGATGGGTGATAGATTATGTGAAAATATTAATTAAGTGTTCAATTAATCGACAATCGTACTACACAACCCACTTCGTACTCACATATGAATGAACTCTTGGAATATGAAACCTTATTTAATGAATATGGTAAACATGAAATTATGAACTAAACTGATGTTTATAATTTACAATCCTTGACATAGATCACGAGTTACAATACATTTCAACTGAAACATAGAGAATGTGAAAAAATATTTTTAAAATTTTTTAATGTCACCCTATCGAGGCCCTCCAAGCCATAAAATCCAATGCCCAATTAGAACACGTCCAAAAAATATTCATAAAAATATACCAAAGTGTAATAGGTCAAAACCTAAGTCACTAAATTATCCCCCCATTATGTCTTATAGTCTACAAAATTTAAAATCCTATGAATAAGGGATATAAACCAATCTCTCCACTAGAACCACCATGATAGAGAGATCATCATGGGTTAATTTTCTTCTTACAAAAACACACAAAAGGGAACCACCGAGACCAAAAAACATTCAAAAATAGCTCCAACCAGGTCATTATCATGCAATAAATGGAACATGTATACTCAGGTGTGATATTTGGAAACCACTAATACTCCCATTCCATATACATTCATCGGTTCTAGAGGTCCACCACCTCAATAACCAGATGCATATACTAACATAACCCTTAAATTTACTTCCAACCCTAGATTAACTACACCACAACCTCCTCCATTGTCATGAATTCATGGTTGACACAAATAATGCAATGTAAATAAAGAATATACATGGTTACCCCTATTATAAAATATTTTTTACTGGTCCATATGACTATGTCACACTTTATGAAATACAAATCACACAACCAAAAACACATCCACACCAACTATTGGCATTCCAGCTGAGTTTGGAGGGTAGAAAAACAATCCCAACTATGGAAAAATAAAATGATATAATTATTCTTCTATGGAATGGTTCTATGAAAGTCTCTTCATCCATTATGGCTACCACGAAAAATGGTTAAGGTTGAAAATCTCAAAACAATTCCATGAATCTCTATAAAACTCAATTACACAACCTCACATTTAACACACAAATCTGAGGAACTCGATCCCTACACCTCATCACAATTCACATTGTATGGAACTGACGCACCCTTAGGGTTTTGGTAATGCAAAAAAAAGACATCTCATTCGGGAAATCATCCCTCATTCTTCTGAGTATAATTCTATGTCAGAATATACCATTTCCTCCATGAGAATTTCATGTAAAAAGATAATTCCTTAAATTAAATATTAGTAGAAATAAACAAATGTATTCCCAAATAATCACCCTGGGTATAACTGGACCCCCTATCTAAAACCCCCACCTTGATAGAAGACCCAAAACATAAAATTCAGAGATAATAATCCACCAATTTTAGATACTCCCCACACAAGGTGTCACTAAATAAGCGTCAAATTTTTATCTTCATCTCAAAAACTTGTCATGCTTTGGAATGGACACCTCTTCTTTGTGCATTGGAAGCTATATAGAACAAAAAAAGTGTGTTTTTCGGATGCCCCATGCCACCACGAATAGACCTCAATAATGTATAAAAAAGTTAATATTACCTCACAATAGTTTCTAACAATTGATAATGCAAAAAATTAGAAGGAATCAATGTGAATATATTTTAATCCTTGAATATTAAATATTAAAATCTTCCATGGACTACACTTGTCCTAGCCATGTTCTTCCATATCCTCAAGCATGTAGTAGACCACAAAGGGTTATTAGTGGAGAAACTTTGATCCACCATTCACATCCTGCTCCACTCCCATCTCCTCCACCTATAATTCCAAAACGTGGAATTGCCTTATACAAATTATACCTACTAAAAGGAGGTATATTGATCAAATACATTTCATAAGCCCAAAGTATTAGAAAATATCTTTGAATTCTTTCTTTATCGTCGCATGCATAACACAACCACTCCCAGGTGTGAACTCAACATCAGTTTGTCTCCTACACTACTGATCCACATGCCTGAGCTTTTTCATGAAAATAACTCTAGTACCATAATCATGTCATCCATTTACACTGAACTAATATAGATTCCTCATCCTCAGGACCAGCACAACTTGCCACATCTTCCCATCCTTCTGCAATGAAGATCTCGACTACTAGATCTCACATTACTAATCATGCATTAGTGTTAAGGAACAAGGATTAAAAAAGAAATCTTATGTATATATGGAGGCCAGTATCAAGGGAATGTCCTATGAGAATTGTGTCTCAAACCATATATAGGGAGAAACTTTACTTGTCTCTGATACTCTGTGAGTACAATAAAACAATCATGCAACCCTGCTGATGCTATAGATTCTCATGGATAGATAAATATCTCGAAATTTCTATGTAATAATCTTCCTATAAAATCCTTTGAAACACTACCCAAGTGAGTGTAACCTCACCTTGGGTCTGCGACAATAGACTCCCCCATCACCCAAATAAAACCTACGAAGGACTATCTGCTTGGACATTCATATTATTGAATGTTCTCCAATTGAAGTCGAAAACAAATGTGACTACCTCGTTTCAGTCATCAATTGCCAAGGGTTTATGATCAACCTAGTATCTCAGAGGTCACATCCTCTAGAGTCCATGTAGTGAACTCATCCTACGCACATCCTCGACATTAACTTCCATCACAACCAGCTACCCAACTATTGGTGGATCAACAAGAAGACAACTCAGAGGTACATCCTCATTACTAATTCCCTACACTGATGCATCTTCATGGGATGATCAAAACCAAAATATTAACACAGAATAATGTATGGATATCTTCATGGAAGAATCCTAAAATAAAATCCCATGGTACCACAACAAAGAGTATATAAAGGGAGATGACTCAAGATGGACTATAAAAAACCAAAACCCAGTATTATATGATGCACGTAACACTATTTACGAATGACTTGTGTCCTAATGTTCCATGTAAAAAAGTAGTTTAACATAATCGTTATGAATGGTTTAGTAGGACTTTTTTATAACACTAGAACCTCTCTCTTTAGAGAAGAGCATGAAACA
This sequence comes from Viscum album, assembly GCA_963277665.1. NCBI lineage: Eukaryota > Viridiplantae > Streptophyta > Magnoliopsida > Santalales > Viscaceae > Viscum > Viscum album. The sequence continues at coordinate 41,667,616 of OY728123.1, forward strand.
CCCTAACACTATCTCTATGAAACCCAAAACAATACTCATGAAACTGTTGTCCCAATGTGGAACCTGCACTCGTATAACACTATTATGACCCAATATAACATGGAATTGAACAATAGTTTCCAATCCAGCCTCCAATTGGCCAAATAATATTAGATAGAGTCACATAGGAATATAAAATATATTGGAGGCCTTTTCCTATAGTTCCTATAGTTACAAACCCAAAATTACCAATATGTAGTTGTGCTAAGATACAAAAAGTTGGAAACTAAACTGTAAGAAAATGTCTATCACAAACATGAGTACAATAAATGTAATGAAATAATTAAAAGGGGAAAAAACATACCAAAAAATGTAAATGCATCCAACCTTTTCTGGGGGATGTGATCACTATCAAATGAAATAATCAGAATTCTACTCAGCACAACTCATTTAAACCCATCAGTGGGTCTAGATCACTATTATCTACCTAGATCCTGTCCTCTATGGACATTTATAGAAGGAAAATGTTATGTACAGGGCACATCATGTTCGTGAATGTACTATGATGGGATGAATAAAAAAATACTCATTAGGAACCCCAAAAACCCAAATGAAATGTGGAAAAATAAAAGTAAATTTCCCCATAACCTAGCCTTAGGGAAAACGATTGAGAGAGAAAATACATCTCAAACCATCCTCAACCGAACAAGTTTAATGATCTCATTCCAAAATGGGTTTAAACCTAGACACATTAAAATTATATTAGGAAACCTAGAAAAAACTAGATCTATTCATATTATACTCAATGTCTCATGAGGTTCTGACCTCATAACTATCTTCGATATTTTGTTGAGGCTCAATGATAACATATAACTAGTTGAACACATTCCATGAGCTCAACCATCCCAAATTTTACCCATATGAAAGATATAATCTATCGTGAACAACATAGTAGTTCAAAATCTAGTTCCCAATAATAGAAGTCCTACCATCACTACATTGGACCATTTAAAATTTTATAAAAACTGTTGTGGAGAGTACCATCCCTCACCATTGCACATAGTTAAAGAATCATTACTAAATACTATGAACCATTGTAATCCTCTCAAAAGTGAGTGAATGGAGGGAACCACACCTCAACACTTCCTTGCAGTTGAGGGAGTACTATCTCTTGAGTAACATGTGAAACCTATATCACTCATGAATGGAGTTGAACATGGAAAAATACATAGAGGGATCATTGAATAATAATTATAAAGCACACGTTTCTATTGTAGGTTCACTCTCCTTATAAATATAATCAACAAAATATAGTTCTCTAACTCTTACAGAAGATCCGCTACTTGTGGATAATCATCAACGAGAGACTACAACTCCGTTGATGGGTATCAACAATATTATATGATAGGGGAGTACAACATTTTTTGTTAAGGAACCACAACCTAGAACAATAGGGGAGTACAACTCTACTAGCATGATTACTATGGGTGAACTGCACCGTACCACAATGGTGGAGTACCGACCTCAGAATTTAGAAGCTACTCGGTGGTGGCTTTTTTGTTATACCAAATCTACCAGAATAACATATATGGACATCCTATTATCTAGAATGATAGGGGAATTACTATAGTAAAGGTAATGAACTAGATTCCTTACATGATAGGGTATTACCAACTATATCTATATGTTACATATGGAGGACTCATACCCTAACACAGAAGGGGAGAAACAACTCTATAAATAGAGGTCTAACTCCATATTCCAATAGATGATTACCAAACCTGTCTTTCCATTGAGCATAGAGGGACCACTCCCTAGAATGGTAGGGGAGTATATACTCTAACTACATAATCAATATGAGGAATTTGTTCCCAGACACATCATTTGAGTACCAACCTCAAGAGAACAACCACATGGGTAGAAAAATAGTGCCAATGATGTGGGGAGTCCTATATCAGACAATGCGGAGAGGTAAGGGAATCATGTTCCCTAAATACACTAGGGTGTACCAGTTTCATTATGTCTTGTTATGAACCACACAAATCATCAACATCATCCAAGATTCATTGCAAGGAGCATCATTATTAGCATACATGTCATTGAAGCACCACCACGTGTAGGGAACCATTGCCCATGTACAACATGGAAACACCACTCTACCAACCAAAAGGGTCCCATGGACAACCATACTATGTGAAAAAGGGATAGGTTCCAACCTTGACATCAACCTAGTGACCCACCCTAATCAATACATAAGGATAAGAAACACTCAAAATAGTGAGGTTCTCAGGACCTTCTACATCTTATATCCATGAAATAAATGAGCTCACCATTGCATTCTATGGGAAATATAATCATAATAAGATTCTCATAAGCTTGAATATGAGTTTTCAAAAATGATGTATAAAAGTAGGAATATAAAAAGAATATCCAATTGAAATTATATGGTGTGAACTAGTGTCCATACGGCATGTGAACTCACCTAAGAACATTGCCATGTATCCTGATTAAATGGACAACCTAGTCATGTGGGGGTACATGGTGTGTATAGACCATTCATAGTGTGTACTACCACACTCGACCATCCAATCCTTGTTCATCTTCTACATTAAATGTCCAGCCCTATCCCTCTCACACTATACATCCCACACTACACATCATTTTCAAGATAAATTTCCACTAGGACATGTCTTTTTCCCATGATAATTTAGGGAACCCCATGTCTGTGTACCTAGGATGTGTAGTTCTACATGGACATGTACTTTTATAGGGGAACCCTAGTGATGTTATATGGTCAAACAGAACTGTGTTAGTACCTGGTGTGTTCCTATGAAGCATGGTGTGTAGTCCCCAAAATAAAGTTCATTATTTTATGGGAATAACACATTGAATTTCTAGTGTACTAATTTTAATGTAGATGGCCAATTCAATTGGGAATTACCTTGCGAGTTATCTAATTCAATCCGATTTTCCCTGAAACTTGTAGATCAACCTTTGAGGGGCGTCTATCAATAGAAATATGACTCGAAAGTAATTAAAACATGCCTAAGAAATGGTATCATTACCGAAAACATAAAACACAAACATAGAGGAAAAAATGGTGAAGCTTAATGTTTATAATGATTCCTATATTGTTCTTCTCCATGATCAGATGATGATTGGTTACAAGATTTTAGATTGGATGTAGATTATCACATTGATTTGGATTGGTTTACATCAGATTCCAAAGATAAAAGGAACTCCACTCATCATACTATATTCATGCCCAACCACGTGTATGGTGGAGGTGTTTAGGAAAAAATATTAATTAAATATCCATTTAATTAATAATCTTACCCCACAACACCCTATAAACATGCGTCTAAATGAACTCCTGGGAAGAAAACATAATATCATTCCTAAGGTAAAAAAAATGTTTTTAACTCAAAAATTGACTCATATTTCTAATATGAGGAACCTATAAATATATATGAAATTTTTCAGGAGAATATTTACATGTTTGATAAAAATAAATTTAATAATTTTTAATATCACCACGATTGGCCTCTTGAGGCCCCGTAATCCCACTCCGAATCAACGTGTGGATTTTGAAATATTGGTAGAAATATTCCAAATTATTTTACATCAGAACATGAGTCCCTATAATATATTATAATTAGAATATAATAAGACATCTATTATTATAATATGACAACTAATTTCATACCTTCTAATCGATTGAATGTGAACAATATCTCATGATTGTTCATTTAAACTACATCCTGAATGATGTGATACAATTTGTTTTCCATTATAGATTTACATAGATGATAAAAAATATATATTTATTTAATATTCGTAGTTTATATGACATAATAATTATTATTGAAATTTGAATTAGTATTTACATTTATTTTGTTTCGTATTTCCAAAACTAAAAACCTCATTACTTTGTAGATATGGTGTACCATCTCTAAGAACTGCTTCATTATTTTTCCTATCTATATATTTTATGAATGAATTTAATTATATAATTATAATTAATATGAAATATATTTTTAACATTATTAACTTTTTGTATATGATTTATATATTATTAATGTACATTTACGAAAACAATTGAAATGAATTACCCCTGAAAATTGAAACAGTTGACAACCAAAATGATGGCCTCAATAAGGAATTATTGATAAATTTGGGTGAAAATGTTATAAATGGATTTTAATTTATATTAAATTTATGTACATGATTCTTAAGTAATTTATAGAAAATTTTCAATTAGTCTATAGGAGGATATATTGATTCTTATGCAATAGGGACTCATGGCAGGGGTTAATCATGTCAAATCATCTTCTTAGATACATTTGTTATGTCAAGAAAATATTTTCATTTATGAGGTGTATATACTACACATTTTCCACGTTATATCATGATTTTTATTAGTTTCATGATATTTAATGTATAATTTTAATTTCTTATTTTATTTGGGTTACGAATAAAATTTTTCCAAAGTGGTAAGGGTTTTGTGAAACAATATCATTATTTATCATGATTGTTTACATTTGTGTTTTGATAATGAAATATTGTGGTTTACATTTCATTAGGAACATTTTTTTCTTCCCCTGTAGATATTTATTCAAAATAATGTTTTCATTTATGCATCCAAAATTTAGGTACTCAATAGACCAAAATAAAATTTATAATGAAAATTGATATGTTTTCTTTCTTTGTTTGAAATTCTACTTATTCCATGTCCATGTTTTCTAAAAATGTTTTAAATAATATGTTTATTATTATCCTATGATTTTTAATACCATTTTTACCAACAAATTAATGTTTATAAAAATAATTTATAGATGAATATTACAGCTAAGAGATAAATTATGAACTTTTTAATTTAAAAAATATATGAATGGTGTTGATTCATTTAAATTATAAACCATTAAAATAATTTAAAAACGTCATGGCTTCTCAATACATCATAGATTCCATTAAATGCTTCCAGAGATATTTTCAATGAAAATGACTAATGAAATTTTTTGGATGTTAATGTTTAGAAAACTAATTTTCATTATGCTGTATATATTTTCCTTAAGAATTTTTTAATTATATTCTTATGGTATTTACCTTCATCGTAGACAACATCCAATTATTTCACTTATACTTTACTACAGAAATGATCCTAGTGTATTATCCTTCCTTATTACCTGTATGGTTTATGATTATGATGACACTATTTTTTTATTACTAATATTTTTCCATCAGAATTCATCGGATAAGTAATAAAATGTTGATAATTCCCATTTTTTATATGTGTAATCCCATAACTAAATGTTTATAGAAAAAATTTATTTATCATATGTTATGACATGATGAATGTTTTTTCACCTTCCAGAATACAATTTTATGATTTTGATTTTGTGATGGGTGGTCTGGGAATTATTTATACCCCTAATGAAATTGGTTAAGAATTATATCTCATGAGATAATGATTAATATAATAGAGTTTGATCCTAGTTCCAAAATTGACTTTGTAATATTTGATAGTATTTGGAGTGAATCCTGAAAATTATGATGGTTTAGATAATTGAACCCAAGGGAGAATGGTAATTATGATAATGACCCTTGACTGCTATGGAACTAATTTTATATTTTTACATGTATACCAAAAACCCTTTTCTTATGCCAATGATATTCTCTCATGGATCATATTTGTTGCATCCAATTTTATTCATGTCTTCTAAACATCTTATACTTATTCCATGACTCTTGATTATGAACTATGAAATGAAGGGAATGATTTTAAAATGTAAGGTTGTTGTTCACATAAACTCATACTCATGTTATCCTCCAATGGTAATTGATATCTCCCTTGATTAATCATACTAGGAATTTAATTTGACAATTTCTTACGTTTCTGTTTTTACTTGGATATGAATAAATTTATTATGTAATATATTTCTATAAAGGTTATAGTTACGGAAAATTATTTGTGAGAGATATGGATCATTTGTGACAAAGATATTTACATTTCCAAGATTAAAAAGTTAGTAGACCTATATGATTTTTCTTGGATAATAAAATTTTGTATCATATATTCATCTAAATAGAGTTAGTATCTATAAATGAAATGTAAGGGTAACGAGAGTTCTTATCATTTAAATGTTTAGTAACCTTAGGATACTCGTATGAAAAAATATTAGTACCAACCCTAGGTATATGTCTTAGTATGGGACAGTGTCCCATAGTTTTGGTATTGAAAATGGATGAACAAGCATAAAATTATAATTATATTGACTCATATTAGCGTGTTCTCATTTAGAAACCTAATAAATGATTTTTAAGAGTATGTGGTTTTCCAATATGATAAATGTGTCTCACATGACGATTATTGGTTTTAGTCGATGGATACAACCTGATGGAATCATGTTAATGTTGGATACATGGAATAATGAAATTATTTTTATCTTAATTAACCAAAAGTTATGATACCTATAAGGAAAAACATAATTTATATTCATACAAAACATTCCTCATGACTTTAATCTTGATAAACAACAAAATTATTCCTTGAGAGAATAATATTTTTTTTGAATCCTTCATGAATAAACATCCTTATTCTTTTAATGGTTCTGTAGATGCACAGCTGGTTATGTTATTTTCCATTATCTAGTGTTCATATCCTTAAGAATATATTTTTGTTTTCTATCATTTGGATGGATTAGTGGATCATTATCGATGTCATGTAATTATTATGATACTATTATTAGAAATTGAATCTCTAGGGTTTGAGGTGTTTACATTAATATATTTCAATAAGTACTTCACTCTTATTATTAATATGAAAATGTAGATGGATGTTGTTGAACTAAAGAAGAAGTATGATGAATAAATCTCCAACAATTATTAAATTTTAATGAGGCCTGTTAGGTATGAATGTAGTATTATCATCCATCCTAAAATAATGTTGAATGATAATTAAGCAGCCAAAATCTTGTCCCTAAAGGGAATTATTGAAAAGATACATTAGCTGATATAGAGTGATATTATGAATTCAATTCCAGGTTCAAATATATATTTGAGTTTCCAATACATATCAAATGTTTTATAAGAAAAAATAAATGTAATTATAAAAAAATTACAAAAAACATGGACAAAAGTAGATACAATTCATTTATTTTCTAATTATGGAAGGAAATATAAAGGAAATTTTGATAGGGGTATTGGTAAATTTTTTAATTATGTAATGCATTTTTTTGGGTAATCATTTTAAAACAGATGATAAGATGTTATACAAAATGTTAATTGAGAGAAATATCCACAATATAATCCACCCACACAATGTGGATTCTAATAAGGTGAGTATGGGAATTTTCCATACTACTGTGAATCTATGTTGGTTAATAATGATTACCAATGTTAGTAACATCTTAATATGAGAGGCATATGAAAATATAATTTAATCATTTTTTATGAGAGGTATAATAATGACATGGTTAATAGACACTCTTTATCCACTGAAAAAATATAATATCTAAAATTAATATACTTAAACAATATATTTTTTATAAAAATAATTTTTATGGGTATAATAGTTAAAAACCAATTACATTAAGTTGAATTGGATGTGAAAACCCATAGTGGTATAATCTATCATCATCAGTCTATTATATTTTTCCAGATGATGTTTTTTAGAAAAGGTTCTCTATAAATCTTGTAATTATCCCTGTAGTTTAAATTTTATGTTATTTATAGGATGATGGGATTTAAATACATAAATCCTCCATTAATTACCATGTTATGGATGTCATGTTTGATATTATGGATTAAAATATGAATGTCCATCTATGCGACAATAAATATGGATGTTCAAGGAAAATAAATTAAATTATATATATCATGATTCCAATACAAAATTGCTTTTTTTCTTCAATTTTTTGGAGAAAAAATAAAAATAAATTATATTCTTATTTACAAGAGTTTGATAATGTTTGTGCTAATTAAATTTCTAGTCTTCTAATGAACCATGATTCTGAGTTACCGGAAAAACATATACATGTTTCTCCACCTTTTTTGAATACTCCATATAGAATAGACCTGAATGAGATTCCAAAATTGATGATGTAATCCTTGGATAATATTGATATGTGTCTAATAAATTCATTTTCATCACCATGGGGTAGACCTACTATTTTTTATATGTAAAATGATTAACCAAATTTTCTCTATATTGATTATTAGGAACACTAAACTATAAAAATAAAAATCATGTATATATCCCCCAAATTTATGAATATTTTCATCAAATATAATAATATAAATACTTCTCAAATTTTGGACATCATTTGGGAAATTGTCAATTGAGTGTCAGGGAAGACGATATACCAATACGAACATTTAGTATAATGTATAGATGCTATGCATATATAAGGATTCATTTTTTATTAATAATTCACCTAATATATTAATCGATTTAATGAATATTGTACTTATATATTACATTGTTTAGTTTTTGGTAGTGTTTATAGATGATGATGTCATATTCCCAATGGAAATGGAGATAATGAAGATCATTCAAGAATTGTGATGACGACATAGATGATGTAAATTATTTATGAAAAAAATATCAAATTTGAATTTAGGAAACATAATGTTTCATTCATGGGTTATATATTCTAATGTGAATATATATCACAAGATCCATCAAAGATATAATATACTAAACATTGGACCATATAAAATGATATCCATATTGTTTATCATTTAGGTAGATATTATTGACACATCGTGGAAATTTCTCCTAAATATCTAATCTAAGAAACAACTTATTTTCAATTGGAGACAGGGTTTTTGGTAATGATGAATGTGAATAAAATTTCACAAAATTGAAGATATAGTTAGTCAATGAAACTTTCCTTACATTAACCATCAAGGGAAAATATTTTAAAATATACATTTATGGATCAAATGGAATGGGATGTAGAGTCATGAATAATAATGTGGTGATAGCTTATTCCTCACATAAATTGATTGTTGTTGAGAAAAATTAAAAAACTCATGATTTGGAGTTAGAAGTGGATATTTTTTAATAAATGATTTGTAGAAAAAAAAATTTTGTTAAAAAATTGGATAGTTATACTGATTATTTGTTTTTAATGTATATTTTTTCATATAATTAGTTGAATAAGAACTAAATAAGATGGATATATCTAATTAATGATTAAGGATGCTCACAATGCAAACAAGTTAGCTGATGTGCTCAGTTGAATGTACCATACTACCTTATATTATAATAGGATCACAAAAATAACCAATATATCTGAATCTAAAAATTATATATCATTAAATAATTTAGGAATATAAGAGATAACATATTTTTCAATTGAGTTTTCATCAATAAATCCATGTGATGATTAAAGTGGAACATAAAAAAGATGTAGTGCTATTGAAAACGGTGATAAATATTCATAAGATTATCCTTTAGTTTTATGGAATTATATTTTTGAGGAACAATGTCTATGTTTTTTCCAGACCATATTTTTTATGTACCCATTAGATGATTGTCTTATTTCAAGAATATCAATTCATACCCGATGTACAGAGATGTATAGAGATATAAAATTGTATTTTTGGAGGGGGAAACGAAGAGATATACTCATGTGTATGTTTCTTGATGATTTTTATGTTACAAGATAAATATGAGTGACATAGGTTCAATGAAATATTACTACAAATTACAAATTCCAGAATGGAAATGTTGAAACATTACCTCACTCGTTATTTCAATCTAACCCAAAATATATAAGCTATATAATTCCATTTGGGTTATAATTGATAAAATTAAAAATAAAAAACACTTCATTTCAATATTTTTTACTTCTATCTTGATTATAAATACATTTTATACATTATGTAATTAGTATGGTTTCCATGAGTACCAAATTATATTGTATATAATCAGGACCCAAGGATAAAATCTATGTACATGAAAAGTCTTCAACATGCTCTAGATATAGAGTTCAGTTTCTGTATGGTATATCTTTCATAGAATATAGTATGTTTTATGGAACCATTTAATCCCTATTAGATATGTTTAGATCCTATTCTATTGATTTCCATGGTGGTTGAGATCAAAACCTTCCTCTTGTGTAGTATTCGTACAGAAATTGGATATGATCGATCATTCTTATGGATATTTATGATTCCCACTATAGAAGGGGGTTTAGAACTACAATGTTCTGGGATGATATTATAGAAATAATTTTATGGGCACCTGATCTAGTGATAGTTATTTTAGAGAAAATTATATCAATTCAAAAACACATCATGGTGACTCAGAGTTGACATAAAATATCTTCATAAAATAGTCCTCATGATTTGGAATACATTATTAGTTAAATTGGTGTTATTTTCATTTCTATGTAGAAATAGTAATGATATTTTCCACAAAATGAAAGGTGATCCCTACGTATGACGGCCATTTAAAAACTCAGGATCAGGTAGGGGGAATATAATACAGAATGAATATTCTACGTAACATCTTTCCAGATCACAATGTATTCAATGTGTCATTATTTAGAAAGTATGTACCTTATACTTTATATTATGTAAACTAAGTGGATATAATATGGGTGCATTATTTCTTCTCTAGAGAACAACAAAAATAAATACAATATCATAGAGATAATGTTCTATGGAAGAATACTTCTCACACTATTAATCATCCCAAGGGAAATGAAAAACATAATGAAGGTGTCACGACCCGTCCTCGGGGCCCGTGTCGTGACTACCCCAAGCCAGCCTTCCATAGGCCAGGGGCTGACGACTAGCACTTAGGTTTAAATCCCGATAAAAAGAGAAGGCATTGCATTTGTAAAGTAAACAGGCACCATAGAGTAAGCAAGCGGACAAAAATAAACACTAAGTAAAAGCTGGTACAACAGTAAGTGCGGAAATGTAAAGGGGGCCGGAAATACAAGCCCAACTGTAAAGTACAACTTAAAAGGGAAAACGGCAATTGAAAGAAAAGGCCGTAGCGTCAAGCCATCCTCTATAATCCCCACCTGAAGGGTGGGTACAGATAGCCTCCACTGCTCCTCGGTCCAGCCCACCGCTACGAGTACGTCCCGCCCCTTGGTCCACCTCCAGGCATCGTCCTGCTACTCAAGCGTCCACCACGATCAGCACTGTCCGTCGTCTGGAACCAAAACAACATAGTGCGGGCATAACCCGTGCAGGGGTGAGTATAAGCTACTCAGTAGGGATCTCGAGACCCCCGAAGGTCTCCCAAAATCCTCAAAGGATAAACCACAAAGGAATGATACAATCACGAAGTAATAAACGACACTACTTATGTATATTCCCATACATATACCTAAGTCATCAATTCCAAAATGCTCCAACCTCCAAGCCCAAGTACAACCCAGTCCACACAGGAAAGCATACGTAATCCACACAGGAAAGAAAAACGTAATCCACACAGGATAGCACAACACAATCCACATCGGAAAGAAAAACATGATTCAGCTCACACAGGTATGCTTCTTCGAAAGACGATAGCGATGATCACTGATCCATCTAAGTCGTCGGACCCACAAAGGATCGATAGTTATTAACCCCCATAATGACCCACACAGGATCGGACCCACACAGGATCTGTAGGCACTGGCTCACACAGAACTACTGAGCGCTGACCCACACAGGATCGGACCCACACGGGAACGATAGCATTGATCCACATAGGATCACTGAGTGTTGTAGTCATCGTCGTCGAATCCACTGAGGATCCCTGCACAGTCATCATCGCAGTCACAGTAGCAGTCGCAACCAGCACTAGGGTTTCCGCACACAACAAACTCGTTCGGGAGGGTCCGCTCCACGAGCTGAGTGGCTGATACATCAACTGACACATGGTCCATAGTTGATGTATCCGAAATTTTCGTATCGTCAATAGGAACTCAACATCGCAGACGGCGCGTCAATCGGACGCCCGGTCTGAGAGTTATTGGCTTTTTCGTCTCAGGGGCCCGATTTGTTTTTAAGGAAAAACCAACCCGAACGTACTCCATCTACATCCAAACCTCAGGAGGAGTAAGCCAAAAGATCCGTCTCACTAAGAGGAAACCAACAAAGTCGACGGCACGTCATTCGGACGTCCGGAGCTTATGATATCAGTGTTTCCCCTCTGAAAGCCCGGTTGGTTTCGTGTACGAACCAACCCGGCCGAAGTCAAAGTATTCTGAAACCATGAGTGCGATATACTGAAATGACCGTATCGATTCAAGGATCGCATTGCAACTGACAGCGCGTCGAATGGAGGTCTGTAGCCCATGTTATGGGAAAAAGACTGAAGACGGTCCAAAAACGGTGGTTTCGGGCCCGGACTGACCGGGCCCGAGACCCCCCCGGTCGGCCCGAACAGGGTCGACCCTCTCCGGGTCCAGGTCAGCCCTACCCGGTGCGGCCCGGCCCGGCCTGGGCACAGCGCGCCCAGCGCGCTGGCCAGCTCGGCCTCTGGTCATGCCATTGGAAGGGGGGGTGCCTGCCCCACCTGGTGTAACCGCGGACCCCCAATTAAGGGGTCCGTTTTTTAAAGTCGGCTGGGGGAATTAATTCCCCCGGCTCCCCTTTGTCTGGCCTGCCCGCATCGGTCGGCCGGTTCTGCCGACAAGGACCGGCGACGGCCGGTCCTTCCTCCATCGCCGCCACCGGCGGCTCGGAACCGGCCGCCGGTCACCCTGCTTCGCCGCGGCCCGGAACCGTCCGCGGCTTCGTTTGTCCAGCGTGGTGTGACTGCACCGCACCCCACCGCCGTAGCCCCGCTCTAGCCGTGGCATCTTCGGTTTTCTTTGGCACGGCGCGATGGCGTCGCGTCCTTGTTCATCTTCACGGCGCGGCGCGACGACATCGCGTATTACATGTCGTGTGATTCCCGCGTGGTGCGACGACACCACGCCATTCCGTCCCAAACAAAAAGAATCAAACATGGATAAAGGAGGAGGGTCGGTCGTGTTTTTGCGGTATGGCCCCCTCTCGTTAAATGATAACATTTAGTCGTATATCCATGATGATCGACAAACCAGAATCCTGAACGAAAACAATTAAATAAAATAAATCCCCTACTTTGATAAAAGAGATGACAAACGTCAGCGTCGTGAAGCGAGGATTCGAAGACGTTGACAGAGATTTCGTCGTGGAAAACCGTCGCGGAAGAGTCGTCACGGAAGAAGAACGTCGTGGAAGAATACGTCGTGTCGCGGGTCGGTGTCGCGGAAGACAGTATCCGAGGGCTCGGCGCTCCATGTCGGAGATTGTTCGTTCTTCGCGTTCTTCGTCAAAGGGAATGAAGAACTCAAGACTTCCTTAGATTTTTTCCCAAAAGATCTCAAACAACTAAACACCCACCCAAATAAAATAAGTTCTCAAGTTATTTTATTAACACAACAAGGCTTTTTAAATTCATGAGGTTGAATTTCAAAAACCTACATTTAACTCACCACATTAAATCCACAAGTTAATAATCATAAGTTAACAAAATTTTAAAGGTAGTTGAGGTGGGTTTATAGGATATGAAGGGTTGGGGTTCATGTGGGCCCCACCACCCACAAAACCTCCCAAGGGAGGTTGTGTAGTTACCCAACTTTCATTCCAAGGATTATACACTTCGAGTAAAATAAAATTTGTAGAATAATTATAAAATAAACTTCCTCAATTTTTGTCATCAACTCTCGTGAAAACACAACTCCGGAACAGGTGTTCCTATGAAATTATCGGTGCTACGGTTCCATATTTTCCCTCGGAATTCGATTTCGAGCACCGGTTCAAAAGATAGGAATTCCAGCTCGTTCGTTCACTGAACGTACCCAAGCTAAACATTATATAGAAATTCCAGGCACACCAGGCCTCGGAATCAGGTGCCGTCTGAAACTGAGTTCTTGTAAAATACCAAAGAAAATTAAGAAAAAAATTTCCTTGAATATTACGGGTCTTTACATTACTCCCACCTCAGGGCTTTACGTCCCCGTAAAGATACATCAAAAACTAGGGAAACAAATGAGTGTACTGAGCACACATTTGAGCCTCCCTCTCCCAAGTGATCTCCTAGTGGTTCCCGTGCTACCATCTGATGCGCACTAGAGGAATCCACCGCCAACGTAGGACCCGCTCTTGTCGATCCTCGATCTCCACTGGGACATCCGCAAAAGTCTCCCCATCACCAATGTCTAGCTACACATGGTCAATGATGTGTGTCGGGTCATGCACGTATCTCCTCAGCTGAGATACGTGGAAGACATCGTGCACCCGGTGCAACTGAGGTGGTAGAGCCAGACGATAAGCCTCCTCGCCAATCCTACTAAGGACCTGGAAGGGTCCGATGTAGCGTGGAGACAACTTTCCGCCTCAGCCATATCTCTGTAATCCACGTCGAGGTGAGACACGTAATAAGACATGGTCTCAATCCTTGAACTCTAGTGGCATCTGCCTCCTGTCAGCATAAGACTTCGGTCGGCTCTGAGATATCCTCATCTTCTCCTGGATGACCTGGACCTTCTCTATGGTGGCCTGGACCATCTCCGTTCCCACAAGTGCTGACTCCCCAGGGTCTGTCCCGCACAAAGGAGATCTACATGGTCGGCCGTACAACGCCTCGTATGGTGCCATCCCGATGGTGGAGTGGCAGCTGTTGTTGTACGCGAACTCCACCATGGGTAGGTGGTCCTCCCAGCTGCGACCAAAGTCAAGGACACATGCGCGGAGCATGTCCTTGAGAGTCTGAATGGTCCTCTCCATCTGACCATCCATCTGAGGGTGAAAGGCTATGCTCAGACGTAGTTGCGTCCCGAACGCTTCCTGCAACCCCTTCCAAAGCCGGGAAGTAAAGCGAGCATCTCGATCGGAGATGATAGATGATGGCACACCGTGAAGCCGAACAATATCCTGAACGTAAAGTCATCCCAAGCTCTCCACTGAGCCCAACTCTCTGATGGGTAAGAACTGAGCCGACATGGTGAGTCGGTCGACAATCACCCAAATGGAGTCGTGACCTCTGAAAGTGTGTGGAAGTCTAGTCAAAAAGTCCATAGATATCCCGTCCCACTTCCACTTCAGGGCCTCTAAGGGCTGTACCAAGCCTGCTGGTACCTGGTGCACACCCTTCACCTACTGGCAGGTGAGGACTCGAGAAACGAACTCTGCCACAGCCTTCTTCATGCCTGGCCACCAGTGATGTCATCTGAGATCCTGGTACATCTTCGCCACTCCAGGATGTACCGCCAAAGGAGAAGTGTGAAACTCTCTCAGCACCTCCTCCCATAAAGAATCCCGTACCAAGGTACGTCCTCTAAAAAGGATGTCGTGCTCTGCTCCAAAGTAGGAGCCATCAGGTGCCTGTCCTGAGGATATCTGTGCACGTCGCGTCTCACCGTCAGTGTGCCCACGCTGTGCCTCTCTGACCCGCTGCAGTAGTGGAGGAGTGACTATGAGAGACTGAAGGAAGGCTGCTCCATCTCTATCCACGAAGGATATCTGCACAGAGGATAGCTGCGATGTTGCCTCCTCAAGTAGCTGAATGCCCGTCCTCCTGCTGAGGGCATCGGCTACCACATTCCCCTTCCCAGGAGTATAGACTATCTCAAAGTCATAGTCATGGAGGAACTCGAGCCATTGCCGCTGTCTCATATTCAGATCCTTCTAAGAGAAGATGTATCTGAGACTCTGATGGTCAGAAAAAATAGTAAAGCGCTCGCCCAGCAGATAGTGTCGCCATGTCTTCATATCGAAGACCACTGCTGCTAACTCCAGGTCGTGGGTAGCGTAGTTCGGCTCATGCGGTCTCAACTGACGTGATACATAGGTGATCACTGCCCACTCCTACATCAGGACACATCCGAGTCCGGTCCCTGATGCATCGCAGTAGACTACGTACCATACTCCCTCCTCAGGCAACCTCAAGAGAGGTGCGCTGGTCAATCACTGTCTCAGCTCCTAGAAGCTCTGCGGACATCATTCTGACCACACGAAGGGTTTCCCCTTCTTCGTAAAATATGAGAGTGGTGCCGCAACTCTGCAGATGTCTGGCACAAATCTAAGATATTATCCAACTAGTCCCAAGAAACTACGCACCTCTGTCACGCTCTTGGATGTCTCCCAAGCTAGCACTGCCTTGATCTTCACAGGATCCACTCCAACTCCCTCCTCAAAGATGACGTGCCCCAATAAGTGGACCTCACGTATCCATAATTGACACTTCGAGAGCTTACCATAATGCTGGTGCTCTCGGATTGTGTCTAGTACAACCCGTAAGTGAAAGGCATGCTCCTCCTCAGTCGTCGAGTAAATCAAAATTTCATCGATGAAGACCACGACAAATCGATCGAGGTATGGTGAATGATCCTATTCATGAGGGCCATGAACACTAATAAAACATTAGTTACACCGAAAGCCATAACCAAGAACTCATAGTGGCCATACCGACATCTGAAGGCCTTCTTCTGCACGTCCTCATCTCGAACTCTGAGCTGATGATAGCCGGACATGAGGTCTATCTTTGAGAACCACCGTGCTCCCTTGAGCTGATCGAAGTGGTCATCAATCCTCGGTAGCGAATACTTGTTCCTCATTGTCACCTGGTTCAGGCGACGATAGTCAACACAAAGTCGCAAGCTCTCATCCGCCTTCCTGGCGAACAATATTGGGGAAGCCTAGGGTGAAACAATGGGTCGGATGAACCCCTTGCCCTGCAAGTCCTCCAACTGTACCTGCAGCTCTCGAAGCTCGGTTGGGGCCATCCGATATGCTGGAGTCGATATCGGGGTTGTCCCGGGGTACATTTCAATATAAAAGTATACCTCTCTGTGAGGAGGTATCCCTAGAACGTCGTCG
Source organism: Viscum album (assembly GCA_963277665.1). Classification (NCBI taxonomy): domain Eukaryota; kingdom Viridiplantae; phylum Streptophyta; class Magnoliopsida; order Santalales; family Viscaceae; genus Viscum; species Viscum album. The sequence continues at coordinate 41,684,455 of OY728123.1, forward strand.
GAAAGACTTCCGCATACTGATCCACCACTATAGGAAAACCATGACATTGTACGTCAACTACTCCTAGGATGAGGCTAGCCAACTGATGAGTGATGGGTTTTCCTATCCTCTGCGGAAGTCCATCATGTGCTACGAAGTCTCCCTTCTCGCCGGTGAAGGTGAACCTGCTCCCATCGGTTCGTACACATCGCACCTTGCACCTAATACAGTAAATCCGTGCATGGACCGTAGACGACCAATCCATTCCCACGATGACGTCGTAAGGCCTCGACGCTGCTACAAGAAGATCCCAGCCAAAGCTCTCGCCTCCTAGAGTAAGCTCACACTGCCGGCACCTGTGCGTAATCGTCGAGTCTGCTCCCGTAAGAGTCTCTAGCCGTAAGGATCTTGCCAACGGCTCTGTCGGAATATCCGATCTCTGAACAAGGGCAGTGGCTATGAAAGAGTGACTCGCTCCTGTGTCTATATGAACTACAACAAGGATGGAATAGACACAGATAGTACCTCGAATCATCTTGTGTGCACCGTGGTCGTAGGCCTATACTGCCTGGAGCTGTGCCTGTCTCTGCCCGCCAGCTCCCTGTGGTCGGGGTGGACCACCTGGTGGTGGTGGTGGTAGAAACTCAAAGCGTCGCCCACCACCTGTTGCTCGACCAGCTCCTCTGCCTCGCCCACCTGCTCCCTGCGGATTTCCACGGTCGACCCTCTGCCTCTGCCACGGTGGTCCCTCAACCGTCTGCTGCTCCTCAGCACGGCGAGTCGGGCAATCACGAGCCATGTGGCCCTTCCTGCCGCATGAGTAGCACTACCTGCCTCTCGAAAGATTGGCTCCTTACTGTGTGCCCCACACTGCTGAGCCAGTGTCCTGAGGTCGTCTGCCTAAGGGTCTGGTCTACCTGGACCCAAGAGTCATTCGTCAACTGCATGCTGCAGAAGACTCTGCTATGTGCCGCCCTGCGGTGGGTCTCGGCGATGGTGTAGACTCAGAAAGAAAACTCTCGATCAAAAGGGCTCTCTCCAGTACTCCTGTCTGATTCGGAATGCTGAGGGAGATCAGCGATGCCATGATCTCCTGTCTCAATCCCTGCTCAATGGTCCGGGCCCGGAAGAATAGGTCTCGTACCATGTCTGTAGAGTAGCGCGAGAGATCGGTAAATCTCACCGAGTACTGGGCGACCGTCATGCTGCCCTGTAGCAGCTGAAGAAGCTCCTAGATGCGCACTCCACGGAGGGTGTCCGAGACGAACTCTGAGCGGAAGAGGCCCTCAAAGTCTGTTCAGATGAGAGATGCCTCATCATGCACCTAGAGTATCAGGTTCCACCATCTGCCTGCTGCTTCATGTAGTAAGCTCGCTGCGAGGATCACCATGAGGTCTGCTGGTGTCCTCACTAACCTGAAAACTCTTACCACTGCCTCCAGCCAGTCCTCGGATGCCTGGGGGTCCGTCTCCCCGCGGAACCTGGGCGTTCGATGGCGCTGGAACTCATGCAGTGCACTGAGGTGATGTGCATCGTCTGCGGCTGGTGCTGGAAGCATCGGTGGCTCGGCGAGTAGAGCTACCGCCGGTGCCACTGCTGACAAAGGGCCTTGCACCGAGGCCTCATCGCTCTGTGGGCTATCGTCACTCTCAACTCTCGGAACCCTAGTTGGCTGCCGTCGTGGGGCCATCCTGAAAAGGAAACAGGTGTGCCATGGTCAGAACAGTATACCTGGTGATCTGATACAAAGTAATCACAAAGAAAACATGAAACGCACATGCAATCAATGTTTTCGTGAATTAAGTCGGAAATCAGAAATCAGGGTCCTGGTGTACAGATACGGCATCCGCCACACCAACACTGGAATCCCTAGACTGATAGCCACACCCAATATGCTAAACACTATTGCTTCATATAGAAAAAGATCAGAGTCCATAGTTCTGCAGTAGAACCGAACTCCTCTAATACCAATTTGTCACAACCCATCCTCGGGGCCCGTGCCGTGACTACCCCAAGCCCACCTTCCATAGGCCAGGGGCTGGCGACTAGCACCTAGGCGTAAATCCCGGTAAAAAGGGAAGGCATTGCCTTTGTAAAGTAAACAAGCACCATAGAGTAAGAAAGTGGAAAAAAATAAACACTAAGTAAAATCTGGTACAACAGTAAGTGCGGAAAAGTAAAGGGGGCCATAAATACAAGACCAACTGTAATGTACAACTAAAAGGGGAAAAACAGTAATTGAAAGAAAAAGCCACAGCGTCGAGCTGTCCTCTGGAAGCCCCACCTGATGGGTGGGTACAGATAGCCTCCACTGCTCCTCGGTCCAGCCCACCGCTCCGAGTACATCCTGCCCAGTGGTCCACCTTCTGGTACCGTCCTGCTCTGCAAGCCTCCACCACGATCAACGATGTCCGTCGTCTGCAACCAACACAACGTAGTGCGGGCATAGCCTGTGCAGGGGTGAGTATAAGCTACTCAGTAGGGACCCCGAGACCCCCGAAGGTCTCCCAAAATCCACAAAGGACAACCCACAAAGGAAATATACAATCACGAAGTAATAACCGACACTACATAGGTATATTCCCATACATATACCAAAGTCATAAATTCCATAATGCTCCAACCTCCGAGCCCAAGTACAACCCAGTCCACACAAGAAAGCATACGTAATCAACACAGGAAAGAAAAACGTAATCCACACAGGATAACACAACACAATCAACATTTGAATGAAAAATAGGATTCAGCTCACACAGGTATACTTCTTCGAAAGACGATAGAGTTGATCACTGATCCATCTAAGTCGTCGGACCCACAAATGATCGATAGGTACTAACCCCCGCAATGACCCACACAGGATCAGACCCACACATGATCTGTAGGCACTGGCTCACACAGAACCGCTGAGCGCTGACCCACACAGGATCGGACCCACACAGGATCGATATCACTGATCCACACAGGATCGCTGAGTGTTGTAGTCGTCGTAGTCGAATCCATTGAGGATCTCTGCACAGTCATCATCGCAGTCACAGTAGCAGTCGCATCCAGCACTAGGGTTTCCGCACACAACAAGCTCGTTCGGTAGTTTCCGCTACACGAGCCGAGAGGCTGATACATCAACTGACACATGGTCCAGATTTTATGTATCCAAAAGTTCTGTATCGTCAACTGGAACTGAACGTCATAGACGGCGCGTCAATCAGACGCCCGGTCTGAGAGTTATTGGCTTTTTCATTCCAAGGGCCCGGTTGGTTTTTAAGGCAAAACCTACCCGACCGTACTCCACCTGCATCCAAACCTTGGGTGGAGTAATCCAAAAGATTTGTCTCACTAAGAAGAAACCAACAAAGTTGACGGCACGTCATTCGGACGTCCGATGCTTATGATATGAGTGTTTCCGCTCCGAGGGCCCGGTTGGTTTCGTGTACGAACCAACCCGGCCGAACTCAAAGTATTCCGAAACCTTGATTGTGATATACCAAAACGATCGTCCTGATTCAAGGATCGCATTGCAACTGACAGCGCGTCGAACGGAGGTACGTAGGCCATGTTATGGGGAAAATACCGAAGATGGTCTGAAAACGGGGGTTTCGGGCCCGGACCGACCCGACCCGAGACCCCCCCGGTCTGCCCGAACTGGGTCGACCCGCCCCCGGTCCGGGTCCGCCCTGCTCGGCGTGGCCCGGCCCGGCTCGGCCTGGGTGCGGCCCGGCTCGGCCTGGGCACAGCGCGCCCAGCGCGCTGGCCAGCTCGGCCTTTGGCCGAGCCTTTTGCAGGGGGGGGGGGGCTTCCCCCCTGGTGTAACCGCGGCCCCCCAATTAAGGGTGCTATTTTGTAAAGCCGGCTAGGGGAATTAATTCCCCCGGCTCCCCATTGTCCGGCCGACCCGCATCGGCCGGCCGGTTCTGCCGACAAGGACCGGTGACGGCCGGTCCTTCCTCCATCGCCGACACCGGCGGCCCGGAACCGGCCGCCGGTAACCCTGCTTCGCCGCGGCCCGGAACCATCCGCGGCTTGGTTTGTCGGGCGTGGTGCGACGGCACCGCACCCCACCGCCGCGACCCCGCTCCGGCCGCAGCGTCTTCAGATATCTTTGACGTGGCACGACGGCGTCGCTTCCTTGTTCATCTTCACTGCGCGGCGCGACAGCGTCACATATTACTTGTCGTGCAATTCCCACGTGGTGCGACGGCACCACGCCATTCCATCCCAAACACAAAGAATCAAACATGGATAAAGGAGGAGGTTCGGTCGTGTTTGTGAGGTCCGGCCCCCTCTCGTTAAACGATACCATTTAGTCGTATATCCACGAAGATCGACAAACCAGAATCATGAACGGAAACAATTAAATAAAATAAATCCCCCACCTTGATAAAAGATATGACGAACGTCGGCATCGCGAATCGAGGATTCAAAGACGTTGATGGAGATTTTGTCGCGGAAAACTGTCGCGGAAGAGACATCACAGAATAAGAACGTCATGGAAGAAGATGTCGCATCGCGGGTCGGTGTCGTGGAAGACGGTCTCCGAGGGCTCGACGCTCCACGTCGGAGATCGTTCGTTCTTTGCGTTCTTCGTCAAAGGGAATGAAGCACTCAAGACTTCCTTAGCTTTTTCCCCAAAAGCTCTCAAACAACTAAACACCAACCCAAATGAAATATGTTCTCAACTTATTTTATTAACACAACAAGGCTTTTGAAATTCAAGAGTTTGAATTTCAAAAACTTACATTTAACTCACCACATTAAATCCACAAGTTAATAATCTTAAGTTAACAAAATTTAAAAGGGAGTTGAAGGGGGTTTAGAGGATATGAAGGGGTGGGGTTAGTGTGGGCCCCACCACCCTCATAACCTCCCAAGGGAGTTTGGGTAGTTACCCAACTTCCATTCCAAGGATTATACACTTAGAGTAAAAATAAAATTTGTAGAATAATTATAAAATAAACTTCCACAATTTTTATCATCAACTCTCGTGAAAATGCAACTCCGAAACAGGTGTTCCTAAGTAATTACTGGCGCTGCGGTTCCATCAGTGCCCTTGGAATTCGATTCCAAGCACCGGTTCAAAAGATAGGAATTCTCGCTCATTCGTTCACTGAACGTACCCGAGCTAAACTTCGGATAGAAATTCCGGGCACACTAGGCCTCAGAATCAGGTGCCGTCTGAAACTGCATTCTTGTAAAATCCCAAAGAAAATTAATAAAAAAAATTTCCGTTGAATTTTACAGGTCTTTACAAAAGGTATAATGGAACATGTTTATGTGACGAAACAAGGCTATCATAATTATTTTTACCGAAGTGATGTAATGTTGAGTGTGATAATCATTTAATGGCCATTAAAATGTTATACGTAGATATTCTATGAATTATTTATCATCAAATAAATTTTTGATCACTAGAGATACATGAAACCACGTGTCAAAATAAAATGAAATATAGGAAAATTTTAAAACCCATAAAATATATTAATGTCTACGAATACAGATACCTATTCTTTTTAAAAAAACTGTATTACAAATATTTAAAATAAATTTTTTGGATATCAATTTATTATAAATAATAAAATTACATAATTTGAAAGTAAAATTGATTTGATTTTCAAAAAAATAATTGTATTTATTCAGGAAAAGTAATTTTATTTTTAATAAAATAAAGTAATCAATAATGGTAAATATTTTTAATGATGTTTTAATATTATATATTTAAGTAATTTTTTTAACATTTATATAATATTTTTAGTCTTCATTGTACATGAATTGATCAAGACTGATATTTAAAAATTAAATTTTCTTATAATCAGTATTAATTAAATTTTGATTATTAATATTTAAGGAATTTATTTATTCCAAATATAAGTATATAATTTGATAAAACATACTCCACATTTGGAATTAGTAGGTTTAATTTTATTAAATTGTTTCATATTATTTTTATTCGTTATATGTTGTAACTGTGCTAAAATTAATAATGTCAATCTAGTTATAAAATAACAGCTACAATCACCAATTACCATCAAAATTCATACTAGATGAATTATATTATTCCCTTTTGGCCAAATGATACAAATTTAATTACATAATTGACACATTTCTAAGGAAATTAACTATATAATAATTAATGAAATGAAAGATACATTTTGTTACTATATTCATTTTAAATATATCTAATGTGTTTTTATAAGTACATATGTATGTTATGTGTGAATAATAATATAAATATTTGGAATAAATAAATTTTCTTCATTATGCTGATTTTATTATAATTTTGAATTATTAAATAATTACCCTAAAATTCTGTGTAACTAAAATACAATATATATACAATTATGGAAAAAATAACATATAAGAATTTAAATGTTTTAAATGTAAAATAATTTCAGTCAGTTATAGATTCCCAAAAAATATTTATATAATGTTAACATTTTATTATTAGTGTAATAGAATATATAAAAAATAAATATATTCCATGGTGTCATTAAATTATAAGTAAATTATTAGTTTTAAAATTAACATTTCTTCTATTTTATAATATATAATATTTTGTGAAATTAAATATAATTTAAAATAATCATTAAAATTTCCATTTGAATAGAATATGGATGAAAAAATAGGTTAGGTTTCATTTTTTAGTCACTTGTAAATATAGTTCAAATTTATTCAAAAATTATAAAAAATAGATTTTAATGCTGTTAAGGTAAAAAAATATCAATGTGATTTAAAAAAATATTATTTAAAATGCCAATAAAACCTATCTAAATTTCTTTTTGAGATGGAATTTTATTCCTACACATTTATCATAAAAATTAATGTCACTTTTGAAGACTTCTTATAATGACATAATTTAATATATTTTAATCTTTTATGAAATTGCAAGTGTGTCCTCCCAATTCAATATACGAGGAAACCCTCCTTCCACTACCATAAACAATTTCAACCACTTATCGAGAGAATACACGAAAACAAATACATTTATAACATATTTATCATTATTCTATAGGTTTTGGAACTCACAATATTCCATTCCAAGGATCAATAAGGTTGGATTTAAAGGGTTATATTCCCACACAAGTAATATTCTTATCGTATCAATTTATTTTTTTACTTCATATATAACTACTCATTATATTTGTTATTTATCATAAATTTAAAACTCCATTTTCCAAAATATACTTAAATTTTACTATTATTATTAATTCCGTATTTTCTAACCTCTATCCCACGAAATGTGATGTCAAACTATTGCTCGTGTGTTTGTTCAAATTACAGTCTCCATGTACGATAAAACTAATTTTCAACCACAATAATTATTGGATGATTAAAATGAAGGGTTCATTATTATACATTACACTTATGACATAATTATAATTATTTAATTATAATATTACATTTTTCTTCATACCTTTCAATATTTTATAAAATAATAACATCAGTCTTGTGTACGTGTGGACTTTTACATCCAATAAGCAATGTGATTTGATAATCATTTTTGTTTTATATGGATAGTTATATGGATGGGTTAAATTAATAAAAATTATGTATATGATATAATAATGATTCATTTGAGAAAATTTATTATTTACCTATAATTCATTCCATCCCTAAAAATATTATTACATCGTTCATGCCTATATCTGAGATACCCTATCAGTGAATGGAGTTATTCATATTTATATAACTACATTTCTCAGATGAATATTTATATATAATAAAAATGATATTAAAATAACTATCATCATTATGGTGATTTTGGAACCATTATCACATTAATCGGATAATATTTATTGATTTGAGATACTAATGATAACATAAACAGATAACACTAGGAAATGTCAATTTTTATCATGAATTATTGATAAATTTGTGTTTGAATGTTATAAAGACACCATAAATGAAATTATAATAATTTAAATTGTTTTTTTGTATTTATAATAATTTTAATATTATTATATATATGTTTAGTGTTCTTTGAATTATGTGGAACTAGAGGTAATAGTTTACTATCAGAAATTATATTCCATGGGACATATGATATGTCATGAACTGTTTATCATCTCAGATTTGTATTTAAATAAAATATAAATTTTATATTAATTAAATCCTTAAGATCATGTTATATAAATTATAATTTTATTTTATTCATTCTTGATAATTATGATTTAAACATTATCAATGCTATATGGGTTTTAGGTTACAATCTCATTGTTTATCTAGAATGTTTATGATTAATTTTAGATATTGAAATACTATGGTGTACCTAACAAGAAAATCAATTTTCTTATCTTATATTTATTTATTTAGAATAAATTATTTCCATTCATTATCCTCATATTATGTACCCAAGAGACAAAAAACAATTTTTAATTAAATTTTACTTTATTTCTCTAAACATTCAATTATTCATTCTCTTTAGATTCCCTATTTTCTGAAAATATTTTCATGATTTTTAATCATATTATGTAACACCCCGACCCTAGTTACCCAATGTCAGTGTATTATTACATAACATTCGCATGATCAAAAGGGATTAAATCTTGAAAGGCCTATCAGTTTAGTATCCTTGGAAGTACTAGATTCAAACATAAGTTTTACATTACATCATGATAAAAAAACAATATTGTGTCTCCTTTGAACATTCTTATATCCCAGATCCTATTTATGTAGGTTTACTATAATATAGATATTCATATCCTAGAAAAAAACAAAACATATTAAAGGGGTTAGCTCCGAAGCTTAGTAAGGATAACTATATAGAAAAGACTATCATAAATAATCACAAACATTTAAAGAAATGTATAAGTCTAAAACCCATGAATTTTAAACATAAAAATCAGTATAATATTAAAATGAAAAATAAAATAATGGAATTTATTTATTCACATATATATTCTATGAGTCGAATAATCACATATAATATCAATAGAGAATTTTCTAATGATGGAATGCATAATTTCAAACATCATAACCACATAGTAATGGTATCGTGCCAAGAATACAAATTATATTTTTTCAAGGCCTTATTCCAAGACAGTAGTTTATATCATGAGACCTACCAAGGCATCGAGAATATATATAGGCCTGAACCCATCAATTACTATGCCTAATTCATTCATCATATGAAATGGTTTAAATTTTACATAGTCATTCATATTAAAACAAGCATACGAAATGTTAATACTTTAACCAAAAAACATGAATGGTATAAAAATAACAAATCCACTGTCAAACATATCACAAAACCATTAATACAATATGGATGATCGTATCATAATAAATATATTTCAAACAATTGTAAAATCCATAAAAGGATATAGAGTTAGGGTAAACCAAAACTATTTGAGATAAATATATCATTATGTTGAAATCATTTAAAAGATACAAAATTATAATAGATATCATTTATTTTCCAAATATTAATATAATATTTTAATTGAATTTTATAAGTTTTTATAATGAATGAAAATATCCACACACATCATATACTTTAAAATACATTATTTCCTTAATTTTTTCAATTAGTTCATAAAGGATGGTGTTTTGGAAAATGACAAATAGATTCCTTTAAAAAAATTTATAAAAAGTAACAAAATAGTTATAAATTAATTTAACCCATAGTATAGGAAATATAAAAAATGTTTTGAAATACATTTTTAAGAAACATATATGTAGATGATAATGAGGTCCCAGTATATACACATGTATAAACATCCTCGGATAATGAAGAGATTATATAATTAACCCTTACATTGTAATTTTTTTTATCATGGGTACGTTAACCTCCTGTATAATAGATAAAAAATGTTATTAAATAATACAGTAACCAGATACATAAATATGATATCATATATGATTTTCTAATATTTCTTCGTAAATAAAATTTCAATGGAATCATTGTTTCGGGTGTTATGTGATTCGTTTTGTATTTTTTGCTTTGTTAAGAAAGTAATTTTTGTTATGTGTAGTATGGATTTTATTAATATCTAGAATGACATTATATTCTTAAAAATTATTTTTTATCAGAAAAATAAAATTATACATGAATTATTAGGATGGATAATTAATCACATCGCGTTCATGGAGACGATAATCCGTACATACGAATGAGAAATGATATCATTATATTGAATGTGAAATCATATATAATTGGATGTAATACCATATATAATGAATAATTAACATGTTATATTTATTATTTACAACAATTATTCTCATTTTCATACCCATCCAAATAATGATGTATTTTAATAACAAACTACAACATAGCTTGGAGATGGTAAACAGTCCATACACATGTATGTTGACTTGTCATTCATAGGACAGATAGAATAATGAATATTTTTGTACCATATTTATAAAATCATCATAGTATGTATATGGTAATGGAGTTATTTTTTATATGTAAACAACAAATAATGTGGAATTGTAAGATGAAATGTACTTTAAATGAGGGGGTGAAATTATTATCTATTCTTTGGGTGTTTCCTTTTGAGTTGATCAAACGGGCCAATTAGGATGAAATTCTGATCAATTTAAGGAATATATGTGGAAGTGATGGGGTTGGTAGGATATTTTTGTAGGGTTTGGCCAATCCAAATGGCTTTGGAGGTGTGATTTTGTGGAAAGGGGAAGTACCGTTTTATAAGAGAGGTGAGGGTCAATTTAAGAAAGACTTGAAATATTATTTAATTATTTAATCATATTCAGTTTATAATGGATCCAAAAGGATTTTATATGAGGATAATATGGGTATGGGTATAATAACTCTCAAAAAATAAGATCCATACTGGTTTAGGTCACCATATTAACCTTATAATTTTAATTTAACTCAATGTTAAATTGTTAACTTTTACCATGTACTCTTGTGTTATTACAATAATAGGTTAATAAACATTCTATAAAAAGTCAAGAGAACCCCAAGTGGTTCATTATAAATATATCTATCCTTATATATTTTCTTTGTACAAACCTTATATTTTTAGGAATATTATTTCATTTAATAAATTAGCATTTGATTTAAAAATTCATTTATGTCAATTTTGACACTAATTAGTATTTGATTATTTTGGAATTCATAAAATCATTATCACTTATAAAAAGTGTATTTAATCTACCCTAACATGTCTTGTTAAATATAATAATTTTTTGAATTCATAAAATTTCTAAATTTCTATTTATTTGAATATTTATAATATCATTTATTTTAATCATATATTAATAAGTTAATTACTACATCATCATTGTTTAATAAATAAATTTAATTATTTAATGTCTAAAAAATATAAAAGAATACTACTTGGTATGAAATATTTTCATCTATTTAATGGAAATTTACAGTTGATTTTATCTTATGTATAACCCTATACTAAAATGGTTTATTTATTAAACATTTAATTTCACACTTTTAACTCCTCCTCCAATAAAATAATAATAAATGTCCTAATATAATCCAAGTTGACCAAAAGTTTCATATTTTATTCCTAAGGTTTATTTTGGTCCAAATTAACTTTTCCAATAGAATTAGGACTTGTTATAGGGAAATTATAATATAATTTTTACCTTTAATTACCCCATTGAATTGTAACCGTGGTAAATAAAATTCACAAGTTAATATTCACCATAAATTATTTTCATCCAATTAAACCAAATTTTAAACAATAGTTTCATCCATGTTTATATTATTTTTGAAATTCAATTCATAGAAGAGTTAAAATTATGTTTTATGCAAAATTTTTAAAGTCCATAGATAGTGCGGAAATGGAATTAAAAATATTAAATAAAATTTTATACATCAAATTTTTTTATAAAATGACTTCCTTGTATTATATTGAACTAATATAGGTATTATGTATCTATTTTAACTTAAAATTAATTTAAATAAATCAAATTATTATTTAAAGAAAAAGTTTTTTTAAACAATATCGTTGTGTTTTTCAATATTCATCAAAAATAGAATGTTTTCTGAAAAAAATTAAAAAATCACTCTAAGATAATTTTTATATTCTAAATCGAAAAATAATGTCCATTTTGAAAAATATAATTTATAAAATTTCATAATGTGGGTATTACTTTTCATAATGGATAATCTGATTGGTCGTGGTGTGTTATAACATGAAGTCGCATACAATGCAAGATATTTTATTATTCAAAGAGAAGTGTACCATAGAAGTGTGGGGGATTACATTATTCCCTCCTTTAAGTAATTTTGTACTTGAAATTTATAGAATAATAATGAAAATAAATATCTTGGTGGTTCTTCATCAAGTGTTACTCAGGTTTCCACGTTTCCTCTTCCATCTTATGATTTCTCTATAGAACATTTACAAGACAAGTTGTCCAATTTTTTAACAGTAGTTCTCAGGTATCAAGAATCTTAACATGCTCTCCACAATAATACAGATCAGGTTCCTGTTATATTTCTTCATAAGTGAGTACATGTGTTGGGGTTGGCATGTATTTTCTCAACAGTGATATGTGGAGCACATCCTGAACATTGGAGAGACGTGGAGGCTTTTCCAAATGCTAAGCTACAACTCTAATTAGATCAAGTATTTCGTAAGGTCTGATGTAAATGGGACATTAATTTATCTTATTGCAAAAGAGTATAACCAACTTCCATGGAGATACCTTCAATAAAACATGATCACTTTCTTGAAATTACAATCATTCCCTTGGTTATTGTTAAAACTCTTTTTCCTGCATAGACATGATTTGATATAGTTTGGTATAATATTCACATTTTCCATTGATTCTTTAACAAGTTCTGGGACTATAAGTTTTCTTTCCCGAACATCATCCCAACAAGTTGATGTGAGACATCTCATTCCATATAACACATCATATAGTTTCAAGTGAATACTTGATTAGAAGTTATTGTTATAGGAAAATTTTACCAAATGAAAAAGATGATCACACATACCAGGAAATTTAAGTGAGCAAGATCTAAAAATTTCTTCTATGGTTTAAATAGTCTGGTATGATTTTCCATCAGTTTGAGGGTGGTAGGTAGTGCTCAAATGATGTTCAGTATCCAAGGACATTGGGAGAATTTTCCATAATGTTGATGTAAAATGGGGATCACGATCAAAGACAATAGATGTGGGTAATCCATGAAGTGTAACAACTGAATTAATATATAGTCTTCTTAAAAATTTAAGTGGTAAATCTTATCTTATATTACTAAAATGTTCTAGCTTGGTAATATGATCAACAATGACCCATATTGCATCATTTCTTTTTGTAATATATGGTATCCCTTTGAAAAATTCCATCGTAATATCATCCCATTTCCACTCAAGTATTGGAAGAGGATTCATGACTCCTACAAGATGTTGTCTTTCAACCATAACCTATTGAAAAACCATACATCATGACACATAATTGGAAATCTCCATCTTCATGTTGTCAAAACAAAAATGATCCTTCAAATCTCTATACATCTTAGTGCTATAAGGGTGTATAGGGAAATTATATCTGTGAGCATCATCAAACAATTACCTTTTTAGATCAGGTATATCTGGAAGACAAAGTCTTTTGCCAATGGTAAAAATCCCATCTTCATATATGAAGTAAATCAATATCTAATTATTCAAACCATTAATTTTAATTTTAATCACCTAATCATCATAATGAGAACATTTTATCCTTTATAGTAGTGATGGTTTAGAAAACATTTAAAAAAGTATTAATGTTTTAACTTCAACGATCATTCATATATCCATCTATACAAGATCCATGAACATAGGATCCCTTTAAACTCACATCTTGTTCAAAAATCCATGATCTTTTCTGCTCAAATCATCTTACACCTTATTTTACGTCCCCGAGTGGTAGTGTACGCTGAAATTTTAGTGTTTGAGTATTTCTAGCCATCATATTTGCCTCATGTTGAGTTCTTTTTGTGAAATAATATTCTTAAAACACTCGTGATCGGTATATATCTCACATTTTTTGACCATATAGATCATGTCTCCATATCATTAAAGAAGTGATTTTTTCTACTAACTCAATATCCGGAGTAGGGTAGTTTTTTGTTGAATTTTTAGTTGTCGTAATGCATAGCCAATAACACTATCATTTTGCCTAAGACAACAACCATGTCCATTCAATGAAGTATCACTATAAATAACAAACCCATCATTCCCCAACAGTATATTAAAGATAAAATCATTTACTAATCATCTCTTCAGTTCTTCAAAAAATTAATCACACTGTTTTGTAAAAACAAATTCAGCCCCTTTATGTGTGATCTTGGTAAATTGGTTCAACAAGTGGCAAAAAACTCTAGAGGAAACACTAATAATAACATGATTAACCAATAAAATGGTGTACCTCAGTTATACATGTTAGTGTTGTCCATTCATGGACTGCATTGGTCATTGAAGGATCGATAAAGATTACATCCTTATAGAAAATATGGCCAATAAAAAAATTCCTGAAGCCAAATTTCACACTTTCTAAACATCTCATATAATTCATTTCCTCTTAGGGTTTTCTAAATAATTTGTAAGTTATTTTCCCGATCTTCGTAGATTTTGAGTATACCAATATATGATAACCAAATACCCCAAAAATGCCATCATTTTATTCCATGAAAAAACCATTAATTAGATCCATGAAAACAGAGGGTGCATTAGTCAGTCCAAAAGGCATTATAGTAAACACTTCATGTGAATACCTAGTTTGAAATATTATTTTCTGAATTTCTTCATTTTTCACACACAACTGATGATATCCAAATTGAAGGTCAATCATTGAAAAATATTGTGATTCCTAAATATGGTCGAATAAATCATCAATGCGAGGTAGGTGATACATGTTCTTTATTTTTATAGAATTTATCTCCTTGTAGTCAATCCACAACCTCATACATCCATCATTATTCTTAAAAAAAGAACAAGGGCTCGCCGTGGAGAAACACTAGGGAAAAGAAGGGTTTTATTACTCAATTCCACATGTTTTTTCTTTAGTTCCACAAATTTGACAATGGATCTTCGATTATGGATCTTTGATAAGTTCATTTGAACCATGATTTAAATCAATGGAAATCTAAATTTCTCATTTTGGAGGATGTCCAGGTCAATCCTATGGTAAAACAACAACACAATCCTACACAATTTGTATGTCCACTATTTAAAAAATCCTTTCTACAACCATAATTATTTTACTCTATTCCTCCCCAATAATTTATTTAGTGGAGCTATTTGGGGTGGATCTAGATAGGAATCGGGTGGTGACGTTTTTTCTATAAATATAAGGTACTTTTTATCATCCTCCAAAATTGTAACCTCCTTATTCTTACAATAAATTTTTGAATCCTGGTCCAAAGGAAAATAATTACTGAGGATTATATAAAATTAAATCATTGGTATGATGATGATATCAGTGGATAAAGAAAACGTATATGCCCTAATGGGGATGGATTCACAAAACATTGTTGCAATGATACGTCCCATAGGAGTTTGGTCTGACAACATCATTATTAAATAAAACTGGAAATATCAATTTTTCATAGCAAAATGGGAAGATATGAAACAACCTGATGATCGAGAATCAAATAATGAATTTTATAAACATGAAGAACCCATTAAATTATTTGCAACAACATCATTCAGAGCTTCTACCTTAGCAGTAGTGATTGCATAAGCACGAACTTCCTCCCTTGACCATTTCTGAGGTATGTTTCCTTGTATTTTAGGAAATTTATTTTCATAATTACACATTTGTCTACAATTTTATCTTTCAATTTCGACAACTTCTTTCTTTCCCTTATAATCGCGTACTTGGTGGCCTTTTTCACCACACTTGTAACAGACTCCCATTCCCTTTAGACATGTAACAATGTGTTTCTTCACACATTTACTGAAGGATGGATATTAAAACTTTTCCCTTATACCCATTGTTTCTATTTCCATAGTGTTACGTAGATCTCTTCTTCTCATTCATTTATTTAAATTAACAAGAATTAGAGAATTTCTTTTCAGTTTGGATAGAACATGAGATAGTATCATTATTCAATGAGAAGGATTGTGAGATAAATGGTCGATGGAGAAATGGATTTAACCCATAAACGAATCAATCAATTATACTCCTTGGGATACATATATAATCATTTACATTCCATGCTAACCTTGTAATGTTAGCCTCCTACATTGTGACATTCTTTTCCTGCTTTTTCCTCATACCCAGAAATTGTCTTTGTATATCCTCTCGATGGTCACAAGGAAATTATTTTTCTATGAAAATCTCTTTAAACTCCCTCCATTCCAAATTTAATACTTATTCGTCCTCATTTGTGTTTCAATATAAAGAACACCATTGATTTGCATCTCCTGTGAGGTGATAAACTACAATGAAATCATTTTTCCATTTCATTACTCCCCTAAGCATGAAATAATTTTTTAAGGAACTTATCCATCGATCAGCTATAAATGGACTTGTAGTCCCATTGAATATTTGTGGTTATTTCCGCATAAATGAGTAGGACATTGATCCTCCCTGTTGTGAATTTTGGTGCTCCATATGGTTAAGGTTATTATACATAACCTAAGTGAGTTATCCCAATATGGTTATAAGTTGTTCAACATCTGTTTCATAACCACCTCCACTATAATTATCTTGAGTAGGAGGGAAATCCCTACATAGATAATGTGCATTGATACGATCTCCATTCCTTCCACAAGGTGCCATTTCTATACAACGTCATACACTATATTAGATTATGAATTTCAATACATAATTACAAACTAGTGAAATACCCAACAAAAATTGAACAGTTCATGTATATAATCCATAATCATACAAAAATGTTTTCTGTGAGGAAATAATTACTAATAAATCATACATAATGGTGAAATTGTATGTAATTTGATGGTATATCATATATAAATAATAATTTACATGTAATATTTACTATTTAAATCAGTTATAATCATTATTATACCCATCCATTTAATGAATTTTTTGAATAATAAACTACACCACGACATGGAGACGACAATCTGTACGTACACATGTATGGTGACATGTCATTCCTAGGATGGATAGAATAATGAATATGGTTATACCATATATATAATAATATGAAAATATTTATAATGTGATGGATTTATTATTTTTGGTATGGAATCAATAATGAATGGGGATGTGGAAGAAGAAAATATCATTGAATGTGGGGGTGAAATTATTATCTCTTCTTCTGGTGTTTCATTTTGAGTTGATCAAAATAAATCCATTGGTTTCTTTTATGATCCATTTAAGGCCTCTAGGTCAATTTGAGGGTATTTGGGTGGATAATTGAGCTAGGGATGGCTGAGCCAAATGGCTTTTGTGGTGTGATTTTGAGATAAGGGGATGTACACATTTATATGTGAGGTGAGGGTCACATTAGGAAATGCATGAAATATTATTCTATTATACAATCATATTATGTTTATAAAGGATCCAAAAGGATATATTGAAATTATACGATGGTTCTGGGTAGAAAAAGTCTCAACCAATAGGTTTTATATAGGTTCATGACACCATACGTTGTCATTTATAAATATCTCTTAGTTAAATAGTTTGTCGTTTACCATGTATTTTATTATTATTATATTAAATGTTTAATAAACATAATATAAAAATCCAAGAGAGACACAAGGGGTTAATTATTGATATATCTAACCCTATCAAATTTCATTGGAAGATCCTTATATTTTTAGCTATAATATATCATTTAATTAAATAATATATATTTTTTCAAATTCATTTATTTATATTTTGACACTATTTAGTATTTTATTTTTTTCAATTTATAAAAACATCATCACATCAAAACAATTTTTTATTCAACCCTAACAAGAAATATATAACTATAAATTTAGTGTAATTAATCAAAAATATCAATTTAAAATTATTTGGATTTTTATAATATCAATTATATTACTCATTCAATAATAATGTAAATACGACTTATTTATTTTATTATAAATAAATTTAATTATCTAAATTATAAAAATTTAAAATAAAATACTATTATTTAGGATATCATTTTATCATTAATGTGATTAATTATTGTCGAATTTATCTTATTTATAATCATATATTAAAATGGTCTAGTTATGAAAAATGGAATTTAACACTTTTTACTTTTCATTAAATAAAATAATCATACGTGTCCTAATCTAATCCATGTGGACCAAAATTATCATATGTTTTTCCTAAGGTTTATTGTTTTCTAAATAATCATATCCAACAGAATTAGGAACTGTTTTTGGGAAATAATAATTTCATTTTTACAATTAATTACCCAATTTTATTTTAACCTTGGTAAATAAAATTCAAAAGTTACTTTTCATCAAAAATTACATTCATCCTATTCAACCCCTTTTACTTATTTATGTCAATAGTGTCTCTCAAATTTTTGAAATTAAATTCAAAGATGTGGTAAAATTATGTTTTATGAAAATTTGATAGCGTTCTTAGAAAGTGTGTAAGAGATGTTGAAAAAACTGAATATAATATTTACATATAATTTTATTATAGAATGACTTCAATTAATTGAATTTAACTGATATAGTTATTATTTATATATTATTAAATAAAATAAATTTTAATAAAAAATTAATTATTTAAATAAAAAATAGTTTTTAAACAATAATGCAGTGTTTTTAACTATTTATCAAAAATTGAAAGTATTTAGAAAAATACAAAAAATTCACCCTAATATAATTTTGATATTCTGAATCCAAAGTTGAAGTTCATTTTGAAAAATATTTTTTTTAAATTTCATAATGTAGGTATTACTTTTCATAACAATAATTTTTATTTGTCGTGTTGTGTTAGAACCCGGAGTTGTGTATAGCACAAACTATTGTATTATTCAAAGGGAAGCATACTGTGGAATTATGGGGTGTTACATTCTTCACTCCTTCAAATAATTTCGTCCTTGAAATTTCTAGAATACTATTTCATAAAAATATTTAGCTGGTTCTTCAACATATATTAATGGGATCCCATGTTGCCTCTTACATCTTATGGTTTCTCCATTGATGTTTTACCAGAAGAGTTGTTGGGTTTGTCAACACTTGTTCTCTGGTATCATGAATCATGAGAGGATATTCAAAATATGATAGATTGGGTTCCAGTTCCATTTCTTCATAGGTGGGTACATGCATTGCATCATGCATGTATTTTCTCTACAGTGATATGTGGAACACATCAAGAACTTTGCAAAGACTTGAAGCCATTTCCAAATGTAATGCTATAACTCTAATAAGTTCTAGAATATCGAATTGTTCGATGTACCAGGGACCAAATTTTCCATTCTTACGGGATTGTATAACACCCTTCCGTGGATATAACTTCTTAAAAACATGGCCTCCTAATTGAAATTCCAAATCATTACTTCGGTTATTGGTATATCTCTTTTGCCTACATTGATCTACATTGATGTCCTTTTGGATAAACATCACATTTTCTATTGTTTCCACAACGTGTTATGGGCCTAATAGTTTTCTTTCACAAACATCATCCCAACAACTTTGTGTGCGACATCTCCTTCCATATTACACTTCACATGGTTCGATCTGAATACATGAATTCAAGATATTATTATTAGAAAATTATACCAGAGGTAAATATTAATCCAACATACCATGAATGTTATGTAAGAATGATCTCAAAATGTATTCTATGTTTTGAATAGTCTGTTTTTATTGTCCATTAGTTTGGGGGTGGTTAGCAGTGCAGAAACGAAGATCAATATACTAGGCCTTCTAATGTAATTTCCCAAATAAATATGTATAACATGGATCATGATCTGAAACAATCTATGGGGGTACTCCATGATTTTAAAAAAATTAATTAATATGTAGTGTTGTTAAAAATTTAAGTGGTAAATATTCTATTATGGAAAGAAAATGTGCGGACTTGGTAAGATGATCAACAATGACTCGTATTGCATCATTCCTTCTAGAGGTATTTGGTAGCCCCATGAAAAATTCAATCGTAATATCATCTCATTTCCACTCTGGTATGGGAAGATGTTACATGACTCCTCTAGGATGTTTTCTTCCTTACATAACCTTTTCACAAACTATACTTCATGAAACATAATATGAAATCTATCTCTTCATGTTTTCCCACCAAACACGATCCTTCAAATAACTATACATCTTATTGTTGACAAGTTGTATAATTAAATTAGAGCTATGAGAATAATCCCAGAATTCAGTTTTTAGATCAGGTATATCAGGAACATGAAGTCTCTTCCAAAATTTCAAAACTCAATATTCACATAAAAAGTCAATCAATATCCCATCATTCATAGATTTAATTTTACTTTTGAACTCTACATCCTCAATCTAAGTACTTTTTATCCTTTTTAGTAAATATTATTTGAAATCCATTTCAAAATGTTTTCATGTTTACCTTCAATGATTAATCCCATATCAATATTTACTAGATCTAAGAACATATGTTCCCTTTAAACTCTCATCTTCTTCAAAAATCGACGATCCTTTCTGCTCAAAGAATCTTCCACCTTATATTCATTCCACGAGTAGAAGTTTATATTTAAATCATTATAATTAAGTGGTTCAATCCATTTTATTTCCCTCGTCGTGAGTTATTTTTGTGAGAAAATATACTTTAAACTCTTTTGATTGGTATATATCTCTCATTTTCACTATATAAATAGTTTCTCCATATCTTCAAAGAAAATATTACATCTAATAAATCAATATCATGAGTATGGTAGTTTTTTTCATATATTTATAGCTATTGTGATGCATAGGAAATAACTATATCATTCTGAAAAAGGATACAACCATGTCCTTTATTCGAAGAATCACTATAAATAATGAACCCAACATTCCTTGATGGTAGAGTCAAGATAGTGGAATTGAATAATCTTCTTTTCAGTTCTACAAAAGATTATTAAAAATATTTTTTCAAAACAAATTGAACCACTACACATTTCAACTTAGTTAATTGGTTTCCCAAGAAGGTAATATTCTCGACAAAACCCCTATAATAACCAGCTATATTAATAAAACCGCGTAGCTCTGTAATACATGTCGGTGCTTTCCATTCATGTATTTTGTTGGTAATTAAAGGATCAACAGATATTCTATCATTAATGTTAATACAGGAAAGAAAAGAAAATTCCTGATCCCAAAATTCACACTTCCTAAACATCCCATATAATTCATTTCTTCTAAGAGTTTTCAGAATTGTGAAAAAGTGATTTTGATGATCTTCATATATTTTTGAGTATACCGACATATCATCAGTAAATACCACTAAAAAGTCATCAGGATATTTCCATAAAATTATATTCATTATATCATTGAACAATAAGGGTTCAATAGTCATTCCAAAAGGCAATACAGCAACTCGAAATGCATGTAACTAGTTTGAAATGATGTTTTCAGAATGTCTTCCTTCTTCAATCACAATTGATGATATCTACATAGATGGTCAAACTTTAAAAAAATTGGGATCCTTGAATTTGGTTGAATAAATAATCAATGTGATGTAGGTGGTACTTATTATTTATTTTTATAGAATTTATTTCTCAGTATTCAATGAAAAACATCATAGATCCATCATTCTTCTTAAAAAAAGAATATGGGCCCCCCATGGAGAAACACTAGGGAGAATAAATCCTCTATTACTATATTCCAGTAGTTTCTATTTAGTTCCACTAATTCCATAGTGGCCCTTCTATAAGGTGTATTCAGTATGGGTCTTGATCCAAGAATTAAATCAATGGAA
This sequence comes from Viscum album, assembly GCA_963277665.1. Classification (NCBI taxonomy): domain Eukaryota; kingdom Viridiplantae; phylum Streptophyta; class Magnoliopsida; order Santalales; family Viscaceae; genus Viscum; species Viscum album. Next base: position 41,706,193 of record OY728123.1, read on the forward strand.
AACTCAATTTTCCTATCTGGAGGATGTGTAGGTAAATCCTATGGAAGCACATCAAAATATTCTTGCTCAATAGGTATGTCTTATATTTGATCATTCCTTTCCACACACATAGTAATTTCATTATATTCCTCCACAGTAATTTAATATAGTAGAGAAAATATGGGTGGATCTAGACAAGAATAAGGTGGTGACGTTTCAGATCTAAAGATAAAGTACTATTTATCATAATGGAAAATTGTACACTATGTCTTCTTACTATAAATTTTTTTCATTATGGTAAAAAGGCCAATACATATTGAGGATTATATCAAATTCAATTATGGTAATGACTATGAGATCAAAATATAATGATCATTTGTATTCCCAAATGGGGACTGATTCACTAACTATTATTTCAATAATACTTCCCTTATGAGTTTTGACTGAAAACTACCTTGTTAAATAAAATTCAAAATATTGAATTTTCATAGTAAACTGGGAATATATGAAACAATGTAATGATCTTGAATCAAATAATGAATTGGTTAAACTAGAGGAAACCATTAAATTACCTTCTGCCACATCATTCAAAGCTTCAACCTCAGTAGTAGTGATCGAATAAGCATGGACTTTCTCCCTTGGCCTTTTCTAAGGATACATTCCATGGAGTTTTAGACATTCATTTGTGTAATGCCCCATTTCTCTACAATTTTAGAATTCAATGTTGACATCCACTTTTTATACCATTCAATCACAAGATTGGTAACCTTTTTCTTCACTCTTGTAATAGAATCTCATTCCCGTCAGGCAAGTACAGGGGTGTTTCTTCCCACATTTACTACAGGATGGAAATTCCAAATTTCCATTCTTCCCCTTATTTTAAATTCCATAGTGTTAAATAGATAACTTCTTCGCATTCTTTTCATTAAAGTAATATGACATAGATAATTCCTTTTCTGCCTCAATTGATCATGATACAAGTAATCAGATGCATGCCTTGAAAACCATGAAAATTTTCCCTTATACTTTAGGACATTCCCATACTCTTTTTACATCAGAATGAGAAAATGTCATTCCATATCTACTCGATGTTCATGAGGAATGTATTTTTCTTTCAAAAGTTCTTTATAATCCCTCCATTCCATATTTGATACTTCATAATTCTCCTTTTTTTCGAATTTATGACCACCATTGATCTGCATCTCCCGTGAGGTGATAAAATTCCATGACATATTTTTCTATTTCAATAATCCCCAAAGAATGAAATATTTTCTCTATGGAACTTATACATTTCTCAGCTAAAAATGGATTTTTAGTCCCATTTAATGTTGGTGGTTGTTTCCTCATGAAGTGGTCTAACATTGATCCTCTACGTTGTGGATCAAGGTGCTCTATACAGGTAAGGTGATTATTCATAACCTGAGTGAGTTTTCCTAGTATGGATATTTGTTTTTCATCGCTGGTTCAATAACCACCTCTACTATAATTATATAGAATATGATGGAAATACCTAAATTTATTATGTCTATTGATTCAGTTTCCATTCCCTCCACAATGTGCTATTTATCAATAATGACATACCCTATACTAGTTTATGAATCGCAATACATAACTCAAACTATTAAAATACCTAACATAAATATAACAGTTTATCTATATAATATATAATGTTAAAAATATGTTTTCATTGTGGAAGTATTTACTGCTATATTCTCCATAATGGTTTGTAATGAAAATGTGAATTATTCAAAACATATCCACTAGAAGTGTTGTAACCATGAGTGCAGGAAGGTCCATTGTCGTGTACCAGGATACCCAAGGTCAAGACCGAAACACCTAGTCAGAGTTTTCTATCCTAGGTAAATATGTTCCAGATCCGCCTCTACCCACTTTTATCCAGAAAATGATGTATTCCTTGTAAAATACAATGAATATCTACATTAGAAAAATTCTAGAATGTTTTCCAATACTAATCATCAATGTATATATTAGGGTAATGCTATCTAATAAGAGTTTTTTATCCTAATTATAGATTCCATGATTTGTACAGAACTTCCTCTATACCAACTATAACTCTCAAACCAATGATAACTAGATTCAGTGCATTATCACATAACATTGGCATGATTACAAGGGATCAAATCCAGAAAGACCTATCATTTTAGTATCCTTTTTAGTACTAGAAACATATATAAGTTTTTACAAGACTTCATGAAATAAAAATAAATAAAAAAAGTGTATCCTTTGAACACATTCATATCCCTTAACCGATTCATTTAGGTTAATAGTAATATACTTCTTCACATCCTCATTAAAAAAACCTAATAAAGGGGTGAGCTAAGATTCTCAATAAGGATAACAATAGAGTTAACTATATAAATAAGAATAAACATATAAGGAAATGTATAAGACTAAAAAAAATCCTATTAAAAATAAACTTCAGTATAATATGGAAAAAATAAATCAAATAATTCCATTTACTTATTCACAATGATATTCTACTAGTTGAATAATCACATGTAATATCAATAGACAATTTCATAATGACAGAATCCATAATGATGGACATCATAACCACATAGTCAAGGCCGCATGCCATGACTTTGAATAACATTATGTCATGGCCTTTTTCTGAGACACTAGTTTGTCTCATTTGACTTATTGATGCATGGAGGTGCTATAGTGGTCTCCACCAATCACTTACTATGTCCAAAACATTCATCATATGAAATGGTTGAAACGTAACATAAACATTCATATTAAAACTATCATATGATATTTTAATACTTTAAACACTAACCATGAATGGTATGAAAATAACACATCTACGGTAAAAAATATCACAAAACCTTCAAAAAAATATGAAATATTGTATCATAATAAATCAACATCAAACAATTGTAAAATACCTTAAAGGATGTTGATGTAGATAAAATCAAAACTATGTGAGATTAATATCTATTTATTTTGAAATCAGTTAAAAAATAAATAATTAAAAAAGAAAAAATTTATTTTGAAGATATTCTTATGATCATGTAAGGCAAGCTTCAAAGACGATATAATGGAAGAAAATAGATGCACCTGCTGTTAAGTCAAAAGTCTTCTTTTGGCTTTTACATCATGTTTTGGAAATCACAAATATATTCTATGTCATGTTTTGGAAATCACAAATATATTCTATGTCATGTTTTGGAAATCACAAATATATTCTATGTCATGTTTTGGAAATCTCAAAAGTATTCTATCATATGTTTGTAAATAACAAATTGTCTTTTATCATGTTTATCGTACTGTACGATGATTGATCGTACCGACCAAAACGTATCGTACTGACTCTGTCAAACGTATCGTACTGACTCTGTCAAACGTATCGTACTGACTCTGTCAATCATATCGTACTGACTTTGCTATTCAGATAATCATTATTTGTTTTGGTACTTTGTCAAAAACTCTCTCTGCATATGAATCGTACTCATGTTTTACATTTCTATATATCTCTTATCCTAACGAAACGATGTCGTTGAGTTAGTTATATACTAATCAAAACGATGTCGTGCTTTCTGTTTCAATATGACCGTTGGAACCCGAGGCCTATAAATAGGAGGTCATTTGAAGCTGAGAAAATACTGATGAACGAAGAGACTCTGTGAACTACGAAGATTCTAGAGAGAGACACTGTGACTTCTCTCATCTGCCTTGTGCGTCCGATCATCGTATCGAGGGCTTTCAAGTAATTGAAAGACAGAGGTGCCGATTACCTGCAAAATCGAGGGCTGCCGGGGATAGGCAGACAGACGAGCCGATCATCGTATCGAGGGCTGTCGGGGATAGGCAGACAGACGAGCCGATCATCGTATCGAGGGCTGCCGGGGATAGGCAGACAGACGTGCCGATAATCGTATCGAGGGCTCACCAAGGTGTTGGTGAGACAGACCTTTTATCCTAGGTGAATGGATAACCCTTCTCTTTGGGTTAAAAGAATTGTATTACTTTTACATTTCCGCTGTTGTATTAGAAAGGGATTTGTATTGTTTCCTTTCTTTACTTATTCAATTGTAATTGTTTCAATTACAATCATTCCATTACATATTGTATTGATTGGTTCTATACGCTTTAAGGTAGAATCATTCATATTTGTATTACTCTGATTATTGTGTTCACCTTGAATACAATTGTTTTGCTTTACAATAGTATTACAATATATCATACCTTTTACATTCAATACAATTGTGGGTGTTTGTATTTGTATTAGTTTAAAATCTTTTAAACTAATCTCTTTGTTACTAAAACTCAAGGTTTTTAAAACCTACAATTCACCCCCCCTCTTGTATTGTTCCATCTAATAGACTTTTATATCAACTATTCGATCCAACAATTGGTATCAAAGGAGGTTTTCCACTGATTTGTATTACTAGCTTTATTTCTTATTACTTTCTTAAATACTTACTACACTAACGTGTGGAGTGGAAAAGTTGTTTTTGTTATATTAGATGGCAGGAATGAATATCGGATCAATAGATAATCTGAATCCTTCTAGACCACCAATCTTTGATGGGAATGATTATGAGTATTGGAGAGATCGTATGAAGACTTTCGTCATCAATACTGGTGTAGACAATTTTATTATGCTTACTGGGGGTTACAAAATTCCTGACAAAGAAGTTAGTACTTTCACAAATCAAGAGAAGCAAGAATATCAACTGAATTACAAGGTACGCAATACTTTATTATGTTCTATGACCAGGAATATATATAGCCAGATTTCTTCATGTGAAGCAGCCAACTGTATTTGGAAGAAATTAGAAGTCACTCATTTTGGTACATCCAAGGTTATAGAAACAAGGAGAGCAATGCTACGAGCAGAGTATCATGGATTTTTTTTTCCTTATGGAGAGCAAGTATGTAAAGTGCAACAAAGGTTTATGACAATTGTCAACAGCTTACAATCTATGGGAGAAAAAGGTCTTGATGATGAAGCTCTTGTTGATAAGATTATAGATATTATGCCAAATGAATGGGAGTCAAAAAGAACAGCTATTGATGAAAATAGAAAAGTTTCCCAGATTACTCTTGATGAACTCTTTGGAACTCTTCTACAGCACGAGACAAGAATTAAAAGAGATGCTGATTTCAATAAGAAGAAGAATGGGAATGGAAGTGTAGCTTTTGAATCTAAAGCTAAAACACCTGAAAGAGTTACAAGGTCTAAATCCAAGAAAGTTGTTGTTTCTGATTCAAGTGATTGTAATCTTTCAGACAATGAGTTAGCTAATCTTGCTCGGAGGATGAACAAGATTGTGGGAAAGAAAGATTTTCAATATAGATTCAAAAAGAAAGATAGGAAAGATAGGAAAGATTCAGAGGTAACTTGTTATGAATGCAAGAAAGCAGGACATATAAGGCCTGATTGTCCTTTACTGAAGAGGAAAGATAGAAAAGAGAAACACTCTGAAAGAAACAAGAAAAGATTTTATAATACGAAGAAAGGCTTGAAAGCAAATGATACATGGAGTGCAAGTGGTAGTGATTCCTCAGATGATTCTTCAGAATATGAGACGTCAGGACAAAGTAATATTGGACTTCTAGCCAGACTACCAATTGAAGATCATTGTCTCATGGCTAAGGTACACAATGCTGAAGCTGTTACAAATGTCTCTTTAAATTCAAATTATGTTGATAATAAATATTATGAATCTTCAAATGATGAACCCTCATCATCAGAAGATGATACTTTACCTTCTTTTGAAGAAGTCTCTAGATTTGCTAAATTACTTGAAAATGAAAATTCTAAACTCAAAAAGAGATTTGAAAAAGCAAATTCTAGAATTTCTATTTTGACTAAAGAAGTATCAGATCTTTCTAAAGATCTTGATGGGAAAACTTCTGATTTTGAAAGTATTTTAAAAACCCTTGATAAAGTCAAATCTGAAAAAGATAAACTTTCTAAGGATCTTGAAACTGCTATTTCAAAGAAAAACATTTTAGAGTCTAACTCTAGTTCTAATTCAAATGTTTTAGAAAACAAGAATTTGGTTTTAAAACTAAAGTCAGAGATTTTATCCTTGAAAAAGTGTTTGTCAAACTTTACTCATGGAAAAGAAAACTTTGATAGGATGTACTCTCAAATAAGACCTTTGAGAAATCGTTCTGGTCTTGGTTTTACTTATTCCAAACCTGTTTTTAGTAATAACTATTTTGTTCCTCAAAAAACCATTTTTTGTTCCAAGTGTCAATGTGGTGGACATTGGAGAAGAGATTGTTCTCTTAACAAAACTCAATCCTTAGGATTTCATAAAACTCATTTTGCAAAACAAATGTGGATTCCTAAAATTCTTTTATCTAATCCTTCTGGATCCAAACAAGTTTGGATTCCGAAAATCTAATTGTTTCTTTTTTAGGAAAACGAGAAGTGTATCAATAAGAACATTTGGTACATGGATAGTGGTTGCTCTCGACATATGACTGGAAACAAAGTTTTCTTTGAAAAGGTTATCAAAACAAAAGGTGGAAAAGTTACCTTCAGAGATAATGCTCAAGGAAAGATTGTTGGTATAGGTAATATCGTTTTTCTTGGAAAAGTTATTATTTCAAATGTTTTGTTTGTTAAAGGTCTTAGGCACAATCTCATCAGCATAAGTCAATTATGTGATGAAGGTTACCTTGTGAATTTTAGAAATGATAAGTGTCTAGTTCACAATTCAAAGGATGAATTCATTCTATCTGCCCATATGCAAGAGAATGTTTACACTATTAACTTAGAAGACCTTAGGAACCAAAACTTACCTTGTCTAAGTGTAATAGAAGACCAATCGTGGCTATGGCATAGGAGATTAGGACACTGTAATTTGAGAAACCTAAGAAAACTCTCAAAGAGAGGACTTGTAAAAGGGCTACCGGATCTTAGATATGATTCTTCAAAAGTCTGTGATCCTTGTCAATTTGGCAAGCAACATAAAACTAGCTTTAAACCAATTAATGAAGTTTCAACTTCTAATGCATTACAGCTTGTGCATATGGATCTGTTTGGTCCTTCACAATCTAGAAGCATTGGAGGCAAATACTATGTATTTGTTTTAGTTGATGACTTTACTAGATTTACATGGGTCTACTTTCTCACAATGAAATCTGAAGCCTTTTCGTATTTCAAAACTTTTAGAGCCCAAGTTAAAAATGAGAAAAACCTACCATTGATAACTATTCATAGTGATCATGGTGGTGAATTTCAAAACTCTGATTTTGAAACTTTTTGTAGTAAGAAAGGTATTACTCACAATTTCTCAGCACCAAGAACTCCTCAGCAAAATGGTGTTGTTGAAAGAAGAAATCGTATTCTTCAGGAAATGACTCGAACCATGTTGAGTGAATACTCAATTGCTAAGTATTTTTGGGCTGAAGCTGTAAGTAATGCCTGTTATACTATAAATCGTGTTTTAACTAGACCATTTCTTAATAAAACTCCTTACGAGTTATGGACTGGCCGAAAACCTAAAGTTTCTTACTTCAAAGTTTTTGGATGCAAAGTATTCATTCTGAATACAAAAGAAAATTTACACAAATTTGCACCAAAATCTGATGAAGGAATCTTTCTAGGCTATTCCACAACCTCTAAGGCTTATAGAGTTTTCAATAAAAACACTTGTACTGTTGAAGAAACAGTACATGTAAAATTTGATGAAACTAACCCTTTTGTTTTCAACCAACCCAATCCTACATCCTCGGATGTGTTTTCTAAAGATGTTTATCAACCTTTGTAAGAAGAACATTCTGATAAGGAAAATGTTCAAGAAAGTGTTCCTGAAACATTTACCACAGAAGATTTTCTACCATATGTTGATGAACAGGTTTTACAAAACCAAAATCAATGCTTCTTAGGAATCATCCCAGTGATAATATCATTGGTGATATAAATCAACCTGTAAGGACCAGAAATTCCTTAAGAAATGAAATAGAACATCTTGCTTTTCTTTCCCAATTTGAACCTAAAAGTCCAAGTGAGGCCTTAGGTGATGATGATTGGATCAAAGCAATGTAGGATGAACTAAATGAATTTTAAAGGAATCAAGTCTGGACATTAGTTGAAAGACCTAAAGAAACAACTGTAATTGGTGTAAAATGGGTTTTCAGAAACAAGTGTGATGAAAATGGAATCATTGTAAGAAATAAAGCAAGACTTGTTGCTAAAGGCTATAATCAACAAGAGGGAATAGACTATGAAGAAACATATGCTCATGTAGCTAGACTTGAATCTATTCGCATTCTATTAGCCTTCGCATCATATTTCAATTTCAAACTATTTCAAATGGATGTCAAATGTGCTTTTTTAAATGGTTTTGTTCAGGAAGAAGTTTTTGTCGAACAACCTCCTGGTTTTCGAGACCCAAAACATCCTGATCATGTCTTTAAACTTACCAAGGCTCTATATGGTCTTAAACAAGCCCCTAGAGCATGGTATGATAGACTTACAGGATTTATTTTACAAAACAATTATAGAAAAGGTACAGCTGATCCAACTCTTTTTATCAAAATGGAAAACAAAAATGTTTTGGTTGTCCAAATATATGTTGATGACATCATATTTGGATCAACTCAGAAATCTTTAACCGATTCTTTTGCAAATTTAATGAAATCTGAGTTTGAAATGAGTATGATGGGTGAGTTAACATTATTTCTAGGTTTTCAAATATCTCAAAAACCAGAAGGAACTTATATATCTCAACATAAGTATATTAAAGACTTACTCAAAAAGTATGGATTTGACAAAACTAAAAGTATTAGCACCCCAATTAGTACCTCAAATACTCTTGATCTTGATGAAACTGGGAAACCAGTAGATCAAACAATTTTTAGAGGTATGATAGGGAGTTTGCTATACTTGACAGCTAGTCGACCCGACTTGATGTTTTCTGTATGCTTATGTGCAAGATATCAATCTAATCCAAAAGAGTCTCACTTAAAGGCCGTAAAGAGAATCTTTCGGTATTTAAAAGACACTATGGATTTAGGACTTTTCTACTCTTCTGGAAATGATTTTGTTTTAAAAAGTTTTTCAGATGCTGACTTTGGTGGTTGTAGAATGGATAGAAAAAGTACATCTGGAACTTGTCATTTCGTAGGAGATTCTTTGGTTTCTTGGTCTTGCAAGAAACAACACTCAGTAGCACTCTCCACTGCTGAAGCTGAATATGTAGCAGCTGGAAGTTGCTGTGCTCAAGTATTGTGGATGCAGCACACACTCACTGACTATGGTTTGAGTTTCTCCAAAACTCAAATTCTGTGTGATAATACAAGTGCCATAGCTCTTAGTAAAAACCCAGCACATCACTCTCGTGCAAAACACATAGATGTTAGGCATCACATTCTTAGGGATCACACACAAAAAGGAGATATTGTTTTACAATTCATCGGAACGCAAGAACAACTTGCTGATATTTTTACAAAACCTTTACCTTCCGATAGATTTGAATTTATAAAACAGAAGCTAGGAATGATTACAATAAAATAATCATTCATATCTACTTCCTGTTTTACATCTCTCCTAATAGTAAGAAACTCCTCGTAGAAAGGGGGAGGACATTTCTTTATGTCTTTACGTTTCTCATCTTTAAATATTTACTCTCTTTATATATGTTTCTTTCTGTTTATAGTATTGACAGTTTTATTGTTTCATTTTCAGTTTTTCTGTTTATCGTATTGAAATTCTTTTCCATCGTATCGTTCAAAAATTTTGTATCGTCCGATGATGGTATTGAAATTCTTTTCCATCGTACCATTCAATAATTTTTGAATCGACCGATGATGGTATTGAAATTCTTTTTCATCGTACCATTCAATAATTTTTGAATCGACCGATGATGGTATTGAAATTCTTTTCCATCGTACCATTCAATAATTTTTGAATCGACCGATGATGGTATTGAAATTCTTTTCCATCGTATCGTTCAAAAATTTTGTATCGTCCGATGATAGTATTGAAATTCTTTTCCATCGTACCATTCAATAATTTTTGAATCGACCGATGATGGTATTGAAATTCTTTTCCATCGTACCATTCAATATTTTTTGAATCGACCGATGATGGTATTGAAATTCTTTTCCATCGTACCATTCAATATTTTTTGAATCGACCGATGATGGTATTGAAATTCTTTTCCATCGTACCATTCAATATTTTTTGAATCGACCGATGATAGTATTCAAATTCTTTTCCATCGTATCATTCAATATTTTTTTTGTATTGACCGATGATAGTATTAAGATTGTTTTCCATCGTACTATCGGTTAATGATAACAACTATTTTCCATCGTACGGTCCGACCATAGTAATGACATTGTTTTCCATCGGCATCATGTTTTTTTTCCTTACGATTGTTTCTTTGATACTTACCAAATCCAGCAATCACCTTTTGTTCTCCGACAGGTATCTTTTTCAATTTTTATTTTATTTTCTTTCTTTGTTTTAATCCTAACCATTGATCTGGTATTATCTAATCTCGACCGTAGAAGTTCAACGGTCATCTCTTTTTTTGCCTATAAATACCCCCCTCCCCTCCCCAAACCCACATTGATTGTTCAGGAATTGAGGCGAAGCTCTGCTCCCCCAGCTATAAACAATCGTACGATCTTCTCAATCGGCATCATCTTTATGTCTCAATCCTCTGCCAACACTCCCGCTGAAATGTCTTCAAAGACTTTTACAGAGAAAGACTTTCACAGAGAAAGGTTAGAATCTCGAGAATTCTTCGATATGTACGATTCTACAATGAAGAGGATTATTTTGTTTCAAGGATGGGAACATCTCTGTGTGGAAAAGCCTGATACTCAAGATCCAGTTCTTTTTGATGAAGTTTGTCAATTTTACAAAACCGTGTCTTTCGACAAAGATATGACTATAAACTTCGCTGTGTACGATAGAAAATTATCCATGTCTGTGAAACAAGCGGCACACTTTCTGAACGTTTCTATAGAAGGGGATTCATTCTGTCCATCTCACAAACTACCAGAGGAAGTTGGTACGTTTAATAGAGAGAGTGCTGAAAAATCGTTGTTTGTTGTTAATGAGGGAAAGAGGAAAGTTTATCATCTTTCACCGGACAATCGGTTTTTCACTTTATGGATGAAAGGTTTTCTTGTCCCAAGGAAAGGGGATAGAGAAACTCTTAAAGTTTCTGATGTCTTTATGCTCGATTATCCTGTGAATATGAGGAAAGTGAATCTCATGGGATATATTTTTGAAACCGTCAAGAATGTCAAGAAAGGAGGGATTAAATCCCAGATAATAATGTATCCATCCATCCTTACAAAATTCATTCTTGAGAGTATGAAGTTTTGTAAAATTCCTTTGAAAGGAAAACCTATGGATTTGTGGCCGTCTTTCAGTAATAAGAGTACGATGAAAAAGCTGAATGTTTGTTTTGATTCAAATTCAAAACTTTTTGTCAGAGATGTAGAAGCTGAATTGCCTGAAAATCAATCGGCACCTATGCCAGCCAAAGACAATCAATCCGCCGGTGTTACTCGAAAGTCTGATCCGCAGACTAGTTCAAAGCCGAAGAAGAAGAAGCTGAGGTACAATAAGGAAGTTGTAGCCAAATGGAGAAAAGACAAGGAACAGAGAACAGAGGGTGATCTGAAGTTTGGACTTGACCCTGCTGAGGCTTTTGCAGAAAGAATAAGGGTAGAAGAAACCCTTCAAGCTGAAATGAAAAAGAAGACTCTTTTGAAAAGAAAGGCTCAGGACTTTGATATTTCTAAAGTCTTGAAAGCAGTTGAAGATGCTAGTGCTCAACTAACTGTGGAAGTACATCAAGAACCCATCGTACAGAGTTTGCCTGAGAAAGAAAAAGGAAAACAAGTGATAGAAGAAGTGGAAGTAGAAGAAGGAGATTTTCTGTTAGAATTTCTTCAAAGTTCAAAGAAAAGTAGAGAGGAATCGCTTCAAAAGCTGAGCGAAGGTGTTCAACAAACTCCTCATGCCGATCAGGAAAAATCTTCGGACAGGATGTCATCTCGAGAAAAGCAAGATGCTCAATCTTCTCAATCTGATAAAGTAGTTGTCATTAGTGACAGAGTGGAAGATGAAAGAAAACAGAAAGAAAAAGTGAAAGGGAAACAGCCAGTTGTTGATTCAAGCAGATCGTATGAACTAGCATCGTACGATGATGATACTGATTCAGAGCATACAATCTCTCTCAAGAAGAGTGATTACATTGTTCAAGTTTTGAGAAGGATGGAGAAAACCATTCCTTATTTTCCGAGGCTGGAAGGAAAGATTGATTTTTTCACTGAAAATCAGAGAAAGAAGTTTGGATCTGTAAAAGAATTGAGAAAGAAAGTCTTGTCTGTTGAAGCCGATCTGAAAGTTCTTTCGGAAAGCTCAGTTGCTCATAAGAAAGCTTGTAATAAGATGACCAAGTGTTCATACAAAACAGAGATCTCAATCAATGACCATGAGATTGCTATTGAAGATATAAGAAGGTTATCAAATGAGCTTGCAATTGCTTTCAACAAGCTTGATAAAGAAACAATTGAAAGGCTGAACCTTTTGTCGTCTCAAGGAGCCGATGTTCCATCAGTGAAAGATTTTCAAGAGAGGATGAATGCTTTCCAATCTGAATTCTCGATGGTTTCATATTTCAAAGATGAAATGGTTTTACTGAAGAATCAAAATTCCGAGTTGTCCAAGGATAACAAGACTCTGCAAAACAGATTTGATACCCTTGAAGATGTAATCAGAGTACAGGAGGAGACCATCAGAAATCAAGATCAGATTTTTGCGGATCAACAGGAGCTTCTCAAAACTCAGGGTGAATCAATTTTTGAAGACAAGAAGGAGATCAAGAAGATGAAAGTTGTGCTTCATGAGCTTATAAAGAAGGAGAAGGAAAGAGAAAACAAATGATTGTTGTATTTGTTTCTTTTGGAACTTGTTTGTTTTGTAATAACTCTTATAATCATTTCTCTTTTGTCCATTGTCTTGTATTACTTCACTAACTCTTCCAGACAATTCGAGATTCCTCCTTTCTTTTTGTAAATCACAAAGGGGGAGAATATTTACAAAGCAAAGGTTGTTTTACAAAGGGGGAGAATGCATTACAATGCTCTTAAGGAAAATCTGAATACAATCCTTAGGAAAGTCAATACCTAAGGGGGAGTTAGTTGTATTCAATTTCTTATTCAGAAGAGTTTTCAATAACTCAGGGGGAGATAAGTTTTTCTTGTTTCATTTACTTTGTGTGTTTGTGCTTTCCAAAAAGGGGGAGATTGTTAAGTCAAAAGTCTTCTTTTGGCTTTTACATCATTTTTTGGAAATCACAAATATATTCTATGTCATGTTTTGGAAATCACAAATATATTCTATGTCATGTTTTGGAAATCACAAATATATTCTATGTCATGTTTTGGAAATCTCAAAAGTATTCTGTCATATGTTTGTAAATAACAAATTGTCTTTTATCATGTTTATCGTATCGTACGATGATTGATCGTACTGACCAAAACGTATCGTACTGACTCTGTCAAACGTATCGTACTGACTCTGTCAAACGTATCGTACTGACTCTGTCAATCGTATCGTACTGACTTTGCTATTCAGATAATCATTATTTGTTTTGGTACTTTGTCAAAAACTCTCTCTGCATATGAATCGTACTCATGTTTTACATTTCTATATATCTCTTATCCTAATGAAACGATGTCGTTGAGTTAGTTATATACTAATCAAAACGATGTCGTGCTTTCTGTTTCAATATGACCGTTGGAACCCGAGGCCTATAAATAGGAGGTCATTTGATGCTGAGAAAATACTGATGAACGAAGAGACTCTGTGAACTACGAAGATTCTAGAGAGAGACACTGTGACTTCTCTCATCAGCCTTGTGCGTCCGATCATCGTATCGAGGGCTTTCAAGTAATGGAAAGACAGAGGTGCCGATTACCTGCAAAATCGAGGGCTGCTGGGGATAGGCAGACAGACGAGCCGATCATCGTATCGAGGGCTGCCGGGGATAGGCAGACAGACGAGCCGATCATCGTATCGAGGGCTGCCGGGGATAGGCAGACAGACGTGCCGATAATCGTATCGAGGGCTCACCAAGGTGTTGGTGAGACAGACCTTTTATCCTAGGTGAAAGGATAACCCTTCTCTTTGGGTTAAAAGAATTGTATTACTTTTACATTTCCGTTGTTGTATTAGAAAGGGATTTGTATTGTTTCCTTTCTTTACTTATTCAATTGTAATTGTTTCAATTACAATCATTCCATTACATATTGTATTGATTGGTTCTATACGTTTTAAGGTAGAATCATTCATATTTGTATTACTCTGATTATTGTGTTCACCTTGAATACAATTGTTTTGCTTTATAATAGTATTACAATATATCATACCTTTTACATTCAATACAATTGTGGGTGTTTGTATTTGTATTAGTTTAAAATCTTTTAAACTAATCTCTTTGTTACTAAAACTCAAGGTTTTTAAAACCTACAATTCACCCCCCCTATTGTATTGTTCCATCTAATAGACTTTTATATCAACTATTCGATCCAACACCTGCCATATATGTTTAAAAAACATGTGTTACATAATTTTGTCAAAAATTTGATCAAGAACCTTGTTTAGAAAATGATTGAATGATTACTTTATTATCATTTTATAAAAATTCAAAAAATAGTATAAATGACAATAAATAGTAGTCTAGAAAATTAATAAAACATTTTGAAAAACATTTTTATGAAACATAGATGTGGACGATAAAGTGGTCCCAAAAGATACACCTGTATAAACAACCTCTGATTAGGAAGTGATTTTAGAATTTACCATTACATTGTACATTTCCCCGATCTTGGGTACATTAACCTCCTGTATAATTATTAAATCATTGTTATTTAATTATAAAGGAACCAAATTCATAAATATGATGTCATATAATATTTTCTCATATTTTCATCAATAATATTTTAGTAGTACCGTTGTTTCGGGTGTTAACTAATTCATTTTCCATTATATGTTTTGTTACGTAAAACCGGTTTGTTATGGGTAAGATGTATTTAATTTATATCCAAAATGATATTAAGTTATTAAAAATTATTTTAATCATAAAATTAATATTATTATTGAATTATTATGATGGGGAATGAATGCCATTACATTCGTGGAGACTGTAAACTGGACGTATGAACGAGCGACAATATCATTCTATTGATGGTGAAATCATATATAATTCAATGGAATATCAAATATACTGAAATATTAACATGTTATATTTATTATTTACATCAGTCTTACCAATTATTATACCCATCCAAATAATTAAGTGTTTGAATAGCAAACTACACCACGACATGAAGACGGTAAGCCGCACTTAAGAACATATAGTGACTTGTCATCCATAGGATGGAAAGAATAATGAATATGGTTGTACAATATTTATAATAAAATTACAATATATATAAGTTAATGGAGTTATTAATTTTTTTATGGAAACATAAATAAATTGGATGTGGAAGAAGAAAATAACTTTGAAAGAGGCGGTGAAATTGTTACCTATTTTTCAAGTGTTTCCTTTTGAGTTTATCAAAAGGGAAACGTATGATGGATTTATGATAAATGTAATTCATCTAGGTATATTTTTGGGTATTTGGGAGGATATTTGAATAGGTTTTGTCCAAGACAAATGGAAATGGAGGTGTGATTTTGAGAGAAGGGGAAGTAACTTTTTATAAGAGATGTGAGAGGCACATTAGGAGAAGGTGGAAATATTATTTTATTATACAATTATATTCAATTTATAATGGCTCATAAAAAATTATTTCAATGATAAGGTGGGTATGGGTCTAAAAAATATCATAAAATAGGTTTTAGACATGTTTAGGTCAACAAATTAACAACGTATTTTAGATTTAACTCTTAGTTAAACAGTTTAACTTTTACCATGTATTCTTGTATTATTATAATAAATGGATAATAAACATACTATATAAATCTATGAGAAACCCATGTGGTTCATTATTGATATATCTAACCTAATCTATGTTCTTTGGGTGAACATTATATTTTTAGGTATATTATATCATTTAATAAAATAGTTTTTGTTTGAAAAATAAATTTATGTCAATTTAGACACTATTTATTATTTGATTTTTGTGAATGTCATCAAAATATTATCATTTAGAGAAAATATTTATTTAATAAACCATAATAGGGAATATTAACCTAATAATTATAATAATTCATCAAATGACCAAATTTACATATAATTGAATATTTATAATATCAATTATTTTAATCATTCATTAATAAGGTAATTACTGCCTCATCATTGTGTCATTAATAAAGTTAATTTTTTAATGTCTAAAAATTAATACTAAAACACAATTATATAGGAAATATTTTTATCTTTCAAATTAATATATATATATTCGAATTTATCAAATGTGTAACAATAGATTAATATGTTTTAGTTATTAAACATTGAATATAACAATTTTTTCTATTCCTTAAATAAAATAATAATAAATGTTCTAATCTAATCCAGGTAGACCAAAGGATAATATTTTATTCCTATGGTTTATTTTTTACAAAATAAACTAAAACAATAGAATTAGGAATTTTGTTAGGGTAATTATAATTTCTTTTTTACCCTTAATTACCCCATTTACATCAAATCGTGGTAAATAAAATTCAAAAGTTAATATTTACCCAATATTATTTTTATCCAATTAAACAAAGTTTTACTTACTGATGTCAACCCTGCCTCTCTGATTTTGGAAATTCAATTCAAAAAAGCTGTAAAATTATGTTTTACGAAAATTTTCAAACATGCCTAGAAGGTGGGTAAATGATGTTAAAAAAATTAAATAAAATTTTATAAAACTAATTTTATTATAATATTATATAAATGAATTATGTTGATCTAATTTATGTACTATGTATATATTTTTTGTAAATATAAATTTAAATGAAATAAATAATTATTTTAATAAAAAGTAGTTTTTAAATAATAAAGCATTATTTTTCCCAATTAATAAAAAATCTATTTTTTTAGACAAATACAAAAAATTCACCCTAATCTAATTTTGATATTATGAATTCAAAAATTATGTCCATTTTGAAAAATAAAATTTATAAAATTTAATAAAATGGGTATTACAATTTATAACAGCTAGTTTTATTGGTCACAGTGTGTTAGAACGTGAAGTTGGATACAACGCGATCCATTGTATTATTCAAAGAGAAGCTTACAGAGAAAGATTTGGTTTTTACATATCAAATTACTTTTTGAAGTAATTTTTACCCATAATTGAATTTTTTAGATATTGTATACAAAAATATTCTTTTCATTTTATAAACAAGTAAATTTATGTCTTTTTTCAAATTTGTGAAAGGAAAGAATTCTTTTAACTTACACAACATGAAATGAATATCCTTATGTCATATAAGAAATATAATATATTGATTAATCTATATTTATAAAAGGATATTTTTATAGAGAAGTATTTTCACAATATTTTTATAATTTATTGTTTTTCAAATGATATTTTAAAAGTGGAAATGATATTTTCATCCAAATAAATTAATGATATTGAAATAGCATTCCTATAGATAAATGGGAAAAATCTGATATTTATTACTATTTACGGGTTATATGATCAAAGGGTAATATCATTATTCCATATCCTGATGGTTTTGGATTTGAAAGAAATGCTATTTTTTATTCCTTTTTCTTTTCGTTGTGTTATTATTTAGTGAATTTATGAAATATTTATGGTACTAATTTATTTTCCCAATTTTATGGCACGATTAAATGTTTATGAAATACATTTCATATTCATGTGTTTTGATATGATTAATTATTTAAAATCATTTTGCACAATTATTTTTTATATTCAATATGTTATTGATGGTCCTTGAATTATGTATCCGCCAATTTCATTAGGTAAATAGAGATATATCCTAATATAAATAGGTTTTTAATTTGGTGTGAACCTAGTTTAGTATTGGAATCTATCCACTATTATTGTCTTGAAAGAGAACCATGAATACTACGTTGTTTTTGGGAGTGAAACCAATATAATATTATATTATTCTTGAAGATCAATGACTACTAGAAAAATTATTTTAAATGATGATGTGTATACCAACTAATTATGTCTTATGCCAAAGTTATGGTCATATGGCTCGTGTACATTGATTACTATACAATTCATATCCTATAAACTACAATAATTTTTCATGTTACTCAATATTTTTATAAATTATATGTAATACATTATTTTATAATGTTGTGATCATATTCCACACAATTATAATTATGTAATCTTAAAGTGATCATTTATATCTATATTATTTTTTTTACATGTATTCTATGATCACTCTTTGTTATGTATACATTACCCTTGTTATAAAATAATGTTATATATATTATATTTATAATAAGTGTTATATATATTAATTATTATGATGTAAATTATGTAGTTAATTTAAGAACTAGTAGTTTAGGTTTTCATGTTTCCAAATGGGTTTTACATATAAGATTCGACCATGGATTATTATGTTATGTAATGAATATTACAATTAATATATGTAATATGAATGTTTGAAAAATATGGTTATAAATAAGGTAAATATTATATTATTGTTATAGAATAATTTTTTTTCATTGTTATAATATATAATCACTAAACCTATCATAATAACCATTTAAGAATAATATTGGTGGTAAATGATTTGAATCATTGTGTATCGGTGGTAGAAAAACTATATTATATAGGGATAATTTCACATCCCATTTGATGAAAACTATATAAAATAATTGTGGTATAATAATCATAATAACATTTTACTATATTTATGATACTGAATTTATTATTCGAGGACCGATATAAAATATTTATAAGAGGTAGAATATGAAATAAAATGAATGATGTTGGGAAGGATATATACCTATTGTTTGGTAGACCTCCTTTATATCCATTCTTAAGGACCCTTGAATTTCTATTTTATGAAAGAAAATATAATTCTAATTCATTCATATTGTTTCTTTTAAGATTATTTTTCAGGTTTGTGTATCAATATGGATAAAGTTGTGTAGTGAAATGAGATGAAGTGATTTCATTGATAAGTGATGGAAGGTGATCCCTTAAAAATAATATAGTTTGGAATTAACATAAATATATTTTTTAGTACCTATTGTGAAAATTGAGATATTTAAAATATAGGATATGTAATAGTAACTATAAACTCATATAGTATATTTTGAAAAAATATTAGTGATATTTTCACGCTTATCTAATTGTTTTAACCCTCTATTTACCCTTCTAAAAACTACCGAAATATCAAATATTTTCTTGTGTATTATGTGTTATGTGTTTTATTGTAAATAGAAATGTGACCCTTACATAGAAAATGATCAATATTTAACATCATGTCCCCCTAAATTGAACTAATATAGAAATTTAATTATTATTTTCTATATTTTGATGAAATATTAATTTTAATAAATTATTATAAGTTTAATTTCTAACCCTATTAAATTATTTTTACTTTAAATATCTTATATTTACAATTAAATAAAAATCAAATCATTTAAAAAATAACTATAATGATTTATTTATCTAGAAAAATTTATGGAATATAATAATCCAGGTAAATAATATAACTTTTAATTTGTCATAAATTTATTTATTATACTTTTAACTTAATTGAATAAATAATTTTTTGATGTCGCAGAAGAAACATTTTTCATTATCAAATCATTAAAATTTCAAAATAAGTTCACATATTAAAAAATAATTTTTATTTCAAAAAATTATTTTGATTTTAACTTATCCACATTTTATCCTTTTGAATAAATATTATAAATAAAAATAAAGAGACTGTAAATTTATTTATATAATTTATTTAAAAATATAAGTAGGAAATTATCAAATGAGAGAGGAAAATAATTGAAAAATTTTCAATAATTTTATGATCATGGATGATGGAATTGTATATAATATAATGAATACTTGTGTCCAAGGGATTTATAAGCCTTATCAGAATATTTTTTACCACAATAACCCAATTTATCCATACCTTGCGGAAAAAAATTTACAATAATTATTATTTATATTGATAAAATGGCCCTATATACCACTTTCAGTCTAACTAACTCCATATATAGAATACATGTTTCATGTTCCATTACACATATTTTGATGAAATAAAATTTAATATTAAAAGTAAAATGCAATAAAAAATGTCTATTTATATTTTATTTTTATGAATTAAAATTCCAGTATACCAAAATAAAGATTAACATTGATTAAAATTGTTATTAATTAGATTATTAAAATTAAAATTAATTATAATTCACATTATGATCAATTTAATAATATAATGATACATTTAAATTAAAATATCTAATCAAAATAATTGATAATGTTTGAAAATATTTAGTGTTAATATACCTTAAAAATCAAACATTTTAAAAAAAATACCCAAAACTAAATCTAACATGATTTTTTTTAAATATCAAAATTTTTATGCTTTAAAAAAGTCCATTTATATATTTTTTATAAATTATTTATTATATCAATATATAAAATAAAATAAAATAGATTTTTTAAGAAACATGATATAGAATTCATTGAATTATTGTATTTCTTTACTATGAGATAAATTTGGTATAAAATCAATATGCATTTTTTATAAGGTATTCAATCATATTAATAAGGAATATTAGGTTAGTTAAGGGATAAATACATACTCTATAATAGTAAATTTAAATTTTAGGAATCATGTATCAAAATGTACAAAAGAAATTTAAATTATTTGAGGAAAGATATATCATAAAATGTAACATCCCGTTATGTTTCCAGGTACATTTGACATTTTTAAATACCTATAATTTGGATTAAAAGACTTGGGTTGCGTTTGGGTGACCTTTTAAAGAAATACTGGTGGACAGTGTGTTGTACACGGTTTGCGAACGATTTGACAAACCGTGCGACCAAACCGGGCCAGCCTGGAAACCTGGACAGAAGCTTCCACACGGGTGGCGCACAGTTTGTCTAACCGTGCGGCCAAATAGTTTGGTCACATAAATGAGATCCTTAAATTGTGGATCTCGCTTGGTTTTTCCTCTATGTGCTTCGTTTTACCTCCTAAGCGGCCCTAGCATGAGTATTTTCTTCTCTTAAAGTCAGAGAGGGTTCTACCATGATTCTAGAGGTGATCCATAGGCTCCTCTTGGAGAATTGAATCCGGATTCTTGTGGTTTTTGATCGTTTTTCATTGTTCTTGATCAGTTTCATAGATCTACATAGATCTACTTCTCCTCTTCACTCAGTTTCATAGATCTATGCCTGTTATGGGTAGATCTAAGTGTGTTGTACCATGTTTGATGAGTTTTGGTCTTCGTATTTCTAGGAGAAGAGATCTAAGGTGGGTTCTTGAAGAAGAAACCTAGTTTTCTTGAGCGTTCTCGACCGTTGTGGTTTTGGTTAAAACCTTCAAGGTAGGTGGTTCCGCCCCGTCATGACAAATTACTTATCATTGTATTTTCATGATTTATTTCAATTATTGATGTAAATTCTAATGCTCATGTTTCAATCAATTAAATTGATAAAAACTTTATTCCATTGAATTGAGATATTTGAAATGGTTTTGGCAGGGAAATTTGTAAAACCCCAATTCCATTGAATTGGGTGTGTTTATTTAAAATTTGTTGATTTAAATTTTTTAATTTAAAATTATGGATTTGATGGAGATTTTTTCAATTATATTGTATAATTTAATTGGCTAAATGAAATGTGTAATGATGGAATTGGTTTTGAATGGATTTAAAACTTATGAAAATGGATTGAAATGATTTGATAAAAACCCATTGGTTTTATCTTGTAAAGGAGGCATGTTTTGAATAAAACTTGTTTTGGTTTTAAATGGAATGAAATTGGAATTTTTGAAATGGAAGAATGGGATTGATTGTATTTTAAGCATTCATAAAACAGTCCTCCCATCATGTAAGAGCGCATGAAAGACTTAGGTAGTTATTGAGTTATTTGGATACACTCTATGCTATGAAATAGTTCTAAAACATACTTGCAGTAGGTCACATCCCCGACAGGTTGGTGATGAGTCTCTTTTGGCCATTTTCATAGGGACGTGTGTATACACATCTTTCCGAGTTCACATAGAGAGTTTTGAATCCTATAAATCATTAATATAATCGTATCTTTTAGCAAATGACCATGTTTCTCGCTTGTTTATTTTTATTTGAGATATAAATGTATGCCAATGCTTTTGAACTTCTTTACATGCCTGCTGAATTTATATAAATTGATTTATATAAATGTTTTTCTCAATCCATTATTTTAGAAATATTCCATTATTTGAAAAGCCTTTGCTTAAACATATTTATTTCCATCCATTTAAAATGTATAGCATGTTTTGTTAAAAATATGATTTTGAGTTACCAAGCCTGTTTATTTGAAAAATGGAATGATCTTCTTTAGATAATCTATAATTTTCATCTGTTATGGAATATTTGGTGGTATCCTACTAGGCACAGGCTCACACTATAATTTTTTCCTTCAGGTGTTTTTAGACTTTCTTCTTCCATGATTGAGTAATGGGAAGGGACCTCATGGAGATGGATCCAGTTCTTGATCTCTGGACTTGGTGAGTTGTGTCCTTTGGGACCTTAGGACTATTTTCCCTTTTTGTACTTGGGTTGTATTACTTTGAATTTTTGTGCCTTTTTGTATTCTGGTACATTACTCCCAGTGGAGTTTCTTTTGTTATGCATACTATTTTGTTTTACTCTTGCATCCGCATTCTTGTGGAAACGTCGTTCCCACTTGTATGTTGTAAGATGCAAGTGCTAGTCGCTGACCCATGGGGATCAGGAAAGGAATTTGGGTTATGTTTGGGCCGGTTCAGTTATCATGTTACTAGGGTACCTGGGCTGGTTCGTGACAAATCAGTATCAGAGGGAGGTTTAGAATCATTCCTTGATGATAGTATGCATTTGATTTTTCTTGTCGGGACTTATAAGGTAGTTGTGATTGAGTACCTAGCCAGCTCTCACCGCAATGAACCATAAGTTTCCAAGGGTAGATAGGGAAAGGCAACTTGTGGATTTGTTCTAGTCTTTTCCCTATTTTGATTTGGATAGAGTGGAATCCAAATCTTTTTATACCTTCTATTTATAGTAGTATCCCTTGTTACATAGATTGAGTGTTAATCTAATGTCTTTCTTGTTGTCTGTTGATGCTCTATAGCATCATACCTCCGAGAAGACGTGGAAATCAAATCCAAAAAGTGGATACTGTTGAATCTCATCAAGAAAATCCTATTTTGGATCCAGGTCTGGTAGAGGTGATTGTTCGCATTGTCCAAGCTCTGGGACAGGCATCACCTCCAGTTCATGTTCAGGCTCCAGCAATAGATCCTCATAGTGATATTCTCCGAAGTCGTTCCCAAGAGTTCCTACACCAGAAGGCACTAGTCTTCAATGGATCCAATGATCCTCAACATGCTGAGGAATGGTTGAGCAATATTGAACATCTATTTGGGTTTTTTGGGACACTAGATGCGATCTAGGTGAAGTGTTCCACCTTCGTGCAAGGGAGACCATGTAGGAGATTTTGGGACACGTTGGTGACACCTGTGAAACATGAGGGTTTGGAGTGGAAAGACTTTAGGTTTGTTTTCACCGATCAATTATGTCACGAACTAGCTCGGGTCGACCTAGAAACGGTCACCCGAGCCAGCACGCGAAAAGTCCTGAGGGGCGTTCTCGATCCCCCCAGGATGGAAACTAGTGCAGGGCATCAAATATTTAACCATTGGGAACGATTTGGCCCATGAGAAAGAGATAAGAATACAAATAAAACTGACGATAAAAATGAAAACCAGAAGCGGAAAGAATCAAAAAGGCACATACCTCCTTGTGACCCTTTGGTCACCTCCCAACTAAGGCCAACCTTGCTCCCATGATGAGCAACTCGGCCATGAAAACTAGAGAAAGGGAAACCTGCAACTGAAATGATAATATAGGCGTGAGCATTAAAAATGCTCAGTAGGGATGCCAAAGTAAACCACAGGATCCAACCAATACCAATTTCCTGAAACAAACACAAAAAAACACTATTTTTCACATAATATGATAAAAAATAGGTTTTTCACATTTTTAAAGGAAGCAAATATCCTAATTTACCATTTCAAATCCAACACACACCACAACCACTTTTTCCCAAAACAATGAATTTCAAAAAAAAACTGGATTTCAAATATATGTTTATCACATTATGAAAAAGACGAACATGTAATAAGTAGAAGCTGGAAACCAAGTGCAAGTAAAAGTAAACAAGCAGAAGTAAGCAATAACCATGGGCAATCCTAAACATCCCTAGAAAACCCCTGGATGTACTGGGGTTCAGACTAACTGCCAGCGTGGTACTCTATAGTCAATAACCAACTGGCCGCCCTAATACCCAACCAGTGGCACATCCCTCCTGGCATGTCCACAACTCCAGGGGGTACTAACCCGTCTAATCAGGGATAACAAGAAACCGTCACTCGATAATCTAAAATACGCCCAGGAACCCATGGTGGTTTTAGTAATATTGTGTAAGTGGGGGGCCCTCGCATGCGTGACTCATCTCACCGCAATTTTCAACCCCTTACACGGACACCGCTACACGACAACCCTCAAGGGAAGTCCCCCTGTAGAGATTCCCCGCAAGCATGCACACATCAAATGTTCTCTCACATTCAATAAGGTGCCAACCGGGCCTTCACAACATGCGCAGTTTCAAAACCTTTCGTAAACGAGTTAAGTTTCGAATCGAGCACTCACTTTTTTTCCAAGAGTCAGTGCAAACACATTGTTCTCAAAGAGTCAACACAAATATTATAATTGAGTTGGAAGATCCAAACAGGCCTTTAAGAAAAACGACCATCTACCTCACACCAAAGGCCAACCATGCCAGTTTCCTTCAATTCCCTCTAAAACAACACATTATTTTCTCTGAATCCTAGTTTTAAGAAAACATAGATTTAATGTGTCATCATCATTTCGAGGCACATCCATGTGAGCACCTAGTGCTCCTAGGGATGTCCCAACATCTAATGGCACATTTAGTTTTTAGAAGAATCACCTAAAAAAACATCTTTCAAAAAACACTTTATAATTAAACAAAACTCAAATTCATTCACAACACTTTATAAAAACAAATGCATCTTTCAAACCAACCACCATTTCCAAATCTTTTCTAAAACAACTATTGGTTCGTCTTTTTGTTAAACAAACACAACAATGCAATTTTTATATTTCTAAAACACAATCATTATCAATTGCAACAAAACACATCACAAAGCAATTGATTTAACTTTACCAATAACCTATGCATTTCATATAAACAAACATCCAAAGCCACTTTCAGAAATTTAAAATAGAAACATAACTAAGCCAGATGCTTTTCATAAGTACGATAGATATGAAAAAGATATAAAATGATTAATTGAAAATATTCAAGTGATAATGGTTTATCTAAAAGGGAAATGGTTGGAAACACCTACCTTGACACGTGCGAAAATGGTAGAACATAAACGGAAGGAGAAATGATGCTCCACAGACCAAACGCACAACGTTGGTTAACCCATGTCCAAAGCACACGCGACCTTGAAGTGCATATATATATATATATACATATCTGCATATATATATATATACAACTATATACATTTACACCATAGTTATATATATATATATATATATATATATATATCCAGCAATGCAAACAACAAAACATTGCTAAATCTAACAACTCAGATAAAGAGGACTCTGGACCAGATAAAGACCTCAGGTGTTTGCTACACAATTCATATCTAAATTGGTGTAAGAATAAACAAAAATGCATAAAAATATCCTTACCCAAATTTCGGTGATAAAACATAATCGTACTCTATCGCGGTTGTCGAAGTCTGGACCGACATGTCACGACACATCGTCGTGCAACCTTGAAACCAGAGAAAATATCACCAGAATTTATCAAAGCCTATAAACAAGATAGTATAACCACTTGCTCCAAAATAAAACCAACCGCAACATTATATCCTAATATGAAATCCTACCAAATGGACGGAATAACCAATCGAAGTGAAATGCACATGTGGTTTACTATGTGGTGGACCACCTAGAAAAAAGGATGGTTTTCGGAGGGTGCGCACTGTGCAAGGGGTCTCGGTCGGAGGCGGATGGGGCGCGGATGCCGGGGGTCGGGTGCTGGTCGGGAGGTGCGACCGACGGTGGTCGGGTGCTCGCTGGGAGGTGCGGTCGACAGTGTTCAGGTGATGGCCGGGAGGTGCGGCCGACAATGGATGGTGGCGGATGGTGCATGGAGCGGGGAACAGCAGAGGCGGTCTGGCGCGGATGATGCAGGGAGGAGAGTAGCCAAGGCGAAGGGCGTCGGGGCGCGACAAGCCGGAGGGGCACCGACAAGGCAAAAAAACCGGCAAGGGGGGGAAGAAATCACACAGGGGGGGGGGGGGGGGTTTGCGTCGAAATGGGGTGAGAAAAGAGGGGTGCGGGGAGAGTGGGGGAGAGGGGGCGACGCGGGGCTGGGTAGATTGGGGTTCATTTTTTAATCTTAATAATTATAACAATAATAATAATAATAACAATAATAATAAAAATATACACATAAATAAATAAATATAAACATATATATAAACCTACTAATATAAACATAAATATATCTATACATATATATTTATAAACATATATATAACGTATATAAACATTATAAACATATATAAACCTATATATAACATATATAAACATATAAACATATATATCAACATATATACACATAACCATATTACTTTAAATCATAGTTATATATAAACATATGTGTATATATATACACCTATAAAAATATATACACATACCTTATATATATATACACACAACGTTAAAACATAAACGTATACAAATACAGATACACAAATATATGCACATATATAAACATACAAACTTACATAAACATATATATACACACATAATGTTAAAACTGGATGATTGTGCGGTGTTCGCACGCCGTACGGTATCCCAGCGGGCTGCAAGCGGGCTTCACGTACCCAAGAGGAAAGCACGTGCCCAAGCGAACTGCGCGTCTTAATTGTACGGTGTTCACGCACCATCCCAAATCATAAACTCATCCCAACATTACAAATTTAAACCGGGAATCACCCAAATTTAATAAAAAACACCCGACGCCAAGTGAAATAAAATAATTAAAATGACTAGAAAAATTTGTGTGACAATTCTCCCCACCACAAACACTTTCTTCCCACAGAATGTCACCAAGCCAACAGTTAACATACCTCGAGTCTGTGCCCAGGAAAAAAAACAGTAGAAACTAAGAGGCTCGGGGTGACCATTACCAACACAAGTCACACCCGACCATCTCAAGTACAAACATTATCCAAGGTTGAGGGGAGAATACATGAGGGTTCTCCCCACCACAGAAATCTACTAACACAGAGACCTTGAAACTCGAACACACCACCCCTGAGGGGGGGGGGGGGGGGGAACACGGGAACTCCCAAACAGAACCCAGTCACTTTCTCCACACAAACTGAACAAAACTATGAGACTTAAACATGAATCATTCTATGAAACGACCCAATAGCTCGTGGATAAGGAATTATCTCAACCCCTCACACACTGGCCGAAGAAAAACCTCACCGCAACCAGAGTCTAGGGAATTTCTAGCCCGAACTCACAAAGGACCTCGAAACAACGCCTGTTAATTTCATAAAACCACATATCCCCCTAACACACACAATTGTGACCCAACTCAAAATTAGATTGACCCGTTCATTCGCGGGTCCATCACCCTTCAAAGAGAACTGAACGATTTGAAAACACACTGAGAATAGATAAGACCGCTTAGACTGCGGTAGAATAAGTTCATCGCATGACTGCAACAAAGGTGATATTACAACTATGACCATAACAAAACAAGGAAACTTTGGGTATCTCTTTTCAAAAATCTGAAACATAATTCGAAGCGTGGTTCTACACACCCTCGGCAACTCCTGACTGTGCGCGAGCTTCACCTCGAGACCTGTGGTTAGGGCTCTGATGGCTGAAGCATCCCCTGCCTCACAATCAAGCATTTGCATTCTCCATTCCCCAACTTCTCTTTCTTCTCAACGATTCATACGACCACCATGGTGGAACGTTTTTTATGGGATGCAAGAAGATGGCTTAGAATGCCCGAACTGGCCATACTAGTGGCATATAAGAGGATGATCACACAAACTGGGGGTCAACACCGATGAAAATGTTGTCTTGGCGACAGGTTACTCCGGCATGCACTCCTTGCCAGCTAGGGAACCTTCGCTAGAGCCAATTACCATAAAAAACACCCCAATCTTCAATGATGGAAAGACATTTCACATTCTCTTTTCCAAAACTGGACCCTCGAATGATCCTGTGAGGGTATTAACCCTAAAAACCCTAGGAGTTCCCAACAGCCTGAAGACTCGCTCTAATTCCACAACCACACAACTACCCCTCACGGACTTTGATTACTTTGATTGATTGGAAACATGCAGAAAGAACTGGAAACTGGGCATGACTCATTAGCAACCTTAACGACCTTTCTGGGCAGCATACTCATGACAACATGAGAAACATCATCGAAACTGGCATCAAGACAAAACTCAATCCAAGCAACAACACAAGTCAAGGTCAAAAGGCCCATAATCCAAACATATACAAACACAAGCATAAATCACTTTCCAAAACCATCATTTATTTAAAACTTTAAAACTCACCTATGGCATCTTATGAACCGTCACATGTGTGTTCATTCAATCTCGCTCACATCATCTTCAAACAAGTGCCCCTACACACTCTCTGTACATACCCACGCACGTGTGACCCTCTATAAGGAGTGCCAAGGTTCAAAAAATTATTTCCTTACCAAATCCAAACACATGTCATATTGTTCCAAACTAAAAATGTTTTTCTTTAAAAACCCACTTTATTAATTTCAAAAACAATTAGGAAGAAACCCCATTTTTTTAAATCACATTCATTTTCAACGCACACACACAAATTGACTGTGTTTAAAACAAAACACAACCAACTATAAACCATCAGAATGAGGGACTAGTGTCTGTACTTAACTTGGCGACATGGTGGTGAGCCATGCCCCTGGTAAGACATAACACTAAGAGGGCCTTAAACCGGGCTCTTGGATTCCACATGGGTTACCACCCCACGTGAGGCCGCAATGTGAACCGATTCGCTCCCATTTTCACCCCTCAATTTAAAATAACCCATGACAAAAGACTCAAATACCAGACTAACCTTGGTAAATCAGGTCTCGTTGCGAGAGGTGGTGATCAGGCACCAACCCATAACTTACCTCCTGAGCCCTGACAGTCCTAATCTCCTTCTACTAGACATCCCAAATAACAAGGGCCCGGCTCTGATACCATTTTGTCACGAACCAGCCCGGGTCGACTGTGAACCGGTCACCCAAGCTGGCTTTCAGCAAGTCCTGAGGGGCGTTCCTGATCCCCCCAGGATAGAAACTAGTGACGGGCATCAAAAATTTATCCACTGGGAACGATTTGGCCCATGCGAAAGAGATAAGTAGACAAATAAAACTAATGATAAAAATAAAAACCAGCAACGGAAAGAAACAAAACGGTACATACCTCCTTGTGACCCTTTGGTCACCTTCCAACTATGTCCAACCTTTCTCCCATGACGAGCAACTCGGACATGAAAACCTGAGCAAGGGAAACCTGAAACTGAAATGATAATATAGGCGTGAGCATTAAATATGCTCAGTAGGGATGCCAATGTAAACAACAGAATCCAACGAATACCACTTTCCAGAAACAAACCCAAAAAAAACACAAGTTTGCACATAAAATGAAACAAAATAGGTTTTTCAAATTTTTAAAGGTAAAAAAAGATCCTAATTTACCATTTCAAAACTAGCACACGCCACAACCAGTTTTTTCCAAAACAATAAATTTCAAAAACAACTGGATTTCAAATATATGTTTATCACATTATGACAAAGACAAATAGGTAATAAGTAAACGCTGGAAACCAAGTGAAAGTAAAAGTAAACAAGAAAAAGTAAGAAACAACCAAGGGCTATCCTAAACATCCCTAGAAAACCCCTGGACGTACTCGGGTTCAGACTACTTGCCGGCGTGGTACTCCATAGTCAATAACCAACTGGCCGCCCTAAAAGCCAAACAGTTGCACATCCCTCCTGGCATGTCCACGACTCCAGGGGGTACTAACCCACCTAATCTGGGCTAGCAAGCAACCGTCACTTGATAATCTATAAGACGACTAGGAACCCATGGTGATTTTTGTAATACTGTGTATGTGGGGGGCCCTCGCACGTGTGACTCATCTCACCGCACTTGCCAACCCCTTACACGGACACCGCTACATGAAAACCCTCAAGGGAAGTCCCCTTGTAGAGATGCCCCGCAAGCATGCACACATCAAAAGTTATTTCACATTCAATAAGGTGCCAACCAGGCCTCCACAACATGTGCAGTTTCAAAACCATTCGTAAATGAGTTATGTTTCCTATCGTGCACACACATTGTTTTCCAAGAGTCAGTGCAAACACATTCTTCTCAATGAGTCAACACAAATATTATAATTGAGTTGGAAGATCCAAACGTTCCTTTAAGAATAACGACCATATAACTCACACCAAAATCCAACCAGGCCAGCTTCCTTCAATTCCCTCTAAAACAACACATTATTTTCTCTGAAACCATGTTTTAAGAAAACATAGCTTTAATGTGTCATCTTCATTTCGAGGCACATCCATGTGAGCACCTAGTTCTCCCATGGATGTTCCAACATCCAATGGAACATTTAGTTTTTAGAAGAATAACCTAAAAAATATATTTCATAAAACACTTTAGCATTTATACAAATCTCAAATTCTTTCACAACAATTTATAAAAAAATGCATCTTTCAAACCAACAACCATTTCCAAATCTTTTCTAAAACAACTATTGGTTCGTCTTTTTGATAAACAAAGACACCAATGAAATTTTCACATTTCCAAAACACATTCATTATCAATTGCAACGAAACACATCACAAAGAAATTGATTTAACTTTACCAAGAACCTTTGCATTTCATATAAACAAACATCAAAATCCACTTTCAGAAATTTAAAACAGCAACATAACTAAGTAAGATGATTTTCATTTATACGATAGATATGAAAATGATATAAAATGATTAATTGAAAATATTCATGTTCTAAAGGATTGAATCTAAAATGGAAATGGTTGGAAACACCTACCTCGACACGTGCGAAAATGGTAGAACCTCAACGGAAGGAGAAATGAGGCTCCACATACCAAACGCACAACGTCGGTTAACCCATGTCCAAAGCGCACGTGACCTTGAAGTGCATATATATATATACATATTTGCATATATATATACATCTATATACATATACAACATAGGTATATATATATATATCTTGCAATGCAAACAACAAAACATTGCTAAATATAACAACTCATATAAACCTGACTCTGGACTAGATAAAGAACTCAGGGGTCCACTACTCAATTCATATCTAAATTGGTGTAAGAATATACAACAATGCGTAAAAAATATCCTTACCCAAATGTCGGTGATAAAACATAATCACACTCTAACGCGGTTGTCGAAGTGTCGACTGGCATGTCACGACTCATCGTCGTGCAACCTTGGAACCAGACAAAATATCACCAGAATTTATCAAAGCCTAAAAACAAGATATTCTAACCACTTGCACCAAAATAAAACCAACCACAACATTATATCATAATATGAAAACCTACCAAACTGACGAATGAACCAATCGAAGTGAAACACACCTATGGTTTACTATGAGGGTGGACCATCGAGCAAAAGGGATGGTTGCCGGAGGGTATGCACTGTGCAAGGGGACTCGGTCGGAGGCGGTTGGGGTGCGGATGGCGGGGGTTGGGTGCTTGTCGGGAGGTGACGCCGACGACGGTCGGGTGCTGGCTGGGAGGTGCGGCAGACGACGATCATGTGCTGGTCGGGAGGTGCGGCCGACGGTGGATGGTGGCAGACAACACAGGGAGCGGGGAATAGGGGATGTGGGCTGGCACGGACGATGCCGGGAGCGGAGCAGCCGAGGCGAAGGGCGTCGGGGCACGACCAGCCGGAGGGGCAACGACAAAGCAAAAAAACCGGCCGGGGGGGGGGAAGAAATCACACAGGGGGGAGGGTGTTTGCGCCGAAACGGGGTGAGAAAAGGGGGGCACGGGGAGAGAGGGGGAGAGGGGGCGATGCGGGGCTGGGTAGATTAGGGTTCTTTTTTTTTTTCATAATAATTATAACAATAATAACAATAATAATAATAATAATAATAAACATATACACATAAATAAATATATATAGACATATATATAAACCTACTAATATAAACAGAAATACATCTATATATATATATTTATAAACATATATATAACATATATAAACAATATAAACATATATAACCCTATATATAACATATATAAACATATAAACATATATATCAACATATATACAGATAAGCATATAACATTAAAACATAGACATTTATAAACATATGTGTATATATATACACCTATAAACATATATACGCATACCTTATATATATATACACACAACATTAAAACATAAACGTATAAAAACGTAGATACACATATATATGCACATATATAAACATACAAACATACATAAACATATATACACACACATAATGATAAAACTGGATGATCGTGTGGTGTTGACACGCCGTACGGTATCCCAGCGGACTGCAAGCGGGCTGCACGTACCCAAGCGGAAAGCACGTGCCCAAGCGAACTGCGCGTCATAAGCGAATGGTGTTCGCGCACCATCCCAAACCATAAACTCATCCCAACATTAAAAATTTAAACTGGGACTCAACCGCAATTAAGAAAAAACACCCGTTTCCAAGTGAAATAGAATAATTAAAATGACCAAAAAAAATGGGTGTGACATGTTCTATCAGGAATCTATGGTGTTGGCCAAGGCTATGGAGTTTTTCAAACTTGATCAGGCCAAAAAAACCATGACTGAGTACTTAAATCGCTTTGCTGAGTTGGTACAGTTTTCTCCTGAAATTTTTTCGAATGGGAGGATGAAGGCTCGATGATTTGAGTTGGGGATTCAATCAGATATACATTCTCAGGTTTTCTTATAGAAGCTACCCCCTTATGTCGGTGTATTGGATAGGGAAATGATGGTTGAGATGGATTTGGCAGGAAAGTCAGGGTTGCATGATGTTCCTTTTCTTTCCAGTGGCAGTGATGGTTCCATTAAAGGAAAACGAAAGCGTGATGTTTCTCATGGTGGTTTTCAACAACAGAGTCATTCCAGACCTCTGGTAGCACCATAATGGGCTTCCTTGAATTTCTATCATTATGGGAATCCATGACATTCTAAGAAGGTTTGCACTGAGGTAGCGAAGAACTATTGCTCATGCGGATGCTTAGGGAACCTATATTGATTCTACCATCACATCTATCATCCACATAGTGGAACAAGATCATCAGGGCCTCCAAATACTGTGGGGAAATCAAATGATTCACATAGAAAAGTGTTCCAACCACATGCATCTGGAAAAAAGCTTCTTCACGCAGTGGAAGCGTCGCCAGAGGTAGATGATACAGTTCCAGCAACTGTGAGAGGTACCATTACTATAACTTCATCTTTTGTGACAACTCTTTTTGATACTGGTGCATCTAACTCTTTTATTTCAACCCATATTGTTAATCTGGTTAATCTGCCTATGGAACTTTTATCTTGTGTGATGGATATTACTACACCCCTTGGTACAATGAGAGAGAAGGGTCTTCGTAGTCCTTTTGTAATCTCTCTATCATATGTTGATCATGCTTGGAGTTTCTTGGTTCTCGACATGAAATCTTTTGACCTCATTTTTGGTATGGATTGGCTCATTGCCAATAAATCCAAGATTGAGTGTTATCATCGATGGGTCTACCTTACTACACCCAGTGGTGTGCCTCTTGTTTTTCAAGGAGAATGGTACCCAAGGTCAAGTAGAGCTGGACCCTCTTATCCAGAGTTAGGGAATGTTATATCAGTGTTTTCCTTTGATCAGGAGATAGATTCAATGTGTGGTGATCTTCCTCCAATCGTCGCTAAGTTTCCCAATGTGTTTCTTTCTGACTTCTCTGGTTTTCCACGAGTAAGGGATTTTGTTTTCTATATTGAGTTAATTCCTGGAACTCAACCAGTTTCAATTCCCTCTTAGCGAATGGCTCCAGTTGAACTCAAGTAATTGAAGTCTCAGTTAGATGATCTTCTTGAGAATTGTTTTATATACCCGAGTGTGTCACCTTGGGCAGCACCTGTTCACTTCACCAAAAAGGTTTATTGTTCTCTTTGATTATGTGTTGATTATCTAAAGCTCAATCGAGTTACGATAATGAGAAAATATTTTTTTCCATGAATTGAAGATTTTTTTGATCAATTTAAAGGGGCAAAGTGGTTTTTAAAAATTGATATTCGATCTGGTTACCATCAGTTGAGGATAAAGTAATCTAACATTCGTAAGACCACTTTTCGGAGTAGGTATTTCCATGATTTCAAAGTGTGATTTCTCGATTCGGGAAGTGAAATTCTTGGGACATGTAGTGTCTTAACAAGGAATAGAAGTTTATCATGAGAAGGTGAAGGATGTTATGACTTGGGAACAACCATGAAATGTTTTCTAGATTCAGAGCTTCTTGGGCTGAGTTGGATATTATATCTAGTTTTTTAACGACTTCTCAAAGATAGCTTCTCCAATGACTACACTGAATAGAAAGGGAGTGATTTTTTCCTGGAATGATAAATATTATAGTTCTTTTGTTGATCTAAAGCGTCTTTTGACTACAATGCCGATGATAACTATTCCTGAGGCTGGGATTGGTTATGTGGTCTTCTGTGATGCATCAGGTTCAGGATTGGGATGTGTCCTTATGCAAGGAGATGATGTTGCTACCGATGGATCTCATCAGATTAAGCCTCATGAGAAGAATTATCCTACCCATGTCCTTGAACATGCAGCTATAATGCATGCACATAAGTTTTGGAGACATTACTTTTATGGGGAATGGTTTATTGTGATTTTAGACCACAAGATATTGAGTAATATCTTATCTCAAAATGATTTGAATCTTCACCAAAGGTGCTGGGTGGAGTACCTGAAATCTTTCGACTTTGACATTTCCTACACTCCGGGGAAAGGGAATGTACTTGCAGATGTTCTAAGCAAGAAAAATAAATCACATGCTGTGAAAGAATCTTCAGAAGAGTGGAGTTTGATGGATTTTTTTTCTTAGTTGCATATTGGAGTTCAGTGGAAGGGGAATGAGGTTTTTTAGCTAGTGTC
This sequence comes from Viscum album, assembly GCA_963277665.1. Lineage (NCBI taxonomy): Eukaryota > Viridiplantae > Streptophyta > Magnoliopsida > Santalales > Viscaceae > Viscum > Viscum album. The sequence continues at coordinate 41,741,658 of OY728123.1, forward strand.
TAGTTGACTTCTGCTCTCCTCAAGTTAATTATTCAGGAATAACAACTAGATGACGAATTCCACAGAATTAGGGACTCTATTTATGGTGGGGAGACCAACACCCCATGGACGTTCTCCAAAGATGGTGTCTTATGTTATTGAAATTGTTATGTTGTGCCGTTATTGATAAGAAAGGATGTGATGGGGTATTTACATAACTCTCAGTGGGCGGTACACCCAGGAACCCCGAAGATATTCTATGATATTCAGCAATTGTTCTGGTGGCCAGGTATGAGATGAGAAATTGCTGAGTTTGTATCGCGTTGCTATACATGTCAACAGGTAAAATCCGAGCACGAAAAAACATCAGGTTTAATTCAAACACTTCTAGTCCCTATATGGAAGTGGGATGAAATCCCGATCGACGTTGTGGTTGGGTTACCTCAAACCCAAAGGAAGAAGAACACGATATGGGTTGTGATAGACAGACTGACCAAGTCGGATCACTTTATACCAATTCGAGATACGACTAATGATGAGGAGTTGGGAAATTTTTATGTGAATGAAATTGTTCGTTTTCATAGAGTTCCATCATCTATAGTCTCTAATATGGATCCTCAGTTAACTTGTTGCTTTTAGAGAGGCCTTCAGGAGGTACTGGGATCTTAGGTCTGTTTGAGCACGACCTACCATCCACAGTCTGATGGCCAGACAGAGAGAGCTATTCAGATCCTTGAGGATATGATCCGCGCTTGTGTTCTCGATTTTGGTGGGTCTCGGGATGACCATATGGGGCTAGTTGAGTTCTCTTATAACAACAGTTATAAATCTACGATCAAAATGGAAACTTTTGAGGCCTTTTATGGATGTCCTTGTAAATCGCCATTATGTTGGTCGGTGATTGGTGAAAGTTCTTTGATAGGCCCTAGTTTAGTCCAAGAGAAGACAGTTACGATCTAGTTGATTCATTAGAGAATGTTGATAGCACAGAGTTGGTACAAGTCCAATGCTGATCGTCGCCGTAAACCATCAGAGTTCTTAGTTGGTGACCAGGTGTTCTTGAATGTTTCACCCCGATTGGGTCATCAACAGCTTGGGACACAAGGGAACCTTGCTCCTCATTTTGTTGGACCTTTTTAGGTTATTGGTCTTATGGTGAATGTTGGTTACTGTTTATCTCTACCACCACAAATAACATTGATACATAACATGTTCCATATATAACAAATGTGAAAGTATCTCTCTGATCCATCTCATGTTGTGAGGTGGATGGATCTTGAAAATGAACCCAATTTATCTGTTACTGATTGACCAATTAGGGTTGTTGATTCTGAGACCAAGGTAATTTTTGGGAGAATGATACCTCTAGTCCATGTACTCTGGAAGCATGGTTCTGATTCTCATGAGATGTTGGAAAGGGAGGCACTAATGAGAGACCAGTGGCGTCATCTTTTTGTCGTGGAGGTTTCATCATAGGCATTCTAGGGACAGAAAGGTTTTATGGTGGGGAGGTTGAAACATCCCACTACGTTTCTAGGTAATTTTGATTTTTTTCAATACATCTGTTTTGGAGTAAAAAACATGGGTTGCATTTGGGATAACTTTTAAAGGAAATCTTGAGGACAATGTGTTGTGCAAGGTTTGGACATGGTTTGAAAAACCGTGCGACTAATCCGTACCAGCCATGAAACCTAGAAAAAAGCTTCTGCATGGGTGGTGCATAGTTTGTCTAACCCTACCGCCACGCCGTGCGAGAAGGGAGGCTAAGGAAATAGCTCACACATGGTTAGCGCACGGTTTATTAAACAGTGAGGCCAAACCGTGCGGTCACTTAAATGAGATCCTTAAATTGTGGATATCACTCAGTTTTTCCTCTATGTACCTTTTTTTTCTCCTAAGTGGCCCTAACTTAGGTTTTGTCTTCTCCTAAGGTCAGAGAGGGTTATCCAATCATTCCGGAGGTGATCAATAGGCTCCTCTTGGTGAATCGAAGCCAGATTCTTGAGGTTTGTGATCATTTTTCGTCTTTCGCGATCAGTTTCTTAGATCTACATAGATATACTTCTCATATTCTCTCAGTTTCTTATATCTACACACGATATGGTTATATCTAAGTGTGTGGTACCATGTTTGATGAGTTTTGGTATTGTTCTTTCCAGGGTAAGAGATCTAAGGTGGGTTCCTGAAGAAGAAACCCGGTTTTCTTGACCATTCTCGACCGTTGTGGTTTTGGTCAAAACCTTCAAGGTAGGTGGTTCCGTCCAGTCTTGCCAATTTAATTATCACTATATTTTCTTGATTTATTTCAATTATTGATGTAAATTCAATTTCTGAAGTCTCTTTAAAATAAATTGATAAAAACTCGATAACATTTAATAGAGATATTTGAAGTGGTTTTGGAATGGAAATTTGGAAAACCCCAATTCCATTGAATTGGATGTGTTTATAGAAAATTGGTAAATTTAAATTGTTTAATTTAAAATTGTGGATATTATGGAAATTTTTCAATTATATGGTTTAATTTAATTGTGTAAATGAAATGTGTAATGATGGAATTGGTTTTGAATGGATTTCAAGCTTATGAAAATGGCTTGAAATGATTTAATAGAAACCCATTAGATTTTTCTTGTGAAAGAGGCATGTTTTGACTAAAACCTATTTGGTTTTAATTGGAATGAAATTGGAATTTTTGAAATGGATGAATGGGATTGATCGTATTTTAATAATTCTTAAAATAGTTCTCCCATCATGTAAGAGCGTATGCAAGCCTTAGGTAGTTAGTGAGTTATTTGGTTACACACTATGCTAAAACAACGTTCTAAAACATACTTACAGCGGGTCACATCCCCGATGGGTTGGTGACGAGTCTCCTTTGGCCATTATCATAGGGACGTGTGTATACACATCTTGCTGAGTTCACATAGAGAGTGTGGAATCCTATAACTTGTTAATACTATCTTATCTTTTGGTAGATGAACATGTTTCTCACTTGTTTATTTATATTTGAGATATAAATTTATGCCAATACTTTTGAATTGCATTACATGCTTGCTTAATTTATATAAAATGTTTTATATAAATGTTATTCTTAAGCCATTGTTTTAGAAATATTCCATCCTTTGAAAATCCTTTACTTAAAAATATTTATTTCCATTATTTGAAATTATATAGCAAGTTTTGTTAAAAATATTCTTTGGAGTTTCCAAACCTGTTTAATTGAAAAATGGAAAGCTCTTCTTTGGATAATCTATTATTGGAATCTTTTATGGAATCTTTGGTGGTATCCTACTAGGCTTAGGCTCACACCCTACTTTTGCCTTCAGGGGTTTGTAGACTTTCTTCTTCCAGGATCGTGTAATGGGAAGAGACCTCTTAGAGGGGGATCCATTTATTGATCTATGGACTTGGTGAGTTGTGTCCTTTGGGACCTTGGGACTGTTTTCCCTATTTGTACATGGGTTGTAGTACTTTGAATTTTTGTGCCTTTTTGTATTCTGGAACATTACTCCTAGTGGAGTTTTTTTTTGTTATGCATGCGATTTTGTTTTACTCTATCTTCTGCATTATTGTGGAAATATCGTTCCCACTTTTATGTTATATGATGCCGGGTGCTAGTAGCTGACCCATTGGGATCGGGAATGCCCTTCGGGTTATGTTGGGGCCGGCTCTGTTATCGGGTTACCAGGGTACCCAGGATGGTTCGTGACATAAAGTTATAGTGTGTAACATTCTACCTCACATTTACTAAATTATCCATCAAAATTGAATGCATCTGAACCAAAAAAAACAAGGGATACATCTTTCTTATCACATCCATGGGTTATCAGGTCCCTTCCTTGATTTTATTATTTTTTTCTACAATACATTGCCCAGACAAGGCATTATGTTTCATAGCACATAATTTTTATGATCCAGAATCACCAATCGTTGTTACTCATAAGATAGATCATATTCTAGTGGTTTGTCCTCTATGTTAAATACATGTAATGAGTCATGTATTTTCTTCCTCATGAGTGATAAATGGTATAGATTATGAATTCATATAGATTTAGTGGAAGGTACAAGTAATAATATTCCTTTCCAATATGATCATGAATTTCAATGAGACCAATATTTATTGGAATCATACCTCATTTATATATAAATATAATAACTTCATTATTATAAGATATTCATATAAATACATTGTAACCAGCCTCAAACTATATATTTTACTGATGATTTAATAAAATAATATTTTTTTAACTTTGAGATACTATAGAATGGATAGAAACATCTCATATATTATCTCTTATAGGAAATGTACCAATAACATTATTTCTATTTCTTTATCCCATCAAATTGGTCTTTTTCACATCTACCATTAGATGGAATCATATTGAGAAATATAAATTCTTGAGTGAAAGCTATTGTTGAAGGAAAATGAATCCATTGAAAGGTGTTGATCTGAACCACCATTGAACTCAATAAAAAAAATTTATCATGTATTATATAGTTTTAATGGTCCTATTAGACTATTTATCTTTATGAGAGTGAGAAAAATTATAGAAAATAATCATTTTATCCTGATCCTATTAAATTCTTCTGCAGATCATGGAGGAAAACTCTGGATTTTAATATGATATGATAGAGAGTGTTAAATAACATAACCTAATAAGCTATTTAATGTTTTATTATGAAATATCATCAAGAGAATAATCATAACTAATTGAAATAGTATATGATGATTGCATATATTGATCTATAACAAACAAAATAATATTATTGAAATTATATGTTTTGGGGAGTCCAATGATGAAATCTATGATAATGTTAACCCATTTATATTCTAGTATCGGTAATGGTTATAACATGAACTCATCATATTTTATATCATCCTTGACTTGACAACATACTGGTAATCTTCATTCAAAGTGGAAAGTATCTATTTTCATTTTATCATACAATAAATAAAAATTTCAATAAAATTTTATCTTCAGAATCCACTGATGAATTGCGAATGATAAACTATAGGCTTTATCCTGTAGCTACTTAATTATGAATGGTATTTATAGAACACAAAATAGGTTTTGAATCCATATCATTCCTTCATGATCATGATGGAACATATGTTCATTCAACAACATATTATACAATTTAAAATCATCCTCGCGTTCTCTATTAATTATCTCATATATTATTTTTTGAAAATTCTCATAGTAATGATAATATTAGTCCCCTTTAAAAACTATTTTAGGATACATGTGATACAAATCAATATATATTATATATATTTCAATATTCTTTATGGAAATACATACTTGGTCTTTCCAACATCAATCATTATCCAACAATTTTTCTATCCCATGGTGGTAACGTATTGATCACTCATTATATATAAATATAATAACATCATTAGTAGAAGATATTCATATAAATACATTGTCACCAGCTTCAAACTATATATTTTACCGATGCATTTATAAAATAATATTTTGTTAACTTTGAGATACTGTAGAATTTTTATAAACATCTCACATATATTCTCTTCTAGGAAAAGTACCAACAACATTATTTATATTTCGTTGTCCCATAAAATTGGTATTTTTCAAATCTACCATTAGATGGAATCATAATGGGAAATATTAATTCTTGAGTTCAATCTATTGTTGATGGAAAATGAAACCATTGATAGGTGTTGATCTGAACCACCATTGAAATCAATAACGAAATATGTCATCATGTATTATATAGTTTTAATGGTCCTGTTAGAATATTTATCATTATGAGAGTGAGAAAAATTATAGAAAATCATCATTTCATCTTGATCATAGTAAAGTATTTTGCATATCATTGAGGTAAACTCTGGATCTTCATAAGATATGATAGAGAGTGTTACATCACTAAATCTCATAACTTATTTAATGTTTTATTATGAAATATCATTAAGAGATAAATGAAAACTAATTGAAATGGTATATGATGATTTCATATAGTGATCTATAAAAACCAAAATAATATTATGGTATGGTTTGGGAGTCCAATGATGAAATACATGATAATGTTAACCCAATTACATTCTAGTATAGGTAATGGTTATAACATGAACTCATCATATTTTATATCATCCTTGAATTGACTACATAGTGGTAATCTTTATACAATGTGGAAAGTATCTCTTTTCATTTTATTTTACAATAAATAAACATTTCAATATAAATATATATTCAGACTCCCCTCAAGAATTATGAATGATGAACTATAGGCTTTATCCAGAAGCTACTTATTTATGAATGGTATTGATATAACACATAATAGGTTTTGAATCCTTATCATTCCTGCATGATCATGATGGAACATAGGTTCATTCAACAACATATTCTACAATTTAAAATCATCCTCACATTCTTTATTAATTATCTCATGTCTGTATTTTTTCAAATTCTCATGGTAATGATAATATTTGTCCCCATTACTAAATATTTTAGGGTACATGTGATACAAATCCATAAATATTGTATATATTTCAACATTCTTATGGAAATACATACACGGTCTTTCCAACATCAATCATTATCCACTAATTTTTCGGTCCCATGGGGGTAAAATATTGATCACTCATTTTCTATTTCATGACCCTTCACTAAAGATATCTAGATATGGTTAAACTAGGAAAAAAAATTTACACTAAAAATTTATTAAACATGTAATCAATATGGTGAAGAGGATACATTTCCTTGAGGTTGATCTTTCTATAATCCACATAATCAATTAAAATATGCATTTAAAAATATATGTTCCCAAAAAATCGAGTAGGTTCTACCCAAGTTGAACGAATAGTCCAAATAAACCCCTTAAATATATTTTACTAGTGTTACTACATCAATTCCTTCAACTAAAATGGGGAAATTATATATTGAGTATTTGAAAATGGTGTAGAACCATCTATAGTACTATTGAAAATTAAACATCATGATACAAGGGAGTACTAGAAATATATTCTTCAAATGAATCAACAAAATCCCATAAAATTGCAATATGCATGATGTTTAGTACCCTTATAAGAATATTAGATAATTAAAATTCATTAATATGTTGTAAAAACCATAAGATACAAGTAATTTCCCTAGGGATTTTAGGTTCACACATACACTTATAGATGATCATGTGTTGATTCAAAATAACTTATTAAACTTCCTTTCCTCAAAAATTGATATGTGATATTTTCTAAGAGACACAATCCTTGCAAAAAACTAACACAAATTCAATTTCGGGAAGAATATATACATTCTCATGAAGAACAATGCAACAATATTCTATTTCTGAGGAGCTATTTACATGGGATGTGATCGTATTACATTGATAATTTCTCACTCTAAAGACAACATCTAATCAATGAGGTGGTTAAGTTATCTGATTATAAAATTATTTCGATTAAAATGAGTTGGTAGAACATAAATAGAATAGATTATTTTTGACTTTCAAATTGGATGGCATGTTTTTCATTAACTACATTATTGGTAACTCTTGTTTTTCTCTAGTAATTGTATATGCTTTGACAAATCCCCTTGAAATCCTATATTGTATTATAACTTGTAACATATGACAATGGATAGAATAATAACCCATATATTAGTAACAGAAGAACGATATTGAATTTGTTTCATCTTTACCTTATATTTATAAACCTTGTAAGCAATGTTTCCACACATAAAACAATATTGGGTCCTCATAATAATGTTAAAGGGTGTTTATTTCCTCTATTATCATAATTTGGAAATCACACCTTTCCAGTCATCTTCATTAACACATTATGGTCTCCTTTTTTATCTTCCATCTACTTATTTTTGTGAAATAATTGATTATGGAATACATAGAAATTTATTTATTGGTCATGATGGTACATTAAACTATTTCATCTTATGTGAAAAAAATCAGAATCTCATTCCCTTTGGAGTCATAGCGTCATACCATTAAATTAATGGTCAATATTTCACTCTAGATTATATATGTAGTCTATAGAATTCATGGATAATCATGTATTGCAACCATCATATTCTTCCACAACTTATTATTCATCCATCACTAAAGTGAGGATCTTTATCTCTTTTTTAGTCTCTTGTACTCAAGGGATGTATTTATCAAATAATATATCGTTAAAAATTATCTATTCTCCTCTTTCTATTATTTTTAACATAATCAGTGTTCTTGATCAATGGCCATTATTTATTGAAATCTTCTTTTAAATAATACACTTCGAGAAAAACATTTTTATTTTTATTTAATTCCAAATACAAGAATTTATTTTATATGAGTATAATGTATTCTGATACTAATAATGTTTTAGTAATAATTTTAAAATATTTAGGATTATAACTCCTGAATTCATACAACATTGGTTAATCATGCATTGGAATAATTGGTTGTTCCATACTTGAGAGGTAATCAGTCATAACCTTAGTTGGATTTTCCAATATGGCCATGATCATATATGTTTTGACACCATCTATAATCAATTTATCCTTAGAAAAATCTCTACGCTTTCATTAGGTGTTGATTCCCTTTATTCCATTATGATCCATCACTAAATAATGGAATGTACCAAACACTATTGAAAAAATACCCTATACCAACGGTTTGGAACCGTTGGTATAGGCCCTCAAACTGTTGGTATAGGCTATACCAACGGTTTGGAGGACCATTGGCAAGTAAGCCGTGACAATAGGTCTATACCAACGGTTTTGGGAAAACCGTTGGGATAAGTAATATGAAAACCTATACCAACGGTTCTCAAAACTGATGGTGTATGTATTTCAAACAAAAACATTCGGTGGGATTTGATCCCAGAACCTCTAGTTTATAATTGAATGACTTAACCACTAACCTAACATGACTTTTGTGAACAAAATTTCATAAATATATATATGTATTGTTATAATAATTTTAATGTTTTATTTATATAATTTTCTCGGTAAGAATATTCGATTAAAAATCGAAGGACCTATACCAACTGTTCTCAAAACTGTTGGTATAGACCTATACCAATGGCTTTGAGAACCGTTGGTATAGCTCCTTTGATTATTGGACCTATACCAACGGTTTTGGACAAACCTTCGGTGTAATGGGGACCTATACCAACGGTTTGGCCAAACCGTTGGTATAGGGCCTCTATAATGGACCTATACCAACGGTTTGGCCAAAACCGTTGGTATAGGTCCTATAGGGCCCCCCCATACCAACGGTTTGTCCAAAACCGTTGGTATAGGTCCATATAAGTGACCTATACCAACAGTTCTGGCCAAACTGTTGGTATAGGTCCAAATTAATGAACTATACTAACGGTTTGGCCAAAACCGTTGGTAAAAGTCATATTTCCAGTAGTGAAATTATCTCTTAATAATCATGAATATTTGCCAATAAAAAATATCTAAAATTATAACTACTCTTTGATACAATGGAGGTTATCAGAATTATCATGTTAGAATTAATTATTTTATATCTAGGTCCCATGGTTACAACCAATCTTCTTATGATAAAAATAGAATATATAATAATAATGACATAAAGCTAGTGTTGACGATATTACATTGGTAAATTATGAAAGGAATCACACCCTGAATGATTTATCCATTAGAATTTCACGGAAAACTAGTTTAATGCATGAATCAAATAATACATTAGAAACCAAAAATATATCACAACAATGGAAAAATTATTGAAAATTGGATATCATTCATAATATCAATCATCATATTCATTGGATAGAAAAAAATAAGTGTAGATAATTACAATATCCACTTATGATAGAGAATATTGGGAAATACTAATCAATCAAATCCACTAATGGGGGTAATGATAATGACGTAGTGAATGGGGTACTTATATTCCACACAATTAATGATAATATCATATAGGATTTTGATTTTATCCTCTATTTAATATCTATATAATTTCATAAATCTCTAATATCTATAAATTTGTTACAAGATTTTAAATTAAAAATTAGAATTTTTAATGGTCGGATGATTGAACCCCAAGTCAATAACCGTACATTAATATAAATTTTTTGAAATTTTATTCCTATACATAATTTTATTCACCGTTTGATATAATCTGATATAATTTTGGATTTGCATTAAATAAAAAAAATATCATAAATCTATTTCCATGGTAGGGATTATGAAATTCATTTGTTGAATCAATATACGATAATCAATTATTGTGAGAATGAAAGTGAACTCCAAATGGATTTTACGTCCATTATATTGGTATTAATACCTATTACTATGGAGTTCCTTTGTCACATATGTGGTTTTATTTCAATGTATTTTTTCATTTTTTTAATTTTTTCATCTTTATTACATGAATTTATTGGTATATTTTTTAGAAAACAGTATATTTTGTGAGGTACAATTAAAGGTTCATGGATGGAACACATGTGTTTAGAAACCATGCACCATGAACAGTGGTATTGTCCTTGTCGCATGGCCAATCTCACAAAGATGAAGCCCTCAAGGGATAAACATGTGATTATGACATTTTCTCTATTTGAGGGGAATGGATATGATCATTGGATTGATCGCCCTATTGGATAACCATGCAGCTATCTTTCCACCTAGATAGGGGTTTCACACTATTAACGAATGATTTTTCAAACCATGTAACCAAACCATTAGGCCAACTTGATCATTTAAAATATGGATATTTCTAAACTAACCTACTTCGATTTAAACATCAAAAACCCCGAACTCTCCCCTATTGAAATCCCAGTCCTAATCAATCTATTTATATACTCTTCCACTCCCTTACACTCCAAATATTTGGTATATTTTAGAAGACTATTAATGGAATATTCCATTAATCCTCTCCTTCCCTCTTATCACAAATCTTCTTTATATCCTCTACCTTATTTAGTGGATTATATCATATCACGACTACTGATATCAATTATATGGGTTAAATTTTTTTTCATTTTGGTAAATCATGATGGGTATTTATTGTTCTTACCCATATATAGTTCCTCCATGGTGTTGTTGGGGTCTAAAAGAAATTTCTTGTTGATACCAAATGAGGGATTTGTGGTTCAATGTGTTGATTTTTTTTAATTCATTCAATGGTTTTTAAATGGATTCTATAAATTTTTTAGTCATTTGAATCATGATTTCAAGTGGTTTTTAGGTACATATGGGAATAATGATGATTTTTTATTAAAATGGATTTCAACCATTTGAGATTAAATTAAAGGATGTGTAATTGTTAATGAGAGGGTTCATGTGACATAGGGATTGAAATTTTCTACCAAGGACACCTTGTTATCATAATTTTATGGTTTGAGAGGTAGAAATAATGAATAAATCCTTTTGAAAATAGTATGCTGAATTCGTGTATATGGTTATGCCTTTGGGATGAAAAATACTCAGTTGTTTTTCATGGTGCTTAAGAACATGGTATTCCAAAAGTAACTTGACCCCTTTTTAATTCTATTTATATATTATATCATAGTCATATCCAAAACAATGTAAGAGCATGAGATGTATGTTTGGATTATGCTAGGAAATATTAGCGATCATTTATTTTATATTAATCACTAAAAAATTTCTATCTACAGAATGGAGTAACTTTTATGGGACACATGATTTTAGAAAAGTGGGTTTTAGTTCCCCCAAAGAATATTGAAATTTTGATGTCTTGGAAGAAGACTAGGAATATTTTTATTGATTAGAATTTTTTTTGAAATGGTATTATTGATGGTTTATCTAGGGTTTCAATCTTATAATGTTTCTTATTAATACAATTACCATGAAATGTGTGATGTTTGAATGGTTCCCAATGTGTCAGTCGTATTTGGAAGATCATAAGAAGTAATTAACCACCACCCATATATCAATATTATAGGAATCATCAAAGGGTAAAATGGTCTAAATTATTCCTATTAGTTTTGTTATTGGGTGTGTGTTGATGTATGATGACCACATGGTGGAATTTGGATCCCTAAAACTCTTACAACATGAAAAGAACTACACAAACCAGGTCCAAGAATTTGGAGTGTTTGGTGCAATCCTTGAAGACATGGTTTCACATTTTGTGGGTGATAAATTTACAGTTTACTAACAAAATAGGATCATTGCTTATATTTATCTCATAATTATAATAATCTACGGTGGATTTGAGGGGACGATAACCTTCATGGGGTTTACATAGATATTTTCAATACTTTTTGTTATGGCAATGTGGTAGCAGGATATCTAAGAAGGTAGATGCTTGTGAATGATTTGAGAGATTCTTGTGATGAGTGTACATTTAAATGCATTTTGTATGAGATAAATCTAGAGACCAAGGAATTTAGTGTAGGATGTTTCGTCTCTATTGTTCATCTAGTAGCCTCTCTTATGGATTTGATTCGGGAAGTGCTGTCTAATGATGAGATCTTTCAGTATTCCTTGACACTTTTAAATGTTGGGGAGGTTCCGTGAAGATTTTCATTCTACCAAGAGTGATTTATTTTATTTAGGGAACATTTTTGGGGTTTTGTTTTCAATGTGGAATATTTTTATACAATACACACATCAATAGTAGTGGTCCATTCATCCTTCTGAACCCAATATGTTTTAAGACAAGCTATGCAAGTTCTACAAGATTTTTATGTGTTGGGATATAGACAACATTATATTTGAATTCTATACATGTAAAAAGTTTAAGGACGAGCACTAATGGAACACATTTTTCTTTCACTACTCCACATAACTACAAGTAATAGGGATTAGGTCTCCATGGATTTCATCATTGTCAAACCTCACTCACCCTTTAGAAGGAACATAATCTTGTTTTTTGTTGACTGTACGGCCAAATTATCCCACTTAATAATGATTAATAATTCAAAAAAATGGATTCTATGGGATGGTTATATGTAAAGAATATATTGAGTCTTCATAGTATTCCTCCATCTATAATTTTATACCGTAATGCCCATTTCACCTCAAGGTTTTGAGTTGGAATTTGTAAGTATTTAGGGTCATATATCAAACTATGAAAGACATTCCATATTCAAATGGATGTTTATACAGAGAAGGTGAAGAATTTTTTTAAATTATGCACTTTGTGTATGTGTTGTATTATAGAGGAACATGGTATAGCCATTTGGGATCAGTCAAATTTTGAGATTATAATAGTTACCAATGCCCTATAATGATGGATCTGATTGAGGATCTCGGTGGATGTCGATTTCATTTTCCATTGTGTTCAGAGGTCATTATTGAATCTAATATTTGATCAAGACACATCAGAAAAATTCATGTTGATTATGAAGCCTTTGTTGATAGGGAAGAGTTTCCATAAATCCGAGACCATTCCGCATAACTGATACATGTAACAGTCAATGGGTGAGTGGATGTTTCTAAAGGTGTCCCCTCTCTTGGTTGACCATCATCTTGGTAAGAAAGGTAAGTAGACACTGATGTATTTCAAAATAGTTTAGATTATTGATGGAAGTGGTAATATAGAATATTGATTAGATTTTTCATTTTAATAGATGTAAATAGAAGATATTTTTCTGTTATCAAATTTGAATGAGTATAATCTTGAACCATGCCATAGTATAAATATTAAAAAATTAGATTTGGAATACGATTTTTGTTTTTTATGGAAATATCTGAGGATTTTGTATTATAAATTTGATGTTCATTATTATAAATGCCTATAATTATTTCAGATTATTTAGTATCATGAAAATGGTGAGCATGTGACTTGTGATAAAATTTATTTGGAGGAATAAGATTATAAACATTTATTCACTATTCAAAAGTCATTTTGAAAATATGAGTGTGAAAATTTTTCATGGTAAGGTGTATTCTCAAATTTATAATTTAATTTTGTGAAATTTTCACTTTTACTTAGGGAGTTATATTTTTTAGATGGATTTACTCGAAATGTTTTATAGAAATTGATTTTTTCATTAAATAAAACATGAGGCACATTGTGGACACATGATTATGAGAATGCATTCACCCTATAATATGGTATTGTCTAGGCCGTTCAATCTAGAGAATGGGTGTGGGGCCTTCAAGAGCATATCATGCTCATATAATGTTATTATCTCTGAGTCTAATGGATATGAACATGGGAGTTCACCCCATCATGGGATATTGTGTGTCCAACATTCCTCTATGAAAATGGTTCTTCATGGTTGGAACACAATTTGGAAAACCATGTGAAAAAACCATACGACCATCTAGATATTTAAATGTCATAAAATTCCTAAAGTACCATACCCTGATTTTAACCAAAAATCCATACTAACTCTACACATTAAAAATTTCTACCCTACATGCCTACCCCTCGTCCATGATGCTTCATTAGTCCTCAAATATTAATAGTATTGAGGTGTAATCTTCATGAAATACCTCAAAATGAAAATACTTTCCTCCTTTATTTCTTCATCATTGCCACTTTTACCATCATTCATGGGTTATTATTTGAGAAGATGATTGGTTTCCAAAATCCGGTTCAAAATATCTTCATTGAGGTAAATAATAATGGCTATGATGATTACATATATTATAGGTTTCCTCCTTGGTGTAGTTGTGGTCATCTACTCATGTTTGTATGATTCCAATGAGAGTGTTAGGTGAATCCATTATTTTAAATTGATTGATTATTTTAGTTTGATTGATATTGTTTTAAAATGTGTTTTATAATTGATGTTATTTGTGAGAATCATTTATCCAATTGTTATTGTGGTGAATAAGGGTATAATGATTATTTTATTGTAATAACTGGGTTCCATTCATTTGTGTTTTTATTGTTGCAAGTTAAATTGTTTAAGAGGTTGTTCATGTGAAATATGTAATACAATTGAACACAAGGTATCTCGAGGTATTTTGGTTGGAATACATGGTCTTGAATAGTTGGTGAGTCAGTAGGGATGATTCCTAGTCTCCCTAACACGGATTTATGTGAATACAATAACACAAAAAATGTCGGGGGGATATGAAGCTCGATCAAACCACAACGTCTAGGATACGAGATCCCTGAGTGTATGAAGATTTAAGAAACAACTAATCATAGTACCTTACTGATTTTTATGGTTCTCATGTCGTGCTTATTGTTTATCATTTGTTATTATTATTTTCACTATTCATAAAATTTAAAAGAATTTTTTATTTTAAAAAATTATTTCTTTTTTAAAATATATAGTTAATTTGTATTCTTGTGTTATTATGTGCAATAGCTTTTGGTGGTATCCTATTGGGAATTATTGCGTGGATACTACATACACCATCAGGTTTTTATAGACCACGTAATGTTTAATCTAGATTTAGTCATAGTTCCCCATGGTGTAGATGGTAGAGACATGTGATAATGGTTCCTCTATTCCATGCTATTTGCTGTGGTGGTGGAATGGGGTGTTGAAATGCAAACCCCAAGGGTGTTTTTATGGTTTTATCCCACAAACATTATTGAATAATTTATGGTTCTGTAATAATTGTATAGTTTTTAACCCCCACATGTGTTATGGATGTTGGATTATGATATTTCATGTATTTATATTAGTTTTATACAATTATTTTTTAAAGTTTACAGTTTATTATCACCGGTGAAAGAATTCCCAATGTTTTTATTTTCTTGACCATGTACTAGCTTCCATCCTAGGTGTTTATGTACTCCCTATGGGCCATGCCACGAGCTCAGTCAGTTGTTGGGTAAGATGGAATCTATACCCAGTTCATTAAAATCATTCTAAAAAAATTGGATTTGGTAAACATAAAAGATATTTATATTATACAAGAGTATATAAATTACACTAATTAGAGATTCTTAGTAATCCACTTAATTATGGAGATGGATATTAAATTGCACTCATTCAATGAGTAACTGCTATTTAAAATACTTATTATTGACTACCATTGATTGAGTTCTAGTAATACAAGAAAATCCTCCATGAGAATTCATATAACGGATTTATATTTTGTATTATGTTAAAATGTGTAGCACCAGTTCTATTTTCCATAATGAATGATTGGTGATTGAACCTATACAATAATTTTCATTATCATAACTAGATCCTCATAAATAAAAAGTATCATCTACCACATTTTGAATTCTTTGTTGATATACTATAAGTTTCCCATTAGTTCTACAATATTTCTTTTCAATCTAGATGTCAATAATTAATTTTTATAATAGAGGAAATACCCATGAAAATCTTCCATATGACATGTAGTTTATATGATTTTATATTAATTTCATTAAGATTTATAAATTCCTATAAAATCATTATAAATCAAATAAATACTATCTTATAATAATTCATATATATATATATATATTTTATAGTCAATATCAATGACTCTATTATATATTCCACTATAATTGAAGAGCATGAAGATTATTGAAGGATTATGTTGAAAACCTTATAGATGTAAGAATTGTATGGTAAATTCAGAATAGATGAATTATAACTACATGACATATCATTATTTTCCTACGTAACCTGAACTGAATTTAAATCAATGGATTCTTAAAAAATGGATGTAATTGTTTTAAGGCATAGAACATCCACTTTGACTGATAAATGGAATTTTATTGGTCTAGATGGATACTATTGATGATTCGTGAGAAAGTTCCTTTGGAAATTAAATACATTAAACAAGTAACCATGAAAGGGAGCTAAGATCTATTGTATATGTGAATTGGAATAAAATTGAAAGGAACATTCACATCCACCGATCGCGACATATCCATCACCAATATTTATTAGTGTTATACAAAAGCACTTGATTAAGGGTTACCTTTATTCGCAAAAGGTACAACTGCTCATAAATATAATTTTTACTAGATCAAAAAAATTATTGATAAATGATTACACTTTGTCTAAATTTTCATTGCATTGATATAATTGGAGATTTTTTAGAGCTATTCATAGTGCCGATTAAAAATTATAAAAAAAATTGTTATTAATATAAATAAAATTATCATATTTATATTCTAAATATACTTTTTATTTAAATACATTAATTTAAAAATTATTGTATAATATTAATATAAAAATGATTTATTAATATATATATTTTTTAATAATTCAAACAGATATATAATATCATAAAATGTTTTTATAAAATTACTAACAAATATAATGACATTTATATATAATTATAAAAAATATGAATAAATGATTATACAACTAAAATAAATATAATATAATAATATTTTATTTATTATATTATTCAATATAAAAATGAATATATTTATTTAGATAAATCTTTTTATTGTTATTAAAATCATAAAAAATATCTACATGTATAAACTCACGACTATATGTGCATGTTTGTATATACATGTGTGTTTGTATGTGTGTGAGTGTGTACACATGTATGCATATGTAGGCATGTTTGTCATTCAAGGAAACACGAATTCACATTTCAATGATTTTGTAACATTTTTATTTTAATATGTTCACATAATATTATATAATCCTCGAAAATGTTAAAAATATATTTAGTAAATTTTTAATATTTATTTATACATATATTTATTTACTATAGATTTAATATTTTCAATATGTTTGCAATTTATTTGAATGATGTATATAATTTTTCATTTATTATTTTTTAACATTAAAAACACGTTTCAAATTTATAAAATTAATATATTTTTGTTATTTTTGTAATAATATTTATTTTACATATTAAATAATTCAATTATAAATGTATATAATTTTTTTTATAAAATATATTTTTTAAATTAAAAATAAATATTTATTTAAACATTTAAAATTATAATTAATATAATTATATAACAAATATATTTATTATATTTATAAATATATATATATATATATATTTGTATCTGTTTGTAATTATATTTTTAATTATATAAAAATAATCTCTAAATATATTTATTTAAAAATAGAGTTATATATAAATAAATAGATTTTTATAATTATAAAATTATAATAATTATGTTTAAATAATAATTATATTAATTATATTTATAGTTGTATATTTTGGATTTTATGTTATTATTTTTTTAAATTGATTTACTTATAATTATATATTTTTTAAAATAAATATATTTAAATAATTAGAAAATAATATTAAATATATTTGAATAATAGATATAGTGTTTATGTTTACAATTTTATATAGATATATATATATATATAGATAATTAGATAAATATGTTTATAATTACACATAAGTATTTTCCAATATAATTATTTATTGTTATAATAAAATTATAAATACATATTTAAATTTTTACAAAATGAAAATAAATATATTTAAATAGTAATGATATTAACTATAATTTTTTAAATAAATATATATATATATATATAATTATATGAATATATATATTAATAAATTTGTAAATTTTTAATTATATACAAATAATTAATAATATATTTATTTATAATTATAATCACTAATAATGATATATATGTTAAAATAATTACAAAATTATTATAAAGAAGCATAAATAAGAAATATATAACATATTTCTAATTTTATTAATATATATAATAATATAAACAAATATAATGATATAAATATATATAATAGTATAAATATATATAGTTATTCTTATAAATTTATACATATATAAAAATATTTATAAATAGGTGGAAATAATTTTAAATATATATAACTATAATAATAAATATATATAAATATATATTATTAAAATTATATATTTATCATCCCTAAAATGGTTGTGATAAGAGTACTCATTATTAGTGCTAGAATTTCAATACTACTCGTGAATAGTTTAATCATTTATTTATTTTTGTGCTTTTAAAGGGGTATCATCTCAAGGGAATGATATTCTCGTATTATATGGTATATGAGGATTTATTTTATTACTTCCCCTAAATGAACTCCGATATTTGTTTTTTTCTCCTTGTGCACCTTCAGATATTCTTTATGCCCAGTCAGGATGTTGTTGAGTGGTTTTTTTATAAAATGGTGATATAATATTTTTACAAATTACTTCCTTAAAGACATTACATGATATTTCTCACCCATATTTGCTATTATACCCCCATTTAATTCCATGATTCCTCTCTTCATATTTAGGTGGGATATTCGATGTTCATTGGTTGATGGAAGCATCATCTCATGTGATAAAAATATAATGGATTTTCCATGATTAGTCTTGTATTATTTATTCATCTATTTCAGTTTCTATATTATAGACATAATTTTATACTAATAAACGATATTTTCTAGTAGTTTTTTTAATTTTCTTCTTTTACTTCCAATTCCAAAGAAACCAGGCTTCTATAATGGATGATCGAGCTTCGTTGGGAATGTTGTTTGTGGTCCAGTTGAATTAACCAATAGTGATGTTTATTTTATATGTTTTTTAGTAGTTTTATAATTATATCATGCAATTCAGAGACATAATTAAGCTGAAATGTTTTATGACATCTTCTTCTAATATTCAATTACTATGTTTACATTCAATCGACCATATAAAGTGACCCCTATTAATGATAGTACATAAATAGTTTGACATTACAGTTATGAAACTAATCGATATTTTTATTTATTCATAATTAAATTGAATATGTCTATTGTATACTTATGTTAAAATGTTTTAAATAAGAATTTAAAAAAATATATATTTTTGTGAAATGATTTCTCACAACCATTGATACAAAATAGAATCATAATGAAATTTGGATAAATGTGAATGTAATCAAATGAGATTTTTAGGAAAAAAAGAATGGGTATTGATATGGGATTTGTCTATGGTTAACGATTTTATATTTTTTTAAATTAGAAGTGATATGAATTTCTATAATTGGATGTTGTTTATTTAATGTCTTGTACATTTATTGCTAAATTATAGATATAGACTATGAGGATGAAAAATGTGTTTTTTTTCAGGATTAATGTTTATCATTGATTAATGTTTTATTTTTTGTATATAAATAATTCTCCCATAAATTCCACATAATATGATTATGGTTTAGAATGTATTTTGGGGATTCCTTCAGAGTCTAGATTTGGGAATCTTTTTTTTTGTTTTGGGTTTGAGCCTCCATTATTTTCCTCTGTCTCGATTGGTCCACTTCTTGTTGGACCCCACTAATTCTATATGGTGATGAGAAATTATTTTGGGTGTTTCATCCACACCAAAAAATTTTATAACCTCTAATTCTATGAACCCATTTAAAAACAAATAAAAAAAATAGTAGAACCAAAAAAACATAGATCTATTCCCTTAACACTATTTTGTTCTTGAAAAAAATCATATAAATCCTTTATCATGACACTTCATGATAAATATAAATGAAATAATTATGTGACCATAATTTTCAAAATTAATTTCAATAAAAATATATTTATACATCATAATTTTATGTCTTCCCGAAATATAAACATTTCTCATAATCATTAATTCATTCATAAATTTTTATCTAGTTTTGAATGATGTTAATTAATTTCTAAAAGAAATTTGATATGTTTTTATTCAGGACATTATTTCAAAATAAATTTAATTTATTTATTTTTAGAAATCAACATCTCCAAATCAGTTCATTTTCATCTTCCAGATCTAACTTTCATTCCTCGCATGCTATTACCCACCCCTAAAACATTATATTTGTGGATATTTTGGTCTACACTTTACTATATTTTATATAATTAATAAATTTTTAAAATTTATTAAATAAACCACTAATAACATAAATATATTTTTAATTTAAATATTAATTAATCACTAATAAATCTATTGAAACACTCGTGGTTTCAAGTAAATTTATTTTTTAATATTCTTTTTTGAGTGAATACACCATTTTCCAATTAATTAAAAATTTATATGTGTCGTATTTATTATTCAGTGTTGAGAAATTCTATAAGACTTTTTTGTATTAAAAAAATGCAATATGTCTATGTCTACATAGTATTCCATGAAGCATGTCATTGTGTTATTATAACACTAGGATAAGGTCATGTCACATACTCAATCTCATAAGAAGGAAGTCTACTATGATCCTACTCCCATAATCATTGCCTCACAGGATTCTTAGTGCTACAAAAAATAATTCCTTAGACCAAAGGGAATTTTATTTTATAAGTGTATTTTGATACATTATTTTAATGTCGAAACTAACATGGATGTATACGTAAGATTTTTCTGCAAGACCATCCATTTAATCCTTCTTAGAGTCACATCAACCAAAGATCCCTTACAGGGATCAAACTCCATCTACTTATTTTTTGAATATCATATAGCTAACAGAGAAATACTATTTGTTGTATCCAAAAATCCCCAAACTGAGATCATTTAGAGTTTAGTAGTCCACTATCTCCCATTCAAATTCATCTCAAAAATAGTTATTATTGCTTTTTTACCAGAGACTCATCCCCCATATCTTCTAGACATGCAACTATATTCATTAAACTACAAGGAGAATTAGTTATCACATACCAGTTAGAAATTATCATTATTGATGAATTCAGAGGATAAAACCTACCACCAGTTGCTAAATGTTTCTCCTGAATTAAATTTCATGATTACCTTAAGGTAGACTAAAATTATTAGAATCATTCAGATGGTGTGTTTCCCCTATTCTAGAGTCCAGTTTTGTGTATTTATTTATTTTATGATATATAAAAATTACTATATCAAATTGAGTGGATATGAATTGAAAAAATATGGATGCTAATCATTTGATAATATATTATGAAGATGTGGTGAAGGATTTTATCAATTTTATAAATGATAAAGAATTTGATAATTCTCAAACCCATTTTAAATGTTTATATAGTTCTTATTAAAGATAATAATTAGAGTGAATTTGGACGAAAAAAATCTTTCATTGAATATGTTATCATTATTAATGGGTTATTATATATTAGAAAAAATTAAATATATATAGTGATTGAGATTGTACAAAGTTTTATTGATCATGTTATATGATTACATATGTGGACCAAAAAGATCTTTGTATCAAGTATTAGATTACATGTTTTAATGATAATGATGATCATATTGTGGAAATAAAAATTATAGTTGAATATGATGTTTTTTTTTATAAAAAATTGTTTGATATGTAATCAAGTTTTGAAAATATTCCATTGTATGCTTGTTGTAATAAATATGAAGCATTGATAGCCATAGTGAGGCTGTATAATTTAATAACTGGGAACTCAGGCAGTGGAACCATTTTTACTAGAAGATATTATCTATATAATTATATTCTACTAGAATATAATGAGCTTTCCATGTAATCCTATTAGGATAAATAAATTCTATGTTCAATCGGTATGATATTTGAATGAATAAAACACAGTTAAAATAATAGTATAATTTTTTGATTGGACAACAAATCACTTATAAAATTACCTTGGTGTGGTTATTTTCATTTAAAGAAATATGAATCAGGTCCTAAAAAATTTGTGTGGTACATTAAAATCATTCCATGGTTTAGCAAGATGTTTGAAAGTGAGGAGACTATTGGAAAATTGTTGAGGTATACACATACAATAAATAAATTTTTCAAACATTATCACTTGAAAGACTCTAATACGTTGTAGGGAATTAGTAATGATTATTTTAAATTTGAATACTAGACTAGGATACTTTATTATGACTATCAAAATATGATGGGAATAATTTTTATTTTCAAATAATAACTCAAAATGCAAGGCTAAATATGTTGGTAAATAATGACATTCCACAATATTAATCTAGTAAATGAAAATTTATTATATTTACTATGATTATATTTGGACAAAAGAAACTAGGTAATAAAATTGATGTTTATTTGGATCCATTGGTCGAATATATTAAATTATTGTGGGTTTCAGGTTAAACAATTTATGATTTATAGAAAAATGAATATTTCACGATTAGATCCATGTTGTATGGGATTATAAATGACTTTCATGGTTATAAATATTTTTCAAGTTGTATCAATAATGAAAAAGAAGGGCCTCACTTTTGTGAACAAGGCGAACAAATACATAGTATAAAAAATAAACTATGGACATTGTTTCTTGGAAATAGTATATTTATATCATAGTCATATAAGTACTAATACTGGATGATACCATTTTATTGGAGATTAGAAGAATTTATAGAACCATCTCCACTAACAAGATATCAACTGATTGATAAATTAAATGACATGGGCAGTTCATTTGTTTTTTTTTGAAAAACCGTACAAAAAAAGTTGTAAAAATTGGTATTTTTTATGAATTAGCATTGATGAATTGATTGTACGTCAGGAATTTCCATGATGTTATGAATTATTAAATAATTTGTTTTTTCTAATGTAATTTTTACATTACTAAATTCATCGTGGAAAACAAAGTATGTAACTTGGATAGGTTTTTCATGATTTTCATGGGAATACAGGAAGAATTGGCACTAATAAATGGAAAAAATATACTTTTATCTCCCTAGTTTCTTACTCTCAATCATGGAAGGAGAGATGAATTTTAAAAAAACATAAATGATGTAATAGATCTATATATGTATTCATGAATAATAAAAAATATCATGTTAATCCACAATTGATAGTTAAATGGTACGCAATCACATGATTGTCATTTTTGGATTCATGATAAAAAGAATATAACATTACATTGAATTTTTTCCATGAATGCCCATCCCACATTAACCAAGCAACATTTCTATTTCAAATCCATATGATATAATTTTTTATACCCATGTAATTTACTAACTATCTAAAATGACTTTTTTCCATATTATGTTAATTGATAATTTTCTTCCCGATGCCATTATTTGATATAATGGTTCACTTGAAAATCCACATTATATGTGTTTTTTGACTACATGCTCTTTTATATTAAAGATGGATGTAATCATTTGAACATCATATAAATATTTTCAAAAGAAATATCAAAAATAGAAGATGGAAAATGGTTTTCTTTTAAGGAATCATATTTTTTGGGATGATATTGAATTCAGTACTGACTACCTATTAGATGTGGAATGAATTTTTCTACCAAAATATAATCACTATTAGTGAAATATGGGAAAATTAATTTATAAAGAAATGTTTGCCACAATCACTATTAAAGATCACGATCAAGCCCACCATTAATGTTGATATAACATTTTAAATGTTTTTCACATATGATGAAACAAATAAATAAAATATTATAAAATTATATACCTTATGAGGAAATTAATATATATTAAATATAATTAATAAAATAGTATATAAAATTATTTCTAGGGAATATTTTTAAGGTGTAAAATGTGAATTTGAATTCATTTTCATAATTAAGATGATAATTAGCTGGAGAACCAAGCTTCCACATATTATCTAATTAAGGTTATGGAATTTTAGGTAATATATTGTTTAAAAATATACCTGAATAATTAATTACGATGAAAAATAATGGAGATAAACAATTGGATTAATTAATGTGTGTATTCAGTACCAAAAAATGAAATCATATTTATCCCAATTTTTTAAACATGTACATCATCAAAAAATATGATAGATGAGTTATAGAACATTCCATGTTTGTATTTATTAAGGAATCATGGTTGATAAAAAGAGTTTTGTAAAAATTGATGATTTGGGATTCATGGAAATATATTTTTGTAAGGATGGGTACAAATATGAAACATTTATAATGGAATAATAAAAAGTACATGTATTTTATATTCCATATCACACATACTGATAGTGTTCAATTGTTCTTTTATCAACCAATAATACCAATGGGTTATATGAAATTTCAAATGAGGACAATATATTTATTAGGAAATCACAGTCATATCACAATGGTCCCAATGTATATGGGGTCTTTTCAATCAAAGGGAAAAATGAATGGTTTTGGATACTCGTTATATGGATCAAATCCCTTCAACTCTAAGATATGTGAGTCTAATAATATATGTTTTTTATTATATATTTTCACTACATCTTATAATTATATATTAACAAGTATTTTTATGTTATCTAAATGAAATCTTCAACCACTCCTATAGTTAATTAATTTTACACATGTCAATGCTCCCAATCTGAAGCAACAACTTGTTTATCAACTTGAAGGTTTTCCCAATATAAATGAAAATTAACATTATGCATATTCAAATGATAAAAAAATAGAGGAACAATATATATTTTATGTTGAACCCTAGGAAATGGTAAATAGTGAACAAACATTGTACCAGAAAAAATATGTGCATTGATGTGTGATAGTGAGAGAAAAAATAATTTGGTTGGGAAACAAAGAAATTAAATTTAAAGTTGGTTGGAGTGAATGCATCCAAGATATTATCCCCAAATTTCCAACATAACTTGATTCATTACATTCAATACATTTTAGAGTGTTCTAATGGACATATATTCATGGGACAATATTGATCCCATGCCTAAGACCCCAATTTGATGTGAAATTATAGAAATATTATGATATAATTTATTGCACTAAAAAATAATGGAACATTGAATTACTCTTTATTATTACTTACAAATTGTATATATACAAGATGATTCCATATGTAAAAATATATTATTTATTTGAAGAAATTATAACTTTAAATATCGCAAAATTCTAATGATGTTTTATCTAATATTTTTTTTATATAATCATGTATGAACCAAAAATGTTTTCCCACTTGATAAGACAAGAAGTGTGTGATGCATTTTATTCATCATGTGGTGAAAAAAATCCATGTATACTATGTCTGTGAATACATTTTTTTAAAATACATGTATTGATATCTTTTATTAAAAATTTAAAATTTATGAAATAAGAAATATCTGTTGAAAAAAGAAATTGGATGAAAAACATACATACCGCTAATGTAAAAAAATAAAGTTCACTTCTCTAAATAAACAATTGGTACATATTTTAAGTTTATTGTAACAATTTTAGGTGATATAAAACAAAAAACATAATTATATTCCTTTTTATATATGTGTCTTGAGGTATCCAAATACAAAACCACATCCACTATATGACGTTTTATATGGAAGGAGTAGCATGTAAAATAATATGTAATTATAATTGAATAAATCACCCAAAGTGTGGGAAACATGGGTAAGTATGTTACAATAAATATTTATATCACATTAAATAAGTATTACATAAATACGAGAACTTATTTTCATTTATTTTTTATTAGGAAAAGATACAAGAATAATCATTAGTTTTACTAGATTAAAAACTACAATCTATGGCCCTAAATCAGATATAACAATATGGGCACATCAGATGTTCGTGTTTTGGGGTTACATCCCAAGTATATTTCGAGGGAAAAATGAACATGGGATAAAGATAAAAAAATTGAAAGGATATAGACATAATTAACTAATCCTGATTAAAAATTAAATTAGCATTCAATGTTCAAATAAAATGTTATGTGTGTACAAAAATAAGAGAAAATACTCATGAATATCCATAGTATAAAGAAACCCTACCCCAACTATCATTTAAGAGTTCAGTTAAACACAAAACACTATTTTAGATGATTTAATTATGATTCTCATAATTGTTTCCATGATGGTTATATTAATAATAAACTGATAGATTTATTTTATTGAAAATATAATGGGTGATAAGCATTCTGATTTATATCTATCAACAACCACTCATTGCCTAGCTGTAAGGGATACCATAGACAATATTAAATAATTAACTCTACATAGTAGATAACATCCAATATGTCATGTGTATTTAGGGATTATGGTATCTCACGAGCCAAGCATCGAGATACATATTCCACATGAATAATAATTAATTCATATGGTAGAGAAAGATATTACAATATTTTGATCATGGAATTAAAAATATTTAAAAATTCATGTTGGTGATGAGGTATTAAATTCCAATTTATTTCCCATGAAATCCCATTAACAATTAATAAAAACTTATTCGTGAAGGAATGTTATTATAGATGGAAAAAGTGAGTGGTTAAAATAAATTTCAAATTAAATTGATATTTAGGATCAACCAATTGATCAAAAATAATTCCACAAAAAACCATTACCCCACTCATTCAAAATCAGAATTTAAGAACATTGCGATTCATGTAGATATTTTTTTACAATTTGTTTGTAATGTTAAAGATTATTTTGAATGAAAAATGTTTAGAGAGGCTATTATAAACAATATGTCTCTTTAAAATATAAATTTAATCCTCAATAATGAATTGATATGGGTCCAAGTTGTATATTTATACATGACGTGTGTTTTCATGATTTTTTCACGATTGATAATGTATTAATTAAATTATAATAGAATAATTATAAGAATATTTATAGGAATATAAATAAGAACCAATTGAATTTATTATCCTATAAATATATATTCAATCATTTTCCCCACATCACTTATAAAAACAGGACTCAATTTAATCATATTAAATTCAATCAGTAGTGGGAAAACAGGATGTGGTTTCTGAAAGAATAATTTTTGATGAAATACTCTTCTTATTTATAATAATGTAGAGGAAAAAATCAATAGTTTCAAATTATAAAATATATTTTCATTACTTTATATATATATATATATAATATTCTATAGGCATCATTTCTTACTCATTAAAGTCAAATTTGATACTCCAAATATTTATTTTTATGGATTTAATTCATGGATACACAAAAAACTAACCACATGTGATGACCATGCCAATTTTTAATAAACTCCATGCTCTTTAAAAAAACTAAAATTTGTGTTTACTATTTGATATTGTGTTTTAATGAAATTTTTATTATTATTTGGATGATTTCAAATATTATCAAAAACATATAACGAGGATTACCCATGATCATATTGAGGATATCGACATCAATAAGTGGACATGAATTATCATACGTATAATGATATTTCACTATCAAAAAAATATAAAAAAGTATATATATTTTTAAAAAATTTCAATTATTGTTTAAAAAAACAAATAGAAATTATTGGGGATTTTATCATTCAAAATTTATTAGAGATATCATATTCCATCAATTTAAGAACTCGATTTTTAAATCTAGATTAGATCCTTTAAATTTTAGCCTAAATCTTAATTTTGGACTTAATTTGGAAGACCCATGGGTTAGTAAAGGCAATAGGGGTATCCTTGGATATTTTGGAGCACAAAACCAATTTTTCTCAGATAAACAAGATTTATAAATGGTTTACAATAAAATGTGTAGTAATGCCGCACAGTTTGGCATTCCATGATGATAGTGTTTTTCCAGAAAGAGCCACTTCGCATGGTTTTAATACCGCCATGCAGCCGAATCGTTCGAGAAAACCCATAATCCCAGGTAATCACGCATGGTTTATGCATGGTTTGTCAAACCTTGCAATCGAACCATGTATTGTCCATTTTTTAGTGTAAAATATCTAGATTTCAGTTAATGATGAAGTTATCCCCCTTCTTAATACCTAATTACTAAAAAGTAGTATTTTCCTCCATTGGTCTCATTTTGGATCTTTTTTATGTCCTAAATATGGTATCAATAGATATCTTCCATTTGAGGTTTCATCAAGATCCTTTTTGTCATGTTGGATGTGAAATATTATGTCTTCGAGACCACTTAATCCACCATCCCTCTTTTTTTTTCAACCCAATTATCATGTTGTGATAATTTTTCATCTTTTTCTTGTATAATCTCTGATTCAACCTAAACTAACGACCAATACTAGAGGATAAGAGGTGTATAATCATATATTGGGTGGTCTTTAACTCATCCCTCAAGGTCAATTACTTTGGAATTTGTTGGGTGGGCCCACATTTTCATTAGGTGTCGTTTATAAAATTTATATTCTTTGCATATTATTGTTAGAAAAATATTGATATTATCTTTCTATATATGAGATTAATTTTTTGTGGATATGGACACAAATCCACCCATCTCATATATGGTGTTATTCCACAAATGAGTTTTTTGTATTTGACATGTTTGTTCCACCGTTCATATGTGACATTACATGAACATTAGAAGTGTATGAAATTATATATTTCATGGATTGATTTATATTTTGAATTTTATATGGGAAAATACAATCTATTCTCACCACATGACCCAAATATGGTATGTGCTTCAATTGATAATTAAAGTCTATAGCACACCTAACTAATTAATGGATGTTAGAGGAATGAACATTAGTTATTGAATATGGTTTATATTGGATCTAAAATTGTTACATGGTAATTTGACTGGTCACAGAAATGAAATTAATGGCTTGGACCATATGGACTTGATTATAGGGATTCATGCTACCTGACTTTATAAAACTAATAAAAATCAAGTCTCGAATGAAATGAAATATTTCATGAATTCATAATTTGACCAGAATGGTCGGACATAATATTTACTTAAATTATTATTGGATAATTACTTGAGCACTCTGGAACACCATTCCGATTAAAGAATACGGATTTCATAGGTTATGAGCCGACTAGACCCCAATCCATGTCTTCACATTAGTTGTCTGGTTTGACAGAATAATATCCATCCAATAACATTACAATATGCCTTGGATACACTCCTTGGATCCATCATTGACATGTTTGTGCCATGGTAAAATCCCATCATGCCTAGTCACTGTTTAGAAACGTTTTATAGTGGATGAACACCTTGGACTTGGTATGCTCCACATAGTGGAATTCCTTCGACTATTCTCCATGGATTACAATCTAAACCAATGATAGGATTCAATAATTTAAATGTTGGAAATCTC
Organism: Viscum album; assembly: GCA_963277665.1. Taxonomy (NCBI): domain Eukaryota; kingdom Viridiplantae; phylum Streptophyta; class Magnoliopsida; order Santalales; family Viscaceae; genus Viscum; species Viscum album. Next base: position 41,771,288 of record OY728123.1, read on the forward strand.
TTAGGGTTATGTCGCCTTAGTTATTATGTACAGACTTCACTATAAAATATCATTACAGGTTGGCTTGTTAGAACATATAACCCTTGTAATTGAAATCAAATTACATATTTATAAAATGGTAATAATCAAATAATGAATTGTATATATGTTCAGACATCAACCGAGGTATGAATACAGTGTTGGGGTATTTAGTTACATTGTATTACATTACATTATATATGCATGATTTCACACTGTTACATATCCATTAGATAAGTTAGATGTTGTAATCGTTTTTTTGTTGTGGCCCACTAAGATTTATCTCAACCCCTATTCACGCACCATTTTGTTCCCAGAGTAGCTAAAATTGTTTTACATGTGGAAAATGAAAAGAATATGTCTTCAAACACTTGATTTATTTCTTTTTTAGGTTGTATCTTTAGAGAATATAATTGAGATGGAGCATGATATGCTTGAGATAGTCTTGGATTTCAATGATACTTTTGGAGAACATGTTATTATTTTTTTCATGTATCCATGTTTTCAAGTCATATTGTTAAATGAGATTTCATTATCATTTGATGAATGTAATTTCAATTATTCCAGTTAGTGTTATTCTACTATATATTTTTAATTGTGACATTTTTTATTTATATTTCATTCTCTATTTCAAAATGGTTACATTCATCTGTTGTGGTACACATTAGTATTGAGATAAAAATATCCCCACAAACACATCCTAGGACCTCGCTTCTAGTCGGAAGACTCTAGAGTTCAGGGAGATGTGCTTGAGGCCATGTAGCCCATCAAGATTGGAGAAACCATTAGGAGGTATATTAGATCAAGATGTCACGTTGTTGAATCAGAGGACGATATCTCTTGGATTTACTATTGAGATAAAATAGGTTGGATTTTAGGAACACTTATTACAAGGTCATAAGATATTCTTGGGTGTCACGAAACCACATTCTGGGTAAAATCCATGTTACAAAAAATAGATTTGTTATTATGATTTTTCCTTTTATAATAGAAATTATTTCACCATTTTATAATTCACTTGCTACGTGTATTTGTTGATTATTACTCAAGTTGAGGATTTATTTCATCCATGGCCAGATTATACGAAGGAAAGGAGAATTATTATATTCCTCATTATAGTAACATAGACATTTTATGCATATTTCATTTCTATATAGCTATGTTTCACTTACCTACATTGGTTGGTTGGAAAGTTATTAATGAGTGATGTTGTGATAGTTATCTTATGATTATATTATTGTTGGTATTGATAGGGAGACTGACTATCTCATTTCATGTGGTGTATATTACCTCATGGGTTGGGTTTTGTAATTTACCATGACATGAAATTCACATATAAATGAATTATTATTGTTTCGAGTGATAACGCAAATAGACACTAATTCACTGGAAATGGATACCCATTATAAATTGAATCAAAACATAAAAAATGAATTCGTTGCTCATCCTTATCCAAAATTTTAATTTTTATGAAAGTTAAAGGAGTGAACCAGCATATTAAATGTAAAACAAAATGAATCTTATACTTGGAAACTTACTGATACCTAAACTACTTACCATGTAGTGGGGGTAGTATGCCTTGTGTAGTGAGTTTTTTTATGTTCATATTCAACAAGTGATTCCATCCTCTTAGTGAAGCATATTTTGAGGTTTGTCTTTTGAAATTGTTGACCAATTCTACCACGACATCCTCATATCATGTTCTAGGAATTTGTCAATCACCATGATTCGGATTTGGAGGGCCATGAGACTCCAAACATACCTATCTATGTACCAATTTAGGGACCACGTGTTGTTGATATTTTGGTAAAAGGGTCCCAATTTCATGATATTATCATATTTCTAATACAGTCCATGCGTGGTTCTCCATTGCTTGCACCTATGATGGCTAGTTTTACTGATGAGTTCCTACTGTAGCATCCTCATACTTTATCAAGGTATGGTGCTCCATAGGATGTTGAGAATATTCTAGAACACACTCTATCTCTCATTAATCCTAAGGAGATACATCCATTGTGGAGGGTAGAACAATCTACTTACATGAATTATGATACATCCAAGTATTTTTGGTATTGATTCCTCAGGATGATCGTCATCATAGCTTGTTATGGATTGATTTATGGATTTCCATCTATGATTTGTTTATTCCTCAAATGATGATAGATAATATAGATAGATATTTCATGAATACCATGAAATGTTCTATTTCATTTATTGAATTTTCATCATGTTTCATAGTGTTACAGAACTCTAAACCACTTCTAGCCGATATAGAGATTTCACATTATAAATGTTTTGAGGATGGGATCCAATATTCCATTGGTAAAAATGTTAATTTCTATCACCTTCATACATTTTCATAGATATTCAAATTGACTATTATCACTGAGCACAACCAAAGGGTCCAAAATAGTTCAGAGAAAAAAGGATTTGTGCCGAAAAAAGGTAGTAGTAATTCCAGTGGTAGGAAACATTCCCTATAGGTTTTTATCGCTAATAAAATGACAAATAGAGTTCCCATATTGACATCCTTAAAATGTGTCAGAATTGTGGATTATGGGGTCATTAAAAACCTTAGTGTGATAGAGTCCCACTGGATTGCTGGACTCTTGTCGTATGGGGAATCATTAGCATTTCTGTAGTACAATTCCAATAGCTTCGAATGAAAATGTATCTACACTATCTCCACTATTACAAGGGAGTTATTTTACTTTGCATCAATCATGGGGATGGAATAGAACCATTAGGGTTGGCTGAGGAGGAGGTCTTGGCTAGGGATTCCAAACCCCTGATCAACTACAGCACCAAAAGAGTTTGTTATGATCAGGGTAGTCTATTTTTTGCACAGGTTCATGGATCAGTTTGGTTCAATAAACTAAAAATTATACTAATGTATTAGGTTGTTGTACCTTTTAAAGTATGATGTACAGTTCTTGAGGAATCTATAATAGTATCTATTTATTTTAAACAAGTTATATGTAATATTATCTCTTTGTATCTATCATGGAGAGTCTTAGATTGTAGTTACAATATTACTATGGATAACTGACACTAAATACCACATTATAGGAATGAAAAAAAATGAAAACTCTAATGTAGGGACTCCACAATGAGGTAGGTAGTTAAACATTCTTTTGGAACTTATTAATTTTCGAGATGATTTTATTTAATTTCATTCTTGTAATGGATTATTTAGATCAGTATCAAGCTGTTGTAGACTGATATACCCACATAATGTCATTTATGTTACCTAAGGGAATCAATTATATTCAAAAGTGCGATTGGAATGTCCATGATGGTAGAGATGGACTGCAACAACATGGTCATGGGGGATTGACCTCCTATATCACAAATCTATTCAAGGAGGATCAACCATTACGATAGGCTAACATCGATATAGTAATTGAAATTTTTAAGGATTTCATATCTAAGGATTTCTATGGATTACATCCTGAGATATTGGAAGAGTTTACCATCAATCTGGTTCGAGGAGAAGCTCTATTGTCCCTTCCTCCATACATGATAGCACCTATAGGGCATTAGGATCTCATGAAGATGTTAGAGGGTTTACAGTCTGATGTTATTATATTAACCAATACATTCTCTTGGGGTTTTCCCATGATTCTTTACAAGAATGTAGATAGAACCTTATGTATATGCGTGGATTACAGAAGGTTGAACCACATTATGGTTAGTGAACAATATTCACTACACTGAATTAATAATCTCATTGACTAGATTTAATGAGATAGGGTCTTATCTAAGATTGAACTATGATCAGGTTATCATTAGGTATGATTCATACCATTGGGCATACATCATATAACGTTCCATAGAAGGAATGGTCTATATGATGTTGTTGTTATACCATTTGGTCTTCAGAACGTTCCCTCTATTTTAATATCTAGTGTAAATAAGGTATTACACCCATATTTTGAATCTATTTTTTTGGTATATATGGATGAAATCATGGTGTATTCTCACACTCATAGAGACCAATCTATACGTCTTTCAATATTTGGTGTACACGAACATAACATAATATTTACACCAATCAATATATGTACCACATTTGAATTTACAAATTCTACATGTTGGGTAAAATTATATCAGAAAAAAGTGTATCTGTTGACCTAGAAAAGGTTAGTGATATAGTTTCTAGGGATAATTTGAAGAATGTGTTGGATATAAGTAGATTACATGGGATGGTTGGTTAATATAGGAATTTCATACAGGACATTTCCCACCATTCATTACTTGTTATTGATCATACAATGAAGGGTGTCATGTTTATGTGGCCAGAAGAATGTGATAAATATTTAATGATTTGAAAGGGGGTCCTCTATCAGCTCCAATTCTAACACTTATAGAGATAAAAATAGGTTATATCATCTTCTATAATTCATCAGGCATGATCCAAGGAGAAATACTAATGTAGAATGATAGATTCATTGTATATGGATCATGGAAGTTGAGGAATCATGAAATAAACTACCTGATGTGTGACCTTCATCTAGTAGAAATTTTCAATGCCTTACGTATTTGCTCACATTATCTATTGGGTGAGAATATTTTGTGTAAACAGACCATAATAGCATCAAATATATCTGTTCACAATGATAATTGAACCTTAGACAGTGGATATTGGTGGAATATCTAAAATCCTTTGATTTTGAGATTTCCTATATGCATGGGATGGGGAATGTAGTTGCATATGTGCTATATCGTAATACACATAAGTAGGATGAAGAGGAATCTATTGGTTAATGAAAGATGCTATCTCTTTTCTAAGAGATGATTAGGGAGTTTCATGATAGTCACGAGTAGTATTACATCTAATCTTTAGTAGTTATCTCTTCCCTCTAGAAGAAATGAATGATAGTAATATTTTCATATCATCTTTTATTGGTACTCCATAAATGTTTGTTATGAGATAACAGAACTCCATATTGGTCTATGGACATATAAGACATCCATGGTATCCATTGATGATTCTGGGTTCCAACAAACAAGAGAGAGGAATGGAAGAAAGAGACCCACTCCTCTTAGTGGGCAGTTCATCCAGAAATTTCGAAGATATATCTTGAAATGTGATGCCAATATTAGTCGTAGGGGATGAAATTTCAGATCACATTATTTATCACTAGGTGTATCACCTATCCGAATGTTAAGCCATAATATAAGAGACATACAGTGTTGTTACAGCTGCAAAAGAGTCCCATAATAAAAACATGGATATGTTGTATATATTTTATTGTAGGATTACCCATGTCAAGAGGTGTGGCGTTGTTGAATGGGTTGTCATTGACCGAATAACAAAATCATCTTACTTCATTTCAATTCAGGATACTTTCACAGTTAGTGAGTTATGACGACTACATGTCGATGGGATCATATGACTCAACGGGGTCACACATGCTGTAGTTTCAGATAGGCACACTCATTTAACATCATTATTATCAATGGTTCTTTATAACGATATGGGTTTCAACTGTATCTAAGCACAACGTATCACCCTCATACCAATGGATGATCGGAATATACAATATTTGTCCTAGAGGACAAGATCTAAGCATGATTCATTAAATTCAGAAGTTCTAGGGATAAGCATATCGCTCTCATTGATTTCTCATATAATAACAAATAATAGAAGATGATTAAAATGTATATTATTGAATACTTATATTATATTTTGCATTGTTATCACCTATACTGGCTAGAGGCTGGTGAGGACACCCTACTAGGTCCCCTTCATTATGAAGAGATTTCATAGAAGGTCAAGATGATCTGAAAGCATATGACAACTGATCATTCTATAAAAACTTATATGCTAATTTTTGTTGAAAAAATAATGATTTTGTGGAATGGGATCATTTTTTTTCCAGTATCATCAGCACTATGTATTAGATGGGTACAAAAAAAATTGAAGTTATCTCCTATGTTTGTAGGGCCACAAGAAATTTTAGAGAGGACTGGGTCAGTATCCCATCAGTTACTAATACCTCAAAGGTACCAAATCCTACAAGGAATCTTACATGTCTCACATCTTTTCTTGTATCATGCTGATATGAATCTTAATTTTTTTCCCTGAGGAATATGTGATAGATGTGGATGCTATCTTTGTGGAGTATTCAGTATGCATTATCGATTAGATCATGAAGTTTCACTGATGAAGGTATGGCCCACAACTATGGGTTCTATGGAATCATGGACACATGCTAGAAAGACTTGGGAGTGGTAGGCCAAAATACGTACTCTATTGCTGGAATTTTTCATAGATAGTGTTTCTACAAACTTGGATGGTGAACTCAGTCATGTGTTCATTTATGTAGGGATGATCGAATGAACCTGTATTTCTCAAATAGGTTTAGATCCTTTAAATTTTAGTCAACATCTTTATTTTTTACCAAATATGGATTCCTAATGGGTTTAGGATTCCCTTATCGTTGTCTGGGGCCTGTTCGGATCCCAAAACCCATTTGATTGGGAAAAATAGGCTTGGATCATGGGTTAGATTAAACCATGGAGGATTGTTGTGTGGTTTGGGAAGTATTGTAAAAAAAAATTCCCAATAAGAGCCACCATTAATGGTTGCCTCATTTAAATTTCATAAAAACCAAGTGGTATCCAATTCACTCAATGTCACTATGTGGAAAAACCATCCAAAACCAATTTTCTTGGTGTAAAATCTCTGGATTTCCAATAATGTTCTAATTTCCCATACCACTACCATAATTCATAAACCATTGGGATCAACCTCCGTTTCTATAATTTAAAATCTTTTGGAAGTCCTTAACAAGAGATCTAGAGATATCCTTCATTTTGAGTGTGATCGAGCTCCAATTCATCATGTTGGATGTGGAATGGTATGTAATCATTTTTGTTTAATCCTTTCTCCAACTCTATTTCATTATACCAAGTTACTATAGTGTAATAACTTTCTCACATTTCCTTGACCAACTTCGATCCCAGCTAAATCGAAGGCCAACTATGGTGTAGTAGATTTGTACAAGTATAAGGTTGGTAGTCAATAACTCATCCATCAAATTCATTGACTTGGTAATTTGACATGTGGGCCCCCAATGATTTCATTGGGTGTCATTTATTGAGTTTATGTCCCGTTATCAGAATTTTTATCACCATATGGGAATGATATATATGTATGTTATTAATTATTGGTGATTACAACCCCAACTCCATCCATACCATGTAAGATATTATTCCATATTTTTTTTTAGTATTTCACATGTCTGAGACACTATTGTTGTGTGACATTGCTTGACCATTATAAGGTTAATCATTTATATATGAGATGTATTGATTTTAATTTTGAATTATATAATGTAATGTACCATGTTTTCTCACCACTTGGCATGCCTATAATAATTGCATCAATTGATAATTAGATTTGAAATGTAAATTTGAATTTATACTATGTATATGTTTTGATCGAATTAAATATGAATCAATAATAGGTAATTTGTTCAAGAACGCCTTACCACATTATTGTATAATACTGAAATGAACCATAATTTTTTAATATTCATTTGATGTAATCAATAAATTTTGCATTCTACTTGGCCCTATCAGTCTATTGAAAGGTAAGGATTGGTCCAAATGGACATGATTAAAGGGTTTCATCCTACTTGACCTTATCATAATAATGAATGGAAATTCATGAACTGAATGAAGTAGTACATGAATTCATAATTAAATTTGTACAGTGTCACTCAAGCTCACCATGGATTCTGATTAAAGAATTCCTTGAGCATTCAAGAACCCCTTTTCTATTCAAGGATAGATCTTGCATAGGATGAGACACACCTAGATCATGATCTGTTTATCTTGATTTAGATGCACAATATGACACTATCAGATCCTTCCAATAACCTTACAGTATGAATTGGATACACTCCATGGACGGTTCATTGACAAGTAGGTCTCGTGGTTAAAGCCTATTGAGCCCGGTCATTGTATAGGCCCATTTAATCATAGATTCAATCCTTGGACTTGGTTGGAACCCCAATGTGGAATTACATGGACTATGCTTATTGTTTTTGAACTCTTAACCAATAGAAATAAATAGTTATTACTATGTTAGAGGCTCTAGTGGTTTATGTCAACTTGATTATTACCTTGGGACTTCAATATCAAATATCATTACAGAATGCATTGTTATAACGTAAAATCAATGAAATTTCAAACATGTTAAAAATTTATAAACATGAAATAATAAAATACTAAATTATTTACATGTTCAAACACTATTCATGGTCTGAAGTAGGAACATATGTATTTAGATACATTTTCCTACTTTACATTATAAATATATATGCTTTCACACTATTACATTTCCATTTCATGGGGATGATGTTAATGAAAAAAAATTTGGTGGCCCACTGATATTTATAACGCACACTCTATGGGTTCCATTTGGTACCCATAGTAGATTACATGGTTTCAGATGTAGAAAAAGGGATGAATACAACTTAAAACACATTATTTCTTGTTGTTTTGGTTATATCATGACAGTAGATGACTGAGATGGAGCTCTAGATTCTTCGGATGGTCTTTGATTTCATTTATAATTTTGTTGAACATGTTATGCCTATAGTATGTTATCCACTGTTTCATGTTTTATAGTGAAATAAATTATCATCATTAGTTGTTGAATGTCATTACATGTATTTCATTTATTTTTACTATTGCCTATATTTTCATTTTTCCTTCAATTTACATCTATTTCTTCTAATATTTACTATTGGTTACATAATCCTCATCACTTCACTTTGGTAATGAGAGAATTGTCTCCAAACAGACACACCATATTGACTCACTACTAGTCAGTAGTCTGTTGAATTTTGGGAGATCTACATGAGGCCACATGACCCATTGATATCGAGGCACCCATTAATTGGCATCAAGGATCGAGACATCGCAATCAACAAACTAACTTCCTAAAAGTGGTATTTATTAATATAATTACTATTTTGAAATAAAATATCTTTAATACATTGTTAATTTATATTTTTTATATACTAGAATGACTGTAGAATGTTATCACATTCTAAAGATGAAATATATTTGTATATAAAATAATATGAATTATATATAATGTAACATTCCCTGATATGGAACTCTCTCACGTGGAAAAAATGGTTGGTTATAAGGCCTCATGTGAACCTATCCATTTACTAGAGGCTACCAACTAGCAATAGAGTTGTGAAATGTATAGTGGGGAGTTTATATCCTCTTTATGACGTGTCATAGAAAAAAAAATACCATATAAGGAAAACACATTAATGTATAGAGAATGTGTATATAAACAATTAGGGACCACTTTATAACCTAACAAATAATAAATGAATGAAGTAATGATGAAATAGAATATTAAAAAAATTAAATTCTAGTAACAATGATAGTAAAATCATATTATAATCAAATAAATAATTTAAAATTCCTTGGTCCAAAATTCAAAATCAGTTCTCCCTCCAAATTTTATCCCATCCTGAAAGAATACAATAAAAAAGGTCTTTTCCCATGTCCAAATCATCATCCAAATATTATTCTTATGTAGAAAATAGTGGTAGGAATAGGGTGTGAAAAAAACTCAGTTGTTTAACATCACAATTTCTAATCAAGATATTATAAAATAAGATTATGTAAACAAAACAATTATGGTTATTAATTAATTATACATCTACTAAAATTTATAAACTATATACATCAGATCCGTGATGGAATATCATTAATCATGTCTTAAAACCATTCTAACCAAAATCATCTATATATGGTAAAATATTCTACGTCAATTGTATTCTAGAATATCTCAAAGAATTGGTTTCAACCATTACAAACAAAACCATATTACCATTTCATAACAACAATAATCCTTGTCAATTATTTATAACTATTTATAAATCGAGGTCCAATCCCTATAAGAATTATAACTGGGGACTGGGAAAATCCCACTCTCTAAAAGTAGTGTTGCATGATAATATGAAAAGGCTCCTCAATACATGCATTAAATTATATCAGTGTTAATGTTCCAAGGTAATTCCAAATATATAATTATTTAATCAAGGAACATATGTCCATTTATATAACATGGGAATCACAATACAACATCATTTATCTCAATAGTTAATTTTACGAATTACCATTAATCTCTAATATACCACATTCAATTAAATCAAAATATATTAATATTAATAATAAATATAAGTAATCCCAAACATAGGGATTCTATATCATAAAATCACCTAATTGAACATGCCATTCAAAAAAAATTAATTCAATATCCAAATAAATGATATTCAGTGCTCACTCACCGAAAAGGTTTCCAAATGCTAGGTCCGAAGAAAATTGAAAAAGGACCCTAAGGAATATTACCACATATTACATTATCCATTTGAGGGAACATTACATTGTATTTATCGAAATATTTAAAAAACAAGTAAATTATAAAACCATAGGGTAATTATATAGTCCCCTACCATTAACAAACAACCCAAAAATGATTCCAACCAAAAAAAACTATAATGAATAAGGTGAATATGATATTGAATAGAAACATAGATAAAAAATGACAATGATAAAAACCAACAACACACATAAAAATGTGGTTACTTAAAATTGGATGGAGATCCATGGTAGATAAGAATAAAACTGGTTAAAAACTGAATACCATGATTTGAGGGCTTTATTGAGATGTCTAGAAGGAAGTTTTACACTCCATAATCAACTAAAAGGATCCCTATGTTTGAGAGGATATATTTTCATTGAGTTATAAAGAAAAATAAACCACTAATCATATGTTAAAATAGAGGATCCGGGAATTTAATTTTGTTTAATGTTGGTAAATATAGTGTAATTTTTTAAGGGGATACATTGAAAACCATTAAACTTAATGTCATTATTTTTAATGCACCCTATAATTAAATAATATGCTATTTGTTCACATGAAACATAGATGCATCAAATTTTGATTTTCAACCAATTTAATATTTGAATACACAAACCCCAATAAAAATATCATCTTACAAATAATACATGAAACACATAACCGATTTATATCCACACTCCATTAATTACAACATATAAAAATACCAAAATTTTATATGATTTTATCCACGAAATCTACATATACAGATCCTGCCCAATTATTTCCTATGTTGGGTAAAATTATTAGAAAAATTATAACAAAAAGAAAAAGTATCATAAAACTCAAGGAATGACATACCTTGAAAATTATGGGATCATATAACCTCCCCACCATATAAAGGGTCACTCATGAGCTATTCCAACTATCTGTGTGTGATCATAGAGAAAAAATAGGGCCACTTACAATTCTCCACCTGAACAATCCAATAACATCCAAAGACTATTACATATATATAGAGAAATTAATTTATGTTAATTTAACATAGATATTTGTACAAGGATCATAATGTATAATGGTTTTGGAATATTAGAAGCATAATTATATAGAATGAAATCAAAATAAAAACGTTTTTCTAATCTTCTAAATGAGATCATAACACAAATTCAGACATTAAATCTATATAATATATCCTAGAGAATACTTGTTATGTTTAAGGAGTTAAAAATACTACTAATAGAATAAGTATAAGAATAAATCCATGAACTTTGGTTAGAAGGTAGATTATAATGAAGAATTTCATAAACATATCGAAGCATAACATAATGAATTTGGAATTAATAAATCATGACATCATAGTAATGTGGTAGAAACATAAAATGCGACATAATCATTATTATAGGATCATTACTCACAAAGAATTATGTGCCTTGGAAAACCACCAAGACCATTGCACGTGGAGCAGGAGTAATGGTTAACCAGCAAAACCGTTGTACAAGACATGTCAGGAGAAAACAGTTCCAAGTGGATATATGAACAATCTGGGGGAACCCATCATTTTTTGTTCATGATTATTTCAATCATAAATAATAATACATAAGGAATGAAACATTAATATATGGGTCAACCATGGAATGAATTTTGTATTATAATCATGTTATAAGGAATATCAAAATAGAATATCAAAATTCCATACATGAATGAATGGATTTATATCATACACTGAAATTAATAAGGGGAAACAATAATATATCATGATAAGTGATTCAAAATGTAAGTGAAAAATATTAAAAATAGTGTTTAAGAAACTAAATAAATAAAGATTTTGAGTGTGGTTTATTGGATTTTTTAATAATAATTTAATATAGAAAAAGAATTATTGTCTCTATAAAACTACAATTGATCCAAGAAAAAATTTATGTAAAAATAGATTTTTTTTAAAAAAGTTTTGGATTAAAATAGATTATTTAGTGAACTTTGATGTTGTCATGAATCAGGACATTCCCTTTAACCGGGCATGATTATTAGGATGAATATAGAAGGGAATATTTTTTAAATCTCCTGTTCCCCCATCAACAAATATTGATCTGAACTAGACAAATGAGTTTGGAACATATAAACTATATTTATAGGAAATACATGAATGAAATATTAATTACATTTCATAAAGTGAGATAAAGAGTAACCTGAAGAAAAAATGGATGTTCTGAATGAATCCTTTACCTTATGCATGAAACTGCTCTGCACATGATCTTAATGTGTTGGGTAACAAAATTATATCATTTAATTATTTAATTAAAACAATTTTTTATTTTTTTATATTCTTATTATGTTTATTAATGTGATTTTTTATGAGTTATAAGATATAATTTTAATGTTCTTGAATTTTCATTTCAGGGGTTTTCATTATGAGTTACTTGTTTATATGTATAGAGAATTACGTGAAATTAGAAAATATGACCATAATTGAAACTATAAGTTATTAATGTAATTTTATAGGATTTAAATTTCTAATAATTTGTTTGGTTATGTCGTATGAAGATGAATCAATAGATAGTTAGTTAATGATAATTTTTTAGTTTAATTTTTTTTATCACAATGAACACTTTTTTTAAATCATATATTGATATATATATATATGTTAGATAAATAACATAAAGAGTGCTATAAAATAGCGTTTATATATTTTTAAACAACTATTATGGATTTAATAATTTCCTTTTTGAAGTAAATTAAATTAAAAACATGTCATCCTTGAGTGAGATAAATTAACACATCACGATAAATGTTTTCCAATTTTAGAAAAAACTAGTAGGGAAAATAACTAAGATTGAGTTATCCCATATTAATATTAACATTACAATATTATTGGTTACTATATTTACCATGACACTTGGATAAGGGGTGTTGGGTATAGAATAAGAAATTAACTGAACGTAAAACAAAATTAAAAGAAAAGAATGGAGATTTTACCTGCTGAATTATCCTTCTTGAGATCCTCCTTATGGAAATTTTTTGTTTTATTCTGTTGGGAAATAAAAATCATAGATTTCAGGTAGAGGAATTTGAAGATATTTGAGCAGAATTTTGAAATGTCTCAATATTGAAGAGGAGTGAGGATAAGAGTTGTTGATGGGTGGTACTAATGGGAGAGGAGTGGGTTGTTTTATCTTTATTTTATTCAGTAGTTTCTTATTCATCACAACACATGAAATTGAGAGGAATATTTTGACTAAATATAGTAATTGGTTCTTGTTAGTTCAAATAAAATTTCCTTTAAATAACAAATATCTCAATCATGACTCAAAAATTCATTTATTTACATTTACCATATATTACTGTATTTCGCTATAAAAAATCAACTATTTCAGAAACAAATAAAAAATCACCCTAAACATTTTTCAACATGTATAATAAAAATATTTAATACATTTTATGAATATAACATCATATATATGAGAAATTTAATTTCTAATAAGAATCTTCATTTATTAGGAAAATAAAAATATTATAATTATAACAGATTTTATGAATCATTGAACAATTAATTAAGGTCTCGCAATATTATCTTAGAATAAAAAAACATGTTATCAAATTATTAATGGATTTTATAAAAATATGGATTATTTTAAATAATTATATTAATTATTAAATTGAAAAATAAATTTATATTATATATATACATATCAATAATTAAATAATAATTTCTAAAACATTTACTTAATTATACTTTGATATGATCATATAAATTTTTACCCTATAAGATACCAAAACCTTATTGTTAATTTCATCAATGAGGTTACTATTTTATATTCTGGTTTACTATTTATAAATATCAAAATTACTATTATAGAAGTAATGTTATTATTTCATCCGTATAAGTTCCATAACTTTTAGAAATACCAGATATGTCTTTAATTATTTATTTATAATTTTTTATTGTGTTATCTAAGTGATATTATGAGGTTTAAACTATGTGATTTCATTATTTTAAGTGAACTTCCATCGATAAAATTTATGGTCATTAAATTCTTCCTGTATTATGAAATTTTTTCCTTGAAATTTTGTTTGACATTTTATGTTGAAAATGAGTGTAGGTAATTCTCCATCATCACTTCCTCCAATTCCCAAGCATTCTCTTTATATATTTTGTTACTCCAATATACTTTGACCTAGTGCGTGGTCTTGATGCATAAAATATTATCTCGATGATCCAAGATTTTTATTGGCTCATCCATTTATGAGAGATAATTTTCCAAATCTACCACCAATTAATACATTAACTGTCAGGGATCTTTTATGTACTTTCTCAAGAAAGATACAGGGAATGAATCATATACTTGAGATATAGTATGTGGAAGTTATAGTCAATAGGCCATTGATTAGTCACTATCAAGGATCTCGAATGGTCCAATAGACCTTGGAATCATCTTTCCAGTCATCACAAATCTCACCATCATCTTCCATATGGATATGTAGAGGAATACTATGTCTCCATAAATAAATGTCAACCCCATCAATGATTTTCTACATAACTTTTATTTCAAATACGAGATTTTGATATATTTTATTGAATGGTTTTTATCTTTTCAAAAATTTATTCAACGATTTCATGTCATATCATGTTATTTTCATTGACTTCATCCCAACATGGTGGTGTTAAGAATATTTTTCCATAAAGGGATTCATATGGTGTCGTATAGATGTTCAATTAGAAACTATTGTTTTATGAGAACTCAAAATAGGGTAGGTTTTGGTCCTATACTCCCTTTAATACCATAGAATAATCCATTAGTATTTATTCCAGTTTATAAGTGAGAAACTCAAATTGGGAATTAGTTTAATGATGATAGGTAATACTTGTTACAACTCAAGATTTCAAAGTATGTTATTTAATTTAAAGTAATTTAATAGCTTTGCTACACACAATACTGTGTTTGAGCACACTACGACTTACCAAACTACTCGTTCAAAACCAGTTATGAATAGTACTAACTGAATTTTGAATTTTATATATTCCATATAATTATAGAATCCATACTAAGTGTTTCTTAGACATAATATAAGACTAAATTAATTTTCTCAAATAAAAGAATTATTTTTCAAAAAATGTAATTTTACCACATTTTAATGGAAAACCTTTTATAAAACCAACATATAACACTTTTATATATTAAATTAAATTAAATTAAATTATTTTTTATAATTGGGAAATAAACTTGTATTTTGGATAATTTATATTGTAATTTTTTGTTATGTTTCTTATTTTGATGAATACTGAAAAATAGTAAACTTTAATTAAAAAAAATTTAAATCCAAATAATTTATAGTTTTAAATTATGTATTTGAATGGTTTGGAAGTATAATTAGATTGTATTTTTATCTTCAATACACTGTATTTCCTTATAAATAATTTCACAATTAAATTTGATATAGACACTTGTTAATCATTTGATAGTTTTTACTATTTAATAACCTGCTTTTCGGTTTTGACAATAGTAATTAATTTTAAATTAAATAATAATATTCTATGTTTTTAATTTGGTAAAATAGAATTCATTTTGGATTTCATAATATGAAAATTAACTTACGGTAAATTTTTTGTATTTTTCTGAAAACATTCAATTTTTTTATGAATAGTAAAAAACACTACTTTATAGTTTAAAACTGACTTTTAATTTAAATAATTATTTATTTTATTTTAATTAATTTTAATTAGAAATATATAAATAACTTACATGTGATCAATTAAATTCATTGGAGTCATTTTATAATAAAAATAGATGTATAAAATGTTATTGAACTTTTTACCATCTTTTACCCACCTCCTAGGACCATTTACAAATTTGCATAAAACATAATTTTACCTCTTATGTAAGTTGAATTTCAAAAATTCTAGAAACGTGATTAATAGAAGTAAGTACAATTTGGCTCAATAAGATAAAAATAATTTTGGTCAAATAGTAACTTCTGACTTTTATTTGCAACTTTTACGATTAAATAGGGTAATTAAGGGAAAAAATGATATCATAATTACTAGAACACTTGTTTTAAATCTTTTTGATATGTCTAATTCGATGAAAAACAACCTTAAGAATAAAATATGAACCTATTTGATCATGTTGGATTGGATTAAAACATTTATTATTATTTTGATTAAAGAAGAGTTAAAATAGTTAAATTCCACATTTAATAACCAAACAATATTTAATATAAGGATAAAAACAATTTAAATTCGGCAAAAAATATTATATAAAAAGATAAAAATATTTCCTACATAATTCTATTTTAATTATAATTTTTATAAATTATATAATTTAATTTATTTACGACATAATGATGATGCAGTAATTGCCTTATTAATGAAATACTAAAATAATTGATATTATAAATATCGAAATAAATGTAAATTGAGTCTTATGATGAATTCAAAAAACCTTATAGGTTAATATGACATGTTAGGGTTGGTTAAATCATTTTTATTTTAATTCATAATGTTTTTATGGATTTCAATAAAATAAAATAGTAAATAGTGTCAAAATTGACAAAATTGAGTTTTTTAAACATATATTATATTTCTAATTGATTTAATATTTCCAAAAATCAATATATCGGCCCAAGTACATATATAAGGTCATATATAATAATAATTATCCACATGGGTTTCACTTAGCTTGTTATATTAAGTTTATTAACCATGTAATATAAAAATACAAACTGACAAGGTAAATGTCAAACTATTTAACTAAGAGATAAATATAAGTGATAAGGTTAATATGATGACCTATACTTGTCTAAAACATATTGGTTGAGAGTTTTTAGACCCATGTCCACCTTATAATTTAAATATTTCATTTTTGAGCCATTATAAACTGAAAATTATTTTATTATAAAATAATATTTCAAGCTTTTCCTAAAGTGACCCTCACCACTCTTATAAATAGGCACCTCCCCTTCTCGTAATTTCACACATCCAATGCCTTTCGCTCAGCCAACACCAAGCCTAATATCTTCCAAAATTTCATCCCTTCATCCTATAGGAATTCCTTTGTTTATAAAGAATACCTAAATAGCCCTTTTGATCAAATCAATAGGAAGAACCCGAAGAAGAGGAATATATTTCATCACCCCCTTCAAGTTCTTTTAATCTTCCACTTCCTCTTTCATTGTTGTTTCATTTCTAAAATAATAAATATTGTATCTTATATATACTATGATTGTTTTATAAAAATTTTACAACCATATTCATTATTCTATCCATCCTATTAATGACCATGTTACCATACATGCGTATGTACGGATTACCATCCCCATGTCATGGTGTAGTTTTATATTCAAACACTTCATTATTTGGATGTGTATAATAATGAGTATAAATGATTTAAATAAGAAATATAACACGTTAATTATTCTTTATATGTGATATATCATCCAATTACATACGATTTCTCTATCAATATAATGATATCGTCCATCATGTTTACGTACGGATTACCATCTCCACTAACGCAATGAGATACATTCCCCATTATAATTCTTAAATAATAATATTAAATTTAGGATTAAAATTAATGTTTTCTAACATAATATCATTTTTCATATTAATGAAATACTGGTATACATAATATAAATGGCTTATGTAACTGAGTATATAAAGGAAAATGTACCTGTTAACTCCCTAAACGATGATACTACTAAAATATTTTTAACAAAACAATATTAGAGTATCATATATGATATAATATTTATTTATATAGTTGTTGTATAGTTTAATAACAGTTATTTTACAATTATATAGGAGGTTAATGTTCCCTTTGACCAAAGAAATGTTCAAGGTAAGGGGTTTTCATCTCACTATTATTCCGGTGAGATTCATGCTATATTTTCCACTACTACCTTTTGTGTGGTGTATGTACTGCCCATGATAGTATTTAGTTCGTAAAAACCTTTAATTTATCGGTATTTACATCATTATTGGATGGGACTTCTTTCATGGGGTGTTTTTTTTGTATGTTCCCAAATCGGTAAGGGAATTTCAAATTTCAATTTCCACTCATTCGGTTTTACGCAAACCTAATTAATTACATTACTCCATGATTATGTGTGAAATAACTATTTATTTACTTATGTAGTAATCTCCACTCCCATTTTAGTTGATATAATTTCCATCCACATAATATCATTATGGAAAAATTCTCAAGTCATCGATATAAACATGATTAGAGTAATTTTATCTCAATTTCTATTCATTGATTTACACATCCATGTCATTGGTGTTTTTTTTACAAAAAATATGTGTGAATGTACTCTGTTTAATTTACAAATAATATCCAATCATATTGAGTGTATTTATATTTTTCAATCATAGTTATCTCATTAATTTATATTTAACCTAAGGACATGGTCTTCATAAATGAATTTATCTCAACATACATTACATTGAGACATCAAGGTTGTTAAGCACCAATTCACTTTTATTTTGTGTATATAATGTAAATTGGCATAGTATTTCATGAATAAATTTATTACCATGATATTATAATGTTTTTATTACCTAAATTATTTTTATTCATGCATCTATCATTTGTTTAGGAACTCTAACAAAAATATCATTTTAAATGTTTTAAAATTTTATTCTTCTAAATATTTTTCATTAATGTACATGTTTTAAAAATGGTTTTGAGGTTTTATTTATAAGGATATTAATGTTTTGAAATTTAAATTCCATTTAAAAGATTCAAAGTGCTATGGGACACTTTTATTCAAAAATATAATTTAAACGGCTTCTTGTTAAATAGTGAGACTTTTAAATGTTCTCATGAAAAAGGGATATTTCTTTAATAGATTTTTACTGATCCTTCTCAACAATGTCAAAATCCATTACAGGATATTATTCTTGATTGAGGTTGATTTATTATGATACAAACCTTCCATACTATATTGAAGGTTTAGTGATATGTTTTATTGTGGATGTGTTATTTTTATACCGTTCATGGTTAATGGATAAAGTATTGACATTCTGTATGCTGGTTTTAATATGAATGTTTATGTAATGCTTAATCTTTTTCATATGAGGAATGAATTTTAATTAGTAAGTGATGGTTGGAGCCCACTATTTCTCCTCAATTCATCGGTTGGTCTCTTGAGACAAACTAGTGTCTTGGAACAATGCCTTGTCAAAATATTATTTGTTGTCTTGGAACAAGGCCTTGTCTATGGGGTTATGAAGCGTGGAATTATGTATTTCATCATTGTTAAAGTTGATATTGATATTTCATGTGATTATTAAACTAGTAGAATATCCATGTGAATAAGTAAATGGAATTATTTTATTTTATTTATGACATATTATGTTGAAGTTTATGTTTTACATTATTTTGTTTTAGTCGTATACATTGCCTTAAATATTTATGCTTATTTATTAATGTTTCTGCTATATTGTTATACTTACTGGGCATCTGATCTCACCCCTTTAAATGTTATATTTTCCCCATGATGTGATGAAGTATTTTATGGTTGGAAAATAGGGATAGGTTAAGGATATACATTTTTTCAAAATGGGTAAAAATGTAGTTGATGTTTTTATTTCATAAAGTAATGTAAACCTTATTAATGTATCAACTAGTTCCAAGGATACTAAATCAGTCAGTCTATCTGGACATGATTCCTTATATTATACCAATGTTATGTAATAATGAACTAACTCTCTGTAACTGGGGTTGGGGAATTATAGTTAGTATCAGAGGAACTTTAGTACAAACCTTGGAAACTGGATTTAGAAAAACACTAATTAGAAAACACTACCCTAAGATATACATTGAGTAATAGCATAGAAGAACATCCAAAAATTTTGTTAATGTATTTACTATGTGCGTTTTCCTAAAAATAAATCTATGTCTAGATATGATATGTTAGAGTTTTCTCTTACACTGATGTACCTAGGAGTGAAAACTCCGACAAAGAGTTTTTCGCTTGTCCTTGGGTATCTTAGTACAAGACAATGGGCTTTCCTATATTCTTTGTTACAACACTCCTTGAGGATATTCGTAGGATTATTCAAATTTTATTTAAAACCAAATTTGAAGGAATTTAATTTAAGATGATAAAAAATATCCTAGGTTAATCCAAGGTGTTTTTGATTTAAAATAAGGTTTTATTATATTCTCTAAATGATTATATGACTCCCATTATGCTTTCTTGTGTTATTCAATGGCTGGATTCCATGGAATTCATAATAGATTTCACATGATGTAAAATGTGGGAACGATGGTGGAAATGTGCAATGAAATAGAATTTTTGAATGATTAAATGATATCGTGTTCATGTCAAATATGTTATCCAAAAATATCATCAACACCATATATATTAACCAACTATCAGACTCAACAAACAAGAGAATGGAAGTTTATGATAAGAGCTCCAGCAGTGGAGACCATGGAGAAATGAAAGCTCAATTGATATCACGCTAGAAATGTGTAACCATAAACCTCATGAAGTGTCTCTATGTAACAAAGAAACACATTATGTGTGGGATACAAGGGCATATAGTAAAGAATTACCGAAGAAAAATGAAGAGTAATTTGGAGGAAAATAAAAATTATCCCATGAATCCATTTACAATCATTTTCCTTAAATGTAGGGGAATAGGGAATTACCCAAGTGAATTCCCTTTTCTATAGGATAACCTCTTGGTAATGGTTAACCTATGTGGAAATAAATGTAAAGTGAATGTTTTAAAAGTATTAGTGCAATTGTTTTATTGGATTTCATTGGAAGACATTCCTATTATATGTGTAACCCTACAGTTTGTTATATGAAAATGCTCTTTTAGGAATAAAATTCTTTTATTTTGTTGGAATAGTTATAAATAACCTTTTGGGGTTATTTAATCCTTGAATTTCAGGCAATTACGTGTTTTATAATTTTGCGATCAAAATGTGAGGTATGAGATAACATTTGTGGTGAAATTATACTATAGTTATTTTGATGAATTTATCTCATTTTGTTTGTTATAAAATATATTTTTTGAAAAATGACAACATAATGACCATGTGACAACCCATCGTGTCAGACAAAGATGAAATAATCGAACCCACAACTAGAGTATGATTGAGATATATCACATACCACTAGAATACATGACGTCCCTAGTTAGGGTGACTAATTCTTTTAAGTTAGTTAATTTTATTTATCAATAAAAAGTTGATTTTGGATATTAAGTCTTATCAAACGTATATCCTTAGTATAGGAAAATAATTTGGTGATTAGGTGATAAATGTTATTTTGAAAGATGTTTTCTATGTTGGTAACAATATATGACTAAGGAAAATAGAATACTATGGGATTTCATTTGACGAGTAATGGTGGATTCTTATATATGTTGTTATTATGGATTTATAGGGATTTGGGTTATTTATGGAAATGATTATCCTATAATAGAGAATTTTTGATTAGTTTATTTACTTTTAAGTATGTGTCTTTAAGAGTAGTCGATGTTATTTGGAGATACAATTAAATGTGGAATATTGTGTAATCAAATTCTTATATGTTTTGTGTTTCAATATTAACTTGAATTATAATGAAGGATTTTAAGTACAAATATTTATTGAATGGTATTTATTGAACATTGTGTTTTGTTGGTTTAATTTATGAAATTAAGATTAGTATTTCATTCTCTAATGGATTATTATTTATTGGGATCATCTGATCTTGTACTAACCAGTTGTTTTTGGGTATTCTACAAAGACAAGGTAAATATATATAGTTTATCCTTTGTGGATTATATGATTCTCTAGGTGTTTATTCTAACGCTTCAGGTGTGACCATGCCAACATGAATACTCATTTTTTTAAACAAAGATGAGTTAGTGGATGAAATTTATTAAAGGATGAAACACTACTTAAAAAGTATGTATATCTCTTTATGTTCATAGTCAATATCATAAATAAATTCCTCAACTTTATGAAATGAAACTTAAAACAAAAAATCTTATCTGTTAACATTTCCTACAAGGAAACTAATGACCATTTATCCGATCACAAGTTTTTGGTTTTCATATTGTCATCTTTCTTATGATCATGTTTTCGATCACTCTCCACCAGAACATGAGACTTATTTTATCTTCCATATCCATGTTTTCTTGCATGATATTCTAGTATGTGTTATCTCGGATGACCATTGTACTTCTATTTCTTTCTTCAAAAGAGATCGTTTTATTAAATATTTTTTTCGACGTGGGACTTTCATTGATATTCCCAAGCCCAATTTTAAAATTTCTAGGACACAATTTTCAAAAGGGTGGAAGAATATAACACCCCAAGATTTAATAGTAAGTTATTTTCTTGATAGTAATAAAATAGCTTGTGCTACATGCAACACTAAGTTCAAGCTCACCACAACTTACCAAACTAGACTTTCAAATGTAGTTATGAATAATATTAATTGAATTTTGAATTTTATATACGCTATATAATTTTAGAATCCATATTGTGTGTTTTCTAGACAGAATATAATTACAAATTCATTTTTTGAGATAGAAGAAGTATTTTCTAAAAAATGCAATTATACCACAATTTAATTGAAAACCCTATCTAAATAAAATATTTTACGCTTCTATATATTCAATTTAATGAAATTAAAATCTTATTTATAATAGGGACATAAAAAGATACTTGGGATTAATTTTTTGTACTTTTCGGATAACTTTCATATTTTGATTAATACTAAAAAATAATAAATATTAATTGAAGAAAAAAATTTAATTGAAATAATTTATAGTGTTAAATTATGTATTTTAATGTTTTTAAAGTATAATTAGATAATATTTTTATCATTTAATAAAATTTAGGACATTATATGTAATTTCAATTTTAAATTTGACACAAACACATGTCAATATTTTGATAGTTTTTGTACTTTTTAAAAACCCGCTTTTTCGGTTTTAACAATGGGAAGTAAATTTGTATGAATTCCTATAACTTCTATGTTTTTAATTTGTAAAAATAGAATTCATTTTTTAATTATAAATATCAAAATTATCCTAGGGTAAATTTTTGGTATGTTTCTGAAAATATTCAATTTTTTGATGAATAGTGAAAAACACTAAGTTATAGTTTAAAACTGGAATTTAATTTAAATAATTATTTATTTTATTTAAATTTATTTTATGTCAAAATATATATATATAACCTATATATGATCAATTTAATTCATTCGAGTAATTTTATAATACAAATAGATGTATAAAATTTTATTGAAATTTTTACCGTCTTTTACCCACCTCCTAGGACCATTTACAAATTTGAATAAAAAATTATTTTACCACTTATGTGAGCTAAATTTAAAAACATTTAGAGACAATTTAATATCATTAAGTAAAATGTGGCTCAATAATGTGAAAATAATTTTTGGTGAATAGTACCTTCTGACTTTTATTTACCACAGTTAAGATTAAATAGGGTAATTAAGGGTAAAAATGATATCATAATTACCATAAAACAAGTCCTAATTCTATAAGATAAGTATAATTCGACCAAAAAAATACTTAGGAATAGAATATGTACCTCTTGAGTTCACATGGATTAGAATGGGACATTTATTATTATTTTATTTAAATAAGTGTTATGAATTAAATTCAATGTTTAATAACCAAACAATTTTTAATATATGGGATGAACACACTATAAATTTGACTATAATTATTCATTAGAAATATAAAAATATTTCTTACATAATTTTATTTTATTTATAGTTTTCAGAAATTGAATAATTTCATTTATTTATGACACAATGATGATGCAATAATTACCTTATTAATGAAATACTAAAATAATTGATAACATAAATATAAAAATAAATGTAAATTGAGACTTATAATTAATTACACTATATTTATAAGTTAATATGACATGTTAAGGTTGGTAAAATAAATTTTATTCAAAGTAATAACGTTTTTATGGCTTTCAAAAAAATCAAATACTAAATACTGTCAAAAATTACATAAATTTTTTAAACAAAATATTATATGATTAATTGATATAATATTCATAAAAATATATGGTTCGGTCAAAGGACTTAGTTAGGTCATATATAATAATAATTAACTAGAAGGGGTTCGTGTGGTTTGTTATAGTAATTTTATTAACTAGAATAATATAAAAATACTAAGAGACATGGTAAATGTCAAACTATATAACTAAGAGATAAATCTAAAAGATAAAGTTAATATGATGAACTAAACCTGTATAAAACCTATTGTTTGAGAGTTTTTCAACCCATTCCTAGCTTAGAATTTAAATAATTCATTTTGGAGCCATTATAAACAGAAACTTATTTTATTATAAAATAATATTTCATGCTTTTCTTAATGTTACCCTCACCTCTCTTATAAAAGGGAACTTCCCGTTCTATTAATTTCACACCTCCAAAACCTTTGTTATCGGCCGTCCAATGCCAAAATAACCTCCCAACATTCCTCCCTTCCTCCTAGAGGCCTTCTGTTGGTCAGAAAGCCTACCTATGAATCACTTTTGATCAAATAAAAAAGAAGAACCCGAAGAAGAGGTAAATATTTCCTCACCTCTTTCAAGTTCATTCTTTCTTCCACATCCTCATTCATTATTGTTTAAATTTTAAAATAATAACTACAATATCTTCAATATACTGTGATGTTATTATAAAAATACTACAACCATATTAAATATTATATCCATCCTATAAATGACAATGTCACCATATGTGTGTACATACGGATTAACACCTACACGTCGTGGGGTAGTTTGTTATTAAAACACTTCATAATTTGGATGGGTATAATAATAAGTATAACTAATTTATATAATAAATATAACATGTTAATTATTCATTATATGTGATATACCATCCAATTACATACTATTTCTCCATCACTAAAATGATATTTTTGCCCGTGCTTACATACGGATTACCGTCTCCAAGAAAGCGATGAGATTCATTCCTCATCATAATTATTCAACAATATTTTTCATTTTCTGATTAAAAATAATTTTTATAAACATAATACCATTATGGATATGAATAAAATACATCCTATCAATAATAAACATGCCATACGTAACCGAGTATATGAAATAAAAATGGATCAGTTAACACCTGAAACGATGATACTATTAAAATATTATTAACAAAGAAAATCTACAGGATCATATATGATATCATATTTATGTATATATTTAATATATAATTTCATAAAAGTTATTTAAATATTATATAGGAGGTTAACGTACCCTCGACCAAGGAAATGTACAAGGTAGGGGGTTTTCATATCACCTTTATTCCCGTTAGATTCAGGCTATTTTTCCCACTACTACATTTTGTGTGGTGTATGTACAGCCCATGATTGAATTTTTTGCGTAATATACATTAATTTATGGGTATTGACATCATAATTAGATGATAATTCATTCATGGGATGTATGTTCCTTATGATACCAATTCGGTAAGGGAATTTCACATTTCAATTTCCACTCAGTCGGTTTTACGCAAACATCGTTGATTACATTACTCCAAGATTATGTGTGAAATCAGTATTTATTTACTTATGTAGTAATTTGAACTCCCCTTTGTGTGGATATACTTTTGATACACCTAATGTCTCCATTTATAAATTCTCATGTCCTTGATATAAACAAGATAAGAGTAATTTGAACTAAATTTATATTCATTGAGTTAGACATCCAAGTCATTGGTGTTGTTTTTAAAAGATTATATTTGACTGTCCTATGATTGATTTACATTGAATATCCAATAATATTGAGGTTATTTATATTTTTCACACATAATTATGTCATTGAATTATTCTCAACCTAAGGATGTTTCCTTTATAAAGGAATTCATCTCAACTTACATTCCATTGAGACTTCTTTGTTGTTTTCCCCAAATCAAATTTATTTTGAGAATATACAGTACATTGGCATAATATGTCAAGAATCCATTTATTTTCATAATATTATAATTTTTTTATTACCTCAATTATTTGTATTCAAGCTTCTCTCATTTAGTTAGGAACTCTTACAAAAATATCATTTTAAATGTTATAAAAATTTATTCTTCTAAATCGTTCTCATAAATGTACATGTTTTAAAATTTGTTTTAAGGATTTATTTATATGGAATTTAATATTTTATAATTGAAATTAATATTTAATGATTCAATTTTTATAGTACAATTTGATTCAGAAATATATATTAAACGACTTCTTGATAAATAGTGAGACATTAAATGTTTTCATGAAATAGAGATATTTCTCTAAAAGATTTTTACTGATCATTTTATTCTATATCAACATAATTTATGGAATATTATTATATAATGAGGTTGATTTATTATGATACAAATATTCCATACCATATTGATGTTTTTTTGTTATGTTGGACTGTGGAAGTGTTATTTTTATTCCATTCATGGTATATGGATAATGTTTTGACATTCCGTATGTTATTTTTAATACGAATGTTTGTGATATATTTAAACCTTTTCATATGAGGAATTCATTGGGAATAGTAAGTGATGGTTGGATCCCTCTATAGCCCCCCGATGCATCGGTAGGTCTCTTGAGAAAAACTAGTATCATAGCACAAGGCCTTGACAAAATCTTATTTTTAGTCTTGGCATAAGGCCTTGACTATGTGGTTATTAAGTCTTTCATTATGCATTCCATCATTATGAAAGTAGATATTGATATTTCATGTGATTATTTGTCTAGTCGAATTTACATGTGAATAGGTAAATGGAATTATTTGATTTTATCTTTTCCATATAATTCTACTATTTATGTTTAAAAGGAGTTTGTCTTAGTCTTATAAATTTACTAAATATTTATGCTTATATATGAATGTTTCTACTATATTTTTATCCTTACTAGGCATCTGAGCTCACCCATTTTTATGTTTTATTTTTTCTAGGATATGAAGAAGTATTTTATGGTTGACCTGCAGGGATTGTCTAAGTATATAAGTTTTTTTAAAAATAGGGGGAAATTTTGATGATGTTTTTGTTTCATGATGTAATGTTAAACTTATTAATGTATCTAGTACTTCCAAGTAAAATAAACCGATCGGTATTCCGTGACATGATTCTTTATATTGTGCTAATGTTATGTAATAATTCTTCGAATTTGGGTTACTGGGGTTGGGGAGTTACAGTACAGAAGTGCATATCAGTTCTTAGATCATATTAGAGACATTCACAGAACATAGAGGTGAATCATGGATCTCTATCGGATACATTAGAATGTGTTTATTTATTAATCCTTTAGATATCACTAATGTATATCAAATAAATTTGATCCATGGAGAGGTCATCTCTAATTGAGATATTGCGAGATATCATTATAAGACAATCCAAAATAACCATTATAACATGGATTCCTCTGAATGTCTTTAAAAGACTATAGATAAAGGCCATTGTGATTTTTCTACAGGTACATATAGGTAATGGTTGCATCATCCCCTTAGAATATTTCCTTTCAACCTTCGCATATTGACAAACTTGGAACATTGATGTATATTTAATAATATCCTTTAATATATTTTCCGTCAAATAGATATCATGAATATCGTGATACATTTGTTCATCCCTTGGTTTATATAGATGGTTGATATTGGAGATTCACTCATGTGATATATCTATATATCTTGTTTTTATGGTATAAATAGTCATCACCCAATTCTCATGACTCATTACTCATGTATTTGGATCACTGAGGATGTCCTGTTCATGATAGATTCCACCTTTTAATGACTTCCCACATTATATCATTTGGATCCATATAATTTCTCTATATGTCATAGTTGATAAATAATTTGAGAACGGTTTGATGAGGTTCATTACATAAAACAGAACAACTTACATTTCATTATGGTAAACGAATATGGCATTCTTATAAATTATCATTATTGTTAATGATGTATGGTCATTTCAACGTTGATTATCCACTCCCTTATTTTTACATTCCGTTATGGTAGTTGATTAAGTATTAATAATCATTGACGAGAGCTAACCATATGGATGTTGAATATTAAGCTCCATATAAGAGAATACATATTTGAGGCACGTATGATCATCATATATTGCAAACATCTTCCCATAAAGACAATTATTCAAGACTTTCCACACCAATATCACATCTTCCAAATCTAGATCATGTGTGTGATTATGTTTTCATGAATTTACAACTTCCATGAGGCATTGGCTATCAATTTTTATTTTTTCATCAGTACACAACCTAGTTTATTAATTGAAGCATTATTGTATACCACAACAAGTTCCCCAAAATTTGGATGTCTAAGTACAGGTTAAGTGATTTTCTTATTCTTGAACACGTCTAAGTAGTATTTACATTCACAGGTATATAAAATCGTTACCGGTGTCCGAGTCATCATGGTTAGTTGATCTGAAAATAATGATATGTTCTTCAAAAATCACTAGAAATACATACCTAGTCCACGTAAACTAAAAATATCCATTACATATGTTTTCCTGGGATACTCTTTAATTTCATTTACCTTGTAATGTTCCATAAATATTCAATTACTTGTGATACATACCCCAAGAAAGATGCTTCTTCCATCCTGATATAAAATTTACTCTAACTAAAAATACAATTTAATGATTATAAAAAATTTATGGAGAATATGAGAAACTATGCATTCATCCAGGAATGGAGATAACAAATCAATTTAAGGGAAATTTATTTCTACCACAGTTATCTTACCTAATAAAATATAGGAGATATTGATTACCTATGTGTTGGGTTCATCCCTACTCAATTCTTAATATTCAAAGGCCTATTTGTGTCAAGACAAAATGTAATCCAATATACTGATCATATCATTTTGAAACCCCCAAATAAAATTAGGGCATACTTGTCAATCCATGATTATTGGTCCTCATTTAGGGTCACCCTCATTCACCTAGCCATCATTTTAGAATATTCCATTTTAGAAAACTTAGTATAAAATCCTAATCTACTCAAAATTCTTCCAAACTCAATATAAAATCAATGATTTTTCCCATACACAACATGAAAACCACTAGAAAGCATCCTTGTTATATATCTTCTTTTTTGTACCTTCTTTATTGAATGTCTCTCTATTATTGATGATAGGGAGGATAAATCCTTCCTCTCCTTCCACATCCTATTACTCCTCCAGCTCAGAGGGCCACTTGTAGAAAAATGAACTCGGTCTTCACCTGACTCATTTTCCCAGACCCCATGAATCTTGATGGAGAATTTGCGAGTTTAAAAGGAATCAAATTAGACTCGTACTATATGTAGCACATTTGAATGAAATAATTAATAATATATTCCTTATTCATCATTCATTGGTGATTACCTGACTGAATGCCCACATTAGATAAATAATTTTCCCCACATAGAAGGTCAAACAATTCATTTATCCGCTGAAGAAGATACATTTAGTATATCATGTTTTTTTGAGATAATCATAATATATGCTTATGTTCATTGATTCATCTTTGTTCATGATATATAGTAGTGGTTCACACCATATTTAAGAACTCGGAAATTTAAAATCCATTTCTATGTTCTCATATAACTTCTTCTTTAGTTATTCTTGCACAATATTGGACATTATATACAGAGTCTTTGATATAGGAAGAGATCCAAAAATAATTTCAATTCAGAAATCAACCTCACAATCAGATGTAAGACAATACGACTATTCGGGGGAATACAGCAGTATAGTCCCTCACAATAGGCATGTTTTCAAGAATTAATATACCTCTTTTATAAATCATTTGTGCTAGATATGATTGGTTATAATTCTACAATTAATAAAAATGAGGTAACTATTCTGATCGAGATTCATTCTTCTCTATATGATTGTACATAATTGTAGGATACGATGGGATGGGGAGAGGATCATATATTATTTACAATCAATGTTTTCATTATATGAATATAAAAAATACATGTCCAATATGGCATCAAAAAACACTAAAGTATGTAAGACAATATTTTCTAGGAGGTTCATTAATTAATCATTAATATTTGGAGTTATATAAAATGGATTATATAATATCCTCATTTTTTGATCTCATAGATAAATTAACCCCCTATATTTTGTGGTGGTGTTTGAATAGTTCTATTAACCATGAATGATATTAATGAATATGTAAACCCGTATCAAATAGTATGTTAAATATTCTTGAATGAATAACCCGTGTACCTGTCACAACATCATTTTCTAGATCGAAGTTAGTATAAGTGATAGAATATTCTCTTCCTTCTTGTATTGATGTTTTTTATTATTGATTTCCTCCAACAACCATTGGAATAATGTAATGGTTTAATTAATTCCCATGTTACTTGCAGTTGAAAAAAGACACAACATGT
Organism: Viscum album; assembly: GCA_963277665.1. NCBI lineage: Eukaryota > Viridiplantae > Streptophyta > Magnoliopsida > Santalales > Viscaceae > Viscum > Viscum album. The sequence goes on from OY728123.1 coordinate 41,802,082, forward strand.
TGTTTTTTATCTCATCCTTCTATTCTTCTAACATGTCATTGGTATTAATCATATCACATCCAATATTATTAACTAGATGCCTCATTTTTTCAATTTTCAATAATTTCCTGTCTCCCTTTAAATAATTCCCACTTTCCTTCATTCCACAATTTTATAATGTGGTATATTGAGGTTTCATCCAATTATTTGATATATATGTTAATCCACCCTTATTAAAATTCATTATCCTCTTGGTCCCTGTAGGCCTACGAGACCACTATGTGTACCCTATCTCCATTTCAACCTTATCGGAACAATTCAATATCATTTCTCAATTTTCAATGTCTTGAATCACCCACTCTTTTTATAAACTTGTATTTGGTCCGCTAATGTAGTGATCCACCATGCATTCTGTGTTCATGAAAATAAAATAAAAAAATCTTGAAATCCTTATGACCTTTTCCTTATACACCCTAATAGACTCATAATCCCTTTTAATTATTTTGAGGAACTCCCTTTCCATATTAAGACATAGGGTTTAGGGAAATATTCATTGAATTATTTTTATTCAAATATTTTGATTCTATGGAATTATTATTTTTCATTAGAAATTATGTTCCTGATAATTTTCCAAAAATGATCATATTCCCCTCAAATTTATAGTTTTCATGAATAACTTTCTCTTTTAATAATCAATAGATTAATGAAAATTACTTCTCAAAGGAGTTATTCCATCACACTGTAATGTGGGGATAATTAGATCCCCTAAATATTAGAGGCCTCATTAACATTATGGATTTGAAAAAATAAATTTTATTTCGTAGGATCAGTGTGTGACACATGATTAATGTTTTTATTCATAACATCATCAATTTTGGAATGTATTATCATGATGTTTTGAGAATATGTTCCCATTATATTAGTCCAATCATTTTGTAAATTCAATCATTTCCAGTGATATTTATTGTTTGAAAAGTTCATATATATTTAGTAAGTAACTAATATGATGAATGTAAAATAAGGTGGATTTAATATTTAAATAATAATATTATAAAAATAATACACTATACAAAGGAGGATAAATGTGAAATTTAATGTATATCATATCTTCTGATGTATGAACCCGGATCACCTTTTCAGGTTGTTTTTCAATTTTCTGGTGTTTTTAAGAAAAATATGAGTTTCTAGAAATTTTTTAAGTACACGTTGTGTACATATAAGTACACATAATGTGCTATTTTTCTACATATAGCCATGTTATGGTCGAGCAACGGACGATCCCACAACCATTTGTGGTGTCCTGGAGACCTCCTTATGCGGGGTCAGGAAAGGGCAAGTACACGCTGGGTACTTCTAAAGTATATGTCATGTACATTCTTTTTTTCATTAAATGGACTAGGTTTGTTTCTAATTGGCAGAAGAATCTTATTCATCTCCTTCTTTGACCGAGAGAATCTGTACGATACCAGTATTTCCCCATGCTCCCGATAGAGCATCCATCCTCCGAATTGAACTCCACTGGTTGCATTGAAATCACATCAGCGAGTTCTCTGTTCTTCTTAAACCCCATATTCCAATTTCTCTTCTCTCATTTTTTATCATTGGTTTAAAATTTTATATGTTTATGTAGATATATTGAGTTATAGGTCAATCCAAGGGCCGACACTACAGTATATCGAACATACAATGCCGAGGTAGGTGGTTTGTGCCTTTCCGTAGAATTTTTTTAAGTTATACGTAAAAAAGTGAACAATACCCATGATTGGGGTGTTTCCTGTTAATGATTTAACCCTGTTATAGCCTTCAATGATTTATATGCTCGAGTAGAGGTAAATTTTATTTGAATATGGTTAATTTCAATGCTATGGATGTCTTTCCCATGCTTGAATTGATTATGATCGTTTGGTCTTGCTAAGCCTGTTATGCTACATGCTTTCCATATCTAGGGCTGATAGGATGGAGTGGAATTATATATCCGAAATATTTTATTATTTTAGTCTATTTATACTTTTTTTCTCTATTTTTACCTTGGTTGTCAAATTTATCCGTTCTTGATTGACTTACACAGGGCCATGAGAACCTGGTGTAGTAGTCCATTGAATGAATGGACATTGAGGGCTTCTCCAGAGTGTCAGTTTAATGCTACGATGTGAGACCATAGGGGGAATGAACCGAAGTGATTACTCATAGTGTCTGTAGTTCTTTGATGTGGTCCCAAGGGGAATTGGATGTTGAGTTCTTCCGTAGAGTGACTTTTAGTTACTGATACGTGACAAAATGGGGATGTGACGTGGAGTGCTTCCTCCATGATTATCTGCCAAAGCTGAACTAGAGGGGTTAAAATCTATGTACATCCCAGAGGGTTTCTTGTGTTTGTTTTGGGTGGAACAGAGGGGTTAGGCAATGAATACTTCCTAGAGGGTTCCCTGCTTATGATTAGATTCTTACATGATATTTGATAATTGAATGCATTTCAAACTGTAGTATTGTTTACTTTTGAGTACTTCCCTGTTTACTGCTTCATTTTTATTATATCATGCTATGTATATTCACTACCTATTAGGAATGAATCTTTAGGTGGTATCTTATTGGGATATAGTCTCACACCCTTTTTGGGTAATTTTTTTTGTCCCAATCCATTTATATTGCTATAGGTATATATAAGGGAGAATCCCTTCTACATCAGATACTTGATTGATGAGGAGATGCGGAGCATGGGTCCAAGCTGAGGCATGTGATGATAGGGAGCATTTATCGCTTTTCTGTGGTACTTTGGTTTAGTATTTAATTCACTAATTGCAAATTTTTTGGATGAATTCCTATACATATGTAACCTAAATCATATATATATATATATATATATATATATATATATATATTTGTGTGTGTGTTCTCTAGTTGTGTATTACTATTATTGTTTACATATTGCATGTCTTACTGCATCCACTATTGCTGTCTTTTTTACTTCTACTGTATTACTCTTCCAATGAAGGAATAGATTCCCAACTATCACACCCATTGCCCTCGCTGCTAGTCAGCAATGTTTGGCATTCTGGAAAATGTGCTTGAGGCTATGTGACCACCCTAGTGTGGGGAAACTCTCAGCGGTTTCCGGAACTAAGAAGTATGAATGTGGTATCATAGGAATTCTTTTCTTTTTGACTAACAATTTGGAGCCTATAGTAAGGGAAATGAAGGAATATGTACTTTGTAATCAGTTGTGCTCGGGAGGTGCTAACCCATGTATACGGAAAATCCTATCTACCTTGTTATTGAGATTTTTTTGTTTTTTTATTTTAAATTTGATATGATTTTACCAATGAGAGATTCACATGATTTGTGCTGTTATTTTTGATATCATTGAAGTTCTATTTTTATTGCATCCTGATGAGCTGAGGGTATTCCATCTCATGCCTCATACATTCACTTGCTAGAAATCACATTTCATGCATTCTTCCCATGCCATTTAGGTTGCATTATTGATTTCATGATGTTGTGATAGAAGTTGTGTTAGATATGCATGTTTTTTTGAATTATTCCTTGATAGAATACATGCTTTTTGATAAGGTATTGGTTGTCTATGTTTTTTGATTAAATTTCCAACATTGGTTATCGAGGTGTTATGGGCCGTCATGGACTGGAATTTGGTGGATCATTTCCATGTTATCCTTGTTTATGACCTGTATGAGATTCCAAACTTGGATTCACTGGGTGTATGGGACCTCACGGATCGGAAATTTTCACTTTAATGTTTGTTTTAGTATTTGTTTTGGGATCTGGATTAGTTTTTAGGGAATACTAACTAGATGAACGTAGACTACATGACATGTAATGATGAATACACGCCACATGTCCTTCTGTTTGGGAAGGAACTCTTTTTGTAGAGTAAAACTCGTGTATTTTATGTACATGTTGTGTAGCCTCAAAATTATCACTGACTATGTGGGTAGAGATGAAGGGTTGAGAAATCATTTTGGGTACACACCGTGTAATTGTTGTACATGATGTGTTGTGTAGATATTGTGTCCACCCATGTTACTAACGACATGTATGGATGAAAGCTTATGTTATACACACTGTGTCAACCATGAACACACCATGTAGTGTTACCCATGTATCTTGCCGTTTTGCGAACAACACGGGTTTGTGAAACCTTAATACTACACATTGTTTCTAGGACAAAAATGCCTTCTATAGTGAGCCATGTAACCGACCATGTGACTAAAAACACTTGTTGGTGAAGTTCATTTAGTACAAATCATGAATAGCACTAACACATCGTGTATTCTTGTTCTTTGAGAACCATGTGGCATAATCGTGTCAAAGAACTCATGCAGGGGAATTGGATTTAAGAACACGCCGTGTGTTAGGGAAACACGCTATGTGAATGGGGTGTTACATGACCATGGTTGGCAATAGTACATGCCCATGTGATGTCTTAAGGGAACCCATCGTGTAGTCATTATACGCATCATGTATCTATGTTTTGAAAAACATGAATGCTTTATTTCTCTTGTTCCCTTCACACATATCTTTGTTTCTTCCCTTGTTAATATTGATCTAAGGTGTGTGCTTGACCTTGCATAGTCATTCCACCAAGATATCCTCTTGTTGTCCACCAGTTACTTGGCATAGATAAGACTCTAAATGTGGAAGATTAGTGAAAATCAGCAGATCCTCCAACTGTGCTAGTCTTGGCACCATCCTTCATTCCGGACATAGGTGCTAACACACAGTTCTGAGAGGGAATTATGAGGTTAATGCATAAATTCTGAGGAGTAGTGCATCCTTCCCCCTATATAGTTGAACGAACCCAGATCTTCTAGTAGCATCATCCACCCACTATCTCTTGGGTTGGAGGACCCCAGGCTACAGAGTCATGGCTTGAATCCATGCTGACGATCTTCTATCATTTGGAGACACCCCTATAGATAAGGGTTAAGCTTGCTACATATATGCATTGGGACACCGCCTAAATATATTGGGATGTGATCTCACAGGTAGGACTCCAACAGGTTATGGCATGGGATGAGTTCCAGTGTACCTTCTATAAATAATTCTACCTGAAGACCTTGAGAGACAATCGATCTCGATTTTTCATGAGTCTGGAGTAGGGTAATCTTTTCATTATGGAGTACTCTTCTCATTTCACAGAGCTGCAGTGCTTCAAGCCTATTCCTGGAGGTGATGAGTAAATTCTGTAAAAACATTTTGAGGATGGTCTCATGAATGACATCTAATTGCATGTAAACTTCTTCAGGTTGACTTCTATCAAATCTATAGTCAACCAGGTGCTAATCATGGAGTGAAATATAATAGATTATGGAGTTTAGAGCCAAGTCGTCTTGACATCTGGTGTTGCTATACCTCCTAATGACAGTAGGATGTGCAAGAAGAATTCTACACATGGAGATCCATGGAGGCAAGAAAATTCATTTGGTATCCAGGTGGTGTGATAACAGTGTGGGAAGAGTGGGAATATGAGGATTCATTTCCTGAGAGACTGAGTGGAGAGTTGATGTTGTGGAAATATATGCCATATGCAATACATCTGTCAGATATTTTCACCAGAAGCTGGTGACAAAGATTCTTCTATGACTCCTCATTTGGGAGCAACACCACTAGTTTCTCATCAGGCAGGGAACTAGAGTTCTTCTAGCACTTCTGGTCGAGGTGGAGGTCATCACCTTGGTATCTAGTCACTAGGATTTCAGTCAAAATGGGGTGGATCATCTTATAGTTGTTGGGTATAATCAGAGGGCCACATGGCATGTCATAATTTTGTAGTGGAGTAGACCCTACAAGAGCACGATATCATACCCTCAAGAGTATGAGGTAGGAGTCTGGATGCCTCTGTTTTAGCTTTTTATCTCTTCGATATAAGGGCATACCATATTTTCATATCTATTACTATTGTGGAGGTATTTGGGCTCTATATCATTTCATCTACTGATATCTTGATGCTAGACACTTTTTTGGGGGACATGAAAAACTAGAGTACTACAGCACCAGTAGTTCCATCTAGTGGTTTTTGGGTGTCACTTCTTATGGGACATTTATGTCTAAAAGATGATAGGGTATTATGTAATTCTCTTAATGGACTGGTTAGTTTTCTTCCATGATGTTTCTGATTTCTATCAATGTATGGTGAGTTTCACATCATCATAGGGAAGATCATTTCTTCATTAGGGTGAATGGGATGTCCAGGCGAGAAGAGTGGGACCTGAGCATCATGGGTTGGGAGGAGTTACAAACCATATTCATATTCTATATATGGATGACTAGGGGACTTCCTAGATGTAAATTCCTCTAGTGATGGATCGTTTACGGGATGTATTTCTAGACGAATTTTCCGGTATGCCTCCGGAGCGAGAGGTGGACGTTTCTATTGGGATTGTGAAAGGAGTAGCACCAGTGTCCATTCCTCAATATAGGATGGCTACACTAGAGTTACATGAGCTCGAAAGGGAGTTTGAGGGGTTGCAGGGAAATGTTTATACCCAACCCAGTACTTCTCCATGGGGTTCACTTGTTCTGTTTGTGAAGAAGGCGGATGGTACCATCAAACATTATGCGGATTATCAGAAGCTGAACCAGTTGAATATCAAGAATCAATATCCCTTGATGAGGATTGATGATCACATTGATCAACTTCAAGGTGCTCGGTTGTCCTTGAAGATTGAGTTGAGATCCAGTTACCATCAACTCTATTTTAGACCATCAAATGCACCTCTAAAAGCATTTCAGAGAAGGAGTGGTCTATATGAGTATGTGGTTATGAAATTTGGTCTCATGAACACCCATAAATATTCTGTTTCACTAATGAAACAAGTTTTCCAACCATACATGGATTCTTTTTTGGTAGTCTTCATTGATGATATCTTGCTGTACTCTCAGACTCGACATGACCATTCAACATATCTTGATATCATTTTTTTGGACACTGGGAGAGAACCGTTTATTTTCTATGCTCTCAAAATATTACTTTTTGATGGACCTAATTCACTTATTGGGTTGTGTTATCTCGAAGATAAGTGTATCAACTAGCCCATAGAATGTGAGAGCACTAGTTTCATGGGAGAAGCCGAAGAATTAATTTGAGGTATGGAGTTTCCTAGGGATCGATGGTTACAATGGACATTTTATACAAAACATATCAAACATAAAAGCCCCACTGATGAGCCTGAATATGATGGTAACAAGGTTCTTGTGGTCAGATTCTTCTGGGTGATACTTTTAGGGGATGAAAGGTAGGTTGACTTCAGCATGGATACTATTTTTTCTGTAACTAGGCCAGAGAAACAATATTTACTGTGATGCATCCGGTATCAGGCTAGTAGTAGTACTTATGAAAGGGGAAGGGTTTGTTTTGTATGGGTCTCAGCAGCTGAGGCCACATGAGTGGAACTACCCGATGCACGATCTCAAGCTGGCTGCAGTTGTTCATGCACAACAATTTTGGAGACATTACCTTTAGGAAGAGAATTTTGTGGTTTTCACAGACCAAACGAGTATCAAATATATCTTCACTCAGCAGAATATGAGTTTGATATTGTGTAGGTGGGTGGAGTAACTTAAGGCCATTGACATTGAGCTTTCCTACATGCCTGAGAAGGGAAACGAAGTGGATGATTCATTGAGATGGAGGACTTAGATACAGGTAGTTCAGGAGGCCTACAGTGAGTGGATGATTATGACTCTCTTCTCTTAGATTCATCTGGGGGTGCTTGACAGAAAGGGTAGACTTTTCATTCTTCTACAGTGGTTACCTCGACTCTACTTGATCCAGTGCGAATGAGGCAGCTATCTGATTCAGAAGGCCCGGTTATTCTATAATGTGTGTCAGGAGAGGGACCTAATCCTAGATGGACCATAAGTGAGGATGAGATCATGTGTCTTCATGGGTGAATAAGGGTCCTAGAAGACATACACAAGGAGATGATGTGATACTTTCATTCCTCAATTCGGGTAGTTCATCCCGGTGTCAAGAATATGTATCGTGATCTACACCACAAGTATTGGTGGCCGGGTAATAAGATAGATGTTGCAAGTTTAGTCATGAGGTGTTTCACCTATCAACAGGTGAAGGCGAAGCATTAGAGACCAGTAGTGATTTTGCACCAGTTTCTTATTCCCAAGTCGAAGTGGAACAATGTCATGAGGTATTTTGTGACAAGTTTAATAAGGTCACCTCGGAGAAACGAGGCATTGTGTGTTGACATTGACAGACTCATGGTGGTTTCACACTTCATTCCGATCAAGGAGACCTTTAGATTTGTTGAGCTGGGAAGTTTGTACATCTGAGAGATTTTACGATTATATGGAGTTACAAACTCCACTGTTTATGATGGAGATGCACATTTTACTTATCGGGTCTCAAAGGGATTACATAAGGCTTTGGGAACATAGGTAATTTTAAGTACGGTATACCATCCCTAGACTGATGGGTAGTTCGAGCATACAATTCAGGTTCTTGAAGACATGTTTCGAGAATTAATCCTGAATTTTGGAGGTTTTTGGGAGAAGCACATACCTCTTGTGGAGTTTTCTTACAAAATTTTATTTCATGAAACTATTTAGATGGAACCTTTAGTGGCTTTGTACGGTAGGCTATGTTGATCACCCTTATGATGCATGGAGCCAAGAGAGGCATTTTTGTTTGGACCTCGTCCTGTCTAGGAGACCAAAAATAATCTTGAATTGATTTGGAAGAGTCTGGATACAACACAGTCTCGATAGATGTCTTATGCAGATCAACAGAGATGACCTTTGATGTTCGAGGTCAGAGATATGGTTTTCCTGCATGTCACACCGAGGATGGGACACATGAGGATTCTGAGGCAGGTTAATCTTTCACCGAAGTATGTCGGGCCATTATCGGTGTTGGGGAGTGTTGGTATAGTTTCCGAATTAGTTTCAGTTACCTTAGAGGTACCAAGCTATTCATGATGTCTTCCATGTTTCTCAGCTTCGACATTTCTTCTCATACCTGTCTCATTTTTTTCATCCCGAGGTTGTTGAGTTAGAGGTGGATGCCTCATTTGAGGAGCATCCTATCCGGATTTTTGATCGAAGTATGAATGTTCTCCTTGGCTGGTCTATTCCTCTAGTACAAGTGTTTTGGAAGCATGGGAAATTACAGGATGAGACCTAGGAGAGGGAGGCTGATGTACTATTGTAGTGGCCGAAGATTTTCAATGATTCTTCTTCAACGCCGCCTTAATAGGGAATTTCAGTGACAAATTTCTTTAAGGTGGGATGTTTTTAAGAACTCAGAACCTCTTTTAAGGTATTTTTTCTCTTTTTTGGTGTTTTTTTGTAACAGAGGAGTTTCTGGAGATTTTTGAAGTACACACCATGTATTTATAATTACATGTCATGTACTTTTTTGTGGAATGTAGCGGCGTTCTGGCCGTGTAATGGCCGAGAATGCAGCCGGGTGTGGTGACCTAGAGAGCACCTTCTACAGGGGCCGATAAGGGCATGTACATATTGTGTACTTCTAAAGTACACGTCCTGTACATTCTTTTTTTTCATCAAATAGACCGGGGTCATGACTAATTGGCAGAATCATCTTTTTCATCCCCTTCATCGACCGAGAGTGTCCAAACAATTCTAATATTTCCCCAATCCCCGATCAAGAATCCATTTTCTGAATCAAACTCTATCATTTGGATTGGAATCCCATCTGTGAGTTCTCTCTTCTTCTTGAACATGATTTCCTACTTTCACTTCACTCATGTGTAATCCTCAGTTTACTATTTTGAATGTTTTTGTACATCTAACATGTTCTAGGTCTATCCAAAGGCCTAATCCAAATTATATCAATCATAAAACACCGAGGTAGGTGTTCTGTGCCTTTTCGTAGATAGTCATTGAGTTATATGTGCAAAATTCCCAAGACCCTTGATCAGTGTATTACGTGTTACATATTTAATCATGTTATTATATGATATGATTTATAAGCTTGACTAGAGGACAATTGAATGTGAATAGGGTTAATTTCTATTCTATGGTTGTCTTTCCCATGCTTGTATTGTTTATGACAGTTGGGTCTTTCATAGCCGGTTAGGCTACTTTCTTTACATCCCTATGGCTGATTGGATGGAGTGATGATCATTATCTGACATATTGTTATGTTGTAGAATATTTAACCAAGTTGTTTTTGATGTATACATTGGCTGTTATATACCATTGTGCTTAATTAAATTACACAAGGCTGGGAGAACCAGTTGTAGTAGAGCATAGAGTGAATGGACGTTGAGGGCTTTTTCAGAGTGTATGTTTACTATTTAGATGCACGACCACAAGGGGAATGGACGTAAGTGCTTCCAAAGAGTGTCTTTAGTTACCCGATGTAGGCCATAGGGGGAATTGGATGGTGAGTGCTTCCCCAAAGAGCCTTTTAGTTAGAAATACGAGACTATAGTGGGAATTGACTGTCATTGCTTCCTCAAAGAGTTTGTGTAAAAGCTAAACCAGATGGGTTAGAATGTGTGTACATTCGAGAGGGTTTCGTGTGATTGTTTTGGGTCTACCAAAGGGGATAGGCCGTTAGTACATCCTATAGGGTTCACTATTTTTGCATAGTTACTTCAATGATATATTATAATTGAATAAAATTGAAACCGTCAGATTGGTTACATTTTAGTACTTCCTTGTTTACTAATTCATTTTGATTATATCCTACTATATATATTCACAAACTGGTAGGCACAGATCTCTAGGTGGGTGCCTACTAGGATTTAGTCTCACACCCTTTTTTGGTCATGTTTTTGGGCCCAAACAGATTATATTTATGTAGGTATAAATAATTAATACCACCCATCTACTTTAGGTACCTTATTACTATGGAGATGGAGAGCGTGGGACTATTATGAGGCATGCGGTGCTGTGGAGAATTTTATCTATTTTATATTGAACATTGTTTTAGTATTGAATTCCTATATGGTGACATGTTTAGATTCTTTGGTAGATATATGTCCCATGAATCATATGTGTGTGTGTGTGTGTGCACTAGTTGTGTATTACTTCTTTTTTTACCTATTTCATGTTTTACTACTTCTTCTATTTTTATTTCTTTTACTTATGTCGTGTTACTCTGCCATTGAGGGCATTGTTTCCCCACTATAACAAACAAGGCCCTCGTTTCTAGTTTCCATCCTCTGGTGTTTGGGGAAATACGCTTGATTCTATGTGTCCAATCGGGTAAAGGGAAACACTGAGCAGCTTCTGGAACCAGGACGTTAAATGTGATACCCTATGATTCAATCTACATTACCCATTATGATATATTTATCCTTAATCTTCTTAATAAATTGATCTATTCATAATATAAATGTTTTTCAGACCTTTGATTGATAAAAACTATAGAGGACATATCCTTTTACAAATATTATTACATGATTCTATGTATAATTAACTATCAATTACAATACTATGTTCATATATTCTAATTTCATTGAAATATTAAAAACATAATTTGAAATCACAAAAACAAAATTAAAACATATTTTAATTAATAATTTTAATGATCTCCTAACACCCTTTAAAAGATTATATATATCATTGATAAGATGGGGAATACATGATTTTTTGCACGAGTTAAAAATCATAGTATGTTAATAAAAGTACGAAAAAAGTGTAGCACAGGGGTTAAAAGGCATAAGATAATGACATAAAAATGAATAAAAAATGGAATAATTACATACCAAACATGAGATTATGAAATTATGGAACCATCGTAAAGTTGTAGAAACATAAAACAAGATAAAACAGTGAGTCATGTCTCACTTCTCCTGGAGGATCAGAGGCAAGAATATCCATCATGACCATTGCACATGGAGCACAAGACAAGGTTTACCACCATGACTATTTCAAATAACGTCTCATGAAACTAATCATTACTTAATTCATTGAAGCTCTATATGGGGGGTACCTATCCTGACATTTTCATGAATATGTTAATACCATAATGAATAATACATAAGGAATCAATTCTAATCATATGTGTAATACATAGAATTAATATTGTAGCACCATAAAGAGAGAGGGCATAAAAATGGAATATAATATTGGTGTCGTTAAATTAATAGATTTAAATAATACATTGAAATTATAAAAGAAAAATAGGAATAAATCATGATATGTTATTTAATACATATGTGAATAAAATTTAAAAATAGTGTTTACAAAAAATTAATAATAAATATTTTTTGTGCGGTATTAGGGAATGTTTTCCACATTCATTAAAATGGAAAATGCATAATTTAATATTTAAATCGGATATGAACCTAGATTTTTTTCAATAATAAATGTGTTTTTTGTAGAAAAATAACGATTTATTAACAATGATTATGGGGTGATTCTAAAAAAGATTATGAAATTGGGTAGTTACATCTAATCGGTCCAACTTATTGATAATAATTAATCAGACTTTTTTTAAAACATTTATTTCCCCCCTAAAAGAAAGTTGATATGATCTAGAAACAATAGTTTGTATCATATAAATAAAATTATAGTAAGTAAATAGAAATAATTAAGATTTAAATTGGTTTATGGAGGGTGAAATAGTTACTCAATGGGGAATGGAGGTTCCAAAAGAATCCTTTACCTTATTCTTGAAAATGTTCTACGTAAGATCTAAATTTCAAGGATAATAAAATTAAACCCATTAATTAATTAATTTAAATCATTTATACGTATATTTTATTTATATTTGTTTATTATGTTTATATTTGGGTTTTTATGAGTTATAAGATACAATTTTATCATCTAGTGGAGTTTATTTCCTTGTTTTCCACGATCGGATACCTGTACACAAGTATTGAAAATCACATATAAAGGGAATATTTTTCATAATTGAAATTATATGTTCATAATGAAAATAAATAATATGAAATTACATGACAAATTATTTTTTAATTAGTATGAGGATGAATCATTTGATAATCAGTTAATGATAATCGTTTATGTTAATTTTAGCGGTTTCGATCATAAATTTTTTTCCCTTTATTATTATTTATATTTGTTATTAAAAAAATTGGGTTAATAAAGATAATTTAAATTCGTTTCTAGTGGTTATTTAGTATTTGAAACCATCCTTAATGGAGGTATAGTAAATATGAAATTCATCATATTTGGATGGGATAATTGATCACATTACATAAAATCATGGTCATTTTTATAAACAAAATGGGATAGGAAAGAATTGATGATATATTATAAAATAGATGAATAAATTTATTTTATATGTGAGTAAATAGAGTGGCCATTCAACTTTAATAATAGGACATGAGTAGGGAATACGAAAAGAAATGAACATGATAAGAAATTAAATTAATGGAAAAAGGATTCTACCACTTGGTATATCCTCAATGAGATCCTACTTATGAAAATTAGTTTTCACATTTTTATTGATAAAAAATTCTTATGGAAGTATGGTAGGGGCTATCAAAAATATTTTAGATGAATTTGGACATGTCTCGATGATTGGGGTTGTGAGGGGAACTGTTATACATAGGTTATATTTATAGGGAATGAGATTAATGTTCTCTCAATATTTTATTCGTTATTTAATTATTTTTACCAACACACAAAATAATGAGGATTATTTGGTCTAAATAAATTAACTAGTTCATTTTTTCTATAACAAAATTCCACTTAATTTATCCCCCACTAAAGCATGTCTCAAAAATCCATTTATTTAATTATTCGTTATATTAATTTATTTTAAAATTCACCAAAATAACAATTATTTAAAAAATATCAAAAAATCACCCTATACATTTTTTTATGGTTAGAATTAAAATTTTCACTCCATTATAAGAAAATAATTTTCTAAATATAATAATATTATTTTTTAATTTAAATCATCATTTATATGGAAAACAGAAATTTTAAAGTTATAAATGATTTTATAAAACAATGAAAAATTAATCATTGTATTGAAATATTATCTTATAAGCATGATAAAAAAATATTATTTTATAAATAAGTTTAATGATGATAAATTTTATTTTAAATATTTATATTATTTATAAAATTGAAAATAAACATTTCTGTTTTATAAAAATATCAACACTTAAATAAAATTTTCTATAAAAATAATTAATATATACAATAATATGATCAAATAATATTTTAATTAATTATATAAAAAAATAAATATATATATCAAGGGCGTGGTTAGTATTCTACTTTATTGTTTACTATTCATAAAGATCATTTGATCATTCCAACAGTCAAGTTACGATTTCATTGGTATATGTTCTATAACTTCTAGAAATAAATATTAGTTTATTTATTTATTATTTTGAAATATTTGTTACTATTATCTAAGGGAATTTGTTAGGATTATACTATATAATGTATTTATATGATGGTAATTTTCATTTAAATTGTTTTTGAGTTGTTTCATCACCCTTGTCTTTAAAAAGATATAGGCCCTATATGTACTGACTCACCTACCTCTAGTGAATAAAACTTCCTTCCCTAGAAATTTTCAAATATTTCAATTTTGACTAACACCATGAATCTAATATTATATGAAAACACCACAGGCACCATATGTTTCTCCCATGAACAACTGAAATACAAAATAGATGATTGTTACAAATCCACTAGGACCTGAATAGTTTACACAGATTGACCATCAATTTGAGGATGATTATCTCAAATTAAATGAACCCATGATCCTAGAACCTTCTTTAGTCCCTAATAGAAACACAATGATAGATGATTATATATATCTAAAACTATATTCTTTATAACATCGTGAAACTAGTACACTTTGTGGAAATAAAAACAACATAGATCATAAACTATGAAGGTCTCATTGATATGATAGAAATGGGAATCCTGAGTTAGTAGATCCAAAAAACCTATACAATGTCATTCTTACAGATTTTTCTAGGTAATATTGTCACAAATTCCGTTGTGAAGTCATCCCATTTCTACATAAAAATGGGTAAACATTGCACAATCCGTACAACACTCAGATGCTCCTCATTAACCTATTCAAATGTGTTGATTCTATCCATGTATCTAGAACAATTATTCTTCATTGATAACCACATGTATTATCTATATAGATCAAGATAAAACATAGTTAATCCAATATTCTCATCCCATCGAGAGGTATGAAACTCCCTCATCAAATCGTCATAAATGATGTTAAGAACATGTACAGGTTCATGGAAAATAACTGAAGTAAAAAATATAGATAAACCATCAAAATAGTGTCCTCCAAAATATAATTTTCTACTCATAACTATGATGTTTGTAATAGAAAAATTATTGATCATAATTTTGTTAAAAAACATGGGAATAACAAACGCCACTGTTAGAGCTACCCATCCCTGAGTCTCTTTAACACCCATGACTATGTTTGTAAATGGTCCATTAACTACCACTAATTAGAAGAATCCCATACTTACATTTTTTTTCCTTATCACATAATGTAATTAGGAAATATATTACAATTTTTGGGTTTGTATGGTAATTAATAGTTGAATGAATGTAGATACTCAACCAACCTCCTCCGGTGAAGGTCCATTCCACAGAGAGAAAATAATTTTATGAGGCCCTTATTGTATATATATGACAATATCCTCTCACCCATGAGATATTTTACCCCAAATATCTGGAGATATACCACAAATTATTACTCAAGATTGTGTGTAGGGTAATTCCTCTCATGCGGTCTCAGATGCATGGAGCCACAAGGAACTATACAATTATGGTTCAATATAACTACTCTAAGTCCAACTATAATTGTGTCACAGTATAAGATATATTATATACCTACCATAGGTAGTCTCAGTATAGGTATAGAGTTCATTATTCCATTAAAATCCAATAAATTTAATTCATAAGTATCAGAACAACCAAACATCCCCCAATTCATGGTCTGCTCTGACATTTTTTATACCAATAGAGGGAAATATAGTATAATTCTACAATAATAAACTATCCAATCCCATAAATCATTTAATATTGTATATATTATATGAATGATTCCAAGATATATTGACTATAAATTTATATGGGTCCCCTAACACTCCTTCATATGAGATGGCATAGAATAATAAGTCCACACCATTAATACCAAAACAACATTTAATTAGAATGGAATAAATATTCTGCTCACTAAATGAACTCAAGATGGTTCCATGAGGCTTGTAATAATTTCATGGATTTTTGAGTGCACGCTAATATAACTTTGAACAAATCAATGAAAAATTGTTTCTGAAAAGGAAGAAAGGGTCTTTTCATTAAGGCCATGAATATCACTGATGAATCTTCACCATCTCACTATTAAACAATGAATTTCCCAACACTGGAAGATATACATTGGTCTACACACCATGTAAGTGGTTCAAATGTTGTGAGGTAATAGGTATAATAGGATCCCACTCTAGTGTTCAATAAAAAATATATTTATAACAATTAATGTATTCTCATTTGAAATAAACAATGGCATAATAAAGAATCAACTATGTTTTATAGATTTCATAGTAATTATTTAAATTTATCATTGTTCTAAAAAAGTATGTATATAATGTTCAAAGAACATTTTCCATATAATATTTCATAACAATCAACATAAAAATAAATAATAATAGAATTCATGAAACAGAAAATAGAATCCTATTTATTATCAACGAGGATCAATATAGGTCAGTTTAGTAGACTACTCATGCCACAATCAATCACGTGCACAATCTGGCTCCTAGAACACAAGCCTAAGAAGAAGATGAAAACTCCATAACTAAATCCCCACCCAAAAAAATGTCAATATCAATCCCCTAAAACAAGAATTCTAGAATATAATGGAAATCCAATTGATAATACCTTTTAATAAATTACAAAAAATATGGACGACTACCTCAGGAGAAACCATCCACCTATATACTAAAGGTAACCCATGTGAACATGTTCAAAATTCACTAAAATTATTTTCAAACCTTATCAAAAAAAAATTTCAAATAAATTTAAATTCATTCAAAATACCAATTTTAATTATATTTATAATGAACCATGGAAAACAATTTTTATTTAAGAAACACTTATCCACACCCACAAAACAGTCCTGAAAATTATTTTTATATATAAATTTCAAAATCATAATACAATGGTTCATCAACAAAGGCTAGAAGCGGAACCAACTACATTGAAACTCATTCCACACATGCCCACAATGTGATCCACCCACATCGAACACTAAATGATTCCTATAAATACCCTTGAATCCAATCCATATATCAAGATAGATTAAATTTTGAAACAAGGAGTTAGTAGAAATGAAGAAAACCAAGAACCTCAAGAATAAACACCCACCACACCACAACCAAAAATGGAACAACCATCAGAATTAGTTTATATAATAGATCAATAAGAAGACATGATGAATAACCAAATTCAGACCAACACATCCAATAATAGGACACATGGGTACCACCAAAGACATTTGTAATGAAGCAGAAATGTCACATACTCAGAGAAACAAACCAAAACTAATTTTAGGATGAAAATCCAAATATATCGATCTAGAATAAATAATGCCTCCAAAAAACCACCGAAGTGGAACCCTTGGTCGATAGAAAATGAAAATGGAATCTGAATGGACACCTGATACACGAATGACACCCTTAAAATCCCAGATCAGGAAATTGCATGATTTTAATTCCATTACACATCATGAAATCAATGATGTCTTCATATTCCAAAAAATCAATAGCCAAGGATTAAAATCAAACCATAGATTGACTCATGAGATGTAAAATCTCTTCCTGTTATGTAAAAAATAATGGCATAAACCCTTCTCATGAAATACACCCATAAACCATTACATGTAGTGTATCTGACTAACACTACGTGAAATACCCATATATCCTAAAGAAAATCAAGACCGAAAAAACAAAAAACACCATTCCGAAAATGGAAATCAGAGAGTTTAAAAAATTTATAGATGAATGTTATTGTATGTTATCGAGGACGATTCGCTTGATATAATATTAATCATATTTTTTTAGAATAATTTTTCTGTTTTCAATTATAACTAACTCATAATATATTATTATTTAATATTATGTATATAAATATGTAACATAACGAAAAATTGAAATAAATTTAATAATATATTTAATACATTATAATGGTTTTAATACCAGTATTGAATGATGTAACGGGAAATGAAAACATTTCAACTGTAAAGGTGATAAAATAATACCGCAAGGATGACGTTTCCAATTTTATAATAAAATTTATAGGAGAATATGCTTGAATATATATTATATCATTAAATCAATAAAATTACAGTATATATAATATTTTGGATTTATAATTCCTCTTAGATAAAACGATACGAGGATAGAAAAAATATAAAAAAATATAAATAATTTGTATGAAAAGAAAGAGGATTTTACCTCATGAATTCTTCTCCATGAGAACCTTTTTAATGATAATTTTTGGTCTTATATTTATACAAAAATCTCCTAAACATGGCAGAGGGACATGGGATATGGATTAGAAAAAAATTTAACCTATTTCACTTTTTTTAGTTTTGAGAAGATGACGTTGGGAGGGGTGGAATTTATAGTGGATTTGGTGGTGTTTTATCATTAATTTATTCATTAGATTTTTATTTTCGCTCTTCAGTATGAATAGTTCAAAGTATATAACTATATATTTTTAAATAATGAATCAACACATGGGAATTTATGATTAAATCTTCCCTAAATCAACAATGACTAAAAAATAATGTATTTAGCTTTTATTGCAAATTATCATGCTTTACTATTAATAAAAAAGTAGTTTATAAAATAATGAAAAAATTACACTACCCTTTTTTAACATGTAGGTTTAAAAAATGAACTGAAATTTTAGAAAATAGTTTTTTAATATGAGTAATTTATTATTTAATTAAAATCATCATTTATTTTAGAAATATTTTTATTAAAATTATAACTTACTTTATGACACATTTGAAATGAATTTAGGATTTATAAAATTATCTTATAATCATTAGACAACAAATTGATAATTCATGAATCAATTTTATGAAAATAAATTTCTATTAAATAATTATATTAATTTCCAATTTTTAAATAATAATTTATGTTATATAAAAATCACAAAAAACTAATTAATTATTTTTTATTAAATTTATTTTCTTATTCCCTAATATGAATATATCATATTATAATTTTTAAGATGAATAAATTTTATTTATCCATTCATCTATGTGGTTACTATTATACATGATGAGTTTTAATTCCTAATAGTAATGTAACTATTCCAATAGTCAAGATACTATTCCATTGGGAGGGGTTCTATAATTTTTAGAAATACCTCTAATTTCATTCATTATTGATTTATAATGTTTATATTATGTTCAAAATATGATTTTATGTGGTACATTATATATGAAATAATTAAAAGAATAGAGTTTCTATTGAAAAAATTATGTGTTCTGGTAATAACCATCCATGAATGATGATGATTGAAAATAAATTGAGTCACTACCTGGAAGATGTTTTACACATGTACATGTCTTCGATAATTTCACTTGTGATTTGATGTTAATGAGGGTCGAAAATGGTAATTAATTAATCATAATAATATAAATGTTTATTTAGGAAATATATTTCTATATTTTATAGTGAATTGTAAATCTGTTGAGTAATTTGAAGAGTAAATAATTTGAATGTGGCTTGGTAAGACGATTAAACCTTCATTGTTAGCCATCCATCAGAACCAATCATAAGGAAATATTTAATAGTATATTAATAAGTCAAAACACTAAAATCAATAGTTGGTGGGCTTTATAATAGAAAAGGATCTATTATGGTACAAATAAATTAATCATTGTTCTGTTATAAAAATATATAGTGGGGTTCATTTTATAATGGTGCGAATGGATATATTAAAAATTAATTAATAGTACTCAATATAATTATAGTATTTCATATCTATAATCCTACTAAATAGCCTTGAATTTGAATAATAATATTTTTATGTAAACATACAATCATCTAATTAAATTTATATATTTTATGTGTTAAATTAGACATTATATATTTTTAACACATTTGTCAACAATTTTACCTAAAATCTCGTTACGACCTTTTATAATATAAATGGTTATTATATTACTTATAATGTTAAAATTTTTACATAAATCGAAAATAAACAAAATTCAAGATAATTTATTTTCTAATAATTATTCCTTTGATATTTTTTTTATTTTTAAGTAATTTTAAAAAAATTATGTTTCATAAAATATCAGTAATTTCATTTTAGAAATTATTCACATAATTTGAAATTATTATATAAATATAATAATTAATTTAAAATTTAATCCTTAAAATCATTCATAATATTTGTTAATTGATTTATAAAATTCCATGGTGAACCATTATCCACCAAAAAAATATTACTTTTAATGTTTTTAGAATCATTTACTGGATTATTCTATTGCTTTTACAATCATTATTTCAGTGTTTTGTTAGAATTTAAGATAATCATTCTACTAATAAAACACTAAACGGAAAATAATTAAATCATACGAAAATATAACATTTTATGCTGAACGTATCATTTTTTACCCTTACATAAAAATTTATGACATATTAATACTATGAGAGTGTAATTTGGGAATTTTCTTTACATAAATTTATATAAATGTCATTTTCTAGGATAAATTTATTTTTTATATATTCTATTTTGGGATAGCTATTTTTGAAATTATCTCATAAAATCTACTGATGGAATTTTATGGGTTTATTGGGATATCTTATTTTATTATTTTAACCTCATTTTTTCAATTTTAAATTTACTAATGGGACAAATATATAAATGATACTATTAACTATGATAAAAAATAAAAGGGAGATATTTAAAATATTTGAACCTCATGAATCGAAATATAAAATCCATTTTTATTTATTTATGTAAATAATTTTTAAGAATTTATATTGAAATTAAACCCACTAATCGCAATAAAAGGATATTTTATAGAAAAAAAATTGTTTCTTGAAATATTAAAATCTTTATACTAAAATCCAAGGTAAAATTAATTATAATGAAAAAATTGGATTATTCATAATAAGAATGAACTAATTTTATAGAAAATATATTTTTAAAATATATTGGATATTTTTAAAGTAATTATATGTATTGATAATTTTTAATGAAATAAAAAAAATTCATTAATCATAATAAATTATTCATTTTAAAAAATTCAAAAAAAATTAAGAAATATTTGTAATGATGAATTTAAAAATGAATATAATTTTATCAGATAAATTTTAGAAATACTGAGAAAAATAAATAAATTATTTTTTCAAAAAATGTAATAAAATACATTTTTGAGGAAAATATATTCATGATGTAGATAATGAATTTTTTAAAACAATTGATTACGTAATCATCGACATAATAAGTTTATCTTAAAAAATTATACATTAAAATCAATACGAGTTTATTTTTATTATCAATACTAATTTAATAGATATTTTATGAGATTTTTATAATTCATTTATAATTGGATTTTCATGTCTCACAATAAATTGAAAATATTACATGTATTTAACAAAAAAATCACATACAATATCGGGGTGTTAAATTATACATCCCTAAAAACGAATTTTACCATTTGTGTTTTTTCACTCAGATGCCAAAACATTATACCATATCAATTTCATCATATTTCAAAGTTACCATATTGATATCTTTTGTTTACAGTTCCTCCATAAATCAATGAACATGTGAGTGGTATTATTTAATTGAAAATATTATCTATAATCAAAAATATCCACCAGTTTTTTATCATAAAATAGATCCTTCACTAGTGGTATTACATCTTATTTAAGTTCATATGTTCAATTAGGTATTCTCTTCCTCAATATATATAGGGCCTACACATCACAAACATGAGATAGATTCTGTTAAACATATATTCAATAAGATACCATCCCCAAAAAATCAAGAATCCTAATGAAGACAATATACAATGGTCTTCATGTTATATTATTTCGGAATCTGATTATATTTTTCCAAAGATATATTTAAGGAAAATAAATTCTTATAAAAATAAAATTCATTATTTTCCTAATGATTTTCCACCTATGTTTGCAATCATGTATGATCCTCCTTGTTGTGATTCATAATGGATATACACTTATCTTCGAATTCCTCTAATATCATAGGTTAACATATATATATTTCATCAAATTAATTCCACCAAATTGGAGTTATATACTAATTTTTAAAGAGTATATTAAAAGGATTCGTGAGATTTGTTTGTATGAAAGATATTTTTTTAATAATACCCATCCAGAAGAAAGTATTTATTCAATAATCATCGAAATTAATAAAACAAAACCTCATACAATTATCTTTGGTATTATTATTTCTTTTTGAAAACTACATTATGAGTATTACATATTTTCCTAGAACATAACTCTGAAACCTTATTTAAAAAAAAAGCTTAGCATTACTTCCTGGTAAACCTCATATCCCAACCAAAAACTGTAGTATGTTATAAATGATAATATATAAAAACTTAATTTATCTACAAACTGCCAATGTAATTTTGGGAGAATTATTTTCTAAATGAAATTTATTTTATTAACTGTATACACATAACTATTTAACACAACAAAATTTCTATTTTTATATATTTTGAGGGTATCCAACATTAAAATACATAGATATGCTTCCTTATTTCCATTCAAGTATTGGTAGTTGATGTTAAATTCCATTATACTTAGTTCCCTCATTCATAACCATCTGATATAATATTCATTACATATATAATCATTAATATCATAGTTATTGTTGTTCATCTAGTAATAATATTTCAAACCATATATATATATATATGTGTGTGAACTTCTATGTTGAATTAGGAATGAAGAACTATGAGATTAATATAACATCTCCATACAATTTTGTATTTAAGGGAGTCATAATAAGTAGATAGGACTTATAATGATTTCATAAACATAGTAGAAATCTAGAACACTCTTCAAATTTCTTTCTAGGACTATTTATTCATTCTTCACTTCATAAATCATCACATTGTTGGATGGTTGAAATTTTTTTTGAGTAGGATAATTCATTCCCCATTTTTCATGATTACAAGATCTGTCTCTTACATATCCAGAAATATTATATCTTTTGTGATCATCAACATATATAATATTTCCTTATTATTTATACTTAGAATATATACCTCATTTTTTCTTAATTGTAGATGTGATGTATTTAGGATTTATAATCATCAATCATTTGTAACTATCTTCTCTGGCACATAAGCATATCATTCTGAGTTAACATATAATTTAAATATTTTTGATAATTATATATTACACACATTTATTTATAATGATATTTCCTATATATAATTAATATAAAAATTATCACAACCAAATAGAAATTCAATTTTGGGAAGTGATTCTCACGAACCTTCAGTTTTTTGATCTATAAGTAATAAAAATCTAATTTTATGTAAGAACAAATATTATCCCCTTAATTTATGCATCACGATAGACCACAAATCCTTCTACGCTATAATTTTTTCTTAGAACACATGAAATGAATAACATAATCATTTCAAATAAAATTTTTTGTAACATTCATAAGTCCATAAGAACATAACCCTCTTATAAGTCATCATAGTGAGTAATATAGAATGACATGATAATTCATTCAAAAAACACAGGTACTAAATAGGAAACTCAATGAAAATATAGATTTATATTACCATATTTGACCTATATAAATGGTCAATATCATTGGTCATTGAATTATCCTTTGATATACTATAAATTGAAATTATATTCCTCAAAAATGATACCATATGTATCCAAAAATTACACTTTGAATGTTGTACACATAAAAATTCATTCCATAGTATCTTTAGCAAAATTAAAAAATTATATTCATTTTATTACATTATATTTTATAGTATAATAATGTAATATTTATAACCACCATAAAATGATCTATGTAATCTTTGAATATTATATTCAATAAATCCATAATGATGTTTGGGGAATAATAAATTCTACATGGAAACACTATAAATTCCAAATTCCTACAACAATAATAAATAGATATAATTGGTATATACAAATTATACCTCAATTAATGATATAAATAAATGTGTTAAATAACAGAAAAATTCAAATATTTCCATATTTGATCAAAAAAATAATTGATATAGGGATGTAGAAACATGTTATAGATAATGATCTTGTTACGTTCTTTATAATCAATGTGAATATGAATTGACCCTTATTCCTTATAATGAAAATGAAAAGGCTTAACCATTGGTGATTTAATAGAGTATATTTATCAGGTATCATGATTTCACCATTGTTTTTATTCAATTCATGGAAGTGAAAACTCTATATTCTATATAGATTATTGGAAATATGATTCTCACTATGTATGAATTCTATTTAAATCCAAATTTCATGATTCCATGGACGAAAATAAAACTATTTTATAAATTTATAAGATTATTTCCATATATTAGGAATACACTCAATTTTGAGCTTTTCCACAACTATATAATATAGATACTCTTTTTGGATAAGACTAGAACATACATTATAGAGTTAAATTTCGTTAGATGTTCTTATTCATCCTTACAGTAATACACATTTATAATTTCCCTTAGAATATTAAATAAAATATTCCTACCTTGAAAATTAATATAGATACTATTTAATGAAATTATTTCCATGCGTAAAATTATATAATACTCAACTAAAGGGTGAAGAAAATTATTTTCTAGTAGGATGTTACAACAAAATTCCATCAAATACAAACAATAGAATTGAAATGTGACCGTTGTAGCAATATATGGTTTCACTACAAACTCAAAAGCTTATAAATGAGATTGTGAATGGATATACATTGGAAATTAAATATATATGAATGATTGTGAAAACCCATATTAAAGTAAAAAAATTGTCTTCTATATAATGTTTATAAATGTTATATTTCACCATTTCATTCCCATAAATCACATATGTTGTCATGAAATTATGATATTTCAATTTTTATTATAATTAATTGGTTTTTTATATAGATCATAAAAAGAAACATTCATATTCATGAAATGGTTGAAAAAATTGCAACACATCATTAATTATATAATTAAATCCTAGGTTGTGTATTATATGGGACAATATTTTCCACCATACCATCAATATTCCTTTTCAACTCCTTTCTACATTACCTATATTTATTACAATACATTCCACATTTTAATCTTCATCCACATCAATTTAATAAATTCATTGACATGTTTTCCAACCTCTCATGCATATAGAGGACATCAGTATCATTCCACCTATTGAAATTTTGAATTTTTTATTATATATCATCTTATTTTTTCTAATGAAAATCACATGATTGATGGAAACCCCCTATTTTTATTTTTTACAATGATTTCACAAATATTAATTTATTTATATACACTAACGATTCATATAGATAACAAATTTCTTTGATTTAGTTAAATTCCAAAAACTAAATGATCAATTTTTCATTTAGGGAAATTTATTCAAATTAGAATCATATGTATCAAGGATTTTAATATTTTACTCATAGATACCAAAGGATCCATCATAATTATTATTAATGTCATGCAATTAAATAACTATTTTTATACATAGAATATGATGGATATAATTACTGAAAAATATCATATTAAGAGCATCCCATTCTATGGAGATAATTTCCACCTCTTTCATTATATTCCTAAAATGATTCCAATATTGATTTGATTTTTATTATAAATGATATATGAGTTAGAAATTTTTATCTTTTTGGAGCAATAAAAAATAAAATATTTTTTATCAATTGTGTTTTTCCATCGCTCAGATAGTATTGGATTAGGAGACCCACATAGAAAATTAGGATTTTAACTCAGTAAATAATCAATAGTATATTGTTCCCTATATTGAATTTAGTTAATTTCAGTATGATTCATGTACTATAAATTCTACATCATCATAAGTATTATATTTTCTATTACAGCCCTAATATTATTTTTATTCTTTAGTGTAAAATCATTAAATTCTCCATCACATTAATTTTTATAATGACATATCCTGGTTCCAATACTTTACTAAACCCAATATTCTGTGATTATCCACCACGCTATAATAATAAGATAGAGATATCAAATTATCACGAAACATCCTTCATATGGTGTCAAAATCATGAAAAAAATTTCTCAGTCTATTGAACTATATGTTCAACCTATGTTATCTAAGTCCATTACCAATTATTTGAAATTTATAATATAAATATACTTCTCCCACGGTTTTCCCCAATGTTTTCTTACACTATTCCCCAGTGATTAACTAATCCCTTCTCTAGTACCAACTGAGGTCACTCATTGTGTTCATACATATATTTTACATCATTATTGATTAATATTTTATACATAAGAATGTGATCTAAGTATTGAATGTAAATGATTTTTATATGAGGAGAAATGATAAAAAAGTATTTTATATGGGTACATTCCTTGTTATCTCCAATATCTGTCTTTTCATATTATACCCTTCATAACATAACCTTCTTAAAACATTTCATCCTAACCTAGGGAATAGAAAAAAAAAATAAAGGGTGATATTTGATGTTATATAAGGATATACATGGATTATATAAATAAAAGGATATTTGGATGCACAATAGAAAAAAATGGAATAATACCATGGAATATAATAAAAATATTTCATACCTAATATTTCAAATATAAAAAAAAATACTTAATCTAATAAAATAATGAAATTATAAAACACAAAAATTATATGAATAAGGAATAGAATAAATCAATAATGATCCATATTTTCAAATAACAATCGTAATAAAATTTCCTAAAAAGTGTCAAACCATGAACAGAGAAGTAATAATTTAAAACGCAAATGTAAACAACCCAAACAAAAATTCATTTTAGATCAGAAATCAATTTATTCTTCTCATGTCATAAAACATTTGGAATCCCCACCTGTTTCTCATTGTAGATTGGAATACCATCCTATATCTCATGGATGATCTGGAAAATAATATCATATCCCATAATTAATTAAGGAGATAAAATTAACTAGCTAATTTATTGGAGGTATAAACAATTATGTCCCCAGACAACATATAATGTAAAAACTAAATATGTTCTCAATATGATAGTAAAAAATTCCATAAAACATCATATCACAATATTTTTAAATAAAACAATTTTAATAATCATTCCATAATAATATTGAAAACCATATATAGAATGTAAAATGATAGTATTATAGAATCATATCCTTAATGAAATATGTGTTTTGTAAACGGATTTAATCAATATATGAAAATTCCATAAAAAACTTACTTGAATCATATTTTGGGGGAAAATAAACAATGTATTTTGAAACACATAAAACAAATATTATAAAATTATTAATATAATTTTTTTCTTTTAAGAGGACCATAAATAATTTTAAAATAGGATTCAATCTAGTGAGTGGTTCTGATGACTATAAATTATATTCCTGTCATGTACATTAAAAATCATATTTAAAAATTCATTTTTATCAAAAATATGGAAGTTCATATTTTAGAAAATAACATGAATATTATATTGATAAATAATAATATAAATTAAAACATTTGTGAAAATTAATTTATATAATCATATAATAATTTTAAAACAATAATTAGATATGTTTATTGAAACAATTTGACATGAATGAAAATATTTACAACCAATGACGAAATAAAATATGTATTTCATAATAACAATTTTAATAAATTTATATACCAAAGAGATTAAATTGGTAATGTTACATAAAAATTTCCTAAATAACATTAGTAGATTAAAATTAATTAGATCTATCTTGTATGGATTCTCAAATTTCATTAATATAATTTATTTCCAAAATAATAATGTTTAAAAATTTATTTGAAGTATAAATAACTTACTTAAATTATTTTATTTCATTATAAATGTTTGAACCTCCATTGTAGAAAATATAGATTTTTTATAATTTTATTAAAACATCATACTCATATATTTTTATATAATACCATGTCATATTTACTTAAAACATCTTATCACATGTTTACTAATAATTAATTATTAAAATCCTAATTCATGGAGATAACTCCTTCGTTTATCATTCTTGTTTCAGTTTGGATACATGAGTGCTTGTAATATAACCATATTCTCATCATATTAAGATTATAAATCATGATAATAATATAATATATAATTATTAGATATATAATTATTATCATCAATCAAATTTAGAGTTAGATAAATTAATTACACTATTCGTCGTGCCTGTAGGTCATATATATGTAAGAATAATGTTCTCACTTATTGATGGATGTAATGAAAGAAATGTAACAAAATAAATCAAAACTAAAAAATAATTATTATATAATATTTATAATATATATTCATTAAAAATATATATATTACAATCCATTTAAATAAAAAATAAAAAACTACATCTCCTCATGGAGTTGGTAGTCAACAATTTTTCATGAAAAAATTTATTATGTTACAATGTATGGAAAGGTAATAAAGAAGATATGATGTGTTAATTAATGAAGAATTATTTTATAATAAATAAAAAATATAAATATCAAACACATCATAAAATCCATCCATAATTTTTCGTAATGGAAAAGGAATTGTATGGGTAGGTGGATGTGGTAGTCCACATGTACTCACAATAGATTATCTCACATAAAAATTGATGGAATAACTGTTGAATAATGATTATTTGATAACTATTAAAAATATAAATTATTTTTATGAAATTAAATTTCTCATTTTATTATAAATACCAAATTTTTGGAGGAGTTAATATACGAAATAATCCAAAAGTGGATTGGTAAGATGATTATATCGTTTTCCATAGGACCATTTTATATCCAATCATATATGCCAATATAATGGTGATTTTATTTGAAATAGAACTATAAAATATGTGTATGGTATATTAAAAGTATAATTAAACTTTTTGTTTGAGTTATATGTTTATATAATTTAATAAGAAAATACAGAAGATGTATCATTTTGTAATAATGTGAAATGACCAAATTGAAAAAAGATGGAATAATTAAATATAATTCATGTCATTCAAAATTAAAATTATAAATATATCCATGATTTAAATTAGTAATAGTAAATTGATTAATTTTCATCATAAAATGTAATTTTTATTGGGTTTTGAATCATTAAAATCCTTATCTTCTTGTTTTACCAATTTATTAACAAATGTTAGTCTTAACTACATTGATGAGTATTTCAATATTAAAGGGTTATAATTTTACCTATAATGTAAGAATTATCTACTAAATTTAAAATGTGTTAACATTTTATCATATTTCAAAAAAAATCCTCTGTCAATATATTTTTAATTTTTTAGTTTTTTAATACAATATTTTTTCCTAAAAAATTATTATTGTCATTTTGCCTCTATTGAATTTAATATGAATTTAAACTCCTCATGATTGAAAATTAATTTGAATATAAGAATTTATCACTTAACAAATATGTCTTACTCATATTTTAAATAAATGATTAAGAATAACTCAGATAAAAAATTATATTTATAGTTTTTAAAATAATTTACCTAGATTATCCAATTATCTAAACAAGCATGGTATCGGTCCTGTGCATGAATGTAAGGAATTTTTTCATCACTATAAATTACTATGATAGCAGAACCATTTTATCTTTGAAATAATTTCTTTAAAACAAACTAATACACTTATTTACCAATTTTAAAAAATTCATGATACATTAATGTTAAGACAATGATATTTTGCACTTTCCTATACACAAATTACATAAATGTCATTATAACAGGAAAATGGTTCTCAAAATTAGTTTATTATAATTTTGGATGGATATTGTTAAACTTATACAATATAATGAAATAAGTTAATGTATTGGATTGAATTTTAGATATTTTCTCATGGTTTTACCATTTATTTACTCATTTTACCATTATTAATTCCAAATTTAGAATCTATATTACAACCATAAATTAAAATAATTGGAATAATTTAATTAATAATTAATTCCACAAATCATAATGAATATTAATTTTCTTGAAAAAATATTTTATGAGGAGTAATTTTTTTTGTAATTGATAATAAAATAATGAATAAATTATATTTAAATTAATTAGAATAATAATAATAATAATAAATAAATTATATTATATTAAATATCATTTTAATAATTATTAGATCCTTTTATATAATTAAAATTTAATGTCTATTTTCAAATAAAATATGATTCATTAGCAATTAATAAGAAAATCAATATATCCATAACATTCAGAAGAATCATTATTGGATTATATATACATGGTTACATTATAAATTTATTTAATTTTCTCCAAAAAAAAATCAATATGTTACAAATTATTTATATTTTTTATAATGAAAAAAATAAATTTATGAGGAAAATTTATTTTTTTCAGAATACAAAGACAATAGGAAAAATTATTAATTATTTATCAATATTTTAATTTTAGAAAAAATATTAATACATAATTTTAATTTTTTTAATTCATATTCACTCTTCAAACATAATGACTATGTTATCAAAAAAATACAATTCATTTAGACTTTGGTTTGTATGTATCAATTTTTATAGAATAAGTTAAATTTATTTGAAGATAATAGTGTCATCAAATATAGAGGAGTTACATGTATGTTCTCTGAATTATTCGGTAAGAATAATATATGTTATGGTCATGTTTCTAGATTATGTCCCCATACACATATCCTCATCTTATTCACCTTGTGATCATTTATTGTTATCTCCCATGATTACTGTAACATGAAATCATAGTCCACCCCTTCTTATATTTCTATATCCCTATATTATAATGATTGGTTTCATGTATTATATAGCTATAAGGATAACATATAAAAATTATATACTATAATTTTTTTATTAACCCTTTTGGAATAAAATTATTATGTATTTATTATATGAAGACACTAAACTATTAGGTTTTGGAAGATGATTTATTCTGAGATGAATTTTATAATGATCTTAAATTATTTAATGATAATGTTTTTTAAGATTCATTTTTGGTGAATATTTGACCTATATTCTCATATTCACCATCCAAGATCCCAATTGTTGGTCTTCATGGGTTAATGTCCCTATTTTCCTACTACTTACAACATTTTATAAAAAATATTGGTTTCATATTTTATGTTAAGTAAAAAAATTGAACCCACTACTCTTACAAAACAAAATAACGTTTCAAAAATTCGTATAAAATAATTAATTTCATTTCTAGCACATCATACCCACTCTCTAATATGGTGATGTCCCACATAGGATCATATTATAGTCATTATATTTCAATTATAATAGAATCAATTAATAGGATTATTTAGATGATATCCACTAACAAATTATATATCTACTTTTTTATGAGTTTTAATGAAAATTTAATCAACGAAAACCTATATAATATTATGAATATCATTATGAAACATTATTTACAATACATAGAGTTCATTTTAAATGTATCATATGTGTGAAAAATTCTACATGAACGCATGACCTACATCCAAAGATGATCGAGTGTAAGAAAGAATTGAATAATAAATCATAAATAACCACTTTAGAAATATGAAACAAATATGAAAAAATGAATTAAAATAATATCATACCTTGTAAAATAGGTGTTACTCATAAATGGGTTTGGTAATCCCCAGAAAAATATGTAAAAAGAAATGGAAATTATATTTATCATGTCAATAAAATCAAAAATTGTATAATAAATTTAAAATATTATGTTATATTATATTGTAACATCATCAATCTATTCCTCCTTCCCCATAATGAATATAGGTTACTAATCACCTCTATAATGCCTCCTAATACACTAGATGTTACTAAATTGTGGAGAGGGAAGAAATGACTCATATGAAGAGATTTCACCATTAATAAATGATAACTATAAACATAATCGAAGAAATAACATTAATTATTGATAACAATGTTTCAATAGAATAATAACTAATGTGAAATCCCCATTCTAGAAATATTTAAATTACAACATCTTACCATTTTAAAAATAATTATATGTAATAAATGTTATACAAGAGTTTTTATGATCCACCTTGGAATGATTATAGATAAAAATGTCTAAAATTAATAAAAATTAACAGAATCAACCATAAATGTGGTTTCATGTCCTAAATTAATGTAGTCTTCAAAATGTAACTCAATATACCAAATTAAAAAGCTAATAATGCAATACACATTAACATTATTGTGTAATAGAAATGATTTTTTTGGTTATCAGTTTTTATGATAAGTGTCTGAGTTCAAATCATTATCCAACCAAAATATATTCTCTGATATCTTCTATTAATTATAGGTGGAATCACTATATGAAATTATCGTTTAGAAATAAATAAAATACACATCACATCTTGGAAGTCCCAAAAATTAAACTTTATATAACCAAATCGAGTTCTTTAAATGAAGGAGTGTGGTAAATTATTTTTAGTTTGGAAACATCCTAAGGATGAATGATATATCAGTCACTTTCAAATAATAGTGTTAAACATTCTCTAATGGTTATGTACCATATTGGTTATAATGAATGAAATATAGAACAACCCCATTTGAATTATATACCAGTGACACAATACCAAGATCAAATAAGTGATCACCTGGTGAAATAGGAATATCTAAGTCAAGGTTTATTATATACTACCAAAATAGGTCACTAATTAGATGACACAACACAAAACAAATTCACCCCCGTTGACCACCCACCAATTGTGCACTCTCTAGGTATATTATATATCACCATCATCGATTTCTTGATTGATGATACATCACTAACAAAATCCCCAATGTGGATGATTAACTACCTATAAAAATCCATCTAGTTGATTAGTTTCCATAAATATTAATCCATGGGAGGAAAAATACATCTAGTACCGGCCTTTAATATGATAATGTAAAATTGAAAATTATCCCATATGTTTAAAATATACCACTCATACAAATGTCACGTTTTGAAAATGTGCTATCATAAAAAAAATTCAACGTTTGACTTTTTGTTTTTAATATATCAATGTAATTGTGGATATTGAATCTAACATAGTAGTAAAATGAATCATATACCACCTGTCAACTCAGGTTCGATCGAATCACAGTAAATCATCTCATTGGATAAATGAATAAACATCACTACAATAATCATTAAGAATTATTTATCATTTATAACAAACAATGATAAAGAAAAAACTATTCATCATTTAAATTGGAGACACTCTCTCAACACCATAATCTAATCAAATCATTATCCCATCATATCCCACCCACAACCTATCACATTTTAAATATAATATTAACCATAGTCATTAGTGACCTAGGAATTGATGCTCATCGCTTCCAAAAGCTATCAGGACAATAAATAAATGAACAATGTTTTAAAATATGATGAATAAAACTGAATGTAGAATATGAATTTTCTACATTGTTTACACACAATTCATATCACATGTGTGACACCCCAATCCCATAATGTATCTTGGGTAATAAATAAATTTTTTTGATTTAATATTAATTATTATTTTTTTGAAAATAATGAAACAGTAATCAAATAAATTAAACACAAGAGGAATGAAAAGATAAACTTTTACTTATTAAATCACAGAAATGTTACTCTCTAATAAGGTATCCATGTGTCCATTTGTGTTTTAATAAATCAATTTTTATTTCATTAATATTATTAAATTTATTAAATGGATGACTATTTTTAAATTATGTTATGGTTTTAAATTGTAGATAAATTTTCTATTTGGACTTTAAAATTATAATACATATAACCATGATGTTTTTGTTGAATGAATATAAATTTATAAAAGGAATTATTTTACATAAGAGAAAGTTAATATATAAGTTATGTCTCTTTTAATGTAATTTTTTTAATAATTGTTTTCTTAAATAATAATGTTTTTTGATAAAAATATAGTGTGTACCCCAAAATTAGATGAAGGGCTACCTTAATGTCGAAGACCTCAATGTATGAGTTTTAATTTCACAATGGCAACTGACATTTGTCTAATAGAGAACCCTTAGATAGTGCATGCATAGTGAATGTTGATTCTTGAAAGGGCCCAGCCATGCATGGTGTGGGTTAAACACACAAGGGACCATGTATAAGTCTCATTGGAGCACTCACGTATGGTTTGGGCCAAGACCCACAAGGATAACCACCTTTAAAATACCATATGTTTGTGCGTGTGTTATTGACATATTACTGGTAAACTGGGTCTTTTATAAATGTACTAAATCTATGTTGCTTTTGATGTGGGATGATATTTTTTATGTGAGATGTAATCTAGGTTATCTAATATCACCATGGGATATCTCAACCATCCATTCATGTTCCTGATTAAACCCCCGCAACTGCATATTATTGTCATGGGTTTCCACAACCATCTGATCTGGACGCTTTATAACTCGTCCGCATAAACCATTGAAGACTTTTGGATCCTCCCCGGTTGTCTGATAAAAGAAGAAATATAATCTCGCCAATCATCTCTTTTAAGTATAGTGGAGTCACCTTATCCATCTGATCGGACTCAATCCATCGTAGATGTCCATCCTTTTCTATTTATTCTTTTAATTTTCCTTCGTCCTCATGCAACACAAGTGGACGTCGCACACTCCTCCTCCACTATTTCATCCTTGTCCCAGGACTCCTCCTTTCAACCTCTCTGGATGGGACATCTAGGGTCATTTTTTCACAAGCCTACATGGTACATTAATTTAATGAAACACAAACTGTTTCCCAAACATGATTCCCAATATATATGTATATAAATGATTTATTTAGGGTTTACATGGATTTTGGTTTTTGTTCATGTTAGAAATAGTTAGATTCGAATTGATTAGAGATTATTAGTTTATATTTTATGTTTGAACCATTGAATATTAAAATATAAATATACTGTTTTTATAAACCCTAATTGCATATATAACCATTCCATTTTTCTTCTCCTAAAAATTCCATCAACCTCTTCTCAGCTCATCCTCACCCTTGATGGTATGTAAGGGTTACAATGTCCACGTTTGTGATATAAAACTACCTCATATACAATTACATATATATAAAATTTTAAACAACATCAAATTCAATTTTTGTTTTGTGTTTTACTTGTGATGATAATCAGTATTTAATTGATGTCTTCAATGCATAAAATGCTTGTAATGTTTTCCAATAATTTTTTTTGATATTTCTGAACATATATATATTTATATATTTATATATTTATATATTAATACAAATATGATTTATGTATTCTTATAATTTATATTAGTGATTTAATAATGTTTTTAAATCATATGATACTTGTAAGGATTTATCAAATAGTGTTTGGTTATGAAACACCCATATATACACTCTCTGGATATAAAATTTTATACAACTCTCAATCCAAAACTATTTATAGTTTTATAAATGTTGATTACCTATATTTAGTTTATTTTTATAATGCATATAACACTTGAAAAGGTTTTCTATGTGATGTTTTTGGATTTTTGGTATAATCATATATTTATATATATGGTTCTTTATAAATTGCATAATCACCGTTTTTACGTTTTTAAATGATGCACTGTTATGTTAAAAAGTTGTGTTTCCCTACATGCATATTTTTCATAAGTATTCAATGATTCTCTAATTATTTATGAAAACCCAATATATATATATACACACACACATATATATAATTTCATAATTATTTTAAAAACATGTTTTTATTTAAAAAAGTATTAATGGTATTATATTTTCTATCATTTTATTATTTGAAAGCACTACAATTTATTTTTGGGCATAAATATATATCTGTAAACATATTTATTCTCACCTTTTTACATTTTTTATGTCTATATGTTATTCAATGAATTTAATGTTCTCAATTACGTAGACTAATTGTATGTACATGAATACTAATGGAAAATAGTTTCCAAACTATTTTTTGTTATTGTCATCCCAAAATGATAAAAGGTATAATTACATTGTTATCATTACATCCACACATCCCAATTAATAATTTTAGGATTATATGATGGAATTATCATTAAATTACTAAACATATATATACATTCATGAGAACCTGTAGTGAAGTGTGTTTAATTATTTTCTTATGAATGAATATCTCAAATGAAATGAATGTTTTACATTTATAAACATTATATTTCAATTAATGATGAATCTTCGACAATGAATACTATTAGTTAGTAAAATTTGTTATTTAATTTGATTGAAACTACAATTTCCCATGTGTATGAATTTATCATGAATGTTTTGTATAATAAATTCATGAACATGTATATTTGTATATAAAATGTTAACTCTTGTGAAATAAGGGTTTTATATTTAAGAGCCACTATTTTATGTGACATACCTAAACAATCTAATATTTTATTTTCACAAGTTATCATATCCTGTTAAAAATGTGTTTTTTTCATGTATTTCATTAATAATTATGATATTTCTATAGCCTAGATTATAACTGAAAACTATGAACATTTTAAGATGAAATATTACATTTATTGCATGATTCAGTTTATCTTAGTATATAGATACTTATTGAATGAATTAGATTTATCTCTTACGTTAACATATATATTAAGAATTTAATTACTTAAAGTTGTATTTGAAACATTGAATAAAATATTTAATTTAATTACTCAATGTAGTATGGGACACTTTGAGTAAAAGAGAATATTTAAATATTCAGGTTGGTACGAGAAACATTGAATAATAGACTTACTAGAAATTTAAGGAATTCATAAGACTTATTATGTGACTGTTGATGCCCACTATAGCCTCTCAATGTATCAACTGGTTTCATGATACAGACTAGGTCATGGAATATGGGATTGATAGAATAATTATCTATATTCTTGGCATGTCGCATTGAATGAATATTTATGATTGTGAGGCATTATGCATTCCCTTATTACGGGATCACTATACAAACACCCATGTGAATATTCAACCAGTAGAATGTACATGGTTAAGAATCATTTACTAATGATAATACTAAAAAAATAAACATGGCATAATCATGGTTGTAAGATATAATCATTTGTAAAGGATGTTTAGCATCAATTTTGAAAACATTAAAACAAAATTTATAAATTCATCTATAATTTATTGAATTTTATTTATGCGAAAACTGATTTATGATATTGTTTCATGTGAAATTATAATCAATTATTAATTCATTTACAAATTATTACATTCACCCATTAATGTCACCCATAATTTAGTCTGTTCAACTCCTATCTTATATGAAGCATTCCACACATTTTTTTATAAGTATGCATATTTTGAAAAAGTGTTTTATTTGTATCCTTTGAATATATTAATTATTGTGTATGATATTTCCCTACAAATTAATTCTTGAAACATTTGAAAATGATAATGATGTATTAAAAGAAATGTTGTCTTATTTTATGGTAATGTTTTATGTCTGTATAACTATTTTGATGGGGTGTTTTAAAAAATTGATTTTACTAATTATTTTTTAAACCCATTACTGTGTATTTTAAATGATCACTCTACATTTTAAATTTTTTATTACATGATTATTTTATTTTTTATGTTTGAATTGTTCGTTCTTGTGGAAGAAATATAGAGTTTATCTCATACAGTATTGAAGAAATGTATCAGTTGTATCTGGTTTTCCAAAACCTACACAAAGAAGATCATATGTGATGATATTGGTTGTATAATTTTAAGATAATATTTTTACGAAAAAAAATTAAAACTCCTTGTTTTATGTACTAGATCTAATATTTTGGGGTCGGGGAATTACATTTGGAATCAAATAAACTGTCTACACAATTTTGAAAAATTATATCAAAATTAATATTTATCTATGATTTTTTGAGAAGAATGTTTTTTTAAAATTTTCATATGGAAGATTAGAGACCACCTACTTGTCTATTTTCCCTTACAACAGAGATAATAGAATTGATAATATTCCAATATTTTATGGATTAATATGATCACTTTGGAAACCATTGTTTGACCTGCAAACATCTTTTCCACATATATAACACTCCTTGTATACTTCACGTCCATCAAGGATTTAACCTAATTTGTTTCCTCATGTTGCATGCTCAAATCCCACTCTAGGCATGTTAAAGAAAGTACATTGAGGTCTTCTTTTACTTTTTCTCTCTAGCCGATAGTTTTTTAACCCTTGGGGATTTAAGAGAAATTGCAAGAGAGGGAAACCTATGTAGAATATATCTCTGTCATATCAAGTCCTACATGTTATATAGTCGAGTTAAGCAATTTACAATTCTATAGGTTGAGCCTTTTCATTCATTTTAAATACGTAATGTATATACCGATGTCTCACAAAATTAATACCCTCATTAAACTCTCTCGAGATATAATAGTGGTGTACTTGAATTTGACATGAGTAGCTCACGATGCATCTGGACTAGGGAAATTTAGGAATTTGAATTTGTACTATCAATTCATATAACCAAAAGGAACTGGGAAAATCACAGTCACAAGTGGAACATGTGAAGATACATCGAGGTAGATATCAGAAGTTCTAATCCTGTAGGACTGCTAGAGGATATTAAAATTGCAAGGATGAAATTATTTTGAGGGGGAATAATGTGATGCCCATAACCCATAATGTATCATTATAATAAATGACATTTTTTGGTTTAATATGAATTTTTATTTTGGGGAAAATAAATAAACTCAAATCAAACTAACTGAAGGAAAAATTATTGAAAAGTAAAACTATTATTTACTATAACATTGAAGTGGTGCATTGTAATAAGGCTTTTAGTTGACCATTTGTGTTTTAATAAAACTGTTATACTTTCATTAAAAGTTTTAAATTTACTAATATTTTTTTCATTGAAAATAAATTGTGGTATCTAATTTATGATGTATTTTATATATGGATTTTAAAAATATAATACATATAACCACATTATTTAATTTAAAAGGAATATAAATTTAAAAAACTAATGATTTTATATATGATAATGTTGATATATATGTTCTTTTTCTTTCAACATTTTTGGGTTCAATAATTTTTTTAGATAATAATTCAGTGATCACCGCACAATTCAACCAAGGGAAACCGTGAAGGCCAAGACCTCAAGGTCTAATTGGTAATATCACATAGGAAACCAATGTTATGCGAAGAGGGAACCCTGGAGAAGCACTTTCATGGTTCATGTTGAGTCATGAATGGGACAATCCATTCATGGTGTGGGTTAAGTGCACATGAGACTATATATAAGTCCTGCAAGAGCCCTTGGGTAGGGTTGTTGGAAAGGCCCGCATGAAGCCCTATGTGTAGGAGCGCCAGCGTTTGTGAGTGTGTTATTGTTATATTGCTGGTACATTGAGTCTTATATGGCAGTTCAGAAACCTTGTATGTTTCGATGTGGGATGACATTTTTCTGGGAGATCGAATCCAAGTTGTCTGATATCACAGTAAGTGATCTCATCCATATGCACTGGTTACGAATTAAACTCCCACTACCGCATCTTATAATCACATTATTTACTCAACTATTTTATCTATAACTCTTAGATCTCAAAAATAGAACCTATTTCAATCTAGAAGATCCTTTTCATATGTCCGAACAACGAATCTATATATTATAATCTTTTCATCTATTTTTAAATCAAGTGGAGTCTCCATATCCATCTAATAAGACATGGTAAATTATATATGTACCTTTTTTTCCTCTTCATCTTCTCCTTCTTCTTCCTCAAGTCACACCAGTCGACGTGTCACCCCTCCTCCACCATTATTTCTTCCACATTCTGTGTGTCTTAATATAACTATCTATAGACCAATAATCTAGTTTCATTTTTTCACAAGTCTATATGGGAGCATTAATTGAATTAAAACCCAATCTTAGTCCCACACATGATTCCAATAAAAGAAATATATAAAAAACATCACATTTATTTAGGCTTTACCTTGATTTTTTATTTTGTTCTTGTTAGAAATCGTTACATTCGAATTGATTAGATTTTATTAATTTATATATTATGTTAAAATAATATTATATAAAAAATATATAAACATTTGATATAAACCCTTCTTGTACACATAAACCTATCAGTTTTACTTTCCCCTAACTTCTATCAACCCCTACTCGACTGAACCTCACCCTTGGAGACAGTAAGGGTTATTTAATCCTTTTTTTGATATGAAAAACCCTCATATACATTTATGTGTATATAATGTTTTCTACAACATCAAATACTTAGCTATTTTGGGGATTCCAAGTGATTATTATCGTTATTTAGCTGATGTATTGAATGCTTATAATATTTGTAATTGTTTTCAAAGATTTTCCCTTGTGATTTATAAACATGTACATATATATATATTAATATAGATATATTTAAATCCAAATCTAATTTTTGTTTTAATATAATATTTATTAGTGATTAACTAATGTTT
Source organism: Viscum album (assembly GCA_963277665.1). Classification (NCBI taxonomy): domain Eukaryota; kingdom Viridiplantae; phylum Streptophyta; class Magnoliopsida; order Santalales; family Viscaceae; genus Viscum; species Viscum album. The sequence continues at coordinate 41,842,615 of OY728123.1, forward strand.
TTGTAGTATATGTTACTTGTAATGATTTATCAAACCTTTTTTTATATGTTTAAATTCCAAATATACAAATTATGTATATACATTTTTATACAAGTCATAATCATAAACCACATTGGGTTTTATAAATGTTGATTAACAGTATTTAATGGTTTTTTATAATGTGTATAACACCTTAAATGTTTTTCTATGTGTTTTTAGTATCATTCTAAATTTATATATTTAGATATATGGTTTTTTATAAATTAAATACTCAACCTATATTATGTTTTTAAAGGATGTAAAAATATTTTAAAAGGGGGTGTTTCCCTTCCCGCATATTTTATATGATGATTATATTGATTATTTAATTATTTATTAAAAACCAAAATATATATATATAACTATTAACAATTTCATAACAATACGAAAATCATTTTTTCATTTAGAGAAGTTTTAATGGTATTTGATTCTCTTTGATTTTTAGATTTGAAAGCTATAAAATTTATTTTTGGACTTAAATATGTATGAGTAAATATATTGATACTAAATTATTTACATGTTTTATGTTTCAAAGTCATTCCATGAGTTTAATGTTTTTAATTACACAGACTAATATTATGTACATGAATTATAATGGAGAATAATAACAAAACCATTGTTATTATTGTGTGCTGAAAATATTAAAATGGATCACAACTTTATTATCCTTAGATGCATACATCCAAATTTACAATTTTAGGATAAGATGACATAATTATCTTTTGGTTAAAACACATATGTACACTATATGAAGCACATGTAGTGATGTGTGTTTAATTATTTTCTTATGCTTGAATATTTCAAATGAATTTAGTGTTTTACATTTAAAAAAATTATATTTTATTTCAGGATGAATCATCCATAGTGAAGACTATTAATTGTTAATGTTTATGACTTAATTCTATTGACAATTAAATTTATCATGTGTATGGTTTGAACATAATTGATAAGAATATTAAATTTAATAAAAATTTATTTTTTATATAAAATATTTACTTTAATGAAATAAGGGTTTTGAATTTATGAGTAACTATTTAATTTTATAAACCTAAACAATAATTTATTTTATGTGAACCAGTTATCACCACATGTGATAACTGTGTGTTTTTAGGTCAATTCATGTCACTAAAAAATTTCATATAGAAATATCCTAGATTATAATAGACAAACAATGTAGTTTTTTTATTAATGATTACATTTATTTCAAGATTCACAATATTTAATAATATGGAAGGTTTTTCAAGAATGAGATTTATCACATAGGATAACTTATGGATTAAGAATATAATTATTAAAAGTGGTATGTGACAATTTGAAAAAAATATATAATTTAATAATTCAATATGGTGTGGGAAACATTGAATAAAAGACAAAATTTAATCATTCAAATTGTATGGGTCACATTGAATAAATTACTTACTTGACATATGTCGAATTCATTGGACTTATTATGTGATGGGTAAGGCCCACAATAGCCTCTCAATGCATTATTAGGTATCATGAGACAAACTAGGTCTTGGAATGAGGCCTTGAAATAATGATTATGTATGGTTTTGGAATGATGCCTTGACGAGTGTTTTTGATTCTACTATATTATGCATTAACTCATTATGTGGTTAGTATTTATCCATCCTTGTGATTATTCGACAAGTAGAATATCCTTATTTATGAATATTTTATTTAGGATAATGGTAATAAATAAACATATAATAATATGTATATACTAGAAATTCATTTATAAATGTTTTTTAACATCAATTTTAAGAACATGAAAACAAAATATTGAATTCATCTGTCATTTCATGAATTTAATTTATGTGATAAGTGATTTATGATATTGTTTCTTGTATAATTATAAAAAAATATTAAATCATGTTCTAATTAGTACACACACCCTTACATTCCCCCAAAAATGTAGTTTGATAAACTCTTGAATTATAGGCAACATTCCATGAAATTTTGTACATGAATGCAAGTTTTGAAATGTGTTTTATTTGTAGACATTGAATATATAAATTATTATAAATGATATTTCTCTAAAAATTATTTCTACAAATGTTTAAAAAATGATAATGAAATATTATATGAAACATTGATTTCGTTTATGATAATTATTTATGTTTGTATAACTATTTTGATTGGGTGTTTTAAAAAAGTATTTTATTAATTATTTTTAAAATCTTTTATTGAGCATTATAAATTATCACATTAAATTTTTTATTTTGTTTTAGTGGATTATTAGATTTTTCAGTATTGAATTATTCTTTGTAGTGACACCAATATAGTGTTTATCTCATACAGGTTTGAAGAAAAGTATCAGTTGTATCTGATTTTCCATAACCTAAAATGAGAATATCCTCTGTGATGAAATGTGTTGTGTAATTTTATCAGAATCTTTTTACAATTTTTTACACACCACGTTTTAGGAAAACGCTCTAGGATTCTAGGGTTAGGTCGTTACAACATGACCCACTGCAAACATTTAAATTATAAAGGAAAATTTGGGGATGACAATCATTTTCCATTCTGGGTAGTTAACATTGATTATTTCAAGTTGATATTTCATATGTTAGTTATAACACTGAATCTTTTAAAAATATCTATATTGTGGTATAATAACCCACATAAAATATGATAATGAAATATTAAAGGGGATAGTCCATACAAAATTACAAATAGTGACCTTATGTGACAAAATACAACTAATTCTTTAAATGAATTTTGGATATCCCATTTAGAGATGAATGAAAAATGGAAGAAGGGAGGTGAACACACTCTTAATAAAATCAGGGAATTGCAATGTAATATATTTATTATTTTAATAAATTAAGATAAATTCAAAAAATACATTGAAATAATTGGTTCCATGGACATGACGTTCAGAGAGTAATGACTCTTGTAGGTTTGAATTCTGATTTGTGATATTAGGTTATGAGGCATTTCTCCACCACATAGGGGATCTAAAAAACCCAATATCTCATGACTATTTCATATTCCAATTTCAACTATTCCATCATAATGTAATTTCATAAAATTAGTATGGGATTCAAATTGAAATACATTAAGGCTTTAGCATAATTCACTTTCTCCGAGAAGGCATTCACAATGCAATTATAGAGTTTATATTGGAAAATACACCTATAATAAATAATAATTTTATATATCGCTCGTGACATTGATTCTCATATGGGTTGGGCTGTGTGGATACGCTTATAGTAGAAAACAATCCAAAAGTTTGGATCAGCTCCCCAAACCTAATATTTGTCCCCCTCTAAAACCTCTAAAATATTAAAACCATCATTCTAAAAAAGGATGGGTTAAATTTAATCAGAAATCATTCCTCATACATAAATTGGATTTTATAAAACCAATTAAAATAGAAAACTCACATAAAAAACTAGTTATTCATCCACTTATCCTTACAAGATGATGATCCCTATGAGAAATTGAGTTATATCATCAATGATGATATGTTAAATTTTCATAGATGTCCTCAATTCTTCATCAACCATTACCTTATCATCTATTTCACCATGTTAAATACACCTAGGGATCGTACAATTTTCACTAGGAGAATAAATAAATTACTATGAAGAATAAAATTATATTATGAAAATTCTTATGAAAATATCATACACTCTGCTAAATATTTTAATTGAAATAAAATATTTTTCACTATATCACATCCATATATTTTTAATAATTTGATTCTTGATGTCAACTAATAAATCAATTATGGTTCATATTATCACTATGTCACATATAACCCATATTTTTAGTGTGGTGACAACTAATAAACACAAGGAAGAAGACATTACGATCATATGGTATTATCACTGAAAAAAAACTACTCAACCATTAGTCACATATATAGTTGGAATAGAGGAATATTTACACACATGGAATGGTTTATCATATGATATAGAAATGGTTCTTTCATTAATCCTTAAAATGATATTCAATTCAAAGTGACTTTCTTGTAGACAATACGGTGTATAACACAAAATAAAAAATATGTATATCACGTCATGTAACATGGAATATTTTAGAAATAGGGTCGATTTAAAACTCCATCATCCATCTTCATGTTATATATTTGTTTTTTCATTCCATCCCATGGATCATCATATAAATAAACCATAACCCATGTGTTATGGCCTAAGGGAAAAATTGAATCATGAAAACCATATCACCATGTGTTTAAAAAACTAAAGATTTGTAGATATATTAAATTTAAGAAATAATTTCTCATTGAAAAAGAACTAATATATGATTAATAATTCACTCACTATAATTAGGACACAACTGGACACTCCTACCAGTGATTAAATGAATTCATTGAAAACCTGAATCATTATAATTTATTACAAATCTATAAAAAATAAATTATATCTCAATAGTATATATATAAATAAAGTTTAATAATAAATATATTGAATTTTATATAAAAAACCATCCAAACTAGTTCATTTAAACCAAATAGTTTATAATAACATAATCCGATTCACATTTTTAGAATACAAATCAATTTAAATTCAAATACAATTTAAAAATATTTAAAAATAAATATATTATTATTTTTAATGAAACCAGGTGCCATTATCCCAAAAGCCTAAAAAATAATTTTGTTCAAAAAAATGAAATCATTTTTTTAAAATTACATTGAAATTATTAATAATCCCTAAAATCTCATTCTTGTTAAATTCATTATATTTTATAAATACAAATCAACCAAAAAAATCAATAGAAACTATAAATTACACCCATAAAATTTTCCAACTAAGTATATATTAAATTAATGTTTTATCCCTCCTTATAAAATTTATTGGTGATTAATAAGAATAACCAAGGACCTTCCCATTTTATATACTCTTAGTATTTTGAAATGGAATTTAGAATAGTTATCTACAACATATTAAAATAATAAAAATAATATCCTATGATAAAAATAACCATCGACCAAGAAATTCTAATTATATTTTACCAATAAAACAGTAGTCCTGGTATGAGAAATATAATTATCTATATTTACTTTCCATGGATTTTACAAGATATCCATGAGAAAATAAAATTTTAATATAAAAATTATAATATTTCTATAATTATTATCTCTAAATAAATTTTAATAATTGACATAAAGTAAAAAAATATCACCAATTAGTATAATTTTACAAAACAAATTATTATAATGAAAATGGATTGTTTCAGGAATCAAATAATTCTTTAATAATCCTAAAAAATAAAAATTTTCTTTTATTACCAATTATTTAGACCAGACATTAGAAAAAAATTAAAAATAATAATAATTCCCCCTATTAGTTTTGTTGATGTTGTGAAAATAAATGTATCATTATACAATCATGCAATTATCTAAAAAAACTCAAAGTATCCATCATAATTGTTTGTTACAATATGAAATGGTGACACATAACTCACAATCGCTATTCGAGACATAATAAAATCATAACTAATAGAGTTTCAACATAAAAGAATGTGGTATAAGTTTAATATTGATCCTTTATAATGGTATAAAATTGATCCACCCTTAGTTTTGGGGAAAATAAATGAGTGAAAAAATTTATAATATAGTTGAAATAATTCAAGATAATAGAACAACTCGGGATCCCTACCATTCTAAAAATTATAATTTTTAACGATAAAAAAAATACAATTCATCCCTTGTAAAATGTAACAATTAATCCACAAGAAACTCTAATGAAAATCACGAAAATAAATTTAGAATAATAAGAATCCCAATTAGAACTAATGTGTTCATGGACTACTACACATTATATCAAGAATATGGTGGACTACTAATAATATTTTTATATCTTCTCATATGGATTAATAAACTGAATGAATTATAATTCTGTAAAAATTTTATCATATGAATTTATTAATCAAATGTCACCATATAATAATACAATATGAAACCCAATAATCAATTAGAATCATAATTAATTTAATCTCTATCAAAATATATAAATTTAATATAATTTTAATATATTGAAAATATAAATTTATAGTTTCAATCACTCTTAAATCTTTAGAGTGTGATAAAATTTCATTTATAAATAATTTCATCTGTCGCAATACAATTCCATTGACTCAACAAATAATTTTGTTTTTCCTTCATTTCAACATTATATTTAAAATATAAAATTCCACTATTTAATCTAATCATGTTTTAATTTAATTATTCAAGACACCAAATCATAAAAAATTCACATAAAACACATAAAATATCTATTAATGGATCCTATGTTGCTAAATACTACCAAAAAATATTTTTAACCATATGAATATCCCCACATAATGTCTCAATATATAAAACTAAATAACACTAAATGGAATCCAAAATGATATAAACTCTCTAAAAATTGAAAATACAACATACTAATTAATTTTCTAAAAACCATTATAAAACTCACAAATACTAAAAAATTAATTTTAAAATGGAATATATCATATATAAACAAATATCTAATATTTAAAATCTTATAATATTGTTATTCATCATAATATGTTTCAAAAAATAAATTTAATTTTCACATAGAAATACAAAAAATGTCTTCTAAAACACATTACTATTATACTACCCAAATATAATATCACATTTGAGTTACCAATCATAATTTTCTAGTATTTTTTATCTCTGTGAAATTGAAAAAACATTTAAAATACCAATGAATTGTATTTTATAATAACTAATTAGAAAAATTAACAATCATTGTAACAATATGGAGATTCCCAATTGAATAAAATTGTTTTCTATAACTAAAAAAACAAATTCATTACCTTCTGGATGTTAAACACTACTATAAATTTTAATCAAATTATATAGTATTACTGAATTTGATTAATAAAAAAGTGACTAGAAGTTTATTCATAAAAAATAAAATCCATAATATTCAACATTTCCATAAACACTTCATTGGAAAAGTTATATTTGTTATGCATAAAAAAATGGAGAATTTGACTACTAAAAAAGAAGTATGACTCAACCCAAGAGCATTAACTTTTTTCATATGAATTTTCAACATAAAAATATACCCAAATATATATTTCCAAATTTAAAAAAAAAATTAGAAACACGGGTTTTAAATATATTTTGGGAATCCAAAAAGCCATATAATCAAACTCAGAAGATGTAATGTAATATATCCTTTTCTAAATAGATAAATCCCAAAATCAATTTTCATCAATATCATTTTATAATTATTATTCCGATCAATGAACAATGAAACTAATATTTTTATACATCATGTCAATAGACCTATATCCATTCATTAAATTAGTTTTAAACTCTTGATGAGGGAATAACACATAAATTGAAAACATGTTAAATTCAATATATCCATCTAAGTCATTCCTAAACATTCCCATAATTTTAAACAAAAATATATCTCAGTATATAAAACCCAAAAATATAGGGATATTTTTTTATCGTCAATTGTTTATCCCAATGTAAAATTATTTGAAAAAACATAAATAGTCTGTATAATGATGACATTTAATGAATCATCCAAATAATGGATATTTATATATAGGTATGTCCATGGAAAAATAAGTATCATGTTTTTAAAATAATTATAGATACAACACAAAGAAATAAAAATTCCTCTATGAAAAATAAATACACAATCATCCAAAAAAAACATGATCCATGATCAAATAATGTAATATATGTTATATCAATTTGTCAAATAAAATACATAACCTCAATAAAAAAATAACTCTAACCCATTATATTTAATCCCATTAATGTATACAAGTTTGTTTGAGTAAAATTAACCTATAGGATTGCCATTACACCATCATCAATGAGGTGGCCGAGTATGAAATATAACATTGCTGATTTTTTCTCCTATTGTTACACATGCCAATAGTACATGGATAAGAACAAAAAAACGTTTAGGTTTTCTCAATCCACTTACAAAGCCTACTTGGAACTGGTATGAGATATCTATAGATTTTTTATTGGGTTTCCATATACCTAAAGAAATAATAATGTGATATGGGTTGTAGTCGATAAGTGACAAAATTGGATCACATTATACGAAATCAAATTATAACCAATGTTGAGCTTTTTGTAAATACCTATATGAAAGAGGTCATTTGATTTCATGATGTTCAATCTTCTATAATATATGATATGGATCCTTAGCTCACTTCACTATTTTTTATAGTATTCTATAGAAATTGGAATGTCTGGTTTGGTTTAGTACAACATACCATCCATAGTTAGATGGATAGACAAAAAAGTGCTATAATTATTCATAGGGCCCTGATCCCCACTTTCATTCATGACATTTATAGGGATTTATATTACCTTTTACTACTAGTTTAGTTTTCATATTACAACAGTTACAAGTTCATGATCAGAGTGGCTACTTGTATGGCCTTGTATAGCCAACCTTATAAATCATTGTTTTGTTAGATATAGAATAGTATATGTTCCATATACATACTGAGTTTTTTGAACAGATGATAAAATTGATTTAGTTGATTCATCCAATATTGTTGATAAAACAGTTTCTGTAGCGGTTTAGAAACTCCAAGACCATTAGATTAAAAATTTTGTTTATTGGGGGTGTTCGGGGGTGAGGGTGTGGTGTTTTGGGAGTTTTCGGTTGAAGTTGGAGGTACCTCAGAACTATTGATAAAAATAAACATCATATTACTAAGTTATACAACATAAATGTTAGTTTCAAGTTCTTTCAAGGTAGATTTCATGACGTGTGAACATTTTAGATAACATGAAAGCATGTATCATGACATGTAACATATAAGGGTTTAAAAATAAATAATAAAAAGAAACAGTGATTCATTTTTTGGAAAAAACTAAAACCTGAGGTTCAAACATTGTAAATTGGGATTACATGTCAGGAAAACCCCCAATACATTGCAGATTTAATGTTCATTTCTGCTGAATTCTCATTCAATCAGACGTGGTTTCTTCTTCCTCATGTTTTCACTAAACCCATGGTTCCATGATGCATTATTAAAGCCCTTATCCTCCCAAATTCATCCATTTATCCTAGTGGGTTTTCATTTATTTATCCATAACTGATACTTAGTGATTTACTCACCCCTTCCATGGTAGGTTTTCTTCAGATCTTCCTCTGAGATTGCTACAATGTTGTGGTTTGGTTACATGTGTCTATGAAGTGTAATTGTTTTGTTCTTGGGATTTGGTTTTGGATGACTAAGGGTTACTCATGGTAAAAATGTGGTTATAAAGTGTTCCTCTTTTACCTTGGGGCATAGTGAGTTAGAAGGCTTCTTTGATGTAAATATCCTCTTATTTCTCTTCATTTCATATCACACGGAAGGAATTTACATTTTTTACCTATGGAATACGGTTTTTATGGATTAATAAATGATAATGAATTGGTTAATTTTATTTAAATGTTCAATTAGGTTTCATTTATATGCTTTTATAGATTTTATATTATTGTTGATCTTTGGATTGTTTGGGCATGAAGCTCCACTGAATGTTGAGGCCATTTGGGGATTTAATTCATTGGTTATGTCTTTCGTAATTACATCTTGGGTATTGACTTTTGTGATATCTCCCAAAATTGAAAATGATTAATTACATATACAGGGATTATTAAATGTTTTCACATTGATTTTGGTTCATGTGATAACGCTTCTAAAATAATGTGGAATGTGCTAAAATCCACTTTTTTAATATGTAATTGGATTATGATGTGTTTATATGTGAATACATGCATGTGAGACATCTATGTGGGGTAGGGGCATGCAGAGGTGATATATTTTGAGCCTTTATGTAGGGTGGGAGAGGGGGAGGTGGCGAGGAGATTATTTGTCGACCATTCCTTTGAGATGGCAAGGTAACAGTTTGGTGGGGTTTGATTTTTGGGTTGTGAGGTTATATTTGGTGATTCATTATTTTGGGGAGGTGAGGTGACATAATTTTGAGTTGTTATTCATATGGTGTTATGTTGATCTATATTCCTGAGTATTGATGGAATGAATAAATAAATATTTAATAATATTGGAATGACATGGGTTGGTTTAGCTAATGGGATGAAATGGTTAATGAATGATTAAATGGTTGGTTGGTGGTTTAATATGGTCAATTGTAAATAATGAAAATAATGGGATGATTGAATTTATTTGTTTGGAAAAGTGAAATGGGTTTTTTGGTTTCTTGTCAGATATTATGAATTTAGAGGTGGTAGAAAAGGTGACAGTGTTGTGAGTTGGTAGTACATTCAAGAAAACATAGGTTGGTATTTTGTGATTGATACTCTATATAGTTATATATTCTTCTTAATTGAATATTGTCCCCACACATTTAGAGAACTATGTTCCAAATACACTCATAGTCATGTAGGGTATTCCTTCCCAACATCTCCCTTGGAGGATGGTTGAAAGGACTCATACTATTCATGATACCTCTTACAGAAGAGGTAGGCCGCTCAAATGATTTGATGGCCAGAATTCTAATAGAGAATTAGATTTTGTGATGTTTTATCTGAGGTGTCTTTAGGATGAGATGTAATGTGGTGTCCTAGATGTAATTTGGGTGAGTTGTGATGTGATTTCACTGGTGTATTTGGGACGAGTTGTGATGTCTTATTCCATATGTATTTGGCTTGAAATGTGATGGGTTGTCTGGCCCATGTGTGTGGGTGGTAGGTTGTGTTTCGAGGACCATGTTTTTGTGGGTGTGATGTGTTGGGAGGCCTAGATGTGTGCAAGAGGGAAAAAGTGTGAGGCCTGGGTGTTTGAGGGTGAGATCTGATGTGATATATTTTGATGAGGAATGAGTGAATGGACATTTTATATATAATCTAGGAGAATATAATCGGTAGGAAAGCCGTGTGGGGTACCATGTCATCGATATTATATACATAATATTATATTACAAGACATATGTTACTTAGTGAGTGTTCCATGGTGAGGTTGGTTTGGTTAGTATACATTGATTGGTGTTGTTGGTTCTATTGTTTTCTCATGGGTGAATTTGTATTCTTCATTCACATGTGCATGAGGGAATTTGGATATCATAATGAGTATACTTGTATACTAACCCAATGTATATAAAACTTTGTTTAGGTTTCCAGGATGATTTCAAAAACAATGTTAGACCATACTTTATCTGATCCTTTAGAGTTTCAATGTTGCTTCATTACAATTACTTTTGGGATTTTACAATGTAGACTTTTATTTTTATGTGTTCTATCTATAAATTCATGTGGGATAGATTTGTTTTCCCATTTATATTTTGTCTTGGATTTGTTTTTGGATTACTCATTATATCTCCCAATACAAATTATGTTATAAATTGTAATTCCTCCCATTTTTTGAAATTTCTACACCCTTATTGTTAATCCCCAACATAGGGCCTACTAGATGAGGGTTTCGGGGGTTATCATATCTATCCACTCATTATGATATCCTTGGATTGAGGGATTTTTGACATAGGATGTATAATTCATATTCTGATATCCGACATTATCCACTATAATTCTATGTTGGTTACCATGGGTTTTTGAATATTTCAACCTGTATGGGTCATCGACAGATTAGAAGGAAAGAGAACCTTTTCAATGTTTTGTGGGACCTTTTGATGTTAAAGAGAATGTGGGGAATTATTCTAAACATCTATCACATTTTTCATTGATTAAATTGATGAAAAACATGTTCCATGCATCACATCTTAAAAAATAACCACCTGATCTATATTAAGTTCTGAACTTGGGAGATCGTGAGGATGAACATGTTTTATCTCTTAATGAATGTAACGACCAAAAGTTTTATCAAATGAATTCTCTTTTTATAATTATTTCATATAATATAATCACATTATTAATCATAATGACATATAATTATACTAAATATTATGTGACTATTAAACATAATTTTTTGACTTCTATGTTTTGAATTTCAAAAATCTGACATACACGGTTATGTTCAAGAATATTTTTGGGGTCTAATAAGAATTTTTTTTGTGAATAGTAACCTAACCTTATGAATAATAATCTACCCTTATAATAGTAAAAAGGCCCTTATGAATAGTTAATCGTCCAAAACAAGAGTAACTTTACACATGAATAATCAAAAAACATACGCATCTTAGAAAGTGACCATTTCACCATAGTAAACGTTTTGGTATTTTTGTGAGTCATAAATAATTAATTATAGTTAATTAATTAATTTGAAAGAAAATATATTTTCATAAAATGTGTTCATAAATTATAAAATCTATTTCCTCTAGTTTTTATATAATTTTATAAGAACCTACATAGTTTTTGAAATCATTATAAAATCAGTTTTAATTTTAAAGTTGTATTTTTCATGTAAATTATTATTATAATTAAATATTAAATTATTCATATTTGAAAAATTATTTTTGAGAAATTTACCTCATTTATTTATTCTACATGTCTAAAAATGGATGGGGTGATATTTTGGGATATTTTTGAAATACTTGAATTTTTTATGAATAGTGAAATATCGTAATTTACAAATATAAGCTAAATAAACTTACTATAGAGTCATATGTTATGTTCTACTGACTTAAGCCCACTTGATTCGTGATTAAATTATAGAATTACTATTCTTGTTCATGGAAGACTCGATATTCTTTTTCTTGTGGAGAAATAATGAATTAATGAATTTAATATTTAGAAAACCCCTCTCTCCTCTACCATAAAAACCACCCTTCACTCCCTCATTCCCTCACACCTCTCAAGCTTCATTTATTTCCTAAAATCTACCCAAGAATCTTCCATAGCCCCTCCCACACATATGAGATTTTCTGGTCTCATCATTTTACACAGCATAGGCACCTTAAGGTGGATCTCAAGAGGAGGTTTCAAGAGGTATTTTCTCTATTTCACTGATATTAAATTCCTTTCAATTTCATGTTATTTTCTTATTCTATCCCAACCTCTATTAGTAAAAATGTTTTAGTAACTACAGTATTATTCATATACTATATTTTTTATACTAATGGGATATTATATAATTCAACCCACTTTTTCCTCTTCTTTTAAATTTATAAAAGAAAACGTTCTTCGGGAGGTGTTAATCTATCAACTTCGAGAACAACATTTTTTTCATTTCTACCTTCAGATCTAGTCATTAATATATTTTTATGGTTTAATCAGAATTATTAATTTCCTTGAATTCCTTTTTAATGTTCTATAACTAACTTATGTACATATTACTAAATGTTTAATCAAAACAAGTTTGTTGTGGTCGAAAAACCGCCCAAATTAACTCATATAGTCATCATTTAATATTTATCTAATGATAAATATGAGAGGAATACAAGGTAATTAATTATAAGAACATTTTAACTTTTTTAATATAATTAATAGCATGTAATATATGATCTGTATTTTTATCCATGTTCTACATGAACATCAATTCATGAATACATGTGAAATGCTCATGAAAACCATAAAAACAAACATTCCCAAACAATGTTTTTAAACATTATAACTCTTCCAAAGGCCCATAAAATAACACAATAAAACCATAATAAATAATATTAATGAGAAAAAGTTTCTGTAATTTTTATATTAATGATTCTAATGTGGTTATATAGGAAATTAATGAGAAGGAAGCTTTCAGAAATAAGGTAAGGGGAAAATCTAGAACCCAATTTTATTTCATTAGGTTCTACCTCTTTCACTCCAAATTTGTTATGGTCTCTCCTTAAAAATTATTTTTTTCACCATTATCATAACTTTTATAGGATATACATGTTTTCTACTAATGTTTATGTCAATCAAAATGTTCTCTAAAATAACTCTTCTTTTAAAAACTCGCCTTTTACCTCTCATACAAGGTTGATTATATTTAGGAATGTGATATTACGATATGAAACCCATTACTTCCCATGGATTAGTTATGTTCATTATTGATATATTTTTTATGTGGCATGCTTGATAATGATAATTTAATGATGTGATGGGTTCACCCATAATTATATAGCACAATTTAAATGTTTTAATGTGACGGGGGTGCCGAGAATTATACAACGCTCCAATGCATATGGAAAAGTAATGAATCTTATGAGTAAATTTGAAATTATGTGTGAACGCGATGATATATCTATTCAAATTTATGTGTGGTAGTTAACTAATAAGATATAAAGTTTCATTTTTTTGCATTGAAACATTTCATGTCTTATATTTACGCTTCCCCTTATTTTCATGATCCCTTTCCTATGTTATGATTATGCTCACCCATGCTATATTGTACATATCTGTCCCCGTACTAGGTTTTTAGCTCACCACTTTTGATATATATCCTTAGGTGACTACATGTACTAAGGAGAGGTCAAGTGCCAATAAGAATCTAGAGAAGAAGAAATTGAGTAAATTTTTATGCTCAATGTAGTAATAGTTATGTATGGTCCTAGTTTTCCAAGGACGCTAAATCATTGGATACTCTATGTATACTACTATTATATTGATTATATTTAAAATTATGTAATAGTAATGTATGAAACAATTGGGTTTTTATAGTTGTTATCAAAGGAAATGTTTAGTTAATTTGGGAATTATGATTAGTGATCCTTAGAGAAACCCTCTAGTATAAGACATAGTACAAATATGCATACAATAATATTTACGAATGGATCACATAAGATTGGATTTTAGTAAAAATTCATCAAATAAATAAGTTATTCATGACATGTTGACTAATGTATTGTTCTAACCTTCTCTATTTTATAAAATGGTGGGATACAAGAGAAACCAGGCCAACAACTTGTGCGAGGGCCAATGAAACGTTTCCCCAAACGACACCCCCAATAATTTGGGAGGTGATGTTCAAATACTCATGGCGATGCATAACCAACTATATCAGGTTATGAGCAAAAGCCATAATAATGGTTAACATCCTTCTTCACTAAAGATAGAGAAACTTACTGTCAAATGTTTTATGTGGAAATGAGCACTGACATTAAGTGGATCTTTTGATCCACTAGTTACAGAACAGTGGGTTAACTCCATGGAGAATATCTTATCTATTCTTTACTATTCTGAGAGGGAGAAGGTGAAAGTATCCATTTATTGTATAGTTGGATAGGCTGATCAATGGGGGGTATTGATTAAGAACACCATGACAATAGAGGAAATTTAAGATATGGAATGTAATGACTTTTAGATAATGTTTCTTAATAACTATTTCTGAAGAAAGAATTCTATGAAGATGGAGAGAAAATTCGTAGAGAACAAGAAAAAATATGGAGAATCTTTCACAACCTACGAAGTGAATTTCACAAGGCATGCAAGGTACGCTACTGGTTTTCTTATCCACAATGATAGAAAAATTGATAGATTCTTTATTGGATTAAAGCCACACCTTCAAAAGGTTCTTTCAATTCGAGAGTTTGGGAGTTGTGAAGAAGTTGTTCCTTGTGCTCTCAAAGTGGATATAGTGTTTTGAGAATGGACCGACAGCTATGGTGATAAGAAATGAAAATGGAGTTTCATGTTTGAGGATTTGATGACAAATGTTGGAAGAAATATCAAAAACCCACATGCCAAAAATATGGGATGTTGCAGCATGGGAACTACCTGAAAGGGATGAGGAAATGATACATGTGTGGTAAATAATGACACCATCATCAATACTATCTAAAAGATATAAAAAGGAAGCAGAATGTGGAGGATGAAAGGAGAGAACCACTCATGGTTCAATTCTAAAACATTAGAGAGCTAGGTCACTATACATGAAAATTAACTAAACATCAATTTCATGAGGGTAATAAGCGTTAGCAGCCACAAATTCCACAGGAACAAGGAAAGGCTTATGCCATCACAACTACAGAAGTGGAGCAAGATAATTATGTTGTATAAGGTACACTTCCTTGTCACTCAATAATGGAAAAATTATTATTTGATTCTGGTTCTACGCATTACATTATACCTTGCATGTTTGGAAGAACGATAGAATCGAACCATCGAATCCTTGAAGTAGAGATATCTATAAAAACAATACTAGGTGCAATAAATTCATCACAAGTGTTTGACTCTTCTCTTGTTGGAATATGTGGGAATATTTTTCGATGGAATCTTGTAATACTTCACTTGGTGTAATTAGATGCTATAATAGAAATGGATTGGATCTAGTCATATTGAGAACATATCAACTGTCAGAAAAAGGAAATTTCTTTTCATATTCTGAACCATCCCATGTTCCTCTACACATGCAATGAAGATACAGAATCTCTTTTGAAAAATCCTTCAATAGTGTGGGTGTTGATTCCCAATGAAGAAGCACACCTCTCCTAAATGGTTGAGTCAATGGAAACCTCCATCTTTGGGGAAATACCCATATGAGGGAATATAGTGATGTATTTTCGAAGAGTTACCCAAAATTCCAATATATCATTAGGTTGGGCTCTCAATAAAACTCATACCCGGAGCTACTCCTATCTCAAAGTGTCCCTATAAGATAGATCCTATAGAACTAGACGAGTTAATGAAGTATATTTAAGCGCATCTTGATAAAGGGTTCATACGCCCTAATGCATCACCTTTGGGAGCACCAGTTCTCTTTTTGTAGAAGAAGGATGGAAAAATGTGGTTGTGAATCGATTATTGGGAACACAACAACATCACCATAATCAACAAGTATCCTCTTCCAAGGATTGATGACATGGTTGATCACTTAAGAGGAGCTCAATACTTCTCAAAGCTTGATCTTTGTTCTGGATATCATCATGTGATGTTGAAGAATGAAGATATTCAGAAGACTACCTTCTGTACAAGGTATGGACTCTATGAGTTTCTGGTGATGCCCATCTGACATACTAATTCCCTACAATATTAATTTATTTGATGAATAGAGCCTTTAGACATTACCTCATCAAATTTTTGTTTTTGTTTATCGATGATATTATCATCTACTCCAAGAGAAAGGAGGAACATGAATAACATATAAGTCTTTTGTTGGTGACATTGAGAAAGGAGAAGTTGTATGCCATGTTCAGCAAGTGTGACTTTTTGATAAAGAAAGTCACTTTCCTGGGACATGTGATCACAAGTGAAAAAATTTCTGTGGATCCTTCCAGAACCAATGAGATTGAGGAATGGCCCAAGCCCTCAAATTTCGCCGAAATATGTAGTTCTATTAGGTTTTCTGTGTACTACAGAATTTTTGTGAGAAACTTCTCACGATTATCATGCCCAATAACTATGATAACAAGGAAAGTGGTAAAGTAAGTCTAGACAGAAGAATGTGAGGGAATATTCAAGAATCTTAAGAAAAGGCTGATCATTTCACCTGTACTCACACTACCGAAAAGTGGAGAATCTTTTGTTGTATACAGTGATGCTTCAAAGATAGGTTTGGGTTGTGTACTCAAGAAAAATGATAATGTGATAGCATATGCCTCACGGTAGATGAAGATACATGAAAATAACTACCCGACACATGATCTAGAGATGGAATCCATGATTTATGCCTTTAAAATCTGGCGGCACTACCTTTATAGTGACAAGTGTGACATATACACCGACCATAAGAGCCTAAAGTATATATTCACATGAAATGATCTCAAAATGAATAAAATGGGATGGTTAGAGCTAATAACTGATTATGATTTCTCTATACACTATAATCCTGGAAAGGCGAACAAGGTAGCCAATGATCTAAGTAGAAGAAAACTTCTACTCTATTCATGTGGTAGATTAAGAAAGACCATATCTTCTTGGATAAGAAATGGATGAATTTATAAAGCATAAGGGAAAGGGATACATCCTACCATACCCAAATGATTTCACAAGCATACATCCAAGAGAAGATTAAGGAAGCACAAAATAATGATGTGGAGATACATAAGAGGGTGAATCCAGTAAAGTAAGAGAAGCTTAAAAAGTTCTATATCGACGATGATGGCGTGATTTGGTTTGGAACACAACTTTGAGTTCCTTCATCACCCGGGATAAAGAAAGAGCTATTGGAAAACTCACAATGATCAACATTCTATATCCATCATGGGAGTACCAAGATGTATCGTGATCTCCAAGAACCTTCTAGTGGCATAACATGATGTAGAAGATTGACGAATATATCTCAATGTGCTTGGTATGTTAGAAAGATAAAGCATAGCGACAAAAGTACAAAGGCATGATGCAACCATTGCCTATACCCATGTGGAAATGGGAAAATGTTACTATTTACTTTGTCATAGGTCTCCTAGAGACGTTTAAGGGAAATAATGTGATATGGGTTGTGGTTGACCAACTCACCATGACTGCCCATTTTAACGCTATTCTGGAAGATCTCACACTTGAACAACATGCAATGATATATGTGAAGTGGTGAGACTACATGGTGTTACACTCTCAATTGTCTCTGAACATGAACCAAGGTTCACATCCAAATTCTGGAGGATCCTTCAACATGATTTGAGTAATGAAGTAATTTTTAGCACAGCTTATCACCCCAAAAATGTGGCCAATATGAAAGGAAAATTCAGATGCTTGAAGATATACTATGAGCCTGCTCTATTGAATTTAAAGGTGGATGGGATGAGGAACTCGCATTGGATGAGTTCTCATAAAACAATATCATCAACTAGAGTATTCAGATGGCTCCATATGAAGCTCTGTATGGAAATTGATGTAGAAATCCAACCTGTTGTGATGTAGTTGGAGAAAGAAAGCTACTTGGACCCGATCTTGTGCAAGAGGTGACAGAGAAGGTTCAAGTCACCCAGAAACACATCAAAGCTACTTAGATCCAGCAAAAGAGGTATTATGACAACCCTCGAAGGGAATTGGAGTTTGATGTTGGAGGTAAATTCTTCCTTCAAATATCACCATGGAAGAGAGTAATGTGATTTGGAATGAAAGGGAAGATAAGGCCAAGGTACATTGGCCCCTTAGAAATCTTGGACTACATAGGATCTGTGGCCTATCAGCTTGCACTTCCACTGAATAAGGATCAAGTTCATGATTTGTTTCACGTATCAGTCCTGAGAAACTATATTCCAGATGCCACACATATACCCATCTCATATGTGGAACAACTGGAAGATGACCTCTCATATGAGGAGCAGCCAGTATAGATTATGTACCGGAGAGATAAGGTTCTACAAAAAAAACAACCCACCTGGTCAATCTGTTTCTGAGGAACCATAAGTTTGAAGATGCTACATGGGAACCTAAGGAGGATATTAAGGAGAAGTACCCTCACTTGTTTATGTAAAATGAATATTTAAGGGAAAAATTTCATACGGGGGGAAGACTGTAATGACCCAATGTTTTATCAATTGAATTTCCTTCTTATAATTATTCCTTATATTATAATAACATTAGTAATCAAAATGACATATAATTATACTAAATATTATGTGACCATTATACATAATTTTTCCACATCTAGGTTTTGAATTTCAAAAATCTGACATACACGGTTGTGTTCAAGCTGATTTTGGGGGTCCAATAAGAAAAACATAATTTTGGGTGAATAGTAACCTACTATATGAATAGTAACATACCCTTATAAATTGTACTATGACCCTTATGAATACTAAATCGTGCAAAACAAGAGTATCCTTACCCATGAATAGTTAAATAAAATTTAGGCGTCTTAGAAATTGAAAATTTGATCATAGTAAACGTTTTGGTATTTTTATCAGTCATAAATAATTAATTATAATTAATTAGTTCATATAAAATAAAAAAAAATCACTAAATTTTTTTCATTAATTAACAAATCTATGTCTTCTAGTTTTTATATAAATTTATAAGACCCTACATAATTTGTGAATGGATTAAAAAATTAGTTTTAATTTTAAAACTGTATTTTTCAAATATATTATGATTTTAATTAAATATTATATTAATCATAAATATAGATAATTATTTTTAAAAAATGAAATTCATATATTGATTCTACACGTCGAAAAATGGTTGGGGTGAAATTTTGGGATTTTTCGGAAAAAGGTGAACTTTTGATCAATAATGAAATACCGTAATTTACAAAAATAAGCTAAATAAGCTAATTATAGAGTCATGTGTGATTCATACTGATTTATGCCCACTTGGTTCAGGATTAAATTATACAATTACTATTATTTCTCATGGAAGACTCAGTATTCTTTGTCCTGTGGAGAATTAATAAAATATTGAATTTTATATTATGAAAACCCCTCTACACTCCACTATAAATACCAACCTTCAGTCCCTCATTCCCTCACACCACTCAAGTTTCAAGCCTTCACTAAACTCATCCCTATAATCATACCTATCCCCTCCCCCACGTCCAAGAGCTTATATTCTATTCAGAAGACCAAGCATTGGCCCCTTAAGGAGGATCTCAATAGCAGGATTCAAGAGCTAATTTCTCTCCTACTTTTCCTTTAAAATCCATTCAATTTCAAGTTGTTTTCTTATTCTCTCCAAATATATCCTTGTCAAAATGGTTAGGAAACTATATTATTATACATATACTGGAATTTTTTTATACTAAAGGGATATTATATCATCCAACCATCTTTATCCTCTTCTTTTTATTTTATAAATAAAAACGTTGTTCGTGCGGTGTTAATCTATCACTGTTGACAACGACATGTTTTTTTTAATTTAAACCTTTAGATATGTTTATGAAAACATTTTTATGGTTGATAAAGAATATTTGATGTTCTTTAAGTCTAATTTAATGTTCTGGAACTAACTTATGTACATATTAAAAAATGATTAATCAAAACACGTTCGTTGAGGTCGAAAAACCACCTATATAAACTCTAACAATCGTCAATTAATTTTTATGTAATGATTCATCAAAATGTTTAAGAACTATGATCTTCTATTCAGGTATGTTTTCCCTTTTCTAGTCATTTTTTATGAAAAAACAATTTTTGGAAATTTTCTATGTACACATCGTGTACTTTATGAGTACACATCGTTTACTTTGTAGCCTCAGGAGGCTCTGTGCTAGCCGTGTAGTAGTCATACACACGGTAGTGTGGGAGTGACTTGGAGGCCACTTATAGTGGTGTAAAGAAATGGTGTGTACTCGACTTGTACTTAAAAATTACATGCCATGTATTTTGTTTATTTTCATTAAACGCAACGGGGCCACGTCTGATGGATAGAACTGTCTCCATTCAAACCAAGTTCATCCGAGAGCGTTGAGCAGCTGCAGATCTTCAATGATCCCCCTAGCCTTCATTCGTACATCAAATCAAACACCTTCAGTTTCATTGGAATCAGATCAGTGAGTTCGTAACATTCCTAGAGCATCATTTTCCAATTCCCCCTCTTTTCCACACTATTGTGGATTGAATGTTTTATACGTTTTCATCGAACTATGGAGTTCTATGTAGTTTCAAGCTGCGAGGTTCACATATAGAAATCTCCTAACCCCTAGGATTGTGGTTTGTGCACTTCTGTTCAATGTCTTGGAGTTTTATGTGAAGATTCAACCAATAACCTTGAACATGGTATTTCATGTTTACCGTTTTACCCCTGTTGATTGCCTGCCATGTTTGTATGCCTGTGTGGAGGAAAATTTGGGTATGAATAGGGATAATTTCTATGCATTGGATGTATTGACCATGCCTGTTCTGTTTATCACCGTTTGGTCATGCTTAGCTAGTATGGTTTCCTTGACTATTTTCCATGTCTGCTGCTATAGGATGGAGAGTTGTATTTTGACATGCTTGTTATGCTTTAGATTGTTTATCCATGTAGTTCTATTGGTCCTATTCACCGTATTACACTGCTATGCTTGTTGACCAACACAAGGTTGTGAGAACCTGTTGTAGTATATTATATGGGCAATTGACCGGGTGAGCTTCCTCGGAGAGCCTTTGAGCACTTTTGGCTATAAGGGAAATTGACAGAGTGAGCATCATCTGAGAGCCTAGAACCACTAGGGGCTATAAGGGGAATTGATCGAGAGAGATTCCCCAGAGCGTCCTTGATTTATTTAAACAACAATGGGATTTTCCAAATGAGATTCCTTAGAGAGTCTTGGATTTTATTCCAGAACCATTTATACAATAAGGGAAATAGATGGTGAGTGCTTCCTTAGAGAGTCTATGAATGACCTGGGATATAAGGGAAAATTGACCGAGTGAGCTTCCTCAGAGAGTCCTTTACCATGGGGGGATAATAGGAATTGGCCGGGTGAGCTTCCTAAGAGAGTTCCTAAATACCATAGAGTATAAGGGTAATTGACCAAGTGAGCTTCCTCAGAGAGTATTCAAATAGTGAACCAAAGAGGATAGGCTGTGTGCACTTCCTAGAGGGTTACTCTGCCTGATTGATTGTTTGACATTTGAAACTACTTATTACTGATCACCTTACTGTTTACTATTTTCTGTACTTTTACGTACCATATATTCACTGACTATTAGGCATAGATATTCGGGCGGTTGCCTACTGGGATTTAGTCTCACACCCTTTTTGGGTCATGATTTTGGGCTCAAATAGATTATATTGTAGCAGGTATTGATAAGGAAAAGTGCCCCTCTACTTCAGGTACATGATTTGATGTGGAGCTGGAGACAATGGGACCATGCTATGTCTTGCGATGATGAAGAGATTATCTACTTTCTTTTTCACTTTGGATTATCATTGTTTTACGCCAACATTGTGACATGTTTGGCTATTTTCCTAGACATATGTATCATGCATTATTTTATATATGTCCCCCAGTTTATACTACAGGTTTCTGCTATTACGGATTTATTTCATTATTAGTACTTCCACTACTGTGTGTATTTGTTTACTTCCGCTGTGTAATCTGTCAATGAGGGTATAGTTTCCCCACTATCACTCCCAAGGCACTCACTACTAGTCGGCAGCCTCTGGCATTCGGGGAAATGTGCTTGAGGCCATGTGACCAACCGGGTACAGGGCGCCTATGGGTGGCTTCCGAATCCAGGATGTTACAATGTGGTATCAGAGGGTTTGTTTTCTCATGAATTGCTATTTGGAGCCTTATCCAGTGATATGATGAAAATGGGTACATGCTAATAAGATGTGCCTGGAAGTATCTAACCCGTGTACATGGAAAAGAATGTCTACCTCGATGATTGCAATTTTCTGGTTTTTCAAGTATTAAAATTGAACTGTTTTCACCTTGAGTGATTCGCATGATTTTTTCTGTTGTTTTTGATATTATTGAGGTTCTATTTCTGTTTCAACCTGATGGGATGAGGGTATTCCATCTCATGCATCATGTATGCAGTTGCTATAAATCACATGTCATGAATTTTTTACATGAAATCTAGGATGAATTAGTGATTATATGTCGTTGTGATAGGTTATGGGTAAAATATACATGTCGTTTTGATAGTTTCATTAATAGAAAGACATGATGTTTGATAGTGATTTGTTTTGTGTAATGTTTTTCTTTAATGGATGCCATACATTAGTTGTTGAGGTGTTATGATCCCTCATTGACCGAAATTTGGTGGATAATTACTCTGTTTTCCTTTTTATAACATGTGTAAGATGCCAAAAATTGATTCGTGTGGAGTATGGGCCCTCACGGATAGGAATTTGGCACATTTAGTGTTTGTTTCAGTGTTTTCTGGGTTCTGGAGTAGTTTCTGAGGCTTTCTGTCTGGAAAGACCTAGAATACACGTCGTGTAGTATTATGTACATGCCATGTGTTCTTCTGTTGGGGAAGAAACTTTTTTTCTTAAATACATGCCTTGTACTTTATGTACACGCTTGGTAGTATCTGACCGTGTCATAGGCTGTGTGGGAAGAGACAGGGGATGGGAAATGTCCAGTGGGAACATAACACGTACTGGATGAACATGCTGTGTAGTATCAACTCAGTGTCTACCCGTGTAACCGACAACACGGACGATTAAGACATTAAGATACTCATGTTTTGTCCGCGTTGAACATGTTGTGTGGTCTGACCTTGGGACCCAGCCATGTCGCGAACAACACGGGTTGGTGTTAACCATTCTACGTAAACATTGTTTCAGCCTTGAACACGCCGTGTAGTCTGACTGAGTTACCCGGTCGTGTCACGAACAACATGGGTCAGTGTTATCCTTTCACAAACATGCCATTTCTGTTCAGAATATGCCATGTAATGTGAGCCATGTGTCGGGCTTTTTCATTAACAACACGGACTAGGTGAATCTTGTCTAGTACACACCATGTCTATCTTGAACATGCTTATTAGCCTTTTCTTAGGAGATCCATGTGTCTTAACCGTGTAAAGGAATCGGGAAGGGGAAGAGGATTCAAGTACACGCCGTTATTTAGGACATCATGCCATGTGTTTGGGGAGTTACATGACCAGTTTAGGGAGGAGTAAACACCCCTGGAAATGACATAAGGGAACAATATGTGTAGGAAATTTACACGCCTTGTAGTCATGTATTATAAAACTAGAGTTCTTTTTTCTCATGTTTAACTTTTTACAATTCTTTTTTTCATCCTCGATAATCTTGATCTAGGGTGTGTGCCTAACCTTTTAGAGAAATGCCACCGATATATCCTCTAGTTGTGCACCAATTTCCAGAAAATGATCAAACACCAGATATGTCCGATGAGGGAGTAACTGCAGATCCTCCTATTGTGCCTGCATTGGCACTAGCCTTTGTAGATGACATAGGTGTTGATGCACAATTTAGGGAGGGCTTTCTGAAGATGATGCAGACCTTTCAGGGAGAACTGCCTCCTTCCCCATTAATGGCTAATTTTATGCGGGTCTTCCAGCAGCAACCTCCTCCATCTTTATGAGGGTATGTAGGATCTCGGGCTGCAAAGTCATGTCTAGAATCCACGCTGACAA
The DNA here is from genome assembly GCA_963277665.1 of Viscum album. Taxonomy (NCBI): domain Eukaryota; kingdom Viridiplantae; phylum Streptophyta; class Magnoliopsida; order Santalales; family Viscaceae; genus Viscum; species Viscum album. Next base: position 41,867,411 of record OY728123.1, read on the forward strand.
TTATCAAGCATCTATAGATACCTCCAGAGAAGAGGGTGAATATCAATACCTAAATGCTTCGAAACTACACCAAGAAGAGTTGGGATGTGATATCATAGGCGGGCCACCAACAGAGTATTTCATGAGAAGATTTTAGGAGAAACTATTTTTGATTACAACTATTTGGAGACCTTGAGAGTCGATCGAGCCAGAGAGTTCATGAGTCTGCAGAATGTTACTCTTTCTGTTATACAGTATTCTCCTCAATTTACTGAGCTGTAGAATTTCATGCCTATTCTAAGAGGTGATGAGTTCTTTCATTCCTAGATGATTGAGGATGGTCTATGGCATGACATCTGATCATAGGTTAACATCTTCAGGTTGACTTCAATATCTTATATCATCAACCAGGCACTGATTAAAGAGCGCAATTTTTGGGATTCTGGAGCTGTGAGGCAGGTTGGTTTAGCATACATAGTTAGTGCTCCGCAAGCTGATAGTAGGAAGAGCCGCATAGAGCTCTCACAATGAGATCAGACCAAGATGGATGCATCTTCAGGTGGCAAGGTAGTGTGTACCAGTGTGGGAGAAGCTGGAATATGGGGCCATGTTTCCTGAGAGACCCTATGGAGTGCCGATCATTTGAAAATATGGGACATCTTCTGTGCTTTTGTCAGTTCTTCTAACCAGAAGCTGGTGAGAGGGGTTCTTCTATGAATCCTCATTCAAGAGCAGCACCACCAGTTTCTCACCAGTCGTGTAAATGGAGTTCTTCCGTCCATTCATGCCGAGGTGGTGATCATGATCATGGTATCCAATCACAGAATTTTCAGCGGCATCAGGGCAAATCTACTCAGAGTGGTTAGGCAGGGTCATAGGTCTATGGAACATGCCAGACTATTGTAGTGGATTAGACCCAACAAGAGCAGGATCCTGAACCATCCACAGTTAGAGGTACGATCATAGTAGCCTCAATTTTAGCTTCTTATCTTTTTGATACATTGGCTTCCCATAGCTTAATATATGTTTCTTTTGTAGAGATCCTTAGTCACTACATCATTTCTTCTTCTGATATCTTGATGCTAGACACTCTATTGGGGACTAGAATAGATTTTGTACGTCGGTGCAAGGAGTGACCTATAGAGGTTGGTGGGTGTCACTTATTATGGGACCTCTATGTCCTAGAGATAACATCCCATGATTCCATTCTTTGAATGGACTGGCTAGTTCCCTTCTAGGAATTTGTCGACTTTTATCACCACATGGTGAGTTTCAAATCACCATAGGGTGGATCCTTTCTCATAAGGTTGAGTGGGATGTCTAGATGAACATATCGGGTCCAGAGCATCATGGGTTGGGAGGAGTTACATCATAGATTGGTAGTCTCTATCGGGATGTCCGGGGGACATCACAGTTAGACATTCCTCTAGGGATGGATCGTCTTAGAGATGTCTTTGCAAAATACTTTTCTGTATTTCCTCCAAAGTTTGAGGTATAATTTTCTATAGATCTTATGCGAGGAGCAGCACCGGTGACCATTCCTCCTTATTGGATTGCTACACTAGAGTTGTTGGAGGTCAAGAAACATTTGGAGGAGTTGCAGGCGAAGGGTTTCCTGTAACTCAGTACTTCTCCTTGGGGTTCACACATCCTGTTAGCGAAGAAAGCAGATGGTACCCTCATGATTTGTGTGGATTATCGGAATTAGAACAAGTTGATGGTCCAGAACCGATATCTCTTTCCTGGGATTGATGATCTCTTGGATTAGATTCGAGGATCCCGACTGTCCTCAATGATTGAATTGTGGTCTGATTATCATCAGTTGTGTGTTAAACCATCTAATATACCTCTTACATCCTTCTAATGAAGGTATGGTCTATATGAGTATATGGTCATGCTGTTCGGTCTCACAAACGCGCCTACAGTTTTCATGGAACTGATGAACCGAGTGTTCTATCCTTACATGGATTATTTCATGGCTGTCTTAGTGGATGATATCATGGCATACTCTCACACTTGTCATGACCATGATACCCATATTGTGATCATTTTGAGTACACTGAGGGAGCATCAGTTATATGCTAAGCTCTCAAAGTGCAACTTTTGGATGAATCTGGTTCACTTCAAGGGTCATGTTATCTCAGAGGCAGGAGTATCAGTAGACCCAGAGAAAGTGAGAATTGTAGTTTCCTGGGAGTAGCCGAAGAACGTCATTGAGGTGAGGAGTTTTCAATGGTTGGCTGGATGCTATAGATTTTTCATTAATAACCTTCCTCGCATAGAAGCATTACTAACAGTTCTGACTAAGAAGGATGCAAATTTCTTATGGTCAGATTCTAGTGAATCAACAATTCAAGAGATGAAGAGAGGTTTACTTCAACATCAATACTAGTATTTCCATATCCGGGAAAGATCTATTATTTTTATTATGATGATTCAGTTATTAGGCTGGGAGATATACTTATGCAGGGTGAATGAGTCATTTCTTATGGGTCCCAACATTTGAGACCACAAGAGAGGAATTACCTGACGCCTGATCTGGAGTTGGAAGTTGTTGTTCATGACCTATGCTATTGGAGACATTATATTCTGGGAGAGCACTTTGTGGTTTTCACTGACCACAAGAGTCTCAAGTACATCTTCACTCAACGTGATCTGAATTTGAGACTGCACAGGTGGGTCGAGTATCTATAGTCCATTGACATTGAGCTTTCCTACACACATGGTAAGGGTTATGCGGTGGCTGATACATTGAGCAAGAGGACTCAGATACAGGCCGTTCAAGAGGCCAGTAGGGTTTGTAAGCTTTTGACTATGTTCTCTGAGATTCATTTAGTGGTTCATGAAAGACACGGGTATACTTTTATATCTTCTATAGTAGTTACCTCTACTCTTTTTGATCGTGTTTGAATGAGGCAACTATCAGATTCTGAAGGCCTATTCCTAAGGTAGAGTGTGTCAGGAAAGGACCCAATTCCTAGTTGGACCATAGGTTATGATCATATCATGCATTTCCAAGGGTGCATATGGGTGCTAGAAGACATATGCGATGAGCTGATATAGGATTTTCATTCCTCAGTTTGGGCATTTCATCCTGGTGTCACCAAAATTTATCATGGCCTACACTATCGGTATTGGTGGCCATGTATGAAGAATTATTTTTCTAGATTCAACATGAGGTGTTCCATGTTTCATCATGTGAAGGTGGAGCATCAACATCCAGTAGAGATTTTACAGTAGTTATCCATTCCCGAGTGGAAGTGGAACGACGTTACGATGGATTTCCTGACATGTTTACAAAGGTATCATTAAGGGAATGATGTTGTTTGGGTTTTCATTGATAGACTCACAAAGGTTTCTCACATATTGGAGATCAAGGATACTTTCAGTGTTGATGAGCTGGGACGGTTTTACATCTGAGATATTATACGTCTTTATGGAGTTCCAAACTCCATTGAATCATAAAGGGATGCACTTTTTACGTCTCAGGTCTGGCAGGGTCTTAAGAAGGCTTTGGGTACCAATGTACTTTTTAGAACAGCTTTGCACCCCCAGACAGATTGCCAGTCCAAGCATACGAGTCAGGTGCTTGAGGACTTTGTCCGCGCATTAATATGGAATTTTGGAGGTTCTGGGGAGAAGAAAATACCTCTTGTGGAGTTTTCCTACAATATTAGTTTTCAAAAATCTATTCATATTGAACCTTATGAGACATTGTACGGTAGGCCATGTTGATCACCCTTATATTGGATGGTGGCAGAAGAGGCTGCTTTGCTGGGACCTCATCTTGTTCAGGAGACCACAAAGTAGATAGAGTTGTTTTAGAAGAGGATGGATATTGCACAATCTCGATAGAAGTCTTATGCAGATCAGTAGAGATGACCTCTACAGTTCGAGGATGGGAATCAAGTTTTCCTGTATGTCACACTGAGGTTGGGACACAAGAGGTTCATTAGGAAGGTTAATCATTCACCGAGGTATGCCTGAACATTTGATGTGTTGGAGAGAGTTGGGCTGGTTTCCTACCGGTTGCAGTTACCTCAGAGGTACGAAGCTATGCACGAAGTCTTCCACATTTCGTAGCTTCGAAGTTACGTCTCAGACCAGTATCATGTCTTCTTACCCAAGGCGGATGAGCTAGAAGTTGATGCGTAGTTTGAAGAGAATACAATACAGATTGTGGATCATAGTAAAAAAGGTTCTATGTGGCCTGTCTATTCCTATGGTACGAGTTCTATGGAAGCACGGGCGGGTGGAGGACGAGACCTGGGAGAGGGAGGATTATGTACGAGCATAGTGGTCAAATTTGTTCGGTTTTTCTTCTTCTATTCCACGCTAGGGAAATTTGGGGACATATTTCTTTATGGAGAGATGTTTGTAAGAACTAGGATCTTATTTTCTGGTATGTTTTTCCTTTTTTGGTTGTTTTTTAGGAAAACAGAATTTCTGGAAATTTTATATGTACACGTCGTGTGATTTATGAGTACATGTCGTGTACTTTCATACCACAGGAGGTCGTGTGCTAGTCGGGTAGTAGCCTCACACACGACCATGTGGGAGTGAATTTTAGGCCGCTTAAAGTGGAGTATAGAAACAGCGAGCACAAGCCATGTACTTAAAAAGTACACACCATGTATTTTGTTTTTTTCATTAAACGCACCAGGGTCGTGTCTAACGGACAGAACCATCCCCTTCCAAACCTAGATTGTACGAGAGTGTCGAGCAGCCAGGGATCTTTTATGAGAACCCAAGACTCCACCCGTCGTCTGAATTAAACATCATTGGTTTCATTGGAATCACATTTGTGAGTTCTTCCTTCTCCTTGAGCACCATTTTCCAATTCCTCCTCTTTTCCATGTTATTATGGATTGAATGTTTTATAAGATTCCATATATCTTCATCATTCTAAGGAGTTTCAAGCTGCAAGGTTCACATATAGAGATATCATATCTCTGAGGTAGGTGGAATGTTCCTTTCAGTTCAATTTATGTGACTATTATGTGCATATTTTACCAATACCATTGAACGAGGTATAGTGTGTTTAACGTTTTACCCCTGTTATTTTCCTTCCATGCTTGTATTCATGTGTAGAGGTAAATTTGGATATTAATGGGAATAATTTCTATTATTTGGATGTATTTCCCATGCATGTTCTATTTATGATCGATTGGTCCTGCTTTGCCAGTTTTCCATGCCTGCTATTATAGGATGGGGAGTTTTATTTTGACATGCTTGTTATGTTGTACACTATTTATCCATGTAGTTCTATAGGTTTACATGACCATATTACACTTCTATGATCGTTGACATACATAGGACCGAGAGAACCTGGTGCGGTATACTATAAGGGGAATTGACCAGGTGAACTTCATCAGAGAGTCTTTGAGCAGTTTTGGATATAAGGGAGATTGACCAAGTGAGAATCATCAGAGAGCCTAGAACTAGTTGGGGATGTATAAGTAATTGACTAAGCGAGCTTCCTCATAGATTCCTTGATTTATTTATACTATACGAGGACTTACCGCGTGAGCTTCCCCAGAGATTCTTTGATTTTATTCTAGAACTATTTAGACTATTAGGGGAATTGACAGTGAGTTCTTCCTCAGAGAGTATATGAATGATCTGGGCTATAAGATGAATTGACTGAATGAGTTTCCTCAGAGAGTCCTTGACCTTGGGGTATAAGAGGAATTGACCGAGTGATCTTCCTTAGAGATATCCGGACAACCTTAGACTATAAGGGGAACTCACCAGGTGAGCTTCCCCAGAGAGTCTTCTTATACTGAACCAGAGAGGATAAGATATGTGCACTTCCTAGTGGGTTATTGTGCTTGATTGATTGTTTGACCTTTGTACCTGTTTACTATTGTGTACCTTAATGTTTACTGTTTTATGTACTTTTACATTCCATATATTCTCTGACTGTTAGGCACAAATTTTTAGGTGGTTGCCTTCTGGGATTTAGTTTCACACCCTATTTGGGTAATTCTTTTGGCCCAAATATATTATATTGTTTCATGTATAGATAAGGTCAAGTTCCCTTCTACTTCAAGTAAATGATTTGTTGTGGAGTAGGAGAGGATGAGACCATTCTATGACCTGTGATGCTGAGGAGTTTACCTACTTACTTTTTCACATTGGTTTAGCACTGTTGTACTCTAGCATTGGGACTTTTTGGTTGTTTTCCTAGGAATATGTATCATGCATTATTTTATATATGTTCTCTATTTTATACATTAATTTTATACTATTACTATTGTATGTCATTATTACCGCTTCTGATATTGTATGTATTTGATTACTTTTATTGTGTACTCTACCAATGAGATCATATTTTCCCCAATATCACACCCAATTCCCTCACTACTAGTTTGATGCCTTTGGCTTTCAGGGATACATTGTTTGAGGCCATTTGACCAACTAGATATGGGGCGCCTCTGGGTGGCTTTCGGAACCAGGACGTTACAAAAAGGAATACAAGGTAATTCATTATAATATAATTTTAACATCTATAGTATCATTAATAACATGGAATATATTTTCTAGATGTTTATCCATGTTCTACACAAACTTCAATTCATGAATACTTGTGAAATGATCAAGAAAACCATAGAAATGAACATCCCTGAACAATGTTTTTAAAATCTATAACTCATCCAATGGAACAAAAATAACCTAATGAAACCATATTGAAATATATTATTGTATAAAAGTATATTTAATTATTAAATTAATGAATCTAATTTAGTTATATAGGACATTAATGCGAATGAATCATTCAGATATAAGGTAAGGGGAAAATCTAGAACCGAATTTTCTTTCTTCGGTTTCTTCCTCTATCACTACAAATTTTGTATGGTCACTCCTTAAAAATAATTTATTCATAATTATCTTAACTTTTCTAGGATATACATGTTTTCTACTAATGTTTATTTCAAACAAGGTGTTTTCCAAAAGAACACTTATTTTAAGAAATCAACTTTTACCTCTCATTCAAGGTTGATGGTTCTTATATCAAGTATGTTATTCCTTCATTCTTTTGGGATCCTAACGTTTATGAATGAGTTCTTATGTGATGAAACACATTACTTTCCAAGGGTTAGTTATGTTCATTATTGATATATGTTCTACGCGGAATGCATGATAATGATAATGTTATGATGTGACGGGTGCGCCTGGAATTATATAGAGCACCAATTCATTGGGTAAAGTGATGAATCATGTGAGTAAATCTGAAATTATGTGTGAAAAATATGATAGCTTTGTTCAAAATTATGTGTGGACGTTAAACACTAATACATGATGTTTCATTTTTATGAATTTCCACATTTCATTTCTTATATTTATGCTTCCCCTTATGTTCATGATCCTTTGCCTACGTAATTATTATTCTCAACCAAGCTATATTGTTCTTATCTGTCCCCTTACTAGGATTCTAGCTCACCCCCTTTTATATATATCCTCAAGTGACTACATGTACTAAGGAGATGTAGAGTGCCAATAAGAAGCCATAGAAGAAGAAATTAAATTAATGTTTTTGCTCGATGATTTAATTTTATGTATGGTCCTAGTTTTCCTGAGACACTAAACCATTGGATCCTCTATGTGTAATACTCTTTTGTTGTTTATCATTAATAGTTTGTAATAGTAATGTAAGAAATTTTTGGGTCACTATATAGATCACTCAGTTATGATAGTTTATTTTTGAATAATAGGTACTAACTTGGAGGCCGATACCTTTCTTTTAAGTGATATGGAATCAGGGAGATAATAGTCTGGAGACGCGGGAGAGGGAGCCACTAATGGGTGGGTAGTGGCCACATCATTTTGACAACGAATCTTCTTAATACGAATTTTGTAGACAAAATTTATTCTATAGTGGGGATATTTTTACATCCTCCTACAATTTTAATTTATTCTCGAACTTATCATTTGATCATAATTTAGTTTGTTTTTTAAGTCATGTTTTCGGAGAAAATTATTTTAATTTTGTAATGTTTTGGTGGGGCACACAGTTTATGAAGGGATTTATCAAATTATTCTCCCTCTCAATAGAAATCATAGAAACACGAACATTGAGGGGAATCATAGATAACACACAATTTGAGGACTGTACATCCAGCTTTTCGAAAATGTCCAACATCGAATAAAGGGGACACTGTTAGTTCACATTGTTTGTCTAAATGTGTGAACCTGCTCAGCTAACTGTACGTATGATGTATTTGTATTCCAAAAAATTATTTTTAAAACTACAAAACTCCATGTTTATGTTCACAATGGTAAACTTTAACCCAAATATGATTTCGTCTACCATAGTGCCTCTAAAAAGATGAATATTTCCCCGAAACACCTCTCCATATGTGAATAGATGCTTGATGAAATACATTCGATCTCTTCCCAGAAAATTACCCCTCACGTTTTCTTTCTCTAGTTATTTCTTCACTCCTCTATAGGAATTTATAGATCATCATGTTGTTAGTGGATCTAATATCCACTTCCATTGTTCATGATTTTTTTGTATCCTCATTATGGATGTTCTTTTTTGGATTTCCCAAGTAAGGGATTTGTGTTTCTTAATCTAAAATTCTATGTTTGTTGGTTACCTTTATGATGGAAAATTTTATTAACTGTAATTTGAATTATTTAAATTAAATTGTTTGATTCAAATTTTATGTCAATTAATTGGTTTCTTAATTACCCTAATCGATTCAATTGGGTGATTAATTGGATATGGAACAAAATTGGGAAAATATAAATTCTAGGAAATTACAGTGGGTGTGGGGAATTGATGGAAAATTATAATATTTAAATAGTTTCATTAAAAATGAGAAATTAATTTGATGAAAATTATTTCAAATTTTTATGTCAGAAAAATGGATTAAAATAGGTGTCATAGAAACGAGTTTTGTTTTATCATTGAAAAAGGTATGATTTGATTAAAAATTAATTTTGGTATTTAAATGGATTTTGGGATATTGTAAATGGAACAAGGGGTAAATTAAATTTTGGATAGTTTTGTAAAATATTCCCATTAATGATTATTGTTACAGAACATGAAATCCTAGGTAGTTATTGATTTATTTGGATTTCATTCTTTTGATTCTTTAAAACTACATTAATATCTAGTGTAATAGGCTATATACCCAATGTGATGGTGATGTTCCTCCTTTGACGAGTGTATGTGGGATGTTTATATACACACATATTCATGATTAACATTCGACTATGTGAGTATCACATAAAACTAATCATTAACACCTCTTATAAGATGCTTGTGTTTCTCATTTTAAATGCATTGATACTTATAATATTTTTTATAATATTTTAAACATTATTGGTTGATTTATATAATATATTTTATATATAATGTTTGTTAAGATATTATTTGGAAAAGTTTCTATATTTTGAAATGTAAGTAAATATTTTGTTTGAATATTAATACAAAAACACCAAGTAAGTTTAATTGACAACGAGATTTATATTTTTACAATAAAATGTTAATATCTTATTATCGAATACTTTGTGAGACCCTACTATGATTTTATATCAGATCCTACATGGGCCTTTTGGTGTTTTTTTATTATCTCCATCTTGGTTTGAGTATGTGTTATTTTCCAATTGTAGGATGTTCAGGTTTCTAATCCTTGGGCATGGGTATTTTCATCCAATTGGAGATGATTATTATCTTATTTTTTTGTACTTGTGTCCTTACATTAAGTTGTTCAAACCTATTTAATATATGATACACATACCCTTGGGTAGTATTCCTTGTATTCATACTAAATTTTTTTAACATTATTCTAGATTATTTGTGGAAAATGTATTCCTAATTCCATATTTTATGATCATACATGATTGCCACCAACCTATAGACATTGGAAACACACTTGGGGTTATGTTATGGCTGATTAGTTATTAGGTTACCGTGGTATCTGGGCCGGTTCATGACTTAATTCACACAGTAATATTTTTTTGAAAAAGTCATCATTAAATAAATTTTTTGGATTCAATTTCAACTAGTATAGCCTCTAAAATCTTGGAATCTATTAGTTTCCCAAATTATTTAGTAAATTATTAATTTTTTCATAAATTGTTATAATATTAAATTATTTCAACCCTTATAAAATATTAATAATAATATATATTTATATTTAAAATAAACATAATAAATATTTACGGCCATTGATTTGAATATTTAGTTTCCCAAAATCTAATAATCAACATTATATAACCTCATATTTCATAGCATTTTCATATTAAACCATTGGATATGAATAATAACATTTAGTGATACAGTAACACCCCGACACAAATCACCAGGTTGAGACTAGAGAGGTACACAACGTTAATTTTTAATCCCCATATTATTTCATCTATCAACTATTAGTGATGGTCTAATGTGAACTCACAGAGAGACTATACAATTAATAAGAGTTTGTAGAAACATGTATATAAAAAAATATACAACAATAGACAAATAGAGGACCATGAATCCAATAAGAAAACATTATGTAATTAATAAATGTGATCGTAATTGGATCCTATAGTGAAGATAGTATCCAATATGTTTATGACACATACTTTCAATCAAATAAATAATATAGTAAAATAAAAAAATACCAATGTGGGTTAACACTGTGCTCTAAGACCTAATTAAAGATAACTAATAGAATATAATTGAGACATCCCATTAATATTATTATAGTGGATATTCATTTTTCTACATTGATATTGTATTTAATTAGATATATTTTCAATTCACATTATTACGATCCTTTCTATATCCATAACAGTTTGGGTTTTTGGAAAATAAAAAAGTATCCACTTATTACATGTAATATCTTCAAAATATTAGATAATTATATTCCAATATATTTGTATTCTATGTAAACCAATATATAAAACCATTCTTCAGAAGCGGGTGAATGAAATAATAATAATGCGTGAACACATATTCTTATTAAGGTTAAACAATTGATATTTCTATTATTAATTGTGAATAACATGATCAAGTGGGTATGAAAACACGAGGGGAACATTATAAATGCATTCCCATTTTATCATAGGTCATAATCATGAGTTAATAAATATAAATAGTAGTATTATTAAATTGGAATATTAAATTATTTTTCAAATTTTCAATTAGCGAGCATAACATTTCCCAATGACATAATTTTGTAAAATAAACATAAAAAATGAACAAAATTTCCTTAGCCAATTCTTACCAAAATATTGTCAACGTGGAAGGGGTTTACAACCAATTTAATCAAATACATATTAATTATTCACTCCCAATAAAATTATTGTGTGATGATACCATTACTAAAATTGACTCACTCCATATTATAGTCTTTATTTTCCAAAATGATATCCATTTATACCGATTATATTGGATGATTATAAAATTCTTGTACCACACATAACAAAATAATAATCAATTGAAATGTTCTATAAAATATTATAATTCATTATTCATATGAGAGTTCTCATGGAAAAGAATAGGGTTTTATAAATATTTCATCATTTAATAGATGTAAAATAATGGGTAAATTAATATACAATTGAAACATCTAAATATTATAATCATAAAAAAAATAAGGAAAGAATATGTATGTTGAATTTGGATCATATCCCCAGTAAGAAATAATTAACATCAATGTATGTTATCAAATATAGAAAAATCCTTCAAAATAAAAATCAACTGTTTTTTTAAAATAAATTTTCCATTTTGAAATAACTTATTTAAAATATTAAAAAATTTCACAAATATAAAAGAAACAAATTTCAATGAAAATTAATTTTGATACATGAAATTGAAACATAAAGTCCATGAGAATTCATGATGAAATAAAATCTAGTTCATGTAGTGTAAATTAAAACAATAGTTACTTTCACAATTTTGGTAAAAAACCAAAGGCATATCATTAATAAAACAACATTAATATTCATTTTAAATCATTTTGTAAAAAGGACTATCGTTCTCAAAAATTAATTTTACCAATAATATTAAATAAAAGATCATTATTCAAAATATTTTTAGAAAAAAAGCTTATGTATCAAAAATAATTTTGGGTCAAATTGAGAAGGAATTTATGTTTAAAAAAAATCGCCTCATAGGTTATAAAAATTATTAAATAATTAGAAAATATGTAATAATTATAAATAAATAGGGTGTAATCATAATCTTGTTATTATTGATATATATTTCATATAATTTCATTATAAGAAACATAATCATAAGCACCCCTAATAAACAATGAAATTATAATTGAAATGTCATAACAAATTGGTAATATTTTAATCAAAACCACATTAAAGAGAGAAATGCATATGGATATTTAAATAAATCAAAAATTAATATGAATTATTATAAAGCATATTCCTGGGATTTATTCACACCAATAAAATGAATCAAGTGAATAAGAAGTAATGTGCCTCCCATTAATTATTATCATAATAAAACCCCATACCTCATGTTCGACAACCATTAAAATATATATGCCCCAATTTATAATAATTTAAAATATATTAGGTTTTTGTATAATATTCATGTAAATAGTTAAATTTTAATATAATATCTACAAATGAAATGGTGTCACTGATTTATTCTAAATTCATTCTAACAATCATTGGTTCTGTTTGTTAAAAAATCAGTTTTCATAAGAATTTTGGTTTGGTAGTTCTGGACCTTATTCATTGTCCATAGATCCATAATCTCTACAATATTAATGATGAAAAAATATAATATATATTTATTATAAATTTATATAATGTCATTCGTAATTGTAAGATATTCAAAAATGAGTTAAACTATTCATAGAGATAGCATGACATACGTACACATGAATGCCATTTTATCTTTTCTATGGATGTAATTAGTGAAAGATAAATAATAATTACCATTTTTATAATCATTATTATAAAATATATATCATATATATTCATTAATCTATCCTTTATATAATCAATGAATATTATCAATTAAAAAATGAATCACATCAATTATCATAGATTCCATTCAACATATACACATGAGAAAAATTATATTCATCTAATGGATAAAAAGAAAAAAAATATAGAAATGATATGGTAATTCTCGAATAATATTATTGTGATAAATAACTTTTAGAATCATGTAAAATTCTTAGTAAACACCCATGTACTATGGTGATCAAAAATTATTTGTATCATTATGTGGAGGAAGTAGCTCACTCATACACATGAACAATAGTTTCCCTTCCCATTGGGTGAAGAAAGGAAAAATAATGGTTGTTACCTAATCAAAATTACATTTTAGTAAATTTAATGACTTTTTTAAATTTATCATGATTAAATTTAAATTAATTTTTTTATAATAATAAATAATATGAATGAGGTTTGGAAGGGTGATTTAATCTCCTTTGGTTTTCCTCATTCAAATTATTTACTAATGAAATTTGGAATAATCATTGAATAATAAAAACACAAATTATTAATTTCTAGGTATGTTTATAAGTTAATTAATAAGGGTTTTATTAGATATATTTCATAATGTGGTGTAATAGAGATAATGGTGATGTGTCCTTTTGTATGTGTAGGAGAGGAAACAATTGATATTTCATAAGATATTAAAAATTTAGTAAATTTTTACTCAATAATGATGTTTAAAAATTTTAATATATTATATGATGGGATGATATGTGGTCCTTATTTGTCTATTAGAAAGTATTTAGAATAAATTAATGTAAAAATAACCAATATCTACTGGTTTAGTTGTTATTAAATGTGTTTAAAAGATCTAACTATATTTCTCCAAAATCTGTTTATTCAAATTCACACTATCAATTTAATTGATAGGTTATACAGGTATAATATATAACTGTTAATTTAGATAATAGGTTTCATATATCTCTAAAAATTATTGGAAAAAAATTATTTGTGGATAAATAAATCATAAAATACTATAATGTCATAATGTATCCCATTTATAACGAGTTTTGACATCAAAATTCCATAAATCCAATTAAAAAAAGAGGATATAACTATTATATAACATCCTTAACTTCCAATATTGATTTTTTAAATTATGTATTTCTCAAAAAAAAATTAAGCCGGTTATTTGAAATATAATTGGGAACCTCATCTCTATGATCAATGATTTATAAAAAATGTTATTCATAGTAAATTTCATTCTATGGTGATATAACATATGAGTTTAGTATATTTGATTGATCAATTATTCCCATTATTGGGATACATATATTGAACAAATCATGAAATCCAGAGAGGATTTTTAGAATCTCATTGAGATAAGCTACGAATGCTTCTTTATCACAATTCATGAATGGTACAACAGTCATTGGTGTCAACTTTACCTTATTTCAAAATCTATTAACATTCATCCATGAAGAAATTTGTAGACTCCCCCCTCACTAACTCAAAATTCTAGATCAAAATAACAAATTTTGAATTAATTTTCAATCATAATATAGCAAGAGTGATGTGTTGTCGGATGTATTTGACTTTCTCTACCATTTCCAACCTAACAGGGGTCTGAATATATTAGATTATCCATCATTATTCAAACATGATGGAGTTATTAACATCTTCTCCTATAGGGTTTCATGAGGAGACATCTGAATACCCATGTAAGAACTAATAATATAACATAATTAATCTAGAGGTAGGTTTTCATCCAAACAACCATTTAAATCCAACGAATAAGACCATATAATATCATTCAGGGGTTAAGTGGTTCTCTTAAATTGACAATCCATCTAAGGACGATAAAAAATATAGAAACCCAAATTTTATTCCAAATTTAGAGGATTATGTTTCCAGAACATCATGGTATTACTACAATCGTGATTCGATTCAATTTAATGTGATACAACAAGAAACCTTATCACACCCTTTATGTATATTCTATCGATCTGATCAGGATATAAATCTAGTAAGATATAAATAATGTGTAATAACATCATAAAAATATTTATAAAAATTGAAATTCAATCATGTACTTTTGATGTTTTGAGGAGTCAAATTAAAAAATCTATGGTGTAGTTTTGCAATATCGATTTTTCTTTGGGTAATTGTTTTAAAAATCCTCTATACTTCAATATCTCACAATTATAATACTAAAATACGAATAAATGAGATGAATACACATCAATATCACTCTATATGTTTCCCCGATAGAAATAATCACTTATATATCTATACATCTTCGTACTTTCAGGTTGAATATAGAATGATAATCAATGAGATTTATCCTATAATTTCGTATTGAAATCTATTATTGACAGAAAACATGCATCAATCTTGAACCTTATCATTATATGAAAATAATCATTAACTTGTAGATCACTTATAAATTTATTTTATTTATCTACATATTCTACATCACCTCTTTGATCATTACATGGACTGATGGTTTTAACCCTATTTAAGAAAGATAAAATATTTCCCCTTCCAAAAATATTTTTTTATCCATACTATTCATATAAAGAAATATTGGATCAGGTTTTATCCACATCATTGATACTATAGAACTATCGTTTTGATTCACTGAATCTCACACATGTTCACGTTTCAAGTGTGGAAGGGTATTGTACTATAATAATATTCAATAAACTCTAAAAATATTTTATAGGGAATATTTACCTATTAATGAGTTAATATATATATATATATATATATTAATCCTTTTTTAATATTATATATATAATATAATTTTATTTAAAAATGATTTCTCTATATCATTAATGAAAATATTAGTAATGATAATTCCAAATCCGGAGTTGGCATGTTTTTACTCTAAACCATCAGATTTTGTGCTTCCTACGATATCCACATACCATTATACGAGATGTTGAATCCCAGACCCTATGATAATGAATAAATGTAAATAAAAAAACTTCACTAATATATGGTAGAGTATGTTTTTGTGTGATAATTGACATTTTATTCCATTCAATGTAAGTTTATACACATTCATATAACCAAAGGATCATTTCACCCTCTAAGTTAATAATGTTGAGTGCATTAGACCATTTTGATAAATTTTATATAAAGAGTATATAATATCATGAAAAGCCAATATATCTACAGTTAACATTTATAATTAGTTTTTAGGGTGAATGTTCAATAACATATTACTTTTATGGATCATCATATAATCCTTTTCTGGAGATTGTATGAATGAAAAATGAGACTTTGTGTATCCAAAAATCTCTTTTGATAATTTTTAAAAAAGATAAACCTTCTATAGTGTCATTCAATAAATTTTTAGTTGAACATCATTATATTCATTAATTTTTAAATATATATTAATGTTATATAAAAAGTCCAGAAAAAAATTGATCAATGTAATCAATAAAAAAAATTAATCAATGACATGGATTTATAAGAAACATTATAAATACAATAATGAATATATATAAACTCAAAGTCTCCATAAATATTATAGAAGGCCACCTTTTGTATTCATTTAATATTTACCACCAATTGATAGAATCAAGATAGAAGATAAATCATTAAACCAATATAGTTATCCATTTAATTGATTTTATAAATCATCAATACATGGAAGATGAAACTTATTATAATTTATTATTTTTGTTTGATATCAATAATAAATTAAATTTCCAATTTATCCATCTAAAATTTTAATAAAAATTACTTGGTGAACCTAATAGGGAATCACATGGTCAAATAAATTCATTATAAATATTCCCAGGGAGTTTCTTATTAAATTCCTAAAACCCAACTAGGGTAATTTAATATGAATCCTTTGAAATAGGTGTTGCACAAATTAAATATTATGTTTAAAAATCATTAGTTGGTGGATTATTATGATAATAATCAATAAATACATTATCAAACTATCAACTAATAGTAATAAAATTGATTTTATGTTTCTCTCCTACCACCTATGATTTATACCACTTTTTAATATGAAAAAATATTTTCAAAATTTATAAAACATCCACAAAAACTATATACTCTTCATGAAACAGATAGTTGATCATTGGTCGGTTTAGAATATAAAATGTCAATTACCATACTAGGAAACATATTTTGGATTTTTTCTTAAGAATTCCAACCAATTCCAATGATAACATAATCATAAACTAGAATGAAAAATATTGATATTTTCAAGAAACACATTCCCAAAATAATAAATTAGAGAAGAATCATATTTTTTAGATACAATCTTAATAATATTAGTGTATTTCATTCCCAATTAAAAATATAATAATTGATGATATGAATTAACATTACAATTCAATATTAAATATATAATAGAATCTATATAACAATTCCCAAATAGGGTGTATCAATATTTGATAAAACATATAACCACGTGAACATTATAATTATATATAAAGTTCCATAAAATTACCATATTTATTATTATGAAACTCAAGAACTAGTAATTTTAGTGGTTAATCAATATTTTATTTGATGTCTAAATAATGATATCACTTTTATAATATCTGAACCCATAAATTTTTCTTAGTTTATCTATGATCAACATGTATTGAAATCATTCTTTCGGGTTCCAAAAATTATATGAAATAACAAAACTATATCCCTTAAGGGTGTCATTATATGTGAAAAGTATGTTCACACTAACTATAAACTTAATGATAGTTCAGATATACTTGACTAACAATTTACATGATTATTACCCCTAGATGCATCTGTCTCAAAACCACAACCACTTTTATTATCTAGATTGTGGGTTTTTACTAGGAAAACCACACTACTCACATTACCATAACCTAGTATCCTATCATATACATATGATTATCCTATGGGTTTTCAATATTTTTTCTCATTCGAATTTTAAATGGTAACTAAAATATACTTTTCTACCAACTATATGGGCCCATACTCTTTATACATATATATGTCATCATAGTTGAAAATTTATAATTACATAAAAATAAAATCCATTCAATAACCAGGGATTTATAGTGTATTAGTATACTAGAAATATAATCCCATTATTTCAAGAAATACTATCAATGTATCCAATTATTATAATCCCACATAGTTCCCTTCTTTGAAATACCATACCAAAAATCACTCTTCATAACATGGATAACAGAAATATATGAATGGGTGATATAATATGCTTAGTAAGAGTAAACATGGGAGATTTAAATGATTCCATAAGTATAATCTGAAAATAAATGTTTGATAATATGATAATAACTTCTAAAATCCATATACATCCTATCATCGATCTTAATAACGAGTCCTAGAAATAATATGATAGTTTATAAGATGTGAATCATATAGTAATCAAATAACATGATCCAGGAGAGAATAAAATTGGCAAAAGACATATGTTTACATTATACTATTAATCAAAGATAATCATTTATGTCATCATAGATTACATATAAGTCTATAATATTGTATTGGGTTCACTCCCCATTCCATCATATCTGTAACCAAGGTTCACTTAAAAGACTATTGTTGTGGACATAACTCATTAATGAACTAGGATCACTAACCATTATAATAATTATTATATCATGAGATTTATAACATTATGGAATTAATTAGATGAATATATAATTATAGGACCATTCATCAAATAATAATAATTTATTAATTTTTTCCATAAAATCATTAAAAGTTTATCACATATCAAATCCCTACAAAAGGAATTGATATTCATAAATATTTAACCATTAAAACAATGAATAACCCACAGAAAAAATGAAATTCACAAATATTTCATTATTATAATCATATTCTATTGATGGAAATTATTGGGATGGTTTTTTTTGAACATTCCCCTAGTAAAATATACTTTACGTTATTTGATGATATCATAAATGAAAAATTACACTACAAGATCTGTAGAATATTTCATTGGGAAAATACACATTCCTTTTTGGAATTAATTATTTAAATAAAAAATATTCAATAATATCTATGATTAAAAAGTAACTAAATATTATAATTTAAAAATATACAGTATACATTAATATATTATGTGGTCATGATGACTAAAATTCTATTCATGTCATCTATTTTACAAAAAGATTCATCTAACATTGTATATAAAATGTATAATGCACCTTTTTTTAAATGGTTTGAATATTACTTTTAATACATTTTGTAAAAAGTTCATTATTGTGTAAAAATTACATTAAAATATAATATGAAAATAAAAAAATTCAAGAAAAAATTCATTAAAATCATTGATATGGAATAGAAATGATTTTCTATATAATATTGAATTAGTGTTTGGGTTTTTAGGTATTTTTTCCAGTCCTATAGTTTATAAAGAGATAAAGAGTAATAAAAAACATGTAATCACTATAAATAAAAAACTATTATAATATTCATGTAATTTAAGAGAGAATGGTCAGAACATTTCCTTATAATAATAATAATCAAAAAAAATTCCAGATAAAAAAATAGATTGTAAGATTAATCACATTCAACATTGATAAGCTTCATGTCAAAACATAACAGAAGAGATAAGCATTGATTAATATGTAAATATGCATTATATTCATGAGATTATTCATAAAAAACATTCATGCGTAGTATATAAATCACATAAAACAATAATATGGTTAATATATATAGTCTCATGTAAATAAAAGTGAGATTAAAATCTCATTCCCAAGGGTCAGCTTTTTTAAAAACTATTATATCAACATGAATTATAAATTAAAATTCATTATATGTATAAACCAATGTAATTTATACATTTATTATATTATTTATCTTCCTCTAATAAAATTTCACCACCCAATTCTTAATAATATCTTATTTAAATAATCACATTATAGAGTTTACTATTTCATTTTTCATTTGAATTATACTATGGTAGTTATGGCCATTGTACATTGATCATGGTTCCATAGTCACCTGAATATTGATAATTATATAAATTAAATATATATATTAAATATATATATATATATATATATATTCATACATAAAAGTTATGTAATGAAAAATTTTAACACAATTCATAGAGGCAGTAGGTTGTATATACATGTTAATGTTTTCATCACTTTTGATCGATGGTGTGAAAGAAAGGTCCATAATAATTCCCTATAAATGAATAATTGTTATATCATATATATATATTATATTAATTAGTTCTATACTTATTATCATCCATTTAATGTGTAAATGAAAAATGAATCACTTTTCCTCATTGAGGTGGTGATCCACACATATACATGATAAAAATTATCATCATCCAATATATGAGATCATTAAGAGGATGACTTTATATTAAAATTAAAGTAGAAATATAATTTCATAAATAACATATAACAACATTAAACCCATCATAATATACATTTTTGAAACATGGTGATGTAAAATTAATTTTATCACAATGTGTAGGAGGTTGCCCAATTATATACTTGAGCAATGAAGTTTACTCTCTTTTGGTTAAAAGATTATTCAATATTGGTTGTTCAATATGATAAAAATTTAAATATATTTAGTATAATAAATTATTTAATTTATCTTAAATACCATAGAATTATAAGTGGTGTAAAAATTAATAATTTGAAATAGTTTCTGTATGTTTATTACTACACATATGGTTTGCCTCGTTTATATCAATTAGTAATTATCCTTGTAATGATCTACTAAGTAAACAACAAACAATTAATTTTTAATAGGGTTTTTTAAATGATAATTTGGTCATAGTTTTTTGATCTATATTGATTATATTTTTGTAAATAAGATAAAGGAAAGATGTCCTTTATTAGGTGTGGGAGAACACAGAACTAGAATCTCATAAAATATTGAAATATAATAAAGCAACATGCAATTAAAATACTTTCGAAGTGGTTTATATTTGAATGAGGGACATTATTAAAATTAAATATAGCTATAAAATAGGATTTATAAATTTTTAACAAGGGAACCCACAATTATCTCTTCGATAAAAACATTGTAAACCAATTTTAAACTTAAATACAGTGACAAATTATAAATTTTTTTACAATTATTTATGAAAAAAATAAATTTTAATCATTAAAAAATTTTAGATGTTGATTCAAATTTTTTAATCTATCAGATCAAATTAAATTGACAGATGAATTAGCAATGAATTTAAAATTAAAATACTAAAACACATTAAAACATTGTTTTCGAAAAAAATGTTACCATAAGTATATAGTGTTTCTAGACACAAATTAAGCATAATATTAATTATATTCACCATGATAAGCTTATACATAATATAAGACAAATATTTTATCATCTAAAATACATTTAAAAATCATTGGAAATTCTTTAAAGGAAAATGATGTTTTCAATAAAAATCCAGGTTTTCAGTGTTCATAAAAAAACAAGACTTTATAGAAATTTATCATATATTTACAATATGATAAATATTAAATTATGATTAAAATAATAAAATTATTTTTCAAAAATAAAGTGTCTCAATTAGGAAATATTTATATATATATATTCCCTTAAAAATGATCAATAAACATTTTTTAGGAAAATTAAATGTTTAATGAATAAAATTCCATAACTAAAAATTTAATTCTTCTTAATTAATATATATTCTTTGATAAAATGTTTTAATCATATTTTATCAAAATATTTTTTATTTATAATCACTGAAAACACTTATTTAAATAGTTATATTGGTTTACTGTATTAAAAATAATTTTGACCTAGGGTTTCTGTAACACCCGAGAGTTTTATCATCAAAGTAATCATTCACTACACACAACACTAGATTAGCGTGCTTTACACGCAATCACGACCTTCCTCGATAGCTTGCGTCGTACGTAATACTGAGTTTCACTAAACAATGATATGCTATTAAAATATTATTAAAACTAGCCGTTATGAATAGTAATAACCACTTTTTGAAATTTTATAAATTTTATTTTTCAAAATGGACTTCATTTTTGGATTCGAAATATCGAAATTAGCCTAGGGTGAAATTTTGGTACTTTTCTGAAAGCTTTAAATTTTTGATGAATAGTGAAACTACTAAGTGGTAGTTAAAAAAACTGAATTTTTCATAAAACATAATTTTACCGCTTCTATTAGTGGAATTTAGAAAATCTGAGAGACACGGTTAATATCAAGGACTAAAATGTGGTTCAATGAGATGAAAATAATTTTTGTTGAATAGTAACTTTTTACTTTTTTTACCACGGTTAAAAGTAAATAGAGTAATTAAGGGTAAAAGTGTTATTAATAATAACCTAACACATGTCCTAATTATATTGGGTAAGTGTAATTAGACCAAAAACAAACTTAGGAATAAAATATGACCATTTAGGCCCACTTGGATTAGATTGGGACATTTGTTATTAATTTATTTAAAGAAGCGTTAAAATAGTTAAAATCAAATTTTAAAAAGTAAATAATTTTTAATATGGGGTTATACATAAGATAAATTAGAATATAAATATTAGTTATAAATATAAAAATATTTCCAACATAAGGTTATTTTATTTGTAATTTTTAGAGTTAAATAATTTAATTTATTTATGATACAATGATGATCCAGTAATTTTATTAATGAAATATTTACATAATTGATGTTAAAAATACCCAAATAAATGTAATTTGAGATTTTTAATGAATTCCACTAATTTTATAGGTTAATATGACATGTTAGTATTTAGTTAATTAACTTTTTTCTAACAAATCATTCTATTATGATTTTCACAAAAATCAATTACTAAATAGTGTCAAAATTGACATAAAATAGTTTTTAAAAGAAATATTATGTTATTATTTGCTATTTTATTCCTAAAAATCAAAGGATCTAGGAAATGACTTAGATACGGTTATATATATATATAATAATCAACTTGGGGTTCTTTTGGCTTGATATAGTATGTTTATTAACCTTATAGTGTAAGAACATAAGAAGACACGGTAAAAGATAAATTATCTAACTTAAAGTAAAATCTAAATGATATGGTTAAAATTGATACCTAAACTTGTCTAAATTATATTGGATGAGATTATTTCTACCGATACCCACATTATATTCTAAATATATCAATTTGGAGCTATTAAAAACCAAATTTGACTTTATAATAAAATAATATTTTTAGTTATTCCATAGGTGCCCCTCTCCTCCCTTATAAAAGGGCGCCTCCTCCCTCTCTTCCTCACACGACATTGATCCTTCAAGCTCGGCCAACCCCTACCAATTTCTTCTCTCCACATACCTAGATACATCCTAGTGGTCCTGGTCTTCTTCAATGGCCAATTTTAGTGCCCTAAAAGGAATTCTCAAAGAAGCACTTCAAAGAAGAGGTAATGTTCGTTACCGATTCTTTCATCTTTATTTCTTCTTCCGCCTCTTATTATATAGTTTTTTCATTATGAAGTAATAAAATCAGTATCATTCATATACGGATATGTCATTATAAGTATGAAACAACCCTATTTCACCATCTATCCATCCTACAGAAAATGAAATCACCGTGCGTGCGTACGTATGGAATATCGTCTCCACACCGTGGTGTAATCTATTTTCCACCACCACCATACTTTGATGGATATAATGTTGTAAATAATGAATATATATGATTATTGTAATGTTATATTGATTCTGAAATAGTATACATACACTCCAATACAATTCCACAATCATGGGAATGATATCATCGTTCGTGTGTACGTACGGAATACCATCTCCACGATGTGATGTGATTCATTATACATGATCATCATTAATTAATGATTAAATAAATGAATTGAATGAATGAATATGATATATATTACACTAATACCATTCTGTAAATGAGGTATCTATAACCTAAAAAGTAGAATACGAATTTATTCGACAAAACACGCATTAGAACAAAAAGTAATAAACACCTGAATAACAAGTAGCAATGAAATGTTACTAATAATAAGCTAATAATATAACCATATATGATATCATAAAAATAATTATGATTCTGGAATAAGTCAATAACATTATTTAAATCATTATACATGAGGTTCATACACTTACGAAGAAAATCGGACCTAAGGTAAGGGAAAATATCACAATCTTATTTTTATCCGAGATTGTTTATACTTTGATATTTATTAGGGTGTATTTTATCATCCACATCCATGTTCCCTCAATATGTATTATTTTTTTCATCCACCTGCAATTGTTTAAATCTAATTTTACATTTTTATGAGTTTTTAGTAAAGGATATGAAAGGAATATTTTGTCGTTTTTCGTACGAGGTACTTTTTGAATTTTCCGACAAAAGTACGAGAAGAATGTTTTTTTAACTTATACGGCATGAATGGATTTTTAAAACATTATTTCCAAGAAGGTTACTTTACAAGTTTTAAATTTTATTTTTAATCAACTTCTTTTAGTTTAAAATTGTATGACATGTTAATAAAGGAACATGTTTTCGAAGTAGAAATGTTATTTTCCTCAAGAATGGAGTTCAAGTGTTTTATCGAAATTATTTTCCATCTATGATAATAAAGGGTTTTGTTTCTATCCCTATAATTAAATTGATTTGATTATGTTGTGATGGAATTATTTTTATGAATTCCTTTATCTTATATGAATTGTTTTATGATGTCATGATGTTTAAGATTCCCATTTTTATTACATGGGTTATGCTATGATGTATAGTTTATGATTTTGTGTCACACATAAGAATGGTATCATTATGAGATGGGTGGGACATATATCTCCCTCCAATGCATTGGGTAAAGATTTTATATCTCATGAGATAGACATGGCTGGAATGGCAGGATAAACCGGTTTAGTGAAATAGGACTGAAACGAGAAGTGAACTCGGTTCAAAAATGGACTTTGTCCACTAAGATAGTCTTGGCAATGAGTCTTGACTAATAAGAAATTATTCTCTATGATTATGTGTGTATGACACAATGTTTCATGTTTTAAATTATTATTTTTTGGATTACATTTCACTACCATTATTTATCCCATGTTATGAAAATTATGATCTCTTTTGCAGGGTAAGATTTCCAAAATGTTATGTTCTTATGAATTTGATATGCATTATATTTCTTTAGTTTACCCTTAATGAGCATTTGAGCTCACCCTTTTGTATGTTTTCTTTTCCCCAGGTCAGGAAGAGGGATATTAAGTAAGATATGCCAAAAAGGGACTCTAGATATGATTAAGTAAATGGGAGACAACGTAGATGTTTTATGAACCAGTTGTTTATGTTTCCCAGTTTCTAAAGACATTATACCTATACGGTCCTTTCCTGGTTTTTTTATATGTTGTAATAAGTGTTATTCAATTTTGAAATAATAACAATGTATGTAAAGTATGGGTTTTTATAGTTGGTATTAGAGGAAAGGTATAGTCAACCTTTGGAAACTAGGATGTGAAAGCCTTTGTAAGAACCCTAAGGATAAGTCGAAGCATAGAACACAATCTTAGTGTTTTATAAATGGCCATGAATAACCTATGATAAGACCTTAAGTGTGAAATTTTATTCTTGACTATGTGGTTTTCCTATTATAATTAGGGTTTCTCATACTATTCTTCTTTGTTTTATTCAATGGATGGAACTCGAAGGAATCGTGTTAATGTAGAATGCGACGGGCAATGCAATTATTGTCCCCCTGAGCAACCAAACGTTATGGGAGCTGGAATGCAAAATCTTATAGCCATGCTCACACAACTTTCTCAAGCTATGAATCATGCAGGACTTCCAAACGAGCAAAGGAAGGAGCAACATTCTTTTGAATCCTTCATGAGGCAGTGTCCTCCTTCATTCAGCGGGTCTACTGATCCATTAGTTGCTGAACAATGGATTAGTACTACTGAAATGATATTTTCAGTTCATCAATGTTCTGAAAATGATAAAGTCATCCTAGAAGTGTATCGTTTGGAAGGTGATGCTGATCAATGGTGGAATCTTATCAAGAATACGAGGCAAAGAGATGAAATTGAGTCCATGGAATGGGACTAGTTCAAGAACTTATTTTTCAATAAGTAAGTCCCTCGTATTCTATGAAAAAAGATGGAGAAAGAGTTTCTTGAACTGAAGAAAAAGGATTATGAATCTGTTGGTACCTATGAAGAAAATTTTACAAGACCTCCAAGGTATGCTTCTGCTATTATTATCCAACCTGAGAGTAAGATCGATCGATTCTTTAGTGGCTTAAAACCATGTCTTCGAAGGGCCTTAGCCATAAGGGACTTCAATAGCTATGAGGAAATCGTTCGATGTGCTCTCAAAGATGAGATGGAGATTGGAGTAACCCATCAGTCATATGGGTTTGATAAGAAGAAGAAAATGGAATTCAAAGGAAAATATAAAAAGCATACTGAAATGAAGATGAGCTTTCCCTTATGCTCAAAGTGTGGAATGAAACATGGAGGGAGTTGTCTTAAAGGGACAAGTAAATGTTTCAAATGTGTAAAGGAAGGTCATCGGGACTTTTAATGCCGCAATGATGGGAAGAAGATGTCTAATGATGCAAACAAAGGAAGGGACACACAGAATGTACCTACTACACTTCAATGTTTCAAGTGCAAGGATATGGGGAATTATGCCAATCAATGACCAAATCCAAGGGTTGATGATGATGGTCGATGTCAACAAACTCTTAAGGCTAATGAAAAAGGAAAGTCACATGCAATTTCTATCAGCGATGTGGAGTACGATAACGAAGTGGAGAAAGGTACACTTACCATCCACTCTAAAGTAGAAACTGTTTTATTTGATTATGGATCCAACCACTCTTTTATTTCTGAATAATTTTCTAAGGGTATCACTGTATTACCTCAACAATTAGATGTTGAGTTAGTTGTGACCACCCCTAATGGCACAATAGTCGCATCAAAAGTTTATAACTATTCTCTGATTGAAGTTTGTGGGAAAGTGCTTCCTGGATATCTTGTGATCCTTCATCTAGTAGAATTTGATGTGATTCATGGCATGGATTGGCTTTCTTTTTATAGAGATAATATAAATTTCCAAATAAGGGAAGTCACATTTCATATTCCAGATCAATCTATAATCATCTATCGATGCAAGGATGAACATAACCATCCAGTGGAAATTTCATCCATCTTATGGGTCTTGATTCCACTAAATGAAGGTTATTTATCTCAAATGGTTGGAGAGAAACTCACGATTAATAATATGCCCATTGTATGGGAGTTTGATGATGCCTTTCCAGAGGAATTTCCAGGTCTTCCACCAAATCATGAAGTTGAGTTTTCAAAAGAACTCGTACCGGGTGCTTTGCCTATTTCAAATGCACCTTATAGAATGGCCCCAATTGAGTTGTAGGAATTGAAGAAGCAACTCCAAGAGAATTTTGATAAGGGATTCATACGCCCTAGTGTGTCACCTTGGGGAGCACCTGTTCTTTTTGTTAAGAAGAAAGATGGATCAATGAGACTCTGCATTGATTATCGAGAACTTAACAAGATCACTATCAAGAACAAATATCCTCTCCCGTGCATTGATGAATTATTTGACCAACTACGAGGAGCTCAATACTTTTCCACGATTGATCTTCATTCAGGGTATCATCAATTAAGGGTCAAAAGGGAGGATATACCAAAGACGGCTTTCGGTACAAGTTATGGACACTATGAATTTATAGTGATGACATTTGGTCTTACTAATCCCCTGATATCATCATGGATCTGATGAATAGAGTCTTTAGAGAATATCTTGATCAGTTTTTGGTTGTCTTTATA
The DNA here is from genome assembly GCA_963277665.1 of Viscum album. NCBI lineage: Eukaryota > Viridiplantae > Streptophyta > Magnoliopsida > Santalales > Viscaceae > Viscum > Viscum album. Next base: position 41,895,063 of record OY728123.1, read on the forward strand.
GATGATATTCTTGTATATTCAAAGAGAAAGGAAGAACATGAAGATCAATTGATAATTATATTAAAGACCCTGAGAAAGGAGAAGCTTTATGCCAAATTTACCAAGTGTGAATTTTGGCTTCAAAAAGATTCATTTTTCGGTCACATAATCTCAAAAGAGGTGATATCTGTGGATCCAGCAAAAACAGAGGTTATCAAAAGATGGTCGAGACCAAAAATAGTAACTGAGATCTGAAGTTTTCTTGGTTTTGCTAGATATTATCGACGTTTTTTGAAAGATTTTTCACGATTATCTAATCCACTCACCAAGTTCACTCGAAAAGGAGTTAATTTTGTTTGGATGGAAGAATGCGAAGAGAATTTCAAGGAGTTGAAATGAAGGTTATCCAGTGCACCTATTCTCACACTACCATGTAGTGGAGAAAGGTTTTTGATCTATAGTGATGCATCCAAGAAGGGGATGGGGTGTGTTCTTATGCAAAATGATATAGTGATAGCTTATGCCTCACTACAGTTGAAAATCCATGAGCAAAATTACCCAACACAAGATTTGGAGTTAGATGCGGTAATCATTTCATTAATGATTTGGAGGCATTATCTTTATGGAGAAAGGTGTGACATTTATACTGATCATAAAAGTTTGAAGTATATTTTCACAAAAAAGGAGATGAATATGCGCCAAAGAAGATGGTTGGAGCTGATTAAGGATTACGACTTCTCAATTCATTACCACCCTGGGAAAGCAAACAAGGTGGCATATGCATTATGTCGACAAGACCATGCCAGTTTATCCATGATGAGGATCACAAAAGATCCAATATTTATGGATTTACAAAGGATGGATCTTGGAATTATAATGGAAATGTAAAAATCGTATCTTTCTAAAATGAATGTTCAACCATATATTAATTTGAAGATTAAAGAGGCACATAAAGAAGATGTAGAGTTACAAATGAAGGTGAGAAATATTCCTGAATTCAACCTTGATTATGATGGGATAATAATGTTCCGGAATCTGGTTTGTGTTCCTCCCATCCCCGAATTAAGGAAGGAGCTGCTGGATGAGGCTCATAGTTCTTCATTCTCTATTCATCCTGGAAGCACGAAGATGATTAGGGACCTGAAAGAGTACTTCTGGTGGGATGGCATGAAAAGAGATGTTGCAGAATATGTCTCTCGATGCTTGGTTTGTCAGCAAGTTAAGGCTGAGAGACAAAAGTCTAAGGGGATGTTACATCCATTACCCATACCTGAATGGAAATGGGAAAATATCACTATGGACTTTGTCACAGGACTTCCTAAAACATCCAAAGGCAATAATGCTATCTTTTTCATAGTTGAACGTCTTACAAAGTCCGCACACATCATTGCTATTAGAGAGGATTTCTCTCTAGATCAGCTTTACAGGATATATGTAAAGGAAGTGGTAAGATTGCATGGAGTACCACTTTCTATTATTTCTGATCTGGATCCGAGATTTACCTCGAAGTTCTGGCGAAGTCTTCAGCATACTCTGGATATAGAGTTGAGTTTCAGCACTGCTTATCATCCTCAGACAGACGGTCAGTCTGAGAGAACAATTCAAAATCTAGAAGATATTTTGAGAGCTTACTCTATGGATCCAAATGTGGATGGGATCAATATCTACCTTTGGTAGAATTTTCTTATAATAATAGCTTTCACTATACTATTTAGATGGCTCCTTATAAAGCTCTCTATGGAAAGAAATGAAGGACTCCAACTTGCTGGGATGAAGTTGGGGAAAGAAAGTTATTAGGACCTGATCTCGTTGATGAAATTGCAGAAAAGGTCAGATCTATTCAACTACACATAAGAGCAGCTCAGAGTCGACAGAAACGTTATGCTGACAACCGAAGAAAAGACCTATAGTTTGAAGTGGGTGATAAAGCGTTCTTACGAATATCTCCCTGGAAGAGGGTTATGAGATTTGGAAAGAAGGGGAATTTGAGCCCTAGATATGTCGGTCCTTTCAAAATACTGGATCGTGTTTGAAAGGTAGCTTACCGGTTGGCACTTCCACCGAATCTCTCTCATGTTCATGATGGGTTCCATGTATCTCTCCTGAGAAAGTACATACCTGATCCTTCACATGTACTCAGCTCAGAAGTTGTACCGCTGGAGCAAGATCTTTCTTATGAAGAACAACTGATAGAGATTCTGGATCATAGCGAAAAAGTCCTACAGAACAAGACCACTCGCTTGGTGAATGTTTTATGGAGGAACCACCAATTAGAAGAAGCTACATGGGAGCTTGATGATATAATGAGGGAAAGGTATCCCCATCTGTTTGTTACAAAGTGACGAATTTCGAGGGCGAAATTCATTTTAAGGGGGGTAAAATGTAACACCCGAGACTTTTAACATCAAAGGAATCTTTCACTACACACAACAATAGATTGTCTTGCTTTACACACAATCGCGGCTTTCCTCGATTGCTTGCGTCGTATGCAATACTGAGTTTCACTAAACAATGATATGCTATTAAAATATTATTAAAATTAGTTGTTATGAATAGTAATAACAACTTTTTGAATTTTTATAAATTTTATTTTTCAAAATGGACTTCATTTTTGGATTCGGAATACTGAAAAAAGCCTACAGTGAAATTTTGGTATTTCTCTGAAAGCATTCAATTTTTGATGAATACTGAAACCACTAAGTGGTAGTTAAAAAAACTGTATTTTTCATAAAACATAATTTTACCGCTTCTGTGAGTGGAATTTCGAAAATCTGAGAGACACGGTTAATATCAAGGACTAAAATGTGGTTCAATGAGATGAAAATAATTTTTGGTGAATAGTAACTTTTTACTTTTTTTACCACGGTTAAAAGTAATTAGGGTAATTAAGGGTAAAAGTGTTATTAATATTAACCTAACACATGTCCTAATTCTATTTTATAAGTGTAATTCGACCAAAAACAACCTTAGGAATAAAATATGACTATTTAGGCCCACTTGGATTAGATTAGGACATATATTATTAATTTATTTAAAGAAGGGTTAAAATAGTTAAAATCAAAGATTAATAAGTAAATCATTTGTAATATGTGTTTATACAAAAGATAAATTAGACTATAAATATTCATTATAAAGCTAAAAATATTTCCAACATAATGGTATTTTATTTGTAATTGTTAGATTTAAAATAATTTAATTTATTTATGATACAATGATGATGTAGTAATTATATTATTAATGAAATATTGACATAATTGATGTTATAAATACCAAAATAAATGTAATATGAGATTTTTTATAAATTACACTAATTTTCAAGGTTAATATGACATTTTAGTATTTATTTAATTAACTTTTTTCGAACTAATCATTCTGTTAGGATTTTCACAAAAATCAATTACTAAATAGTGTCAAATTTGACATAAAATAGTTTTTAAAACAAATATTATATTTTTAATTGTTATTTTATTCCTAAAAATCTAAGGTTCGGCCAAATGAATTATATAAGGTTATATATATATATATAATAAACAACTTTGGGTTCTTTTGGCTTGATTGAGTATGTTTATTAACCTTATAGTGTAAGAAAACAAGAAGACACGGTAAAAGTTAAATTATCAAACTTAAAGTTAAATATAAATGATAAGGTTGAAATTGATACCTAAATTTGTCTAAATTCTATTTGATGAGATGATTTCGACCCATACCCACAATATATTCTAAATATATCAATTTTGAGCTATTAAAAACCGAATTTGACTTTATAATAAAATAATATGTTTTGTTATTCCAAAGGTGACCCTCTCCTCCCTTATAAAAGGGAACCTCCTCCCTCTCTTCTTCACACCACTTTGAGCCTTCATGCTCGGCAAACCCCTGCCAATTTCTTCTCTCCGCTTCCCTAGAGACATCATAGAGGTCCTGGTCTTCTTCAAAGACTTCCTTTTAGTGCCCTAAAAGGAAGTCTCAAAGAAGCACTTTAAAAAAGTGGTAATGTCCGTTACCGATTCTGTCATCTATATTTCTTCTTCCAATTCATCTTCAGTAGTTGTTTCATTATTAAGTAATAACATCAGTATAACTCATATAATTATATGTTATTATAAGTTGAAACAACCCTATTTCACCATCTATCCATCCTACGGAAAATGAAATCACCGCGCGTGCGTACTTACCGAATACCGTCTCCACGCCGTGGTGTAATCTATTTTCCAACAACACCTTACTTGGATGGATATAATGGTGTAAAGAATTAATATATATTATTATTGTAAATTTATATTTATTCTGAAAAATTATACATACACTCCAATACAATTCCACAATCATGGAAACGATATCATCGTTCGTGCGTACATACGGAATAACGTCTCCACGATGTGATGCGATTCATTCTACATGATCTTAATTACATGATGATTATATAAATGAATTGAATGAATTAATATGATATATATTACACTAATACCATTATGGAAATGAGGTTTCTATAACCTAAAATGAAGAATAAGATTTTATTCGACAAAACGCGCATAAGAACAAAAAGTAATAAACACCCAAATAACAAGTAGCAATGAAATATTACAAATAATAAGCTAAGAATATGACCATATATGATATCATAAAAATATGTATGATTCTGGAATAAGTCAATAACATTATTTAAATCATTATACAGGAGTTTCGGACACTTACGAAGCAAATCGGACCTAAGGTAAGGGAAAATATCTCAATCTCATTTTTATCCGAGATTGTTTATACTTTGATATTTACTAGGGTGTATTTTATCATCCACATACATGTTTCCTCAATATGTAATATTGTTTCCATCCACCTAAAAATTTTTAAATCCAATTTTACCCTTTGGTGAGTCTTTAGTAAAGGATATGAAAGGAATCTTTTGTCATTTTCCGTACGAGGTACTTTTTGACTTTTCCGACAAAAGTACGAGAAGAATGTGTTTTTTAACTTATACGGCATGAATGGATTTTTAAAACATTATTTACAAGAAGCATACATTACAAGTTTTCAAGTTTTTTTTAATCAACTTATTTTAGTTTAAAATTGTATGACATGTTAAGAAAGGAAAATGTTTTTGAAGTAGAAATGATATTTTCCTCAAGAATGGAGTTCAAGTGTTTTATTGAAATTATTTTCCGTTTACGATAATAAAGGGTTCTGTTTCTATCCCTATTATTACATTTATTTTATTATGTTTTGTTGGAATTATTTTTATGAATTCCTTTATATTATATGAATTTTTTTATGATGTCATGATGTTTAAGATTCCCATTTTTATTACATGTTTTATGCTATGATGTATGGTTTATGATTTTGTGGCACACATAAGAATGGTATCATTATGAGATGGGTGGGACCTATATCTCCCTCCAATGCATTGGGTAATGATTTTATATCTCATGAGATAGACATGGCTAGAACGGCAGGTTAAACCAGTTCAGTGAAGCAGGACTGAAACGAGGAGTGAACTCGGTTCAGAAATGGACTTTTTCCACTAAGATATTCTTGGAAATGAGTCTTGACTAATAAGAAATGATTCTCTATGATTATGTGTGTATGCCAAAATGTTTCATGTTTTAAATTGTGATTTTTGGGATAACATTTCACTACAATGATTTATCCCACGTTATGAAAATTATGATCTCTTTTGTAGGGTAATATTTCCAAAATGTTATGTTCTTATGAATTTGATATGCTTGATATTTCTTTCATTTACTCGTAATGAGCATTTGATCCCACCCTTTTGTATGTTTTCTTTTCCCGAGGTCAGGATGAAGGATATTAAGTAGGATATGCCAAAAAGGGACTCTAGATATGATGAAATAAATGGGAGACAACGTAGATGTTTTATGAAGCAGATGTTTATGTTTCCCAATATCTAAAGACACTATACCTATACGGTCCTTTCCTGGTTTTGTTATATGTTGTAATAAGTGTGCTTCAATTCTGAAGAAATAACAATGTATGTAAAGTATGGGTCGTTATAGTTTCAGGTGTCATGTGATATCAATAAAATAAAATTTACATAAATCAAAATACAACATAAAATCTTAGTGTGTTACAATGATCGACCTGAGGAATCATCGCAACTAATACCAACAAGTAGTGAGAGTTTATTAGGAAACCATGTATCATGTACACCAATGTAGGGAATATATAAAATTCATTAGGAAACCATTATTGTGGTTCATAACATAACTGGAAAGTGTATTGTATACGTATTTGATATGATCTATAAAATAAATAGTAAAAAAAGGACTATAAAAGAATAAATATAAACTAAATGTTACAAATTCAAAAGTAAAAAACATAATCAAACAGGTGCACGTATATTCTATGTCCTTAAACACTATATTTACAAAATAAGGATACATGGTGAAGTGAAATTCATTTCACGGATCATCATACATTGATAAAGAGTGACCATTACATGTCATATTGATGAGATAGTAACTCCCTATTTTAATTATAAATTATTATATACCATTATGGAGTATCCACAAAACATCTTTTAGAGGAATTCTATGACCATCCATTTAGTAAAAAACTAGTCATGTTGTAATCATAATAAGATCTAACATCAATATATGAACACCTACTCATATAAATCATGACCCCATTCTAGGAAAAATTTATTTTATTTCAAATAATATATTTAAAAGAATTCCACATTCTAGGATATATGATACATCTATGAGCAGTAGTTCACATCATTTATAAAAAATTATTGGAATGTTTTCAACTATGTGGAAGAATTATACCTCTCTATAATTACTATGAAATAAATTTTATCATGGTTACACAATTAAAGTGATTTAAAAACATTGTAGTTACACACAAAGTAATATTGATTTACATTATAATCATATTTCTTCATGAAAGAGTCATAGTGTTTATATGCATCCATATATTGATTATATGAGGAATATGAAATAGATGTAACTCACATAGATTACATGAATTTAATACCTAATACATGACACATGGAATAAAACACACCAACATGGAAATTACGTCAAATTCATTAATGTGGTATTTGAAATCATTTAAAAAATGATAAAATTGTGAGGATAGCGTGATTCAATAAAAAAGGGACCGAATGTTCCAAAAATTATAATGTAGAATGATAAAATTCACATTATGATTATGTAATATAGGGAACATAGTTATGATCATAATCCCAGCCATTAGTTTCAATTATCTTGACAGAGTATAAAGGTTCTGATGTGGCCCTTTGGTAATGTGTTCAATTAATTTGTAATAATTCCAATTATTAATTAAGAATTAATATCCTTGATATAAATAATCCCTACTTACAATTTATATCACATATATTAATTATATTTCATTCTCACATTTTGGGAAACCTCATATAAACATAAATACAATGAAAAATACCATATAGAAGAGTATATAGAAATACATACCATATATCAGAGATAAATTCCATACAAAAAATTCCATGTAGCTCTAATAGAGTCTTTCCAAGTTTGTATGGTATCAATAAATTTCTATAGGGTCCATAGTGAAGCTTGATAATTCCTATTTAATTATTTTTAACAATATATAATTAATTTAATGATTACAATCAGACTCACTAACAATTGATACAATATTATTAAAAAATTACTCATCATGTATCATCTCCTCGATGTAGAATGACCAGTGATCCCTGGATGATTCACATCACCATCACAAAATCATCCTAGGAAAAATTCCTATCACACCACATAAACTGAAATTAAAATTTAATATAATTAATATATAATCTCTAGATGACATTTATAATAAACCTATGTCGAAATAAAAATCCATTACATAACATTTGTGGAATACATTAAACATTATACTAAAAAACACCGAGAGACCATACTAGTCGAGTGCAATAAGAAACATGGAAACATAAACACTGGTACATAATAAAGATAAAGCATCTCCCACTAGGTTTTTCTTTAATAAAACCTTCATAGAAACATCATATAAAAAACTTATCTTCATAACCTAGGGGACAAAAACATAATAATGGGTGAGACTAGATTCTTAGTAACTGTAAACAAGTGACATATATAATAAAATCCTTATCATAGGTGTATAATAACCTAGTAATGAAAATAGAAAATCATACAATATATATCAAAGATCATAAACCAAAATTATTTTATAAATCATGGTAGTTCATAATTCATTTATCCTAACGAAATAAAGAACATTATCCAAGTGAGAATAAAAATTAATAAAATATTGAATTTTGGAAAGGAAATACACATATAATATGATTTCCCTAGTTTTCAATGAATCACTTACATGTACATCTTAGTGGAAAAATTCTTTTAATAATCCAGGTTCACTACCCATTCCATTCCAATATTGTTGAACCAAGTCAACTCCTCATTCATGCATTATAATGCTGAACTGAGTTCACTCATTGATCCATCCATGTTTGTCTCATGAGATAAATATTTACCAAATTTATTGGAGGGAGATATAGGTCCCAACCATCTCATAATTTAATAATACTTAATTGAGCCGAAAAATAAAAAACAATCATATCATATCCCATGAAATGAATTGGGTAATATAAATCTGTAATCGTATCATAACTTGTGGGAAATAATCGAAGATTAATGATTATTTCATTGAAGACATACCCATAAAGTGTAATGGATTTCACAAATTTATTTACATCGTGCCTAAAAAATCAAAGAAAGAATATAAATGAAAAAATAGATAACATCGAATAAAGGTAGGAGTAACGTCACAAAATGACATCATATATTGAAATCAATTTTGAAATATATATAGAAAACATTTCTTGAAGAAAATATTCTTTCATAATTAAAAAACTAATTTAAAAATAAATATATCCTTTTTAATAACATTTTCGTTAGAATAAAACATATAATGAAATATTGAAAAAGAAATTATAAACCAATTTATGTAAAAATGTAGAAACTAATATTAAAGGTATTTTGAAAATATTTTTCCTCGAAAACATATAAAAATATAGAAATCCATTTGAAATATTATTTCCATAAAAACATATAAAACAATGTTAAAACCCCATCTAAAAAATATACCATATTAATGAATGGTCATTGAATTGATATTTATAAACCAATATATTTATTTATAGGAGGCATATAATACATTCATGGTATATATATACACCTAAAAATATAAGGAAGTGGTTTATGAGGCACGTATCTCAGGGAAATAAAGAGTGAGATGAAATTACATTAGCTTATGTATTGACTCTCATCATACTCTTAAAAACCTCATGTATAATAAATATAAATTTATAATACATATCTAAAAGAAAAAATTTCTTATATCTTAAACCATCTATGATTTATTATGAAATTTTAATACCTGCACATTAACAATTTAATGTTATGGTTTCACTTCGTGTAATATCCTCTTTCATATTCAAATGTCTCTTAATTTGTGATTTATTTTGTATTTTTACTTATATCAGGATTTATAGAATGTAAAAAATGATGTGAATATAATTTATATTCATTTTATGTGTATTATATTGTTGAATATAATATATAAGTATTTAATGTATTACACTATTCATGGAGACGGTAAGACGTACGTACGCATGAATATTATTTTCTCTTAATTGTCGTGTTGAATAATATAAAGAAAAAAACATATATGTATATATATATATATATATGAATATATATATATCATAATTATAGTAGTTTTATTATAACACATATATCTTATACATTCCCTAAATCGATCATTAATACATTCCATGTTGTGTATGAACGAATCACATCACTTTAAGGGGGTGGTAGTCCTCACATCCTGAAACGAAATTATCATATTCCTACAATATGGAAAGTACACATATATGTGTTGTAATAGAATCATATAATATTAAATATATCATTAATATAACATATAACATATGTTAAATCAGATTCCATCAGAGTTTCCTCGATGAGATGTGGTAATGAAAAAATAAACATTCTTCATTTAGTGAGGTTATAGTCCTCGATAAATGTAAATAGTTTGTTCATTAAACATTATCTCTATGTGTGTGTACATTTAGGTAGAATAATTTTCAAAAAAATTATATATAGTTTTTTTAGTTTTTTTTCATACTAAAGGAATATAATGACTTCTGGGTTTGGAGAAATAAAAAAATGAAAGGAGTTTAATGGCAGGTGTTATCTCTAAAATCAGGTAACTCTTTTTGGTTTTCACTAAAGGGCATCTGTAGAAAGATTTTATTGCAAAAATAGGGCTAATAGAATAATTAAGTTATTTTTTTGAGATATTTGGTCAATGTTTTTATGAACTTATGCATGTTGAGAGGTGTGCGTAAGTGAGAGGAGAAGGGGCCTTTTATAATGGAGGAGGAGTGGAACACTTGTAGTATTTTGAAAAAGGGAAACCCCACACACGTTATTAATTTCATTTTGATACAATAATGCTTAAAAAAAGGGAGTATACGGTCAATATATTTCCATTAAATGTATTTTGGTCAGTTTTATAGGACGTTTTTGGACATAAGGTTATGTTTTAGTCCCTTAATAATCATATTTTATCCTTAATCATTATAATTAATAATAATTACATCATTAACCATTTTTTTAAAAAATAAGTTGGCCATATTATACATTATAAAAATTTTTGATTCCCGATATGTAATCCATTTTTACAAATTCAATATATTTATGTTTATGAAATTAATTTAAATTTAATCCTGTAGTCTGGTATACAATGAATATTTTTAATGTACAATCCTTGAAAAGTTTTCTATTTTTTTATATCCAATTTCAGTGTTAATTTGATTATAATGACATAAATTTTATTAATTGTTAAAAATATTGCCTAACTAAAAATTTAAAAAAATTTATAATATAATTTTATGTTATAAATATATTGGATGAAAAAGATGTTTTTAATTAATATCTAGTATTTTAAACAATTCTTTAAAAAATGAAAACATAATGAAAAATACTAAAAAAATATACTAACCATATTTTTATGTTTAGTATCAAAATATGATATTTATGTTGACATATTATGTATATAAAAGTTCATAAAATTGATTTTAAAAGGGGTTCTCCCATAAATGGAGGTAAAACTAGCTTTATAAAAATATTGGTTTTTATGGATACACATCTTCTTGTTCTTATCATATGTCTATAAAATATATTTGATGAATATCAGATATATTTAATTGAATATATAACATATATATTAAAATAAAATATCTTAATAATTGTTTTTATTTTATATTATGATGACAATTCAGCTTTGGGATCACTGAATTAAAAAAATAATCCTTTATATTCAATTGTTTCTTATATTTTCATTTCTATTAAATTGGTAACCTTTGAATTAATCTTATATTTGTGTGAAAAATTTATTTTCCATATTTAATAAATAATATTGAAAACCACTAATTAAATATCCATGTTATATATTATTATAATAAATAATCATATTTTAATAATATATTATTGTTCAACAAACCTCGGTCATGCGTGTCATGCATACCATCGAGGAATGTCATTAAAGCGTGTAATGTATGTTGTCCTAGGTGTTCGTTATATTGAAATCTAATTTTATTTGTAATTCATATAATCCAATAATAATTATTTAATAAAAAATACATTATTTTTAGTGTTTTGTGATATTAAAAGTATCAAAAAGATTAAATTAATTAAAATAATAATAATTCACAAAATATTAGTGTGTTACGTTCTACCCCCTTCAAATGGATTTCACAATAACAATTCATCTACATTATCAACGGATTTATAATACAATGTTTCATTTATATGAACCCACATCATAAAAATTAATACTAATATATCTCTGAAAAAGGGAATGATAGTATCGTATGGTAAACCCAAATATAGATATAAATAGGTTTCCATAATAGAGATCATTAGTTGGGGTAAGGATTGGATTTGGAGGAAAAGAATAAATTTTATATGGAGTTATTAAGGTAATTAATTATAAATAAGTGAATGACCACTGAAATTTTGAGGTCCTCAAAGGAATAAATAAATTATGATTTCAAAGGACTTCAGCGAAGAAAAATTATGGTATTATGACCTCATTTTTTTCACATTCATAAAATTGAGTAATTATTGATATATTTTGATAAACAAAACTTATTAATTTTCGTGTTATTTTATCATTTATTAATTGATATATTATCTCAGTAAATTAACTTACATAACATAGAATTGATTCATAAATCTCTAAAATACACTTTTAACAGGTATTAAGTCCCATAAAAGAAATAAAATACTAACTATTTTTTCATAAAAATAAATATTCATTAATTTATAATCATAAAATGTAACACATGATAATTCATAATTAATATTTTTCATCATATATAATTATACATTTACTAGGCCATCATGTATTCCAATGGTAGGGACGAAACCCTTATCATTATTTGGTCCCGGGTTCATGGAACGCGACCATTACAGACATGGTTAGTTGTCACCTGACAAACATGATATCCATTTATAAACCAAAATAATATATTTCCAACAATTAATAAGATGGACATCAAGAAAATAATGGTAATCATTAAATGTCCTTTTAACGTGGGTTAGAATAAAACCATCATACCAAAATATTTCATCTATGGTTTGACGTAAATTTTTCATGAAGGATTATTCTTATAACCCTTATGAATGTTTGAAATCCAAAATAGTATAAATAATTTTACGAAATCAGCTTAATATTGGTCCCCATATATCCCAAAAATTCTCCTGGTTGTTACATTCAAAACATGTTACTACCCTAATCGTATATTATATGTCCCCAATCTTAAACATTACATAATCTTGAACTATGTTAATAATTCACATTGAGAATCATTTTAGGTTTACATTTTTAGAGAATTTGGACGTAACTATTACATTACATTTCCAAAATTACCATGTAGATACTTCTACTTTATCCAATTTTTTTCATAAAATAAAAAACTCTTAGAAAAATTGTCACGTTCCATGTTTAAGACATTATGAAATTTCCGCGATCCCAGCCTCATTTTTATTAATGATTGTGTCCTTTAAAAATAATTTCAAACACATAGTATGAGCATAAAAAGATCAGTATGTTTCATAAAACAAGGAATGAAAATATTTTTCCATCAATACATAAAAATAAATGAAATCATACTTTTCAATTGTTGACATACCACGAAAAATTATAAAATTTATGATAAACACATAGAACTCATAAATTGAAAATGTAACTTGTTAAATATATAACATAATTACATTTTATATTTCACTACTACAAAGGGAGAAACCTTTGTAATAAACATCATGGTATCTTCCATAAATCTATTAGGAGAAACATTATTGTTTACCTCTATCATGTGACCCAATGCATTGGATAGCTATCTCGGGATCCCCCATCCAAGGATTATCATTGAACCACCCGTATATGTAAAAAATTACCAAGAACCATAAAATAATCATAACACATAAAAAAATAATAAGGGAATTATAAATTATCCATATGACAATAAAAATATATTTGTTCCAGATATTGACATAATCAATCAAATTTAAAAGACACATTTAAAACATTTAAAAAAAATATTTTTGAATCCAATTTCCCCATACCACATCGGAAATTTTAAAACAATTATCATTATAAAAATTTAATTTCAATATAAATAAATTCTTAAAACATATTTAAAAACATGTACATTAATGATAATTAATTAGAAAAACAAATCTTCAAATCTTTTAAAACAATGTCTTAGTGAAAGAGTCTCTTAACAATTCATGAAACACATAAATAAAAATTATAAAATAATAATTCCAAAAAATTAATATAATATCATAATAATAATTATATTCCTGATATAATATGTCATAGGGTAATATATACACCATATATGATAGTAATGGTGAAAAATACCAAGATATGCCTCAATGAATGGAGATTTAGATGTAGCCCATTAAAATGATCATTTAGTAAATAAAATAGATCAATAATATGAATTCACTATAGGTTGACATAATTAATTTATAACAAACTAGTTTTGACATTAAAAGTTATTTATCACAAAATCATAGCACGGCATAATCAAGAAGTAGAAGATCAACCCAAAGAATGAAAATTGTGCTAAGAAGTTCGCTTACCTCATGTTCGAATTGACTTATTCATTCATTACTTTTGTTAATATTAAACATAAGTTTATTTCTACTTTCATCATAACCATTTTAAATATTATTATTAACTTTATATCTCTTATTATCTTTAAATATCAATTAGTTAATTATTTGAGTTCATATCGGACATTTTGTGGATGTTTGGAACTGGAGTAAAAATGAACTTGTTACAATTAAAAATTGTCTATGTAGTCAAGATTACATTATCTACATAATATTATTCATATATACTAATATAATATATATCATATATATCCTGTAATTATGTATTTATAATAGTCGAACATATTTGAAGACATGAAATAAAATGCAACGTTCATGGAGATGATAAGTCATACATACGCATTAATGCTGCATTCATATCTTTTTTATCATTTTTAAAGGAATGAATAACATATTATACATAGGTATATTATAATTCCATTATAATATCATATTTTATATACGTTAAATAAGTTCATTAACAACATCCTTTATATGTTCCATGCATGTTATGAATGATACATACCACTGTGAGGGGGCTGTAGTTCACACTTCCTCAAATGAAATTATTATAATTACCCATTATGTAAACCATAATGGTATTAAATAAATAAAAAAACATAATAATATATAAAATATAAATATAATATAAATTACATATTATTACATCGTAATAATAATGGACACCAAGAGAGGCGGCATGAGATATCTGAACAATCATAGTTTCAGGAGGCAGTAATTCGTCGTCCACAAAATCAGTATGTTCGTGTCCATTAAATATAGGTTTTTGTAATTCTAGTTTGAATAATTATCATAAAAACCTCCTAGTATATTTAGAATACTTTTGTTGTTATAAAAGAACAGAATAAAGAAATTTTATGGGGTTAGAGAATGAAAATAAAGAAAAGAACTTGGGAGAAGACGTTACCTTTAAATCGGGTTACTCTGGTTGGTTTGAACCAAAAGCATCTATTTAAAATCTTTATACCCAATATAATAATTATAGGTGGAATATAGGGATGTTTTGAGATTATTAGATCAGATTTTGGATGATCCAAGAGGGTTGATTGTTGTGAGTAACGGGTTAGAGGTGATTACTTTTTTAAGGGGGGGGGGAGGGTCTCTTTAGGATCATTTGAAATTATTATTTTGTTATATACTGAATTTCGATTGCAAAAGGTTCCCAAATCACTTAATTTGAATATAAGATCATTATTGTTCTAATTCCTCCCATCCAAGGTTTTTAGACATGTTTAGGGCATAAAATGATTGTTTCCTTTTAGCATAACCCTTAGGTAACCAATATAACTTTTACCATGTCCTCTTGAATATTTATACTATATGGTTAATATATTTACTATAAATTCCAAGAGACCCAAAATTTATTAGTACTGACATTTATAACATCATAAATTTCAGTTGTCCATATCATGTATTTGTAGGATTATTTTATCATTTAATAAAATATTAACTGTTTTAAAAACTCATTTATGTGAATTTATAATCAATTCATATCATGACATTTAATAAAACTATAACGACTTGATTCATTAGAAAAAAAATTATTAATTAAAATATAAAAAGTTATTTTATCCCTAAAACTCATGTATGGAATAAAATGTTTCAAAATAAATTTATTTTAATATTTATAGGCTCATGTATTTAAAACATTCCTTAAAAATGTAATCACTACATCATAATTATGTCATAAATAATTATATTTATTTGATGTATAAAAAATACCATGATGTATTAAATATTTTTATCATTCTAATGAATATTTATTTTAATTAATATCTATTATAGTACCCTATATAATTGTTTTTACTAAAAGATATATGATAATGTTATGTTTTCCTCAACATTAAATTAATTTTTATTAAATGTCATTTTCACTTACATGTGGTTCCATGGGGTCTCCAAATCGACCAAAGGATGACCATGGTCAGACATGTATCAGCAAATAGGGTTAGGACTTGTGTTAGGGTTATTTAATATAATTATAATAATATTTTTACCCTTATTTACCATATTTACTCTTTAACCATTATAATTAAAATATTTATTGAAGTTACTATTCATAATGTCTAAAAATAAAAGTAAACTATTTACTCCATTTCAACCACTAGATTTCAAATATGGAATCCAATTTTACAAATAAAAAACATAATAGTTGAAGAAATTAATTTAATATTATTTCCCATTGTGAAAACCAAAAAGCATTTTTTTTAATGATATAGTATCTATCAAAAGATTGACATGTGTTTATATCTAATTTAAAAGTAAAATTATGTCCAATGATTAAAAATTTTAATTAAATGGTAAATATATAACATAATTACACTTCAAAACAAATTAAATTTATAATCTAACTATATAACTAAATCAGGTGAAAAGACAGTTTTGACTAAAAATGCAGTATTTTCACTTTTTATTTAACAAAATTAAATTTATCAAAAAAATACAATAAAATTACCCAAATAAATATTGATATCCCAACTCTAAATAAGAAGTTTATTTTGTTAAATGGAAGATTTAAAAATTGAAAAAATAACTATATTTAGAAATGTTTCTCCAATAAAAAGTGGTATATCAACCTTTTAAATATTATTAGAGTATTCCATGATTAAAATTGGATCCATTCTTATTTTATCACTCTTAAATTTATTGGATAAAAGTAAAACAATTTAACAAACATGTGTAATTATATTTGTTTCAGTTCTATTCATTCACTCGAATACAATGGCTAGGTGTTAACTACCATTTAAAATAATAATATCATTGTATTATTTTTCAGTATTACTCAATGTTTTTTTCAATGAATGATTTCAATGAAACCCATTAATGTGTGTTCAGTATGGTATCATACATAGAATCCCATTGAAATTTAAATTAATATTTAATTCAAAAATATTAATAAATATGAAAATTTCAAATTATTTATTTACTTCGGATGTTACATCCTTCTCCCCTTTTGAGATTGCATCCTCGCAGTTTTAAAATTGGGCTCAAAAACATCATTGAATGTCCCACATAGAAAAAAGGGTTAACAAAAAAATCACATAAAAAACAAACAGAATAAATGTCACCCAAGATAAACCATACTAGGCTTCTCTAAAAACATGTATATGGAGGAGAAAACAAGTGTCATGTATTGATAGAGAGATATAGAAAACATGATCAGGAGAAAGTTAACCACTACAGAACCAAAAACATGTGATAGGTTAAATGTTCATTGGTTTCCCAGTAGGAAATGTAAACTAACAATGTTTTTGTTTTATGTTTCATTTATTAATGTTAGATAATTTATTTATGATATTGACAAAGGACATAAGGAAGTATACTTAATTTTCAAGTTGTGTTTCATCCTTTAATAAGTTTCTACCAAAAAATCATATTTTCTCCAAAAAATGAGTATTCAAGGTGACTTGGTCACAACCAAAATGCTATAATAATCTTATAGATAATAACATGATACCTAAAATATGAACCACATATTTACAACATCTTTATACAATAACAAAAACCAAAAAGGTTAGTAAAATATCAGATAATCCCTACAAGTATTTAATTTTATAAGAAATAAATACTACTCTTAATCTCAATAATTGAACAAAGAGTACACAAATATCAACAAAGACCATTCAATAAAAAAATTTCTTTAAAATTATTCACTGTAACGTAAAATAATATTTAAACCCAAAACTCAAAAGGATTTAATCATATAGTCTTCCATAGTAAATCATAATATTTATCTCCAATTGAAATCAATTACACATAAAATCACATTCTGAAGAGTATTTAACCTTATCACATATTCTTTATGAAAGGATATTCATTTCCATAAATAACACAAATTTCTATATGTCCAAAATAAAAACATGTATTCTTTAAAAATAAAATTTCAACCATTACTACATAAATGTGATCCCATAGTATTTTAATTTCCTTTATCATATAGTGTTCCCAAAAGAGGTAACTTCTTCCAAATTAGCATTTATCACTAAATAACCAAATCAATTTTATTATACTAAGGATATCCATTTGATAAAAAATATGTTCAAAAATAAACTTATTCTGTATCCATAAATTAATTTAACAACAATAAATTAGTCATACTAACTAGGGAATTCATTTAATCCAGTGTTAGGTGACAAATCCCAATCGCACATTGTTTGTGGGTATGATTCCCACAGCTTTTTCTGATGTGATGATTTGTCACACTATCAGCATGTTGTCCTTTTTTTAAAAATTGTATTATTTTATATCCTTCCATAAATGATTAAATTACTCAAAATTAAACATTACATTTTTAACCACAAATCTTATCTCATACCTCGCATTTTCATCCCAATATGTAATAACACATAATTGCCTAAAAAAAGAAAAAATTAACCCCTATGGTTATCCATTATGTAAACACAACAAAAGATAATTCATCCTAAAAACAATATCACATATCCAAATTCTGGGTTACACATTCTAGAGAAAGTATTCCAATGTAATCCAATCATCAAAAGAGAATTAATATGTTTAATTATTTCATCATCCTAAACTATTACATAACTCGTAAATTCTTTGTATATAAAATTCTAATTCATTAATTTTTTTTCATAACCCATTCCCAGTTATTTTCCAACACATTTAATAATAAATAATTCCTACCAAAAACTCATGAATCATTCCCTAAGATTCAAAAATATCAAATAACAACTATGAAAAAATCCATACCTTTTATAGCTCATTTTCAGATTCCTCATCATAAATTGGAATGACATTAGGAATTGGTAAAAATATATTTGTATGGTCTTGCTAATCACATTCTCAAAACATCTTCTTAAGTCATCTATTTGTATAATAACCATGCATGCAACATTTAAAACATTCAATTGATCCCTCAGAAAGAACTTCTTTCCCTTTCCTGTAGTCAACCAGTTGCTTTCTTTTTCCATGGAAGGTTACTTCTTTATGGCCCTAATTACATAATCTAATACATATTCATCTCCAATTAAAGAATTTACCAATATGTTAATTTCCACATCCTTTAAACATAGTTTTTTTTAATATATATACATTTATGATTATTACATGGACATTCATTGGGATTTGTTACTCGCATATATGATAGCTTTGAAAAATCACTAATGTTCAAGGGGTTAATCATAGCTCTTTATAGTTTGGTTAAGAAAATCCAAAAGAGTTCTCAGTGCATCTCCCATTTGATTCGGCTTCTCATTCAGAAACCACCACAGTTTCCTTCACATCCATTGTTACATTTGTTCCTGCTAGATCAAGACACGTACTAAAACCAAAATTGTCAGTGTGAGAATATTTTTAAAATCTTCAAATAATTCCTTCTGAATAGGGTAAATACTATGATATACTTATTTAGGTTATCATAAAAACATTCAATTTATTTGAAATAACTATGAATATTTATTATGGGCTTACCATTATGTTTATGTCAGTTATTCTTCAATAACACCCTAACCACAGATGATATCTAAAGCTACCTAAGATACCAACTATAAGGCCCCA
Organism: Viscum album; assembly: GCA_963277665.1. Taxonomy (NCBI): domain Eukaryota; kingdom Viridiplantae; phylum Streptophyta; class Magnoliopsida; order Santalales; family Viscaceae; genus Viscum; species Viscum album. The sequence goes on from OY728123.1 coordinate 41,914,763, forward strand.
TCCTTAAACATTACATAATCTTGAATTATGTTAATAATTCACATTGAGGATATTTTTAGGTTTAATGTTTTAGATAATTAGTTCGTAACTAATACATTAAATTTCAAAAATAACTATGTAGGCATTTATATTCTATCCAATTTTTTCATAAAATAAAAAATCATAAAAAATGTCACCTTCCAGGTTTTAAATAGACTGACATTTCCTTGTTCCCATCCTTGACCCGGTTCATCATCATCTCTTATGGAAAAAATTTCAAAAAAATCGGGACGAGTATAAAAATAATAGTAATGGTTATAAAAAAAATTAAAACCTTAGTCCATCTATATCTAAAAATTAATGAAATCATATTATTCAATCTTTATCAAACCACAGAAAATCATATGTTTTATGAATAACACATGGAAATAAAAAATCACAATGTTAAGTTGTGGAATACATAAAATACATACATTGTATAATTCACATATATTTAGCGAGATTCATTTGGAATAACCATGATATTATATTCCCATAATATCTTAGGAGAAACACTAATGTATACTTCAGTTGCATTACCAAATGCATTGGAGTGCTCTCTCGCGATCACCTGCCATATGATTATTACAGAACCACTCATATAGGTAATCAATGATGAAGAACCATAAAATAATAATAACACATAAAAAAATAATAAACGAAAGATAAAATTTCCATATTACAATCAACATATATCAGTTCAATATATTGACAAAATAAATCAAATTTTAAAGAAAAATTTAAAAATTTAAAAATGAATATTTTTTAATTAAAGAGACCCATAAAACATTGAAAATTTTAAAATAATTATCATTTTAAATCTTTAATTTCCATATAAATAAATCCATAAAAAAATTTAAAAACATGGACATTAATAAGAATTATTTATAACAAAATATTCAAAACTTTTAAATTGATATCTTAGTGAAAGAGTCTCTTAACACATGAGAAACACATGATCTAAAATAAATTCATAATAACTTCAAATAACTCATATAATATCATTTGAATAAGTATAGTCCTGATATAATATTTCAAAGGGTAGTATATACACCTTACTGGACAATAATGATTCACAATTTCTAGATGTGCCTCAATGAAAAGAGATTGAGATGTAGTGCATTATGAAGATCAGTTTGTAAATATAACAGATAAATTATGTGAATTAACTATAGGGACATATAATTAATGATAAAATATAAGATAAGACATCAAATTTTATTTTCCACATAATCATACCACGACATAATCATGAAGTAGAAGATCCACCTGAAGAATGAAAATTGGGTTAAGAAGTTTCCTTCCATAATGTCTTACATGACTCGTTCATTCATTTATTTCCTTAGTTATAAAAATGTGTTAATTTATACTAGATTAATATTCTTTATCAAGTTTATTATTCATTTTATATGTAATGGCCCGGGTTTTAGGGGTCAATAACATTGTGAAAATCTCATGTTGGGTTTTCTGGTCTGGGAATCTCAGTGAAGTTTGGCGTAACGGTAGGCCTACTGATATCCTTTCCTACCGGTAGCAGGACTACCGGTACCTCGGTCTACCGATAGTCACATACTACATGTAGCTCGGTCTACCGGTAGCCACATCCTACTGGTAGCTCTGTCTACCGGCAGCTCGGTCTATCAGTAGCTTTGTCTACCAGTAGCTCGATCTATCGGTTGTTGCAGCCTACCGGTAGCTCGGTCTACCGGTGGCTGAAGCCTACAATTAGCTCGGTTTCTGGTCGCTAACAGCCACGGGTTGCTCTCAGCTACCGGTGGCTCTGGCCTACCCCCACGGGTTCTTTCCAGTAGTGCTCCTTTTTGCGCAAATTGGGTTTTAAACCCTATTTTGACCACTTTAAGCTCGTTTTAAAATCCCAATAATGACCTTAATTTTTTAATTAAATAATAATGAAATAACCTGGTGTGTGTCAGTTTAAACCACCCGAAATTTTTAATAACGTGTGGGGCCACGTCGTCATCCTATGACCCCACGCCTTACGTGGTTTCGCATTCTAATCTCAACTGTCCCCACCCTTATAAACTAAAGGGTTTTCCATGGTTTCTTCTTTCCTCGATCACAGCTGAGAGTACCCTTCATTCACGAACATATTTTTATTTAGACGAGGCAATTTCCGTTCAGGTGAACCGCATCGCTATGCGTGAAGTTCCACGCTGGGCCTAAGTGTCGATTGTTGATTAACATGTAGGGAATTGCTCCTTCGTCTCTCTCTCTTTTGTGTATCATGTAGGCTGGGTGCGCTTCTGTTTCTGTAGAATTGGATAAAACAGACCTAAATAAAGATAATGAACTGGGTTCTATAAGAAAGAAGGGGGGTTTATGATCATTGATGCTGTTATATTATGATCATCTTTCTGAGTTGTGTTGGCTTACACCATCTGAAAATCATGGCTATTGGTGGACTTTCTCTATGCACTAATGAACCCATCGTGATGTTTTAAATGGATTGTTTGTAATTGTAAACTCCTTCTGTGAAATGTAAATTGGTTAATCACGCATACCCGCCTGAATAAATTGAAAGCACCAGGATCAATCCTTCTGTGATAAATCCCTATTAAATCACACGGAATTTGAAATCATGGAGTGTGTTAAATCATTTAAATATGAAAATACTGTTATGGTCTTGCTTGGTGTCAGTGGTAATGGTTTGGTTGTTTCCTGTTATGGGCTGATTGCTAGAGATGTGGGAGTGGATAGGATACCTTAATTTTATACTCTCGGTGGTTGTGGAATAGGGGATGGGATCCCCTTTTGTTATGGATTCAGTGGTTGCAAGTTTTAAGACGGGGTGGTTACCTTTTTTATATCATGAATTGGGGTGGGATCCTCTATTGATGAGAAACTATTTTGGGGGAGACGGGGTAGTGTCCCGGGTTTGTCTTTGGTTCCAACACTACGAGGGGTCTCACATATTCCCTCGTTTTTTGGGACTTTACAAGAGAACCGGGTGTGAATGTTGGAATTGGTATTTGGATGGTTTTTCATTTCTTTGGCTATGCTTCTGATAGTAGTTTCCCAATTTTTCATAAATGTATTTAAACATTATTACTGAACATGAAAACATAATGGGACAAATGGGTTTTGTTGGCGAGAGTCGTGACTCGGACATGAGTGATGTTTCTGTCCTTTAGGCTGGCTAAAGAAAAACCTAAACATGGGTGAGTGCTTGTTACCTATACTTATATTTGTAGTTTAATGTTTCTTATTCGCGCCCCACCCAAGATGAGCACTTAGTGGCGAACACCCCCATTTCATGGGGGAGAGTGTTTTCCCCAACACTATTATTAGTGGCTGGTTATTAGCTCCTTTTCTGCTCCCCTTACCGGATATCCCATGTGTCTTTGGGCAGGCAGTGATGGCCTGAGGTCCATTATTAGTCCAAGAACCATCGGGCGTGGTAGTGTGGTTGTTGTAGCCCAGGTGTGTGCGGACCGGTGGTTTCCCAAGTATCTTCGGGATGAGGACCAGGTGTCTTTGGGTGTGGCAGTGGATCTTCTATCCCAGGTGTCTTCGAGCATGGAGGTGGTTGTTCTGGCCTAGTTGTTTGCTGGCGTGGTTACGTGTGACAGTTGTGGACCAGGTGTTTGCGGGCGAGATTCGGCAGTGGGACTGCGTGTGGTTGTGGCCCAGGTGTGTGTGGGCGGGTGTCGTAGTGGGACTGCGGTGAGAATGGCGGGATTGGTTCGATGCATAGGATGTCTCAATAACCAGTGGAAAAGTGGTTTGGGGTACCCAAACATCGATGTGCTCTTATTATATATGTTACCTGACTTGCGTTATTTGGGAAGTGTGCCTTGGTGAGGCTTGGGTGGATAGTTTACCATGATAGGTGTTTTGTTTACTCCTTTTCTCACGGGACATTAGTACGTTCCAGCAGTTGTGCACGAGAGTCTTTGGATTTCCCTACTGACTGTACTTGTATGCTCACCCTACATATATAAAACTGCTTTTAGGATTTCAGGAGGACTTCGGGGATCATGCAGGACCATACTAGCTCGGACCTTTGGGGCAGTTGCAGTTTTTTTTTTCATTCTTTGGTACTTACCTTTGTAGTCACCTTTTTTACCTTGTGGATTTTACTTTTTGGAACATGCATGTGGGAATGGTTTACTTTTGGCTTTACTTTTCTTTTAGTTTTCCGGTTTTTGGTTTTCATTATCTTATCTCTATATCCTATAAAACAAGAAGGGGCAATGCCTTCCATTTTTGTGTAATTTCTATACCCTTGGTGTTAGTCGCCTCTTCGGGACCTATTGAAGGCGGGTCTCGGGGGTCATTATCTCTCATTCAACTTAAATAAGGAAGGGCCTAGAAATCTTTTGACCCTTCCCTCCTTTTGGTGAAGGCGGGTCATGACAGAATGGTATCAGAGGAGGTTGAGAGATAGGATTGAGTCTGGAGTTACGAAAAGTGAGTATTTCATGGGATGGTAGGGAAACATTGTTGGGTGACCTCGGTGCATGAATTAGGCCAGGGAAGACCGGCTAGGACACCGGATTTTAGGGTCCCCCATGGTCCGACGCAAGGACTCTGGACCTACCAAATGACTTACTGATGCCATGATGATTATAGGGTATAGACCCTAGGAAAGGTCCATCCATCATAATGAATTTTTTTCTCATGTTTCTGGGGTGTTCTGGGAATTAAGAATAAATGAAAAGTTTAATATGTTTTAAAGACAATATTCTGCACTACATGGGCTTAGGCATTCCTTGATTACCTTGCAGCTATGGCACCTGGAAGGAGACCGCGTGTGGTACAGGTGATCGAGGCCCCACAGAATACCTTGGCCGATCGGTAGAGAGATGACCGAGAAGAGGAGAATGACCAGTGGCAGAGGACTCTTCGGGCCTTCTAGCGACAGACCCCCGAGAAGTATGAGGGAAGCACCTCTGACATGAAGATGAAGAGCTGGATAGAAGAGCTGCTGATAGCCTTCGGCCTGATTCGGGCCCCGACCGAGTACTGGGTTCCTCTGACCCTCAGCTAGATGCGGGGAGCAGCGCGTCAGTGGTGGACGCTTTACCTGGGATAGAGGAGAGAGGCTGAGATGGCATGGGCTGATTTCGAGAGGTAGTTCCAGACTGAATTCCTCTCTTCGACGATGAAGGCTGAAAAGAGATAGGAGCTACTCTCCCTCCAACATGGGAGTATGTCAATGAGGGAGCTAGGGATCAAGTTCAAGGACCTACTACATTTTTCTCCAGACCTCTTTCCCGATGAGGTGTCTCGGGAAAGATGTTTGGAGGAGGTGCTCCGACCCTCCCTCCGGTATGCTGTTACCCCCTTTACCCTACCGACGTACATGGAGGTGCATAAGAAAGCAGAAGTGGTGGAGAGGATGAATTCTCTAGGAGGAGTGTCAGAAGAGTGGATCCAAATGGGACCATCAAAGGGGAAGGCCATCAGCATCAGGTCTCCGGCGTCAGGACCCTCCAGGTTCCGACCGGCAGGGAGCAGGTCGCAGTAGTTTCAGTTTCGATCCACCGGTTCTCGCCCTTTTACTTCGGGCCTGGGACATCGGTTCTTTGTATGTGGGAGCCCTGGATATCCCCGGAGTCAGTACCCAGACCTGGTATAGTACGGCGTTGGCGGACAACACCAACACCCGCCCCAGTAGCAGCATCCATCGAGGCCTTTCCTGTAGTAGCAGCAGGGACAGTGAGCTCCCGCTCCTCCGAGGGCAGACGTAGGAGGAGGAGGCCGACCTTAGGTCGCTCCTCAGGGACCTCGACCGGTGTGTGGTCGGGGAGGTGGCCGAAATCCGAGAGGCAAGGGAGATGGGTGTGGGCAGTTACACACTGCAGATGCCGCAGTTCCAGCAGGGCTGGAGGTTGTTCATGGTACGATCAGTTTGTTCAGTACTCTTGCTTTTTCCTTGTTCGATATCGGAGCTTCACACTCCTTTTTTGAAGCAAGTCTATCCCCTTCCTTGGGTTTATATTCTGAGAGACGTCCAATTCCCCTGGTGTTGAGCACACCAGTCGGAGGTCTGACCGACCTGTTTTTTGTTTGACGGGGATGCAGACTGATGATAGGGCCACATCAGTCTGTTAGGGATCTTCTTCTTCTACCGATATTGCCATACTATGTCATCCTAGGCATCGAATGGCTATTCTCTGTGTGTTCTATCATCTAATGCTTCTGAAGAAGGGTCATGTTCTCGGACAAGGGCAGCCAGCGTGTTGCTTTCACCGGCGATCGAAGCAGTCAGAAGGACATCAGACGAGAGGAACCCCTCCTCTCCTTGTTAGCTGAGCTATCAGTAGGGTCAGTAGATGCTAAAATGATGGAAGTTCTAGAGACCGTCTATGGGTTTATGGACGACTTCCCTGAGGAGGTGACAACTCTACCCCCTCAACATGATATCGAGTTCGGGATAGACCTGCAGCCCGGTGCTCGTCTGATCTCGATGGATCCTTACAGGATAAAACCTTTAGAGCTACGGGAGTTGCAGATCCAAATTGACGATCTGATGAAGAGGGGTTATGTTCGGCCGAGTGCGTCACCGTGGGGTGCTCCAGTCTTGTTCGTGAAGAAGGAAGATGGTGGTCTCAGGTTGTGCATAGACTACAGGAGGCTGAATCAGGTGATGATCAAGAATTGCTACCCTATTCTAAGGATAGATGATCTATTAGACCAGCTGAAAGGGGTAGGATGGTTCTCGATGATCGACCTACGGCCTGGGTATCACCAGCTGAGAGTGAAGGAAAGTGACATCCCGAAGATGGCGTTCAGGTGCAGATATGGACACTTCGAGTTTGTAGTTATGCCCTTCGGCATTACGAACGCCCCAGTTGTGTTCATGGGGCTTATGAACTCCATCTTCCAGGAGTACTTGGATCGGTTCTTGGTTTTGTTCATCGACGATATCCTTATCTATTCATGATCAGAGAAGGACCATGCAGAGAACCTAAGGACCGTTTTGGAGGTCCTACAACAGCATCATCTATATGGGATGTTGTCAAAATGCAACTTCTGGACATGATAAGTGAACTTCCTCGGGCACGTGGTGTCCGAACAGGGGGTAGCGGTGGACCCGTCAAAGGTTTAAGTAGTTGTTTCTTGGGAAGCACCCAAGAATGTGGCAGAGGTCCGTAGTTTCCTCCGGCTTACATGTTACTATCATAGATTCATACCCAACTTCTCCCGAGTAGCATCCCCTTTGTCAGCCCTGACAAAGAATGACCAGGTTTTCGTGTGGAGTGAGGAGTGTGAGTCAGCCTTCAGCTATCTGAATGAGAAGTTGGTTAGTGCCCCAGTGCTGAGATTACCAGAAGAAGGGGTGGCCTATGAGGTTTTTTATGATTCTTTAAGAAAGGGCCTGGGATGTGTGTTGATGCAGCAACAGGGGGTGATCTCTTATGCGTCCAGGAAGCTACGCCCTCATGAGCGTAATTACCCCACCCATGACCTAGAGCTTGCAGTGGTCGTTTTGGCACTAATGTTATGGTGGCACTACCTCATTGGCAAATTCATTGTGGTCTTCACAGATCAGAAAAGCATGAGGTATATCATCTCATAGCGGGACCTAAACATGCGATAGCGAAGATGGGTGGAGTTCTTCTAGGATTACGACTTCGAGATCTCTAATACCGAGGGAAATGGAAATGTAGTGGCCTATGCCTTGAGCATGAGGACGCAGAAGTATGTGGTCCCAGTGTTGGCGGACGCCTAGAAGGCCATGGATGAGTTGGATGCCTTATGCCTGGATGCGTAGGTGGATAACGGTAGAGGATTCCTATATCAGATAACAGTGCAGTCATCACTATTTCAGCAAGTGGAGGAGTCTCAGTGGGGATACCCGGAGTGTGAAGTGATGCGTGACCGAGTTGACCACGTCAATGCTCCGGAAGGATGGATAGAGGATGGTCAGAACCATATGCTTTTCCAGGGAAGGTTGTCTTTTCCAGAAGTGATGCGCAGAAAGGTTCTTAGTGAGTTCCACAACTCACCCCTGGCAGTACACCCAGGAGTTTCCAAGATGTACCAGGGACTCAAGATACAGTTTTGGTGGCCCGGATTGAAGCGAGAAGTGGCAGAGTTTTTGGCCAAGTGATTAGTGTGTCAGCAGGTGAAGGATGAACAAGAAGATCCAGGTGGCCTACTGCAGTCTCTATATGTCCCTAATGGATGTGGGACGACATCTCGTTGGATTTTTTCACGGGACTACCCAAGGTACAGGGGGGATACGATGCCATCTGGGTGGTAGTGGGCCGGTTGGCGAAATCGGCTCACATTCTGGTGATCAGGGAGTCGAGTGCAGTGGATGCTTTGGCGCGAAGGTACATGGATGAGGTGGTGCGGTTGCATGGAGTTTAGAGGTCTATAGTCTCAGATAGGGATGAAAATATTACCTCACATGTCTGGAGGGGTTTGCATCATGCCTTTGGCACCTAGAAACACCTTAGCACTACTTTCCACCCCCAGACAGAGGGGCAGACAAAGCGCACCATCCAGACGTTGGAGGATATGCTGCGGGCATGTGTTCTGGACTCACAAGGATCATGGGTGTGATACGTTCCCCTGGTACAGTTTTCATAAAAAAATATTTACCACTCTACCATTGGTATGGCCCCGTTTTAAGCCTTGTACAGGAGGCCATGCCGTTCTCCTGTGTGTTGGACCGAAGTAGGAGAGGCAGGAATCATCGGCCCAGAGGTGGTGCAGAGCATGAGAGAAAAGGTTTAGCTCATACGGGAAAGGATTATGGGGGCCCTGGACCAACAAAAGTCGTATGCAGATACCAGGAGGATGCCCTTGGAGTTTGAGGTCGGAGACCACGTCTTCTTGAAGGTCTCCCCTCGCCGTGGGCAGAGTAGGTTCTGAAAGGGGAGTAAGCTTTCTCCCAGGTTCATTGGAACCTTCGAAGTGTTGCAGAGGGTCAGCGAAGAGGATTATCAGCTAGAGTTACCACCGCCACTACTGAGGATACATGATTTATTACATGTGTCCTAGCTTCGTCGGTATCTATACGACTATTAACACATCCTTTATTGGGGAGAGCTGGACATCAAGGAAGACGTGACTTTTGTGGAGAGACTAGTGATGATCCAGGATCGGAAGGAGAAGGTGCTTCGTGGGTGAACCATTACCTTGGTTCGTGTGTTTTGAATACATGGTGGGCTTGAGGAGAGTATGTGGGAGAGGGAAGAATAGATTTGTACGCATAACACAGAGTTGTTTTGATCTTTTTTCCTTGTTGTGCATGTTGTGATAGAACGTTTTGTCTCTTTGGATATGAGATGTAGTGGTTTTATTTCCTCTGAATGTGTGTGAAAAGCCCTGGAAATGGGGGAGGAGAGAACCCGACCCCTAATCAAGAAGCATTAAGGTGGATGTGATTAAACATGTGCGGGCGAGTCAGTGACACCCAAAGAAAATAATATCTTGAAATGGGAGAGGGGATTCCCCAACCCACATGCTTAGGCAGTTTGACATGGTATGTTGATTGGTTCATGGCATGAATGTGTTTTTAGTTAGCATGGGTTCACCCCTAAGAGGTATCTTTCAAGGTGGTTGTTCAGACCCTCTCTTTCCTTCTGGTTTGTTTTGATTCTCAAGGAAGAAAATAATTTAAGAGGTATTTGATGTAATGGCCTAGGTTTTAGGGGTCCATTACTTTGTGAAAATCTCATGTTGGGTTTTCTGGTCTGGGAATCTCGGTGAAGTTTGGCATAACGGTAGGCCTACCGATAGCCTTGCCTATCGGTAGCAGGCCTACCGGCAGCTCGGTCTATCAGTTCTTTCAAGAAGTGCTCCTTTTTGCACAAATTGGGTTTTAAACCCTATTTTGACCCATTTAAGATCATTTTAAAATCTCGGTAAGGCCCTAAATGTTTTAATTAAATATTAATGAAATAACCTGTTGTGTGTCGGTTTAAACTGCCCGATCTTTTTAATAATGTGTGGGTCCGTGTAGTCAACCCACGACCCCGCGCCTTACGCGGTTTCACGTTCTAATCTCAACCGTCCCCGCCCTAATAAACTAAAGGGTTAGTCGTGATTTCTTATTTCCTCAGTCACAGATGGGAGTACCATTCGTTCATGAACAACCTTTCGTTTAGATGAGACAATTTCCGTTCAGGAGAGCCGCATCGCTATGCGTGAAGTTCTGCATCGGGCCTAAGTGTCGAACGTTGATCAACAAGTAGGGAATTTCACCTTCACCTATCTCTCTTTTGTGTATCATACGGGGTGGGCGTGCTTCTGTTTCTCTAGAATTGGATAAACTATACCTGAATAAAGATAATTAACTGGGTTCTATAATGAAAGAAGGGGGGCTGTGATCGTTGATGCTGTTATATTATGATCATCTATCTGAGTTGTGCTGGAATATGCCTTTTGAGAATCATGGTCGTTGGTGGTCTTTCTCTTTTCACTAATGAACACCTCGTGATGTTTTAAATGTCTTGTTTGTAATTGTAAACTCCTTCTGTGAAATGTAAATTGGTTAATCACGTATACTCGGCTGAATAAATTGAATGCACCTGGATCAACCCTTCTATGATAACTCCCTGTTAAAGCACATGGAATTTGAAATCATGGAGTGTGTTAAATCATTTGAATATGAAAATACCGGTATGGTCCTTCTTTGTGTCGGTGGTAGTGGTTTGGTTGTTTCCTTTTACGGGCTGATTGCTGGAGATGTGGGAGGGGATGAGATCCCCTGTTTTTATACTCTCGGTGGTTGTGGACTTGGGTATGGGATCCCCTGTTGTTATGGATTCAGTGGTTTCGAGTTTTATGACCGGGTGGTTACCTTGTATATATCACGAATTGGGGTGGGATCCTGTGTTGATGAGACACCATTTTGGGGGACAGAGGGTAGTGTCTCGGGGTTTTCTTTGGTTCCAGCACTACAAGGTGTCTCACTTATTCCCTCGTTGTTGTGACTTTAAAAGAGAACCAGGTGTGAATGATGGAATTGACGTTTGGCTGGTTTTTATTTTATTTTTCTATGCTTCTGATAGTATTTTCCCAGTAGTGCATAAACTAATTTAAACATCATTACTGAACATGAAAAAATAATGAGACAAATGGGTTTTGTTGGTGAGAGTCATGACTCTGATTTGAGTGATGTTTGTGTCCTTTAGGACGACTGAAGAAAAACCTAAACATGGGTGATTTCATGTTACCTATACGTATATTTTTTGTTTTGTGTTTCTTATTCGTGCCCCACCCATGTTGAGCACTTAGTGCCAAACACCCCCATTTCATGGGGGAGGGTGTTTTTCCCAACACTATTATTAGTGGATGGTTATTAGCACTTTTTCTTTTCCCTTTCCCGGATATCTAAAGTGTCTTCGGGCAGGATGTGATGGCCTGAGGTCCATTATTAGCCTAAGAACCTTTGGGCAGGGTAGTGTGGTGGTTGTGGCCCAGGTGTGTGCGGGTAGGTGGTTTCCAAAGTATCTTCGGGATGAAGCCCAGGTGTCTTCGGGCGTGGTAGTGGATCTTCTAGCCCAGGTGCCTTCGGGTGTGGAGGTGGTTGTTCTCTCCTAGGTGTTTGCAGGCATGGTTACGTGTGACAGTTGTGGCCCAGGTGTTTACGGGCAGGATTCAGTAGGGGGACAACGTGTGGTTGTGGCCTAGGTGTGTGCGGGCAGGTGTGGCAGTGGGACTATGGTGAGAATGGCGTGATTGGTTCGATGTGAAGGATGTCTCAATAACCAGTGGGAAAGTGGCACGGGGTACCCAAACATCGATGTGCTCTTATTATATTTATTACTTGACATGTGTTATTTGGGGAGTGCACCTTGGTGAGGCTTGAGTTGGTAGTTTACCTTGATAGGTGTTTCGTTTACTAATTTTCTCACGGGACAATAGTACGTTCCCCCACCTGTGCACGTGAGTCTTTGGTTTTCCTTACTGAGTGTACCTTTATGCTCACTCTACGTATATAAAACTTATTTCAGGATTCCAAGAGGACTTCGGGGATTGCGCAGGACCATAATAGCTTGGACCATTTGGGCATTTGCATTTACTCTTTTTCTTTCTTTGGTACTTACCTTTGTAGTCACCTTTTTTACCTTGTGGCTTTTACTTTTTGGAACATTCATGTGGGAATGGTTTACTTTTGGATTTAGTTTTCTTTTTGTTTTGGTGCTGTTGGGTTTTATTATCTTATCTCCAAATCCTATAAAACAAAAAGGGGTAATGCCTTCTAGTTGTGTGTAATTTTTATACCCTTGGTGCTAGTCGCCACTCAGGGACCTATTGAAGGCGGGTCTCAGGGGTCATTATCTCTCCATCAACTTAAAGAAGGAAGGGCCTGGAAATCTGCTAACCCTTCCCTCCTTTTGGTTATGGCAGTTCGTGACATTATATCACCTATTACCTTGCAATAACAAATAATTAATTTTTTTAGTTCATCTCCGACATTTTTCGATGTTCGGAACTTGAGACAAAAAGGAACTTGTTATAATTTAAAATTGTCCATGTGGTCAAAACAATATTACCTCCACAAAATTATTCATATATATATATATATATCATATATATCCTGTATATACTTATTTAGAATAGTCCATAACATTTGGAGATACAAAATGAAATGCACTGTTCATGGATACAGTACGACATATGTATGCATGAACGCTACATTTACTTCTTCATTTCATTTTTAAAGGAATGAAAACCCAATGATACATAGGTATATTATAATTACATTATAACATAATATTTTTTATATGTTACATAAGTACATTAATACCAACCATTATACATTCCATGTATTGTATGAACGAGTAATATCACTTTGAGGAGGTGGTTGTTATGACTTCATCCAATTAAAGTATAGTATTTACCAATTATGTAAACCATAAGGTTCTGCTATAAATGTATAAAAATCATAAAGGAAATATAAATATAATATATATAATATATAAATACATTTAGATCTTAAAATCTACAATGAGAGTCGGTAGAAGATATTTTAACAATCATCGTTTCGTGAGGCAGCAGTTCGTTGTCCACGAATATAGTATGTTCATATCAATTAGATGGATGTGTGTGTAAATTTAGTTATAATAATTCACATAAAAGTATCCTAGTATATATTAAATAATGGTTTTTTTATAAAATAATGAAATAAATATAGTTTATGTTGTTGGAGAAGGAAAATAAATAAAAATAACTTGAGAGAAGACGTTACCTTTAAAAAGGGTAACTCCATTTGGTTTGAACCAAAATGCATTATTGAAAATCCTTCTGCAAAAATAGAGGATTTGAGGTGGAATAAAGGGATGTTGGGATCTTATTGGAGTACATTTTGGAATACTTAAGAGGCATCAAAGTTGTTTTTAATGGGTTGTAGTTGATATACTTTTATAAGGGGGAGGAGGGGATCTTTAGTAATGTTTCAAAAATATTATTTTATTATAAACATAAATTCGATTTTAGAAGGTACCGAATTCATTTAATTCAAATATAAGGTGAGTATTTTTCGAAACCTTCTCATCAAATAAGTTTTAGACTTGTTTAGGACATAAAATTAACCGTATCTTTTAGCATTCACCATTAGTTATCTAATTTAATTTGTACCATGTCCTCTTGTATATTATTACTTTTTGGTTATTATATTTACAATAAAATTTCAAGTGACAAAAAATGGATCATTAATGAAATTTGAAACAATATATAAGTCAGTATTCCAAATGATAGATTTTTTGTATTATTTTATCAATTAACAAAATATTAATTTTTTTAAAAACTCATTTCGGTCAATTTATATACATTTCATATCATGACTATTAAAAAATATATAACAACGTGATTCATTTGAAAAAAATCATTAATCCACATAAAAAATGTAATTAATATCAACAAAAAATTTTTTATTGCATAAAAATTTTTTAAATAAATTTATTATAATTTTTTTAATCTCATTTATTTAAAAAATTTGTTAAAACGGTAATCACTACATCATCATTATGTCATACATCAATTTATTTATTTTACGCCTAAAAAATAACATGATTTAGGAAAAAAATTATCTCTATAATGACTATTTATTGGAGAAAATATATCTTATATAACCCTATATAATTTTATTTCTAATATATATAATGTAACATTTTCCTTATAATTAAATAAATGTTTGTAAAATGTAATTTTCACTTACAAGTGGCTCTATGGGGTCCCCAAATCAGCCCTAGGATTCCCATGGTACTATATGTATCACCCCGTAAGGTTAGAACACATGTTAGGGTAAATTAAGTTTATTATAATATTATTTTAAAATTATTTACTAGATTTACCCTTTAATCAAGGTAAATAAATTATATACTTATGTTTCTATCCATAACGAATAAAAATAAAATTTAAATATTTACACAATTTTTCCCCCTATTTACAAATATAGAATCCATTTTTCCAAATTCAAAACACATATGTTAACGAAATTAATTTAAAATTTATTCCTATTGTCAAAACCAAAAAGCGTGTTTTTAAGAAATAATAACTATCAAAAGATTGACATGTTTTTATGTCTAATTAAAAAGTGAAATTAATTCCAATGACCAAAATTTGATTAAATAGAAAAAATATAATCCAACTGCACTTTAAAACCAATTATAATGACAATATGTCTATATAAATAAATCAGATGAAATGACAGTTTGGACTTAAAATGCAATATATAACACTACTCATTGAAAAAAATATCATTATCAGAAAAATAGAATAAAATAACCCAAAGAAAATTTCAATGAACCAATTCTAAAAAAAAGTTTATTTTGTTAAATAGAACATATAAATGTGAAAAAAATTACATTTAAAAAGGGTTTTCCATCAAAAGGTGGTAAATCATAATTTTAATGAATATTAGAGTATATCATGCTTAAAATTGGATCCCTTCTTATTTTAAGCCTCTAAAAATTATTGGATAAAAGTAAAAACAGTTAAAAAAATGTGTAATAATATTGTAGTTAGTTCTGTTCATTCCCGCAAATACAATGGCTAGTCATTAACTACCATTTAAAATAATAATAATATTATATTATTTTATGGTATAAATCAATGTTGTGTGCAACATAAGATTTAAAATACACCCATTGTTGGGTGTTGATTATGCTATCATACCAAGAATCCCCTTAGAAGTAAAATTAATATTTAACTCAAAAAAATTATTAAATAATAAAATGGAATAATCTTTATTTACTTAGGATGTTACATATATTCTCTTCAAACATTATAATAACATGAATTAACATAAATAAATTTGGAAAACAAGAATGCTTCCTTATTCCAAAGGATAGGTTATATATTTCTTAATTCCAAGAAATCTAAAACATATTACATGATGACATATACCAATTTTTAAATCAATTAAAAATCATATATAGGTTAATTAGTACCATCCAATTCAATTATTTATATCCAACATGTATCTTATACAATAACCATTCTTATAACATTATGACAATATTAACAGTTAATATTCTCTTAATATTATTATTCTTTTGAATTTAAAATTAACATTAAATAACATACAGTATCCATGATAAAAAATCATCATATTATAGAAAATCCATTGTTAAAATCATAATATGAATAATTCATATATAATTCACTATTAATAATTATAGTATCCAAATACGTAAATACATTATTCCTTATTCATTAATGATTATCCTTTAATAGGTCCTTTGTTGGATTATAATAATATTCATTTGTCTAGGAATTAAGTTGTGTAATTGATGTTCTCCATATATGAGACATTCAACTCAATGAAAATTTGCCTCTTTATTACATTTTTTCTTGCATAGATTACATCTTCCCATACATTTGAGGCCTTCCTCATGTTTATTATTCCCGTATTCATACCATGTATGATGTCATATCGTTATTCCTTCAGGTAAATTATTAATTAATCATTTATAAAAGTCCAACATCATCTTAAGAAATGTGGTAGGAATGTTACTAATGTTCACATTGTTAATCATATATCATGATTACCGGTTTGGAATAATCAAAATATATTTCTCTCCAGTAATTATACAATTTTTATTTATCCTAATAATCAGATCATACATCATAATCAATGTTAATGTAGTTCCTTCATGTTACATCTATTATGTAAAACAAAAAATAATGGGTTAATAAGCACATATTATTGAATAAAACTGCATAATTATGAAAAATTACTTATACGTTGTCTACATTTGGACACCTACCATTTAATAAATGTCACCTTTAGTTTATCCTACATTATTCAAAGTAATCATTGATAAAAAACATCAAAATGGTTTATTAAGTGTTTGTTAATTTCCAAAGAATATCCCTCAGGAGTGTCAAACCATGTGTGCAACAAAGCATGTTATCGTGTACTAGATTACGATGATTCTAGCCTGGAACATCTTGTTGGAGTTGGTACAGTAGGATCGAAATAATGATGTAGATGCTCAATTTACAAGAGGGGGGTGAATTGTAAACTATAAAAATTCCTTTGGAACCTTTAAAGTTAGTTATGAATAACGTTGTTTTCCTTAAGAAAAGGAAAGGGCTATGTTTAACAAAGTTAAACATAAGAAAATTCACAACACCTCTAATACCAAATGAAAACTTTGAAAGAGATTCCGAAAGTAGGTTCCGGAAATATGATTCCGGAAAATGAAACTTAACAAAAGATTACAATATAAGATTCTACCTTAAAGCGTATAGAATCTAAATGAAACAGAGTACAATTAAGGAAGTATAAGAAAGTTATACTTTCCTTATAATACAAAATGCAGCGGAAATAAACAAGTAGTAAAACTACATGTAACAAGATATAAGCCTTTTAACCCAAAGAGAAGGGTATCCAACAACCTTGGATAAAGGTCCCTTGATTTATACTTTTAAGAAAGTATGTCTTACCCACACCAGGGTAAGCCCTCGATACAAAGATCGGAGTATCTCTGTCTTGTTATCCCCGCGAGCCCTCAGCTTCAAGGTAGTTGGCAACCTCTGTCTTCCTCAGCAAGGAAGCCCTCGAACTTCAAGGTAGTTGGAACCTCTGTCTTCCTATCCCCAGAAGACCTCGAATGTAATCACCAACATTCGGAGTCGCACGAAGCTTTGAGATTTCATAAGATCCTCTCTCTCTAGAAATCACTTCAAGCATGTAATCACATGAGTCTAAGATCAGTCATCCTTTCAGCACACCAGCAGCAGCGAGCTCTTTCAAATGAGCTCCTATTTATAGGTATGGTCGGCCTCCTTTCCAACTGTCATATTTTCCTTAAAAATTGTAGGGACCTGTACACGTCTAACTTAACCAACGGTTAGTTCATAACAGAATAAATGACATCGTTTTATAACAAAACAAGTGTAATCGAATATACGACACCGTTTTAAATCTTAACTAAAAAGATTCTGAGTGAAGGTTTGGAGTTAAAGTTCAGAGTGTATGGAAAATAATAAATAGTAGAAAAAATATAAAGGCATAAGAAAAATGAAAGTTTGGAGTGGAAATTCGGAGTCTGAATAAATTCACAGTGTATAAAACAAAGATGATCAGATTCTGTTTAATAGATGAATTCGGAATGCGAATTCGGAATGAGAATTCGTCATGAGATTTCGTCATCAGAATTCGTAATGAGAATTCATTATCAGAATTCATAATGAGAATTCATCATCAGAATTCGTAATGAGAATTCATTACCAGAATTCGTAATGAGAATTCGTCATCAGAATTCGTAATGGGAATTCATTATCAGAATTCGTAATGAGAATTCATTGTCAAACTTCATAAGGATTTGCATCCTGAATTTGATGTAGAACTTAATTAGAGTTCGTATCCGGAATTCAGAATGAAACTTTATTACAGTTCTCATCTGGATTTCGGAGTGAAACTTTATTACAGTTAATGTCCATAATTCAGATCCTAAAAACAGAATACCTCATATCAAAGTTTCAAAAAATTCCGAGAATATAGAACTGAATCCGAATCTTATATTTAAGAAAGATATTGATGAAAATATTATAAGGGTAATTTTTCTTACAAAAGCGATTATCCTTATAAAAGAAATTTTCGTTATAAAAGAAATTTTCCTTATAAAAGCAATTTTCCTTAATGATAAGATGTTTGTGATTTTCAAAACAAGAAGGAATGGAAAAGTCATAAGGAAAACCATATTGACTCAACAATCTCCCCCTTTTTGGAAAGCTCAAACATCCTTGAAAAATAAATTCTATGAAGAATGAAAAACATTAAGGCTTATCTTCCTTTTCTTTAAGAATATTGACGAATACGACTAACTCCCCCTAAGGCATTGAAACTCTAAGGATCGTATTCTAGATTTCCGGAGTGACACTTCATTACGAATAATAAAGTCTTCTTTAATAAAAAACTCCCCCTTAGATAAACTCTTATTAGAGTTTGTATTCTTTCTCACCCTTTGATAGGATTCTTTTTCCCTTTCATTAGAGTTGTTTTCCCTCTCTGCCTTTGTGATTTTCATAAAGAATATAAGGGAATGGAAAATATAACAAATTACCTTAAAGATTAGTAGTAAAAAAAAGAAATGAGCAAGCACAAAAATTTTATTAAGATTGAAAATTTCAACAAAAAAAAGTTAAATTACAACAAAAGATCGGATCTGTCTATTTGGGATCTTTTTCCTTTGACATGAGACCCTTTAAAATAGTCTTGATCTTATTGAAGTCGTTATGATCTTCTTCAGCTTGCTTCTCTATGACCACTATTCTTGAAGATTGAGCTTCAATCTTTTCTTCCTGGGATTGAATCTTTTCTTCCTGATCTTTGATCTTTTCTTCCTGAGCCTTCAATTTCTCTTGAAACTCAATCCGATGATATCATTCAAACATCCAGTTTTGAGAGACATAATTTAGCTTCCCATTCAGATCTCTGACTTCTTGAATCCAGAAGGTCTTTACATCTGTCAGCTTCTCTTAAAATGTAGAATTCATCTCATTTATCTTCATGTCCTCAGTCTCAAAAGAGTCTTTAACATTGCCTTGAAATTCGTCGAATAGCCTCATCTCTTCTACAGTCTTCTTCGACCAGTTTGTCATCCTCTTAAAAGATTTTATATGAGCTACGTAGCCAAAAAAAAAGGTTTTGAACTGAGCCTCAATCTGAACAAACTTGTCCATAACCATAGACACGGAGTCTGATTTCTGATTCAAAGCATGTTGGAGCGTCTGGCATCTTGAATCAATACTTGAGAAGGTCGGAATGGTTCCCACCAACTTTTTCAAAGACTGAACAACAATGTCATTCCCCAACGAAGATGACTGCGAATCTGAAATTTTTCTTGGAGAATTTTCTTCTTCAACAAGGTCAAGCTTTCTCTTTGAAGAACTACCAACTTCTTTTCTCTACACCACTACTGAACTCGGAGTATCAGCAAGAATTTGCTTTCCCTTGCCTTTTTTCAGAATAGAATCCTGTTCCGGAGTTTTCTTTTCACTATCAGAGACTTGGACAACATTATCTTCCTCATCATCAACTTCCTGAACACCAACCTCGACATTTTCCATCAGAGCAATATCATGTAAAAGTTGTTCTTATTCTCCATAATAAGCTACTTCTTCTTCTCCTTTCTCTTCTTCCATTTCTTGAGTAACTAGCTTCGAAGATTCACCTTCTAAATTTCGGAGCGATAAGTGTTCTGAAGGTGTCCCCGTATAATCATCTACTTGTTTTAACACATCTCCGGTTTCACCACTTCCTTCAGCAACATCCTCTTCTTCTTCCACTTGCTCTACTTGCTCACCTTGTTCAACTGGCTTAGCCACTACATCTTCCGGAGAAACAAACTCTCTTCCTGGAGTCTCAGGTAGAGATTCCAATGAAAAGGATCTCGGGACAGGAATTTTTGCATTGAATTTTAACAAATCCTGAGCTACCTCAGCCTCAAACATCTTCTTATTGAGATTCGTTTCTTTTGCTAGTTTTTCTAGCTCATCGGCAGTTCTTTCCTTCAAGGCTTTAGCCTCCGCAGGGTCCAATCCAAACTGAGGCTCCCCTTGCAGTCTCTTTTCCTTCATCTCCCTCCATTTAGAAACAACCTCATCTGGGTAATATTTATTCTTCTTTGGTTTTGGAGGTGAGGAATGAACTTCCTTAGACTTGGGATCCTCGGCATCTACTTCCACTTCCTTCAGCTTTCTCTTCCTTATCGGCTTAGATGATTCCAGATCAGCAGCTTTCAGAACTGATTCTTTTTTAGCAGGTAGATCAATAAACTGTCTAGACTCCTTGTCAAAGGCTACATCCATTCTTTTGAGTGTACCATCACTCACCAGCATAATCTTTAAAACTCTTGGATTAGATTTTCAAGACTCCTTGAAAGACTCAAGGCACCGAACTATCAACTTGGAGAGGATTACTGAATACATAATAATCTGAGCTCTCAGATTTCCTTTCTTCAAATTATCAAGAGTGATAAGAATGTGCTTCATCAAATTAAACTTCCTCAGATTTATCAGACAATCTAGGATGTAGATCTCACTCTTCTTCAAGCTATCTTTGTCACCTTTCCTTGGTAAGGTAATACCCTGTACCCATAACTCCAGAATCCGAAAATTTGTAGTTAAACTAGCAATCTTCGGAGCCTTGTCATCTGCCAGTCCGAGATTTTCTAAATCTTTTTTCTTGTCGAAGCTACCCTTAGAATCTGGCAACACATGAGAAATAAAATCAGCTTCACCTTCATTATTCAGCCCTACCAAGCTGGCTGCCTTGGCATATGAAAGTTTATAAGTCTTACAATAAGACATAAAAGACAAATTCTCATTTCCATCTTCCATGAGAAAAGAAACAGTCTCATATAACTCTACAAGAAAAACTGAATATACTTCATCTTGGTTCCCGGGTTTTGACACCCCAACATCTTCTCAACCATTAAGCTTGATATTCTTAGAAATAAGAGAATCATACTTGTTGAAGAAATCCAAATGAACCAGCCTCTCTCTATATATTAACCACTTCAAGATCGGCTTAGATGAAGACATGTATTGAGAAGCTACTTCCAAAGACATTCGAATTTGACGACCTCTGAGAAGTTCGGAACTCAGAAAACTAAAGTTCGAAACGGCCTTAAAATAGAGAGGCAGAGCTTTGAGACGCTGGAGCTTGAAAACTGATGTGAGAAAATCATTTGGGTTCCCTTTTATATAGGTAATGAAAAAATGGTTCAACTTCCACGGTTGATCGAACAGTTGTGATAAGCTGAGATCAGATCTGACGGTCAAAAACCAATTCTCTTGAATCCGATCTTTTGAGGTTTTTATTAAAACAAATAATTAAAAAAACTATAATCCGAAAACAAAATATAAGAAAATTCCAGCAAGTAAAATATGATTACAAAAACTAGGGAAAGGAAATCATACTTTTCGGATTGGCTTAGGAGGATTATTCGTAATTGGTAACTTTATTATGAAAACCAAAACCAAAATAAATTTATTACGAAAAGACACAATTTGGAAAACTCCCTACGAAAAACAAACTTAGTAAGGAAAAAAAACTTAGTACGAAATTTTTTTTATAAAATTTTGAAAACGAAAAACTTATAATGAAATATTATGTACAAAAATCCCGTTATGAAAATATCAGTATGAAATTTTCCATTCTGGATGTTTTCATTACGAACACTTCTATTCCAGAAATATTCTGTTGGAAAGTATCCATTCTGGAATATTTTAGTTCTGGAAATGCCATTCCGGAATTTTAGTTCTGAAAAGATTGAAATCACATTTTGAAAAACTTTTTTAATCTAACAATCAAATGTACTCCCCCTATGAAAAGGAGTTTATTGTTGTAAGGAGACTTTTTCAACAGAAATTTAATTAAGAAGGATTACCTTATGGTTATCATTCCTAACTTTTGTTTAATGTATTCAAATCTATCAAAAGGTAAAGATTTTGTGAAAATATCAGCAAGTTGATCTTGCATTCCGATAAAATGAAGAATAATATCTCCTTTCAGTGTTTGATCCCTAAGAAAGTGATGCCTAATATCTTTGTGTTTTACACGGGAGTGATGTGCAGGGTTCTTACTAAGGGCAATGGAACTTTTGTTATCACACAAAATATGAGTTTTAGTAAAACTCAAGCCATAGTCAGTGAGTGTGTGTTGCATCCACAACACTTGAGCACAGCAACTTCCAGCTGCTACATATTCAGCTTCAGTGGTGGAGAGTGCTACAGAATGTTTCTTCTTGCAGGACCGAGAAACTAATGAATGTCCTAAGAAATGACAAGTTCCGGATGTAATTTTTCTATCCATTCTACATCCACCAAAGTCAGCATCAGAAAAGCATTTTAAGATAAAATCATTTCCAGAAGTATAAAATAATCCTAGATCCATTATTCCCTTAAGGTAGCGAAAAATTTATTTTACTACCTTTAAGTGACATTCCTTAGGATTGGATTGATATCTTGCACATAAGCATACGAAAAACCTTAGGTCTAGTCAACTAGCTATTAAGTATAGTAGACTTCCTATCATACCTCTAAAAGATGTTTGATCTACTTGTTTCCCAGCTTCATCAAGATCTAAAGAGTTTGAGGTACCAATAGGAGTACTTATACTCTTAGTATCATCATCGCCATAATTTTTAAGAAGATCTTTAATATACTTATGTTGAGATATGTAGGTTCCTTCTGGTTTTTGAGAAATTTGTAAACCAAGGAAAAATGTTAACTCACCCATCATACTCATTTTAAACTTAGATTTCATTAGACATGCAAAAGAGTCGGTCAAAGATTGTTGAGTTGAACAAAATATAATGTCATCAACATAAATTTGAACAATCAAAACATTTTTCTTATCTTTCTTTATAAAAAGGGTTGGATCTGCATTTCCCATAGCATAGTTATTTTGAATCAAAAATCCAGTGAGTCTATCATACCATGCTCGTGGGGCTTGTTTAAGGCCATATAGATCTTCGGTAAGTCTAAAAACATAATAAGGATGTTTCGTATCTTCAAAGCCATGAGGTTGTTCAACAAAAACTTCCTCTTGAACATAACCGTTAAGAAAAGCACATTTCACATCCATTTTGAAAAGTTTGAAATTAAAGAATGCTGCAAAGGCAAGTAGAATACGGATAGATTCAAGTCTAGCTACTAGAGCTTAGGTTTCTTCATAGTCTATTCCATCTTGTTGATTATAGCCTTTAACAACAAGTCTAGCTTTATTTCTTACTATGACTCCATTTTCATCACATTTATTTCTGAAAACCCATTTGACTCCAACAACAGAAGTTTCTTTAGGTCTTTCAACCAAGGTCCAGACTTTATTCCTTTCGAATTCATTTGGTTCATCTTGCATGGATTTAATCCAATCATCATCACCTAATGCTTCATCAGTGCTTTTAGGTTCTAATTGGGAAAGAAATGCCAGATGTTCAACATCATTTCTTAAGGAACTTCTAGTCCTTACAGGTTGATTTACATCACCAATGATACTATCACTGGGATGATTCTTAAGAAATACCTGATTTGGGTTTTGAAAAGCTTGTTCATCAACATAGGGTACACAATCTTCTAGGGTAAATGTTTCAGGAATATCTTCTTGAACATTATCTTTATCAGATGGTTCTTCTATCAATGGTTGATAATCACTTTTTGGAAACACATCTGAGGATGTAGGCTGAGGTTTTTTAAAAACCAAAGGATCTGACTCATCAAATTTTACATGTACTGTTTTTTCAATAGTACAAGTGTTTTTATTAAAAACTCTATAAGCCTTAGATGTTGTGGAATATCCTAAAAAAATTCCTTCATCAGATTTTGGTGTGAATTTATGTAAGTTATCCTTAGTATTCAAAATGAATACTTTGCAACCAAAATCCTTGAAGTAGGATAGTCTTGGTTTTCTACCATTCCATAACTCATAAGGTGTTTTATTAAGAAAAGGTCTAATCAAAACTCGATTTATAGTATAACAAGCAGTACTTACAGCTTTAGCCCAGAAATGTATAGCTATAGAATATTCACTCAACATGGTTCTAGTTATTTCTTGAAGAATTCTATTTCTTCTTTCAACTACACCATTTTTTTGAGGAGTTCTAGGGGCTGAAAAATTGTGAGTAATACCTTTTTTACTACAAAAAGTTTCAAAATCAGAATTTTGAAATTCTCCACCATGATCACTATGAATAGTTTTCAATTGAAGGTTTTTCTCATTTTTAACTTGAGCTCTATAACTTTTAAAATAAGAAAAAGCTTCAGATTTCTTTGCTAGAAAATAAACCCAAGTAAATCTAGTGTAGTTATCAACTAGAACGAACACATAGTATTTGCCTCCAATACTTCTTGTTTGTGTTGGACCAAAAAGATCTATGTGAACTAACTATAATGCATCGGTTGTTGAGACTTCACCGATTAATTTAAAACTAGATTTTTGTTTCTTTCCATATTGACAAGGATCACAAAATTTAGAATAATCAAATATAAGCTCCGGTAGATCCTTAACTAGTTTCTTCTTATAGAGTTTACATAGGTTCCTAAGGTTACAGTGACCTAGTCTTCTATGCTATAACCAGGAATGATCTTCCACTGCACTAAGGAAAGGTAAATCTTGGCTTCTAAGATCTTCTAAGTTTAAGGTGTAAACATTCTCTTGCCTATTGGCTGAGAGAATAAATTCTTCCTTGGAATTGTGAACTAAACCCTTATCATTCCTAAAATTCACAAGGTAACCTTCATCACATAACTGAATTATGCTAATGTGTTTGTGCTTAAGACCCTTAACAAAAAGAACATTTGAAATCAATGTTTTACCAAGAAAAACAATATTACCCATACCAACAATCTCACCCTTAGCATCATCTCCGAAAGATACTTTTCCTCCTTTCGTTTTGATAATATTTTCAAAATAGCTTTTGTTACCAGTCATGTGTCGGGAACATCCACTATCTATGTACCATGTATTGTTGCTGGTACTCTCTTTATTTTCCTGAAATCAAGAAGAAAATTAGACTTTCGGAATCCAAATTTGTTTGGATCCGAGATTTCTAGATAACAAAATTTTAGGTACCCACATTTTCTTAGAAAAGTAAGCTTTGTGAAATCCTAAAGATTGGGTTTTGTTTAAGGAACAATCCTTTGCCCAGTGACCACCACATTGACACTTGGTACAAAATGGGGCACTTTGAGGAACAAAATAATTGTTACTGAAAATTGGATTTGCATGGGTATAACCAAATCCAGATTTATTTCATAAAGGCCGTATTTGAGAATACATTTTATCAAAATTTTCATTCCCATGGGTAATGTTTGATAAACACTTCTTTACGGAAAAAATTTCGGACTTGAGTTTTACAACCAAGTTTTTATCCACAAAATCATTAGTTTTATAACTAGAGCTAGGCTCGAAAACATTTTTCTTAGAAATTAATTTTTCTAATCCTTTAGAAAGTTTTTTCTTCTCAGAACTTACTTCTTCATGATTTCTTGAAATATTTTCAAAATCACCATTTTTCTTATCAAGATCTTTAGAAAGATCTGATATCTCTTCTGTAAGAATATAATTCCTAGAGTTTGCCTTATCATGTTTTTAATTGAGTTTCGAATTCTCAATCTCAATAAGTTCAGCAAACCTAGAGAATTCTTCATAAGTAGGTAAAGTATTTTCATCATCAGAAGAAGATTCTTATTCAGAAGAGTCATTATACTTACTATCATTAGAATTTAAAGAAACATTGGTCAGTGATTCAGAATTTCGTACCTTAGCCATAAAACAATGATTATCAATAGGTGATCTGGCTATAAGACCAAGATTCTTATGTACTAAAGATTCATAATTAGAAGATTCATCTGAAGAGTCACCACCACTGGCACTCCAGGTGTCATTAGCTTTCAGAACATTCTTAGCTTTTTCTTTATAATAATTCTTTATGTTCCTGTCTGAATGTATTTCTTTCCTTTCTTTCTTTTTTAGCATAGGGAAATCTGGTCTTATATGTCCAGCTCTCTTGCATTGATAACAAGTAAATTCTACATCTTTCTTATCTTTCCTTTCCTTTTTCTTATACTTGGATTGGAAATTTCTCTGGCCAGCTATCTTGTTCATCCTTTGAGCAAGATTTTCTAATTCATTTTCAGAGATTTCACTCTCACTAGAATCTGATTAAACTATCATCTTCTTAGACATGGATCTGGTTACTCTCTCCGGAGTCTTAGCTTTCATATGATTTGTTTTAGTTGTAAAAGCAATAGTACCATTTCCATTTTTCTTCTTGATGTTGTCAGCATCTCTCTTCATTCTGGTTTCATGTTGGAGAAGAATTCCAAATAACTCATCAAGAGAAATCTGAGTCACTTTCCTGTTCTCATCTATAGATGTTCTATTGGATTCCCACTCATTAGGCATGATATCAATTATCTTATCCACAAGAGCTTAATCATCTAAACCTTTCTCTCCCATAGACTATAGGCTGTTGACGATAGTCATAAATCTCTGTTTAACTTTACAAATTGGTTCTCCATAAAGAAAATTGAAGCCATGATATTCAGCACTAAGCATAGCTCTCCTAGTCTCAATCACATTAGAATTTCCAAAGTGTGTAACTTCTAACTTCTTCCAGATACAATTAGCTACTTCACAATATGAAATTTGGCTATATATATTTCTAGTCATTGAACAAACTAAGGTATTACATACCTTATAGTTGAGTTGATATTCTTTCTTTTCCTAGTTAGTGAAAGTTCTAACTTCCTTGTCATGAATTTTATAATCACCAGTAAGCATAACAAAATTGTCTACTCCAGTATTGATAACAAAAGTATTCATTCGATCTCTCCAGTACTCATAGTCATTACCAAAAAAGATTGGTGGTCTGGAAGGATTTAGATTATCAATAGAACCAACATTAATTCCTACCATACTAAAAATAACCTTCGGCACACAAACATTTTAGTAGAAAAGATTCGTAATAACAAATTTCGATAATGGAAAAGTTTTGAATGGGAAAGTGAGCAAGAAAAACTTATACGTGAGTACAAGTATTTCAGAAACCTCGCTCTGATGTAAATTGTAGGATCAAAATAATGATGTAGATGCTCAATTTAAAAGAGGGGGGGTGAATTGTAAACTTTAAAAATTCCTTTGAACCTTTAAAGTTAGTTATGAATAACTGTGTTTTCCTTAAGAAAAAGAAAGGGCTAAGTTTAACAATGTTAAACTTAAGCAAATTCATAACACCTCTAATACCAAATGAATACTTTGAAAGAGATTCCGAAAGTAGGTTCCGGAAATATGATTCTGGAAAATGAAACTTAACAAAAGATTACAATATGAGATTCTACCTTAAAGCATATAGAATATAAATGAAACAGAGTACAAGTAAGGAAGTATAAGAAAGTTATACTTTCCTTATAATACCAAATGCAGAGGAAATAAACAAGTAGTAAAACTACAAGTAACAAGATATAAGTCTGTTAACCCAAACAGAAGGGTATCCAACCACCTTGGATAATGGTCCCTTGATTTATACTTTCAAGCAAGTCTGTCTTACCCACACCAGGGTAAGCCCTCGATACGAAGATCGGAGTGTCTCTGTCTTGCTATCCCCACAAGCCCTCAACTTCAAGGTAGTTGGCAACCTCTGTCTTCCTCAGCAAGGAAGCCCTCGAACTTCAAGGTAGTCGGCACCTCTGTCTTTCTATCCCCGAAAGTCCTCGAATGTAATCACCAACATTCGGAGTCGCACGAAGCTTTGTGATTTAATAAGAGCCTCTCTCTCTAGAAATCACTTCAATCATGTAATCACATGAGTCAAAGATCAGTCAGCCTTTCAGCACACCAGTAGCACCGAGCCCTTTCAAATGAGCTTCTATTTATAGGTAAGGTCGGCTTCCTTTCCAAGAGTCATATTTTCCTTACAAATCGGAGGGACTTATACACGTGTAACTTAACCAACGGTTAGTTCATAACAGAATACACGACATCATTTTATAACAAAACAAGTGTAACAGAATATATGACATCGTTTTAAATCATAACTAAAATGATTCAGAGTGAAGGTTTGGAGTTAAAGTTCGGAGTGTAAGGAAAATAATAAAGAGTAGACAAAATATAAAGGCATAAGAAAATTGAATGTTCGGAGTGGAAATTCGGAGTCTGAAAATATTCAAAGTGTATAAAACAAAGATTATCAGATTCTGTTTAATTGATGAATTCGGAATGCGAATTCGGAATGAGAATTCGTCATGAGAGTTCGTCATCAG
Source organism: Viscum album (assembly GCA_963277665.1). Lineage (NCBI taxonomy): Eukaryota > Viridiplantae > Streptophyta > Magnoliopsida > Santalales > Viscaceae > Viscum > Viscum album. Next base: position 41,942,987 of record OY728123.1, read on the forward strand.
AATTCGTAATGAGATTTCATTATCAGAATTCGTAATGAGAATTCATCATCAGAATTCATAATGAGAATTCATTACCAGAATTCGTAATGAGAATTCGTCATCAAAATTCGTAATGAGAATTCATTATCAGAATTCGTAATGAGAATTCGTTGTCGAACTTCATAAGGATTCGCATCCTGAATTTGATGTAGAACATAATTAGAGTTCGTATCCGGAATTCAGAATGAAACTTTATTACAGTTCTCATCTGGATTTTAGAGTGAAACTTTATTACAGTTCTTGTCCAGAATTCGGATCCTAAAAACAGAATACCTCATATCAATGTTTCAAACAATTCTGAGAATATATAACTGAATCCGAATCTTATATTTAAGAAAGATATTGATGAAAATATGATAAGGGTAATTTTTCATACAAAAGAGATTATCCTTATAAAAGCAATTTTACTTATAAAAGCTATATTCCTTATAAAAGCGATTTTCCTTATAAAAGAAATTTTCCTTATAGATAAGATGTTTGTGATTTTCAAAACAAGAAGGAATGGAAAAGTCATAAGGAAAACCTTATTAAATCAACAGGTACTCCTAGGAATATCAATTCCAGAGCCACATACACATGTATTATCCATATAGGGATGTATTTATAGGGATCTAATAACTCCATCCTTTATAAAATTATAAGAAATATTACTCATTGTTGACCCATCCTCATAGTCATCCTTAAATACTTCCCTTGAAATATGAATAGTAATATACATAGGATTCTCAATATGGTTTTCTCATCAATTTTTCAAAATATTAACCTAATATTTTCAATAATACCAACTATAAGGACCTCATATTGACATAGATATACGGTACCTATCATTTTAAGAATATGTAAAACATTATACAAACAATCACCCGTAGAACGTGCAATTATACTAGTATTAGAAAAATTGAAACATAAACAGTGGTACATAAAAGTGATACATCATCTCTCATATAGTTATCCTTTACTAGAAACTTTCTAAGAAACATCCATCATAATATATATTTTAATAATAGAGGGTGTGGAAAAATAAAAAGGGTGGGCTCAGATGCTAAATAAGGAATAAACTATAGGTTCTTAATCATAATCGTGAGTATAAGGATGTGATAGAATTTTCATGATAATAAAATATCATTCCATACATATCAAGGATCATTAAAATGAACCATGTCATAAATTATGGATGTTAACAAGGAATGAATTATATTGAAATTATGAATATAATCCTTAAGTGAATAATATTAGAATATATCATTTAAATGTCGCATGTATATAAGAATATAATATGATTTTTATAGTAGATTAGGAATCGACGCCATGTCCATCTTAGAAAAAATAATGTAATTTACTGAGTGGGGTTAACTCTGCATTACAGCCCTATATTAATAAATAAATTTCACACCTCATTTCAGCCTTATAATATTAAATTGATTTCCCTCCTCATTCCAGCCATGTCTATCGGATGAGATATAAATTCATACCCAATTCATTAGTTGGAGATATTAGTCCCACCAATATGAAAATGAAATAATACATACATGTGGCTCAACTTCATAAAATATAATTTCCTAACACATGTAATGAAATGGGTATCATAATCATGTAATCATAACATAACCACTGGGGATTTCTACATTTTTTATATTAATTTCATAAAAGTTATGCTTTGAAAGAGAAATGGATTTCAAAAAGAACGTTACATCAAGAATAAACCCTCCAGAGTAATAAAGTTAAATAATTCTATATAAATATTCTATTAAATTCAGGATTATAATAATAAATTTAATAATATATGGGATTTTTTTAAATATATTTCAAAACAATTCAAGAGGAAAATATGATTTATTCTTTAAAAATGGTTTTTTTTAAACCAACCCTTTTGAAATAAATTTTCATTGGAATGAAACACATAATGAAAAATTAAAAACCAATTATCATTCATTTAACACAGAATCAATTTAAATTATCTTCAAGAAATTTTTTAATTTATTTACATTAAATAAATAAATAATGATTGAAGACTGTTTCAAAACTATTTCAAAGAAAACATATAAAAGACTCTTTAAACCCCCATTAGGAATTTAACATTAATGGAGAATCATAATATTATTGGTATTTAAAAATGCATTTATTTATGTATAATATTAATACAATACATTAATGGGTAGTATATACACAACACAAAATAAAGTAGTGGTGAATAAGGCATGTATCTCACCGAAATAAAGTTGGAGATGAAATTCCCTTAATAGATGTCTGGACTCTCTTCGTACACATAGAAAAATCCTTTATAATAAATAAAAATATATTGTAAATATATCATATAACCATATTATTATATATATTACCAAATATGGTTTTATTATGACCTTATATTACTCGTACATTAACAAATTTTCATTCTGTTTTCACATTGGTTAATATTCTCTTTGTTCGTTGCATGTGTCATACTTTTTCATATATTTAGTCCTTATACTTGTATCATTATTTCAAAATTTCAAAAAATGATTTAAATATAATTTATATTCATTACATTTTGATTATAATAATCAGTATAACATATATTTATTAAATAAAATACCCCATTCATGTATAAGGTATGTCATATAAACACATGAACGATATTTCCATTTTATTTTTATGTTAAAAAAATAAGTAAAAGACATATATTTATATATTTGTATATATATATACCATTATTTAATTATATTTAATATATTAGATATATCAAATATATTCCCTAAATGCAACCTTAATACATTTAATATATTGTTTGAACGAATCCCATCATTTCTAGAGGGCAGTAGACCACATTTCCTCATAGGAGATTATTTTATTAAATAAAAATTGAATGTATAAATATATATATATTGTAATATAATTATATAAGACTATTAAAATAATAATATATGACATATATTATTATATTTGTAATCATAATGTTCACCATGAGTTGTAGTAAATGAAAAATGAACATTCATCTTTTAGTTAGGGGTAGTCCTCCATACACATAAACTGTATATTCGTAACCCATTTGATGGTTGTTTGTGTAATTTCATTTCTACACATATCATAAAAACATATTAGTATATTTAGGATACTCGTTGTGTTATAAAATCATATAATATGAATATTTAATTGAGTGGATAATGAATATTAATGAATGGATTTTGAGGGGGGCTGTTACCTCTTAAATCGTGTAACTCCATTTCGTTTTCACCAAAGGGATTTCTTGGAAGGATTTTCTACCAAAAATATTCCTCAATGATGAAGTTATTTGTGTTAGGGGGATATTTGGGTTGATATTTTCTAAACTAATGTGGCTTTATAATCAGGAGTAAGTGGGAGTTATTGATGCCTTTTATAATTAAGTAAGAGTTGCACTCTTTTAATATTTTTGATAAAGGAAACCCCGATGACTATTTTATATTGAATGTTGAACAAATAATGGTCAATGGATTTGAAAAGGGAGTATATGGTATAAAATAGATTTAAATTGTATTTTGGACATGTTTATATATAATTGTATAAATTATGGAAAGTATCCACTACATTAGTAAGTTTATTTTAACCTTAGAAATCTGTGTACCACACAGATGTTCTTCAGCTGCTCCCAAGAAACTACCACTCTAACATTGTCTAGGTCTACTGATACTCCTATATCTGAGATGAACTGACCAATGAAGTGAATCTGGTCTATCCAAAAGTGTCATTTTTGGATCATATAATATAACCAATGCACTCTCTGTGTACTCAAAATTATCTCAACATGGATAGAATGGTCGTGCCAAGTGTGACAGTACACCAAGATATTTTCCATGAAGACTACCATGAAAGAATCCTTGATTGTATGTAACACTCATTTCATTAGTTCCATGAACACTACATGTATTTTAGTGAGTCCGAACATCATAACCACATACTCGTACAGACCATACCTGCTCTTGAAGGTTTAAGAGGTTTAGAAGATGGTCCAACGTGCAACTGATTATAACTGTATCTCAAGACAATCTCCGAGAACACCTAGTCTCATCGAGGATTATCAAAGAGATCATCAATCCTTAAAAATGGATATCAGTTCTTGAAAATCAAATGGTTCAACTTTTGATAATCCACACTATGTTCTAGGGTATTGTCCACCTTCTTCACGAACCGGACATGAAAACCCCAATGAGAATTACTCAGTCGAATGAAGCCCCTTTCCAATAAATCTATTAGCAACTTCTTCACCTCCTGAATCTCTAGTGTTGAATTCTATTTAGGAGGAATGGAAACTGGTGCCACTCATGGCACATGGTCGATAAAATACTCCACCTATCACTCCAAGAGAGAAACTAAAATGTCCTCTGAAAATACATCCCCGAAACGATCGACCACTCTAAGAATGTCCGTATGTGAACTCCCCTGGTCATCCAGATATAGAATAGAAATCTGAACTGTAATGCTTCTCAACCCATGCTGCTTGGGACCCACTCTGCTTGCCTGGACATCCAACTCACTATTGTGTAGAAACTATCCTCCCTCTAGTGATTTGAAACTCACCCTACGATGACAAAAATGGACAAATTCAGGAAAGAGAACTAACCAATCCATCCTGAGAATGACATCATAGCCTACAATCTCTAGAACATAGATATCCCATATGAAGTGACACCCACCAACCTCAAGATGGAACTTCTTGCATTGACAAACACAAGTCATTCATGTTCCTAATAAAGTGTCTAGCATCATAAAATACTAAAAATAAAACATATAGATCCCAAGGCTCTCCAGAACAACCACATTTATAAATCTATGGGATACACATATATAAAAAACTGTATAAGATAAGATGGGGGAAACTAGGATCTTACATAGAATATTAGAGGGTTTGGGATCCTACTCCTACATGGTCTTCTCCACTTAAAAAGTCAGACCTACACTGCAACCTTGTGACCACACATGACCACTCAGAGCTGATCCACCTTTTTGTCGCTGAAATCCTGGCAACTGGCTACCAAGGACATGATCTCCACTTCGGCCTAAATGGACATATGAACTCATGTTCCCAGACTAAAGAGAAAAAGGTGTTTTTTCTCCTAACCGAGGAGTCATATAAGAACACTTATCACCAGCTGCTAGTGAGGAAAACTGGAAGAACTGCTGAAGATGACCCATTTTGCAACATGTTCGACACTCCATTGGGTCTCTCAAGCACTGTGGCCCGGTATTCCCAACCTTCTTACACTGGAATCATACCACATGGCTCTCTGAGGGTGCATCTTGCCTACTGGGATCTCTACATGTAGACTCCCAACAATTCTTCCTACAATCAGCTGGAGAAATACCAACTCTAGATGTTGAACCGCCCATGCCAACAAACCCATAATTTCTTAAGTCGTTCTTCATGATCATCACCTAGTTGACTATAGTCGTGATGGATGTAAACCTGAAGATGTTACCCTAATATCAGTTAACCTTCCTGAGACAATCCTTAGACATCCGTTCAAGGAATAACTCATCTCCCCTACAAAGGGTGTAAAGCAATGCATCTATGTGAAGCATGAAGAATAATCCATAAAAGAAACAGTATCCTGCTCCAGAATTTAGAACTCACGGGCTCAATTGGCCATCAATGTCTCTGAATAAAAGTATTCATATAAGGAATACTGAAACTCATCCCACTCTATAGCCTTATGGCATCCTTCCGGTGAGATCACATGCTTCTATCTCATGGCAGAGACTCGTAGCATGTACAAAGGTAACCTCACCCTTCAATTTGTGGTAGTCTTACGATGCTAAAACATAGATATAATGGATTTTATGTATGAATCTTCAGCCCGAGTTCCTCCTTCCCCTATGAATGTCAGAGGATATAGCTGCTGGAACCCTGTATCCATTCTTTCATCGATGGGGGGATGCAGTGGTCCCTAAAAGGTGTTCCTGGACCACATAAATCCCTCTCAGAACAATGCATCAGAACCTATTGCTAAAATGACGACTTATGCCAAGGCATGCATAACTGGTGGATCTACTGGTAGTCCCTAATTATCCATAACGTGTTTCTGATCACTTCCCTGTAACTGGCGTACAATAGGACAACAACTTTGTGGAATGACTCTGCAAGGCTAAGTGCACACCTTATATCAAGATTAACAAGGACTAAAACATAGAATTGTAATAAGGGAACAAGGGAAAGAAAGGATTCACGTTTTAATAACCTGGATACACGGCTTCTATGATGCCAACATGGAGTGTTCCCTTAATCCTTCACATGGGCTTGTACATTCTACAACCGAGTTCGTGTAACACCCCATACACATGGAGTTTTGTCCTAACACACGGCTTGTACTTGAATCCTCTTCCCCTTCCCGAGTTATTCTACACTGCTAACCCACAAATTTTCCCTATAATGATACTACATGGCATGTTAGTGCCAGACATGAAATTTACTATACAAACATCACCAACCCGTGTTGTTTATTAATTGACTTGTTACACAAATGAACCTAAACGGTGTGTTTTGGCCTGACACTATTTATACTAGAGAGATTTCACCGATGTGTGTTGTTCACTACATGTCCAGATACATGGGATACACTACACGGTGTGTTCATGATTGACACGGCGTGTATAACATTTTTTTTATCCATATTGTTTATTAGTTTCATCGGTAGAAACTTGGTCTACACAACACAACATTTACAATCGGTACATGGCATGTTCCCCCAAATATTTCCCAACCCCGTGTCTATTCACACATAGCCAGTGACACAATTAGAGACTACGCGAAGTGTACATACAACACACATCGTGTACTCTTGAAAAACAGTTCCTTCATGAACAGAAGGATGCAAGGCATGTATTCATCATTACACATCATGTATTCTTGTTTTTTCCATATAATAATCCTCTGAAACTACTCTGAAAGAAATAAAAACTCTTAAACCAACAGTAATGTGAAACATAATGATCTATGAGGGCCGATACTCCCCGAGATGCAATACATGGCATCTTATACTAGTCATATATAAGAAACAATAGGAAATTATCCACCAAATTTTGATCCATGAGAGCCCATAACACCCCAAGAACCAATGTTTTGAGTTAATTTAAATGAAATATTACAAAATTAAATACCCTTTCATAAGTTGGTACTCTATAAAGGAATCTATCACCACAATGAGCAATCACTAATGCACCTTAAATAGCATTGTAGTAAATCATGACATGTGATTTCCAAAAAGTGTGTATATGATGCATGAGATGGAATAACCTAATCTCATTGTGTTTCAAAATAAATTGAACTCAATTTTGTCAATAATAAAATAACAAACCAATTGAAACTTCTAATCGTGAAATAAAATCAACTATAAAATTGAAAAAAAATAAAAATTAATGACGAGGTAAATTGGCTAATCCCTGTACATGGGTTAGATACTCCCAGGAACAACTTATTACCAAGAACCTATTCCATATTATCCCTCTCTATAGGCTCCAAACAAAAACTCATCTTGAAATGAATTCCATTGATACTACTTTGTAACGTCTCTGTTCCAGGAGCTGCCCAGAGGTGCCCCAAACCTGATTGGTCACATGTCCTCAAGCATATTTCTTTGAATACTAGAGGCTATTGACTAGTAGTGAGGGCCTTGGGTGTGATAGTGGGGAATCCATGGCTTCATTAGTAGAGTAACACATCAGTAGTTAAACAGATAGAATTAGAGGAAGTATGAAAACATGAAATAAGAAAAGATAAGAAGTTGAAATCAATTGGATCCCACATATATATATGATTCATGATTCATATTTCTAGGAAAGAAGAAAAAAAATCATAATGCTGGAATATATTACTAAAACAAAATACAATAGAAAAGTGTAACGTCCCAGTTTCAAAAATACACCCAGTGGCGCACTGTACCCAGTTGGTAACATGACCTCAAGCACATTTCCCCGAACGCCAGAGGCATCAGACAAGCAATGAGGGTTTTTAGTGTGATAGTTGGGAAACTATACCTTCATTGAAAAAGTAATACAGCGAAAGAGACATGAATATACAATAGCGGATGTAGTAAATATGAAAAAATGGTAAAGAGCAGAAGACTGAAATAAAAAACATCTGGTGTGTGCACACACACACACACATATAATGATTCATGCTACATATTTCTTGGAATATAGCCAAACAAGTCACAATGCTGAATTCAAACAGTACTAAACCCAAGTACAAAATAAAAAGATAACATCTCTTAAGCAATTCAATCCTAAGATTTGTCCCATGCTCTCCAGCTCCGCAACACGTCAAGTACATGAATTATAAGAGAGATTTCCCTTGACTATACATGCAACAATATAATCTGTTTGTGCCCAAATACTTGGCGTAAACAAGGTGGGAGACTAAATCCCATTAGGAAACCACCACGAGATCTGTGCCTATTAGTTAGTGAATATATGGCAGGTAAAAGTATATAAATCAATAAAAAGGAAAGTAATTAATAGTAAACAATCCGAAATATCAATATCAAGAAACCACTATCCATGCAGATAAACACAACAGGTAACCCTCTGAGAAGTTCCCACATCCTATGCCCTAGGGTCATACCTAGAAACACAAGAATGAAGCTAAACACAGGTAACCTTATGGGAAGTGACCACATCCTATCGCCTCTAGTCCTACCTATCATATAAAAGGAACCCTCTGGGTAGTACAATCCTTCTAACCCATCTGGTTCAACTTATACATATACTCTCTGAGGAAGCACTCATCGTCAATTCCCCATATAGTCTCGTATTATATCTAATGGCGCTCTATGGAAGAACAAAAGTCACATTCCCTCTATGGCCCGTGTTGAGGAATGCAAACTCTCTAGGGAAGAACTCAATGTCAATTCCCCCAATGTTCCCACATCATAAATTATTAAAACACACTAGAGATTCCCTTATGTTGATTCTCCATATGGTATACTACACCAGGTTCTCACAGCCCTGTGTTAATCAAGCAGGTATAGAAACACGTATCAGCCAAAGTAAACCTAAAGAACTACTTGGATAGCATTCTACAATATACCAGCATGTCAGATAATTAAGATCACTCCATCCTATAATACTAGGCATGGGAAACAAACAAATCACCCTAACAGGCTAAGCAGAAACAAATTGTAATAAACAGAACATTCTTGGGAAACACCTCCAAAGCATAGCAATCAACCCTATTCACATATAAATAACCACTACTCACACACCCCATCAATGGAATAAATTAACACGGTTTAAAACATGAAATGCACAATACCTCATTCATGTGTATTGGCGATATTTCACAAACAATTCAACAAACATAAACCAAAAGGAAAAACCCACCTACCTCTTAGGGTTTGGCTAAATCGACTTCTTCTCCCAAACACGCTCCAAAATGGGTGAACGAATCCACGAAACCACCTCAAAACGCTTCATTATCATCAAAAATGTCATCCTTTAACACAAAAAGGAAACAGAACCCTAGATCTACATGAAACCCTTGTAGATATAGGAATCTAAGAGAGGGAGAGATCTAACCCTAACTAAAACCTCAGAGAACGAAGAGAGGGACTTACCCATGGAGAACTACCTTCAATCCACCCTGAGAACACATCTATTTTCCTTCCAAACAAGCCAAGGAGCTCCCCCAACCACTGAAAATCGCAACTCCCTCATGAGCCCCGAGTGGGAGGATGAATGGGGGAGGAATGGTAAATACTGAGTGGGTTAGGACTTAAAAACCCTAACATTAATTGGTTGCATGGTTAAACCATATAGTTTGAAAAATCATGCACCAACCGTGTGGTTTCCACATTCTCACCCTTGGACTTCACACAGCTTGCCCGTATGGTCTGAAAAACCTTGTGCAGCCCGTGCGGAGCCCACTGTCAGGGGTGCATGGTTTCCTAGGCTGGCCACACTGTTCGTCCAGACCTTGCGCCAACTATGCGCACCTCTACAACCTCTTGAAAAACCTTTTTTTCTCAAAAATTACCTGAATAAAAAATATACCAAAAAAAATTTCTGGGTTCTTGTAATCTTCCCCCCTTAAAAAAATTCATCGCCAAATTGCATATGCGCGACGCAGAAGAAGAAACCCAGAACACCTCCGACCACTGAGATCATACATTAGACTCCCTCTCCCATGTCTTCTTCTATACTCACCCGTGATTCCATAGAACTCGTAATAGAGGAACAGACCGGCCATGGAGAACCTTTTTATTATGATCAACAATCTTGATACGATGCTCCTCAAATGATACATCCACTTCGATCTCAACCTCCTCATGTTGAAAGACCTGGGACGGGTCTAACAATAACGTTGAAGCTGTGAAACCTGGAAGAGGGCATGCATAGCCTGATAATTCTGAGGTAACTGTAAATGATAGGAAACTATCCCCACTCTCTCCAACACCTCAAACGACCCTATGTACCTCAGTGAAATCTTACCGTGTCTCCTGATCCTCTTATGTCGCAAGATCGGTGTGACATGCAGGAAAACTTGATCCCCGACCTCGAACTCCAGAGGTCATCTCCACTGATCAACATAAGATTTTTATCGAGACTATATAGTAGACATCCTCTTTTGTATCAAATATATCAATTTATTGGTCTCCCGAACAAGATGAGGTCCCAAAAAAGCGGCCACTCCTACATCCAGCCAACATAAGGGTGATCGGCATGGCCTACCGTACAAAGACTCATAAGGTGTCGTCTGTATAGTTTAATGAAAACTATTATTGTAGTAATACTCTACAAGGGGTATATAATACGCCCAAGAACCTCCAAAATCCAGAATGCATGCTCAGAGCATGTCCTCAAGCACCTGAATTGTATGCTCCGACTGGCCATCTGTCTTGGGATGGTAAGCTGTACTCAAAAGTACCTGTGTACCCATGGCATTCTAAAGCCCCTGCCAGACCCAAGAAGTAAAACATGCATCCCTATTTAAAACAATAGAATGTGGACCTCCAGGAAGATGTAAAATCTCTCGGATGTACAACCGTCCAAGCTCATCAACACTGAAGGTCTCCTTGATTGGCAAGAAGTGAGAAACCTTTGTAAGCCTGTTAATGATGACCCAAACTGCATCATTCCCTAAGGGCATCCTCAGGAAACTGGTCACAAAATCCATCGCGACATCATTACACTTCCACTTGGTAATAGAAATCTACTTCAAAATCCTTATTAGTCACCGGTGCTCCGCCTTCACCTGGTGACAGGGGGAGCACCTCATGGAAAAATCAGCAACGTCTCACTTCATACCTGGACAACAATACTAACGGTGTAGATCACGATACATCTTGGTGATGCCAGGATAAACTGCCCAAACTGAGGAATGGAAGTCTCATATCAGCTACTCGTGTATCTCTGCTGGGACCCATACATGCACCTAGAAATGCAAGTTATCATCTTCGAATATGGTCCATCCAAAAATAAGATCCTCTACTAATACACTATCCCTTAGGAATAAGCCTTCAGAATCTAATAGGTGCCTCATTTGTACTCGATTAAGAAGAGTAGAGGTAACAACAATAGAAGAAAGAAAAATCTACTGTTGTCTATCGTGCACCCCCAAATGCATCTCAGAGAACGGAGAAATAAGATTCCATGAAATTATGGCCTCTTGAACTGCATGTATCTGATTCCTCATTCTCAACGCATCAGCCACTGCATTACCTTTCCCATGCATATAGGCAAGCTCACAGTCAAATGAATGAAGGTAATCAACCCACCATCACTATCTCAAATAAAGATCACACTATGTAATGATATACTTGAGGATTTTTTGGTAGATTAAAACCACAAAATGCTCTCCCAGAAGATAATGTCTCCATCAACATAGGGATGAACAATATCTGCCAACTACATATCATGCGTCGGGTAATTTCTTTCATGTCGCTTGAACTGCCGAGACCCGTACGCAACCACTCCATCTCCCTGAATAAGAATATATCCCATCCCGATACCTGATGCATCATAGTAAATTGTATAGCTCTGGACCGACATTGGAAAGACTAGTATCGATGCTGAAGTCAACCATCCATTAAGCTCTTGAATGGATGACTCACATGAATATGACCATAAGAACATTGCACCATTCTTAGTTAGACCTATTTGTAGTGTACCTAAGAAAGGGAAGTCATGTATGAAATGCATTTAATATCCATCCATCCCTAGAAAACTCCGCACCTCAAATACGTTCTTTGGATGCTCCCAAGAAACTACTACTCTCACTTTCTCTAGGTCTACTGACACTCCTGTATTTAAGATAACAGGACCCAAAAATTGAATCTGATTATCAAAAGTGAGATTTTGTGAGCTTAGCATAAAATTGATGCTCTCTCGGTGTACTCAGAATGATCTAAAGATGTGTAGCATGGTCATGTCGAGTGTGTGAGTACACCAAGATATCTTCCATGAAAACAACCATGAAGGAATCCATGTATGGACGGAACACTCAGTTCATCACTGCCATAAAAATAGTAGGTGTGTTCGTGAAACAAAACTACATAACCATATATTCATAGAGCATAACTACTCCAGAAGGCTAAAAGATATATATCAAATGGTCTAACTCATAATTGATGATAACCAAATCTCAAGAAAATCTGCGTGAACACCCAGGCTCCTTGAAGCTGATCAAAGAGATCTTCAATCCTGGGCAAGGGATATCAGTTCATGACTTTCAACTGGTTCAACTTCCAATAATTCACATGATGTATGGGGGTATCGTCTGCCTTTTTTGAAAATTGGACATGAAAACCCGAAGGAGTTGTACTAGGTCGGATGAAACTCTTTGCCTGTAACTCCTCTAACTGCTTCTTGAACTCTTGTAACTCTGGTGTATCCATCCTATAAGGAGGAACAGACACCGGTGCTACTCCCAGCGCAAGATCAATAGAAAATTATACCTCACGCTCTGGAGGTAAACCAAAATATTCCCTTGGAATGATGTCCCTGAAACAATCAACCACTGGAGAAAAGACTAAATGTGAAGTCCCATAGTCATCCAGATATAGACTAGAAATCTAGGCTATAACTTCTACTAACACATGATGCTATGGACCTTCTCTAATCACCTGGGCATACCATTCTACCCTATGAAGAAATGATCCACCCTCGGGTGATATGAAAAACACCCTATGGAGATAGAAATCGACGACTTCAATGAAGAGATCTAACCAGTACATTACGAGAATGACATCATAGCATGTCATCTCTAGGACATAAATTTCCCATATGAAGTGACCCCAGCCAAAATCTAGAGGTTACTCATTGCACTGACATACACTCTCCATTCTAGACCCCAATGGAGTGTCTAATGTCATGATATCAGCTGATGAAAACATACAGAGACCATGGCTCTCCAAAACAGCATCAGATATAATGCTATGGGAATGCACTATGTCGAAAAGAGATGATGATAGAACTGAGTCAACTAGGATCGTACCTAGAACTATAGAGGGGTTGGGATCCTACTCTTGATGGGTCTGCTCCACTACAAATTTATGGCCTGTACCGCGACCCGGTGACCCTTCCTGACCACTCGGAGCTGATCCACCCTTCTGTCACTGGTAACCTGGTGACTGACCACTGTGGCTGTGACCTCCACCATAGCCTGAGTGACTGGAAGAACTCCAGTTCCCAAACTGGTGAGTAACTGGTGGCGCTACTCCTGAACATGTAGTCACATAAGAACCCCTGTCACGAGCTGCAGGTGAGAATAACTGACAAAAGTGCTGAAGGTGACCACCTTTCAAGGTCAAGCACACACCATAGACCATGATTGATAGTGATTGGTAAAAGGAAGAGTGTAAAGGGAATGGGAGAAACAAAACATTCAGGTTTCACAGAAATGACTACACAAAGTGAACTTTTCCTACACTGTGTTTTCCCGTAAGTCATTTACATGGGCTTATACTCCTGCCTAACTGGTCATTTAACACCCAAAACACACAACATGTTCTTCTAACACAGGGTGTGTACATGAAACCTCTCCCCCTGACCGACTCCATCATACATGGTTAAGCCACACATCTCTCCTAAGACAAGACTACACAGAGTGTTCAAGGTAGACACGACATGTACTAGGCAAGCTGCACCTAGCCTGTGTTGTTGGTGACATAGCTTGAAACATGGCTCACACTACATGTTGTGTTCTAGACGGACACGACGTCTAAAAAGAAAGATAACAACAACCCGTGTTGTTAGGGACCTGGCTAGGTACCTAGGATTCCTTAATGGTGTGTTCCAGACGGACACGGTGTGTATTATAAGGGACTCAACCAACCCGTGTTGTTAGCTACAAGTTCGGGTTCATAGGATTACACTACATAGCGTGGTCAACTGGTACATGGTGTGTTCTCACAAAAAAATCTACATCTTGTGTCTCTTCCCACATGACCTATGACAAGGTTATACACTACACGGCGTGTACATAAAGTACAAAGCGTGTACTTAAGAAATATAGTTTCATCCTGAACAGATGAACTCAAGGCATGTAGTCAAAACTACATAGAGAATATTCATAGTTTTTTGAGACACTAATCCCCAGAAACAACTCCAGAACCCAAAAAAACACTAAAACCAACATTGGAAGTTCCAAAATCTGATCCGTGGGAGCCCATACTCTCCACGAATCAAAGCATGACCCCTTATACATGTTATAAACAAGAAATGACAAGGAAAAGATCCACCATGTTCCAGTCCATGAGGTCCCATAACACATTCAGAACCAAAATTTCGTGTTCATTCCATAAAAAACCTTACTCAAACAATACCCTGTCAAACAATGGGTATTTTTATCCAGGTATCAATCAAAACATCATGAATATTCTATAGACCATCTATCACAACAACATGAAATTGTTAATGCACCCTAAATGGCATGGAAAGAATGCATGACATGTGATTTCAAACAGGTACCTATATGATGCATGATATGGAATACCCTCATCTCATTGGGTTTCAATGGAAATAGAAGCTCAATAGATCGACGATAACAGCACAAAACATTTGAATCACCCAAATGTGAAATCAAATCAACTGTAAAATTACAAACAATAAAATTTCAATAAATGAGGTAGATTGGATTTTCTCTGTACACGGGTTAACTACTCCCGGGAAAAGCTTGTTAACAAGTACCTCTTCTTTCTTATCCCTATCTAAAGGATCCAAACTGTCACTCAAGAAGAAAATAATTGCTTTCATTCCACTTTTTAACGTCCTGATTCCAGAAGCCACCCAGAGGCGCCCCATACCCAGTTGGTCACATGACCTCAAGCACATATCCCTGAATGTCAGAGGCTGTTCATTAGCAGCGAGGGCCTTGGGTTTGATAGTGAGGAAACTATGCCATCATTGGAAGAGTAACACAGTGGAAGTGAAACAAATATACAATAGAGGAAGAAGTAAATATCCAACAACGGTAAACAAGAGGAGACTGAAATAATAAACATCTGGAGAACAAATATATATAATGATGCATGATACATATTTATCGGAAAATAGACAAACAATTCACAATGCTGAATACAAACAGAACTAAACCCAGGTATAAAACAAAGAGTTAACAGCTCCTCAGCAAATCAAGCCTAAGCCTCATCCCATGCTCTCCAGCTCCACAAAACGACAAGTAGCTGATGTATAAGGGATCTTTCCCTTGTATATACCTACATCAATATAACCTATTTAGGACCAAAAGCATGGACAAAACAGGGTGTGAGACTAAATCCTAGTAGGAAACCCCCTAGAGATCTATGCCTAACAGTCAGTGAATATATGGTAGGTAGAAGTACAGAAAGTAGTAAAAAGGAAAGTACATAACAGTAAACAATCCACAGTTTCAATATAAAGCAACAACTATCCAAGAAGATAGACGCAACATGTAACCCTCTAGGAATTTCCCACAGCATATCCTCTCTAGACATATCTATCAACACAAGCATACATCTAACAAATAGGTAACCATATTGGTAGTGCCCACATCCAATCCCCTCTGGTCCTACCTATCAACTACAAGTAACCCTCTAGGCAGTACACTCAGTGTAACCCCTTTATTTCAGCTTAATCATAAACTCTATGAGGAAATAATCAATGTCAATTCCCCCTATAGTCTCATATCGTATCTAAAGGCGCTCTAGGGAAGCACTTATGTCACATTCCCTCTGTGGCCCACGTAGGGGAACTATAGACTCTATGGGGAAGCACTCAACATCCATTCCCCTTGTGGTCTTGAATCGTAAATTATAAAGAAACTTTAGAGAATCCCTTACACCCATACCCCCTACGGTCTACTACACGTGGTTCTCACGACCCTGTGTAAGTCAAAAATGTATAAAAATGTGTATCGTCAAATGTAAACCTCAAGAACTACTTGGCTAGAAGTCTACATCATATCAACATGTTAGATAAACAAGATCACTCCCTCATACAATACTAGGAATGAGAAACAAACAAAGAATAATAATAGGCTATGAAGAACCAAATGGACATAAATAGAACATGCATGGGAAACCCCTCCAAATCATAGAAGTCAACCCTATTCACATAAAAATAACCTCTACTCGCACACCCCATCAATGGAAAAAATTAACAGGGTTAAAATGGTTAACGCACAATACCCCATTCATGGGTATTGGCGATTTTTCACATACAATTCAAAGACCTTAATCGAAAAGGAACTACCCAACTACCTCTTAGGGTTTGTCGAAATTGTCCTCTCTTCGTGAATGCGCTCCAATCTAGGTTAAAGCCTCCTCAAAACCACCTCAAAAACCCTTCCCTAACATCGACAAGGTTTGCCTTTAACAAACAAAGGCAACATAACTATAGATCTAAATGCAACCCTTGTATATCTAGGAATCTATGAGAGGGAGAGAGGTAACCCTAACTAAAACCTCATAGAACCAATATAGGGACTTACCCATATAGAACCGCCTTCAATCCACCAAGAAACCCCTTGGATTTTCCTCCAAAACGAGCCAAGGAGCTCCCCCAACCTCTGAAAATTACAACTTCCACGTGAGCCACATTTCGTAGGAAGAATGTTGGAGGAATGGGAAATCCCTAGTGGCCCGGGAAATAAAAACCCAAAAATTAAGTGGCCACAATGTTACCCCACATGGTTTGAAAAATCGTGCACCAACCGTGCGATTGCCACTATCTCACCAAGGTATATTTCAAGGTTTTCCTTCACGATCTGACAAACCGTGCACAGCCCGTGTGAAACCCACTTTCAAGGTGGCACATTTTCATAGGCTGGATGCATTGTTATTTCAGACTGTGTGCCAACTGTTCACCCCTGCAAAACCCCAAAAAAACCCTTTTTCCCAAAAACGGCCATAAAAAGATGGAATGCTTGAAAAGAAGGTCCAATTTCATACATAAATCAACTAAATAGCTCCACTATATCGCAAGACTCAGCTTAGTCCCATGCTCCCCTACTATAGAGACCCAAATCATGACATACATAGACATTAAATAACATTTGAAAAATACTTAATACATGACAAAAAACAGATGTCCAAATATCTTAATAGATTAGTGTCTTTTGAAACTCAGAACATAATCTTCTAATCATGTTAAATGATCTTCAACATCTCCCATAAATATCATCCCCTTTTTTTCTTAACTAAAACCTTTCTTTATATCCTGGGGAAAATAAAACATAAAAAGGGTGAGATCAAATTCTCAGTAAGGGTGATCATGGGAAATATTAAACAAACCATATACATTTTAACTTAAAAACATGGACATAAAGTTTAAACATCAAAATCTTGAGTTGTGAAATGAAAATTTGCATTACGTAAGGCATAGATCATAATGAAACATCAATCATGATAAAATAAAATGGGAATAAAACATATAATTATGGAAAACCATGAACCACATGTTAAGATTTTCATAGTAGCCAAGGCATTGCTTCCATGACCATTATATTGGACAAAGTCCATTACTGAACCAGGTTTACTTGTCTTTCCAGCCCTGTAGTACTGAAACATATTTTTCTTGACATTCCATCCATGCCTATATCACGAGATATAAATATTGAACTAGTGCATTAGTGGGAGATATAGTTCCTACCCATCTCAAAAAGAAATCATTCTAATGTGTGCCATAATATAAACATAAATCATTCTTCATAACCCAAAGAATAATATGGGTTTCATAAAAATCATCCCATAATAACATAATCCATATAAAACAAATTGATATCATTTAATCATAATAATAATAAAAACATGTTAATAATATAGACATTATACTTGAATCATAAACATACTAAATAATTTCATTTTATATGGAAAATAGTTTTGATAAAAAACATGAGATGAATTCTTGACGAAAATACATATTCTTCTTTAAAATCATTTTTATTTCGCATAATTCCTTGCAATTTTAAAAGAAAATGAATTTGTTGAAAATAATCATGAAATCTTTTGGATGAGGCTTTATGTATATAAGGCATTATGAAACCGTAAAAATAAGTTCATGTCGTATAAGTTAAAAAATATTCTCCTTGTACTTCTATCAAAAAATTCAAAAAGTACCACATATGGTAAACAAAAGAAATATTCCTTCCACAACATAAATAATAGGTAAAAAAGAGATAAACATGACTTTAATCATACATGTAATAATATTAAAAACTTTATGAAAACATTTTTATGGACATGGATGAAAATTATAACCCCAGTAAATACTTAAGTATAATCAATCACGGATAAAAATGAGATTGTAAAATTATCCATTACCATCTATAATAGGTGGAATCATACATGTCATAAAATAAGGAAAATTACATGAATATATAAATATCATATCCTTCATAACAAAAATCATAAAACATTCATGTGAAGAATAAACACCATAAAAAAGAAATAGGTGGTGATTAAGGCATATGTCTCACAAAATTAAAAGTGAGATGAAATAATTACATACCTTAGGTATGATATGCTTTGTACATATCTGAAACTACTGTATAATGATTTAAATAATGTCATTGTCTTATTACCGAATCATATTCATTGTTATGATATCATATATGGTCATATTTGTATCTTCTTATATATAATATTTCATTGCTACTTGTTATTCGGGTGTTCATTGCTTTATGTTCTTATGCATGTTTTGTCAAATAGATTCTTATTCCTCTTTTCAGGTTATAGATATATCATTTATAGAATGGTATTAGTGTAATATATATCATATTTATTCATTAAATTAATTTATATATTCATTATTCAATTAATATCATGTAGAACGAATCACATCTCATTGTGGAGACGGTAGGTCATACGTACGCATGAGCGATGATACCATTCCAATGATTGTGGAATTGTATGGAAGTGTATGGTTTATAATATTTCAGAATAAATATAACAGTATAGTAATCATATATAGTTATTTCATGCATCCTTATACCCATCCATGTATGTTAGTGATGAAATAAAAAATTACACCACGTTTTGGAGACGGTAAGCCGTACGTATGCACATGTGATGATTTAATTTTTTTCATATGATGGATGGAAGATAGAATATAGTTGTTTCATATTATTAATAACATATCAGTATACAAGTGATACTGGAGTTACTACTTAATAATGAAACAACTCATATAGAGGAAGTAGGAGAAGAAATATGTTTGAAAGTATCGGTAAAAGATATTACATCTTCTTCGACGCGCCTCCTATATAGCACCTCTCAGGGCACTAAAATTGGTATTTGAAGAAGGCCAAGGCCTATAATAGTTTTATAGGGAAGTTGAGAGGTGAAATGGGTAGGATTTGGACAAATTTGAATTCGCAATAAATGGTGTGATGTGGAGAGGGAGGAGGTGCCCTTTTATAAGGGAGGAGAGGAGCACCTTTGGAAACTTAAAATATATTAATTTATAATAAATTCCAAACCAACATAAAAACATCAAAAAATGAGTGAATTCTCAGATTAGATGATATAGGATTGTAATCTCATCAACAAATAAAATTTTTACATGTTTTATGTTTATTTTAATCCTTATCATTTTTATTTATCCTTATATTATCTATTTAATTGTTTTGCGGTAATAATATTCTAATTTTTAAATTTTTTTAAATAAATACTAATGTTATATTAATTTTCCATAATTAGATAAATTATTACATTTTATAAAATATAATTTTTAATTTTTAATTTTTAAATATATTTTTGATTTTTAAACAATTTAATAATATGTTATTTATATAAAATATCAATAGTGTCAATTTTGACACTATTAAATTATTTGAATTTAATTTAAATCCAAACAAAATATATATTCAAAACAAAATATTTTATAGATTTATAACTTGTATTATTAATCTAAAAATTCTTGGAGCTCATTAATTTGTTCATATAACATTTATTTTAATATTTTTAAAACCATTTTTTTGATATTTCCCTTAATAAAATAATTACTACAACATATTTGTATAATTATTTAATAAAATTATTTTTTGAATAAAAATTACAAATAAAATACTATGATGTATATTAATTTAATAAATTCCATAAGAATACTTTTAGTCTAATTTATTATCTTAGCATCACAACATTTAAATTTTTATATTTATTAAATTATGAAGGTCACAACTTTGACATCCTTTAGAATAAAATAATGTAAGTCTCATAATCGCTTTTATATGGCTCCAAATAGTCACATATTTAACCATTTTATTCTTATGGTTTACATGTACATGACAAATAATTTTTGGTCTATTTTTTGTGCCTTTTATGCCCACTATTAGTTTAATAAAAATGGTTTTATTGATTTTTCACTAAATAAACATTTTTTGCATCACAATTGTGTCACCATTAATGCTAATTATTTAATCTGTAAAAAAATCTAAACAAATTCACATGATATTGATAATTTTAATATATTTTTGGTGACTATTTATTTTTGATGTTTTATGAAGTTTATCAGTAAATTAAAATTATTACACTTATACGATATAAGAGAGTGACATGTTGTCACTTTCATTGATTTTAATAATAATTACATCATTTTCATTGTCAAAAGTCCATGAAATGAATCTATTTTGACCCTTATGTGATATGGGTATACTTTTATTCATACAATAGAATTTTTCAGGTGTTAGGGTAATTTTATAATCTTATTTTTACCCTTATTTACTCGATTTACCATTAACTGAAGTAAATTAAATTTATCGTAGTTACTATTCGTAATGTCTAAAAATAAAAAGTAGCCTATACGCATAATTTTGACCTAATAATTCCAAATATAGATTCTATTTTTCCAAATTCAAAACAAAAAGTTGTGGAATTTAATTTAAAATTAATTACATTGTTGAGAAAATGGGTTTTAAAAGTTAAAACATTACAAAAGATTGAAATGTTTATACTTTTGAAATCAATGTAAAATTAATGATAAAGACATAAATTATATTAAATGGGTAAAATATATTCTATTTATACTTTAAAACCATTAAATATTATTATTTATCCAGATAAATTATCATGATGAAAAAAGTTGTTTTTAAGAAACAATTAGCGAATTTTTACTATTCATCAAAATAAGAAAGTTAACAGCAAAATATAAAAAATTTATCCAAAGAAAAATTTTTATATAATTATTGCAATTAATATGTTTATTTTGTCTAATTTATCATATAAACATGTCAAAAACTAGATTTCATGTGGGTGCTCCATCAAAAGGTGGCAAAACTGCATTTTTTTAATACTTATTTTACCAAAAAAACATTTTTTCTCGTACCATGTTCTAGAATATCTGTAATATGAATTATTGTGTATTAAAATTAAAAATGATGTTCATACTATTCATTAAATCTTATTCAAAACAATATATCATTGTTTAGTGAAACTGAGTATTGCGTACAATACAATATATTGAGGAAGGTCGCTCATGCATGCAACACAAGCCAAGAATAGTGTTTGCATATAATACAAGATGATACAGTGTTGTGTATAGTGCTTGGTAATCTTGGTGAAACATATAACATAAGACATCAAAAAAATTAAATCTAATATTTCTCATAAAAAATTGGGGTGTTATATTCTATCCACCTTAAAATGAATTTCACCCTCGAAATTCATCGCGGTTATAAATGGTTTAATACTAGAAATTTAATTCATAAAATCCCACATCGTAAAAAGGAATACTAAATCATAATTTTAATAAATAATTTATGAAACATAATGGTTACCCAAATTAACTCATTAATTGGTTTCCACATTGGAGAACATATGTGAAAATATGGATATGGAAGAGAAATCTAACCATCAAGTTCTGATGGAGAGTGGTAGAGAATATGGTAATGAGAAATCCAAAAATCTCAAACCCATAAATTTGTGATGATCTAAGGTACCATCAGATTAATCAGATATGAGGGTACTAGGACAACATTTTTGGTTTTAAAGATCATTTCCCAAAAGTTGATGAATTTGAATTTGAAGAAATACATACTTAATTTTGGTATAATCTCATCATTGGTCATTCCAAGAACAATTTCCACTTCATATCATGATGAAATGATGTTGAATTTGTCATTCGTGATGTGTTAGAAGATGATTTGATAGAATGATAGGTCATTCAATCTGTCTTTATCGCAAAAATGTTAGCACAAATTATTAAATATAAAAAAGTCCAACAATGGCTAGATTAACCGTATATGACACCAAAAATGGAATTATACTTCATCTATTATACTGCATAATAAAATAAAGCAAATTTCTACTAACCAGGGACTTCCTGTAGGCCAGTGATAGGTGATAAAGGCCACTCAGACTTTGGTTGTTGGTTCGATTATCGTATCCTTGTCTGACGCAACAGGTTGTCGCCCATCTTAGGGTTTTAATTTTTCTAAAACTATACAATTATTACATTAAAGAAATAATATAAAACTTTTCTAGCCTTAAACAATACTATATGATGTCTAACATAATCCATTCCAATCATTAGTATTATCTAAAATTCTTTTGTCTAATCTCATAGTATAAAGAAAAAGATTACTAGAGAGGTTATCTACCAAGCATGTAAATACCATCATTTTTCCCTCATATATCATAAGATATATCTTTTTGGTCACATTACAAACATGTGAATACCTTAATCATGTAATCTCCTGAAACATGAATTACCATAGAACCTTAGTGAAATCATTAATGCTGTAAAAAGTTAACTCTATCCACATAGAAAAATCCCAAAATTTCTATATACTCAAACAATGATGTCACTTTGTCATTACATTAGTCATGAGATCATTAATACTATAAAACATAGTATTATCTTCTTATCCCTTCATTATGTGCATATCATCTGCTTTCCAAAATATTCCAATCACTTTTCATGGTTACCAGTACCATTCAACATATTTTTTCAAATACTCAAGGAAAACCAATAGTGTAATAATTCTTATATTTTTCATTATTTTATAATACCATACATTATTCTTGACAAACATGCAACCATTATACTGCCTTATTAAGCCACAGACCGAGATTCATCATTTTATTCCTCTACACATCTTTCATCTCATATATCAGTTATATTCTCTTCATCGTCGTCAACTTAAATACTACCCATATGACTATGATGATTCTTTTCAAGAGAATTTCCCTTAGGGAATTGGTTTGAATAATTCCCATACATTCCACATTTAAAACATTTTACTATTGTTCATGTCTTAGAAATACCATTTCCTTGTCCATGGTGTTAACTGAACCTTTTTCCTTTGCAATTACTAGCTTTGTGTAATTATTTTCCACACCCAAAGCATCTTCCATTTCCTTTGAAACATTCTCCTTGATGCCTCTTCAAACATGATTTACATAAGGTAAATTGAAATTTCTTTCCCTTATGATCATCATGAAACTCCATATTTCTCTTATTAGATGAATTAGGAAACATACAAAAGTTGTGATTATTTATCATAATATGATATTTCTGATTAGGCATACTAATGATGTTTCACCTACCAAACCCCATTTCATTTGGTTTCTCATAAATAATACCATTCCATTTTCCATCATATTCTCCATTAAAAGGAATCTTCCTACTTCCGTCCATTTTCAAAAATCCAAAAAGAATAGTGTGAGAGGCAAAAATCATAATTGGGAAACAAAATAATCAAGGAGAGTATGTTCAATCTCTAACATCTTAGGTTTAATCCAAGGTTATTCATGAGTTTTATCATAATTCTAGGATTGTAACATATACATTATTCTAAACTTTTGGGACATCCCTAGTCATACCTTAGAAATATCTCTAGGGATCTCACTATTGTTTTCGCATCCTAGTTTTCAAAGGTTGACTAAATCTTCTCTATGATACCAATTGTAGATACCCAAAGCATTACGTACATGGAAATTACATTACATTTGAGAATAATTAATACATTACCAAAAATAGATTCCTAAAGACCATATTTGATTAGTTCCATTGGAAAATCAGAACATAATCTTCTAATCATGGTGAAAGATCTTCAACATCTACCATAAATATCCTCCCTTTTTTTCATTCCTAAACCAATTTATTATATCCTGGGGAAAAGAAAACATAAAAAGGGTGAGCTAAAATTCTCAATAAGGGTGAACATGGAGAAAATAAAACAAACCATATACATTTGAACTTAAAAACATGAACATAAAGATTAAACATGAAAATCTTGAGTTGTGAAATAAATAATGGCATTATGTAAGGAATAGAACATAAAGAAACATCAATCATGATAAAATATAATGGGAATAAAACATATAATTTTGGAAAACCATTATGCACATTTTATGATTTCCATAGTAGCCATGACATTGATGCCCAGACCAACATAGTGGATAAAGTCCTTTACTTAACCGGGTTTACATGCCATTCCAGCCATGTATTACTCAACTGTATTTTACTTACTATTCCAGACATGCCTATCTCATGAGATATAAATCATTACCCAATGCATTGGATGGATATATATGTCCCACCCATCTCATAATGAAATCTTTCTTACTTGTGACACAACATAAACATAAATCATTCATCATAACCCAAAGAATAAAATGGGTTTCACAAACATCATCCCATCATAACATAATCAATATAAAAAAGTGGATATAATTTCATCATAATAATAATCAAACCATGTAAATAATAGATACATTATACTTGAAACATAAACATACTAAATATGTTCATCTTATATGGAAAATAGATTTTATAAAACACTTGAAATGAATTATTGAGAAAAATATCCTTTCTTCATTAAAATCATTTTCTTTTCACAAAATGCCATGAAATTTTAAAAGAAAAGGATTTTGTTGAAAATAATAATTAAATCCTATATAGGAATAATTTTGTAAATAAGGCGTTATGAAAATGTAAAAATCTAGTCGTTCCATATATGTTAAAAAAAATTCCTCATACTTTTAATGGAAAAGTCAAAAAGTACCACGTATAGTAAATAAAAGAAAGATTCCTTCCATAACAAAAAGTAAAGTTAAAAAAGGGGTAAAAATTAATTTAATCATACATAGAACAATATTAAACTCTTTATGAAAGCAATTTTATGTACATGGATGAGAAATATAACCCCATTAAATACTTGCGTATAAAAAATCCCAGATAAAAATGAGATTGAGAAATTATCCCTTACCATTTATAATCGGTGGAATCATATGTGTAATAAAATAAGGAAAATTACATGAATATTTAAATATCATATACTTCATAATAAAAATCATAACACATTCATGGGAATCATTAACACCATACAAAAGAAATCGGTAGTGATTAGGGCATATGTCTCTCAGAAATAAAAGTGAGATGAAATAATCCCTTGCCTTAGGTCTGATATACATTGAACGTATCCAAAACTTTTTCAAAATGATATAAATAATTTGATTGACTTATTACAGAGTTTTATTCATTGTTATGATATCATATATAGTCATATTCTTATCTTCATATTAGTAATATTTCATTTCTACTTGTTATTCAGGTGCTCATTGCTTTATGTTCTTATGCGTGTTTTGTCGAATAGATTATTATTCCTCTTTTTATGTTATAGATACATCATTTATATAATGGTTTTAGTGTAATATATATATTATTTCTTCATTAAATTCATTTATATAAACATTATCCAATAAATATCATGTAAAACATGTCGCATCACATCATGGAGACGGTAGGTCGTGCATACGAACGAGCGATGATATCATTCTCATGACTGTGGAATTGTATTGAAGTGTATGGTGTATAATACTTCAGAATCAAAATCACTTTACAATAATCATATGTAGTTATTTCTTCTATCCTTATTTCAATCCAAGTATGTTAGTAATGAAATAAAATATTTCACCACAACATGGAGACGGTAAACTATACATACGCACGCGTGGTGATTTCATTTTTTTCGTAGGATGAATTGAAGATACAATGGGGTTGTTTCATGTACATCATAACATATCAGTATACATTTGATACTGGAGTTATTACTTAATAATTAAACAGCTCATATAGTGGAAATAAGGGAAGAAATTAGTTTGAATGAATCAGAAAAGGATATTACATCTTCTTCGACTCACTTCTTCTAAACCACCACTTAAGGCACTAAAGCTGCTCTTCGAAGAAGACCATGACATCTTTTAGTTTTCTAAGTAAGTGGAGAAGTGAAATGGTCTGGATTTGGATGAATTTTAATGATCAAAAAATGGTGTTAAGTGGAGAGGGAGGAGGTTCCCTATTATAAGGGAGGGGATGGGTACCTTTGGAAACCTAAAATATATTAATTTATAATAAATTCAAACCCCTATTAAAAACTGAAAAAAATGACTTAATTTTAATATCATATGATATATGATTTTAATCTCATTATCAAATAAAATTTAGACATGTTTTAATTTTATTTTAAACCTTATCATTTTTATTTATCCTTATAAAATCTATTTAATTTTATTTGCGGTAATAAAATTATAATTTTTGAATTGTTATAAATACTTACTAATGTTATGTGGATTTTCCATAATTAGAAAAATTATTAATGTTTCTATAATAAAATTTTTAATTTGTAATTTTGAAATCTTTTTGTGATTTTTAAACAATTTAATAATATTTTATTTTTATAAAATATCAATAGTTTTAATTTTAACACTATTCTATTAATTGAATTTAAATTAAATCAATAATGAAGATATATTCAATAAAAAATATTTGATATATTCCTAACTTGTCATAGTCATCTAAAAAATTCATGTAGCACATTAATTTTTTCATTTAACAATATTTTAATATTTTTAAAACCATTTATTTGGTATTTCCCATAATAAAATAATTACTACAACATTATTTTGTAATTATTTAATATACTTATTTGTTGTATAAAAAATAAAATTAAAATACTAAGATCTAGATAAATTTAATATATTCCAAAATAATAATTTTACTCGAAATTATAATCTTAAAATCACAACATATAAATTGTTATATATATTAAATTATGAAGGTGGAAACTTTGACATCATTTAAAATAAAATAATGTAAGTGTCATAATCTCTTTTATAAGGCTCCATATGGTCAAATATTATACAATAATATGCTTATGGTTTACATTTACATGACCAATATGTTTTTATCAGGTGTTTATATACTTTATGTTCACTATTAGTTTAATAAAAACATTATTATATATTTTTCACTAAATAAATAATTTTTGCATCACTATTGTGTCACCATTAATGATAATTATTTAATCCCTAAAAATTTCTAAATAAATTCACATGATGAATATAATTTTATTATATTTCTGGTGACTATTTATTTTCAATGTTTTATGAAGTTTATCAGTAAATTAAATTTATTACACTTTTAAGATATAAGAGAGTGACATGTTGTCAGTTTCATTGTTTTAAAAAACAAATACATCATTATCAAGGTCAAAAGTGCATAAAATGACTCTATTTAGACCCTTAGGTGATATGGGTCTACTTTTATTCATCCAATATAATTTTTATAGGTGTTAGGGTAATCTTATAATCTTTTTTTACACTTAGTTACTCAATTTACCATTAACTACAGTAAATAAAATTTACCATAGTAACTATTCATAATGTATAAAAAAATAGCCATATTTCATAATTTGTACCTACTGATTCCAAATAAAAAATCCATTATTCCAAACCCAAAACATAGAAGTTGCAGTATTTAATTTGAAATTAATCCCACTATTGAGAAAAACGAGTTTTAAAAGTTAAAACATTGCAAAATATTGAAATGTTTTTACCTATGAATTCAATGTAAAATTAATGCTAATGACATACATTATATTGAATGGTAAAAATATATTATATTGATAATTTAAAACCATAGAATATTATTATTTACCCACATAAATTATCCTGATGAAAAAAATATGTTTTTAAGAAAAAATTAGCGTATTTTTACTATTCATCAAAATATGAATGTTTACAGAAAAATATAAAAAATTTAACCAAATTAAATTTTTATATCATTATCACAATGATTATTTTTATTTTGTCTAATTGAAATTAAAAATGTGTCAAAAACTAGATTTAAATTGGGTGTGCCATTAAAAGGCGGCAAAACTGCATTTTTTTAAAATACTTATTTTACCTGAAAAAATTATTTTGTTCTAATAAAATTTTCTAGAATATGTGAAATATGAATTATTATGTAATAAAATAAAAAAATGTATTTAATATTATTCATAACATCTAGTTCATAACAATATATCATTGTTTAGTGAAACTCAGTATTGCGTACAACACAAGCTATTGAAGAAGGTCGCTCTTGCATGCAACACAAGCCATGTATAGTGTTTTCATATACTAAAATCTAATATGTTGTTGAGTATAGTGCAATTTAATCTTGGTGAAGCGTAAAACACAATATATCAATGAAATTAAAACTAATATTTCTCATAATATATCGAGGTGTTACACCAGCACCACAACAATCATGTACCTGATGCCGAAGGGCACTAGAAATTTCCTATACCTATAGAAATATAATCGTTTTTGGGCCTAAAAGCATGACCCCGATAGGGTTTGAAACAAATCCAAGTAAGAAACCACCCAAATGATTTGTTCCCAACAGTGAGTGAATATACGTGGCAGGTAATAAGCGAAAAGAAGCAGTGAACACATAAGTACTCACAAGTAAATTGTACTAAAATTTCTTTTACAAAGATTTAATTTTAGTTATTTAGTCAACAAAAAAACCAGAAGCCATCTGGGTAGTTATCATATATTATCCCCTCTTGTTCAAATTATAAAAGAATATAATACAATGACTCTCTATGGAAGCACTCCCCATCAATTACCCCTACATTCTTTTAACGGAAATCTATAGACACTCTGAGAAATTACTCAATGTTAATTACTCATTTGGCTTTGTAACGTAACTATAGAAACTCTGAGGGATCACTAAATGTAAATCCCCCCTATGGTCTCATTGTGTGAAAATTATAACAGACACTTTTGGAAAGCCCTTATTGTCACTTTCCTCTATGGTCTCACTACACCAGGTTCCCCCAGCCCCATGTAAGAAATCATGCACAAATGACAATAAGTATCCAATGTAACCCTCTTAAACTACTTGGATAAAAAAACTATGACATAACATAGCATGTCAGATAAAAAATTCATACTAACAATACTAGGCATGGAAAGTAAGCAGTAGACTAATAGACAAGGCTAGACCAAATGGTCCAAACTAGAAAAGATGAGCAATACATCCATATCAGGGAAATGATAACCCAATTATCAACAATTAACCTCTTTCCAATATACAATGTATAGAAGGTAAATAATAGGGCTAAAATCATAAACACACAATACCCCGAATGATGGAATTGGGCACAATTTCACATATAACTCAAAGACAAACTATGAAAAGGAATAATCCACCTACCGCGACATTATGAGATCTATATACGCGAACCCTAGGCCTTGAATCACCCTATAATTTCGTAGATCCACAATGGTATAAAATGTTCAACTGAGGATATCTCACGAGAGAGGAGAAATCGGGGGTTGAAGTTCAAGAATAATAGTGAACTCACCGACGTGATTCAAACACAACTGACGGAGTTCGATTCAGAGAAAGGATGGTGAGTCCAGTGCTCAGAGAGGATCTGGGCTATACAGAAAATCCTGGATGAGGCAGATGAAGAAGAATTTTGTTTTTCCATTTGATGCAATCTCGGTCCGTTTAATGAAAAACATTACACAGCATGTATTTAAAATGAACACGTTGTGTAAATTACTTTACCAGGCCCTGATTTATGCAGCCTCCATCTCACCTCCCATGACCATGTAGTCGTCCGTTACACGGCCAGTACACGGTCTCTCAGGGAAAGAAAGTACATGGCATGTACTACTAAAATTTCTAGAAACACCTCGATTTTTCAAAAACAACCAGGAAATTAAAAAAACCAGAAAAAATGATTCGGGTTCTTATAATAAGCATTTGGTATTGTTTTTTTCTATCTCGTGTTTGTGTACATATTATTTACGAATGTACTCTGTTGGTATATCCTTATCATATATAGTTTAGAACTAATATGTACACAAGGTGAATTTGTTCACATGGTTTTCTGAGTTTATACACAGGTTTTTCTTGTCATCTTATACCAATTAGGAATGTGTTTCTTTCCTTATAGTGGTCTAATGTGGTAGACACATTAGGAAAACCGGTGTTGGTATATTACAAAAGGGAATTAGAGTAATCCATTTTTTGGTGATGTTGGTATATTGGATCTAGGATCACCAGAACAAAGGTTGTGAGAGTGGATTGGTTCATAGATATTTTAGTTATGTATAATAAATAATCTTATGATGTGTATTTTAGTTATGGTCATCAGGTTTTTTTTGGTTTATTATGGGTGTATTTATATGATCATTGACTTATTTTTATACTATTTTAATTTTCTACCTTAACTTCTTATTGTATGATGGATTTAATTTTATTGCTAAAGTTCTTTTATTGATTCATATTTCTTCTATGTCATTTACATGTTACATTTTGTTGACGCCAAAATGAGGGGAGGAGAAGAAGACACAAACCCAAGGGCTACCTTGTGAAGCCCCATCACGGAGGACCCCATGTACCCTCATCACCCTATGATGTGTAATGGTAGTGATGTTCCATGAACTTATTTGATGATCGCAGACCCACCGCAAAGAATAGAAGCGGTGATGCTCTGGGAACGCATTTGATGTCCGCAGACCCGCCGTGAAGCTAACTCTCTCTTCACGCCGCGCGTGCACGATGCTTCGTGGCTCCTCTCCTATATAAATACTATCCACCCCTCAATTCCAAGTGGTAGACAATCCGACCTTTCCACTTCCTTTCTCCTGAATCACGATGCATCCTTTTCTCTCGAACCATGAGCTATGCGAGTTACTTCTGCTCTGCGAAGTAACTTCCCTTTATGTTGTTTTGATCCCCTCTTTCGAGAGGGATGCCTTTTTCGGATCCTAAGGGTCTGTACGATGGAAGGGGATCCCCAAGGGGACCTGGGTCATGGTGTAGTGTTTATGCTTTTCAAAACACCCTTCATGTACAGGAGATCCTCATGCTAAGTCATCGTCACTATACTTCGTGAATCACATTACTTTTCAACGCCTTGCTTAGAAAGGCGCCATTGCTCCACAAGGTAGTGCTCCAAAAATGCCTTTACAATTCGTGAAGCACATCCTATAAGCACATATGCCCCATTCTTAGGACAAGATGATCCACATCACAAAGAACACCCCTTCGCAAGTACCCACCACCACGCAGAGCACCCGAGCTTCACAAGGCCCCTTCCTATGAACCCCTTTGCTATGAAATTATTTTTCTCGTGTGACCCTCCAGGTTTGCACGATATGACTTCAAAATTACCTTGATGATAACACCCATTACGTTGCTTTTCCACATGCTTCTTCACATAGGCACACTAACAATTATTGCTTCATTGCGTAGTCATGCTAACGGGGACCCCCCAATTGTTCGGTCCCTGACACCCCCTATTGACGGTGTTGCTTGTCCCCTCCTTACACAAAGGAGAAGAGGGTACCAGTTATGTAAGTCCAAGGGGTGCGGAGAAAACCCACCTGGATTGAGATGCAGGACAATAAACTACCAAGAACCATCATCCTCCACACATGACATTAATCTGTAGCCTCGCACAATGCCTCATACACAGGGCGCCCCCACCTTGGACATTTTCCACTCTCACTGGTCTCTAAGAGGATGAGATCTTCACTCACATGGGATGATATCGTATTTACCAGAGTGGTGTTTGTCCGTGGGGAAATGGAGACCATCTCGGTGTAGTCCCCTAACATTCTTTTAGGAGGAAGCAACCTTGATCCTCCTTTCTTCGTCGGTCCCAAGGGATAGAAAAGGCCGTCATGGGGAATGATGCTTCCCCTTTCATCGGTCCCAAATCCCTCCCCTACTATGCTTTATCTGCAACAGGCCTCCATCCTGAATTAGGACCCAACTTATTTGGGCTGCTAACCACACATTATCCCCTATTTCCTCTTTGAGCTGAGATCACGTGTAATCCCCACTCTACTCCCCATGGATGCGACATTCATGACGTGATCATCGGGTCTCTACTACCACTTGTTTCTCACTCCAAGCATGAATTACATGGGCTTAGAGTGAGAACTGGCCATGAAATCTCCCTTGGGATGCCTCAGAACATAAGCCCAATATGAACCCATAACTCAAGCTATGTGGTCCTTGATCCTTACCAGGGCATGGTACGTAGGAATCCTCCACCAGGTTCAAGCCCAACAATCATTGGAACCCAGGTCCACCTTCACGTCGGTTCGACGACACCCACCTGAACTACGTGGTCTTTGATCCTTGCCATGTCAAGGTACGTCGGAATCCTCCATGAGTATCAATCCCAATAACCTTTGGAGGCCAAGTCCACCATCACATCGGTTTATTGATGCCCACCTGAACTACGTGGTCTTTGATCCTTGACAAGGAAGGGTACATAGGAAGCCTCCCTGAGGTTCAAACCTGGCACCCCATTCATTCCCACCACCTTCACGTCAGTTCACCCACACCATAGTTAGCCTAGAGTATATGCACCAGACCTTAAATATGTGGTATTTGATCTTTTCTAAGGTAGGGTACATAGGACGCATCCCCGAGGCTCAATCCCACCACTCACTAGTTGTTCCAACCATCTTCATGTCTGTTCTCTAACCCCATCCAAACAATGAGGAATTTTATCTTTATTAAGGAAAGGTACGTAGGAAGCCACCCTAAGGTTCATGACCACTATCCACAAGGAACCCTGGTCCTTATTCACGTTGGTTCACCAACTGTTGACGCTCCATTCATCACAGAATCTAAAGATCGGAAAAGGGAAATACCTTAGTCCAAATTGATTCATCCTTTGAAGAAACATCAAAAATCGACAAAGGGATGAACAAGGAGAACATTTCCCATAGGTCGCGCAGGTTCCCTCATGGTCGCGCAAGTACACTTGCGCGCCACCTAGTGGTCGTGCATGTACTTGCGCGACGCCTTATGGTCGTGCAAGTGACTTGTGAGACCTAAGTGATAACCGCTCGGTAACCACCCAGGGCCTTCTTTTGCCTATAAATAGACCCTGTGGGCCCCCCATTCGAGGGGATCATTTTCCAGAAACTCGGATTGAATCTCCCGACGCCCAAGTCTCTTCTCAAAGCTTCCAGAACACTTCTAAGGTAATTTCCTACCTAGAACGGAAGATCTAAAGAGAAGAAGGAAGGCCTAAGTGTTGAAACATATCAACACATGCGCGCCGACTTATTTCCTTCAATATATAATGCGCGTCCCTTTTATAGAAGAACCTCAAGAAAATTATAAAGGGTTTAAAAAAGAGTCACTCAAGTATTTCAATTCTGGTTGAAAATCGCGCAAGTACACCATGTGTCGCGCAGGTATACCTGCACGACCAATACTTGCGCGCCCACGAAAGACTTGCGCGCCTTTCAAGACTTGCGCGCCCCTACCTTTTTGGGTGCCCGTCTTGCCCATTTTACCCCTCTTAAGCCATTTCACCTTTCCTTTTCAAGATTCAGTCTTCATGACACTCTTCAAAGCCATTTATGGCATGATTTCTTGATTTGACTTCCTTATCTGAAAGGAATTCTGTGGAATATCTCTCAAAACCTAGTGATTTAAATATCCTTATGTCACTAAATATGGAGAGTTCATTCATTCAACCTCATCCTTTAAAGATGAGTGAATCCTTAACTTGGGTCTCCTTTTTTTAGGAATAATCCCCAGTTATAAGTCCTTTAAATATGGGCATCCTCCTCAGGAGTAAGCCCCAAACCTTAATCCCTAACCTGGGTCTCCTTTTCAGGAATAAGACTCAGTCATAATCTTGGGCTTCCTTTTCAGGAGTAAGCCCCAAGTCCCCTAACTTGGGCCTCCTTTTTAGGAGTAAGTCCCATTCATAATCTTGGGTTTCCTTTTCAGGAGTAAACCACAAGCCCCCTTAAATTTATCTTAACCAGTCCTAATTTACCCTTGATTTGGGTTTCCTTTTTTGGAGTAAAACCCAATCATAAGTCCCCTCCTAACTTGGGCATCCTCCTTAGGAGTAAGCCCCAAGATTAGAGTATTCAAATCTCCATAAAGCACATATACCTTTATGGACCATGTTCCTAGATTTTCTCCCTAAAAGTAAATCCTAAACCTTCATCTATCTGGGCAGTCATACATACATAAGCCCCAAACAAATTCTTATGATTGCATCTTTCATGGCACAATTGTCTAATTTTTACCAATACCTATTGTTTCTCACACCGAGCATGACTCACGTGAGCTTAGAGTGTAAAAGTAATTATGACATTCTTCTTTGAGCCATCAATCATAAACATCATACTCCATTACTCGAACTACGTGGGTTCTGATTCCTTTTCCAAAACAAAGGATACGTAGGTAGCCCATTTTTTGGGTTCGATCCCAACTTTGATATAATCCTTGTCCTTCTGAATGACTATAAACTTCATGTGCCCCACTGAGTGGCTTTAAAACCATCCTGGTCATCATAATGACCAAGAGAATTTTATATAAATGTTTTGAAGGATACCATTGACCAAGAATCTCTAAACAGATATAGATGATTCTCTATTGAGGAAGAACCTCGAATACATATAAAAGATTCTCTAAATTTCTTGCATATTTAATCATTGATTGTTAAAACTAAAGGAAAGCACATTTTATACTTGGTAATGTAACAAGGATTCATGAACATAACTTAAATCTATAAAGAGAGTCCCGGTGTAGACAATAATTCCCCTCAAAAAGGTGTGATGAGTCCGACCTCCCATCCTCTCGACCAAAGCAAATTCTTAAGCCTCATCAGTCCACAAGCTAATGAGCGCCTACCTTTGGAAAGTAGGCCCAAACGGATGTGGAATCATTGGATGTTTCCGGTTCTACGAACAAACCCGCTAGAAACTAATCGGAACGTTTGAATCTCAAATCAACGAGGTCATCCCCGAAATCCGTGAGGAAACAAAAATGGTGAACCCGACGTGAATCCTTAACCAAGTTAAAGTGATATTCTTCTTATTTGTTAGGCCCTTGGGCCAACAAAGCAATCATTGACATGTGGTCATCCAAAACAAGCAGTGGCAGGATTCATCTTGATTATGTCTGTTATATGGAACATGCACTCTTTTCTCAAGATCTTCTGCAAAATGGCTTTCCTTAAATTCACCCCTGTGAATACTGCTGTTGTGAACACCTCTTCTGTGAGGTATGCTGCCGTGAAAACCAATGCTACTACTCCCGCTGGAACGTCGTCCGCTCTGAGGATGACATCACCAACTCAGCGTCTTCAACACTGGGTTTCTAATGCACTGGTTAAGGTGTACAGTCGCAACGGTACTATCCCAACTCTAGAGGCCGCTCGTCAAGCCCTCCAAGTTAACAAATCTACCTGGTCGTCCGGACAACGGCGGCCAACGATCAAGAAGCAGGCGGTGCTGACTACCGTCTCCAACCGTTTCGGGTCGTTATCCCCGGAACGCAATTTCCATTCACTCCCTTACTCTGAGGAAGTGAATGAGCAGGTCCTGCATGACCTTAATTCAAAAAGACAGGAGTCCTTCTCAAGGACTCCCATCAACAATCGCCGCCAGACTCGTGCGGTAGTGCGCCCTCAATATGATGAGGGTACCGACTCCAGGCATTCAGCTCAGGTTCCTCGAACCCGAGCAGGCAAGATGAACCGCCAGAGACAGAATCCGGTGAACAATGGGCAGGTTGTCATCCCTGCCATCTTCGGAGAAGTCCACCAACCTAACTTGGTGGAAAACAACGAGCAGGCACAATCACCTGTCCGTTTTAATTCCGCTGTCCAGCAGACTCGTCTGGCAGCATCACGCCAATCCTGCCAAGCAATCCCGGTGGAGTACTATAGGCAGGAACATACACCTGCTTATACATCAACAGTTAGTCAGTAGGCTCGTCTGAATACATATGAAGGATCACGTCAACCGCGTTTGGCGAAGTGTAATCAGCAGGCACATACACCTGCGAATACTAATCAAGCCTACCAACAGTCTCGCTTGGTAGCACACGGGGAAGTCAGTCGGAAAGCCCCGACGACAAACAGGAGGCAGACTCAACTCTCTGCCTCCACACTTGAGTACTGTCAGGATTCACTAAAAGGAAATGGAGGACATGAGCAGGCACATACACCTACTCCAAGCCCGGAATGGACGTATATCCCTGTTCCAGCGGCTGAAGTCACCAAACATATTTTGTCAATGGTGAAAGAGCATAAGCAAATTCATGCTCATATTCTAGATGCTTGCCAGGATATCATAACAGCTTCAACATCATCTCAGGGACAGACACATAAATCTATCCATATCAGTGGAGTGACACATCAACGATTCACTCCGGAAGAAACACACACATATGTTCCAGTCCAAGAGGGTTATGGGGCATACTCCCCCATATCAAACGGACAACCAAGTCAGGCACATACACCTGATTTGAGTGGAGATCGTCAGCCTAACCTAACCATCTTTCCTGATCAGGCACATACACCTGCTCAGAGTAACCACTTTCGTCAACATGTGGTTTCTAAAGTGAGTAAGAAGGCATCTAAGAAAAATATCTGCCCAACACAGTCAGGATATCAAAGGCCAATCTGCAACAAGGCCTTGCTCGATGCTGGAGTTGTTGAAGCCCTCAGACATTTATCTTTCGGAATTCAAGATTCTACTCCCTCAGTTCTCAATAACGGGAACATTAAATTTTGAAGGTCTTCAACAGACACTTTCTCATGAAGTCTTGCTTCATGAATGTTCGGTCAATCTTGAAGTTTATTCTTCAGATGAGAGCCACAGGAACCCTCTGTGTGGTCAGAAGACCAAGGAGCAAGAGATTTAATCTTTTGTTGTAACCCATCATGACGGTCCTCCTCATGGTGATGAACTTCGCTGCGAAAGTCCTCTCCGCAGTAGTGATTCACGTTGTCTCGAAAATTCTTCAGAAGGCAATGTAGTGACGAGAAATCCCTCCTATCTCGAGGCACTTGAAAACGTAAAACCAGTAATGTCTGATGCTTTACTATCGACAGGTGAAACTCTTTGTCCATCAGAAGATAGCCTGGGGTTCAGGTTATTCTCCGAACCATCCCTGGGTCATTCATCTTCCAAAATGAATAGTGATCTCTCTACCAATCTTGTTGAATCCGATGAAGCAACAAGGAAACACCAACTCTGGTCCAAACAGGTAGAAGAATATTCATTTTAGGATAAAGAGGAAATGCTGAACATGAGGAAAAAACTGGAAAAAGGTGAAGTACCAGTCATGTTTTGGCCTTTGGCTGACTCCCAGTACGACATTCCAAAGATGTTGACGGATGATGGAATCCATGATATTCGTATCAACATATGGAAGACTCTTTGTCAATTGAAGAAGAAAGTATTATCTTACGGTGATTATGAAAATCATATTAAGATAATAGAAGGGTTACAACGCCAGATTGATTTGGAATCTCTATCAGTCTCTCAGTATCTGAAGGCTGAAAAGCAACAAAGAACCCTTCAACGTTCATGCCTTGACGCACTAAGAAAGTTGCGTCAGTTAATTTCCAATGCTCCATCTGATGTTCATATCAGAGGATGGGGTTTTCACGGAGCACTACATTTCATAGTGCTTTCCAGTCAGCAATGCCCGCTGAAAATGGTCTCATGCAATGTTATTGCCCATGGCCGGCCACAGTCAATGGGCTTTGTTCATAATCAAAAGCTTGCTCAAGAACAGGCTTCAACTAGTTCCTCTCAAAATCAAGTATATAGAGAACAAGTTGTTGAATTTCTCCTACATCAAGTAGGCGAGAATATTGCACAAGCCTCTCGTGTGGAGAAAACACGTCATCAAATGAAAGATGTTTCAGAAATCATCCAACGTTCTGTTGAACCAGACGATAAAAGTGAATACAGGTTAATGCATCCAGCTAATTTCTGAACTAAGATTCGCAAGATCAAGAGAGATTTTTAGAAGATCTCAGACATAGAATGTCAAGAGACACCCCAGCTTGTTAGACTGGGGACTTCTCTAACCCAACCCTCAGAATCAACAAATGGGATTCGAGGAGTTGAGCGGAAGCAGCAGGAACATCCCCAGTCCACCGGACTGGGGACTTTTTCAAATCCTCAATCCCTCCCTCAGAGAAAGTCAGTATTCTCTAGATTAGGGAATAAGCCTCAAGAGGAACAAAGAGCCAAGCTATCAGGATATTCTCTCCAAGTGACGGTTCTCCAAGAAGTTCCTGAGGGATCAAGTCAACGGAATGCCATTTCTCATCATGGACATGGAAGAAGACAATATCACAGAAATGATGATAGAAAGGATTCCATGCAATATGCATCCATTAATTTCATCAATACCGTTGTTGTTGATTCACCAGATGAGGCTCAATCAGAGGGATCAGACGAAGAGGTTCCTGCTCAAGAAGTTGCGCACACAAACCTAAATGAAGAAGGTGTGCGCACACGTAATCAAATGCTTACCCAAAATCTGAGTATTCCTTCAAGTAACCCACTTCCCCCTCTCCGAAAAGGATCCAATAAGGGGAAAGGAAAGAATCAGGTTACTTCTCACCCTTCCTATGAAGGAGGTCAATCGCTCTCATTAGAGCAAAGGTTTGCACAACAGGAGGAAGAAATGAAAGAATTAAGAAGGTTGAATGTAGAACTACTTCAGAGTAGTCTTATTCTTAAGAATGCTGAAGTCAGACAGCCGAAGGAATTTGTTATAACTACTGATATAGATCAGGAATATCCTCCTTTATCAGTACACCCTCAGAGGTCTAATCCTACGGGTCAAACGCAACAACGATTGACAGCACTACCATCAGTTGCAGCACCAACCACCACGTCTATCCAAGCACCATTCATTACACCTACCCAAAACCAAGTTCAACCTGATGTTTCTCAAAAGTTAATAACTACTATTGAGTCATTAACAGCTCGGTTAGAAACTATGGAAGGGAAACGGGCGCAAGTTCATCCTGAAAAGAATGTTTACCCTGAATGGGTAGATTAAATTTCTCCTCCATCCAGTTTTGGAAACCCTGTTTTCCCTACTTTCAATGGATCAGGCGACCCCGAACACCAGTTGACGCATTACGTGTCATGTTGTGATCCTATGATGGGAACTCCAGAGCAGTAAGAAGCAGTGAAACTCAGATGCTTCGTGCGAACCTTTCAAGGACCTGCTTTTGTCTGGTATACAAGCTTGCAATCCTGGTCAGTCATCAGATTGGAGGATCTTCGTCAAAAATTCCTTCTTCAGTTTAGCTCAACTTTGCCAAAAATGACAGTTTTCGATCTTACAAACTGCAAGCAAAGGGAGAATGAAAGAGTCTCTGATTTCATTGCTCCTTGGAAGGGATTAACGTATTCCCTGAGTTTAGCACTCCCTCCGGAGGAACTGTTGCCAATCTGTGTGGAAAATTTGCGTGACGAATTACGCACGCCAATGATCCCTGTGAAATAAACAGGAGGGTTTCGAGACCTCACTTCAATCACTCAATAGATTGAAGATTCCCTTATACAGGCTAAGGTTAAATCTCGTATAATTCCATCAGCTCCAGGAAGGAGAATGGGTAAAGCAGAAACTGCTACAGTTATGCTTAAACAAGAACCTGTACCTATTTCTACTTCAAAACCTTCATCTTCTCGAAGGGCTCCACCTCCTGAACGCCAACAACAAAGGTTGTTTCGTCCAAATGATCAAAAAGATCAACGACGAAAACAATTTGAGGATATGAATAGTAAAACATACTCTTTCCGAAGTGAGAAAGTTCATGGTTACATCATTTCAGCTCTGGGAAATAATTTGGTTCAATTACCAGTGCCCAAGAGGCCAAACAAGGAAGGAGATGAAGACCGACCCAATTATTGTCCCTTTCATCAAATGTTGGGGCATCCCATCCAGGAGTGTTTTGTCTTTAAAGACCTCCTGCAAAAGATGGTCGACTTGGGACAAGTCAAATTGAAGGTTCTTCAGCTCATGTAGCGTGTATTACTGCTACAGATCCAGAGGAAGGAGGCGACTGGCAGGAAGTCAAAAGCAAAACTGCGAAAAAATATGATGATTGGATGTTCAGAAAGACAATCAATCGGACCCATTCAATTTTGCGAACACAATTGAAGAAGCCAATTGTGTCTCCTACAAAAGTTGCAGTAAAGCCTCCATCAAAAGATAAATCCTCAAAAGGGAGCGCAATTCAAAGAAGAAAGAGGAATCAGGAGAAGATGAGTATGTATCAAAGCCTAAATTGTCTTTGACTCTGGCAGATTTCATGCCATCTACTTTAAAGCCACGGGTACCGTCCCACCAGACGGCACAGCCT
Source organism: Viscum album (assembly GCA_963277665.1). Lineage (NCBI taxonomy): Eukaryota > Viridiplantae > Streptophyta > Magnoliopsida > Santalales > Viscaceae > Viscum > Viscum album. The sequence goes on from OY728123.1 coordinate 41,983,911, forward strand.
AAACAGGCTAACCAGGCAGAGTCTTTACCAGACGAAGAGTTAATCTTTGGTTCTGTTAATTTGATTCAATTAATAGATCCATATTCCAGTCTTGATGAGCCCGAATTCCCTGTATCAAATAAGGGAATCCGAGGAGGTTCTAGAGGTTCAGGATACAGGGGAAGACGTGGATCTTTCCGAAGTCTCTACTCTAATTTTACCCCTTCTAGCACTGTATATGCAGTAGAAACTCGTGGTAGAGCCCTTCAGCGAGCTCAAAAAGAACAACCAAGTTCTTCTGCCAATGGCCAACTCAGTTTTGGCACGGTTATTTTGGAAGACCGATTAAAGGTTCCATCTTCTTTATATCAGCAAGTAAATGGATCTAACCTGTCTAATCTTCCAAAACCAAGGATGTTGCCAACTTCAATACATGATGCATCAGCTTCCAAAGCATCAGCTTCCAAGGTACCTTCTAAACCACGTATTCCTATTGGGAAACGCAGACCTCTAGATCAAAAGTATGATATATTGAAACACTTGGCCCATGTACCAGCCAAGTTATCAATTTTGGATGCTTTGAATCTGTCAAAAGATCTTTGGGAAGCACTCATCGAAGATTTGTCAAGTCCTCAGGAGTTTGAAGCTGAAATTGCTGCAGCTGAAATCTATCACATAGAGAATAATCCTACAGAATGCCATGCAGTGATATCTTTTACTAATAAAGATGAAGATGATTTTGTGCATGGGAACATAAAACCTTTGTACTTATCTGGCAAAGTCAATGGTGTAGATGTTCGAAGAGCTTTCATTGACAATGGTCCAGGAGTCAACCTCATGCCCATTCGTACACTTCGTCGATTGGGCCTCACGGAATCAGATTTATCTCCTTCTACCATGATGTTACAAGGATATGATAAAAATGAACAAGAACCACTGGGAGAAGTTACACTCAGAACTCATTTTGGAGATCTTTTATCCAATTCGGATTTCATGATTGTTGATCAAGACTCAGCTTTCAATATCTTGCTTGGAAGACCCTGGCTACATCAGCATGCAACTATTCCTTCATCATACCATCAATGTCTCAAATACTATTTCGATGGTCAAGTTGGAACATTGTATGGTGATAAGGCCCTGTTCAAGACATGTGAATATCAATACATTGAGGCGGAATTTTATCACATGAAGGGAAGAGAAAAATCTACAATGAAGGAAATTACCAAAGTTAATGCTCCATATGGTTTGGAGAAAATTCCAATAAATCCATTTTCTCATATGAGTATATATTATGTGTTACCTATCAGTCAAATTGACAAAATAGGTCCAAATCAAAATACTCTTATAGAAAGATCCATAATGTCAATTACGGCGATCGATCCAGACAACATGGGAGAAATTGGTAACCTACCAAGCAGTGATGAAATCATAAGTGGTGATGAAGTCCAACAAGTCTATACTTTGCTAATCAGGCCAGAAGAATTTATAGCAACACCAGAGGTGAATAATGATGTCGATTCTCAATCCATCATCTCCTCTTTATTTCCCAAAGAAGACCCTTTATCATCAATAGGGTCGGAAATGGAAGCTTCTTCTTCAAAATGTGAAAATTTTGACATCTCTTATGATCATGAGAATTTCGTTTTTTCATCTACTTTGCAAGTAGAAACGAAAGAAATAACACATGATGAAGAGGAAGAGGAATATCTTAGAGATGCTACTCCAACATTTGAAGAGGGTATCTCTACCACTGTGGATGAACTCAGAGAAGTAAATCTGGGTATAGAGAAATATCCACGCCCCACTTTAATTAGTGCGGCCATGACCCTTGAAGAGCAAGAGATGTATATTTCTTTTCTAAAGAAAAATAAAGATATTTTTGCTTGGAATTATACTGAAATTCTTGGGCTTGATCCTGATGTTGCTACTCATCATTTGGGTTTACCAAAAGATGATCGAGGTTTTAAACAAGTCGCGAGAAGAACACACCCAACCTATGCCTCCAAAATTGAAGCTGAAGTGGATAAGATGATCAAATCCAACTTCGTCATAGAAGTTCAATATCCCAAGTGGTTGGCTAATATTGTCACTGTAAAGAAGAAGAACGGACAAATTTGGGTTTGCATCGATTTCAGAGATCTTAATCAGTATTGTCCTAAAGATGATTTCCCAGTTCTGATTACAGAACTCTTAATTGATGTGAAAGGTGGCTATAAAGTACTTTCTTTCATGGATGGATATTTCAGATATAATCAGATCCGAATGGCCCCAGAAGATGAGGAATATACAGCCTTCAGAGCTCCTCAAGGTGTGTTTTGTTACCGGGTGATGCCCTTTGGTTTAAAGAATGCAGGTGCAACATATCAACGCGCCATGCATCATATCTTCAAACCTATTTTAGGGAAGTTTGTGGAATTCTATGTAGATTATTTGGTGGTTAAATCCAAACAACGTTCTAATCACTTGGCTGATTTGGAAGTCATATTCCACAAGCTTCGACAACATAATTTGAAGATGAACCCCTTAAAATGTGCTTTTGGGATAACCTCAGGAAAATTCCTCGGCTTTGTTGTACACCATCGTGGTATTGATGTCGATCCTGAGAAGACCAAATCAATCCTTGGTATGTCACCTCCTCGGAATTTGAAAGAATTAAGAGGACTTCAAGGACACTTAGCCTATATTTGGCGTTTAATCGCCAATTTGGTAGGAAAAAGTTTACCCTTTACCAAATTATTGAAGAAAGGAGTCACTTACCAGTGGACTGAAGAATGTCAAGAAGCATTTGATGTTCTTAAGAAATACCTCTTGAGTCCACCAGTACTCATGCCACCTGTTGAGGGTAGACCGCTTATCCTCTATGTGACAGCTTTAGAGCGATCATTGGGTGCCTTTCTCGCTCAAAAGAATGATGTTGGGAATGAAAATAGTATCTACTATCTCAGTAGAACTATGCTTGAAGTAGACACCCGATATTCAAGTATTGAAAAGTGCTGCCTAGCATTAATCGTTGCAGTTCAGAAACTGAGACACTACCTGCAACATCACGAGGTCCAATTGGTATCTCGTAATAATCCGCTCAAATTCATCCTTAGTCGTCCAATGCTTACAGGACGTCTGGCAAGGTGGGCGGTTATTCTACAACAGTTCTACATTCATTATGTGTCTCAAAAGGCAATTAAGGGCCAAGCTCTGGCTGATTTCCTGGTTGAACATCCTTCAGTGAAAGACACGTATTCAGATATAGAACACCCTGATGAGGAAGTTTTCTCTATTCAAGAGAGTCCTCAAACATGGGAAATGTATTTTTATGGTGCTTCTAGAAGTCCAATAGGGAAGAAAATGGAAAATCCTAAATTCAACAAAGTTGGTTTAGGAATTGTGCTCATTTCTCCAGATAAGGCAGTGTTACCTTATTCCTTTCTATTGTGGGAAGGTGGTACCAATAATGAAGCTGAATACCACGCTCTCATTACAGGATTGGAATTAGCGCTTCAAGCACAAGTGAATCACTTAAAGGTGAAAGGTGATTCAGACATGGTAATCAAACAAGTCAATGGGGATTATGCCATCAGAAAAGAAGAATTAATCCCTTTTTATGATTACGTTAGAGAGTTAATGTCGGAATTCCCTTCAGAACCGACATTTTCTTATGTCCCAAGATCACAAAATGCTCAAGCTGATGCACTGGCTAATATAGCCACAGCTTTAGCAGATCCAAATCGGGATGAGACAACCATCTGTATTGCCCACCATCGTGCAATTTCACCTTATGTTCAAGTCAGAACAGATGAAATTAATGAAATTAGCCCCATTCCTGAACCGTATGGTCATACTACAGGATGGATGTCACCTATCAGGGAATACCTTCAAAATGGAACACTTCCACCTGATAGAGCCGAGAAAGAACAAATCCGGCGATGTGTGGTCAATTTACTCTTTATGATAGGCCAAACCACCTAGATAAAATTCTCTACAAATGTGTTTTTGATGGAGTTCTCTTCAGATGCATTGATGGTGAAGAGACAATGGCTGTCATGAAAGAAGTGCATGCACGAGTCAGTGGTGCCCACCAGTCTGGACATAGATTGTCTGATCAAATTCAAAGGCTTGGATACTTTTGGCCTTCAATGATACAAGATTGTGTTAATTTCACAGAGAAGTGTCATTCATGCCAAGTATATTCCAACTTCATTCATCAACCTCCAGAGTTGCTTCATACAGCTAAATACTCATGGCCATTTTCCACATGGGGAATGGATGTGGTGGGACCTTACCCTTCAGCTACAGCCAAGCAGTTTAAATACATTCTTACTGCTACTGATTTCTTTTCCAAATGGGCAGAGGCAGTACCTCTCAAAGAAGTCAGTTCTAAATGTATTGTTAGCTTCATCAAGTCTAACATCATTACTAGATTTGGTGTCCCTCATACCATATTGACGGACAACGGCACCATCTTCTGTTCTTCTGAGGTAAAGAAATTGTATCAATAATACAACATTAAGTCCAAACATTCATCTCGATATCATGCGGTGGCTAATGGCCAGATAGAAGCCTTCAACAAGACTCTTTCAAATATACTGCAAAAGATGGTGGATAAAGATAAGAGGTTATGGCCGGATAATATCTTTCATGCTTTATGGGCTTATCGGACTACCACTCGCAATGCAACGCAGTCAACTCCATATTCATTGGTATATGGAACAAAAGCAGTCTTGCCAATTGAAGTTCAATTTCCCTCACTCAGAATAGCCATTTGTGATCAGTTATCTACAAATGAGCAATCCCAAAAGCGGTTGAATGAATTGGAACAGTTAGATGAGAAAAGATTGTGCACTTTGCACCACTTGGAAATCTATCAGAATCGAATAGCACGAGCTTTTAACAAAAAAGTTCATCTTCGTTCATTCATTCCGGGAGAATTGGTATTGGTTCTCAGAGCACCAATGATACCAAGAAAGAAGCCTCCCAAGCTTGAACCAAAATGGGAAGGACCTTATTCAATACATAAGGTCTACTCCAATGGAGCGTATTCTATAATCTCAATGGATGGAGAACACATCACGACTCCAACTAATGCCAGATTTCTGAAGAAGTATTTTGTATAAACACAAAATATTGTTCCCAGAGCCAAAATAGTCACATTGGTTCATATTATGTCCTACATGACACTAAACTATATTTTGTCCTATCTACATGACATTAAACTGTACAAAAGTTCCATATTTTGTCTAAGATGACATTAAACTATATTTTTGTCTGAGATGACATTAAACTATATTTTTGTACGAGATGACATTAAACTATATTGTGTCCTAGCAACATGACATTAAACTGTCTGGCACTTTCATCGTCCAGCATGACGTTAAACTGTGTCAGTTCCCTTATCGTCCAACATAACGTTAAACTGTCACATTGTTTACTATATTTTGTCCGAGATGACATTAAACTATATTTTGTCCGAGATGACATTAAACTATATTTTTGTCCGAGATGACATTAAAATATATTTTTGTCCGAGACAACATTAAACTATATTGTGTCCTAGCAACATGACATTAAACTGTGTGGCACTTCCAACGTCCAGCATGACGATAAACTGTAAAAAGTCCCTAGAACTGATATCCTAATATTGGTTCACCTTAGTCCTAGCTACATGACTTTAAACTGTACAACACCAGTTCGTCCTTGCTATATGACGATAAACTATACAGCAATGGTCCAGTATGTATTTAAACTGCAACTTCGTCCCACACGACATTAAACTGTGAAAAAATTCCCTAAACCGTCCAGCATGACCTTAAACTGCATCATCCCTAGTCCATGTATATGACCATAAACTATTTGCAAATCCCTTATGTGCAGCAAGACGTTAAACTGTGATGTCCTAACTACATGACGCTAAACTGTATAAAAGTACCTTACGTCCGGAAAGACGTTAAACTATATAATCATCAAAGGTCCAGCATGACATTAAACTGCACCATCCACGGTCCATGAATATGAACTTAAACTATTCGCACTTTCGTCCAACATGACATAAATGGTGTGTTATTTTGCCCTTACTGCATGACATTAAACTGCACAATCCCCCTTTCATCCAATATGACGTTAAACTGTATTGTCCCCATCGTCCTAACTACATGACGCTAAACTGTACAGAAAGTCCTTGATATTTCCTACATGACATTAAACTATTATTTTGTCCCTGCTACATGACACTAAACTGTGCAGCACCAATAGTCATAACTGCAAGACTTTAAACTGCATAGTCCCTTTTTTATATCCTACATGACATTAAACTGTGCATCGTTAAAGTTGTTATTACCTCTTGTTTCTGACACCGAGTATGACTCACGTGAGCTTAGAGAGAACATCAACCATAACACTCTCTATGGGCCGCTAACCATGTGTAAGTCCCAACAACATTTTAATTAGACCGTTGTCCCCAAGAACAACTTGATCATTAATTCATTCTTTAATTGAACTACACAGACTTTGATCCTTTCCCTCCAGGCTGGGTATGTAGGCAGCCTCCCAAGGTTCAAGCCTAAAAACAATCTCTTCACATCGGTTCACCACCATCTCATATGATGTTAATTCGTGAAACCGCACCTAGAATCAATATCATTACATTGATTCACATTCGTCCTTGTTATATGACGTTAAACTATGCAACAGTTTTGTCCGGTACGACAATAGACTACAATATTCTTTGATTTCCTCAGTTGAGAGAGAATTATTATTTACATTTATTTTTCAATCACGGTTTTCATTTTTCAAAAGACTACGTGCATACATGGTAATGCCTAAACTTTTTATCTTAGGTTAAACCATCATTGCACTAAAGTCCCCATTCACCCTTCACATGTATGAACCAAATTTGTTCAAAGGGTAGTTCTAGAACTACGTGGACTTGATTCCCATCCCTATGGGATACGTAGGAACATTCGAGTATCCCTCGAATCCAGTCCCAAGTCTTTTGGGCCTAACCCCAAATTTCACTTTCAGTCCCTTAGCTGAAAAGTCCTCATGAAAACACACACAATGTATTCATTATTATGGTACGAATTCTATGACCCTAAACTATGATTTCTCATACTTTCGTCATGCACGACGTTAAACTGCATTTCTAGAACTACGTGGACTTGATTCCCATCCTTATGTGATACTTAGGAACATTCAAGTATCCCTCGAATCTAGTCCCAAGTCTTTTGGGCCTAACCACAAATTTTACTTTCAGTCCCTTAGCTGAAAAGTCCTCATGAAAACACACACTGTGTATTCATTATTATGGTCCAAATTCTATGACCCTAAACTAAGATTTCTCATACTTTCGTCTTGCATGACGTTAAACTGCATTTCTAGAACTACGTGGACTTTATTCCCATCCTTATGGGATACGTAGGAACATTCGAGTATCCGTCAAATCCAGTCCCAAGTCTTTTGGGCCTAACCCAAAATTTCACTTTCAGTCCCTTGGCTGAAAAGTCCTTATGAAAACACACACTGTGTATTCATTATTATGGTCCGAATTCTATGACCCTAATCTAAGATTACTCATACTTTCGTCCTACATGACGTTAAACTGCATTTTAAGAACTACGTTTGTCTTGATTCTCATTCTTATGAGATACGTAGTGAAGTCCAAAATTTCAATTCAGGACCCAGCCACAACATGATTATGGTTTTCATTTACCTATGTATCTCTATATACATTGGACAATACCCATCTTTATGTGTTATAATCCTAACCTTTAATATTTTCAGATCTTCATAACCCTTTTCATGACTTCTAGTCACAAAAATGTCAAACTTCTGAGAATTCTTTTGCCTAACTATGCAGCACGTTCCCATAGGTGGCCTTGCATAAACAGTCCACATAACAGACTTGTCAGCCGAAAGATTCTATTTATTTGACCATGCAACCAATGCCCTTAGGTGGCCCTGCATATTTCAACCCCCTAACGGGTTTTGTTAAATAATAGTAACTTCATTCGTGGGAAGAATGCCTCTTTTGTCCTTATTTGTCTTAAACGACAGTATGTAGTGATCCGCAATAAAATATCCATCCTTAACATATTTGTCCCATATCCTTTTTCATGATCTGAAAATATTCAAGTCTATGGTTTATTCTTCTTCCCTACATTTGGGTCAGACCTTCGTAGGAGTGATATTCATCCAGTTCTTCAATATTCTTGTTCGGAAATATCTTCTCCATATTCAAGTACCTCTTTCCATACAAAAAACTCTATACTTTAGAAAATTTGAATCTCCATAAACTTTCACTGGCTTTTAGCATTAGGAAAGTAAATTTCTGAGAGTTCTTTTGCCTGACTATACAGCACGTGCCCATAGGTGGCCTTGCATAAACAGTCCACATAATAGACTTGTCAGCCGAAAGATGCTATTTATTTGACCATGCAGCCAATGCCCATAGGTGGCCCTACATATTTCAACCCCCTAACGGGTTTTGTTAAATAATAGTAACATCATTCTTGGAAACTACTTCTTCTAATGCCTTTTAGCTCTTTTTCATATCATTCCTCAGATTCAAATATTCTTAAGCCATAGTTTACATATTTTCTCTCATACTTGAGTATGTTAATATGTTTTCAGATAAATTTTCAAGGAATTGAATCAATTTTAATCCATTTCGGTTAAAGCTATTTCGACCTTAAACATTAGCCCCTTTATGTCCGGCATGCATGACTTTAAACTGCCCACAAAAGACAAAGGAACTCTGAATAAAAGTCAAGTTCCAGCACACATGTGTGCTGCCTTCTGCGCACTGAAGACTTGTGCACCACCTTTTCCATTGGATTTCTTTGATTTCCTCAGAGTCGAATTCTCATTTCTTTCAGATCCAACCTTGAGGGGGGACTTTTGTTAACGCTCCTTTCGTCACAGAATCTAAAGATCGGTAAAGGGAAATACCTTAGTCCAAAGTGATTCATCCTTTGAAGAAACATCAAAAATCGACAAAGGGATGAACAAGGAGAACATTTCCCATAGGTCGCGCAGGTTCCCTCATGGTCGCGCAAGTACACTTGCGCGCCGCCTAGTGGTCGCGCAAGTACTTGCGCGACGCCTTATGGTCGTGCAAGTGACTTGCGCGACCTAAGTGATAACCGCTCAGTAACCGCCCAGGGCCTTCTTTTGCCTATAAATAGACCCTGTGGGCCCCCCATTCGAGAGGATATTTTTCCAGAAACTCGGATTGAAGCTCCCGACGCCCAAGTCTCTTCTCAAAGCATCCGGAACACTTCTAAGGTAATTTCTTACCTAGAAAGGAAGATTTAAAGAGAAGAAGGAAGGCCTAAGTGTTGAAACTTATCAACACTTGAGCACCAACTTATTTCCTTCAATATAACTTGTGCTTCCCTTTTCTAGAAGAACCTCAAGAAAATTCTAAAGGGTTTAAAAAAGAGTCGCTTGAGTATTTCAATGCTGGTTGAAAATCGCGCAAGTACACCATGTGTCGCGTAGGTATACCTGCGCGACCAATACTTGCGCGCCCACGCAAGACTTGCGTTCCTTTCAAGACTTGTGCTCCCCTACCTTTTTGGGTGCCCATATTTCCCATTTTACCCCTCTTAATCCATTTCACCTTTCCTTTTCAAGATTCAGTCTTCAAGACACTCTTCGAAGCCATTTATGGCATGATTTCTTGATTTGACTTCCTTATTTGAAAGGAATTCTGTGGAATATCCCTCAAAACCTAGTGATTTAAATATCCTTATGTCAACAAATATGAAGAGTTCATTCATTCAACCTCATCCTTTAATGATGAGAGAATCCTTAACTTGGGTCTCCTTTATTTAGGAATAATCCCCAGTTATAAGTCCTTTAAATATGGGCATCCTCCTCAGGAGTAAGCCCCAAACCTTAATCCCTAACCTGGGTCTACTTTTCAGGAATAAGACTCAGTCATAATCTTGGGCTTCCTTTTCAGGAGTAAGCCCCATGTCCCCTAACCTGGGCCTCCTTTTTAGGAGTAAGTCCTAGTCATAATCTTGGGTTTCCTTTTCAGGAGTAAACCCCAAGCCCCCTTAAATTTCACTTAACCAGTCCTAATTTACCCTTGATTTGGGTTTCCTTTTCAAGATTAAAACCCAATCATAAGTCCCCTCCTATCTTGGGCATCCTCCTTAGGAGTAAGCCCCAAGATTAGAGTATTCAAATCTCCATAAAGCACATATACCTTTATGGACCCTGTTCCTGGATTTTCTCCCTAAAACTAAATCCTAAACCTTCATCTATCTAGGAAGTCATACATACATAAGCCCCAAACAAATTCTTATGATTGCATCTTTCATGGCACAATTGTCAAATTTTTACCAATACCTCTTGTTTCTCACACTGAGCATGACTTACGTGAGCTTAGAGTGTAAAAGTAATTATGACATTCTTCTTTGAGCCATCAATCATAAACATCATACTCCATTACTCGAACTACGTGGGTTCTGATTCCTTTTCCAAAACAAAGGATACGTAGGTAGCCCATTTTTTGGGTTCGATCCCAACTTTGAAATAATCCATGTCCTTTTGAATGACGATAAACTTCATGTGCCCCACTGAGTGGCTTTAAAACCAGCCTGGTCATCATAATGACCAAGAGACTTTTATATAAATGTTTTGAAGGATACCATTGACCAAGAATATCTAAACAGATATAGATGATTCTCTATTGATGAAGAACCTCGAATACATATAAAAGATTCTCTAAATTTCATGCATATTTAATCATTGATAGTTAAAACTAAAGGAAAACAGATTTTATACTTGGTAATGTAATAAGGATTCACGAACATAACTTAAATCTATAAAGAGAGTCCTGGAGTAGACAATAATTCCCCTCAAAAAGGTGTGATGAGTCCGACCTCCCATCCTCTCGACCAATGCAAATTACTAAGCCTCATTAGTCCACAAGCTAATGAGCGCCTACCTTTGGAAAGTACGTCCAAACGGATGTGGAATCATTGGATGTTTCCGGTTCTACGAACAAACCCGCTAGAAACCAATCGGAACGTTTGAATCTCAAATGAATGAGTTCATCCCCGAAATCCGTGAGGAAACACCGACTCATTCCCCCATATCCTGAAATACATGGTCTTTGATCCTTGCTAAGGAAACGTACGTAGTAAGCCTCCCTGAGGTTCATGCCCACCAACTATTGGTTGTTTTGACACCCTTTATGTCCGTTCAGCAATACCAACACCCAGGAGTTCTGACCCCATTCACGTTAGTTCATCCCCATACTACATAATGTTAGACTGTGGACCCTATCTAGTGTTGAACCATTGTCAACCTCATTCAGCGGTAAGCCATTGGGACCCCATCCAACAGTAATCCATTGAAACCCTCATCAGCGGCAAGCTGCCATCAGAAGAACTACATGGACTTTGATTCCCTACCACGGGGATACGTAGGAAGCCTCTTCAAAGCTCAAACGCAAAACCACCATCATCATCATGTCGGTTCCATCCCATTCACCATCCACTTCTTTCATCCACCCATCATCCATATTGATTATAACATGTGCCACCACATCCAAATGGAATCATGCCACCTCATACCCCATTCTAGTTAACAGCATTCGGGAATCCCACCATATGTTGGCCCAATATCGGTGTTCCCTCCAAGGTGTTCCTCCATATGATCCACTGTAGTCAGTGTTCTGATCAACATGATCCACCTCTGTAGGATGTTAACCTCTCGGCATACCCCGGGTTAAACATGAGAGGATGAGGAAAACCTCATATACATGCCCATGGGATATGATTCCTCGTGTAAGATGTGGGATACCTGGGGATCCCACGCCCTCGAGATTCCCTATAATAAGGGACTGGAGACAATCATGCCAATACCCCAATGTACAGACACGCCAGTGATGCCCAATGTTACTACACCCATGACAGTAGGTTGCTGCCCTGACTGGACCCCTTGAAATGTCCTGATATAAGTGGTGTAATTAACTGGTGTCCATGAAGATATGAATTTGGGAAGAGTTTCATGAACAACATCTTAAATCCATGAGGGAGACCAGGTCTAGGTGACAAGTTCTGAGGAGGAATCTATGGAATGAAGAACCAAACATCCCATCATCCCATTTCAATCAAGAAGTAAACGTCCCTAAATAAAGAGCAGATTCCGCCTGCCTTTGGAAAGAGGTAATGCGAGGAAACAGCTGCGTGTCCTCCATAGATGGATGCAAACACCCCAACAAAAGCATTGAAAATAGAAATGGTGAACCTGATGTGAATTTATTCTCCTCAATAGGGATATTAGTAGTGCTCGGGGAATCAATGGATTGACATGTCACCAGATCTATTAATCAGGCATCGGGTTCGTCCAAGAAAATAGCGGGCCTGGCATGGAACTCACCAGAAGTTGGGCTGGTAGAATGTTAGAAATCCCATTATGTGACATTGTTATCATGGATCTGTCATTTATGTCAAATAAGATGGGATGGAATTGGGGAATTGGTCATAAATTCATTTTTATTTTAGAACAGATGAGTTAATCTCCTTGGCTCTCCGGAATCAGGTTGCTGCACCAGGAATGCAATCACCACATTCCCTTCGATTCAGGGGAAGGGGCTATGCCAACACGGTCGTCCCTAATTGATTCACCTATTACACAACGGCTTCTACATCTATGACTATGGGGCACCCATGCCCCCACTCCCCATCAGAAGTTATCCAATGAAGGGTAATTAATGACCTCGTGCGTCGTTACAAGGAGGAGAGCATAATCCCGACCCAGGATACGGCCAGCCTGGATCTGAAGGCATCTACAACTCATCACCAACGCCACCGCGAGGGTCACGCAGGTAGTGGATGCTCCCCACGCTGACAAAAAACCGTTTCCGGGGCCTGCCCTCGGAACACATTGACCACTCCCTGCCTTACACAGATGAGGTTGGTGACATCTGGCCCAGTCCGGTCAGAGTCCCATTGCAGGGGATCCTGACGAGGGCTCCCACCTTGTCACATAAACGCTGCCACCCAGTCTTGCTGGAAGAGGAGAAGGCTGGCTACATACCTGAACCAATGGCCCCAGTTCATCCGACCTGATGCTAGCGTCAGGCACGATCTGAAGAGGACACTAGCCAAGGGGCATCAATGTCGACGACTACTATGGCCCGATCCACCTCCGATGTATACCATCAGTCCCCCAAATACACTGAGTAGGGTCGGTTATACACCCGACAAGGATCGAGGCCCCAACCGCCCCACGAGTAGGCTGGGTCAACTCTCATTGTCACTTGCACAAGCAGTGGTCGCCGTGAGCTAACCCACAGTGTTGTCACCCAGTACAGAGGTCTCCCTCCATACCAATACCACAAGGAGCACATCCCTTCCCCACTTCGAGGCTCGGTATGGAGGTCTGCCATGTGCCACCCCCAATCGGAATGAATGTCTTACCCACATCGGTGATACTCGACAGGAAAACCTCTCTTGTTCCCACAACACCGGGTGTGGAGACATTCCACCTATAGCCGACCTCCATTATAGGGAAATTTCCCATCCGATGACTCTTCAACATGGGGACCCTCCCCATGTCCTTTCAGTAGCTGGTGAATGTCCTCGCCTCAACAACCAGAGGGGTCAAGGCCAGCATTGCCCCACTAGTACCCAGCATGGAGGTCCTCCCCATGCTTCTACCAGTTCTAGTGGAGGTCTTTTATGATCTAGCGCTATATAGGGAGGTCCTCCGCATGTCTCGTTCGACATTTTTCCCAGTGCTCCTAACACCCCAGCTTTCTCGGGTGGAAACCCTCTACACCCCATATAACGACCCATACTTTGCATACATTGTTATTACATCAAAATTAAAGCACACTTATTACAAGATATAACAAAACCAGGAAAGGACTGTATAGGTATAGTGTCTTTAGAAACTTGGAAACATAAACAACTGGTTCATAAAACATCTACGTTGTCTACCATTTATTTCATCATATCTAGAGTCCCTTTTGGCATATCCTACTTAATATCCTTCTTCCTGACCTGGGGAAAAAACATACAAAACGGTGAGCTCAAATTCTAAGTAAGGGTAAACGAAAGAAATATCAAGCATATCAAATTCATAAGAACATAACATTTTGGGAATCTTACCCTACAAAAGAGATCATAATTTTCATAACATGGGATAAATCATGGTAGTGAAATGTAATCCCAAAAATCATAATTTAAAGCATGAAACTTTTTGGCATACACACATAATCATAGAGAACCATTTCTTATTAGTCAAGACTCATTTCCAAGACTATCTTAGTGGACAAAGTCCATTTCTGAACCGAGTTCACTCCACGTTTCAGTCCTATTTCACTAAACTGGTTTATCCTGCCGTTCCAGCCATGTCTATCTCATGAGATATAAAATCTTTACCCAATGCATTGGAGGGAGATATAGGTCCCACCCATCTCATAATGAAACCATTCTAATGTGTGCCACAAAATCATAAACCATACATCATAGCATAACCCATGTAATAAAAATGGGAATCTTAAACATCATGACATCATAAAACAATTCATATAAGATAAAGGAATTCATAAAAATAATTCCATCACAACATAATCAAATCAAGGTAATAATAGTGATAGAAATATAACACTTTATAATCTTAGATGGAAAATAATTTCGATAAAACACTTGAACTCCATTCTTGAGGAAAATATCCTTTCTACTTCAAAAAACATTTCCATTCTTAACATGTCATGCAATTTCAAACTAAAATAATTTGATTAAAAATATACTTGAAAACATGTAAAATAAGATTCTTGGAAATAATGTTTTAAAAATCCATTCATTCCGTATAAGTTAAAAAAACATTCTTCTCGTACTTTTGTTGGAAAATTCAAAAAGTACCTCGTACGAAAAATGACAAATGATTCCTTTCATATCCTTTATTAAAAACTCACCAAAGGGTAAAATTGGATTTATAAAATTGAAGGTGGATGGAAAAAATATTAAATATTGAGGGAACATGGATTTGGATGATAAAATACACCCCAGTAAATATCAAAGTATAAACAATCTCGGATAAAAATGAAATTGTGATATTTTCCCTTACCTTAGGTCCGATTTGCTTCGTAAGTGTCTGAACCTCCTGTATAATGATTTAAATAATGTTATTGACTTATTCCAAAATCATACGTATTTTTATGATATCATATATGGTCATATTCATAGATTATTCTTAGTAATATTTCATTGCTACATGTTATTCGGGTGTTTATTACTTTTTGTCCTTATGTGTGTTTTTTTGAATAAATTCTTATTCTTCTTTTTAGGTTATAGATAACTAATTTACAGAATTGTATTAGTGTAATATTTATCATATTAATTCATTAAATTCATTTGTATAATCATTATGTAATGAAGATCATGTAGAACGAATCACATCACATCGTGGAGACGGTATTCCGTACGTACGCACGAACGATGATATCATTCCCATGATTGTGGAATTGTATTGGAGTGTATGTATACTATTTTAGAATCAATATAACCATAAAATAATCATATATATTCATTAATTACACAATTATATCCATCCAAATAAGGTGGTGGTGGAAAATAGATTACACCACGACGTGGAGATGGTATTCTATACGTACGCACGCAGGGTGATTTCATTTTCTGTAGGATGGATAGATGGTGAAATAGGGTTGTTTCATACATATAATAACATATCAGTATATGAGTGATACTGATTTTATTACTTCATAATGAAACAACTACAAAAAAAGAAGTGGATGAAGAAATAAAGATGAAAGAATCGGTAACAGACATTACCTCTTCTTTGAAGTGCTTCTTTGAGACTTCCTTTTAGGGCACTAAAATTGGTCTTTGAAGAAGACCAGGACCTCTAGGATGTCTCTAGGGAAGTGGAGAGATTAAATTGGAAGGGGTTGGCCGATCTTGAAGGCTCAATGTGGTGTGAAGGAGAGAGGGAGGAGATGCCCTTTTATAAGGGAGGAGAGGGGCACCTTTGGAATAACTAAAAATATTATTTTATTATAAAGTCAAATTCGGTTTTTGACAGCTCAAAATTTTTATATTTAGAATATAAGGTGGGTATGGGTCGAAATCCCTTCATAAAATAGAATTTATACAAGTTTAGGTATCTATTTTACCCTTATCATTTAGATTTAACTTTAAGTTAGATAATTTAACTTTTACCGTGTCTTCTTGTTTTTTACACTATATGGTTAATAAACATATTATATCAAGAAAAAAGAACCCCAATTTTTTTATTATATATATATATATATATATAACCTTATCTAAGTCATTTGGCTGAAACTTATATTTTTAGGATTAAAATAACAATTAATAATATAATATTTGTTTTAAAAACTATTTTATGTCAATTTTGACACTATTTAGTAATTGATTTTTGTGAAACTAATAACAAAATTATTAGTTCGAACAAAGTTAATTAAATCAATACTAACATGTCATATTAACCTATAAAATTAGTGGAATTCATAAAAAATCTCAAATTACATTTATTTGGGTATTTATAACATCAATTATGTCAATATTTCATTAATAAGATAATTACTGCATAATCATTGTATCATTAATAAATTAAATTATTTTAAGTCTAACAATTACAAATAAAATACCATTATGATGGAAATTTGTTTATATTTATAATGAATATTTATAGTCTAATTTATCTTATGTATAACCCCATATTAAAAATTATTTACTTATTAAACATTGATTTTAACTATTTTAACCCTTCTTTAAAAAAATTAATAATAAATGTCCTAATCGAAACCAAGTGGACCTAAATGGTCATATTTTATTCCTATGGTTGTTTTGGTCGAATTAAACTTATCCAATAGAATTAGGACAATTGTTAGGGTAATATTAATAACACTTTTACCCTTAAATACCCTATTTACTTTTAACCGTGGAAAAAAAAGTAAAATGTTACTATTCACCAAAAATTAATTTCATCTCATTGAACCAAATATTAGTCGTTGATATTAATCGTGTCTCTCGGATTTTCGATATTCCACTCACAGAAGCGGTAAAATTAGGTTTTTTGAAAAATTCATTTTTTTTAATTACCACTTAGTGGTTTCACTATTCATCAATAATTGACAGTTTTCAGAAAAATACCAAAATTTCACCCTAGGATAATTTTGAAATTCCGAATCCAAAAATGAAGTCCATTTTGAAAAATAAAATTTATAAAATTTCAAAAAGTGGTTATTACTATTCAAAATGTCTAGTTTTAATAATATTTTAATAGCATATCATTGTTTAGTGAAACTCAGTATTGCGTACGATGCAAGCTGTCGAGGAAGGCCGTGATTGCATGTAAAGCAAGCCAAGATTGTGTTGTGTGTAGTGAAAGATTCCTTTGATGATAAATGTCTCGGGTGTTACATTCTACCCCCCCTTAAAATGAATTTCTCCCTCGAAATTCGTCACATTATAACAAACAGATGAGGATACCTTTCCCTCATTATATCCTCAACCTCCCATGTAGCTTCTTCTAACTGGTGGTTCCTCCATAAAACTTTCACCATGGGAGTGGTCTTGTTTCGTACGAATTTTTCGCTACGATCCAGAATCTCTATCGGTTGTTCTTCATAAGAATGATCTTGCTCCAGCGGTACAACATCTGAGCTGAGTACATGGGAAGGATCAGGTATGTACTTTCTCAGGAGATATACATGGAACACATCGTGAACTTGAGAGAGATTCGGTGGAAGCAACAACCGGTAATCTACCATTCCAACACGATCCAGTATTTCGAGAGGACCGATATATCTGGGATCAACTTTCCCTTCTTTCCAAATCTCATGACCCTCTTCCAGGGAGATATTCGTAAGAACACTTTATCACCCACATCAAACTCTATGTATTTTATTTGGTTGCTGGCATAAATTTTCTGTCAACTCTCAGCTACTCTTATGTGTTGTTGAATAGATCTGACCATTTCTGCCATTTCATCAACGAGATCAGGTCCTAATAGCTTTCCCTCCCCAACTTCATCCCAGCAAGTTGGAGTCCTGCATTTCATTCCATAGAGAGCTTCATAAGGAGCCATCTGAATACTGTAGTGAAAGCTATTATTATAAGATAATTCTACCAAAGGTGGGTGTTGATCCCAACCACCTTTGAGATCCATAGATCAAGATCTCAACATATCTTCTAGAGTTTGAATTGTTCTCTCAGACTGACCGTCTGTCTGAGGATGATAAGCAGTGCTGAAACTCAACTCTGTATCCAGAGTATGCTGAAGACTTCGCTAGAACATCGAGGTAAATCTCGGATCCCGATCGGATATAATAGAAAGTGGTACTCCATGAAATCTTACCACTTCTTTTACATATATCCTGGAAAGCTGATTTTGAGAGAAATTCTCTCTAATAGCAATGAAGTGTGCGGAATTTGTAAGTCGATCAACTATGAACCAGATAGCATTATTGCCTTTGGATGTTTTAGGAACTCCTTTGAAAAAGTCCATAGTGATGTTTTCCCATTTCCATTCAGGTATGGGCAATGGTTGTAACATCCACTTAGACTTTTGTCTCTCAGCTTTAACTTGCTGACAAACCAAGCATCGAGATACATATTCAGCAACATCTCTTTTTATGCCATCCCAGCAGAAGTACTCTTTCAGGTCCCTATACATTTTCGTGCTTCCAGGATGAATAGAGAATGAAGAACTATGAGCCTCATCCAGCATATCCTTCCTTAATTCGGGGATGGGAGGAACACAAACCCAATTCCGGAACTTTATTATCCCATCACAATCAAGGTTGAATTCAGGAATATTTCCCACCTTCTTTTGTAACTCTACATCTTCTTTCTGTGCCTCTTTAATCTTCACATGAAAATATGGTTGAACATTCATTTGAGAAAGATACAATTTTTCTCTTTCCATTATAATTCCAAGATCCATCCTTTGTAAATCCATAAATATTGGATCTTTTATGATCCTCATCATGGATAAACTGGCATGGTCTTGTCGACTTAATGCATCTGCCACCTTGTTTGCTTTCCCAGGGTGGTAATCAGTTGAGCAGTCGTAATCCTTAAGCAGCTCCAACCATCTTCTTTGGCGCATATTCAGCTCCTTTTGTGTGAAAATATACTTTAAACTTTTATGATCAGTATAAATGTCACACCTTTCTCCATAATGATAATGCCGCCAAATCTTTAATGCAAAGTTTACCGCAGCTAACTCCAAATCATGTGTTGGGTAATTGTGCTCATGGATTTTCCACTGTTGTGAGGCATAAGATATCACCATATCATTTTACATAACAACACAACCCACCCCCTTATTGGATGCATCACTATAGATCACAAACCTTTCACCACTACAAGGAAGTTTGAGAACATGTGCACTAGATAACCTTCTTTTCAGCTCGTTGAAGTTCTCTTCACATTCTTCCGTCCAAACGAACTTAACTCCTTTCCGAGTCAACTTGGTGAGTGGATTAGATAATCGTGAAAATTATTTCACAAAACGTCGATAATATCCATCCAAACCATGAAAACTTCAGATCTCAGTTACTGTTGTTGGTCTCGACCATCTTTCGATAACCTCTGTTCTTGCTTGATCAACAGATATCCCCTATTTTGAGATTATGTGACCCAAAAATGAATCTTTTTGAAACCAAAATTCACACTTGGTAAATTTGACATAAAGATTCTCCTTTCTCAGGGTCTTCAATATAATTCTCAAGTAATCTTCATGTTCTTCCTTGCTCTTTGATGATACAAGAATATTGTCTATAAAGACTACCACAATCCGATCAAGATAGTCTCTAAAGACTCTATTCATCAGATCCATGAACATAGCAGGGTAATTAGTAAGACCAAACGTCATCACTATAAATTAATAGTGTCCTTACCTTTTACAGAATGCCGTCTTTTGTATATCCTCCCTTTTGACCCTTAATTGATGATACCATGAATGAAGATCAATCTTGGAAAAGTATTGATCTCCTCATAGTTGGTCAAATAAGTCATCAATGCGTTGGAGAGGATATTTGTTCTTGATAGTGATCTTGTTATGTTCTCGATAATCAATGTAGAGTCTCATTGATCCATATTTCTTCTTAACAAACAGAATAGGTGCTCCCCAAGGTGATTCACTAGGGCGTATGAATCCCTTATCAAGATTCTCTTGGAGTTTCTTCTTCAATTCCTGCAACTCAATTAGGGCCATTCTATAAGTTGTCTTTGAAATAGGCAAAACACCCGGTACGAGTTCTTTTGAAAACTCAACTTCACGATTTTGTGGTAGATCTGGAAATTCCTTTGTAAATACATAATCAAACTCCCGTACAACGGGCATATTCTTAATCGTGAGTTTCTCTCTAACCATTTGAGATAAATAACCTTCTTTTAGTGGAATCAATACCCATATGATGGATGAAATTTCCACTCGAGGGTTATGTTCATCCTTGCATTGATAGATGATCATAGATTAATCTGGAATATGAAATGTGACTTCCCTTATTTGGAAATTGATATGAGCTCCATATAAAGAAAGCCAATCCATGCCAAGATTCACATCAAATTCCACTATAGGAAGGATCACAAGATTTGCAGGAAGAAATTTCCCACAAACTTCAATCAGAGAAGAATTATAAAATTTTGATGCGATTGTTGTTCCATTAGGGGTTGTCACAGATAACTCAACATCTAATTGTTGAGGTAGTACAGTGATACCCTTAGAAAATTCTTCAGAAATAAAATAGTGGGTGGATCCAAAATCAAATAAAACATTTGATACTTTAGAGTGGATGGTAAGT
This sequence comes from Viscum album, assembly GCA_963277665.1. Taxonomy (NCBI): domain Eukaryota; kingdom Viridiplantae; phylum Streptophyta; class Magnoliopsida; order Santalales; family Viscaceae; genus Viscum; species Viscum album. Next base: position 42,004,699 of record OY728123.1, read on the forward strand.
GTACCTTTCACCACTTCGTTATCATACTCCACATCACTGATAGAAATTGCATGGGACTTTCCTTTGTCTTTAGCCTTAAGAGTTTATTGACATCGACCATCATCATCAACCCTTTGATTTGGTCATTGATTGAAAAAATGCCCCATCTCTTTGCACTTGAAACATTGATGTTTAGTAGGTTCATTCTGTGTGTCCCTTCCTTTGTTTGCATCATTAGACATCTTCTTCCCATCATTTCGGCATTCAAATTCCCGATGACCTTCCCTTCCACATTTGAAACATTTACTTGTCCCTTTAAGAAAACTCCCTCCACGTTTCTTTCCACACATTAAGCATAAGGGAAAGCTCATATTCTTTTGAGTGTGCTCGTTATATTTTCCTTTGAATTCAAATTTCCTCTTCGTATCAAACCCATATGACTAATGGGTTACTTCAATCTCCATCTCAACTTTGAGAGCACGTTGAACGATTTCCTCATAGCTATTGAAGTCCCTTATTTCTAAGGCCCTTCAAAGACTTGGTTTTAAGCCACTAAAGAATCGATCGATCATACTCTCAGGTTGGATAATAATACCAGAAGAGTACCTTTCAAGTCTTGTAAAATTTTCTTCATAGGTACCAACAGATTCATCATCCTTTTGCTTCAGTTCGAGAAACTCTTTTCTCCATATTTGTTCGGAGAATACTAGGGAAGTAGTTATTGAAAAATAAGTTCTTGAACTCGTCCCATTCCAAGGACTCAATTTTATCTCATTGCCTCTTATTCTTGATAAGAGTCCACCATTGATCAGCATCACCTTCCAAGTTGATACACTGCTAGGATGACTTTATCATGTTCAGAACATTGAAGAACTAATAATATCTTTTCAGTATTACTAATCCATTGTTCAACAGCTAATGGATCAGTAGACCCACTGAATGAAGGCGGACGCTGCCTCATGAAGGATTCAATAGAATGTTGATCCTTCCTTTGCTCGTTTGGAAGTCCTGCATGATTCATTTCTTGAGAAATTTGTGTGAGCATGGATACATGATTTTTCATTCTAGCTCCCATAACAGTTGGTTGCCCAGGGGGACAATCATTGCATTGCCCGTCGCATTCCTCATTAACACGGTTCCTTCGGGTTCCAACCATTTACGAAAACCATGAAGAATAGTGTGAGAGACACTAATTATAATAGGAAAATCACATAATCAAGAATAAAATTTCACACTTAAGGTCTTGTCATAGGTTATTCCTGGCCATTTCTAAAACACTATTATTTGTGTTCTATGCTTAGACTTATCCTTAGGGTTCTTACTAAGGATTTCACATCCTAGTTTCCAATGGTTGACTATACCTTTCCTCTGATACCAACTATAACGACCCATACTTTACATACATTGTTATTAATTCAAAATTAAAGCACACTTATTACAACATATAACAAAACCAGGAAAGGACCGTATAGGTATAGTGTCTTTAGAAGGTGGGAAACATAAACAACTGGTTCATAATACATCTACGTTGTCTCCCATTTATTTCATCATATCTAGAGTCCCTTTTTGGCATATCCTACTTAATATCCTTCTTCCAGAATTGGGGAAAAGAAAACATACAAAAGGTTGAGCTCAAATGCTCTGTAAGGGTAAACTAAATAAATATCAAGCATATCAAATTCATAAGAACATAACATTTTGGAAATCTTACCCTAAAAAAGTGATCATAATTTTAATAACATTGGATAAATCATGGTAGTGAAATTTAAACCCGAAAATCAAAATTTAAAACATTGAACTTTTTTTCATACACACATAATCATAGAGAATCATTTCTTATTAGTCAAGACTCATTGCCAAGACTATCTTAGTGGACAAAGTCCATTTTTCCACCGAGTTCACTCCTCGTTTCAGTCCTGTTTCACTGAACCGGTTTAACCTGCCGTTCCAGCCATGTCCATCTCATGAGATATAAAATCTTTACCCAATGCCTTGAAGGGAGATATAGGTACCACCCATCTCAAAATGATACCATTCTTATGTGTTCCACACAATCATAAACCATACATCATAGCATAACCCATGTAATAAAAATGGGAATCTTAAACATCATGACATCATAAAACAATTCATATAAGATAAAGGAATTCATAAAAATAATTCCATCACAACATAACCAAATAAATTTAATAATAGGGATAGAAACAGAACCTATTATTATCTTAGACGGAAAATAATTTCGATAAAACATTAGAACTCCATTCTTGAGGAAAATATCCTTTCTACTTCAAAAACATTTTCCTTTCATAACATGTCATACAATTTTAAACTAAAAGAAGTTGATTAAAAATAAACGTGAAAACTTGTAATGTAAGCTTCTTGGAAATACTGTTTTAAAAATCCATTCATGCTATATATGTTTAAAAACATTCTTCTCATACTTTTGTCGGAAAAGTCAAAAAGTACCTCATACGAAAAACGACAAAAGATTCCTTTCATATCCTTTACTAAAAAGTAACCAAAGGGTAAAATTGTATTTAAAAAATTTTAGGTGGATGGAAACAATTTAACATATTGAGGGAATATGGACGTGGATGATAAAATACACCCCAGTAAATGTCAATGTATAAACAATCTCGGATAAAAATGAGAATGTGATATTTTCCCTTACCTTAGGTCAGATTTGCTTTGTAAGTGTCCGAACCTCATGTATAATGATTTAAATAATTTTATTGACTTATTTATGAATCATAATTATTTTTATGATATCATATATGGTCATATTCTTAGCTTATTATTAGTAGTATTTCATTGCTACTTGTTATTCGGGTGTTTATTACTTTTTGTTCTTATGCGTGTTTTGTCGAATAAATTATTATTCTTCAATTTAGGTTATAGATACCTAATTTCCAGAATTTTGTTAGTTTAATATATATCATATTCATTCATTCAAGTAATTTATATAATCATTATGTAATGAAGATCATGTAGAACGAATCGCATCACATCGTGAAGACGGTATTCCGTACGTACGCACGAACGATGATATCGTTCCCATGATCATGGAATAGTATTGGAGTGTATGTATACTATTTCAGAATCAATATAACTTTAAAATAATCCTATATATTCATTCTTTACACCATTATTTCCATCCAAGTAAGGTGGTGGTGGAAAATAGATTACACCACGGCGTGGAGACGGTATTCCGTATGTACGCACGCGCAGTGATTTCATTTTCCGTAGGATGGATAGATGGTGAAATAGGGTTGTTTCATACTTATAATAACATATCAGTATATGATTGATATTGATGTTATTACTTCATAATGAAACAACTACATAAGAATAAGTGGAAGAAGAAATCAAGATGAAAGAATTGGTAACAGACATTACCTCTTCTTTGAAGTGCTTCTTTGAGACTTCCTATTAGGGCCCTAAAATTGGTCTTTTAAGAAGACCAGGACCTCTAGGATGTCTCTAGGGAAGTTGAGAGAATCAATTTTCAGATGTTGGAAGAGCTTGAAGGCTCAAAGTGGTGTGAGGAAGAGAGGGAGGAGGTTCCCTTTTATAAGGGAGGAGAGGGGCACCTTTGGAATAACTAATAATATTATTTTATTATAAAAAAAATTCGGTTTTTAATAGCTCCCAATTTATATATTTCGAAGAGAAGGTGGGTATGGGTCGCAATCCTCTCATCCCACAGAATTTAGACAAGTTTAGGTATAAATTTTAACCTTATCATTTAGATTTTACTTTAAGTTAGATAATTTAACTTTTACCGTGTCTTCTTGTTTTCTTACACTATAAGGTTAATAAACTTACTCTATCAAGCCAAAATAACCCCAAGATGTTTATTATATATATATAACCTTATCTATGTCATTTGGTCGATCCTTAGATCTTTAGGAATAAAATAACAATTAATAATATAATATTTGTTTTAAAAACTATTTTATGTCAATTTTGACACTATTTAGTAATTGATTTCTGTGAAATTCATAACAGAATGGTTAGTTCGAAAAAAGTTAATTAAATCAATAATAACATTTTATATTAACCTATAAAATTAGTGGAATTAATATAAAATCTCAAATTACTTTTATTTGGGTATTTATAACATCAATTATGTCAATATTTCATTAATTAGATAATTACTGCATCATCATTGTATCATAAATAAATTAAATTATTTTAAGTCTAAAAATTAAAAATAAAATACCATTATGTTGGAAATCTTTTTATATTTCTAATGAATATTTATAGTCTAATTAATCATATGTATAACCCCATATTAAAAATGATTTACTTATTAAAGTTTGATTTTAACTATTTTAACCCTTCTTTAAATAAATTAATAATAAATGTCCTAATATAATCCAAGTGGGCCTAAATGGTCATATTTTATTCATAAGGTTGTTTTTGGTAGAATTACAGATATATAATAGAATTAGGACATGTTTTAAGGTAATATTAATAACACTTTTACCCTTAATTACCCTTTTTACTTTTAACCGTGGTTAAAAAAAGTAAAAAGTTACTATTCACCAATTATTATTTTCATCTCATTGAACCAAATATTAGTCATTGATATTAACCGTGTCTCTCGGATTTTCGAAATTCCACGCACAGATGTGGTAAAATCGCATTTTATAATAAATTCAGTTTTTTTAACTACCACTTAGTGGTTTTACTATTCATCAAAAATTCAAAGTATTCAGAAAAATACCAAAATTTCTCCCTAGGCTAATTTTGATATTCCGAATCCAAAAATGAAGTCCATTTTGAGAAAATAAAATTTATAAAATTTCAAATAGTGGTTATTACTATTCATAATGGCTAGTTTTAATAATATTTTAATAGCATATCATTGTTTAGTGAAACTCGGTATTGCGTACGACACAAGCTATCGAGGAGGGCCGCGATTGTGTGTAAAGCAAGCCAATCTAGTGTTGTGTGTAGTGAAATATTCCGTTGATGATAAAATTCTCGGGAGTTACACCCCAGTACCAGTACGTCCGATGGACCTCTTGTCAGAAATCAGCCTTATCCCAAGGAGCCGCCCATGGGAAGAATGGCAGGTCGTCGCTTCCATAAGAAGGATTCTGGGAAGGTCCAGACAGAGATAAAAATCTTCCACATCTCATACTCTGAATTAGAGTATGAATTAGCACAGGAACCCTCCCCTCACTCATTCGAGTCAAGGGTTGGGGATGGGATCTGGCGCATAAGTCTGGTGCTTCCGGAATGTGAGGTTCATATGATTCCCGCCTCCCTTTGTAGGTATATCCAGGATGATGAAAATTTGTCGACCCCAGAGGTTACGATCGTCCAATCAATACTATCGTCACTAGAAGTTCTCTCAACCTCAACAAGAGATCAAAAAGATCTATTTTTTAATCCAATGGAAGGTGAGATGCATTGCAACCCACCATCAGTAGCCCTAGACTCTAAGCTAGGAACGACAACCATCATCCCATCTTATCATGACGTAGCGGCCAGGTCGTTACACTATTTTGAGGACAACTCGAGAATTGGTGGCCAGTCTGCCTGTGGCAGTGCCGAATTTTGGTCCACTGCAATCCCTCACCCTAGAGGAGGTTGAATGTTTCCTCCAAAACCTATGGGCGACAAACTTTCAACTTCTCCATCATGATATTCTTATCCCAGGATCCAGGAGCACCTTGAGGACATCGGTAAACAATGTCGTGTGGTTGATTTTGTTGTGCTCCATGTGGCCTAGCACCCCAAGTCACAAGCCCGCTAGAAGACCCTCTAACAACAATGCATTCATGTTTCAAAATAATCCACAGAATCATTAAAGAGGCTACCCCCACCCACACACACACATGCAAGTCCGTGGCTAGGGGCAGTATGTTGCACTCCTCTTCAGTCCTATCCCACAGTAGCCTGACCTGATAGGAGATATCAAGGATATTCCCCCAGGAAGGGTCATAGTAAACATGGCCTACACAGCCAATGATGAGGATGATTTGGAGCTTCCGGATAGGGTCTTAGACCCTCGAGGGCATTCCACCTCTAGTGGATTCATCAGGAAGGATTAAACGTTAGAATAGGAACCGACTTGGTCCACATGTGCCCACCGAGGCATTGGTACATAGCTGGAATGTCAGTAAGGGAAAGGAGCATGTTAGAGCTTCCATGAACTCCGAACAATCCACCTCAGTGTAGATGAATGAGGAAGACCACAAGAGGGCCACGTTGTGCCAACAACTTGTTGAGAATAAGAAGTTGGTCGATGAGCTCCTGGGTGAACATGGTGTGGAGCGACGACCTGACTACAATAATCATGGGCCAGTACATTAGGGGTAAGAACATATTCCCCTCAGCAATATGCCTCCAGGAAACCCTGATCATTCTGCCCTCATGGACAGGGCCGAAGTGTGAGCCCACAACTAGAGGGTGTGGTATGTCTCACCAAACCCTCCTAAACAGTGCGACAATCCAAGGAATATGGCCCGCGTTCCCCCCGCTGCCCTGTAGGCCACTCCACCAGCCTCTCCATGAGACACTGGTCCTCATTAAAATGTTGAAGAACCGGCCAACATGCTCGTAGTTAGGTATCCAAGTCAAGAGAAGGACCCCATCCCAGATTATCCTCTCGCAGCACTCATTTCCCACCTTGAGGCACTGGAAACATGACAGGTAGAAATCCCACCTAATGGAAAGCCACACCTGGCATGGGTAGATGATATGCCGGTGCCTCCGGGTTTCAGGAATCCCACCTTCTCCACCTTTAACAAGATGGGGTACCTTCCGCAGCACCTGGCTCACATCAACTGATGGATTGGGCCCATGTTAGGGACTCCAGTGCAGCAGGGGATGCAATTCTCCTCTATTTCATCCAGACATTGGAGGGGCCACGTTCATCTAGTACAACCAGATCCCTATCCGATCTGTAACCAGCTGGGAGAACCTTCATAGGAAATTCCTCTAGCTGTTCATCTCTACCACCTGGAAAATGAGCATCGCAGACCTCTTTAAGTGCAAACAAAGGCCTGATGAGCGTGTCATGGACTTTATCACCCCGTGGGAGGAGCTCACATACTCCCTTGACATGACACTAACTCAAGAACAGTTACTGACGATGTTTGTAGGAAATTTGAGGACAGAACATGTTCCTTCTCTGATCACCTAGAACTACCCTGGAGGATTCCTAGACATCTTTGATAAATCCCAGTACCTGGTGAAATCCCTATAGTAGGCCATCCAGGCAGGTCAGTTTCCCCCTTTAATTCTAGCATGGAGGGATTCTAGAGCCGAGCCCACTGTAGAGAACCAAATTGAAGTCCCTAGGAAACTAGAATTACTACCAGTGGAACCATACCCTCAACCTCGCAGAGGCCCGCTACCACATGCCAAGCCTACATCCTAGCAATGTCCTCCTCAAAACCGGCAAGTACCTCAACGGAATACGCCGCCACTACCCAGGCACAACAACCAGGGTCTGCCTCTTTGACAGGACCCCCCATCTCCTTTTTAGGGCCAGGATCAAAGAGCCCCCATTCCAGACAAGAAGAAACTAGACCTACTCATTCAACAAGAATCAGGTTCTCAGCTATTTCAGAAGTGCCTTGGAACAAGTGATTGTGTATGTGCCTGAGTATAGAAGGTCAGAAGAGGAAAACCTCACTGATTTCCATAACTACATCCCATATCATCGTATTCTAAGGCACACACTCAAGTAGTGCTATGTGTTCCAATATTGTATTCAAGACCAAGTCAAAAATAATATAGTCAGGGTGCGCCTGGCCCCGACACAAGTGGCAGGTGTCATTGTAATGTCAGACAGTAGCAGCAACAGTGAGGGTGGATGGAAATAGGATTCTAACCACGATTCGTAGAAGTATTATGACTAGATGCCTCACAAAATGGTCTCTCATTCCCATGGCATCATTTGGGCATGCCTAAATCAGCTGGAGCCTTCAGAATCCATGACCACCGCTTTTGCATCATCATCTCAGTATGCCTCTTCCCATAAGATCATGAATTGGTGGTTCAATGGAATGCAACGTGCCCCACCAATACCATCGTCGTCCCACACTCTTGGAGACATTATTCCGTTGGAGATTTTGATTCCTCTCAGAATCCGCCTCGTAGAGGATGACTCATCGAGTGATAGTCAAGTGTAAACTACGTTTAATACAATCGGGTTGGTATACCCCTACATGACTCCCGATGATGGGGAGTGTCAGGAGACCCACCCCAGCCTCCCCAGCCGATGCCAACAACAGCGGAGTGTCAGACACATGGTTCGTTGAGGAAAAACATTTGGAACCACTAGCTAGGTCGTTCGTGCCACTAATACTAGACAACATGCCCATCATAGAGCTCAGAACGCACAACCTTTTCATCTGGTGTCGTCAGGACCGCATCCACCACTGTTCTTGCTATTAGATCATGCAGAACTACATCAACCATGCCGCAACTAGCCTCACTGTACTACAAGCCGATCTCAGTCATCCTTTCCTCATCTGGATGCTACTCTTTGGGGTTTAACTACTGAACTGTGCGATATACCCAACACTAGTCAGCCGCTGGCCCAGCCAGAAGAGCCCTCCATGCCTCCTATCACAGCGCGACCTCCTGCAAGTCAAAGATCATGCCTGGCACAGAAATATAATGTTCTTAAGAACATATCCATCATCCTAGTTAGGCTTTACATCATTTAATCCCTTCACTTGTCACCAGATATGCGCAGAGCGCTAGTTGAGGTTTTAAGAAGCCCCCTCCAATTTGAGATGGAGGTTGTAGCTACATAGGCTTTCCATGCTAAAGCGGTCAATAATTCTGAAAGTCAGGATATCATTTTGTTCTCAAGAGAAGATGAGGACTCCCCCCTAAAGGGGGAACATCCACATGTTGTACAACATTGGGCAATTTAACAGCGTGTAGGTTCACCGCTGCCTTGTTGTCACCAGCTCCGGGATCAACATTATCCCGAATAGGATGCCACAGAATCTAGGGTTATCCGAAGATTTACTCACTCCCTCCGACATAAGGATCCAAAGATATGACAGGACCGATTATACCCCATTCAATAAGATCGATTTGAATACCCAGTTTAGTGGCTAGGTTTCTAGCACTTAGTTTATGGTTTTCTCCCAGAGTTCCACGTACAATGCATTGATGGGCAGACCATGGATCCACCTGCATGCGACGGTCCCCCCATCGTGTCACCAGTTCCTCAAGTACACCCTAAATGGTCGAGTAGGCGTACTCCAATGTGAAGAATCTCATTTATCCTCTTGTGAAGCCTGCTATCTGGATTCTAACTATTACAAGAGCAATGATAAGCAGATTCAGGCAAGTAAGGTTGAACCTGTTACGGTCACATCATACCCCTTGGCAGGTCTAGATAACGCCTGCATCTTCTAGATCTATCAATTCAAGGCCATAAACCCCAAAATGGGGCAATGCTTTGTTGTCTCTGTTACAAGAGGGAAGCATATTCCCAAACCCCAGCGATGGTGGGAAATCACCTCGTACTCTTACGCGAACAATGATCAGGTGATCCCAGAGCCTCCTACCCCCATACGATGTCGGGATGTCCACCCAAGGGCAATGGAAGTATATCATACGTGTTTTATTTCACCTGGATGGAATTAATTGGTTCAAGTCGATGTTCCACTATTTCTTTGATATCATCAAACGTGGCCCCTTGCCCGAAAGACCATATGGGATCAGATAGACTGCCATCATCACTATGGTCTCACCAGCAGATGAATCTCATGATATGTTGTCCACTACTATCCAAAGTGGTACCAGACTTCATTCAGGGCCTACAAACCCAGAGGAAGATTCTCCCACCTGAAATCCCTCTACAATTGAAGAAGAGGATTTGGAGGATGTTCCCCCCAACATTTGAAGAGTGCTTCTCCACTATGTTCGATGAACTGGTACAAGTGAACCTTGGAAGCAAGGAAGATCTGAGACCCACATTTTTTAGTTACACCATGCCCCTCGAGGAATAGCAGCGGTACATACACTTCCTGAAACACCACCGAGACATGTTTTCCTAGAGTTATGATGAGCTGTCAGGACTAGATCCTCAGGTAGCTATCCACCACCTCGGTCTCCCAAGAAATAATTGCAGGTTCAAGAAACCTCCTAGAAAGATTCAACCTTCTCATGGTGCCATGTTTGGGGCTAAATTCAACAAGCTCATCAAGTCCATCATCGTCAAGAAGGTCTAGTACCCAAAATCTCTAGCGAATATTGTGCCAGTCATGAAGAAGAACAGACAAATCAGATTCTACATCAACTTTTGGGATCTCAATTATCTTTTCCTGAAAGATGATTTTCCCCTTCTTGTGACAGAAGTCCTGATTAAAGCTAGGACTAGGTTCCAAGCTATTTCCTTCATGGAAGGTTACACCGGATCAACCAGATGCGGATGGCCCCTGAAGACGCGAATTCCACTAATTTCTGGGTGCCCCAAGGTACTTTCTGTTACCAGGTTAAGACCTTTAGTCCGAAGAATGCAGGTGCCAGCTATCAGCTGGCCATGCATCGCATATTTAAGCATATCCTCAGGACACTGGTGGAATTCTATGTGGAAGATCTGGTGGTCAAATCTCTCCAGTGTAAGGACCATCTCAAGGACCTTGTGAATGTGTTCGGATTCCTCCATTCTAACCATATGAAGATGAACCCGCTGAAATGTTCCTTCAGTGTCACCTTTGGAAAATTCCGTGGTTTTGTTGTCAGGATTCAGGGAATCGAGATCGACCCAGAGAAGATCAACGCCATCAGCCAGATGCCTCCCCCGAGAAATATACAAGAGTTTCGAAGTTTCCAAGGCCACTTTTCATACATACGCCAATTCATTAAAATTCGGGTCGGAAATTGTATACCCTTTTCTCCGCTCATGAAGAATGGATCCACCTATGAGTGGGACGAAGAGTGCCCGACCGCGTTTACAGAAATTAAACAGTATCTAAGCCAGCATCTGATCTTGATGCCACCCGTATCCGGAAAGACACTGATCTTGTAAGTAACAGCCCTGGAATGATCTCTATGCGTCATTCTCACCTCGAAGAACAATGAGGGGATGGAAAATAGTCTCTACTACCTTAGCTTCATGCTCCTCTACCAAGAGATCAGATACTTCCCCATACAAAATAAGATGCCTTTTGATAGTATTCGTAGTGCAGAAATTGTGACATAAATTGCAACTCCATGATGTACAGCTGGTGTCTATGGTAGACACGCTGAATTACATTCTGAACCGCCCCATGTTAACAGGCTGACTAGCACAGTGGGTAGTAATCCTCCCATAGTTTGACATCAGATTTGTCCCCTAGAAAGCTACCAAGGGACATACATTGGAAAACTTTTTAGCTACCCATCATTCTCTTGCTAACCAGTCCCTAGACCTAGATATTCACAACAATGCAATACTCTCGGTAGATCATGTCATCCCATGTTGGTAGATTCACTTTGATGGAGCCTGCCAGAGCCCCACCGGTAGGAGGCTTAACGATTCTAGACTCAATAGAGTAGGCATGGGTATTTTTTTATTACCCCGGTGTAAGCCATTATTCCATACTCATTCTTATTATCAGAAGGATTCACCAACAACAAGGAACAATATCACGCTCTTATCACTGGCCTTGAACTGGCCATCGAGATTGATGTGCCCCATTTTCATGTGAAAGGGGATTCTGAACTAGTCATCAAGCAATTCGATTGTGACTATGTCGTCAGAAATCTAGAGCTCGTATCATTGTTGGATCACACCCACCAGCTAATGGCCCAGTTTCCATCTCAGAAGAATAATACTCATGTCCCTCGATCTCAGAACAGTCAAGCTGATGCCCTGGACGACCTGGTTGCATCACTTGAAAAACACGAGCAGGATGATCTGATTATACATGTCGCACATCAGAGAGTCATTTCAACCATCACCTCAGATGATGATGATGGATTACGGGTAAGCCATTTTACTGCTGGGGCCTCCACATCAAGACCACTGGGTTCCTCATATGCAGTGGTTGAAGCGACCCCTGACTGGAGAGCCCCCTTTGTCGTGTATCTCCAAAGTGGTTAACTCCCTACTGATTAGGCCGATCATGAGTGTATTTGACGTTGTGTGATTCATTTTACCCTCAAGACTGGTCCCAGCCTTGAGAAGATCCTCTACAAGCATGGGTTTGATTGTGTTATCCTCCGTTGAATCCAAGGAGTTGCGATTTATGAGGTTATGTAGAAGGTTCACACCGGTTCCTGTGGGGCTCAACAGAGTGGGCCGAAGGTTTCCCACCAGATCCGGAGATTGGGATATTTCCGGCCCTCCATGATCCACAACTGCATCATGATCTCCAAGAGGTGTCACACATACCAAATTCATGCTAAAATCATGAATCGACCACCATAACCTCTCCACTCCACCATGTACTCTTGTTCATTCGTAGTGTTGGGACTCGATGTTGTGGGGCCAAATCCACCGACGATAGCTCACCAATGTAGGTTCATCCTAACCTCCACAGATTTCTATTCCAGGTGGGAAGAATTAGTTCTTATCAAGGAGGAAAAGGCCCATTCTATCATTTACTTCTTGAGCTCAAATATCATATACTAGTTTGGAGCACTAACGTCTTCTTCAATGATAATGACACCAACATCATTGCATTTGAGTTGAATAATATGTACGCCAATTTAAAAAAATTTTGAACCATACCTCCTGATACCACATGCATGAGAATGGATAGATTGAGGCGTTCAACAAAACCCTCTCTAACATTTTTCCGAAATTGGTTGGTCAGAACAAGAAGGGTTGGACGGAAAAGCTCCCAAATTCCCTCTAGGCATATCTGAAGAGGACCTATAATTCCAACCAGGTGACCCCATATTCCCTAGTGTACAGAGCTGAGGCCATCCTACCCATTGGGATTTAGGTGCCTTAATTACACACATCGGTCTATGAGCAGCAAGTCCCAGATAAGGTGGCCAAAATTAATCTCGCTGAATTGGAAGCACTCGACAAGAAGAGGCTTCGTTCTCTGCACAATCTGGAAAGACATCAGAATTAGATAACTAGAGCCTTGACCAATAATGTTCTCCTATGCTCGTTCCTACAAGGCAACCTGGTATTGGCTCTCCATATGCTAATGATCCTTGGTAGGAAACCACCCATGTTAGAGCCTAAATGGGAAGGACCTTACAAAATTCACAGGGTTTACCATAATGGAGCATACTCCCTTGTGACCATGGATGGTGAGCGTATAAATCCTCCGACCAATGCCAATTTCATCAGGAAATAGATTGACTGAGCTACAGTTGGTCCTAGAATACCATAAACTACAGTGTCCGGAATGACCCTAGACTGTGTGCTGGTCCCACAAGACCTTAAACTGTCAGGTCTAGCACGACCCTAAACTGTCAGGTCCTACACGACCTTAAACTGGATGATAGTCATCTTTGACCTTAAACTGTTCAGTACTACATCACTTTAAACTGTGCATCATCCATAATGACGTTAAACTTCATCTTCAAGAACTACGTATTACTTGATTCCCATTCGCATCAGATACGTAAGAATGCTCGAGCGTCTCGTATTGAGCCCAACCCCAAACTCTTCTCTTTGTTATCTCCCATGGGTATAGTTCTCTCTGAGGATCCATGCATAATATGGTGTAGGCTTCCATATCTCCACTCATGTCAGTATTATGATGGTCCCACCATGTGCCTGATCCCCGTTCTTCTATCCTCTCATGTCCTTACTACATGACGTTAAACTTCATGGCCTTTAAGAACAACGTATGTCTTGATTCCCAACCTTATGGGATATGCAGGAACGCCCTGAAATTTCATCTGTTGGCCCAACCCAAATGTTAGAATCTCACTTTCGGTTAGGAAATATGGTGTGGTGTAGTGTTTTTCTCCAATTCACGTCGAGCTCATCTTGACCCCTCCATTTGTCCCACTCCTCGGAGGTGTTTGCCTCTTTCACAGATGGGTACAATTATGCATCACCCACTACATTGATTATGAATCCATTATCCATCCCAATCAAAAGGGCCCCTGAACGGCATGGATTCTAGGACTAAGGGCTCTTCGACCACTTCGGGCTAATGCCCTCGAGGATGTTGAAAAATTAATTGGTACAAATCTTGCGTTGCGAATATGGACAGTGGTCGATGCTCATTTGCTATTCCCATTCCAGGACACCTCCCCAAGATGTCCCCAACACTAAGTATAGTGGTCCATTCTTCCCATTTTTGTATCCAAGTGATGAACACTCCTCGGTTGATTCCAAATACTAGACCTCTATATGGCAGGGGAGCCGAATCCGGCTCCTTATTTCCCACACCGAGAACAACTCACAAGAGGTCGTATGGCTACCACTGGTCGGGCCTTCCGATCTGAGGCCCAAACTCAGGCCCCTAGGCCTTTTCGGGCCCCTGGCCTATGTTCTGAATCTGGATTTTAGCGTGTGGAATGGGTTATGTCCTCATTCATGGTGGGTTACTTGTTGTGCCATACACATCCCTGTATGAGATACCTTACTGCCTCATCCTCACTGCAAGATGTTAAACTACAAACTGATCGGTCTTTTCCATTTGAGGCCTAGCCTCAGGCCCCTTGGCCTTTCCAGGTCCCAGCCCATGTTCCTATTTAGGATTGTATGATTTTGCATGTGATTATGTCCATATTCACGATGGGTTACTCGTTGTTCCATACACCCACATCATTAGGGTATCTTACCCCTATGTGCATTATTTCATGAACTATGTATGACATGATTCCATTTCCCATGGAATATTTAGGACCACCCGAGCATCTCGTCTTCGGGTCCAGTCTCATCATGGCCCCTTGGACTGCATTCCCCCAGGGAGTGGAGTATATGGTGTGGTATGGGATTATGTCCGCATTCATGTCTTGTTTTATAACAACCCCACCATTTACTCCCTCCTCCTGATAATTTTCTATCACCTTGTGCTACCATCGTCTTTTCAATTTATCCACTCTCAAGATGATCCCCCTTACCCTCTTTGGTGATTCACCAATGTGTCCGAGAGTACACTGGTTCATCACCTAGAGTGTCAGATTCTGATCGGACATGCTTTCATTCATTTCTCAGGCTTCGTGTTACCCTTCACTAGGTTTTCCATCACTATTCACACTGAAAGGGACCCCTGAATGGCATGGATGATCATCCAAAGGGCCCTCCTACCATTATGGGACAACATCCTCTAGGGTTCTGGACAATAAATCGATACAAGTCCAGTGTTGCGAATATGGTTAGCGGTTGGCGCTCATTTGTTTGTCCCCATTTCAGGCTAATGGGATATGGATGTTGTGTTTCAAACATGGCCAATAATTATCCCCCAACGTCACGCCAATGCCATTAAGCCCAAAATTTCCGTTACACAATTCAAATCCCTCCCCACCTCATTATATCCACGTAGAACATCTAAATTCTTAGTTCTATTCCTTAGTGCACATCCGCACGTTAGGAGGAAAAATTCATGATAAGAAAATAATTCGAGGCTCCACCGATTTCCCTATGGCGTATATTCCACATATTGTGAATAACATGTCCACCCTTGGTTCCTACAACAATTTTTACTCACGTATGTTTTGGGATTGGGTTAAGGTTCACCTTTACATGGTATCGTCTCGCTTCTCCATGTTCTAAGATCTACTACCATAATCTAGGATCTCTTTTAGAACAACGTGTATCTTGATTCCCATCCTCATGGGATACGTAGGAACACCCATGAATCTCATCATCGGGTCCAGCTCAATTGGGAGCTCGTTTCTCCTACCCCTTACCCTTTTACCTTTATTATGGCCCATTGGCCCGTGGTTTCTTTCACGGGATCGCACACAGTGTTGTACGAGAGCATGTACCCATTCATGTCTTGTATGTTTTAGTACACCATACACATTTCCCCTTTGACCTCGTCACTACTAAGATTGTTCCACAAGAAGTTAAAGTGCTCGTCTGGTCCCATCAAATGACCCTATGCTGTGACATAATTGTCCTGGACTCACGACAAAAAATGACACTGCATCATGATGTCCTCACTCAAGGGGACACCATGTTTGGTATCGGTCACGCGCGTTACCATTTGTCGATGCCTATATATGGCTTTATTCTTGTGGCGATTCTGGGACATTCTACCCTAGGCAAGTCGCCTCACAAAAAAACATTCACCCTAAATGAAAAACAAGATACATCAAATACGGCTTCATTTGGTGCGAGGGATAGACTCACATTCCCCTACTATCCCTGGAATAGGTACCTTACCTTTCCACCCTTTAGAACTATGTATGGATTAATTCCCTTACTCATGAGATAAGTAGAGACACCAAGGTATTTTGCCTAGGGTCTAGCCCCCAAGAATCATAAATCATGTTCCTCTTTATTTCTTCCCCACTACCCTGACCCCTTGCAGGGAACCATGTAACTGTACATTTACCCTAAACATGTCTAGGAAACCATGCGATAATGTTGGAAAGAAATAGTTTCCTCGTCAAAGTGGTATTTTTTAGAATAATTTTTTATCCCTGATCAGACCGACGCACCCACCCAATGTGTTTCCCCCACGGTGGTGAAATTTCAAGAGTGTTGGAATCTATTCGAACAACCTATCACTCCACCAGGAATGCTTTCTATGCCCCTTATTCGGACCCTTGTCCCTTTTCACATCTGAAGGGACCCCCTAATAGTATGGATGCTCAGCCTATGGCGTGCCTACTATCCTGGGATAACATCATGTAAGACTAATTGATGACATTTCGAGTCATTCCCCATGTTTCAAACATGATCAGCAGTCGACACTCATTTTTTATCCCCATTTCAGGATAGCGCAATAAGGATACTTTGTTTTGAATGCGGTCAATAGTCATCCTTCATTGACACACCACCCCCATAGTGTTCCGAAACCTATTAATTGTGATTCACACCATCCATTCCCATCTATTTGGATTGATTCCAGCACCCCTGGCATTACCCCATTTGTGAACAAAAGAACACATGGACAAACGTAATTTGGCTGTTCTGAGAGATTCATTCTCCAGTCAGTTCTCCCCCTTCTCCTCCCTTGAATCCATATTGGTTATTCAAAACCTGGACTCCCGATGCTTGGTTTGTACTCCCTCGTTTGAATGGAGTAGTAAGGTGGTCACCCCTTGTATCCCACATTGGGCACAACCCACATGAGCTTAGGGAATGGTCGTTGGACGTCTCATGAATGTCACAGGGATGTAACAAACCAATATAGACAAAGGAACTCATTCATGCAATGGCATAAAAAAATTAAAGCATGTAAGTACGTTTGAGGGTTTGTAATCATTACAGTACCCGAGGATAGATTCCACCCATGGACGGGTTAAACTCTTCAAGATAGCATAGTAGCTCCGACACCCTCTATCGGGTAGTGTCCATGAGTTGTTGCTGCCTGTTCGGATCCCGCTACTCCTCTATAGCAAGGGGGCGCAATTGATTGGAGACAATCTAGGATCGCTCCATGTCAGTCCGGTTGGCCTTCATCTCCTCAGTGGGCCGCTTCATGCCCTCTTTGGCCTTTGTTAGCTGGGCCCACAATCGCAATATTAGCTCTGACTGTTCGTTGAGGGAGATCGAGTGCTAGTCCGCCCAACTCTGTAGCTGATGGACCTCATCTTCAGCCTCCTGGTGCCTCTTGATGTTCACCACTTTCCTCCGTTGTCATCCCACACCGACGCCATAGTCATACTCATGAATCTTTTCTGCCATAAGATTTCGGACGAGCAAGTGAGGACGATGGGCATCCACTCCCCCAACCCACAGTTCGCGCAGTCGCGAGTGAAGTTTGTCCATATCATTTATCCATAGCGCTTGGGGTGTCATCAATGAAGATACTGATCTGCATCCATGACTGGTAATGGACTATTCTACAGTCCTCTTCATTGCAGTCCATCTCGTCCCAGTCAGTGCGGTTGGCAGGCTAATATGCGTTGTAAGACCTCAGGAACTTATCAAATGGGTCCAAATCTAGAATTTTATCAGGAGAGTTAGGACATGGATTATCTAATTGATCCTCATCATCAGATCCCACCTCAATTATCTCAGGCGCAACCCCGTTAATAGTCTCACTGCTGATCTGGAGTGCCATAGTTAGGTTGGTTCAGAACTCTGACTCCATGACTGCCGGTATTCCCCTATGAAGGACACCGCCAGAAACCCTGACCAACCACACCAGGGTTTCCCAAGCCATTTGAAGAACTGTTCACAAAAAAGGGACAAGGATTTCATTAAACATGGTTAGGGGATGGTGGTCATCAAATCAATATGAGGGACTTACGGTGATCGAATTATTAGTCTCGTTATTGGGTCTTTGTCGTCAGGACCCTAATGTGTGGACCACAATACATGGTTGGAAGGTATAAAATCTCTGAAGGGGTTGCCTCAGGTATCCCGACCCCACTGGACATAGAAATATATTCAGTGGGAGGAGTATTTCCCGATGGTCCTACATCTACATCCACTGAGGGACGAGAACGAGTTCTGTATATCAGACTCTCTTGCACATTTTATATGTTAGCATGGAGTCATGAGTGACCACATAGAATGTCTCGGACAAGGGGTTTTTAGATTTTTTCCCTGAAGGGCCTCTAAAAACCCTTCAACATCTAATTCTTGATCTCAATATTCACCCTCCTACAACGGGCTCCCCCTCAAAGCCTCGTCCCCCCATGAGGACTCTTCTGGTTCTTCCGAAAATGGGAAGAGATCTCCCAAATTAGCATCCAAAAACTACAAGGGAGTATTGCGGTCCAGCAACACCTTAACATGGTCTGTCATTGGATGAGGAGCACCCCTTGATTGAAAAAAGTCATCCATATCTGTCAGATATTGTTCACCTTCACATTGGGACACCACAAATGTGGCCAGGATGGGACATATTCCCGACAAGTCCATAAAGAGATGATTCATGTCCCAGGCCTCCGGGAATATGGCATTCCCCATCATGTCGATATGTCACGATCGCCTCACAAGAGCCTGGGTGGGTATCCTGTGTAATCCTCTCGGCGGCCTCCCCTCCGGATGGCTCTGTTCTTCTGGAACCACTGGGTCCGCTACCACTCCTGGAATTATGGAAGATGCCTCACCCTCAACTGGTGAGGGCCTCGCCTCCCTGGAATGCCTTCCACCACGAGATTCCATTGCCGCCTTCCAACCCCGAGGTCGGGGAAGCACACCGTCACCAACTCAAATGGTTGGTTGCTTCAGCATCTCCCCTAGGTAGGCCGCCTCCCAGCTCTAGGCATATTCCTTTACCATCTCGAGGACGATGGTCGACGGAGGCAACTAATTATACATCTTCCCATATTCCCATATGAACATGAACCACATCTGCCTCATCACACACGATTGTTCTTCATAGTGCACTTCCGTATAGAGTTGTGGGTCCAGCCTCTGCATACACCAGAATTTCCATGCAAACCGGTGTGGGGTGTACGACTCACAGAGGGGTTCACAGTCCTCCCTCTCCACTAGGACTCCACATAGAATGTCTAGTAGATAGGCCCAGTGCTCTTCTATCCCCCGGCCGTCATCAGTTAATGCCCCCATCGGCAATGGAAATGGGTGGAAATTGAATTCCCCCACTCTCCACAACTGGTTCAGAACCGACGGTGAAGTCATCTTGGCCGGAAAGCTCCTCGCGACATTTAGGATCGATGGGAGGAAGGTTGATCCTATATGTAACGCCCGAGACTTTTATGAGAATTATTTTGTTTTTATCGAAGGAATCTTTCATTACACACAACACTAGATTGGCTTGCTTTACACGCAACCACGGCCTTCCTCGATAGCTTGCATCGTACGCAATATCGAGTTTCACAAAACAAAGATATGCTATTAAAATATTATTAAAACTAGCCTTTATGAATAGTAATAACCACTTTTTGAAATTTTATAAATTTTATTTTTCAAAATGGACCTAATTTTTGGATTCGGAATATCCAAATTAGCCTAGGGTGAAATTTTGATATTTTTCTGAGAACTTTCAATTATTGATAGTGAAACCACTAAGTGGTAGTTAAAAAAACTGAATTTTTCATAAAACATAATTTTACCACTTCTGTGAGTGGAATTTCAATAATCCGAAAGACACGGTTAATATCAAGGACTAAAATGCGGTTCATTGAGATGAAAATAATTTTTGGTGAATAGTAACTTTTTATTTTTTTTACCACGGTTATAAGTAAATAGGGTAATTAAGGGTAAAAGTGTTATTATTATTACCCTAACACATGTCCTAATTCTATTGGATAAGTGTAATTCGACCAAAAAACCCATAGGAATAAAATATGACCATTTAGGCCCTACTTGGATTAGATTAGGACATTTATTATTAATTTATTTAAAGAAGGGTTAAAATAGTTAAAATAAATGTTTAATAAGTAAATAATTTTTAATATGGGGTTATAAATTAGATAAATTAAACTATAAATATTCATTAGAAATCTAAAAAAATTTCCTACATAATGGTATTTTATTTGTAATTTTTAGACATTATATAATTTAAGTTATTTATGACACAACGAGGATTGAGTAATTATCGTATTAATGAAATATTGACATAATTGATGTTATAAATACCCAAATAAATGTAATTTGAGAATTTTGATGAATTAATCTAACTTTATAGGTTAATATGACATGTTACTATTGATTTAATTAACTTGGTTCGAACTAATCATTCTGTTATAATTTTAACAAAAATAAATTACTAAATAGTGTCAAAATTGACATAAAATAGTTTTTAAAACAAATATTATATTATTAATTGTTATTTTATTCCTCAAAATCTAAGGTTTGGAAAAATGATTAGATAAGGTTATATATATTAATAATAAACAACTTGGGGTTCATTTGGCTTGATATAGTAAGTTTATTAACCTTATAGTGTAAGAAAACAAGAAGACACAGTAAAAGTTAAATTATCTATCTTAAAGATAAATCTAAATGATAAGGTTAAAACTGATACCTAAACATGTCTAAATTATATTGTATGAGAGGATTTCGATCCATACCCACCTTATATTAGAAATATATCAATTTGGAGCTATTAAAAACCGAATTTTACTTTATAATAAAATAATATTTTTAGTTATTCCAAAGGTGCCCCTCTCCACCCTTATAAAAGGGAACCTCATCCCCCTCTTCCTCTCAAAATTTTGAGGCTTCAAGATCGTCCAAACCCTGTCAATTTCTTCTCTCCACTTCCCTAGAGACATCCTAGAGGTCCTGGTATTCTTCAAAGACCAATTATAGTGCCCTAAAAGGAGGTCTCAAAGAAGCGCTTCAATGAAGAGGTAATGTCTGTTACCGATTATTTCATCTTTATTTATTCTTCCACTTCTTCTTCTTTAGTTGTTTAATTATGAAGTAATAACATCAGTATCAATCATATAATTATATGTTATTATAAGTATGAAACAACCCTATTTCACCATCTATCCATCCTACTGAAAATGAAATCATCGTGCGTACGTACGTATGGAATACCGTCTCCACGCCGTGTTGTAATCTATTTTCCACCACCACCATACTTGGATGGGTATAATGGTGTAAATAATGAATATATATGATTATTGTAAAGTGATATCGATTCTGAAATAGTATATATACATTCCGATACAATTCCACAATCATGGGAATGATATCATCACTAGTACGTACGTACGGAATACCGTCTCCATGATGTGATGCGACTCGTTCTACATGATCTTCATTGCATAATGATTATATAAATGAATTGAATGAATTAATATGATATATATTACACTAATACCATTTTGGAAATGAGGTATCTATAACCTAAAATGAAAAATAAGAATTTATTCAACAAAACACGCATAAGAACAAAAAGTAACAAACACCTGAATAACAAGTAGTAATGAAATATTACTAATAAGAAGCTAAGAATATGACCATATATGATATCATAAAAATAATTATGATTATGGAGTACGTAAATAACATTATATAAATCATTATACAGGAGGTTCAGACACTTACAAAGAAAATTGGACCTAAGGTTGGGGAAAATATCACAATCTCCTTTTTATCCGAGAATGTTTATACTTTGGTATTTACTGTGGTGTATTTTTATCATCCACATCGATGTTATCTCAATATTTAATATTTATTTCCTTATAAAATATTTTATATCCAATTTTACCCTTCCGTGAGTTTTTTGTAAAAGATATGAAAGGAATCTTTTGTTGTTTTTCGTATGAGGTACTTTTTGTCATTTCCGAAAGAAGTACGAGAAGAATGTTTTTTTAACTTATACGGCATGAATGGATTTTTAAAACATTATTTCCAAGAATATTCCTTTAAAATTTTTCATTTTTATTTTTAATCAACTTCTTTTAGTTTGAAATTTTATGACAAGTTAAGAAAGGAAAAGTGTTTTTGAAGTAGAAAAGATATTTTCCTCAAGAATGGAGCTCAAGTGCTGTATCAAAATTATTTTCCATCTAAGAGAATAAAATGGTTCTATTTCTATCCCTATTATGACATTGATTTGACTATGTTTTTATGGAATTATATTTATGAATTCCTTTATCTTATATGAATTGTTTTATGATGTCACGATGATTATGATTCCAATTTTTATTACATGGGTTATGCTATGATGTATGGTTTATGATTTTGTGGAACACGTAAAAATGGTATAATTATGAGATGGGTGGGACCTATATCTCCCTCCAATGCATTGGGTAAAGATTTTATATCTCATGAGATGGACATGGCTGGAACGGCAGGTTAAACTGGTTTAGTGAAACAGGACTGAAACGAGGATTGAACTCGGTTCAGAAATGGACTTTGTCCACTAAGATAGTCTTGGAAATGAGTCTTGACTAATAAGAAATGATTCTCTATGATTATGTGTGTATGCCCCAAAGTTTCATGTTTTATGTTATGATTATTGGGATTACATTTCACTAGTATGATTTATCCCATGTTATGAAATTATGATCTCTTTTGCAGGTTAAGATTTCCAAAAGTTATGTTCTTATGAATATGATGTGATTGATATTTCTTTTGTTTACCATTACAGAGCATTTGAGATCACCCTTTTTTATGTTTTCTTTCCCCAGGTCAGGAAGACGATTATTAAGTAAGATATGCCAAAAGGGACTATAGATATGATGAAATAAATGGGAGACAATGTAGATGCTTTATGAACCAGTTGTTTATGTTTCCCAGTTTCTAAAGACACTATACCTATACGGTCCTTTCCTGGTTTTGTTATATGTTGTAATAATTGTGCTTCAATTTTGAAGTAATAACAATGTACGTAAAGTATGGGTCGTTATAGTTGGTATCAGAGGAAAGGTATAGTCAACATTTGGAAACTAGGATGTGAAATCCTTAGTAAGAACCCTAAGGAAAATTCTAAGCATAGAACACAATCTTAGTGTTTTATAAATGACCTTGAATAACCTAGGATATGACCTTAAGTGTGAAATTTTATTCTTGATTATGTGGTTTTGCTATTATAATTAGTGTTTCTCACACTATACTTCTTGGTTTTAGTCAATGGCTGGAACCCGAAGGAACCGTGTTAATGCGGAATTCGACAAGAAATGCAATGATTGTCCCCCTGAGAAACCAAACATTATGGGAGCTAGAATGAAAAATCTTGTAGCCATGCTCACAATACTTTCTCAAGCTATAAATCAGGCAGGACTTCCAAACAAGCAAAGGAAGGAGTAACATTCTGTTGAATCCTTCATGAGGCAGCGTCCACCTTCTTTCAGCAGGTCTACTGATCCATTAGTTTCTGAACAATGTATTATTACTAATTAAAATATATTTTTTGTTCTTCGATGTTCTGAAAATGATAAAGTCATCCTAGCAGTGTATCGTTTGGAAGGAGATTCTGATAAATGGTGGAATCTTATTAAGAATACGAGCCAAAGGGATGAAATTGAGTCCATGGAATGGGATGAGGTCAAGAACTTATTTTTCAATAAGTACTTCCCTCGTATTCTCCGAACAAAGATGGAGAATGAGTTTCTTGAACTAAAGGAAAAGGATGATGAATCTGTTGGTACCTATGATGAAAATTTTACAAGACTTTCAAGGTACGCTTCTGGTATTATTATCCAACCTGAGAGTAAGATCGATCGATTATTTAGTGTCTTAAAACCAAGTCTTAGAAGGGCCTTAACCATAAGGGACTTCAATAGCTATGATGAAATCGTTCGATGTGCTCTCAATGTTGAGATGGAGATTGGAGTAACCCATCAGTCATATGGGTTTGATAAGAAGAGGAATATGAAATTCAATGGAAAATCAAAAGAGCACCCTGAAAAGAAGATGAGCATTCCCTTATGCTCAATGTGTGGAAAGAAACATGGAGGGAGTTGTCTTAAAGGGACAAGTAAATGTTTCAAATGTGGAAAGGAAGGTCATCGGGAATTTGAATGCCGCAATGATGCGAAGAAGATGTCTAAGGATGAAAACAAAGGAAGGGATAAACATAAAGAACCTACTACACTTCAATGTTTCATGTGCAAGGAGATGGAGCATTATGCCAATCAATGCCCAAATCCAAGGGTTGATGATGATGATCGACGTCAACAAACTCTTAAGGCTAATAGCAAAGGAAATCACATGCAATTTCTATCAGCGATGTGGAGTACGATAACGATGTGGTGAAAGGTACACTTACCATCCACTCTAAAGTAGAAAATGTTTTATTTGATTCTGGATCCACCCACTCTTTTATTTCTGAATATTTTTCAAATGGTATCACCGTATTACCTCAACAATTATATGTTGAGTTAGCTGTGACAACACCTAATGGCACAACAGTCGCATCAAAAGTTTATAATTCTTCCCCGATTGAAGTTTGTGGGAAAGTTCTTCCTACAAATATTGTGATCCTTCCTATAGTGGAATTTGATGTGATTCTTGGCATGGATTGGCTTTCTCTATATGGAGCTCATATCATTTTCCAAAGAAGGGAAGTCACATTTCATATTCCAGATCAATCTATGATCGTCTATCGATACAAGGATGAACATAACCTTCCAGTGGAACTTTCATCCATCTTATGGGTCTTGATTTCACTAAATGAGGGTTATTTATCTCAAATGGTTGGTGATAAACTCATGATTAATAATATGCCCATTGTACGGGAGTTTTATGATGTCTTTTCGGAGGAATTTCCAGGTCTTCCACCAAATCGTGATGTAGAGTTTTCAATAGAACTCGTACCGGGTGCTTTGCCTATTTCAAAGACACCTTCTAGAATGGCCCAAATTGAGTTGCAGGAATTTAAGAAGAAACTCTAAGAGAATATTGATAAGGGATTCATATGCCCTAGTGTGTCACCTGGGGGAGCACCTATTCTGTCTGTTAAGAAGAAAGATGGATCAATGAGACTCTGCATTGATTATCGAGAGCGTAACACGATCACAATCATGAACAAATATCCTCTCCCGCGCATTGATGACTTATTTGACCAACTACACGGATCTCAATACTTTTCGAAGATTGATCATTGTTTAGGGTATCATCAATTAAGGGTAAAAAGGGAGGATATACCAAAGACGGCTTTCCGTACAAGGTATGGACACTATGAATTTATAGTGATGCCATTTGGTCTTACTAATGCCCCTGCTATCTTCATGGATCTGATGAATAGAGTCATTAGAGACTATCTTACTCAATTTTTGGTAGTCTTTATAGATGATATTCTTGTCTATTCAAAGTTAAAGGAAGAACATAAAGATCACATGAGAATTATATTGATGACCCTGAGAAAGGAGAAGCTTTATGCCAAATTTACCAAGTGTGAATTTTGGCTTCAAAAAGATTCATTTTTGGGTCACATAATCTCAAGAGAGGGGATATCTGTGGATCCAGCAAAAACAGAGGTTATCGAAAGATGGTTGAGAACAAAAACAGTAAATGAGATCCGATGTTTTCTTGGTTTGGCTAGATATTATCGACGTTTTGTGAAATATTTTTCATGATTATCTAATCCACTCACCAATTTGACTCGAATAGGAGTTAAGTTTGTTTGGATGGAGGAATGTGAAGAGAATTTCAAGGAGTTGAAAAGAAGGTTATCCAGTGCACCTATGCTCACACTGTCTTGTAGTGGAGAAAGGTTTGTGATCTATAGTGATTCATCCAAAAAGGGGCTGGGGTGTGTTCTTATGCAAAATGATATAGTGATAGCTTATTCCTCACGACAGTTGAAAATCCATGAGAAAAATTACCCAACACATGATTTGGAGTTAGCTGCAGTAATCTTTGCATTTAAGATTTGGAGGCATTATCTTTATGAAGAAAGGTGTGACATTTATACTGATCATAAAATTTTAATGTATATTTTCACACAAAAGGTGCTGAATATGCACCAAAGAAGATGATTAGAGCTGATTAAGGATTACAACAGCTCAATTCATTACCACCCTGGGAAAGCAAAAAAGGTGGAAGATGCATTAAGTCGACAAGACCATGCCAGTTTATACATGATGAGGATCACAAAAGATCCAATATTTATGGATTTACAAAGGATGGATCTTGGAATTATAATGGAAGGGGGAAAATGGTATCTTTCTCAAATGAATGTTCAATCATAAATACATGTGATGATTAAAGAGGCGTAGAATGAAGATGTAGAGTTACAAAAGAAGGTGAGAAATATTCCTTAATTCAACCTTGATTATGATGGGATAATAAAGTTCAGGAATCGGGTTTGTGTTCCTCCCATCCCAGAATTAAAGAAGGAGCTGCTGGATGAGGCTCATAGTTCTTCATTCTATATTCATAATGGAAGCACGAAGATGTATAGGGACCTGAAAGAGTACTTATGGTGGGATGGCATGAAAAGAGATGTTGCTGAATATGTCTCTCGATGCTTGGTTTGTCAGCAAGTTAATGCTGAGAGACAGAAGTCTAAGGGGATGTTACAACCATTACCCATACCCGAATGGAAATGGGAAAACATCACTATGGACATTGTCACAGGACTTCCTAAAACATCCAAAGGCAATAATTCTATCTGGGTCATAGTTGATCGTCTTACAAAGTCCACACACTTCATTATTATTAGAGAGGATTTCTCTCTGGATCATCTTGCTAGGATATATGTGAAGGATGTGGTAATATTGTATGGAGTACCACTTTCTATCATATCTGATTGGGATCCGAGATTTACCTCGATATTCTGGCGAAGCCTTCAGCATACTCTGGATACAGAGTTGAGTTTCAGCACTGCTTATCATCCTCAGACAGACGGTCAGTCTAAGAGAACAATTCAATCCCTAGAAGATATATTGAGAGCATTCTCTATGGATTTCAAAAGTGGTGGGGATCAACACCTACCTTTGGTAGAATTTTATTATAATAATAGCTTTCACTCCAGTATTCAGATGGATCCTTATGAAGCTCTCTACGGAAAGTAATGCAGGACTCCAACTTGTTGGGATGAAGTTGGGGAAAGAAAGCTATTAGGACCTGATCTCGTTGATGAAATGGCAGAAAAGGTCAGATCTATTCAACAACACATAAGAGTAGCTCAGAGTCAACAGAAAAGTTATGCCGACAACCGAAGGAAATACCTAGAGTTTGAAGTGGGTGATAAAGTGTTCTTATGAATATCTCCCTGGAAGAGGGTCATGGTATTTGGAAAGAAGGGGAAGTTGAGCCCTAGATATATCAGTCCTTTCGAAATACCGGCTCGTGTTGGAATGGTAGCTTACTGATTGGTGCTTCCACCGAATCTCTCTCAAGTTCACGATGTGTTCCATGTATCTCTCCTGAGAAAGTACATACCTGAACCTTCACATGTACTCAGCTCAGAAGTTGTACCGCTGGAGAAAGATCTTTCTTATGAAGAACAGCCGATAGAGACTCTGGATCATAGCAAAAAAGGCCTACAAAATAAGACCACTCGCTTGGTGAAATTTTTATGGAGGAACCACCAATTAGTGGATGCTACATGGGAGCTTGAGGAAATGATGAGGGAGAGGTATCCTCATCTTTATGTTAAAAAGTGACAAATTTCGAGGGAGAAATTCATTTTAAGGGTGGTAGAATGTAACACTTGAGACTTTTATGAGAAATATTTTGTTTTTATCAAAGTAATCTTTCACTACAAACAACACTAGATTGGCTTGCTTTACACGCAATCGCGGCCTTCCTCGATAGCTGGCGTCGTACGCAATACCGAGTTTCAGTAAACAACGATATGCTATTAAAATATTTTTAAAACTAGCCGTTAGGAATAGTAATTACCATTTTTGGAAATTTTATAAATTTTATTTTTCAAAATAGACCTCATTTTTGGATTCGGAAAATTGAAATTAGCCTAGGGAAAAATTTTGGTATCTTTCTGAAAACATTCAATTTTTTATTGTGAAACCACTAAGTGGTAGTTAAAAAAACTGAATTTTTCATAAATCTTAATTTTACTGCTTCTATAAGTGGAATTTCGAAAATCTGAGAGACACGGTTAATATCAAGGACTAAAATGCGGTTCAATGAGATTAAAATAATTTTTGGTGAATAGTAACTTTTTACTTTTTTTTACCACGGATAAAAGTAAATAGGGTAATTAAGGGTAAAAGTGTTATTATTATTACCCTAAAACATGTCCTAATTCTATTGGATAAGTGTTATTCGACCAAAAGCAACCTTAGGAATAAAATATGACCATTTAGGCCCAATTGTATTAGATTATGACATTTATTATTAATTTATTTAAAGAAGGGTTAAAATAGTTAAAATCAAAGTTTAATAAGTAAATCATTTTTAATATGGGGTTATACATAAGATAAATTAGACAATAAATATTCATTATAAAGATAAATAAATTTCCTACAAAATTGTATTTTATTTGTAATTTTTAGACATTAAATAATTTAATTTATTTATGACACAACGATGATGCAGTAATTATCTTATTAATTAAATATTGACATAATTGATGTTATAAATACACAAATAAATATAATTTGAGACTTTTTATGAATTAAAATAATTTTATAAGTTAGTATGACATGTTAGTATTGATTTAAGTAACTTTTTTAGAACTAATCATTCTCTTATGATTTTCAAAAAAATCAATTACTAAATATTGTCAAAATTGACATAAAATAGTTTTTAAAATAAATATTATATTATTAATTGTTATTTTATTCCTAAAAATCTACGGTTCGGTCAAATGACTTATATAAGGTTATATATATTAATAATAAACAACTTGGGGTTCGTTTGGCTTGATATAGTAAGTTTATTAACCTTATAGTGTAAGAAAACAAGAAGGCATGGTAAAAGTTAAATTATCTAACTTAAAGTTAAATCTAAATGATAAGGTTACAATTGGTACCTAAACTTGTCTAAATTATATTGGATGAGATTATTGCGATCCATACCCACCTTAGCTTCGAAAGATATCAATTTGGAGCTATTAAAAACCGAATTTGACTTTATAATAAAATAATATTTTTTATTATTCCAAAGGTGCCCCTCTCCTCCCTTATAAAAGTGCACCTCCTCCCCCTCTTCCTCACACCACTTTGAGCCTTAAATCTCGGCCAAAACCTACCAATTTCTTCTCTCCACTTCCCTAGAGACATCCTAGAGGTCCTGGTCTTCTTCAATGGCCAATTTTAGTTCCCTAAAAGGAGGTCTCAAAGAATTGCATCAAAGAGGATGTAATGTCCGTTACCGATTCCTTCATCTTTATTTCTTCTTCCACTTATTCTTCTTTAGTTTTTTAATTATGAAGTAATAACATAAGTATAAATCATATACTTATATGTTATTATATGTATGAAACAACCCTATTTCACCATCTATCCATCCTATGGAAAACAAAATCACCGCGCGTGGGTACGTACGGAATACCGTCTCCACGCAGTGGTGTAATATATTTTCCATCACCACCTTAATTGGATGGGTATAATGGTGTAAATAATGACTATATATGATTATTTTAATGTGATATTGATTCTGAAATAGAATATATACACTTCGATACAATTCCAAAATCATGGGAACGATATCATCGCTCATTCGTACGTACGGAATACCGTTTCCACGATGTGGTGCAACTCGTTCTACATGATCTTAATTGAATAATGATTATATAAATGAATTGAATGAATTAATATGAAATATATTACACTAATACCATTCTGGAAATTAGGTATCTATAACCTAAAAATAAAAATAAGAATTTATTTGACAAAACACGCATAAGAACAAAAAGTAATAAACACCCAAATAACAAGTAGTAAGGAAATATTACTAATAAGAAGCTAATAATATGACAATATATGATATCATAAAAATAATTATGATTATGTAATAAGTCAATAACATTATTTAAATCATTATACAGGAGGTTAGGATACTTATGAAGAAAATTGGACCAAAGGTATGGGAAAACATTACAATCTCATTTTTATCCGAGATTGTTTATACTTTGGTATTTACTGGGGTGTATTTTTATCATCCACATCCATGTTTTCTTAATATGTAATATTTATATCATTATACAATAGTTTATATCCAATTTTACTCTTCAGTTAGTTTTTTTGTAAAATTTATGAAAGGAATCTTTTGTCGTTTTTCGT
The DNA here is from genome assembly GCA_963277665.1 of Viscum album. Classification (NCBI taxonomy): domain Eukaryota; kingdom Viridiplantae; phylum Streptophyta; class Magnoliopsida; order Santalales; family Viscaceae; genus Viscum; species Viscum album. The sequence continues at coordinate 42,035,314 of OY728123.1, forward strand.
ACGAGGTACTTTTTGACTTTTCCGACAAAAGTACGAGAAGAATGTTTTTTTTAACTTATACGGCATGAATGGATTTTTAAAATATTATTTCCAAGAATCATCCTTTACAAGTTTTCGAGTTTATTTTTAATCATCTTCTTTTAGTTTAAAATTTTATGACATGTTAAGAAAGGAAAAGTGTTTTTGAATTAGAAAGGATATTTTCTTCAAGAATGGAGTTCAATTGCTTTATCAAAATTATTTTCCATCTAAGATAATAAAGGGTTCTGTTTCTATCCCTATTATTACATTGATTTGACTATGTTGTGATGGAATTATTTTTATGAATTCCTTAATCTTATATGAATTGTTTTATGATGTCACGATGTTTAAGATTCCCATTTTTATTACATAGGTTATGCTATGATGTATGGTTTATAATTTTGTGGCACAGATAAGAATGGTATCATTATGAGATGGTTGGGACCTATATATCCCTCCAATTCATTGAGTGGGACCTATATCTTCCTCCAATTCATTGGGTAATGATTTTATATCTCATGAGATAGACATGGCTGGAATGGCAGGTTAAACCGATTCGTGAAACAGGACTGAAACGAGGATTTAACTCGATTCAGAAATGGAGTTTGTCCACTAAGATAGTCTTGGAAATGATTCTTGACTAACAAAAAATGATTCTATATGATTATGTATGTATGCCACAAAGCTTCATTTTTTATGTTTTTATTATTGGGATTACATTTCACTACTATGATTTATCACATGTTATGAAATTAGGATCCATTTTGCAGGTTAAGATTTCCAAAATTTATGTTCTTATGAATATGATGTGATTGATATTTCTTTTGTTTACCTTTACTGAGCATTTGAGCTCACCCTTTTTAATGTTTTCTTTCCCTAGGTCAGGAAGACAGTTATTAAGTAAGATATTCCAAAAGGGACTATAGATATGATGAAATAAATGGGAGACAGTGTAGACGCTTTATGAACCAGTTGTTTTTGTTTCCAAGTTTCTAAAGACACTATACCTATACGGTTCGTTACTGGTTTTGTTATATGTTGTAATAAGTGTGCTTCAATTTTTAAGTAATAACAATGTATGTAAAGTATGGGTCGTTATACTATATGAGAGATTGGGTTTGGGTATTTGTAAACCCATTGGTATTTTCCCCTATCCACCCATACATGAGGTGGAATAGACCAAATACCCTCTGCGTCCTTTTCCCCTCACTAATATGCCACGACACCACATACAGATTGGCAAACATCGAAATTCCCAGGTTGATCCACCCTCCTGTCCCAAATATGGAGGACATGATGAATGTGATGGGGGTATACTCCCATATTTGTATCCCTCACTGATAGGATCCAACCATAGATCAGAGCCACAATTAACGACGCAAACCAGACTATTGGCTGCTGCTCAATGATTACACAAAACCCCCAGGTATTCCACTGGCTATCCTCCAAATTCCATCAATACGAGTGCTTCTTACATTGAGTCCTCTTATGGAAGGTCTGAGGCCTTGTCAAAAACTGTTTGTTTTCCAGGATGTTCCAGATTTGATTGAACCACCGCCTGAAGTGGACATCCCTTACTGCCTCCTTGTCCTCCCCAGGTACATGCTCCATCAGTGCCATCACTAGACATGGAAGTTGATCTGGATCCTCCCACGCACTCATGATGAGGAGGAATCTGTCATACATCGCCTCTATTATAGGGACCCCCGAGATCTGCTGGACATCCCACAAGTTGACACCGACCTCCCCATGGTGTAAGTGGAATGTATTGGTCCTCAACGACCATGTGCTCAATAGCTCTGGCATCAGCTATTTCGGTTGATATATGTGTAATTGAGAGGCCCAGGCCGCCTCAAACAATCCCACTCACCTCATCATGGCCTAGAACTCTTCACACGAGGAGCCTACCCAGTAGACCCAGGCCCAATCATCTGTGAAGTTGCCTCCCTGGCGCAGGTCCCATTCCTCGGACCAACCCTTCTTCGGGATCCCCAAAGCTGCCATCATAATCATTTGGTAAAGACGTGGAGATGCCTCCAGCATTAATTCATTATCATTGATAGTATTCATCTGGTTTTATAATCAATCAGCATCGATTGGTGTGACATCCTCCCAGGAATGTCTATCAGCCACCCTAAACAATCGGCGCAGGCACGACATGCTTCTGAAGTAGTAATCTGGTTTGTCCCGACCTCCTTCTATGATTAAGACTTCATCCCTCACGTAGAATCCAAAAAAAATGCAACCTAATACAGGGTTGGTAGTTCTTATGGCTCTCCGAAAGTAGCTGCACCAGTGAATCATGATCAGAGTGGCTCCGTACCAACTCCCCCAGACCCAGACTATTCGCCATCACGTCCCTCTAGGCGGCATCATCAAGGACTTCCCGTGCTACTTCTTGACGAGGCATTCAGTTTTAGAACATGCCCAATTTTTTGGTTGGTTAATGAAGCTCGATCACTGTGAGAGTTCATGGAGAGAGGATGCAAAACCTATTCGTGTGGTGCTGCCCCCACCTTCAAGCATCATATTGTGAAGCACTGTAGTGGAGTCAAATACTAGGTGTGCGCCGTAAAGATAAGACCTGATTCATAGAGAGCGGTTGCAGAGTACACAGAGCTTCGTGAATCGAGAGTGCTAAAGTCCAAAATTGCAGAGACGATAAAGGACAAAAGATATTTCATGTCCCCTATTTATAGGTGAGGAACGCTCGGAACCTCGCGGGGTGTCCTGACCAATGCCTGCTCTGCAGTGCGTCTGGCCAGAGCATCACATCCTTACATGGCGAGCCTTCTTCGTGATGTAGCTTCACGAACGACTAAGGATTTTGGCAATTGAACATTATAATTTGACCCATGATTTCTCCCCGTCTCCAAGTCTATGGGGGCATTTTTTGACGCCAAAATGAGTGGAGGAGAATAAGACACAAACCCAAGGGCTACCTCGTGAAGCCCCTTCACAGAGGCCCCCATGGTTCCGCGACATCGTGTGAAGCGGAGAGGCGGTGATGCTCTATGAATGCATTTGACATTCGCGGACCCTCCATGAAGCATGAAGGCGGTGATGCTCCCCTAAATCATTTTACGTTCGTTGAGCCTCCACGAAGCACAAGGGTGGGGATGCTCTGTGAACAAATTTGATGTTCGTGAACCCACCGTGATGCTATCTCTTGCTTCGCGCCACACGTGCATGATACTTTTCAGCGTCTATCCCCTATAAATATCTGCCTCCACCATTTACAAGTTGCGGACAATCCGACCTTTCAATATCCAAGCTCCTGAATCATGAAGCATCATTCTCTCTCGAACCATGAGTTGTGCGAGGAACTTCTGCGCTGCGAAGTTCCTTCCCTTTTCTTTGTTTTGATCCCCTCTTTTGAGAGGGATGCCTTTCATAGAGAATAAGGGTCTATGCGAAGGAAAGGGATCCCCAAGGGGACCTGGGTCATCGCAGAGGGTTTTTGATTCACGAAACACCCATCATGTGCACGAGATCCGCATGCTAAGGCAGGGTTACTAGACTTTCCGAAGCACATTGTCTCACGACGCCTCGCTTTGCGAGGCGTCCTTGCTCTACAAGGTAGTGCTCTGCGAATTCCTTTCCACTTCGTGAAGCACCTCCTATATGTACCTCTTTCGTATCCTTATTTTGGGATGATCCAATTTTGAATCACTCCCCGTCACAAGTACCACCCACCACTCAGAGAATCTGAGCTTCACAAGGCCACTTCTTATGAACCCCTCTGCTTTGCAATTCCTTTTCCCATGTGACCATCCTGGTTTGAATGATCTGTCTTCAAAGTCCCCTGGATGATACTACCCATTTTGTTTCTTTTTTTCATGCTTCTTCACATAGGAATTCTAACAGCTATTTCTTTTTTTCATATCCATGCTAACGTGGACCCTCCGATGGTTCGTTCCATGACACCCCCTATCGACGGCATTGCCTGTCCCCTCCCTACACCAAGAAGCAGAGCGTACTAGTTATGTAAGTCCTAGGGGTGCAGAGAAAACATACCTCATCCATGCTGCAGGACATTAAACTTCCAAGCACCATCATCCTCAGCACATGACATTAAACTGTGGCCTCACTCCGTGCCTTGTACGTGGGGCGCCCCGACCATGGACAATCTCCACACCCACTGGTCACCACGAGGATGAGGCCTTCCCTAAAAGGGGATGATATCCTCTTTACCAGAGTGGTGTTTGTCCACGGGGAAAGGTAAACCATCTCTCTAGAAGATCCTAGAATTCCTGTAGGAGGCACCATCCATGCTCCTCCTTTCTTCTTCGGTCTCCAAGGCCCGTCAAGGGCATGATGGGGAATATCGGTTCCCCATTCTTCGTCCCCAAATCACACCCCCACTGCGCTTTGTCTCCAACCGGCCTCCATCCTAGAGTAAGTCCCAACCTCTTAGGGCTACTAACCATTCATAAGACCATGTTTCCTATTTGGACTGTGATCATGTGTAAGCCACAATCCACTTCCCACGGACGCACCTTTCACGATGCGATCTTTGTGTCTCTACTACCTATTGTTTCTCACACCGAGCATGACTTAAGTGGGAATAGAGTGAGCCTTGACAATGAAATCTTTCTTGGGCTGCCTCAGTGCATAATCCCTAAATGCACCCATAACCTGAACTATGTGGTCTTTGATCCTTTCCAAGGAATGGTTTGTAGTAAGCCTCCACAATGTTCAATCCAAACAACCATTGGACCTTAGGTACACCATCACATCAGTTCACCGACACCCACCTGAACTATGTGGTCTATGATCCTTGCCACGACATGGTACATAAGAAGCCTCCATGGGGTTCATGCCTAACAACCATTGGACCCCAGTTCAACCTTCATGTCGGTTCACCGGTGCCCACCTGAAATATGTGGTATTTGATTTTTTTCCCAAGAAGGGTACGTAGGATGCTTCCCTGAGGATCAATCCCACCACCTCGGTCATTTTGACATCCTTCAGGTTAGTTGACCCACACCTTGTGAAGCCTAGATTATAATCCCCACACCGGAACTATGTGGTCTTTGATCCTTTCTAAGGCATGGAATGTAGGAATCCTCCCTGAGGTTCAAGCCCTACACCCATTGGTCGTTCCAACCATCTTCACGTCGGTTCGCCAACACCTTATGAACAATAAGGAATTTGAACTCTCTAAGGAAAGGTACATAAGAAGCCTCCCTAAAGTTTTATCCCACCATCCATCTAGACCCCTGTTCCTTAATCATGTCAGTTCACCAACTCATTCCCCCATATCATAAACTACGAGGAGTTTGATCCTTGCTAAGTCAAGGTATGTAGGAAGCCTCCCTGAGGTTCATGCCCACCACCCACTGGTTGTTCCGACCAACATAATGTTTGTTTTCCAATACCCAAAACCCAACAGTTCTGACCCCCTTCATGTCAGTTCAACCCCGTCATGCATGATATTAAACTATGGACCCTATCCAGTGGAAAGCCGTTGTCATCTCCATTCAGCAGTAAACCGTTGTGACCTCATCCAACAGTAAGCCATTGAAATCCTCATCAGCGGAAATCCACCATCAGACGATATACATGTAATTGGATTCCCTTCCACGGGGATACATAGGAAGCCTCTTCATGGCTCAATCCCAAAACCATCATCATCCTCATGGCAGGTCCATCCCATTCCCCATAAACTTCATTCATCCTCCCATCATCCCTCTTGATTCTTACCTGTTCCGCCACATCCCGGTGGGATCATGCAGCCTCATACCTCATTCCAGTTATTGAAATTTTGGAAGCCAACCATACGTTGGCCCTAATATCAGTGTTCCCTCCAAGGGGTTCCTCCATCGGATCCAACCTAGTCGGTGTCAGATCAAACTGATCCATCTCCGTTGGACGTTAACTTCACTGCATACCCCATGTCAAACATGGGAAGCTGAAGAAAACCTCAGAAACATGCCCAAGGTATATGGTTCCCTGCATTCGATGTGGTATGCCTCGGGCTTCCACACCCTTGAGAAACCCTATAATAAGGGACAGAAGATAGACACACCTATCCCACATCGTCCAGACACGCCAGTAATGCCCAACATGACTACTCCCTTAACGGAAGGTTGCTGCCCTCACCGGGCCCCTTGGAATGTCCTGACAGAAGTAGTGTAATTAACTTGTGTCCATGAATATGTGGCACCGGGAAGAGTTTCATGAACAACATCTTAAATATATGAGGGAGACTCGAACTAGGTGACGAGTTCGGAGGAGAAATCCAGAGAATGATGAACTGACATCCCATCATCCTCTTTCAGTCAAGGAGAAAACGTCCCTAAATAAGGAGCGGATTCCACCAGTATTTGGAAATTGGGAATGCGGGGCAACAACTACCCATCCTCCATAGACGGATGGGCAAGCCCCAACGAAAGCATCAGAAACACTTATTTTACTATATAAATAATGCACCTTAGAAGGATTTCATCATATCAGATGTGGGGGGTGATACATGAAATTTCCCATATAAAACCCCTCAATGAGACCCTAAAACAGTGTAAATAGTAATCCAAACTATTAAAACAATTGTTAATGTGTTTAATGGATATTTGGAATAAAAAATTGATCATGTTTTGGAGTTTTCTAAAAACAAATCCTACAATCATCCATGGTGACAAAGGAACCTATGTCATCGATAAAGAAGTGAGTGAATAGAGCATATTTCCCATTTTAATAAGAATATAGACGAATATAGGATGTACATTCCACATAAATGATATAATCATCTTTAAGGAAATTGTGAGAATCTATCATGAATGTTATGTTACAAAGTTACCTCACATAGACCACATTCATGGATTACTTCAATTAAATGATCTATCATGATATATTTGATGAGTTGATGGATTAGGTGTTCATGACCACAGATAAAAGAGACCATTATATTATGGATTATATTACTCATTATGCTGTGTTGGTTCATCCATATCCATAACATCAAACTTAATACTAACTCTAGTCTGAATGTTTTGTATGGGTATGAAGCCCGTGATTAAATTTATTTTTATTCCAACACACCTTCCAAACATTTTCATTTTAGTTCTTAAAGATTCTATTTCTACGGTAAACAATGATAAGATTGAAATTCATAGAATATATTCGATTATAGTAGGGGGTATCCATAGTGTATCATCTCTCATGAAAATGATGCACAATATTGGTGTTCAGTTTAGTCAGCATGAGTTACCGATGATTAATGGGGAAAAAAGATGGTGATTGACTTCAAGTGTATATTTTCATTCCCTACATTGACTGAATGTGTTGTAATAGTAATGATTTCAATCAATATAGATAGTATGATCAAAATAATCATTTTATTGGAAAATTATTCCTATGGAGAAGATTCGAATACACCATTACATAATCCTTCCTTGTATGATCAGCTATAGTGATATGTTGTAGATATTAATGACCATATTATATATATATATATATATATTATTTAATAATATCTCTATAAAGATACATATAAGAAAATCTAGGACTATCGACTAGATTTTTGACATAGGGAAATTAGAAACAACACAAACTAACTTGAATAATGGGTGCAAGGAAATTATATAAACACCATAATACTCCCTTACCATCCAATGGTTCTATAATATGTATATATAACCATAGGACTTATATAATAATGGAGTGAGATATAATACCCAAAATATGAATTTTCATCAGATAATATAATTTAATTTGAAATACATGATTCTAGCGGTACATAACGGTGATAATAAATGTGATAATAAAAATCATGATAATTGAAGCACAAATTATGATAATAACAGGAAGACATTATTAGAATGTTGAAACATCATAAAAATGGCATCATAATAAGATAAAATGGATAAAAATTTAGAAAAAATAAAATTGGGTTCTTATTATATCCCCCAATGAACCATACATGGTATGAAGAGAGATTAAAATATTACCCATTTCATTAGAGGGATATGTTATTCAGTGCCCACAAGGCATAATCATATCGTGTACATGATTATACGTACCCCATTTTTTATACAACGTAGTAAATACATTCAGTAATATTAATCCCAGTTTTTTTAATTCTTGACTAGATACATGGATGTACCCAATCAATTAATGATAGGTATATTGGTTGAATACAAATTAGTGGAAAAGGGGATGAGGATTCAAAGCAAAAAAATTGGAATTAAAAATCATGGAAATATTTTTGCAGTGAAATTCACACACATAAATGATCATGGAAGGGGATAATGGGATTGAAATGTGTACAACCAATAAATTTTTTATATAGAATTAAAACTTCTGTGTTAAAAAAATCAGTGTGTGAAATTGGTAATCAAAAGGATTAATTCACAAAAGGTAATATAATAAAAAGGATGATGAATAGAATCTCATACCATGAGAGGGTGCATCTAAACCCTTCAGAAGAGGTTATTAAGAGGGTGATCATTATTTTTATTGATTTACGGAGTGTTTTGGAGATAAATGTCATATATAATGGAATTTTATTGACTAGGATATGAATAATGGGTGGGTTTTTTTCTGAAAAGGAGAGTATAATTATTAATGAATTTATAACCCTATTATTTGGACATAATATATTAGACTAATCATAACCAAAAACCATCACATGGTTATTTCACACTATTTTTAATAGAAGATTTATTGAAAAAATATTATTAGTTTATGAAGAGAATAAATTAATATAATAACATTATTGTTGTGGAACTGATTGATTTTCATAATGAAATGTTTCTAAAACCATTAAATATAAAATTGGTATGGGGGGATTTTTATAGATTTATAAAATTATTCTAATAACATCCAAAACATGGTATATGAAATGGTAAAACTATTATTGGTCATGAATCCCATTTATAGTATATATAAAATCAACTTTGGGCTATTTTAATTTCATAATACATAGCATATATTGATACGAAATATAAATTTTACATAAAAAATTAACATTCTATGAGAATTGTGAAAAATGTACAATTAGATAATTTCTACAAGCTTTTTTCAAAAATTGATATATATTTCTCAATTTAATTTATGAACATAAGCATTTATAATTATTTTTTAAAAAAAATTATTTAAATATACTATGTTTCAGAAAAAAATTTACCAGTATACAAATTAAATTGGAAATCATTACATTAAATTATAATTTTTATTTAAATATATATTTTTTACTAAAAATATGCAATCAAAATAAACATTATTTAATGTTTCTATAATTTAACCCAAATATTTTTTTCTTGAAAATATTTGTTTACCAACAATATAATTATGTATTCATTGTATAAAAATATTATTTTTATGAAAAATATTATATAATCATGTATAAATATAAATTAATAATGAAAATGGAGAAGTATAATATATTTTTTATTAAAAAATAAAAATATTTATTCAAATAGGGTTGATAAGAATAAACCACATTACATGAGCATATTTCATTATGGTAAGGTGTGAGATGGGAGAACATTATTCGATGTATCAATGAAATATTGTGTGGGTGGTGATCTTAGAAAACATGAAATATCAATACTAGTTTTCATTGTTTTTTTATGGTTCAGTCGTATTTTGGTATTGAATAATGAAAAATGTTGGGGAATCCACCTCCCTCAAAAGATCCAACAAATGGGCTCATAGGCTACAATCCTACTATATGAGGTCATAACATCTTCTTTAAATTTCAATCATATTTAATAATTACCCCTTATATATAAAACATTAACAGAAATAATAGAAGGACTACATTTCTAATAGTTGTTATCTTTAGTAGAATTTTATATTTGATATATACATATATTGTCTATATTTTTAAATTTTACAACTGGAAAATGAAATATAGTTCATTTTTTATATAACTACATTATTTTTTAAGGAATTTATTTATTAAAAAGGGGTTTGTTATATAAAATTTGGGTTCATTATATTCTTCCCAAATTAAGAAAAGTATCCCTTTTAAATTTTATTCCATACAATAAAATGGATTTGGGGACTTCTAATTTATCACATCAAACGTTTACCATGATTCATACTCCACATTATTTTTATACTATAGTGATTTGACATTATGATTTATATTGTTTGATAGGACCATGTTTGTATGATCTATGATCCACAATTTCTTCTTCTTATATTTATATTTGTTTTCCAATGGTACACCCTTGAGATTCAGTACATGCATGTGGTATGGTTTCAACCTCTGTATGAGCGATACATTGAACCCATGATTTAAATAATCGAGGATAGGAGTGTATTCATGTTTATTGAATTCAACTATGATTCCATAAAGGATCTCAACGTGGTTTATGTATCTAGGAAAACAAAATATCTTCATCCAAGGTATTATGAGTTTCCCTAGTGATATACAATGGAACACCATATCTCTAACCACAAACACTATACCTATTTGATGATTATCTATGCATAATATATGTAAAAATTTTGGGAATTTCATTTAATGATGATAGTTTTGAAACAAATCTTTCATCACTCTGATTAGATGAGGTTCAATCCATTTCTACTCTCTATCTTTATCCAAACATGAGGGAGTTTGACACCTCATCCTATATGAACCTCATAAGGATATATAAGAATGATATAATGGAAACTATGGTTATATAATAACTCTTATTTTGGACGGTTTTGAACAGAAAATTCTTTTAAATCCAATGAAAATAATTTCAACATATTACATTTTGGTTGATTGGTTCCCTTAGACTCTTTGTATATATGAGCATGATATATAGTAAAATAACTTAGCTCTCTTGAAAATAAATGTTGATGTATTCAAAATAATATTTTGTTTAAACTATAATCTTGGTCTGATAAAATATAGAGTGTTACTCTAGGTAGTCATACCACTTCACATACATATATCATAGTTAATTTGTTATAGAAGAATTGTTCATTTATAAAAATTAAATAAATTAACATTGTATAGAAAACGAAAAATATCAAAGTGGAATTATTTCATTTTGATGTCCTAGGGAGTACAATGAAATAATCTAATTCAATTTTTTCATTTAAATACTCTTATGGGGAATGGTTTCGTCATACCCTCAGACAACTCTCATTTGTAATTTACATAAAGTCATACTGAAAATAAATAAAAAAAATATTCTTCATCATTATATCAAACTAATTATGTTTCTTCATCTATATATACATATTAGTTATTCTTTGACGGATATGGATGTATGAATTATGTGCATAATCCAAAGGGACCATCATTGGTCCTAGATTTTCATAGACTTTTTTTATGCTTCCAATCCACATAAATCCATAATTACAAAAATATGAACTCTTGAATATTCAATACCATTCAATGTACTTCCTCATCACCTTTTCTGGTATATTAAATCCTCTCTATAATTGATGGTTTAGATGTTTTTAGAGAAATGAGAGATGATATTCATTTTATGATTCCCATTTCTGTCCATGATGGAAATGAAAATTAGATCCCATTAAATATTTGTCCTGGTTAACATTGTATGATCCATTCAACTAAGTGAATCTAATTATTTCCTCCAACCCTATATAATAAAGGATTAAATATTCATAATCATTTATCCATTAAAAAACCTTCATTTATACATATATAATTTTTTTCTGTGTATATATATTTAGGCTTATAATATGGATATATATGTACTGATTATCCCCATAGCGATAATATGAAGTCATATTTAATGTGAAGATAACTCTAAGCATTTCAAAATTAGGTGTCGAGTAGTTCCACTCATTCATCATTAGTTTGAAAGAGTCACATGATGTCACTATTTTAATTTTAATGATTACACAACCCTAGAACTTTTTGGACACATCATTATAGATTAACGATACATCCCCATTTGAGGGTAATGCAAGTAAATGAGTTATGATTAGACTCTTATTTAACGCTTTGATTCTCTAAACACATTAATTGGTCCGAATTTGTTTTACTCCATTCCATGTTAGTTTGGTTAGTTTTTTTACAATAAGAATAAATTTCTCACCAATCGTTGATATTACCCAACTAATCCATAAAAATAATTGATTTATTTCACGTATGATGTTATATACCATCCTTAAATTTCGTCTTTGTTCTAAGGATTCCTAGATATTCAATTCATGGTGATAAATCAAAATATGAATGTTAAATACACCATAAAAAGAGTGATTCTGTATACATCACATATAACATTTCCATTGGAAATGTATTCAATGAAAAATTAAAATTCTCCTCATGTTACAAATTTCTTTCTCAGTGGATAGATTTACATTCAATAAAAGTAACATGAATTTATCAAAATAATAAATAATTAATCTACTCATTCTGTTCATAAATATTTTTGGATAATTATTAAGTCCAAATATAATCAAAATCAACATGTATTTCTTGTTATATGTTTGAAATGATTTCTATGTTTTATAAATTTCCATAACCATTAAATGATTATAACTAAATAGAATACCCACCAAAACAAATTTTTAGGTTCCCTAGAAAAATTTAAACAAGTATTCAATCCATGGATGATGATACAGATTCATCATCATGTCCTTTTTTGAATCATGATAATCAATGCATATGAAAATTGGATAATCATTCTTCCTCAGGAAAAGGGTAGGAACACCCTATAATGATACAATGGGAAATATATACCCATTATCTAGATTCTATTATATTTTTAATCTCTTAAGGTTTAATAGTGTCATTTCTATTTTGAGTAGTGGATATTTAAAATAAAACAGGTAGATGATTTATTAATAACTCAACATCTCATCTATCAAGAAGACCCGATAATAATTTAAGAAACACATCAACTAAAATATCATACAATGGGAATATCTCAATTGAATATCAAATCATTAGTGTCAATGTATTGATCAAGATATTATTATTCATCATATAATAATATCAATACATTAGATGATCATTTGGATTGGAATACATCTTCATTTGTACACTTGTAAAAAATTATATGATGAATTGTGATATAGAGGGTAATATCCATATCCATAAAATTTATATTGGATTAATACTAGGAGACACAATACATACCAATGATAGTTTCAAACATATAGTTGCCTTATGGAGGGGCAGAAAAACCCATGTAACGAAAGGAAACTTTCAACGATCCAAGATAAAATTAATAAATTAAGGGAAACTCAGGGATACCGTGGAAGTTGCGGTGACATCGAGGATGAATCCCTGAAAAAACCATCCTATAGTAAGGTTTTGTACAATGGGACTAATGTAGTTGTGGTTGATGGCGCGTTCCAATCTGTTCCTCCTAGGAAAGCCAGAAGTAAGAAAGATTATTCTTATCTGAAGCCAACTATGGTCACCAGGTATCACGGTCCCACAGAATTTGATTCTGATTGGTATGGTGATTATGATGATTCATATGAGTTTGAATATGATGTTTGGTCTATTTTGGGACTTCTTGGAATGAGGGCATAATTCTTGTATGACCCCATCGTTTTACCTTGCTGTAATGTTTTTTCCTTTTTTAATAATAGGGCTCTACCCGATCTTTTGTCTAGAAATATTATATTATATTAATGAATTTGTTGAGTGATAATAAAATAGAATCCTCTATATTCATTAATAAATTTCATGTGTACATGACTCTAATTCATTTTTAGGATCCAACTCAATAGTAGTGATTTAATATGTTCATCCTTCCCCTTTTGATTTCTTGGTTATTTTCACTAGTTATTTTATAAATGAATCAGATTATTTCATTGGTTCTGATTTTTTCCTTTTTCCATTAAGTTTAAATACTATAAAATATATTTTGAAATGGAAAGAGAATTCATTTAATATATAACCTATGTGGGTATCTTCTATAAACATTCAGAAGCTTGGTGAACCACCTGGTGATGCCTAAATAATATCTATTTCTGATGCATTCCACCAAGACTGTACATTATGAATATGACATGAATATCAATCCCCAAATTGAGGCTTTCCAAATTCATGAAAGATCCACCATCTAGATTAGAAATGTCATATCATTTATAGAAATAGTACAACATGTTATTGTTTTCTCCTTTCATGGATTACTACTTATATCTAGCATCCTAGTTGGAGTCTCCATCATTGATTTGAGTCCTTTTTTTAACTGATTTTTAATTCCATATTGATGTCAATGATATTTTATAATGTTTCTTCTATCTCAATATAGAATTCACCATTGGTTATCGTATATTGTAATGTTGGGAATGTAAGGGAATCATTAGATGATGGGATTATAGGGAATCAGAAATTTTATCCTATATTTTAGAGATCTCATAAGTGAAGAATATTTGGTGTTGATCCCAAGGCATCCAATGTCATAAAATGGGTGGCAGACGCTTGGGTCATAAGGAATATAATTGTTTTTACCAAAGGCATCCCATTATTAATATATGTTGAGTATATTTTATGTAACTCCCCATCATTTTGAAAATAAATATTAAATTCATTTTATAATCTAGCCATCAAACACAACATTTCCTCTACTATGATTGGAATTTCAAATAACGGTCATCTAAAGTTGTGACCAGTAAGCCATTCGGAGTCTTTTAGAACAAAGATGATTTTTGGGGAAATGTAACATACCATAATGAATAGTAATATGACCCTATTGAATAGTAAATAATGATGTTATTTTATTTTATTAAGATAATAAGATAATTATTTCTTAATTGATTTTTCAATGTGATATAAAGCTAATTATACCATCAAATTGTTATTTTTCTTTGTAACTACATTTTTATTTAAATATTAAATTTATAATATATAGAAAATTATTTTTGAAAAGTATATTTTATTTTTTAATTCTATAAGTTGATAAATGGTAGGGGAGAATTTTAAGGATTTTTCTAAATTACTATAATTTTTCATGAATAGTAAAGAATACAATTTTGATTTTTCGGTAGATTCATGACATCATATTGATATAATAATTAAAATAAAAGGATGGCCAACTTTTGTACAGTAACATTTGACATGAGGTGTCCCAAATAGATAAAACCATGAGAAAATACCATGGGAAATCCCATGGTTTGGAAAAAACCACTAATGAGGTGTCCCTTTGAAATTATTAAAAATCTCCCCCTCTTTTTTTATAAATACCCACTCATCCATTAGTTTTCTTTCCTTACAAGGTAAGGGAATCCTTTATCCTCCTCTTTTAGTCGACACTTATTTTATGTTATCTCTGTGAATATCCATTATAATTTGTTGGGGTTTGATTTTATGTATTCTTATTACTATAATTTTGAATTAAATATTATGAGTTACCCTTTTTCTCTCATCATTTCTTTTTATAAAATTTTATGCAACGCTGTTAGGCTGCCAAAATTTCATAAGGGATCTCTCACCTTTTCACTTATTTTCAATATCATAATTTTACTTTTTCTCTCCTCACATCCTCTATCCAAACGACCTTGATATACTCTAGTATCATCAATATACTGGAATAATATCATGTGAATGGAAGACCCATCACCAATATTCTTACTCCCTCCAATTTATTTTTATGAACGAAATCAACGTCCATGAGGTTCCAATTTATAACCTTCATGGATGAAGAAGATTCGTTCTTCAATTTCTCCTTAATTTCTGGTCATGAAACTATTTTAATGGTTGAAATATACTATTATACATATTTCATAACCTGATTAAAATTCAAAAACCTGTACATTTACATATTATTAAATCATATGACAAAACTAGTTCATAACAATCGAAATACTACCAAATAATCGAAGTGGTTGTCATCTAATAATTCATCCTCATTCTATGTACCAAAATGATTGAAATGACCATTAACAACTCTGGATGTTCATTAATAATATTTAATTTAATTTCTTGAGATTTATAACCATTTCAAATGAACATCATTACTAAAAAATAAGTGAACAGATTACGAAAATCAAGAAAACAAACTCTCAATAATGATGCAATTCAATATAATAACTTATAAATAATAACATAAATGATCTAAACAGAATTATGATAAAGTTAATAAATGTCTATTTGGTTCTGAAAAAACATTTTGATATATATAATTTCCTATTCCAAGACCTAATGATCAATAGGGGAACACATTCAGACTTAAGGTAAGGGTTTTCCACCCGAACATCGATTTCCATTCAGGTTATTTTCATTTTCCAAATTACCTCAATGAAATTGTTATGTATTATTATATACTCAACATTAATTCTATTTGAGTGCTTTATATTTTTACACAAACCATAATCCTTCATTATTTTATGGTTAGTTACATATTTTAAATTGTTCTTACAAATTGTTCTTGAAAAACAAGCCTGATTCAAGGGAATATCTCAATTTCATACCTATTTTCAATGGAATTATCTAATCTGTTTTTGGAAAACATTATATATATAAAATCACTAATTTTTTTGAAAATAATATCTTACGTCACTTCTAGTTTTATAGAAATATTTTTTCCAAAATAACGCTTCTTTTCAATATAAAAGATTATTTATTTCAAGAATTGCCTGATGATTTTATAAGAGTATCCTTATATATTTCATCCCTCTTGTTGATTCTTATGTATTATTTGGATTAGAATTCCATTGTATCATCTGGTATACTTAATTTAATGGTTTGTGATTGTTTTTTCTATTGATGTTCTATATTAAAACCATTCACGAGTTTACATTGAATGGTTAGGGTTTCTGCTTAATGTTTGGGGAATGATATTTACATTTCATATATTAATTTCAATATGAATGTTTATATTGATTATGTTTATCCCCATTCATAGGAGAAATGCATTGGATATATTATGTGTTCGATGGAGCCCGCTATATCCCCATGGTGCATCAGTAGGTTGCATGAGACAAACTATGGTCTTGGCACAAGGCCTTGACAAAAAGATTATTTATGGTATTGGAACAAGGCCTTGACTATATGTTTATATTGCCCTGCATTATTCATTACCTCATTATGAATATAGTATTTATGGTTCATGTAGTTATTCGACTAGTTTAATAGCCATGATTATGTTATGTAATGGGCCTATTTACATAGCTCATATTTCTACCGTATTATGTTCATGCTTATTTCAAAAGGCATGTGTTTTCAATTATTCACCATGTCTAATGTTTCAGTAATCTTCTGCTGTATTTTTTACCCTTAATAAGAATTTTATCTCACCCCATTATGATGATTTATTTTCATTGGGAGAGAAGAATTATATTATTAATGACATGATGAAATAATAAAGGAGTTATGGAATTTGTCTAAGTAGTTTTAATGTTGTTTTTCATTTCATGTAGTAATGATGAACTTATGTATGTATCTTGTTTCCAATAATACTAAACTATTTGGTCCTTTGGGATTCTTATTCCTTGTTTTTAAGACAATTTAACCAATAAGGCATGAGCTCTGGGTAACAAGGGTCAGCTCCATAAAGTTGGTATCAAAGGAAGTTTGGTAGAATACTTGTAAACTACATTTAGAAAATGTAGAATTGGGGAAGAGTCCAAAAGTTAGTATTTGAAGATATAAATGAAATAATGTCCTGGTATTTTGGTAAGAAGTATATTATTTTGATCTTTCAAGGAATACATCCCAGTTTGGATAAAGGAAGCTCTGGAACATATGATTCATGGGATAAAACCCGAAAACACTACATTGAGCATGACTCGAATGAGAAATAGTGCATGAAAATGGGACATGATACACTATTGGTTATGACACTCCCAAGGGATATTCTTAGGATAATTCAAATTTTCTTTACAAGCCATTATGATTGATTTAAATGTAATATTTTCCTCAAAGATACCATTTTTTTGAATATGGGATTAGCCATGCATAGGATCTCAATTTTTTCTAAGTATTTTGTGATGTTATGTTTATACAATATGATACATAACCTAATCTAGTGTATGCCATTATCTAGAGATAGATCTTAGTGGAAGGAATGTAAAATGTATGAACACATGTGTCCCCTACATGGATTTCCCTCCGATGTAAGATAATGATATTGACTCTAGTAATGAGAAAATCATATCTATATTGGGAAAACATACTCAGGTTATGAATAATACCCTTACTCGTATGGAATATCTAGATCCAACACATGGATAAGGTATTTTAGAATGCTTTATGCGAAAACAACCTCTATCATTCAATGGGACTACAAACCCATTTGTAGCAGAGCAGTAGATATGGTCCCTTGAGATGATATTCATCACTTTGGGATGTAATAAAAGAGTGAAGGTTGTCATGGAATCTTATCATCTAATGGGTTATACAGATTAGTGGTGTTACTTAATCGAAAACACATAAGAGGAAGAAGGAAGAGAAATGATAGAATGAAGGGATTTTAAGGAAATCTTATTAGAAAAATATTTCCCTCGTGAACAACGAGCTGGTGTGGAGAGAACATTCTTGAATCTGAGGCTGAAGGAGGATGAAAATGTTCCCAAGTATGATGCCAACAATAAATGTCTACAAAGGCATGTTGTAGACTGCATATGTAATCCATGGAGTAAAATTTATCGATTATTTAATGGTTGAAAACAATTCCTTTTAAGGGCTCTATTCTTCCAATGATTTTAATCATATGATGATAGAGTCTCGGGTTCTATCAATACAGAAAACAAATTCTCTATGTCTCATGACATTAAAGAAAATAATGAGAAGAATAGGGTTGTGGAAAACTCTGGGAATGGATATAAGGAAATGGGGAATAAGGGAAGAGTTGAATTTCCATCATGTAGTAATTATGGGAAAAACACCATGGCACTTGCCAAAAGGTAATAAGAGTCTATTACAAGTGAGGAGAAAAAGGCCACCTATCTTGAGACTATAAGGGGAAGAAAGAAGCTCCCAATGTTATGTGCTACAATTGCAGGGATATGGGACATTATGCACATGAATGTCCTAAGTGTTAGGGAAATGTTCATCAAATAAGGCCAAGGGATCAAGGCCAAGCTTATATAGTCACAAATATGGAGGTTGAAGTTCCTAACAATGTTCTGGGCGATGCATTGATTGTTTCATCCAACTTAGATAATACTTTATTTGATTTTGGATCATCACATTCATTTATATCTGTCCAATTTTCCCAGAAAATTAGATACGTCCAATTTATTTTAAGAATGGAGTTAACAGTCAACACACCTAGTGGATGTATCATTTCAACAAAGGCATGTCGATTAGTCCCCCTCATAACACATAAATTTTCTTTAGTTTCTAACCCTATCATCATACCAATGGTTGAATATGATATAATTCACGCTGTGGATTGGCTCTCAAATTATGTTTCAAAGAACTATTTCAAGAAGAAGGATGTTACAATTTTAAAGAATGGGGTAGAATCCCTTTTTTTAGAGCAGAAACCTCACCATGTGATTATCATCTAGATCAACCCCCAGTAGCTCTACTAAATTCAATTATTGGGGAGGAAGGTAATGAAATAAATATCAGTGATGAGAAGAATGTACAGATAGAGGACATACCTATTGTGAAGAATATGTTGACTTCATTCCAGAGGATTTACCTGGACATTTTCTAGAGCAGGAAATTGAGTATTCTATTGACTTAATTCTTGGTTTAAGGCCCATATCAAAGACCCCATAAAGAATGGCCACTTTAGAGTTAGTAGAACTAAAGATACAACTGGAGTAATTGAGTGATAAATGATTTATTTTCCGTAGTGTTTCTTCATGGGGAGCCCCTGTCCCCTTTGACAAGAAGAAATATAGATCCATGAGGATGTGAAATGATTATAGAGAAATCAATGCTATTAAGATAATGAATAAGTATCCTCTACCGTGAATTGATGATTTATTTGATCAACTTCTTGGAGCCCAAAATTTTTCTACGATTGATCTTTGATCTGGATATCGTCAGTTGCTTGTAAGGAGGGAAGACATTCCAAAATTAGCTTTTTTAAACTACATATGGGCATTACAAGTTTACAGTAATGCCTTTTGGACTAACTAATGCACCATCTATCTTCATGGATCTAATGAACATTGTTTTCAAGGATTATCTTGATGAAATTGTTGTGTTGTTTATTGATGATAATCTAGTATACAATAAGATCTATGAAGATCACGAAAATCACTTGCACAATATTCTAAAGACACATAGAAGAAATAAATTATATGGGATGTTTAACAAATGTGATTTTTGGATCCAATCATTTGCCTTTCTGGGCCACATTGTCTCCAAGGATGGAATTTTTGTAGATCCTATGAAGAGAAAGGCTGTGCAAGAATGGCCTACTCCAAAAAACGTAACAGAGGTATGTAGTTTTATTGGTTTAGCTGGTTATTAATGGCATTTCATTCAGAACATTTCTCGTTTATCCAACCGAATGAACAAGCTCACACCAAAGGGGGTGAAGATCGTATGGACAAAGGACCCTGAAGAATGATTAGTAGAATTTAAGAGGAGGTTATTGAATGCTCCGAACCTAACACTGCCATCGAGGAATGAAGGGTTTGTTATCGATATTGATGCATCCAAGAAAGGACTTGGTTGTGTCGTTATGCAGAATGATCGAGTGATTTCCTATTCACATAGATATCTAAAAATTCATGAACAAAACTATCCAACTCATGATCTTGAGTTAGCAATTGTAATCTTTGCTCTACCGATTTGGATGCAATACCTCTATAGTGAAAAATGTCAGATATATGAAGATCATAAGAGTTTTAAATATATATATTCTCACATAATGAACTAATCATGAGACAAAAGATATGGATTGAGCTACTCCAAGACTATGATTTGAAAATACACTACCACGTGGGGATAGAAAATAATGTAGAAGATGATTTTAGCAGAAATGATCAAGGATTTATGAATAATATGAGAGTTGAAATGGAACATTTGTTCATGGATTTAGTAAAGATGGATATGGGAATTATCATGGAAGGTAACACATCACTGCATTTACAGATAGTTTCCAAAACTTCTTTACTATAGATGATAAAAATATCTCAGGCCGATGATCAGGAATTTCCTAAGAAAATTAATACTACAAATGATGGGAAGTTTACTTACTTCATATGTGAAGGTGGAATTTTGAAACTCGGGAAGTGGATTTATGTTCCCTCTATTCCTATTCTAAATAAGGATCTATTGGATTTTGTACATATCTTTAATTTCACAATACACCCTGCTAGCACAAAGATGTATCGATATCTCCGAGAAAACTTTTGGTGGGAAAATATGAAAAGGGAGATTGATGAATATACATAAAAGGGATTATTATGTCAACAAGTGAAGGCTAATAGGGAAAAGTCTATGGGGATGATGCAACCACTACCCTTTACAACATGGATGTTGGAGACTATTACCATGCACTTTGCCAATGGACATTCAAGGACACCCAGAGGAAACAAAGCTATATGGGTCATTGTGGATTATCTTACAAAGACTGCTCAATTCATCACTATTCGAGAGGACTTCTCATTGGATCAAATTTCATAGATTTACATCAATGAAGTGGTAAGGCTTCATGGAGTACCACTATCTATTGTATTCTACCGTGATCCCAGATTCACCTCAATGTTCTGGAAAAGTCTCCAACATACTCCATGCAATGAACTAGACTTCAGTATAGGCTAACATCCTCAGACTGATTGCCAATCTGAGCGGACTATTCGGACACTGGAAGACATGGTGAGAGCATGTACTATGGAATTCAAATGGGGATGGGGCCAATAACTTACACAGTTTGAATTCTCCCACAACAACAGTTTCCACTCGAGCATTTGAATGGCCCCATCTGAAGCCCTTTATGGGAAAAGGTGTAGAACACCATCGTATTGGATTAAATTCAGTCATTGTAAGCTTCTATGACCAGAAATTGTTGAAGAAATGGGGGAGAATGTGAAAAGAAATTGGTAGTATATCAAGGAAGCCCAAAGTCGAAAGAAGAGTTATGCGAATAACCATCGAAGAGACCTTTAATTAAATGTTTGAGACCTTGTATTTCTACACATATCTCAATGGAAGTAGGTCATGGGTTTTGGGAAGAAAGGATAACTATGTCCCAGGTATATCAACCCCCATTAAATCCTTCATAGAGTTAGAGATGTGGTCTTTTGACTGGCACTTACACATACAATGTCGAAGGTACATGATGTCTTTCATTTGTCCCTCTTATGGAAGTACATACAAGACCGTTCACATGTACTCTCTTTAGAGGTGGTACAGTTGGAGGATGATCATTCCTATGAGGAGAAACCAGTGAAAATCATGAATAGTAGAGACAAATTTCTACGCTACAAGACTACTCATATGGTCAAGATACTGTGGTGGAACCATAAGTACAAAGAAGCAACATGGGAACTAGAGGAAGCAATGAAAGAAATTACCCCCAACTATTTTTGTCCTAGATTGTAAAATGAAATTTCAAAAACGAAATTTTTTTAAGTAGGGGAGAATGTAAAACTCTAAGATTTTGAAAATAAATATAGAACACATTTTATAATTAATCCATTAAACACAACTTTTCCTCTACTGTGTTTGGAATTTTGAATAACGACCCTCTAGAGTTGTGACCAGTAAGTCATTTGGAGTCTTTTAGAAAAACTTGATTTTTTTGTTAATAGTTACATACACTTATAAAGAGTATTATGAATATTAATATGACTCTCATTAATACTAAATAATTATATTTTTTATTTTCTTTCTAAAATAATATAATGAGATCTTAAATTATTTTTCAATGTGATATAAAATGTAATTATACCTTTAAATTGATATTTTTCGAATTAAAACTGATTTTATTTAAAAATCAAATTAATAAAATTTGGAAACATATTTTTGAAAAATAGATATCATTTTTTTAATTATACACGTTTAATAATGTTATGGGTTAATTTTTGGGATTTTTATAAAATACTTGATTTTTTTGTGAAGAGTAAAAAAATACAGTTTTTATTTTTCAGTAGTTTAGTGACATCACAATGACATAATAATTAAAATAAAATCCTGGTAGACATGTGTACATTATAATATGACATTTTATGTCCCAAGTGGATATAACCATAGGCAAATACCATGGAATGACTATGTTTTGAAAAATACCACTAATGAGGTGTCCTTTTGAAATTATTAAACAAATCCCTCTATTTTTCTATAAATACACACGCATACATTCATTTTCATTCATTAAAACTTCCTTATCATCGAAGATATAGTGGTTTACCCTCTCTATAATTCCTCCCAAAGGTGTCCCTAGGCCCCTAAGGTCCCAACCCTCATGTTATAGGAGGTACACTATAATGTGTGAGAATCCTTCACCATCCTTTTGTAGTCGACACTTATTTTTTGATATCTCTTAGAATTTCCATTCTAATATGTTGGGGTTTGATTTTATGAATTCATAATACTGTAATTATAATTTCCATATGATGAGATACCCTTTTTCTCTCATCATTTCAATTTAGGAATTTTTAAGCGACGCTGTTAGGCTACAAAATTTTCATAACGGAACTCTCACCTTTTCCCTTATTTTCTAGATCATATCTTTTATTTTTCTCTCCTCACATCCTCTGTCCAAATGAACAAGATAAAATAAAATTTCATCTATAAAATAGAATAATATCATGTTAATGGATGAACCATCATCAATATTCTTACTCCCTCATTTTTATCATTATAAATGAAATCAATGTCCATGAGGTTCCAATTTATATCCTTCGTGGATGACGAAGTTTCATTCATCAATTTCTCATTAATTACTGGTCATGAAACCATTTTAATTATTAAGCCATACTATTATACATTTATCATAATCTAATTAATATTTTGTAACCAGTACATGTAAATATTATTAAATAATATGACAAAACTAGTTCATAATAATCCAAATACATCCAAATAATTGAGGTGGTTTTCATCTAATGATTCAACGTCATTCCTTATAACAAAATTATGGAAATGACCATTAAAAATTCTGTATGTTCATAAATAATATGTAATTTCAATTCTGGAGATTTAAAACCATTACACATGAACTTTATTTCTTAAAAATAAGTGAACAGGTTATGAAAATCAAAAAACAAACACTCCGGAACGACAAAATTCAATATAATAACTTTTAAATAATAACATAAATTAAATAAAAAGAATTCTTATAAACTAAATATATACTTATTAGGTTATTAAATATTTTATTGATATGTATAATTTCATATTCTCGGACCATATGATCAAGAGGGGAACACATTCAGACTTATGGTAAGTGTTTTTACACCCGAACTTCCATTCCCATTCGGGTTGTTTTCATTGTCTAAATTACCTCAATGTAATTATTAAGTATTATTATATATTCTAAAAATAAATTCTGTGTGAGTGATCTATATATGTACACAAACCCCAATCCTTCTTTATTTTATGGTTATTTACATGTTTTAAAAGGATCTTTCAAGTTGTTTCCGAAATACAAGCCTCATTCAAGGGAATATCTCAATTTCTTGCCAAACATAATTGTAAATCTAAATTTTTTTTGGAAACCATTATAACAATAAAATCACTGATGTTTTATTGAAAATAATATGTCACTTCACTTCATGTTTTATACAAAGATGTTATCCAAATGAACTCTTCTTTTCAAAGTTAAAGAGTACGTATTTCAAGAATTACTCGAAGATTTTATAAGAGTATCTTCATGTATTACAACACTCTTGTTGATTATTATGTATTATTTCTATTAGTATTCCATATTATCATGTAAAATATTTAATTTAGGATTTTATCATTATTTTTTCTATTTGTGATCTATCTTTAAACAATTCATCAGTTTACATTGAATGGTTAGTGTTTTTGTTTAATGTTCGGGGAAAGATATGTACATTTAATATATTAGTTTCAATTGGAATGTGTATATTGATTATGTTTATCCGTTTCCATATGAGGAATGAATTATACATAGTAAGTGTTGGGTGGGGTCTGTTATTTCCCCTCGATACATTGGTAGGTCTCATGAGACAAACTACAGTCTTGGCACAAGGGCTTGACAAAATGATTATTTATAGTCTTGGCACGAGGCCATGACGGTATGGTTATATTGTCCAACATTATGAATTAACTCATTATAAATATAATATTGATGGTTCATGTGGGTATTAAACTTTTAGAATACCCATGATTATGTTATGTAATGGAAATATTTTCTCGTCTCATATTTCTACAATATTATGTTCATGTTTATATCTAATGGCATGTGTTTTCATTTATTCACCATGATTAATGTTTATGTTATGTTCCTCTGTATTGCTTTCCCATACTAAGAATTTGAGCTCACCGATGTATTATTTTTTGTTTCCATAGGGTGATAAGAGTGCTATTATAAATGACATGATGAAATAACCTAGGATTTATGGATGTTGTCTAAGGAGTTTCTATATTGTTTTTCATTTCTTGTTGTAATGATGAATTTATGTATATATCTTGATTCCAATAATACAATACTACTAGTTCCTTTGGGATGATTATTCATTTTTTGTATTCCAATTTAACCAATAAGGCACCGACACTAGGTATCAGGGGTTGGGTCCTTAAATTTTATGTAAGAAATATTCTTATCGCCTTATGGTGGCATGTTTGTGGATAAGCATATCCCCTAAGGGGATATATAACACTTGATATTGATTAAATGATTACCTAGGGCGTAATAAATAAGACTTATGATTTGGTTATCTATTTCCATAATGGTGAATATTTACCGCAAGGAGGGTTTAGTTTTGTGTGTTCCCAGAGAGAATATTTCACACATTAGATTTTATTGAGTTTAGAGAAATATTTCATCATCGGTAGAGATGGCCACATATTGGTATTTTTTTGTGATGCTGTGGTTTTATGATTAAACCACATGGATGTACCCCATCTGTATTTGGATTTCATGAATTAAAATTATGGAGTTGTCCTACAAACCCAATTTTGAAATAGGGATATCAAATCAAGAAAATTAATTCCATAGTTTAGGTTCATGGGTCATGAAATGTCCATATTGTTTAAAATCATATTAAATGGATTCTCATATCGGGGAAGGAGAATAAATGGGGGATGGTGTGGGGAATATACATTAAACATTACCATAGTGTTAGGATCTTCCATGTTGTGGAGTGAGATGTAATTTTATGACGATCTAACATGATGAATCTTTTGTTTATTAATGAGTGTAGGATGTGCACGATCATTCCAGGAAAGTCATACATGCGGCATATTTATTTTATCTCACATTCTAATGATTCATTTTCAAATCATTTTATGATTATTATACTATATATTTTAACTCCACATGATTAAAACGTAGTGATATTTTGTCTTATGTCATGAAACATTGATTTTTTGGGTCCCAATCCATGGGAGATAATTTCCATGTTAGAGAGGATGATCAAATAAAATACTCTCTATCATGATTGCTCTGTAGTTTCCCTTCACAATTTCATTCTTTGGTCATTAATTTATACTAATGATGTTCCTTTGGGAAGAATATGCCATATAAATTCCATAGAGGAGTGGAAATAAATGTTCCTAATGTTCTGGTGTTGATTATTAGGATAAAAAGGAATTAACGTGCATATGTTTATGTTATAATTTAAGTAAATGTTTTAGGAAATTCATGAATCTTAGTGGGAACAAATGAGTGTTGGTGATAACAATTAATAATAAATTCTGGGTGTGTATGTACCGGTTCAATATGTGTATAGGGATCCTTGGTGCTTAAAATTTTCAACATGGAGATAGTTGAATGGTATATGTATAGAGATTTCTCATGTACGGGTTTGTTGAATACTAGGTTTCATGAATGTAGTGTGATTCATGAAGTTTATTTGTCTCACAATATAATATGTTTCTAAAATTTGTTGGCACAATGAAAAAGTAATGTCTTAGATCCAATGAGGTTGTTTTCATGAATAACAATTATATCATGAAAAAGAATACCCAAAAAGGAATATTCTAACATAAACATTATGAAAACTCATGAAAGGAATATCAACCATAGTTTGGGTCACTAAAAATCAGATGATAGATTTTTTTTCTTTTTGATGGAAACCATAAAAATACATCTCCACATTAGATTTTGAATCATAGAGTTCTTTCTATAAAGATCATTGGCTAGAATTCCAGTGGAAAAATATTATAAAATGTAGATCATGAAATGGTAATTATATCCATATCATATGTATGAAAATTAATTTCATGTAATATAATGGCATGAAAAAATTATTGTAAAAATCATGAAATTGGAGGTGTTCTAATTACATACCCACTCTACATGGAGGTCACTACCTAGACATCAACACAGACTAGATACCAATGTGAATCGAAGTACCCTTTCGTGCAGGTTAATACCAAAACATCTTCATGTACCAAAGACCCCCGCAAATAATTGATACATTGGAAGGAGGTTACCAATACATCATAGGATTTTCATACATTGATATCACATTTTTAAATATATTCATTACATGATACAAATAAATTCTAGATGACTATATTAGTTTAGTTCCTTTGGAAACCTGGAAGAAATTATTCTAATCTGGTGAAATATCATGAATCATTCCCATAATGATATTATTAGAACTCAAACAGACAACCTTTATTTATAACTTGAGGTAAGTAAACATAATAATGGGTGAGACCATATGTTCAATAATGGTAAAAATAAAAGATACATAATCATTTCATTATCATGATTATTGAAAACTTGATCATAAAATTTGACAAGAAATAACTTCATATCTAATAACCTAAAAAGGAATCATGGAATTATAGACTGGCAGTTCATAAGACATGAATATTAAGGGAATCAAAGAACATAACCCAAGAGATCAAAAATTTGACATAATAAATTAAATTATATAATACACAAAAGCTATTTAGATGTTGATCATGTATAAATCTAAACATGTTCACGCATTAAATTATGTACATAAAATCAAACCCCTTCATAAACATATTTTCATTAAAACTAGGAAAATAGATAATATTATGTACATGAATCCCAGGTCCACAAATGTAATAGTGATCATGAAATCTGGTTCACGCCAAACATATATACATCATGATTTTTTCTTACATACTATAATCATTGGATGGAGATATAGCTCTGACACATTACATAATGAATACCATGCATATTAATGGAAGATTATGGAAAATAATATCAGAACCCATAAAAATAAATGAATCTTATAAACATTTAATCATAACATAACTCATATAAATGAAACATAATTCATAAAAAAAATTTCCTTCATAATCATAAATTATTTATATATTGAATAATAATAGATTAATTAGATAATATCCCTAGTAAAACATTATTAACATAAAATATTTTTATTTAAATGGATAAAAATATAGATATATTAGATGAAACCATTCATGATTAAAATATGATATTCATTTATAATTAATTTTTCTTAAATTAGAACACAATATTAAAAGAAACTAATTTTTTAATTACAACCTTATTAGATTTCAATGTAATGTCACAATCCAAATCTCATCTCCATAAAAACCTGCACCCGACCTAGCATGTGGTAAGCCTCGATGAATGTTCTCATTCCTGAAGGGCAGGCAGAAGTACTTGGGTATCATTTAATGATGTTTGGAAAAATATTACTGGAATTTAGAAACATAACAAAACAATCAATTCTAAGAAAGAGAATCTGGAATTTTAAAAAAAATAATCTTTTACAAAAATATAGAATCAAATAACAAAATTTAAAACAAAGCTCAATGAATATCAAAAAGGTAAAAATCTAAGAAGGACTAACCAATAACCACCTTAAGGAAAGTGGCACCACCCTAAATCCATCTCAACTACACAACACTATGGAGAACCACTATAATCTTGAACCACCATCGCTAAACGATTTACCAAAACCTAAAACAAACGTAGACAATCAAATATACAACCAATGTTGTATATAGGGTGTGAGCATAACCCATTTGTATTCCATCCCAAAATGATTCCATTTGATAAATGGGGGGAAAACCCTCAAGACATCATCAAAGCATTTTTGTGGTGAGTTTTTTTTGAGAAAGCGGACCTCAAAGGAGTGTCTTTTGATAAGGAAGTGAACGCTATTAATTTTGTTGACAAATGGGGCTATCATAGTGATTTTTCGGGTTCCAGAAATGTTTTTTACCACCAATGTTGACAAAGAACCATGAAAAAGGAATGAATGATCTAGAGGCAGTACAAAAAGAATATATCTATCGTGGCTCTATTTTCAATTTTTCCAAAAAAAATTCCTCAAAATAGGGAAATGGGGTAACATGATATTGGAAAAGGAAGTTGTGTGCAAGATATATGGTGGTTATGAAACTAGTGTGCTAGGTATGTATCTGGAGAAGAACATTATAAAATGTAAAAGTCATGATGTGAGTGAAATATTTTCAAATGGCCAAAAAGAGGAGGTTGTGCAAATGAAACTTGCGTTCCCAATGCGACGTCGAACATGGTTTCGCCTGCTTGAAGTGGAACTTGCATGAAAAAAGATGAATCTTCTTCCCATGGGTCATGAATACCTATAAATATTAGGTAACCCCCCTCATCTGACACAAATCAACATTAGAGAAATTTCAAGAACTAGATCACATATAGTATTCCGTGCAATTGGAGTTGTGTGAAAGATTTTGTGTTCTTTGCAAGCAAAGAATGTTGCTCAAAATAATTTAGTTGTGAAAAATGTTGAAGTTGCATGCAAGTGGTATTTTTTACCAAAAGTTGAATATTTCATGAAAGATAATAGAGTTGGGTGCAAGACATAGTAAGGGTTGTGTTTATGATTTGTGGTTTCCCAGTACACTTGGTGCAAAGAGAGATTAATCTGTGGGTGAATGTGGGACATCAACATAGTATCTATCAATAGTTAAAGATGCATATTTCATTAGAGATACTCAAAAGAACAATAGGTCTATAATCATCGAGTGGATCTTCTGAGGAATCATTGAGCTCATGTTAGTTGAGATAGCAGTGAGCTTTCATATTGTAATTGCTTGTAAAGAAGGAGGGATAATGAGTCCACACCGAACTTATAAACAGTAGTGTGCTTATAGTGAATTTGGTACATCGGCACATCGCTGGTGTATTCTTCTTTGATGTTTCACAGTGAGGTTGAACCAAGTAAAATTGTTTTTTCATGTTCATGCTTTAATTTTTGTTTATCCCTGGAATTAGGAAAGAGAGAAAAGATAGATTTGTACAATGACGAAACAAGATCAAAGGGGTTGTTGTTTCAATCTAGAATACCATGTTTCACCCCCCACTCTAGGTATCCTTCCTTGAGGACCTACCAGTTGGTATCAGTGGAAAAAGTTGATATTATTGTTTCTCTCTCAAATAGAGGTCAGAAATACCAAATGGACTCTGATCTTCAACAAGAACAATTTTTAGCAATGGAAGAATCAGATGCAACAATACAACTGCTCTATAGGAATGGATGTTTTTACAACATAAATGCATGGTATTATAGTTGATATTTATAGTGGCACTTTATCATAAGTTGATCATAGAGAATTAGATAGTGACGACAATTAAATTAATGATTTAGGGGGATCCCAATCCAATGATATCTATATGAATGTGATTTCATGAAAAATATCACATGCCGTGTGGGAAAATCTATTGAAAATAAATGAAGTATGTATAATGGTCAGAGAGGTAAAACTGAAAGTTATGTGGAATAAGTATGAAGATTTGAAAATGAACCCGAATGAGTCTGTTGATGCATTATTTGATAGGGTAAATACTATTGTGGAAGATATGTGGGGTCTTTCTGAAGTCATAGAAGACATTAAGATCGTAAATCACATCATTAGGAAAAATACACCTCATTTAAATAAAAAATCCTTAGTACTAGATGATAATGATTTGATGGAGCTAACACTAGACAATTTTCACAGTACATTGGTTTCATATGAGATGATGAATGACGATAACGAGCCTATGATATAGGCGAAATATAAGGTGTTGGCATTCAAAGACATGAAGAATATCACCATGAAACATGTTCAGGAGGATGAAGATACTGATGAGGAGATGTCATTTATTTTATCAAATTTGAAAAGAGGAAAAGGAATTTACTAGGGGAAACATCCACTGGCTTGTTTTCTATGTGGAAGGTTGGTCATCTTGCAGCAAGGTGTCCAAAAAAGTTTCAAGAAGATGATGATGTCGATGAATTAGAAATTCTGAAGAAGAAGTCTTCAACATATGAGAAAAGGAAAGAAGTAGTTGAATATAAATTTCTTCAAAAGGAATAATATCCTTTCACAAGAATGTTACAGCTCAGATGATTCTAAGGGTGGGGAGGATGAAGAGACCAAGAACTGCAATGATCATGGAGAAAATTGTAAGGTGGTTGTTGTCTATAGTACAGATAAAAAGGAAAAAACTATCAATAATGATGATGAAGATGATTAAGGAAGAGTGACATGAAAGATGGTTTAGATGGTACTCTTTATGTGATAGATTTTTGGGGATCCAAAATAGAGAAATCCAACAATGTTATTTAGGAAACCATACTCCATATGTAACAGCAAGTAGAAGATAATTCTGAGTTGATGGATGAAATTGAAAAACTCATGTCACCAACACCATAGGACTCAGTATTAGTTAGTGAGTATAAAATCTTGATTGAAGAATATAAAAGGGATATCGATGGGTTAAATAACACAATTGATGATAAGATCATGCATATCGATGAACATGAAGGAGAATATGTTGGTCAGTGACTAAATGTAAAGGACCAAGACAAACATCTAATTCCCAGAATTTTATAAGGAATTAATATCATTCCGAATATTGGAATGTTGAAATAGGAGTCTATTAGTATAGTAGGAAAGGGGCAGCAATCGAGCTCAGATGTTTTGGTTTATTTGGTGCTATATCAGAAAAAAATGCATTTAGGGTTGAATTTAGACCACATGCACCTGCTCCAAGAATAATAATTTATATGTATAAAATATAGAATATGAAAAATCAAGAAATCAAAGGAACTACATGTAGTATAGAAGTGACACCCAAGAATGTTCCTTTCATCAAGAGTTATTTCTATGAAAATATGGAACACTCACAAAATGTGTGTTCTATATCCAGAAATTACTAAAGGTCATGGAAACTGAGGTGGTAGCCAAAGAGAGAATAGTTCTCTAGAACGTATTTCGAAGGACACAATTTTGGTGCCGAGGATTTGGGAATTAGGATAGATACTGTAAATCAACCATACAGAGTAGTGTGCAACAACATAATAAAAATGTTCTAAAGTAGAAAATCAATTAACGAACAGGTGTGTTTAAAATGAAAAATAGACTTGTAGCTTTGTATGATTAATTTGGTCCAGCGTTCTCTGAGAATGATAATAGACACAATCTATAACAAGTGTGAAGAATAAAATATGAACCAGGAAAAAAGAGGAGAGAAGGTAGTGGCTGTTTAAATTTCCTGTAAATCATCAGACAGTTCTATTGTGTGGATCCTCTACAGTGGTTGTACATCTCACATGACAGGAAAAAACAGTCTTGCGATAGGAAAAAAATATGATAAGGAAGGTTTGTTCATGTTCATAAATGATGGAGGCCTTAAGATAATTAGATCAGGAAAGGCAAGGTTTCATGGCAATGAATTAAGACGTGCTGATTTTTTGGATGTAGATGGTCTCAGTCACAATTTGGTCAATGTAAGTCAACTATGTGACACTAGGAATTCTAAACAATTTTTTAAGATGACATGTGTTCCCAATGAAAATTTATGGAAAAAGGTATTAATTACATTTCATTTATGACTATAGAATAATGGAATGGGTATTTGTTATTTCCCAAAAGGCCAATGTCCTCAACTGCTTAAAACAATATCAGAGGGAGTGCAAAATGATGCATGTATGGAAAATAATGATGTTTCATACTGACAATGGTACAGAATTCACAAACAATCAGGTGGAATTCAATCCCAAAATGCATGGGATGATGTATCATATTTAATCAGTAAGAACACCGCAACAGAATAGAGTTTTTGAAATGAGATAATGTATCATCAACAACATGTACAGAATGATTCTTATAAAAAAATACCTACCAAAGTAATTTTGGAAGGATGAATTAATGACAATGGTCTAAATATATAATAGGGAGCTGTTGTGTCTAAAAGAAGGAAACACTCGGTATGATATGTGGTATGGAAATAATCTAACAGTGAAATACTTATGATCATTGGAATTAAGTGCTTCCTTCTCAACAAAGAAAAACATAGGAAACTTGAGTCATGTGGAGATGAGGGGATATTCCATGGATACAATGGAAAAGGAAAAGCATATAAATTATTTAATAAAAGGCTGGGAAATGTAGTTGAGACCAATGATGTCACTTTTGTGGGAATTGAAGAAAATGTTCCACAAATAGTTAATAATTTCCTGAGTAAATTTATGAGGAGGAAAGAAAAGCAGGTGGAGCTGATGTGGCCATTTCTGATTCAGAAGAAGATAATGATGATAAGTATGAGGATGTAAAATCCACATTCGCATAAAACCCAAGAAATCGAGCTGAAATAGATAGGCAGAATATCATTTGTAATCAATCAGCTTCAGTTTAGGAAACAAAAATGAAATATCTACAGTAGACCTCATTCCTATCTTAGGTAGAGCTGAAATGCATTGATGATGCAGTTGATTTTGAAAACTAGCTTTATGATATGAATGATGAGATGGATCAAATTGATAAGAATATGACATGGTAGATTGTCTCGAGTCCATATAATAAGAATGTAATTGGGACTAAATGGGTCTATCACAACTAGATGAATTAATATGGCCAAGAGATTCTCAACAAATCATGACAAGTGTGCAATGTATAATTCGAGACAGAGGGAATAGATGTTGATGAAACATTTTTACCAGTTCCAAGGCTAGAGAAAATCAGATTATATCTATCCAATGTAGTGAAATGGAAGTTCAATGTGTTCCAAATTGATGAAAAATCAGCATTGTTGAATAGGGATGTGGATGAAGAAGTGTCTATCGAGCATTTGGATGATTTCCTCATTCATGAGGATGAGAAAAAGGTTTTTTACTGAAGAGGGAATTGTATGGGATGAAATAAGCACCAATATCATGGTACTCACAGATTTATAAATACTCGAAGAAAAATGGTTTCTAGTGTGCATGAGTTGATTAAAATATCTATTTAATTAAAAATAGTAATCAAAGGATGATGGTACTGGTTTATTCCGATGAAATAATATTTGGCGTATCAGATGGAGTTTAGTATAGGCAGTTTTCTGAATTCAGAAATTCTGAATTCAAAATGTCAATGATCAGAGAGCTCAATTTTTTCCTTGGTTTACAGGTGACACAAGGATGGAATGGAATAATTATTTTTCACTCCATATATTCCAAGGAGGTTTTGAGAAAATTTGGAATAGAAATTTCCAAGGAGATAAAGACTCTGGCTGCTGCCCTGATGATACTATCCAAATTTGATGATTACAAGGCAGTTGATGTCAGATAATACAATAAAATAATTGGATTTTTGATTTACTAGACTGCGATAAGGCCTGACATTGCATATTCCAATTGCTAGGTAGTGAGATATCGGAGTAATCCCAAGGAATGCCACATGCTTTCAATGAATAGAATACATCAATATATCATATGAACTCTAGATTTTTGCATGTTGTATAATGACAAATCTTAGCAAGAGTTGTAAGTATATATAGATGTTTATTGGTCCAATTCAGTGGATGATAGTAAATCAATGTCAATAAGTTCTTTCTATATTTGTGTTTTGTGTATTTCAGGGCTAAAGAAAGATGCTATATTGCATTTCCATGACCACGAAATTAGCATTTTACATTGCCTCCACTCATTCGTGAACACAGTTATTGTGTATGACGCATCATCTTGAAGAAATGAGCGTTGAAGTGACATCTATGATCAGAATCTAGTGCGATAACTCAAGTTCTATCAATCATAGAAAAAATACAGTCCATCACCCATGAACAATTTTCATTAATATCAAATAAAATTTTATCAAGGAGAAAAATGATCTGGGAAACCTGAAGTTGGTGTATGTACCTATAAAAATCCATGTTTCAGAAATTTTGACAAAGTACATACACAAGGAAGATTTTGAGGGGCATCGACTGGCTCTGGGAGTCCATTCAACTCCCCACACATGAAAAATTGTGGTTGTGGAATCCCCCTACCTTCGATATGGTTAGTTTTTCACTAATGTGCTAATCTATGAAATTTCCAATGTCTCAGACCATAGCATAGTGATCGTTGGGTTCGTTGACATAGGGGTGAAATAGTGAATCCATAAGGTGGAGAATCTATGGCTAAGGAATGATGAAATTTTTTTAATCAAAGACAAGGGGAGAAACTGACAAGAGGAACTACGATCAATAATGGATTGAGAAGGTTTCAAACGATCAATAATTGGTATTAGTTTAGAAATTTCTATCTATTTTGTGTAAACAGGTACATTATGAAATGAATTGATTCCTTTATGAACATTTCATTTATTCTATTTTCTCATGCTGATCATTGAACATGTGGTCTTAGATTATCTATTGAGTAAATACTTGAACACTATCTGAAAAAAGTAGTCCTCCAAGCATTTTTTCAGTGAAATTTTTTTTGTTGAAAATGTGGACATCCATGTTGTGGTTGTTGATAAGGCATACCACATTGTAATTTTTTTTGAAAATGGGGTCATTAATTGTGATATTTCTGGTTCCAAAAATGTTGTGGACAAACCCTATTGACAAAAATCCATGAAAAAAGGAATGGATGATATGTAGGTGGTACAAGATCAAGGGTGGCTAAAAAATTGAGTGCAAGGAATGGTTCATTAGAAGAATGTCAAAAAAATGGAAAACACATGAATTTCGTGAATGTTTTGGAAATGGGTGTGAATGGGGAGGTTGCATGAAAGAAACTTTTGCTCCCAATGTGACGTTAATTGTGGTTTTGTTTGATCGAAGTGGAACATGTGTGAAAAAAATTAAACCCTCCACATAGTGTTCAGGAATGCATATAAATATGAGGTGACCCCACTCATTTGACATAACTCTACACATAGAAAAAATTCTAGCACTAGATCACGTAAGAATTACATTCAAAGGTAGTTGTGAAAATTATTTTGAGTTGCGTGCAAGCTAAGTATGTTCGGTGTAATATTTGAGTTACATGGATGATTGAAGTTGTGCGCAAGGGGTGTTTCACACCAAAAGTGGAATCATGTGTGCAAGATAATAAATTGGCGCACAAGATACAGTAATGGTTGTGTGAATGATTTGAGGTTGCACGGTACATTCAGTGCAAAGAGAGATTAATCAGTGGTTCAAAGTGGGAAGTCAATAGAGTATCTATCAATAGATAATGTTTATGATTTCCTTAGTGATAAATAAAATATCTATAGGTCTATTATATTTTAGTGGATCTTCTGAACATGTAGTGAAACACACCAGTTGAGAGAGTAGTGAGCTTTCATATTGATATTGGTTGTAATCCAGGGGGGAAAATGAGTCCACTTCGAGCATCTAAATAATAGTACAGTTATTGTGAAATTGGTACATCAAAAAAATTTCGGTTTATACTCCTTGGACGTAACCTAGTGAGAGTGAGACAAGTATAATTGATGTACTATGTACATGCTTTCATATTTGTTCATACACTGCACTGGGAACGAGACTGAAGAGCGTTTTGTCTAATGACGAAACAAGATCAACGAGGCATTTGTTTTACCCTAGAATACCATAATTCACAGCCCCTCTTAGGGTATCATTCCTTGAGGGCCTAAAAATAAACATTTCAAGGAAAAATCTATCATGTTTTGTAAACAATGAAATTCTAGTAGAATATTCAAAATGATGAAACTGTCAATGAAATCATTTTTTATGTTGGAAAATTAGAGTATGAAAATTTTAAAATAAAACACACAAGCTACAAAATTTTACAGCCAAACACAATGTATGATAACATTGAATATCATATAGTTAATGATCAAATAGAAATGTGAACACCATAGGAACTAGTTAATTGTGATCCTTGGGTACCTCGTATCTCAGTGTATGTAACCAAAATATACATCAGTTCTCTTGCATGAGCCACTAGTAGGAGAATCACTCATTACCTAGTGGTCCCCAAGATAATCATCATTTTTTAGTAAGTGTTTTCATTGTCAATAATGATATATGAAACATGTAATAAATGACTTAGATCACTAGGATACAACTACATGTCCACCAAAAAATATACCAGGGGTTTCCTTTTGCACTCAAACAAGTTCAACATATCATAAAATAAAATTTTCACATGAAGGTGAAATTTAAAAATTCTAAATATTTTAAATATTACACACACATGCCTCAAAACACCCCAATAATATTAAAATTAATTGTAACATTGTACTCACACCAAAACAGCCCACAACATGTTTAACATCTATTTCACAATTCAGTAAATCTTTTAAGAAAATTTATGAATCATTTTGGAGATAGTAAACCTCACATAACATCCCTTTCACTTAAAAAGGGACCATTATAAAAACTTACTCCTAAAAATAGTATTCCAACATGAATAAATATCATATATTAATCACTAAACATTTTAAAAATTTCATAAAAGAATTCCAAGAAGTATAACCATGCATTTTTGATAAAATCCATCTAAAACACTCTTTTGAAAAAAAAATTCACATCAATATCACACAAAATTTAATTGGATTCCCAAAAAAATACATAATAAAATTATTTCATTAACAATAAAACAACCCCTATTTATACAACATGAAATACATATTAAAAATTAACTATTGTAAAAAATTTCTACTAAAAAAATTAACTACCTAACAAATTCTACCAAAGAATACTCACACCAACACCATTAAAAATGAACATTATAAAAATAGAAATTAAGAAATTCAAACCCATCATTGGATTCATACACATGGAGTCACCTAAATTTTGTTTCAATATGCCAAAAAATTATTCCAAACATCAACCACACCACCGCCACACCCCAAGGGAGTGAAAAAAAAACAAAAACAACAAGATGAGACAAATAAAAAAAAAATAAACCTATTTTCTAAACCCTATATTTGGGAAATTTAATACTTCATGGAGTATGGAAGAAACCCTAAGTAAATTAAATAAATAAGGAAGAACAACACTTATGTGATGATATATTGAAATTCTACCAGCCAAAAACCCTTCAGAATTTGGTTACAATATAGATTGAGGGAGCTTGGGATCCTTCCATTGATGATAGGGTCGAATGGGGGAAGAAAATTGATGATTTTATTTATTTTGGGAAGGGAAAATAATGAATTAAAACAGTATTTTTAATGTGTTGTACACGTTGCACAGTTTGTCTCATGTTTAAATAAACTAGGTGGAAAAATTGTGCGACATGTTCTATCCAAACAAAAAAATTCCTTTTATCTCCAAATTCTAGGGGCCTAGGAGGGATTAAATGGGGACAGATAATCCAAAGAGAGGGGAGAATATTCATAGAAATAAAAAACTTTTTTCAACTGAATACTCAACCAACTAATGGTATAAACTTCTCCAAAAAAATCCACAAAAGGTGCCACGAGTAGTGTCTCAAATTTAACTCTAATCCACCTAATCCTCATACCATAACTCCAACAAAAGACTAGGAAAAACACCACACAATACATCCATGAAAAATGATTAAGATCAAGGACACTCGATAGACACATCCTAAACAAATAACACCTTCAAACGAAGAGAAAACTACGAACAATATTAATATTTTAAACAATGCATTAAATTGAAAATACTATTGTGACAATTCTCACCACCATAATTATTTCCACCACCGAAAATCCACAAATTTATAGATTCAAGAAAAAATACTAATACTATCTCAATGATTAGAGAGTCTTCCCAAAGAAATTAAAATACATACCTTAACTGTAACACCCCAAGCTTCCATGGTACGTTTCACATTGAATAATGTATTAGCTTGCGTTGTAAGAAACTTCGAGATTCTAACAGACCACGAAAAATCAAACTGGACATTTTGAATAGTAATAACCACTTTTTAAAATTTTATAAATTTTATTTTTCAAAATGGACTTCATTTTTCAATTCAGAATGTCGAAAATAGCATAGGGTGATTTTGTTGTATTTTATTGAAAACATTAAATTTTATGTTTAATAGTGAAAAAAATCCACTATTTGTTAAAACTATCTTTTTATTTAAATATTTGTTGATTTAATTTAAATTTATTTTTGGTCAAAATATATAAATAGTACCTATATAAGTTCAATGTAATTAATATAAATCATTTTATAATAATTTTAGATATATAAAAATTTTATTGAACTTTTTACTCTATTTTACCCACCTCCTAAAAGAATTTGCAATTTTTCGTAAAACATAATTTTAACAATTTTCTGAGTTGAATTGAAAAAATCAGAGAGACATGGTTAATATTATAATGATAAATTTTGTTTAATAAGATGAAATATTTTTTGGTGAATTGTATCTTTTTACTTTTATTTACCACCGTAAAAGTAAATAGGGTAATTACTGGTAAAAATGATATCATAATTATACTAAAACATGTCATCATTCTATTGGATAAGTATAATTAGACAAAAAAAAGATTAGGAATAAAATATGATCCTATTTTGTCCACTTGGATTTGATTAGGACATTTATTATTATTTTATTTAACGATGACTTAAAAGAGTTAAATTAAATATTTAATATCAAAACCATTTTGAATAGAGGGATACAAACAATATAAATAACAGTATAAATATTAAATAGAAAGATAATATGATTTCTTACATATTTTTACTTTATTTATATTTTAATGAAATTAAATAATTTAATTTATTTATGACACAATGATGAGGCAGTAATTAACTTATTAATGAAAGATTAAAACAATTGATATTATAAACATCCAAATAAATTTATTTTGAGACTTTTTGATGAATTATACTAATTTTATAGGTTAATATGACATGTTAGGGTTGATTAATGAAAGGTTTTTCTAAGTAATCAAGCTTTTATGATTTTCAAAAAAACCAAATATTGAATAGCGTCCAAATTGAAAAAATTAAGTTTTTAAAACAAATACTATATTATGAATTTATATAATATTCAGAAAAATATATGATTTGGAGAAAGGACTAATATAAGGTTGTATATATTAATAATGAACAAATTGGGGTTCTCTTGGATGTTTATAGTAATTTTATTAACCATATTATATAAAAATATAAAGAGACGTGTTAAATGTCCAACTATCTTACTAAGAGTTAAATCTAAAAGCTAATGTAAATATAGTGACATATTGTGTTAAAAACCTATTAGTTGAGAGGTTTAGGACCCATACACATCTTATAATCGAAATAAATTCTTTTTGATCCATTATAAATCAATAATGATTTTATTATGAAATAATATTTCAAGCTTTTCCTAAAGAGACCCTCACCTCTCTTATAAAAGGCTACTTCCCCTTCTCTTACATTCACACCTCCATGTCCATTTGGATCATAAAAAACCCACCCAAATATCATACATTATTTCATACCTTCATCTTAGAGGGATTACTATGGTCCTAATTCCAATATACGGATCCCTTTTGATAAAATCAAAAGGAAGAAACAGAAAAAAAGGATAAATATTTTATCACCTCTTTCAAGTTCTTTTCTTCTTCCAATTCCCATTTATTTGTTATTTCCATTCTAAAATAATAACTCCAGTATCTTCTATATATTGTGATGTTATTATAAATATGGTACAAAAATATTTTTTATTCTATCCCTCCTATAAATGACAATGTCACCATACATGTGTATGTACGGATTACCGTCTCCATGTCGTGGTGTAGTTTGTTATTATAACACTTCATTATTTGGATGGGTATAATAATGAATATAATTGATCTAAATAATAAATACAACATGTTTATTATTCTGTATATATGATATACCATCCAATTTCATACTATTACTCCATCAACATAGTGATATTGTTGCTAGTGCGTATATATGGATTACCGTATCCACGAACACGATGAGATTCATTCTCTATTGTAATAATTCAAGAATAATTTTCATTTTATGATTAAAAATAATTTTTAAGAACATAATATAATTCTGGATATGAATAAAATACATCCTATCCATAACAAACATGGCTTACTTACACCAGCATATAAGGGAAAATGAATCAGTCAGCACCCGAAATGATGGTACTACTAAAATATTATTAACAAAGAAATATTATAAGATCATATATGATATCATATTTATGTATATAGTTTTTTATAATTAAATAAAAATGTATAAACTATTATATATGTGTTTAAAATACCATTAAATAAGGAAAATTACAAGGTAAGGGTTAATTTCACAATCTCTTTATTATCTCATGTGGTTTTTACGTAGGTATCTATTTTGACCTCTTTATCATCTGCATCACAGTTTTAATAAAAATATAATTCAAAACATTTATACTATTTACATGAATTTGGGTAAAATACATTTATACACTTATATGGAATTATATGTTTTGAAAGAAATATTTTGGTCGTTTTCGAAACATGGTACATTATGACCAATTCATGAAAATTAAGGTATGAATGTCTTTTTCAACATATACGGCGGGTGCGGCTATTTTCAGTGATTATAACATCATCGAAGATTCCCATACATTCTTATAAGAAAATTTTGAAAAAAGTTTTCTTTTATAATTATATTACATTTAAATGATTTCAAAATAGAATGATATATTTCTCTAAAAAAACTTGGATTTTATCTATGTAAATAACAATTAATGGATTTTAAGTTTGTTTGAAGTTGATTTATTGTGATACAAAACTTCCATAATAAATTTATTGTTTTTTGATATGTTTGACAATGTATATGTTATTTTTACACCATTAATGGTTTATGGATAAAGTATTGAAATTTAATATGCAACTTTCTATAAGAATGATTATGTTATGTTTAAACCATTTCATTTGAGGAGTGCATTGGAATTAGTATGTGACGGTTAGATCCCGCTATAGATCCTTGATGCGTCGTTGGGTCTCATGAGACAAAATAGTTTCTTGGAACAAGGCGTTGACATAATCTTATTTTTAGTCTTCACACAAGGCCATGACTACGTGGTTATGAAGTATGGAAATATGCATTCCATCATTAAAAAAGTTGCTATTGATATTGCATGTGATTATTCGACTTGTAGAATATCCAGGTGAAGAAATAAATGGAATTATTTGATTTTATCATCTCTATATTAGGATAATTCATATGTTTATAAGGCTTTTGTTTTAGTATTATAAATTTCCTTAAATGTTGATGATTATTTATGAATGTTTCTGCTATATTGTTATCATTACTTAGAAACCGAGCTCACCCCTTTCTATGTTTTATTTTTCCTAGGATGTGAGGAAGTATTTTATGGTTGACTTACAGGGATATGCTAAGGATATAAGTGTGTTCAATGGGGAAAAA
Source organism: Viscum album (assembly GCA_963277665.1). Classification (NCBI taxonomy): domain Eukaryota; kingdom Viridiplantae; phylum Streptophyta; class Magnoliopsida; order Santalales; family Viscaceae; genus Viscum; species Viscum album. The sequence goes on from OY728123.1 coordinate 42,077,841, forward strand.
TGTTGCAGAATTTTTTATTTCATATTGTTATGTAAAACTTATGAATGTATCTATTACTTCCAAGGATGCTAAACTGATATATCTTTCGGGATTTGATCCCTTGTGATCATGCTGATGTTCTTAAATAATGCACCGACTCTGGGTAACTGGGGTTTGGGCATTACTGTTGGAATCAGAGGAAGTTTAGTAAAAACCTTTGAAACTATATTTTGAGAAACTCTGATTAGAAAACATTACAATAAAATATACTTTTAGGATTAGAATAGAATAACTTCATAGAATTTTGGTACTATAGAAATTTTTTGAGTTTTACAATCAATACATACCTATCTAGATAGGAGAAGGTAGAGGCGGTTCTGGCATAGATGCACCTAGGGGAAAAACTAAAAATACTGCTTTGACATAGACTCGAACATGAACTGGTGAATGAAAAAGGGCATTGGTTCACGCCCGGTCATGACCCCCCTACAAGATATGCATAGGATAATTATTATTTTCTTTAAAAACCATTTTGAACAATTTAATTGTATATACCTTCTCAAAGAAAACATTTTTTTTATGGATCATATCTATAAACTGTTCAATTTATTTTACGCATTTTACAAGATTGGAAGTATGTATTGTGGTTCATAACCTAATCTATTGTATTCCATTTTTTTAGAAATGGGCCCTAATTTAACGAATGGAAACTGTATCAACGCACATAATCCATGTAGTCATTTCCCTCCTGCTCACGATAATTATAGTAGAGCTAGTGATGCAACTGGTGCTGATCAGCTTATCACCATACTAGGAAAACTTAAACAGTATATGAATAATGACCTTACATGTATGGAGCACCCTGATCCACAATGCGGAGGATCAATCTAAGACTGATTCATGGTGAAACAACCACAGACACATAATGGGAGTAAAAATCTATTAGTAGCTGAGAAATGGATAAATTACATTGGGAATATATTTCACCCTTTGCGGTATAGCGAAAGTTAAAAAGTTTTAATGGCAGTTTATCTCCTCACGAGTGATGAAGATCAATGGTGGTCATTGATTCAAAACACAAAGTAATATGATGAATTATAAAATATGGAATGGAGGGAGTTTAAATAGATTTTCATAGAAAAATACTTTCTTTGTGACCATCAAGAGGATATGGAAATACAATTTTTGAGTATGAGACAAAAGGAGGATGAGAATGTCGCAAAATCTGAGGCTGACATTACATGGTTAACAAGGCATGTTGTAGATTATATATGTAACCCAATGGTAAGATTGATCAATTCTTTGATGCATTAAAATAATTTCTCCAGCGTGCATTTGTCTCACAATTATTATTATCATACAAATTTATTGTCTCAAGTTCTATCAAGACAGAAAAAGAATTCTCCAAGTATATTGAATTTAATTCAAAGCAGTAGAATATGAGATTTTTTGAATGCTCTAGAAATGGATGTAAGGGGAATAAGGGAAATTTTGAATATCTATCCTATAGTAAATGTTGTAAGAAACACCCTGATACTTGGCTGAAGGGAATGAGAGTCTGTTACAAGTGTTGTGAAAAGGACCACCATGCACGTGATTGAAAGGGGAAGAAAGAGGCTATCAATGTTGAATGATACAATTTTAGAGGAAAGGGGCATTATGAAAATGAAATTCTTAAGCTCTAAGAGAACTTATCTAAGAAAAGGCCAATGAAAAAATACCATGCTTATACCATCACTATTGCTGAGGTTGAAGCTCTGAAAGACGTGGTGGAAGGAAATTTAATGGTTTTCTCAATTTTAGAAAATGCATTATTAGATTCTGGATCATCTCATTATCTGATATCTTCCAAGTTAGTTTAGAAAATTATATATTTTCAATTTTACATAACAAGGGATTTTTCAGCCAAAACAACTAATGGAAGTATCATCGCAATAATATTTTGTGAATCAGTTCCCATTTGGACATATAAAAGATTCTTATCTGCTGATATCATAGTCATAACCATGATTGAATTTGATATAATCCTCAGAATGGATTGTCTTCCAGACTATGATGACAGAATTTATTGTAAGAAGAAGGAGTTTTCAATATTTTATGATGATAATTAGTACCTTATCTTTAGAGTAGAAACATCACCACCTAATTCTTATTAATATCCACCACCAGTAGCTCTACTAAATTCAATTATTAGAGAACAAGAGAATGAAATACTTATGGGTGAGGAAAAGAATGTTCGAATAGAGGGCATATCTATTGTGATAGAATACGTTGTTTGCGTTTCTAGAGGATTTAACTAGACATCCTCCAGAACGAGAAATTGAGTTTTCTATTGATTTAATTCATTGTTCACATCCCATAAAGAAGACCCCTTATAGAACTTCCACTATGGAATTAGTGTAACTAAGGATACAACTATAGGAATTTAGTAAAAAGGAATTTTTTCACCCTACTGTTTCTCCAAGGGGATCCCTTATCCTTGTTGTTAAGAAGAAAGATCGATCTATGAGTTTTTGCATTAAATTAAGGGAGATCAATGCCATAACAATAAAGAACAAGTATCCCCTACCCCACATTGATTAGTTATTCGAACAATTTCATGGAGCTCAATATTTTTCAAAGAATGACCTTCAATCTAGATATCATTAGTTTTGTGTAATGAAATAAGACATTCTGAAATATAAATTTCGAACCAGGTATGGGAATTACGAGTTTACAATAATTTTTTTTTCGGATTGAGTAACACACACTATATCTTCATGGATCTAATGAATATGTTTTTCATAGAATATCATAATGAAATTTTAGTGATATTTATTGATGATATATTGAAATACTCTAGATGATATATAGGTCATGAAAATCACTTGCACATTATCCGAAGGACACTTAGATGAAATGAATTATATGGGAAATTTTTCAAGTGTGAATTTTTGCATCAGGAGGTTTCTTTTCATGGACATAGTGTCTCTAAGGATAGAATCTCCATTGATAATTAAAAGACCAAGGAATTTCATGAATGTCTAGCACCATCAATTATAACAAAGTTACTCATTTTTTTTTTGGTTTATTATGTTATTATCAGCGTTTTGTCTAGAATTTTCCCCAATTGGAAAACACATTAACAAAGATAATAAATAAAGGGGTTATATTTTTTTCGACAAAAGAGTGTGAAGAATATTTGGAAGAACCGAAGAGAAGACTATTATATGATCCTATCATGACTCTACCATCAGGGAATGATGGGTTTGTTATTTATAGTAATGATTCAAAAAAATGACTTAGTTGTGTCTTTATTCAGAATGATAGATTTATTTCCTATGCATCTCAAAAGCAAAAAAATTCCTGAGAAAAAACTATCCTACTCATGATATTGAGTTAGCAACTATAATTTTTGAACTGAAAATTTGGATACACTATATCTATAGGAAAAATGTGAGATATATATCGATCACAAGAGTTTGAAGAATATTTTCTCACAGAAGGAACTCAACCTGAGGCAAAGGTGATTGCATGAAATAAACAGAGATTATAATTGCACTATACACTACCACTCAGGGAAGGAAAATAAGGTGGAAAATGATTTAAGTAGAAATAACCAAGGAGTTTTGAACAATATTAAATTTGGAAGTGATCCTATTTTTATGGATCTTGTAAAGATAGATGTGGGAATAACCATGGAAGGTGAAACATCAATACTTTTTCAAGTGGTTCCCAAACCATCATCACAAGAAAGGATAAAGAGTTATTAGACTAATGATGACGAGTTTAAAAATAACATTAATGCTATAAATGATGGGAGATTTTGTGACTTCATATATTAAGATGGAATTTTGAAATTGGGAAAGAGACATTGTGTTCCAAACATACCTGATCGAAAAATGGAATTGTTGGATGATGCTCATAGTTTCAATTTCTCTGTATATCATGGTAGCACTAAGATTTATAGTGTTTGAAAGAAAAATTTTGGTTGGATGATATGAAGATGGAGATTGATGATTTTGTGACAATATGTATGGTTTTTCAACAAGTGAAAGCTGAAAGGAAATAGCCTGGAGGAGTCATGCAGCCTCTTCCCATACCTTACTGGAAATGGGATAATATTTAGATGGACTTTTTCATGGGGCTACCAAAGTATTCTTAAGAAATGACGCAATATGGGTCATTTTTGATCGTCTTACCAAGTCAGCACATTTTTATTCTATAAGAAATAATTTAAAACACGAACATCTAGGAAGACTATATATTAATAATGTTTTAAGTCTTAATGGAGTACCCCTATCAATTGTTTCAGATCATGATCCCCATTTTACATCAAGATTATGGAAATTTCTTTAGAAATCCATTGATTGTGAACTTCGTTAGAGCACTTACTTCCACCCTCAAACTGATGGAAAATTAGAATAGACTATTAAAAAAATTAAATACATGTTGAGATCTTACTCACTTGAAATTAATTGTAAGTGGGATCAATATTTACCTCTGGTATAATTTTCCTATAATAATAGATTCCATTCAAGTATTCAGATGTCACCTTATGAAGAGTTATATGGAAATAGATGTCGCATGCCAACTTGTTGGGCTGATGTTGGTAAAAGAAAACTTATAGGCCCAGAACATGTTGATGAAACGATAGAAAAGGTTAAGGTTATCCAAACCCACATCAAAGCAGCTCAAAGTAGGAAGAAGAGGTATGTTGATAACCGATAGAAGGATTTGAAATTTCAGGTAGGATATTATGTTTTATTAACGGAATATTCACGGAATGGAGTTATAAGATTCAGAAAGAAGGGTAAATTACGTGCCAGGTACATCAGAGCTTTCAAAATTCTAGAACGAATTGGGGTTGTAGCTTACCATATCGAAATGCCGCCAAGTCTCTCCAAAGTTCATGATGTTTTCCAGGTATCACTATAGAGAATATACATACCTGACCCAATGCATGTACTCACGTATGAGGAAATTGAGCAGGAAAATATATGTCTTATTGTGAAGAGCCTATCAAGATTCATGAAACAAGTGAATAGTTTTTGGGAAATAGGATGATTCGTCTGTTAAAACTTCTATGGAGAAATAATAAGATAGAGGAGGAAATGTTCGAACAAGAGGAACTTATGGTGAAGTACCACATGAATCTTTTTGAGCGGTAGTATTATAGAAATTTCGAGGAGGAAATTATTTGGTGGGATGAATGGAACACCTTAAGTTTTCCTGGTACATTTCCCTTTGAATAATGTAATAGCTTTCATTATATGCAACTTAAAGATTCTAACACATCGCGACAAATCAAACTTGCTGTTATGAATAGTAAAACCAAATTTCCAAGATTTTATAAATTTTATTTTTCAAAATGGACATCATTTTTGAATTCGGAATATCTAAGTTATCTTATGGTGTATTTTTGGTATTTTCTTGAAAAAAAATCAAATTTTGATGAATAGTGAAAAACACTACATTACTGGTAAAAACTGTATTTTATTATAAATAATTTGTATTATTTAAATTTAATTTAGGAAAAAATATATATATAATATCTATATAAATTAAATATAATTCATTAGATTCATTTTATAATATGTTTAGATATATAAAAATTTTATTGAACTTGTTACCGTATTTTACACACCTCCTATGAGCTTTAGAAAATTTGCATAAAACAAAATTTTACCACTTGTGGGAGTTGAATTTCAAAAAACTGAGAGACACATTTAAAAACAGTATGTAAAATGTTTTTCAATAAGATGAAAATAATTATTGGTTAATAGTATCCTTTGACTTTTATTTACCATGGTTAATAGTAAATTGCGTAATTAAGGGTAAAAATGATATCATAATATTCCTAAAACATTTCATAATTCAATGGGATTGGTATAATTATACCAGAAACATACTTATGAATAAAATATGATCCTTTTTGGTCCACTTGTATTAGATTAGGAAATTTTTTATTATGTTAGTTAGAGTTGTGTTAAAAGAGTTAAATTCAATGTTTAATAACTAAACCATTTTGAATATAGGGTTAAACAAAATATAAATTCCACCATAAATATTTATTAGAAATGTAAAAGTATTTCCTACATAATTATATTTTATTTATAATTTTTAGACATTGAATATTTCAATTTATTTATGATATAATGATGATACAATAATTAACACATTAAAGAACGATTAAAATAATTGATATTATAAATATCCAAATAATTGTAATTTAAAACATTTTGATGAATTACTATAATTTTATAGGTTAATATGACATGATAGGGTTGATTAATTTTTTTTTTGAATTAGTAATGCTTCTATGATTTTCACACAAACTAAATAGTAAATTGTGTGAAAGTGGACATAATTATGTTTTTAAAACAAATACCATATTATTAATTGATATAATATTCCTAAATATATAAGGATCAGAAAAAGGACTTAGATAAGGTTATATATATTAATAATGAACCTCTTGGGGTTATTTTGGAATATTATTGTATGTTTATTAACCATATAATATAAAAATACTAAGAGACATGGTAAATGCCAAACTATTTAACTAATAGTTAAATAAAAATGATAAGGATAATATATTGAACTAAACCTATATAAAACCTATTGGATGGGAGGTTTTCAACCCATCCATACTTTAACCTACAAATAAATCATTTATGATCAATTAGAAACTGAAAATGTTTTCATTATAAAAAAATATTTCAAGCATTTCATAAAGTGACCCTCACCTCTCTTATAAAAGGATACTTCATCTTCTCTTAATTTCACACCTCCATAGCCATTTGGATCATCCAAACCCTGCCTGAATATCCTCCCAACATTACTCCCTTCATCCTAGAGGCCTTCCATTGGTCAGAAAGCCAACCCATGGAGCCCTTTAAATCAAATCAAAAGGAAGAACCGTAAGAAGAATTAAATATGTCATCACATCTTTCTAGTTCTTTAATTATTCCACTTCATATTTCATTATTGATTATATTATAAAAAAATAACTATAGTATCGTCTATATATAGTAATATTATTATAAATATGGTACATGCATATTATATATTATATCCATTCTAAATATCGCAATGTCCCCATATGTGTGTACGTATGAATTACCGTCTCCACGTCATGGTGTAGTTTGTTATTCAAACACTTCATTATATGGATGGTTATAATAATGAGTATAAATGATGTAAATAATAAATATAACAAGTCAATTATTTGGTATATATGATATAACATTAAATTACATATGTTTTCTCCATCAATATAATGATATTGTCGCTAGTGCGTATGTACGAATTACCATCTCCACGAACACAATGACATTCATTCCCCATCGTAATCATTCAAAAATAATATTAATTTTATGATTAAAAATAATTTTTATGAACTTAACATCATTCTAGATTTTAACAAAATACATCCTATCCATAAAAAACATGGCTTACATAACCAAGAATATAAAGGAAACCAATTTAGTTAACACCCGAAATGATGATACTACTAAAATATTATTAACAAAGCAATATTATAAGATCATATATCATATCATATTTATGTATATAGTTATTGTATAATTTAATAACAATGTATTAAATATTTTACAGGAGGTTGACATACCAACAACTAAAGTAAATTACAAGGTAATGGATAATTTGAAAATCTCTCTATTATCCAAGATTGTTTTTACGTAACTATCTACTGGGACATCTTTATCAACCACATCTGTGTTTTCCGAAAAACGTAATTCAATTTTTTTTACTATTTACTATACTATGGGTTAAATTCATTTATACCCTTATGTGACCTTTTATGTTTTGAAATGAATCGTTCCATCGTTTTCCAAACAAGGTACATTATGACCTTTTCGACAAAATTAAGGTAAGAATGTCTTTTTTTTAACTTATACGGCGAGGGAATCTATTTTCCACTATTATAACATTGTCGAAGCTTCCCATAAAATATTATAAGAATATTTTCAAAATAAATGTTTTCATTTATAATAATATGACTTTTAAATGATTTCAAAATAGAAATAGATATTTCTCTAAAAAAAGTCCTGATTTTATCTATGTCAACATCCTTTAATTGATTTATGTTTTTTTTATGTTTATTTATTATGATAAAAAACATCCATATTGTATTTAAGGTATTGTGATATTATAACTATGGATGTGTTATTTTTACACCATTCATGGTTTATGGATAAATTTTTGAAATTTATAATGAATGTTTTAATACGAATGAGAATGTTATGTTTAAACCTTTTCAAATGAGGAATCCATTGGACATTTTAAGAGACACGTGGAGCCTACTGTAGCTCCTCGATGCATCGGTAGGCATCAAGAGAGAAACTTTTGTCGTGGCACATGACATTGAAAAAATCGTATTTTTTTGTCTTGGCACAAGGCCTTGACTATGTGGTTATGAAGTCTGGCATTATGAATTCTGTCATTATGAATGTTGTTATTGAAATTTTATGTGATAATTTGACTAGTAGAATATCCTTGTGAATAAGTAAATGAAATTATTTTATTTTATCATTTCCATATTATGCTAATATTTATGTTTAAAAGGCTTTTGTTTTAATCTTATTCATTTCCTTAAATGTTTATGCTTATTTATGAAATTTTCTTTAATATTGTTATCCTTAATGGGCATCAAAGCTCTCCCATTGCAATGGTTTTTTATCCCAGGATGTGAAGAAGTATTTTATGGGTGACCACCAGGGATAGGCAAAGGATAAAAGTGTGTTCAATGTGGAAAAAATGATGTCAATGTTTTTATTTCATGATGTAACGTAAAAGCTTACAAATTTATCTAGTTCTTACAAGGATACTAAAATGATTGGTATTTAGGGATTTAATCCCTAATGATCATGATGATGTTTTTAAAAAATGCACCGGCTCTAGGTAATAGGGGTCATGGTGTTACACTAACTGTTAGAAAATAGGGCAGTGAGTTAACTCAAGAGGCCATGATGGACTCCCACACTACGGGTTGACCTACCCCAAAATCCAAAATCCATCCAGTTTATCAAATAAGGAAATGGATACTATCACCAACCAAAATATAAACCATCATCAAAAAATGGTAAAACATAGTCATACCATGCCCCAAAACAAAACACTACAACCAAAACTAGAAAAATCTCAAGCCATCATCCTGAAACAAACAATGTATACGAACAAAGTTACCAAAAACATATTTCAACAATACGTTTGGGGATGATATGACACAAACAATCATCCATGTAATAATCGTGTGGTTAGATGGCTCCGAATGATATTTCATACTATTATCTAACCCCAAGGAAAAATATGGGTCACTGACACGAGGAGAACTGAACAGACTCCCCGCCATATGATCCAACATAATTTCTCGAGACAGAATCGAGACACCAATATGGGGAGGTCCGAATGGACACCCCACCATAAATTACAGACTAACATTATAATTATCCAAAAAGAACTTAAATGAGACCCATGGTGGGACACCTAACCCTTTGAACCAACCCTCTAATCCAATTAGCATCATCCAACATGAAAAAGACCCAATAATATCCAATCCCCATTACAAGGGTAGAGGACTGATCAATGAAACTCTAAATAAATGATGACACTACATAGTTCAACCTTTCCACAAGAATGAAAAATAATGACAGAGTCCAACCAAGATCTATATGAAAAATCCAACAATATTATTCATACACGAACAACCATACTGATAGTTGCACCCTCAAGGTATCAGACACTATGATTGAGAAGAAAAATTCACCATCGCACTCCATTTCACCACACAAGATGAGATGGAATGAGCCACCACATCGAAACCTCTAATGTGCCCCACATCCCACACCAAAGACAAAAGTTTAACCGAGATCCCGTACACCCCTTGTGATTTCCTAACTGCATGGAAATAATCTCTCTGAGGCCTATGCATGGATCCTTGATGATTGAATAATCTATTTCAACCTAGTCTAGAGAAATTAATCACAACCTTCCATGTAAATCACTAGCTCAGACAAGACACCTTTATCAAAACATGGACTTGTATGATGGACATGTATCACCTCTTTCTTCCTGGAAAAGAAACAATAGAAGGAAAACACATAAAATAAATCTTCACATAAAACAAGGAATTCAAAATACCCAGAATAGAACCAATCATTCATTTAATATGAATTACCTGAATTGTTCCACAACATCCCTATTTTTCACTTAAAAGAAAACACAATAATACCAAACACCACCAAACATGAATCTTACAAGATACATAGTCATTACTAGGAGTGGATCCTTGAAAAGAGTTCCATGTAACCTGATATTACCACATGTGACCATAGTGACCTCACCTGACCATATTTTACACAGTCATTGATAACAATAACTATTACGTTGACGTGACTAATGAAATCACTGGGGGACCATTATGAAGACATTCTACTCCGATAACAACGAACTTCATTCAGATAAAACCAATAGACACAACTGTGTCAAACCGCACCATTAAAGATTCTATAACCATAGGGTACCATGGTAAATTTCATCATTCCACAACCACTCTCCTACCACATGAGGATAAAATTACCTTAAACAAAATAGGGATCGAGTCAATATCAAATTAAAAAGAATAATGTACTCATTTTCATCAAATAGAGGATCTTCCAAATGTGCCTAACTCATGACTAAACTATAATTGTGAATTAACACTTTATGGGGGCGTACCCGAGCCAATAGGTAAACAAAAGTACTCAACCATGTTGGTCCTCTGGTAAAAACATACCCTAAAAGAGAACCAAACAAATATGCGGAGCCCCCAAACGGTTTCATGAAAAATTTCATATAATGACCATGAATCAATAGTTAAACCCAACTTACAAAAGAAATACCAACACATAACATCATTCAAATAAGAGGGGCTCTGGAACTCACAATGTCCCAGAACAATAACTGAAATAGAATGTAGAACAAAAAACCCAAATACCAGTTATCAATAGATCAGTTTCCCCCTAAAATCAACTCTATGAAAATAAACGGGTGATTGGTTAGAGTATCCACTAATGGTACCTCATGGGACTCACACATACATGTTTTCATGAAACACTGGGCACCCTCCACATATCCATACCAGCACCCATCTAGATGTACCATTAAATATCCATTATCCCATCTAAATCCATACACGCGTTCACTCATGGGATAAAAAGGATAAAAAAATTCATTCAATTTTTCAAAACTAAACAATTTAACAGACGATTCCTTTTTCTAAAAACTGTGAAACAAAAAATCCAAAAAAAAATACATCTTTCATAAAATTTAATAAGAGCACCGTTAATTCAAATGAAAACTCACTTTTATGTCATGCACTTCAATTTCAAAACATCTCAACCCCTTTCCAAACACATCTAGTTTTATAAAAAACTTCATTTTGCCCACACCCATTTATAAAATAACACATATTTTATTATTTTAAAAATATTTCAATGATTTATAAAAAATTTAAATAATCAGTAGTCACTATATTAAAATCCATCTTCCAAAACCACAAATAAATTCCCAAACCATTTAATTAAATTCAAAACACTATTCAATAATTCATAAAATTATATTTTAAATAGATTTTCAAAAAACAATGACATTATTTATAGTTTCAAAAGTGGTGTAAGCACACCATTTAACATTTCAAAACCATTATGATAATTAATTTTCCTGTTTTCATAAGTCAATAGATTTTTTATTTATTGGATAACCATTTCAAAAAAATTAATATTTCATAAAATTAAGTCATTTTTCCTTTAAGACCATGTTTCCATGATTCCAAAACAGAAAGGTCACAAGACAATATGAGAGGAAAATATAGTCAGTGGGATACATGGAAATATGGTTAGTGGCCATATTCAAATCTCCTAAACACCCTTGAGAGTGTCCTAGGAAAATATCTTAGTCTCCACATTTCATTCTAGGCCCTGCAAACTCACTGAGACTGTTGAGCCAACTCTCTGTTCATTTCCTCAATCTTTGATGAACCATGAGTAGCCAAGAACTAAAATAAAATCCATCTTACCCTAATGACCAGAATCTCATCATAAGGTGTGATGGTTGGGAACATTACTTGTAATCACAATGTCAAGTCCTGATGGTCATAGCTCATATCTACCTAGACTTTTTCCCAAAAGGATGTGACCGGAAAATAGCTAACCTCCTTTGAAACCATTTTGTCCCAAACCAAATCTGGTCACCAAAAAATCCTGAACCCAATTCAACCTATGGTAAGTCCCATATAGAGTTTCTAGTCCCCATGGTCTATAAAAAGTGAGTGGGTGTCATAAAATGATTTTTGGGAACGATTTACCTGAATTTATAACCATAAAACAACAATAAAATCCAATTAAATGAATCCAGAATTTTCAAACCAAATCATCTATTAAAAATCATAATTAAATTACATAATTTCAAAACATGATCCAACACTATCACAATGGATGAGATAAAAAAAGCACCATTTAATAACCACCTCAATAAATGGGCCAGCACCCTCAATCCATCTCAATGAGACCACAATAAGGAGAATTTTTAGATAGTGAAACCACTAAGACTAGAGGCTTTAGCAAAACTTGTGACAAGAATATAAAATTCCACATACACCCAATTTTCTTAGTAGTGTGTGAGAATAATCCTAGTATTATTCCACCACAAAAATATACCTTGTGGTAAAAATATTACGACAAAAAGCTTGAATGTGTTGTAAACCAAAAATTACAGTGGATTTTTCTAAAAGTTGTATCTTTAAACGAATACCATTTTCATGTGGGAAACATTAAATAATTAACATTTAAAAACCCACACATGATACTAGAATTTGCAACCTAACATACCATATTCCAAAGGTGAATATCATATATTTAATGACCAATAATCACAAGAATGCCCCTTGGAACATGTTAATTGTGAACCTATTGAACCTCATATCCTGGTGAAAGTAACCATAATAAATATATGTTATCATGCACGTGACACTAGTATGGGAATAAAAAATAAAATATTCGTCCCTAAAATCATAATATTATTTTAGTTAGTGTTTTCATATTCAAACATTCTATGTGAAAGAGGGATGAAACTACTCCCGAACACAACTATACTAGTACACACCCACCCACCTAGATACTCTTGTTTCCCATTTGTTCTCAAAAAAGATCCAAATCTCATAAAATACCATTTTCACATGAAGGTTCCATTTAAAAATAATACACACATATTAAGGTCCACACAGATGCAACAAAACAACAATTTCTATATTCAAATTCCTTTTAACATCATACTCACTCCAAAACATCCCACAACATGTTTCACATCACTTTTTCAATTAAATAAATATTTTAAACAATTTTATAAACCATTTCCAATATGGTATAACACCCATAAGAACCCATGCACTTCAAAATACACAATTTAAATAAACATACTCCTATAAAATTTGTTTTAAAACTTAATTTCACCTCTAACATAAATAACTAAACAATTTAAAATTTTTATAAAACAAATTCTATGATGTATAATTATGCTTTGGCAATATAATCCATCTTTGGAAAAGAAATTCATATCAAAATCACACCAAACGAGAATTGGAATCCATAAAACCAATTAATAAAATTATTTCATGATCCAAAAAACAACCCCAATTGATACAATATGAAATACATATGAAAAACACACAATTTTCACAAAATTGTCACATAAATATTAACTATAAAACAAATTCTACCAAAAAATGGTTTTCGCACCAAACACCATGAAGGAGGAACATGAAAAAACATTAAATGAATAAAATAAAACTAATAATAGGAGTATTACACACATAGTCGCATATATTTTGTTCCAAAACACAAATCCTATTTACAAAATTTCAACTACAACACTGCCACACCACATGGGAGTGGAAATGAACCAAATACTACAAGATTGGAACATGAAACATAAAAATGAACCCCAGGAACAGAACCCTTGATTCTTGACATTTGCAAATACAAGTAAGAGGGAATAATACAAATGTAATTGAATGAAATGTGGAATAATAACACATAATTGAATAAATCATGAACTTCCACCAACAAAAAACCATTTATAAATGGATTCCAAAAGTCACTGAGGTAGCATGGTTGACTTCAATGGATTAAAGGGTCAAATGGGGGAATAAATGGATGGATTTTATTTATTTCTTGAAGGGAAAATTTTTAATTACAAAATATATATAATATGTTGGACACCATTCATGGTTTGGTTGCATGGTTTAGTAAATCGTGGGACCAAACCGTGAGTCCAATTCTTTCCAACCAAAAAACATTCCATTGTTCCTTGAATTCAAGGGCAGACTATGTGCGGATTCATTTGGGAGATATATTCAAATTATAGGGTAGAAAAATTAATTATCGAAAACACATTTTTCACCAAAAAACTCAAAAACTCAAGGACATAAACATCCCCAACAATCATACTCTACTGAATGTGCCACTAGAAGTGTCACAAATTCATCTCCAATCCCTCTAATCCTCATAACATTCATCTAGAAAAGTAAAAGGTCAAATACCACCGAAAACATACAAGAAAAAAATAATAAGTTCAGGGAAACATGAGACACCAATCCACAACCCGGAACACATGGAAACAAAGAGAAAACTATGAACCAATAGAATATATTAATAAAACATGAAATTGAATATTAGGGTGTGAAGAGGAAGAATATATGAAATAATTCATCATGAATATGAGAAAAATCACTAAATCTCTTTATGATAAACACATTATTTCTATATTTTGGTTGAAAAATTAATAAAGATCATTGTTTAGAAAATAAAAAAAATAATGATTTCAATATGATTCATAAAAAGGAAAACATATGTAAAAATGAAATTAAAAATGATATTCAGGTAGTAAATTTTTTTAAAAAAAATTAGAAAACATTTACTTGGAAGATAAATATTCAATTATATGTATTTTGAACTCAACAATCCAGAATATTTATTTGATTGTGAAATAAACCCTTAACATATTATAATCAGAAGAATCATATTCTCAATGAATGAATGAATATTATATAGATTTGAAAATATTATAATATGATAAATAATTCTAAAAAATACAATGATGTTTATTATATAAACCAGATAAACTAAATAATTATTGTATAAGTCATGTGTCCCACAAAAATAAATATGAGACAAAATCCCTTACATTATTTCTTGAATCTCATCGTACTGGTAAAAAATTCATATATGATGAATATAGTTTATTATAAATATATTAACGAAACATATAATTTTTTATAATACTATATATTATTTTATTATGACATCATATTACCAATTTTTAAACAATTTCATGTTAATGTTAGGCTTTGGGTCATGTCCACATAATTTTTTTCATATGTTTTGTTTTATTATATTTTTGTCCTTTTACATATATCATGTATTAATTATATATATAATGATAACAATTTTATTATTACCATATCTATTCAATAAAAATATATATTTAATTATGAATAAAATATATAATTTTAAAATTAATGTGTTGGTTCAGAGAGATGGTAGGTCATAAGTTTTCATGAACACTGTTTCCATTTTCATGTTATATGAATGAAAATAATTTAAATGAAATATATATAATATCATTATAATATTGTAATTAGGAAAAATATATAATATATTTTCCCTAATCCTATTCTCTATATATTATAATTATTGTGTGAATGAATCATCTCACTATGAGGAGGCGGTAGTGCACCCGACCACAATCAAAGATAACATATTTATATAAAATGAAAAGAACAACAATATGTGTCATATATTAACTCAAATAGATTGAATAAATAAAAAATTTAAAAAATATAAAATATAAAAATAATAATTTAAATCATAATTATTACTATTAGTAGTGGTAAAAGAAAAAATTACAATCATCGTTTCATGAGGTGGTAGTCCATCATACACACTAACAGAATGTTCGTTACTAATTGGATGGAAGGGCATGTATGTGTAGGTACTAATAGTTTTTATAAAAAAATAATAATATTTAGGATAATGAGAATAATTTATAAATTTTAATAAACATAAGGGTCTAATGCAATAAATAAAACACCAAACATTTGTTGATGAGTGTTACCTCTTTATTGGAAATCACTATTGGATTTATAGAGAAGGACTTATTTGAATGGATTTCTAACAAATGTAAGGAATCATGGAAAAGGGTATAGATGTTCTAAGGAGATTGGGATCTAGTTTTTTCAAACCTAATAGGTTATAAAGAGTGATGATAATAGAATATGGGATGTTCTTTTATAAGAGAGGGATGGTGAACTTTTAGAATTTCTCGTCAACTTTAATACATTTAATCTCAATCCAAATTCCGCTATTAGTCCACTAAAATTAATTCAAGAAATGATAATTAAATAATTTAATAATATGATATATTCTATAGAGGTTTCAATATTATTATAAGCCTTATAATTTTTATTAAATCACTGTAAATCCATTTTTATTTTAACTATATTAACAAAATATTCAATATTGTGTATATTTACATTTTACAGGTAATGTGTCAATTCGACTATAAAAATGAAATTTGAGATATTTTTTACCATATATAATTAAGTTGGCCTTATTTAATATTTCAATGATTTTTAAATACATAAGTAAATTATTTTTTCATAAAATATCATATGTGTCAATTTTGACTCTATTCATTATGTTGAGTTCAATAAAGTCAATAAAATAAGAAAACATTGAAAAATTCATATTATAAACCTATAACAAGTTATAATATACTATAAAATTAGCGAATCACATTCATTAAGTAAAATTATATTACTTTTAATATTTCTAGAACCATTTAATTAATTATTTTAATAATTTAATAATTAATACATCTTCATTATGTAATAATTTATGAAACATATCTAATCACTAAAAGTAAAAAAAAACAACATGAGGTAGATAAATATTTTATAAATAATATTTATACATATTCTATATTATCTAAAATTTAACCCCATATAAAAAAATACTATACTTATTAAAATTAATAGTGTGAACATTTTCCACTTTCTCTATTTTTAATAACATTAAATACATGTTCCTGGAAAGGAATCCATTAAATTAAAAAATAATATTTTATTAATTGTATAATTAAAATTCTCTAGTAACATTTGGGAATGCTTTAGGTTATTTTTATAATATTTATGATATTATATTTATTATTAATTGCCAAATTTACCCTTTACTGTGGTAATAAAAATTAATGATGTTACTATTCATATTGTCCAAAAATAAAATGGACCTATTTAATACATTTGTAGCATATAATTCCAAATATGCAACCATTTTACAAAATTATAAAAATAAAAGTGAATCAATTCAATTTAAAATTAATCCCACTGACAGGATTATAGGACATGTTTTTACGTGAAAATGACCAAATGTAATAAATGTTTTTATATATATAATTTATATGAAAAATTGGTTCCAATGATTTAAATTTGATTAATTTCTGTACAATTTTACTTAATTTATTTTAAAATAATTTTAAAAAAATTAACATTATAAATAAGTTATAAGAAAAATAATTATATTAAAAATCAATATTTTTTCTTTTCATCAAAACATGAATCCTATAAGAATAAGACTAAAAATTCTTTCAAACGAAATTAATATATCCCTCTTTCAAATTATATTTCAATATTTAATATATAATTTGTAATAGGTTAAAAAATATTTTTTTACATGGGTTCTCCATTAAAAGGATGAAAATTACCCTGTTAAAAAAAATCATTTTATTTATAAAGATAGATTTATTCTTAAATTATTAATAAAAAATAAATAATAATAGTATCAAAAAACATTGATTGATATGTTCTATAAAATTTTATAAAAAAAAGTCAATAACTAAGGTTTGTTTAATTTATTGAGAGTAAATGATGTTTGTACATAAATAAATTAAATTTTTTAAATAAAATTTATTTAATTTCAAATACTTCTTAGATTAATTTATATATAATTGATAACCAAATGAATCATTTTTTATTAATTATCAATTAAATTCTGACAATTTAAATGAAATTTTTATAATTTTCAATCCAATGGATAAGTGGTAATTATAATAATATTTTAATAATATTATTAATTGTATATTGTAGTATGGTAAAACATGGAATTGTGTGTAATTCATGTAATCAAAAGAACTCAGCATCATGTGTGTCCCGAGAAAAATATAGTGTTGCGTTTACCAAAAAGATAATGCATGTTTCTTATGTAGATCATGCATAGCTATGTTTTCTGTATAATTAAAGCCAAAACATAATGCATTATTATTAAAAAAGCTATGTTAAGTGTTATGTGAAATAAAAAATGTCAAAAAATAAAACTAATTCATAAAAAAATTGTAAGAACCTGGTTCTTAGTTTTGAGGTACGAGCTTCTTCTTTTCTATCTTCTTTAAGTGTTTTTATGAAAATAAGGAAAATGGGGAAAAATCCCAAATTTTGGAAAGTACATGTCGTGTACTTTTCCACACATTGTGTACTTTTGGCTATGTGGAATGAATACAAAGGGCGTGTGGCTTTGTCAGTGTTGAAGGGTGTAGGAACCAAGTACACACTGTGTAGTGGTCCCTTACACGCCGTGTAGTCAGTCGGTAGGAGAATAGAAAGGCGGTGGCCAGTTGTGTGACTGAACACACTGTGTACTCAAGGATACACGCCGCATAGTCTTGTCGGTAGATGAACAGTGCCACACTAGAGGGAAGCCACCGGATGAACAGTTAAAAAAAGGGAAGTACACGCCGTGTACTCAGAAGTACACGGCATGTACTTTTTTTTGGCTAAAAATGGGCATTAGCCTCCCCTGTTCACAGGGAAGGCTTAGAACCGGAGGAAGGAGCAGGAGGGGACGACCGAACCTTTGAAGATCTGCCGAGCGTTCGTATGGAATCTGTTTCTGCCTCAGAAGATATTGTTGGAACCGCACGGGTAAGACCTCTACTATCCTTAATCTGTTCATACCAATTATTTCCTGAGGGAATGTTATTTACGTTTGAATGGGTTATCTTCTTCTCCATATCTACGTCGTTCATGGGTGTTTCGAGATTCGACGTTCGCGTATAACGTTTGTTGACGATAAAGGTTGGTGGCTTGTTGTTTATTTTCCAACAGTCATGTGATTTTTGTGATTTTTAAGCTACGAACCAATATAGGGGTGTCATGTGGCTGAGGTCATGGATATTTTAAATACCAAGAATTGAATAGGTAATTAAATGTGTTATTAAAATGCTTTTTGGGATTGATGGTTGGATCCAGGACCATCCTGAGGGCTGTGTTCCTCTGTCTAGCCATTTGTCCAGGATAACTGAGGTAATGCCATGTTTAATTATGCATTACTTTTTACTTTAGGGGAATTTTATTTAGATAGCATGTTTATATGATGGGAATGACCTGGTTACTAGTTCCTTAGGGCAGTGTTTGCTATAGCCTGAGGGCGTGACTGTATTAGCCCGAGGGCGACGTTCTATTTTGACTGAGGGAAACCATTCGTGCCTAGGGGATTGAATTATGTGCCTGAGGGCAACACATCATATGCCTGAGCGCGAGAATTCTGTTATGCCTGAGGGCACTGCCTAAGGGAGAGATTCTAATTACTTGTGGGTTGGGTTCTGATTACCTGAGGGTGAGAATTGGTTTGTTTGAGGAAACAATCTATTTACTTAGAAATTCACTATGGTGTTTTATTATAATAAATGGACTATATGAATGATTAAATGGCAATAATACTTTTAAATTAGTTACTTTTGAGTACTTCTTAGTTTATTGCATTTACTACAACACACTGTTGTTGCATGTCTACACACAGTTGAGCACGGGCCTTTGGTGGGTGCCTACTAAGATATATTTCTCACACCCTGTTTGGGCCATGCTTTTAGGCCCAAAAATATTATGTTTCTACAAGTGTAGATAAGGGAAAAGATCCTTATATAGGTACTTTATTGCGGCTGAAGTGTTGGAGGGCGTGGGACCGAGCCCAGGCTCGTGATGTCGCTAGCTGTTCTGTTTTTCTTTCCTATACTTGTACTCTGTATTGTATTATATTGCAGTGTAACATGTTCTGGCTGCTTTCATAGAGTTGAGGAATGATGCATCTTTATGTACTGGTTAGTTATATCTACTGCAATTAAATATTTCAGTTGTATATGGTTTACTGCTTCCGCTGTTGTTGTATGTTTATATCATATTCCTCTACGCTACACTTTGACAAATGAGGGCATAACTTTCCCACTATCAGACCTGGGCCCTCGCTGCTAGTCGGCATCTTCTGGCATTTGGGGAAATGCGCTTGAGGTCATGTGGTGAACAGTGTTCAGGGAACCCGTAGGGTGGCTCCCGGAACCGGGATATTACAAAGTGGTATCAGAGGGGTTCTTTTCTGTGACTTACTATTTGGAGTCGTAGTTCGGGATAGGACGAACGGTAGTTGGTAATACGTTGTGCTCGGGCATGGCTATCCCATGTATAGGGAAAATCCAATTTACCTCGTATTGTAATTTTACTAATTATGCAAATTTTACAGTTGATATGTTTTCATCGTTGGGTGACGCACTTGAGATTGTGCTGTTATAATTTATCTGTGAGTTCTATATAGTTACAACCCGAAGAGATGAGGGCAAGCCATCTCATGCATCATATTGGCACATGCTAGATATCACATTCCATGCATAGTTTCCATTCCATGTTGGTGCATTAGAAATTGCATGTTGTTGTGATAGTTGTTGTGCTAGTGAAGCATGCTGTCTTGATAGATGCTTTGATAAAATACCTACTTTGTGATAGGGTAATTTTATTTGATCATGTTTATAGAATGGACGCCAATATTTGGTTTTTAGAGAGTATAGGCCCCCATTTACCGAATTTTGGCGGATCATTGACTGTTTATTTTGTTATAACATAGATAAGATGTCAAACATTGATTCTTGGGGAGTATGGGTCCTCAAAGATCGGAATTTTACACTTAGGTGTTATTTTGTGGTATTTTCTGGGTTTTGGGGAAGTTTCTAAGGCATACTGTCCGGAAACCTAGTATACATGCCATGTAGTACTGTAGACACACCGTGTATGCTCTTCTGTTTGGGATGGAAAATAAGATTTTTGAGTACACATCATGTACCCTGAGTACACGCCCTATACTCTCTTCCAATGTCACAAACCCTGTTGGTGGTGACACGGGGAAGGGAAGAGCTTGGGGAGAACACGCCGTGTTGTATTCGTACACGCCATATAGTGTTGACCCGGAGACCCGACCATGTAACTAACAAACATGGGCCGATGTAATCATTTCTTGAACACACCGTGTCAATGAAGAACAGACCATGTAGTGTGACCTGGGGACTCGGCCGTGTAACTAACAACACTGGTCGGTATCACCTCTCCATGAACACGCCGTGTACCTAAGGGACATGTTGTGTAGTCCTGCCAAGGACAGACCGTGTGGTGTTAGCCGTGTGGCTGGGAAACAGGGTGATGTACACACCATGTGCGGGTTTAACACGTTGTGTCGTATCAAGCCGAGTAGTCTGTCATGTCACAAATGACACGAGCATTTGGAAGTAAACACCATACATGCAGTGTAGATTATATACACACTGTGTAGTTTTTTACAACAGGAGCCATGTGGCTTAGGCATGTCGAAGGACCCGGGCAGGGGAAGGGAAGTCAAGTACATGTCGTGTATCCATTATACACGCCGTTTAGTCATGTTTTGCAAATTTAAATGCCTTCTTCCTCCTATTTCATTTTGGGTTTCTTCATTTTCGGTCGTTGTTAATATTGTTCTAAGGCGTGTTTTTGACCTTGTAGTGTCATGCCCCCGAGACAACTGTGCGTTGTTCGCCAGGAGAGCGGTGACAATTATACTCTAGAGATGGTGGGCCATGGGCTACCAGTTGATCCTCCAGCAAAGCCAGATGCGGCACCAGCCATTATAACAGACATAGGTACATATGCACGGTTTTGTGAAGGGTTAATGTGGTTCATGAAAACCATTCAGGGAGCACCACCAGCTACCACATCTATGGCTGAGCTTACTCGTA
The DNA here is from genome assembly GCA_963277665.1 of Viscum album. NCBI lineage: Eukaryota > Viridiplantae > Streptophyta > Magnoliopsida > Santalales > Viscaceae > Viscum > Viscum album. The sequence continues at coordinate 42,099,939 of OY728123.1, forward strand.
TTTCCCAGCAGCAGCATCCACCTATGTTTTCAAGGGATGGTGGACCACAAGCTAAAAAATCTTGGTTGGGATCGATGAAGACTATTTTCTAGAATCTTGAGATGCCTCCCGGGCAGAGGTTCATGCTCGTGACATACATGCTACGTGATTCCACCAAGAGGTGGTGGGATGTTACCACCCAGTCAGTGCATCACAGAGACATGGCGTGGGAAGATTTCCAATCAGTATTTTATGATTTCTTCTTCCCAGAGACGCTGAGGGTAGATAGAGCTCGAGAGTTCAAGAATCAAGATCAGGGCGCCATGTCGGGGATGGACTATTCTTCTCGCTTCAGTGAGCTTCATCATTTTTCACCCATTTTGTTGGGTGATGAGAATTTTAGGCCAGACATTTTGAGGATGGTCTTCGTTATTCCATTCGGGCACTGATGAATGTTTTCAGGTTGCCTTTTGAACATGCTATTGTGAACCAGGCACTAATTACAGAAAGGAACCTGTGAGAAGCTAGTGGTGTGGGCCGGGGTGGTTCAACACCAGTTACTGGTACTATTTCTGATGGAAAGAGGATGAGACAGATGTATTTCTCTCAGGGTGGTTGTACTAGCCAGGAAATTTCATTAGGAGGCCCGATCAGGTGCTACCCGTGTGATAGAGAGGGGAACAAGAGGCCAAAATGTCCACGAGACCTAGTGGAGTGCCGAGCTTGTGGCAAGATGGGTCATCTGCAGTTCTTTTGCAGGGGAATTTCACCAATGGCTAGTGAGAGGGGTTTTGTGTAGACTCCGCTTGAGGGAGCAGGACCAGTGGCTTCTTACCAGTCAGGGAACTAGAATACGTCAGGGTGTGCAGGTAGAGATGGTGGTCATGGCTGTGGTAGCCAGACACCATGATCATAGAGGCAGCAAGGCGGGACAACTTCGGGTAGCCAGGCTGTGTCGCAGGGCCGCTACACTGGATAGGCTTATACAGTGCAAAATACCCAGCAAGAGCAGGATCCCGGACTATCTACAGTCATAGGTAATATTCTAGTATCTTTTGTGTTATCATCATTACTTTTCGATTCCAGTGCTACACATAGTTTCATATTTGTACTCATTGTGGAGAGCCTTGAGATCTGTGTTTCTACTTCTTCTTATATTATGACTCTAGACACTCCGTTTGGGACTAGAACGGCTGGTGTGCATCAGTGCATGTAATTCCCCCTTGAGGTTGGTGGGTGTCAGTTTCTTTGGGACCTCTTTTTCTTGGAGATGACAGCTTGTGAGGTCATTTTTAGGATGGGATGGTTGGTTCCCTTTCAAGACTTTGTAGAATGCTATCGTCACAGGGTGAGTTTCACATTACCAAAGAGTGGAGAGTTTCTAAATAAGGGAGAATGGGATGTTCAGGCAAGTAGAGCAGAACCAGAGCATCATGGGCGTGGTGGAGTCAAAAACCAGATTGCGAGCTTATATCAGGATGACCAGGGGACTTGTCAGAATGATTTCCCTCCAATGGTTGATCATTTTAGGGATGTCATCCCAAACAACTTTTCAGGTCTTCCTCTAGAGCGTGAGGTGGATTTCCCTATTGAGCTAGTGCAAGGAGCAGTAACGATGTCCATTCCTCCTTATAGGATTTCCACGCCTGAGTTTGAAGAGCATAAGAGGAAGTTATAGGAGTTACAGGAAAAGGGGTTCATTCGACCCAATACTTCTTCATGGGGTTCTCTAGTCCTTTTTGCGAAGAATGCGGACGGTACCCTCATACTCTGTGTGGATTATCAGAAGCTGAACCAGTTGAAGGTTAAGAACCGATATCCCTTAACGAGGATTGATGATCTGTTTGATCAACTTCGTCGAGCATGACTGTTCTCGAAAATTGACTTGAGATTAGGATATCATCAACTGCGCATTAGACCATCTGATATACCTCTCACAGCTTTCAGGAGCAGGTATGGTCTATACGAGTATATAGTTATGCCATTCGGACTCACGAACACGCTAGCAGTTTTCATGGCTCTAATGAATAGTGTGTTCCATCCTTATCTGGATTATTTTTTGGTAGTATTCGTGGATGACATTTTGGTGTACTCTCACACTCGACACGACCATCCCACCCATCTTGAGATCATATTGAGTACATTGAGAGAGCATCATCTATATGATAAGCTCTCAATGTTCCACTTTTTGATGGACCAGATTCACTTCTTGGGTCATATCATCTCAAAGGCAGGAGTTTCAGTAGAACAAGAGAATGTGAGAGCAGTAGTTTCCTGGGAGAAGACTAAGAACGTGTTTGAGATACAGATTTTCTTGGGCCTGGTTGGTTTCTATATACAGTTCATGGAGGACTTCTTCTGCTTAGCAGCGCCATTGAAGGGTTTGACTAAGAAGGGGGTGATGTTCGTTTGGTCGGAAGCTAGCGAGACAACCTTTTAGGACCTGAAGGGAAGGTTGACATCAACACCGATCTGGAGAATCCTAGAGCAAGGGAAGATCTATACTGTTTACTATGATGCATCAGGTATTGGGATGAGAGGAGTTTTGATGCAGGGCGATCGAGTTGTTGCGTACGGATCTCGGTAGTTGAGGCCAATGAGAGGAATTACCCGACGCATGATCTCGAGTTGGCTGTAGTGGTTCATGAGTTGCGCTGTTGGAGACATTATTTATTGGGAGATCATTTTGTGGTTTTCACCGACCAAAAAATCCTCATCTATATCAGTGTGACTTGAATCTGAGGTAGCTAATGTTGGTCAAATACCTTCAGTCCTTTGATTTTGAGCTTGCCTATACACCTGGTAAAGATAATGCAGTAGCTGACGCACTGAGCAGGAAGACTCAGATACAGGCAGTGTAGGAGGCCAGTGGTGAGTGGAAGCTCATGGATTTGTTCTCTAAGATTCATCTGGAGGTGCACGACAGTCAGGGGCAGACTTATCTTTCTTATTTAGCTGTGACTTCGAAACTCTTTGATAGAGTGAGGATGAGACAGCTATCTGATTGAGAAGGACTAGTTCTACGGGAGTCGGTAGAAAGTGAGGACTCACCTCCAGGTTGGATTATCGGAGGTGATGAGGTTATGAGTTTCCATGGACTACAATGGGTTCTAGGGGATATACGTGAGGAGATGATGCGAGAGATTCATGTTTCAGCATGGGCAGTTTATCCTGGGGTTACCAAGATGTACCAAGACTTGAGACATCAGTACTAGTGGCAGGGTATGAAGAGTGACGTAGATGGTTTTATTACAAGGTGTTCCACATATCAGCAGGTGAAGGCGGAGCATCAGAGACCAGCTGGACTGTTACAATAGTTACCCAACCCAGAGTGGAAATGGGAGGACGTTGTGATGGATTTCGTGACGGGGTTTCTGAGGACACCTCGAGGCAATGATTCCATGTGGGTTTTTGTGGACAGACTCACGTAGGTAGCTCAATTTTTTCCGATCAAGGAGACCTTCACTATTGACGAGATCTGAAGCTTTTATATCTAAGATATCATACGTCTTCATGGGGTCTATCATTCTATCATTTCAGATAGGGACGCCCGCTTCACGTCTCGATTCTGGTAGAGTTTTCATAGGGCACAGGGTATGCAAGTGCTTTTGAGCACAACATACCACCCTCAGATAGATGGCCAGTCAGAGCATACGATACAGGTGCTGGAGGACATGATGTGTGCATGCATCCTAGACATTGGGGGCTCTTGGTAGAAGCATATACCCCTAGTCGAGTATTCCTATAACAACAGTATTCAAGAAACTATTGAGATGGCACCATACGAGGCTTTATATGGTAGGCCATGCCGAGCACCATTGTGATTCTTAGAGGTAGGTGATGTAGCTTTGCTGGGACCACATCACATGAAGGAGACTTCTAAGTAGGTCCAGTTGATTCAGAAGTGGATGGCTACCACGCAATCTCGTCAAAAATCTTATGCTGGTCGCCACAGACGACCTTTGGAGTTCGTGGTCAGGGATTAGGCTTTCTTGAGTGTTGCGCCGATGCTGGGACACAAACAGATCTGGAGACTAGGTAAACTTTCACGGAGGTATGTTGGGCCATTTGAGATTCTGGAGATAGTCAGGCCGGTTTCCTATCGGTTTCAGTTACCATAGAGGTACTGAGCCATGCATGACGTCTACCATGTATCTCAGTTGTGCTGCTATCATTCAGACCCATCTCACACCTTTCAACCATAGGAGGTTGAACATCAGATGGATGCATCCTTCGAGGATCATCCTATTCATATCATTGACAAGAGCACAAAGGTTTTCCAAGGCCGTTCATTTCCTCTCGTACGGGTGCTATGGCAGCATGGCCAAGTGCAGGACGACACCTGGGAGCGGGAGGCCGATGTATGTGCTCAGTGGCAGAGTTGTTTATGGCTTTATCTTCACCACCCTTGGAAGGGCAATTCGAGGATTAATTTATTTAAGGGGGGACGTTTGTAAGAACCCGGTTCTTAGTTTTTAGGTACTAGATTCTTCTTTTCTCATTTCCGTAAGTGTTTTTAGGAAAATAAGGAAAATGGGAATAATCCCGAATTTTGGAAAGTACACACCGTGTACTTTTTCACACGTTGTGTACTTTTGGCCGTGTGGAATGAGTACATAGGGCGTGTGGACGTGTCGACGATGAAGGGTGTAGGAACCAAGTATACACCGTGTAGTGGTCCCTTACATGCCATGTAGTCAGTCGATAGGCGAATAGTAAGGCGGTGGACAGCTGTGCGACTGAAAAATCTCTGTACTCAAGGAGACACGCCATGTAGTCATGTCGGCAGATGAACAGTTCCACACTGGCGGGAAGCCGCCAGATGAACAGTTAAAAAATGGGAAGTACACGCCGTGTACTCGGAATTACACTCAGTGTACTTTTTTTTGTTCTTAAAATGGTCAGTAGCCTCCCCTATTCACAAGGAAGGCTTAGAATCGGTGGACGGAGCGGGAGGGGACGATTGAACATTTGATGATCCACCGAGTGTTCGTCTAGAATCTGTTTCAACCTCAGACGATCACGTTGGAACCGAACGGGTAAGCCCTCCACCCTCCTTAAGACGTTCTTACCAATTCTTTCCGATGGGAAAGTTATTTATGTTTGAATGGGTTTTCTTCTTCGTCAGATCTACGTCGTTCTTGGGCGTTTCTAGAATCGAAGTTCATGTATAACATTTTTTGACGATAATGGTAGGTGGCTTGGTGTTGATTTTCCAACTGTAGTGTGTTTTGGGTGTTTTCGAGCTATGAACCCATATTGGAGTGTCGTGTGGCTGAGGTTGTGGATATTTTAAATACCTAGAATTGAATAGTTAATAAAATGTGTTTAAAATGCTGTTTGGGATCACTGCTTGGATCCAAGACCATCCCGGGGGTTGCGTTCCTCTATTTAGCCGTTTGGGAAGGATACATGAGGGTATTCCATTTTTAGTTATGCCTTACATTTTCCATGGGAGGAATTGTATGTAGATTTCATGTTTATATTATGGGCATGACCTGGTTACTTGTTCCTAAAGGCAGTGTTTTCTATAGCCTGAGGGTGTGACTGTATTAGACCGAGGGCGACGTTCTATTTCGCCTGAGGGAAACCTTTCGCGTCTGAGCGCTTGAATTCTTTGCCTGAGGGAGACACATCATATTCATGAGGGAGATAATTCTGTTATGCCTGAGGGAAATCCCTGAGGGTGATATTCTAATTACCTGTGGGTTGGGTTCTGTTTACCTAAGGGAGAGAATTCGTTTGTCTGAGGCCGATGTCTGTTTACTTATAAATTCACTACGGTGTTTTCTTATATTAAATGGATTAAATAAATGATTAAATGGAAATATAACTGTTAAATTAGTATCTTTTGAGTACTTTGTTTATTGCATTTACTACTACACTTTGACAAATGAGGGCATAGTTTCCCCACTATCAGACATGGGCCCTCGCTACTAGTTGGTAGCCTCTAAAATTTGGGGAAACACGCTTGAGGTCATGTGGCGAACCATGTTCAGGGCACCCATATAGTGGCACCCGGAACCAGGACGTTACAACATTAAAAAATTATTTGTGTAACATTATACCCCATTTAATGAATTTCACCCTCAAATTTAAATTGTATAATCAATGGTGTAGAAAATTAATGTTCATATCATAGAAAACCATATCATAAAAATGAATACTTATACTTCCTTTTGAAAATTTTATGATGAAAATTTAATAATTACGCATTGTAACCCATAAGTACGTAACCATATATGAGAACTTCAGTAGAAATTTAAAACATGGACATGGAAGAGAAATATAACAATCAAGCTCTGATGGATTCTAATATATGACATTATCATGTAAATTTTAATAATCACTCTGGAATAACCCAAATTGGATTGAAAAGGTTCATTGATGTCTTAAAAAATGAAGATAATGGGAAAACCCATTATTTCAAAGCGATAATTTTAATGATGGATATTTTTTATGAAACGATATTCAGACTTTATTTAAACAAAATTTTAGCCTTTGTGACATGATCAATTCCAACTTCATCTCTTATTCTAACAAATGATAATTATTTTTTCATTCATAAAATATTATCATTTCTTGAGATCCTTTAATACAATGGTAGATCACTCCAAATATGATATTCAGAACAAAATTGTTATCACAAGTTATCCAATATCAAAAAATCGTTATATTGTTAGGTAAAAAAGTAATCCCTAAAAACTAAAAGGTAAAAATACATTATCAAAAATGGTTACCCTGGTGAAACTATCAAAATATTAAAATCCAAATAATGGAAAACAAGGTTATTAATGTTTTGAAAATCAAATTATCATATATCTAACAATTAACAAGATGTAGATATTAACCATCACACACCAAATATGTGAATACCACCATTATGTATTCACTTGAAATAAGTTCAGAACCTCAATTACAACAAGTCCTTAGTGAAAACAATCATTTATTTAAAAATTAACCCTTTCATTATATCCTATATCAAAAAATTATATAAACTCAAAACAGGAAATATTAAACCATATTTTCATCTTATCTGTACCAGGGTTATCAATACTGACCAATTCATAATCAAACTAAACACCATTATCTTGATATTATGATCATATTATGGTTTAAATTCCTATAAACAAGTGTTCTACAAAATATAAAACCATTATAATACCTTATTTTTCTAGTAAATCTATTCCATTCTTTATATTCCTTCAAATACATAACATAAACACATTATTTAAAATCCATATATATTTTACAACTCATAATTGTTGAATGAAAATAAATAAATACTTATATCATTTATCATCATTAATTTTCATGGATTAAGTCCTTTTATAGTCTAGATGTTAATTATTTTGTTAGCTAATTGAGTTAGACAATGGCCATGTTCCAAAAAAATAATATATTGGAGTCCTCAACAATTATCACTCTATGAAATTCTTTTGGACAGAGATATCATCTTCAACTCCATTTGAGATATTCCTCTAGGTTATTCTTCCAACCATCATGACATTTGGTATGAGGACTCTTATTACCTCTCTGATCATAACCAACTAAACATTCATAGAATTCAATAATCCAATTCAATGATGTCTTAGAAATCTCACTGAGGATCAAATTGTTATAAATTTATAATCAAATAAAATTAATCCTAATAAAAATAACGTTCATTTAAGAAATCATCCATTTCGGGTTCTCATAGTCACAAAAAAATCCAAAAGATACATTATTAACATGATTTTATATGGTTAAACCATGGACTAAGCCAAACGAATAATGTGAGGAACAATAATCATATAGGTAAAACCACATAATATAGGGAAATAACATATAAAATTTCAATCTATGACACTATAAGACAAATCCTAGTTTATTAATGATCATTATAAAAAATAATGGATTTTAACCTATACCTAGAATTATCCATAGTGAAATTTCAAGATATATCCTTAAAAATATCTTTTAGTATATCACTAAGGTTTTCTCATTATAGGTTCCAAATATTGAATACGATATTCTTCTGATACCAACAATAACGACCCATGATATTCATACATAAATATTACATAATTTTATATAAATATTAATTACATTACACAAACACATGTCTGATGAGAGTAATAGATATGTGTATTTTTAACCATGGAACACAATAATATAATATGGTTAAGGATGTTCATTTTTTACCATAAATATCTTTTAATTTAGTACTATGTAATAAATATTATCATTATGACATGAGTAGTGGTAACACAAGAATGTTTGAGGACATATGCTCAGTAAGGGTGAATATAGAAGTTACATAAGCATGTCATGAGCATAAGGGAATTAAAATGTCATAATAACATTATCAATAAAACCATTCATACAAATGATTATAATCGTGATTCATGGAGTTAAACATTGGTAGATCATAAGTAATAAATCATAAGGGAATCAAGGAACATAATCCCTAAGACTATAAATTTGAAATAAAACATGAAATTATGGAATAAAAAACATTTGTAACATTTTAAACATTAATAGATAATAGATGTTTCACTCATTATATTAAATACATGAAATAAATACATTTCATAATCATATTGGCATCAAAACCGTGTCCACGAAAAAAAATATAGACTTGAAAACTAGGTCCATACAGAGAATTGATATAAGGAATTATTTTTATTGAATAACATATATACCTAATGATTTATCCATATTAACCAAAGGAACTGTAGGGATATATAAGTCCAACCCATCACCCAATAAAAAACATACATATTTCTTACTGAAGAACATAATCCATGTCAAAAACCATAAACAGATAGGATTATTATAAATATTTCATCTGATCATAAGACGTGTAAAATAATCATAATTATAAAGACCCAATGCATGACGTACATAGACATTACATTACTTCTGCATAATACTTAATACATAACAAAAACAGACACCAAAGGGCCATAATAGTTTATTGTCATTGGATATTATGAATGTAAACTTCTAATCATGGTGAAAGATCTTTGACATCTCCCATAAAGATCTTCCCCTTTTGGTTTTCTTACCTGAAACCTTCCGTGAAATCCTCGGGAAAAAACATATAAAGGGTGTGCTCAAATGCTCAATAAGGGTATGCATGGAGAAAATAAAACAAACCATATACATTTGAACTTAAAAACATGAACATAATTTTTAAACATCATAATCTTGAGCAAAGACATAAATCTTGGAATTACGTAAGGCGTATATAATAATGGAACATCAATCATGATAAAATAGCATAGGAATAAAACTTGTAATTGTGGAAAAAATTTATGCACATGATATGATTTCCATAGTAGCCAAGGCATTGCTGGCAAGACCATATTAGTTGACAAAGTCCCTTTCGGAATCGAGTTCATTCCCCGTTTTAGTCCCGTTACACTAAACCGGATTAACATACCGTTCCAACCAAGTCTATCTCATGAGATATAAATCTTTACCCAATGCATTGGAGGGCGATATAGGTCTCACCAATCTCATAATGAAATCATTCTTACTTGTGCCACAATAAAAACATAAAACAATCATCATAACCCAAAGTTTAAAATTGGTTTCATAAACATCATCCCATCATGACATAATCCATATAAATCAAATGGATATAATTCATCATAAAAAGAATCAAACCATTTAAATAATAGAGACATTATACTTGAAATATATACATACTAAATAATGTCATCTTAGATGGACATAGTTTTGGTAAAACACTTGAAATGAATTCTTGAGGAAAATATCCTTTCTTTTTCAAAATCATTTTCTTTTACAAAATGCCATTCAATTTTAAAATAAATGTATTTTGTTGAAAACAGTCATAAAATCTTGTATAGTAAGATTCTTTAAAATAAGGAGTTATGAAATCATAATAATCTGTCCATGCTGTATAAGTTATAAAAACATTTTCCTCGTACTTTTGTCGGAAATGTCAAAAAAGTACCTTGTATGGTAAACAAAAGAACAGTTGTTTACATACCATGCAGTTAAAGTCAAAAATGGTTAAAAAGGACTTTAAACATATATGAAACCATTTTTATAAAACATGGACATGAATGTCAACAAAAACCCCAGTAAATACTTACAAATAAACAATCTCAGATACGAACGAGATTGGAATAATTATCCCATAACTTATGTCTGATATGCTTTGTATGTATCCAGACCAACTTTATAATGATTTAAATAATGTTATTGATTTATTAAAGAATCATATTCATTATTATGATATCATATATGGTTCAATTATGACTTTATAATACCCGTTCTTATATAAATTCCATGTTAAAGATGTGTTTTGGGTTAAATCGTATCAGTTATCGTACATGTTTCGATTTTTTGTTCATTATATTATTATTACTTATATAATGAATTACTTACTTCTAGAATGTAAATCATGATTTATATATCATATATATTATGTATATATATATATAATAGATAGATGAATGAAATGAAATACACCGTTCATGGAGATGGTGGGACGTACGTACGCATGAACGCTGTTTTCCTTTCCTTATTGACATGAATTGAATTAAGTAGATTTCATACATATATATATACATAAATCCAGTATAATTATTATGTCATATATTTCATTATTATTCATTATATATACTTTGTAATCATTCATGAATGGTTAACATGGAGAATGAATCTCATCGCGTCGTGGAGACGGTAGTCCGTACGTACGCACGAGAGATGATATCATTCCCATGATCTTGGAATTTTATTGAAGCATATTTATAATATTTCAGAATCAATATAACTTTACAATAATCATATATAGTTATTTAATGAAGCCATTATACCTATCCAATTAAGGTGGTGGTCGAAAACAGTTTACACCACGGCGTGGAGACGGTATTCCGTACGTACGCACGCGTGACGATTTTGTTTTCCGTAGGATGGATAGAAGGTGAAATAAGTTTGTTTCATATTTATAAAAACATATTAGTATATAATTAATACTTTTTTTATTACATTATAATGAGACAACTAAAGAAGCATATGTAGAAGAAGAATGAAACATGAGAGAGTCGGAAGAAGAGATTACCTCTTCTTCGACACACCTCCTTTAAGCCATCCATTAAGAATGTAGAGTTGGTCATTTGAGAATACCAGAACCTCCAGAATGTTTATAGGGAAGTGTAGAAGAGAAATGGGTAGGGGTTGGCCGAGAATCAAGGCTCAAACGGGTGTCAAGAGAAGAGGGAATGAGTTCCCTTTTTATAAGGGGGAGAGGGGCATCTTTGAAAAAACATAAAATATTATTTGATAATAAATTCATATTCTGTTTTTAATATCTCCAAATTGATTTATTTAGAAGCTAAATTAGGGATTGGTCTAAATACTCCCAACCAAAATATTTTATATAGTTTTGGGTCATTATAGTAACCATATCTTTTAGTTTTAACTCTTAGTCAATTAGATTGACATTTACCATGTCACATTGTATTTTTATATTATATAGTTAATAAACATACCATATACATCCAAGAGTCCCCCAAGTGGTCCATTAATGATACACCTATAATGATATATGTATCTTGGCCGAACCTTATATTTTTATGAATATAATAACAATTAATAATATAATATTTGTTTTAAAAACAATTTTATGTCAATTTGGACACTATTTGGTAATTGATATTTTTTAAATTCACACCATCATGATTAGTTCTAAAAAAGTTAATTAAATCAATAATAAAAAATCGTATTAACCTATAAAATTAGTGTAATTCATAAAAAGTCTCATATTGCATTTATTTGGGTATTTATAACATCAATTATGTTAATATTTCATTAATAAAAAAACTATTAAATCATCATTATGTCAAAAATAAAAGAAATTATTTAATGTATAAAAATAATAAATAAAATACGATGATGTAGTAAATCTTGTTATCTTTCTAATGAATATTTATAGTCAAATTTATCTTATGTATAACCCTATATTAAAAATGATTTAGTTATTAAACATTAATTTTAACTATTTTACCCCTTCTTTAAATAAATAATAATAAATGTCGTAATATAATACAAGTGGAGCTAAATGGTCATATGTTATACTTAAGGTTGTTTTAGGTTGAATTAAACTTATCCAATAGAATTAGGGCATGTGTTAGGATAATAATAATATCATTTTTACCCTTAATTACCATATTTACATTTAACCATGGTAAATAAAAGTAAAAAGTTACTATTCACCAAATATTTATTTTCATCTCATTGAACCACATTTCAGTCCTTGATATTAACCGGGTATCTTAGATTTTCAAAATTACATCACAGAAGCGGTAAAATTATGTTTTATGTGAATTTCCAAATTCTCATACGAGGTTGGTAAAAGATGGTGAAAAGTTCAATAAAATTTTTATATATCTAAAATTGTTATAAAATGAATCCAATGAATTACATTGAACTTATATCGGTATTATGTATCAATTATGACCTAAAATAAATTTAATTAAAATGAATAATTATTTAAATAAAATGTCGGTTTTTTAATAGTAACAGAGTGTTTTCACTATTCATAAAAATTTATGGTTTTTAAAAAAGTACCAAAAATTCACCCTAGGCTAATTTCGATATTAGGAATCCAAAAATGAAGTCCATTTTGAATGATAAAATTTATAAAATTCCAAAAAGTGGGTATTACTATTCATAACGGTTAGTTTATATAATATTTTAATTGCATATCTTTGTTTAGTGAAACTCGGTATTGCGTACAACACACGCTATCGTAGAAGGTCTCTATTGCATGTAATGTAATCCAAGTCAGGGTTGCGTGTAGTGCAAGACTTCATTGTTGTTTCATATAATAGAATCCAACCATATTTCATTTATACATTGAATATATATATATATATATATATACACTCAATGTTGCGTAGAATGACTACGATCAGACAAACATGAAACTGTGTGTAACACAATCCAAGAATAGTGTTGCGGATACTGCAAGCTAATACAGTGTTGCGTATAGCTCAAGATGGTCTTTGTGTATCATAAAACACATGAAATCAAATAAATTAAAAATAACACTTATCATAAAATCTCGGGGTGTTACATTCTACCACACTTAAAATGAATTTCGTCCTCAAAATTTGTCGGGGTTATACATGGATTACTACTTGAAAGTTTCTTTCATAGAAACCCACATCAAAAAAGGGATAATAAAACATAATTTTAAAAACTAAATTATGAAACATAATGATTACCGAAAGTAACTCATCAGTTCTTTTCCACATATGAGAACATATGTGAAAATATGTATATGGAAGGAAAATATAACCATCATGTTCTGATGGAGAGTGGTAGAGAACATGGCTATGAAAAAGCTGAAAATCAAAAAGCCATATATTTGTAATGATCTAAGGTACCATCTGATTCATCTGATATAAGATCACTAGGAAAAAAATTTGGGTTTTCAAGATCGTTTCCCTAATGTTGATGAATTTTTGAATTAAAAGAAATACTTACTTGATTTTGGTACAATATTACTGTTGTTTGTTCCTTGAACAATTTCTACTTCATCTCTTAAATAAATGAAGTTGAATTTGTCTTTCGTGAAGTGTTAGCAGATCATGCGATAGAATTATAGGTCATTCCATCTGTCTAAAACAAAAGGATAGAAAAAGTAATTAAAAATACATAAGACCATGTATAGTGAGATTAGTCATATATAGTTCCTAAAATGGACTTATAATTCATATATCATACCGATTAATATAATAAAACTAGTTTCTACTAACCAGGGACTTCCTGTAGGCCAGTGGTAGGCTATAAAGGCGTGTCGCACTTCAGTTGTGGGTTCGATTCCGACAACCTTGTACGACGTGACGAGTTGTCGCCCTTCATGCAGGTTTTCCTTTTTCTAAAACTACATTATTATAACATTCCATAAATAATATCGAAAAAAAGTTCCAGCCTTAAACAATTCTATATGATGTCCAAATTAATCCATTGCAACCTTTAAGCTTATCGAAAATACTTTTGTCCAATATAATAATAGGAAGAAAACAATTACTAGGAATGTCATATGCTGAGCATCTGAATACTATCATTTATCCCCCATATATCATATGATATATCTTTTTGGTCACATTACAAACATGTGAATACCATAATCATGTATTCTATTGAAAATGAATACCCATTTAACCTTAACGAAAACATGAATGTTGTCAGAATTTAACACTTTCCAAATACCAAAATCCCAAAATTTCTATATACTCAAACCATGATATAACTTTGTCCTTATATCAGTCATGATCTCATTTCATTTTTTCTTTACCCATTCATTATGTTCATATCATCTTATTTCCAAAATTATTTCAATCACTTTTCATGGTTACCAATAACATATAATTATTGAAAACCAATACATAGATATTCCAAAATTCCATGATACCATAAATGGGATTCCATGATACTATTTTGAAATCCCATTACATTAAGACTTAATCATTACACAACATCATTTTCATACTCAACATCACAAATAGTGATCACATGTGACTTCCCTTTATCCATTTCCTTATGAGGTTGATCACATTGATCATCATTAACCCTTGGATTAGGGTATTGATTAGTATACTGACCCATTTCCTTACACTTGAAGCATTGAAGTGTTGGTGGTGCGTTCTCTGTAGTATTTCCTTTATTCACATCAGTAGCAACCCATTTTCCATTACTTCGACACACAGCTGCTCGATGACCATCTTTTCTACACTTAAAACATTTTCTAGTCCCATTAAGACAATCTCCACCATGCTTATTTCCACACATTGAGCATAAAGACACATTTATCTTCTTTTCACCATTATTCTGAGATATCTCTTAGAAATCCATATTTCGTTTCCTGTAAGAACATTGAGATGGATATGTAACACCAACTTCCATTTCTACCATGATAGCACATTGCACAATTACTTCATAGCTACTAAAGTCTCTTATAGCTAATGCCCTTCGAAGACTTGGTTTTAAGCCACTAAAGAATCGATCAACATTAATTTCAGGTTGGATGATAAATCCAGATGCATACCTTGCAAGCCTTGTAAAATTCTCTTCGTATATACCAACAGATTCATCTTCGTTTTTCATACGCTCAAGGGAATCCTTTTACATCTTTGATCGAAGAATACGAGGGAAGTACTTATTGAAAAATATGTTCTTGAACCCATCCCATTCCATGGATTCAATTTCATCTCGGGGCCTTGTATTCTCAATTAGAGTCCACCATTGATCTGCTTCACCTTCGAAATAGTAAATAGCCAGAATTAATTTTTCATGATCCGAACAGTGAAGTATGGAAAATATCTTATCAATGGTCCTAATCCATTATTCAGCACCAAGTGGATCAGAAGACCCACTGAAAGAAGTTGGATGTTGCCTCATGAAGGACTCAATAGAATATTGTTCCCTTATCTGCTCATTTGGAAGTCCAGAATGATTCATTTCTTGTGTAAGTATAACAATAAGATTTTCCCACCATCTCCCATAACGTTGGTTTGTTCAGGAGGACAATCATTGCATCATCCATTACATTGATCATCATGATTCCTTCAGGTTCCAGCCATCGTCTAAAACCCAAAAACAATACTGTGAGTGGAAAAAATCATGCTAGGGAGAACAACATAATAAAGGGGAAGTACCTTCAATATCTAACATCTTAGGTATATTTCTAAGATCTTTATAATAACTCTTGGACTATAACCTATACTTATACTTAACCTTAGGTACATCCCTATACATACCTTAGAAATATCTCTAGTTATCTCACTAATGTTTTCATGTCCTAGTTTCCAAAGGTTAACTAAAACATTACTCTGATACCAACTTTAAATACAAAAACCTTGATGTACATAAACATTACATTACGTTTGTGGAATACTTAATACATAACATAAATAGAAACCAAAGGACCGTAATAGTTTAGTGTCTTTGGAAACTCTGAACGTAAACTTCTAATCATGGTGAAAGATCTTCGACATCTTTAATAAAGATCTTCCCCTTTTAGTTTTCTTACCTAAAAGCATTCTTGAAATCCTGGGGAAAAGAAAACATATAAAGGGTGCGCTAAAATGATCAATAAGGGTAATCATGGAGAAAATAAAACAAACCATATACATTTGAACTTAAAAACATGAACATAATTTTTAAACATCAAAATCTTGAGCAAAGACATAAATCATGGAAGTACGTAAGGAATATATCATAAAGGAACATCAATAATGATAATATAGCATGGGAATAAAACTTGTAATTGTGGAAAAGCATTAGGCACATGGTATGATTTCCATAGTAGCCAAGTCATTGCTGCCAAGACCATCATAGTGGACAAAGTCCCTTTCTGAATCGAGTTCATTCCTCGTTTCAGTCTTGTAACAGTGAACCAGATTAATTTACCATTCCAACCATGTCTATCTCATGAGATATAAATATTTACCCAACGCATTGGAGGGAGATATAGGTCCCACCGATCTCATAATGAAATAATTCTTACTTGTGCACAACATAAACTTAAAACATTCATCATAACCCAAAGAATAAAATGGGTTTCATAAACATCATCCAATCATGACATAATCCATACAAAAAAAATGGATATAATTCATCATAAGAAGAATAAAACCATTTAAATAATGGAGAAATTATACTTGAATCATAAACATACTAAATAATTTCATCTTAGATGGAAAATAGTTTTTATAAAACACTTGAAAAGAATTCTTGAGAAAAATATCCTTTCTTTTTCAAAATCATTTTCCTTTCACAAAATGACATGAAATTTTAAAATAAAAGGATTTTGTTGAAAATAGTAATGAAATAATGTATAGTAAGATTCTTGAAAATAAGGAGTTATGAAACCATAAAAATATGTTCATGTCCTATAAGTTAAAAAAAATTCTCCTTGTACTTTAATAGGAAAAGTCCAAAAAGTACCTTGTATGGTTAACAAAAGAAATGTTCTTTACATACCATGCAGTGAAAGTAAAAAATGGGTAAAAAGGACTTTAACCATACATGAAACCATTTTTAGAAAACCTAGACATGTATGACAACAATAACCACAGTAAATACTTACGAATAAACAATCTCAGATAAGAACGTGATTGGAATAATTATCCCTCACCTTATGTCTGATATGCTTTATATGTATCCGGACCTCCTGTATAATGATTTAAATAATGTATTTGAAATATTATAGATTCATATTCATTTTTATGATATCATATATGGTTCAATTATGACTTTATAATACCCGTTCTTTAATAAATTCATTGTTAAAGTAGCGTTTTGGGTAAAATTGTTTCATTTATCGTACGTGATTCGATTTGTTGCTTTTTATATTATTAGTACTTATATAATTATTTACTTACATACAGATTTTAAATCATTATTTATAAATCATATATATTCAGTATATATTTATATATAATAGATAGATGAATTAAATGAAATACACCATTCATGGAGATGGTAGGCCATATGTAGGCATGAACGACATTTTCCTTTCTTTATTGACTTGATTGGAATTAAGTAGGTGAAATTAATATATATATACATAAATCCAGTATAATTATTATGTCATATATTTCATTATTAATCATTATATATACTTTGTAATCATTCATGAATGGTTAACTTGGAGGATGAATCTCATCGCGTCATCGAGACGGTAGTCCTCACGTAGGTACGAGCGATGATATCATTCCCATGATCATGGAATTGTATTAAAGTGTATGTATAATATTTCAGAATCATTATCACTTTACAATAATCATATATAGTTATTTATTTACACCATTATACCAATCCAAGTATGGTGGGGGTTGAAAAGAGATTACACCATGGCGTGGAGACGATATTCTATACGTACGCACGCGCGGTGATTTCATTTTCTGAATGATGGATAGATGGTGAAATAAGGTTTTTTCATATATATAATAACATATCAGTATATAATTAATAATGATGTTATTGCTTTATAATGAGACAAATAATGAAAAATAAGTAGAAGAAGAAAGAAACTTGAGATAATCGGAAGAAGAGATTACCTCTTCTTCGACACACCTCCTTTAAGCCTTCCCTTAAGGAAGTAGAGTTGGTCTTTTGAGAAGACCAGAACCTCCAGAATGTTTCTTGGGAAGTGGAGAAGAGGAATCGGCAGGGGTTGGAAGAGATTCAAGGCTCAAAATGGTGTGAAGAGAAGAGGGAAAGGGTGACCTTTTTATAAGGGAGGAGAGGGGTACCTTTGGAAAAAGATAAAATATTATTTTATAATAAATTAATATTCGGTTATTAATAGCTCCAAATTGATTTATTTCGAAGATAAGGTGGGGATGGGTCTAAATCCTCTCAACCAAAATATTTTAGACAGGTTTGGGTCATTATATTAAACTTATAGTTTAGTTTTAACTCTTAGTTAATTAGATTGACATTTACCATGTCACTTTGTATTTTTATATTATATAGTTAATAAACATACAATATACATCCAATAGACCCCTAAGTGGTCCATTAATGATACAAATATCACGATATAAGTATCTTGGAAAATACTTATATTTTTATGAGTATAATAACAAATAATAATATAATATTTGTTTTAAAAACTATTTCTTGTCAATTTTGACACTATTTGGTAATTGATTTTTGTGAAAATTATAAAAGATTGATTAGTTAGAAAAACGTTAATTAAATAAATACTAACATGACATATTAACCTATAAAATTAGTTTAATTCATAAAAAGTCTCAAATAACATTTATTTGGGTATTTATAACATCAATTATGTTAATATTTCATTAACAAGATAATTACTGCATCATCATTGTATCAAACATAAATTATATTATTTAATGTATAAAAATTATAAATAAAATACCATTACGTAGGAAATATTTTTTGATTTATAATGAATATTTATAGTCGAATTTATATTATGTATAACCCTATATTAAAAATGATTTAGTTATTAAACATTGATTTTAACTATTTTAACCCTTCTTTAAATAAATTAATAATAAATGTCCTAATCTAATCTATGTAGTCCTAAATGGTCATATTTTAAACCTAAGGTTTTTTATGGTCGGATTACACTTATCCAATAGAATTATAAAATGTTTTAGGGTAATAATAATATCATTTTTACCCTTAATTACCCTATTTACTTATAACCGTGGTAAATAAAAGTAAAAAGTTACTATTCACCGAAAATTATTTTCATCTCATGGAACCAAATTTTAGTCCTTGATATTAACCATGTCTCTCGAATATTTGAAATTCCAATCACATATGTGGTAAAATTATGTTTTATGTGAATTTCCAAATTCTCCTAGGAGGTGGGTAAAAGACGTTGAAAAGTTCAATAAAATTTCTATATATCTAAAATTATTAAAAAATGACTGCAATGAATTACATTGAACTTATATAGGTATTATGTATCCATTGTGACCTAAAATAAATTTAAATAAAATAAATAATTATTTAAATAAAACGATGGTTTTTAAATAGTAACCTAGTGTTTTCATTTTTCATAAAAAATTGATTGTTTTCAGAAAAATACCAAAAATTGACCCTAGGCTAATTTCGATATTCGGAATCCAAAAATGAAGTCCATTTTGAAAGATAAAATTTATAAAATTCCAAAAAGTCGGTATTACTATTCATAATGGCTAGTTTATATAATATTTTAATAGCATATCTTTGTTTAGTGAAACTAGGTATTGCGTACAACACCCGCTATCGTTGAAGGTCGCAATTGCATGTAATAGAAGACAAGTCAGGGTTGCATGTAGTGCAAGACTCCTTTGTTTTTTCTTATAACATAATCCAACCATATTTCATTTAAACATTGAATATATATATATACACTCAATGTTGCGTAGAATGACTACTATCAAACGAACTTGAAATTGTGTGTAACACAATCAAAGAATTTTGTTGCATATACTGCAAGCTAATATGGTGTTGCGTATAGTGCAAGATGATCTTGGTGTAGCATACAACACATGAAATCAAATAAATTAAAAATAGTAATTATCATAAAATCTCTTGGTGTAACAAAAATTCAATAAAATTAGTCAAAAATTATAATACTATAATAATAGAAAGAATAATAATAATGTCATTTTATTATATCTCCAACAAAACCTAATTAACATAAAAAAATAATTTTTATGGAGAAAATTTTCTATATATCACTTGAAATCATTCATGAAAAAATTATATTTTCTATTCTATAAGTTTAAATGATTTTTTTTCCAAATAACCTAGTTATATTTCTTGTGAATCATCATGTATTAATTATTTATGATAGTGGTAAAATAATTTTATGTAGAATAGTTTAAAAAACATTGATTCTGTCCTTTTAATGACAAAAGTCATCAGTAGCCTTGTTTAAAATTTTTAAAAAAATTTCATTACAAAAGAAAATCGTTAAAATTAGAACATATTATAAAAATAAATTAAATATTAATATTATAATATTAAAAAAAAAATTTTTTAACAAATAATGGTGGTGAATGATAAATATTCTTCAATGGGGATTTAAAATAAAATAATCTTGAATACGGATGAGATTGTGAAATAAACCCTCACAGCTTTCCAATTAGTAGAATCATATCCCCCTTGAAAGAAATAAAATTATTTGGATATTTTAAAAAAATAATATTCTGTATAATACTAATAAAATGAATTATTTTTTAGTATATTCACGAAACAAACATAGAATGTAGTGTATATGGATTGGGACATAGAAAAATAAAAGTGAGAAAAAAATCTCTATCATTAGGTCTTTACTCTCGTAGTACTCATACAGACACCCTTTATAAGGAATATAATTTTATTATTAATCTAATAAATATCCTTTTTCATATATATATTACAATATATTATTTTATAATTACTTTATATTACTAGTTTATTATCAATTCCATGTTAATGTTTCTCCTCAGGTAATATTTGTGTTGTATATAACATGTGTTTTGATTTTTTTCTATTCATTTCATATAAAATGTAGCCTGATTTCATTATCTCATTAATTATAACGATGATATAAATATAATTAATATTATTTATATACTTATTTATAATAATATAAAAATGATATAATTATAAATTTAAATACACTATTAATGGAGACTACGGTCCGTAATTATGCATGAATGTTACTTCGGGTTTCATTTCATATTAAAGGAAATAAGTTAGATGAAATATTCCTAATAACATTATAGTAGAAATATTATGAACTAGATATAATATTAATTCACTAAATCCAACCTTAATTCATTCAATGTAATGTGTGAACGAATCAGATCCCATTGAGGAAACTGTAGTCCACACTTCCAGAAATGATGATATCATGTTTAAAAAAAAATGTAAACCCTAATGTTATGATTTATAAAATAATTTAAACAATTAAATACATAATACATAATAAATATATATATATCATATAATAAAAATATGTACATTATAATTCCAAATATGACACGCAGTAAAAGAAAAAAAGAATCATCTTCTCATGACGCAGTAGTATTCCTCATAGACTAATAGTAAAATCATTACCCATTAAGTGAATGTGTGATTATATTTAGATAAAGAAATTAATATAAAAACACATTAGTATATTTATGATACTTATTTTTTTTATATAAAACTGAATGACGAAGATTTAATTGGTTTAAGGATAAAATAAAACAAAAAAAATTCACCAATGAGTGTTTCCTTTTCTTTGGGTTTCTCTTTCAAATTTTTACAAAAGGACATCATTTGTTGACTTCCTGACCAATGTTGGGATTACAGGATGAATGGAGGGAGGTATTAAGGAAACATGGGAAGATATTGGAAAAGCCAATTAGGTTCTAATGTATGATGAAAACATAATAATAGATTCTCTTTTATAAGATTCATAATGGGGAATTTTGGGATTTCTCAAAAGATTAAAAAATTAAACAACAATCCAAATTCATATAAGATTACTTATATTTTAATATTATATATTTTATTATTTTAATATTATCTTCCAATATATTATAAAAAAATATTTTTATTATTTTAAAACTTATCATTTGGATTATCCCTTAGATAATAAATTATAATTTTAACAACGAAAACATATTTTCAATATTTAGAGGATTTAAATTTTATATATAATGTATTAATTAGGCCATAAATTAAAATTATAACATATTTTAGACCTTATAACATCCCCTTTACCTTATTAAATAATTTTATGATTTTTATATAATTTAATGAAATTTTTTTTTTCATAAAATATCATTTCTGTCCATTTTGAAATTATTCATAATATTTATTTTCTAAAAATACATGTATAAATATAACATAAAACAAATTAATGAATGAAAATAATCATGCAGACTCATTGAGATGATTCATTTTTATAGAGTGAACATCTAATTGTTTGAAAATTTTTTAACTCCATTATGAATATGATGTTGTCTACATTGGACTAATTTATATTTAGTTTTACTAATTATATTTAAAAACTGATAAAAATAAACATTTACCTATATTAATTAGTTAACAAACAAATATTTTTTCAATTAAAATTTAGTATTGTTCACTATTAATCAAAATATGAATCGTATCAAAAAAATACAAAAAATTGATCAAAAGTGAAATTTTTATCCATATCTCAAAGATGAATTTTATTTTTTCAGGTTGAAATTATAAAAGTTTAAAAAGAGATATAATTGGTTCTCTATTAAAAGGATAAAAATTTACCCTTTTGAAAAATACATCATTTTAATCATTAAATTATATTTATTCATATTATAATCTTATCAAATCTATCAAATGATCATCGAAAAATATTTTAATGAATATATCATATATAGATTTTATTAAAAGCATTCATTTGAAGTGGTTTTTATAGTATTATTAATTTTGGTACGACTCAGACTTGTGTGTACTAAATAATATCAAAAAAACATCAAATACTCTATAAAATAATCCAAACAATTTTTTGTTTGTACCAAAATATAATCTATGATTTTCATGTTTCTCTATATTAAATTTTTTGTTCACATAACACATGAAAAATATATTTATTTTTTATATCAAAATAAATATTTAGTGTTGTGTGAAATGAAATATATGGAAATGATAAAATTTAATCAAAAAAATAATTTCAAAAATTCCAATTGTGTTACATTTCCACCTATACCTTTGTGTGGTTGGTCTAAATTTTTGTGTTCCTATAAATAGTGGTGTGGATGCTCAAGGAAACTACATGATTTAAAAAAAATAAAGGACACTTATCTATTTTCATTAAACTGAAGAAATTCATGACTATTTTATAGTATATTCCCTCACTAATCATGAAGATATACTGTTTAAAAATTAATAAACTCATTAGAATACAATCATGACCATACATTCATGTGGATGTGGACGTTAATAATATTACCTTCTTGAAGTGACCTCCATGAATAAACATTGATGAATTGGATTCTAAAAACAATTTAATTATTGAATTAGGTCTTTTGATGGTGACTTAAAGATGATATGTTAATCCATATTGAAAATAAAGAAACTCTTTATTATTGGTTACAAAACATTAATGGGAATTAACAATTTTATGGGGAGTTGGGATGCCATATCATATAGTACCATGCAACTATCACTGTTCAAAACTGATGGAACCATGTGATCAATTTGAATAGGAAGGAAATAGAGGAGGACCCCCGCCACCAAAATTTATTAATATGGGTTTTTAATGTATGATTGATTGAACATATCTTGGATTTCATATAGGTGTCGTATATATAAAATGGGGTAACATTTGGGGACATGTTAGACTTTGCATATTAGGTATTCCACTTATATGAAAAATTCCAATTGAAATAATACGGGATTGGATTTATGAGGTTTCATGGTCTTGATAATTAATATATTCTTAAACCAGTGTAACATACTAGACCTATTCAGATTATGGACATTAGATACCACACAAATTCAATAGCATCATGGTGTTGTTGGAATCAGTTTGTGGGACCTGTACCG
Organism: Viscum album; assembly: GCA_963277665.1. Lineage (NCBI taxonomy): Eukaryota > Viridiplantae > Streptophyta > Magnoliopsida > Santalales > Viscaceae > Viscum > Viscum album. The sequence continues at coordinate 42,123,978 of OY728123.1, forward strand.
CACTATAGGGATCCCCATCCAATGGGAGACAAATGGTGAGATTCTCCCCTTTGAGGATTTATATGATTTCCAGGAGTAAATTATGTAAATAATTAGGGGGTTTCAATGATTGGTACACAAGAATAGTGATCATAAGTTTGTAAATAATTATATACCCTTAAAAACATGGATTCACTGTTGTTAGAATGATGTGGTGGGAATGCTCCGAGGATGTTCATCCCAGTTATGTAATATGTCCTAGAAACGAAAGGAAAATTCATACTAGAGGTTCCTAGAGGTGAGCCATTAGAATATATGGGGAGAATGTGTGAAACTATAAGATACCATATATACATTGGAATGATTTATTTCCATTCTCATCTACTGGTGAATGATCATAGTTTATGAAGAACACGTGGGGTGAGACTAAGCGACCTCACCAGGGAGGTGCTGCTAGAAATGCAACATCACAGAAACCTATAATTCCTCATTCATGATAAGATGCACAGGGTGTGGTGATGAATCATTCAATGGAATAACCCATTTTTTTTTGTGGTGCCTTGCATTTCCAATATGTTTTTTGTCGTCATATACATGAAATAAATGAATTATCATCTTTGATATCCCCTTCCAACAAGAACATCATACCATTGATCCTTAACATCATTAGGATTATTCCTTTCAACTAGGGTTTAGTTGACGTGTTAGTGAGGATTATGATAGTATACCAATTTCTCTATTATTTATATACCCATATCATTGGAACAATGAACAAATATTTTACAAAAACCAATGAGAATAATTCATACCTATTGTCCTTTTTGGTGGGACCTAGTGGCTCAGGTGGACTTTATAGTGATTTGAGTGCCATACACCACACAACATTTCACACAAAAAATTTAGTCCCTCCAGCAGAACACCCCAAATTAAATTCATGGGTACATTGTGTGTACCAAAAATCTATCATCTAGTTGATATGGAACATGTTTTATCATGAAGAGATGAGTGGGAAAATCCGTTTACTCTTCCTAATGCCTCATTTTGTGTCAACCATGAATACATGATGGGTTAAGAGCGTTCTTATCCTATTGACATGCTGATAAGTCAAGTCAATAAGTCAGTTAAGTATGGGGCCCCATAATAAAGGTTTAGGGGAGGTAAATGAGTATGGTAATTTGTGTATGAAAATATTCTCTAGTATGTCTGAAAATGGCTACAACACTAGGAATTCCATATCAATTTTAAGGGGAGGATTTTTGGAGGGGAGAAACATATGGATCCACTAGCTGAAGATAGTAGAAATTAGTCAATGGTGGACCCTCTATAGAAGTTATTAAGGAACTAGTTAATGGTCTATAGATGCGATTAAACTTACAAGATGTCCTTGGTGATGTCTTTTTCCTATATGCTAGAGTGAGTTCGGGGATATACAGAAAAGTATACCATATTTATAGGATATGGAAGGATCTCAATTTGAGGTGATATACCTTTTTGAGTTGTGTGATGGAATGGTAGGTTTACATGTCCCCCAAGATAATACAGTAAAAATACATGAAAAAAATGTAAGATGTGGTCAACTCTCTCGACACTCTAAATCCCATGACTATCCAAGTGATGGTTTTTTAGGAATTCTATTTCTGTTGGACCTTCTTATGGACCAATCAAATATAGACGTGTCTATAGGAGAGGGATACACAAAGAATCTTTGGGAAGTGATGGCTATCAGATATTTTTAGGGAATGAAAACCATTCTATTGACCCTATAAATATTATGAGCTCTTATACACCAAAGACTCCCAAACCTATAAGATTACAACCTAACTAATTTTTCACATTTGAAGAGTTATATGAATCCTTGGAATATAAGTTACATAATGAACCTCATGTGTATAATGTGGGATCCCCAACCCTTGAGGGGGTGCGGGAAAAACCTATGACTGATCTAGTGGTCATAGGAATCCAACAATCAGTTGATGTGGTTCTTAATACTAGGGTGATAAAATAATAGTCCAAAGAAGATCCCAATAACCCATCTTCCACATTATGAATATGTGAAGGAAACTGTGATGACATTCATGTATTATTCTATATAGCTTCAGCATATCCATCCATGAGGAATCTTTTGATAGTTTGGGAATCATCTACTTGGGAATGTTTTAACAAGTGGGATTTCACATTAACCTTGGATAGTTGCTGGTTGGAATGTAACACTCCTGTAAGACATATAGAATGTTTAATGACTGTTAATACGTTAATTTATGATCAAATAAACCCATTCATTATATAAATATTGAATCTTTATTTCGAGCTAAACCATTTCTCAAAACACTCTATTAAGTGGATTTTATTTTTGATGTTTTTATGGTGGATGAGTTTGTCATGGAAAGGATAATGATTATGTTTATGCCTTTTGTGGATATGGTCAACAAATCATATATGTTTTTACCTAACAAAGGGTTACAATGAAGTGGATTTTAAAAATGAGGCCACAATGAAGGTGCTCATGATATTTCTAAATATGAAGATGGTTTAGGAGACTTTTTTGGATGATCATTCCTTGGATATGGAAAAGGATATTGGGGATGTTCCTATGGTAGGTTAATGATTTTTCTAGGATGTGTTCCTCCTGAATTAATGGATTATATTTCCCAAGAAGATTACATTAGATGATATATCCCAATATATGGGGGTCATATTTCATAATTATGTACATGTAATTATTAATGATTCCGAGGATTATAAATTTTATGTCAGCAAGTAGAACTGATTCATTTTACACTTATCATGGTGGAGTGTAAAATATTTCATCACACTTTCTCCATTGGATGATCTTCCAAACTCTATGAAATGTTTTATTCATCCTATGGATATTTTTGTTGGAATCTAGAAAACTCTAGACACACTCTCTCATTTTTATCATCAAACATGAACATGTTGAGTGTTAGGTGTTCTTAATTTACCTAAACAATAAGGAATTATAGGGAATGCAGGTGCCCTATAAAACTGAAGTGGATATCACTTTTCAATAAGTGTGTGTGTGAGATCATGTATATATCTTCGGTGATCTAAAACAGATCCATGATTAGTTGATATATAATTTGGTGGGTGAAGAGGCGGGGCCTGAAGAGAATGAAAAAATTTTATAAGTTCCAATCATGGTAGAAATAGGTTTGATTTGATGGGGAATAGTTCTGTGATACTAAAAATGATGATGTGATTGGGGCAGTCAAATGATAGCATACCATGTAGGCTATCTAGATTAGTATGGATAATATATATTTATCTATCCATAGGGCTGAGACTCTAGGAATTTATCTCAATTTAATACAATTTAGAGGATCTAACATGCTGATGAAATCCTAAATTAAATGGAATGGTTAGTTTATATTTTAGGATTTTTTAATTTTTTTGTTTATGCTTCATCTAAATTATTCTGAAAAAAGAACCAACAATAAATATATAATCCCAGATGATACAAGATTATGGTGGGAAATTAGAAGAAAATAGAATATTTTTCATTAATATGAGGGGTCTAGATGGTATATGAACAATCAGAAAGTAAATTGATTACTGGCCAAGTGGTTTTTCTTAAATAGAAAATATTTGGATAGAGAATGAGTCTCTCTGCACTTAAAAGTATCATTCCCAATGTGTTTTAGAGAAAAAATGAGATAATTCATGGGTTATTGAATTTAACTCGAACAAAATTTGAGTAATGATGTGAATGGATCATTACACACTAAATTTGGAAGGAAATGGGGTGATGTCACGATAGAGGATGATTGATTACAATGTTCAAATCATTAATATGGAATCATTTTTTTTATGATGGTGACAAATAAAATGGGATAGACCATGGAATATGTTAAAAACGTAGGATATATGATTTTTTTTTTAAAATTAATTTGGAGTATGTTCCAAAAATTGATGGAAAGGTAGTGTGGTTAAGAACCATAATCATTAGGGGCCCCGTTCAAATGATAACAATGATGGGGATCCACATAAAAGGGGACATGAAGCATGGGAATGAACTTATTTATTGTTCAAATGGAGATCTACACTATCAGAATTACTCCAGTGTGTTTTTGATATTACATAGAATGCATATCTATCTACAAAAGGATATAGTATTCTTCTACATGGTGGTTTATCTCATATGTATATAAATGGTTGTGGAACATGAATGGTACAATAGGTGACAATCATAAAGGAGGAAAAATGGTTTCCTTTGAAATGGACGGAGATAATTATCATCATTATAGAATTCTCACTACTGGAAAAAAGGCATATACCCACGGTTCAAAACTGTGGGTATAGCCCCCAAAACCGTGGGTATAGGCTATACCCGCGGTTTTGGGAACCGTGGGCTGGAACGCCGTCGGTATAGGTCCCCAGCCTATACCCACGGTTTTCCAAAACCGTGGGTATAGGTGTTCTGCCACCGTGTCAACAAAACATTCCCAATTGCCATGGTGTCAATGGCTTTTACCCACGGTTTCAAAACCGTGGGTATAGATCCTAAAATAAAGAGGCAGGCGGGTTTCGATCCCACGACCTCTTCGCTGAAAAGTACCGTGTCTAACCACTACCCTACTATCAACTATGTGTATATATATTTATATTTAGTTAAATATAGCTATATAAACCGTGGGTATAGAGGGAATAACCGTAGGTATAGAACTCCCGCCAAAAAAAAATCTTTCCCGTGGAAATTTTTTTTTTCCCGCGCACACATGGGAAACCTATACCCACGGTTTTTCAAAACCGTGGGTATAGGTTATTTATCCTATACCTATCCCCACGGTTTTCCTCAAAACCGTGGGGATATGTACCCCTATACCCACGGTTCTGGAAAACCGTGGGTAGAGGTCAATTTTCAAGACCTATCCCCACGGTTTTGGAAAACCGTGGGGATAGACCCCCCTATGCCCACGGTTTTTGAAAACCGTGGGTATAGGTCTTGAAAATTGACCTATACCCACGGTTTTCCAAAACCGTGGGTATAGGGGGTACCTATCCCCACGGTTTTGAGGAAAACCGTGGGGATAGGTCCATTTTCCAGTAGTGTCTATTAGTTTGTTTGGATTGTAAATTAATATCCCATTTTACAATTTATTACCTCAAATTTTATTGTCGTAAAGTGATTGAAATTCATCTTATTGTTTAACATCATGTGATGTGGATATTACATAGTTTAGAATCATGTTAAAAGGAATTGTTAACAAAAATAAACTAATAATATCTTTTCAAGAAAGTGGGAATCTTGAGTAGTAGACACAAAGGGTTTTGCATCATAGAGTATCACGTGATGAAAAGTGCGTTGAGATTTCTCTCCACCATTTTCCAAAATTGATGGGGGTCTATCGAGTGTTTCCCTGTTTGTTCTTGGGTATCTTCTTGTTCACATGGGATTTGTACCTTTTTTGTTCACATACTGACCTTATCTAAATAAAATGGTGTACATGGTTGTTGGTGGTTTGACTTTTTATGAAGAGCTGCATATGTGTTTTCAATATAATATAAATTTTCACCTATTGAATTTGGTATATTAAATTCATACTATTCGGAATAAGAATTTGTAATAATTTTTAAGGTAATAATGACTCCAAAAGAGTTTCTAAATAGTTTAATTTCGTAATGTTTCGACCTTGAATTTGATAATAGTTCAAATCTTTAATAATTTGACCATAGTGAGTTTTCAATAGAGTGTGTGTACTATAGATGATATATGTCTGGAAAAAAGGAGGGTCTTGGAGGTCGGGTGAAACATGGATGATCATTGAGACAATTTTGACACTATTTAAGGTAATTATGTTTTGAAGTAGACTCTTAGAATAAATTTATTTATTTTGGACATAATATATGATAATCTATTTAATTAGTGGCCTTTATCCTCAACCATACGTATGAAAATTCCTCTTTAACACTTACACCCATGTGGGTTGTGGTCTATGTGTAAACTAAGGATAAGTATACAGTGCCCATTTTAGGGAATAAAATTAAAATGGGAAAATTTTACATACATGGGAATGTCTTAAAAAGTTCCAAAATATTCAGTCATCTTGAACATGTGTATGGGGAAAAGTCACATTAGGTGTTTGGATTCCAGCAAGAGTAAATAGAAGATGAAACAATGGTAAATCAAGACCTCTAAGACCTAGACCATGAAATAGGGTGACATATGTGAAGTATAAAACTTGTTACCATGTCTCAAACATAGGTTTCAAAACCAAACCAGTGATGAATGTGGTGTAAAAAATCCATATCGACTATTGAACATGATCAGGGAATTAGAGCCATCATTTTTCACCTGAAGGCTCTTGAGCCGTGATTCCAAGATGTTATATGGGCCAATGTGGACATGGATATTTTTATATGGATCTCATTTAGAAGTGGATCATGATGAGGATCCATAATGAATGAAAAATTAAATTCATATGTGTATCTTCATAATATCATAGGAGAATATAACTATGGGTATCACATCACATTTGGATCGAACACATAGGATAAGCGTAACAATATGGATGGATTTGGCATGTCATTGATTATAAAGGTCTCCAATTAAATTAATTTACTTGGAATGGACATATTATACGAGTTCCAGGAATAACTATGTATTCTATGGGAATGGGAATGTGGATAGATATATTTCGGAAACATGAATTGGTAGGTGACCAATGCCTAAAAGGTGGTGTCTTCTCAAAAATGTTTTATGGATATTCTGAATGAAATTCTATGAGGAATCATATTTTCATCAAATACTGTATGTGGAAATTTTGACATCATTTTCTAAACACATTTTATTTGATTCATCACCTATTATTTATCTGAGGCATCCAATATTAGTCACATATGCTCAAGATTCCATTTAACATCCTTTTTCATGAACATTTATTTTGGTCATACCATATTTTCCAAATACAGAATTCCATATTTTTTATACAAGGTAAGGATAAATATTATCATCATATATGTGTGATGTTGATTTGGGTCATTCAAATTATTTATAAAAGGAAAAATTAATTTTTCATACAAGAAATGATTACATTTTAATGTTATGTGTTGAGGATTGTGTTCTAGTTCATGAAACATATTTCATATTAGGAATCCAATATTCATTAAATATGGTAGGTCTATTGTTTAACATTGTCTTATAAGAATGATGACATTGTTCCTTGCATATTTTCCATATGAGGCATCATATGTTCATGACATTTCCTAAGGGTAAATTTCAATGACATTTAACAAAAATGCATATTTTTGATCATATTATACTTAGTGTGTGAGCCATAATATATTTTTAATAGAGGGAAAGGATTACATATTATCATCATCATCTAATGGAATTGATTCTGAATGTCCCATATTTTTATATGATTATTCTTATGATCACGACATAGGGAAAGGATATAGATTATCAATGTGTGTTTAGAATATTTATTTTATTCAACCCCAAATTATTATATGGGAATCACATCTTTTTCATATAAGATGAAGAATAAAATTTAAAATCATGTTCTCAGGTCATTTGTTTTTTAATTATAGAATCATATTAATTGGACTTTGGAAACTAGTATTTTATGGTCTTGGGGATCAGACCACATGGTAATGGTTATCCTAAGGAATATTATGTGTTTGGAAAGAGTGTCAATATGATGTAATGAAGGATATGCAAGGATTCCATTTTCCTCACAAAAAATGATGTGAAAATGCATGGAATTTGACATCATAATTTATAGAGAGGAAAGCCATTATGATGATTTTATCATGGGGAATATAACCATGATATTATATCTATCCACTAAAATATATCCAATAATAATGGGAATCAATCAATTTATAATTCCAGAATGAGACATTCTAAAAGAATAATGTTGTTAGGCAATGTCCTCTTGAGAGAGGGTGTGATGAAAAAGTGATGGGGTGTCGGTTTATAGAAACATGGTGGGTGAAGAATAATATGGGAATAATGTGACACTGGGTGATGGATTCACATAGTTTAATGTTATAATTCATAGAAATTAAGGGGAGTATGTACATCATGGATGGTTGTGTAGTGAATGACAGTTGAACCCAACCATTCAAATGGTTCCAAAGAGTACTTTCACAACACAAATATATCCTAAAACTCCTATCACACTATTTACGCTCGTGAGGCTTGGACCAAGTGAAGACCCAAAATATAGGTTGGTGTTTCTGTTGGGATCAAGATGTTAGAATTATAGATCCCAATATATGTATTTGAGAATTAGAATTAATCCTGACATTATTCTGGAACACAGAATGTTATAATAATGATTTCGTAATGCTGAAGTACTCTTTAAAGAGGAAATTTAATAATACAAAATTATTTATACTATTCTTCCCATAATCGTCACACCGGGTAATGTTACCATTTAACATCATATTTTTTGGATGATGATTTTAGAAATCCCATATTTTTCATATGATAATTCTCATTGTATTCAAATATGATAAGGCTAGTATTTAATGTCAAGATATATGGATTATATTTTATTGTATAATATTTCTCACCTGTTGTATCTTTGAATCTCATCATTGGGTAATAGTGTATTTTAATATTATGTAATAAGGATGTAGATTTTGGGAATCCCATATTTTTAATATGAGGTATCCTATGTTAAGGATTTAGGTGAAGGATATTGTTTAATGTTATATGATGAGTAAATTGATTTTCTCATTTCAAACTTATTATATGGGAAATAATTAATTATTCATATATTTATTGTCTTCATTTTTCATCCTATGATGATAATTTTGGTTTTTGTTTTTCAGAGTAGTAAATGTCAGACTCTATGTATAGCTTTTTTAAGTTCAAGGATATCGGATGGTTGGAGAAATGTTTAGTATATGATTATAGCTCATAGAGATTTATGATTTTTATGTTGAGTTAATAGGTTATTGACTATGGAACACTAATACGAAGTAATTTTTGAGAAACATGTCATTTTTGTGAGTAGTGATATGCTCAACATCAACGGTGATTAAATATATTGCCACAATAAAAAATGACTTATGGATAATGTAAGGTAGTTCCCATTTAGGATCTACCATTGGTGTATTATTTAAAAGTATCTTTTTCATTATACGATCCAATACCATGTCATAATGATGGAATTAGAATATTCAAACCATCAGGATAAATACTCGAACTAATATGATCAGGTGCCTCCCAATGTAGTGAAATTCCTAAAGGATATATTATTCCAGAGTTTTTAACTCATATTTATGGAAATAATCCAATCAATCCTGACTCTTATTTTCATTAATATCCATTTAGATCAACTTCTACTAAACCAATTTCGTAAAACTCACTATGTAATATATTCCCTTGAGTTTGGGGTCCCTTGGTTTGAATTTCCCATTGTCCTTGATAGGAACTGAATGAATTATTGAGTTTATAATTGAATAATTCTTTTTCTAGTCCACCATCTTTTATAGGATGTTATATATGATTTTTTGAACTCTGTGATATGTCTGCTCAAATATGTTAGGTATCGTGCAGTGTCAATGGATCAGATGTTGGACATGGAATACGATATTTTTCATCTGGACAAATAAAAGATTATTTAAATTAGCTGCCAAAATGGTATGAGTCACTTCAAATCAATTAATGATATGGGATTTGAAAAATTTATTCATAGGCCAGATTTCAACTTATTTGATGATAATTTCTTCTACCGACATTGGGAATGAGCTTATTTTAGTAAAAATAAATCTACACTATCATATATTTGATAGTGTCTTAGGACACACAATGTTGGTTCGCCAAACAATAATGGGACAAAATATTTAGTAATGTATATAATATTTGGTACCTGATAAATACCATTTTATTGGATATATCATTCCTAAATCCTCTTGGTGGACTTATTATAGTCATGAACAATATTGGGCTAGATGTAACCCAACATCGAAGTTTTTGGGGGGAGATCTTCTATCCTTCTTGATGGGTACCATTGGATAGAGAATTGAAAACTTTTTATAACATATGGGATATCTTATACATGGATTAAATAGATAACATTTAAATTAAACCATCTCTTGTATAGTCTTTGTCATGTTTTCGTCTATTACAGTGGAAGAACAGTGTTTCATGCTTGCATACTCATTCACTTTTGACCCAAACTAGATGTAGGATGTTGTGATAGAGATACATGAAAAATATAATCATGATATAAGATTTCTCTTGATCATGGTGTATTTTGTGGTCCCTTTTTTAAAAGAACATGTAGTTTCCTGATACACATGTTAGTTTCCATCAACATAGGTAGTGGGAGAGATAAAAATATTGTGGCCCCCATTAATGATTATGTCACCCTGGTTAGGTTCTATGAGGTTCAAAACAATGCATCCCATTACATTTTATTGGACATTCTGTGACTATTGAATATGTTTTACATTTTGATAGAAAGTGAACCAATCCCTCAACTAAATATTTTATTACACTAGGGGAAATATCTTGTTCTTTTAGACGATGTAGTCAACCATCATCTACATGATAACCAAATCAATGTATCCCTTACAATGTAGAAAGGGTACATCAACCTCAATGTCCAATTCAAGACTAATAATAAGGGCATACTACTCTCCTTAATTTTAATTAAATCCTTTTAATAAATAGATTGATTATATGTGTTTTTACTAGGTCAATATGATAAAAACAATTCTCAGACATACTCTATTGTGTTTATTATTTTGGATCATTTTACCAGTCATTCATTTGGAGGAATTGTCTTAATGGCACTTGCAACACAGAATAACCTAATCCAGCAAGGGAATAGATTCTTTTTGGAAAAATAAATTTTGGGGTAATTACTTATGGGTTATATTCATGGATAAAAAGTTTTCATATTCAAGGAAATTGAGAGAATATTATAGGACAAAGCAATTGTAGAAATATTTTATTATGTCTGCAGAACATGTTGATTTCCCAATCATAATGGGGTAAATGATGATGTACTTTAGTATGTAACATTTGAAAATATATGTATTTCATGGAGCTATAAATAATATTTCGTGGTATTCACTACGACGACTACTGTGAATACAATATTATTGATGGGGGAGTATGCAACCATTATGCCATGGAGAAGGAGACTAAGATAATATAGGATACTTTCCTTTCACTCATTGATTTCATATTTCTAATGGGAACCAATTTCTTATTCTAGAGAAATCACATAGAGGACTATTTCCTTTACTATTATTGTTTTAATGAGATGATATGTTATAGTATATTATAGTAAAAATTGACAAATTCAATATAGAAGTCCCTATAGAACTTACAATGGACAATTTTTTTAGAAGACTAGAAGATAAAATAATCATTCCAACAAGATTTGAAATAAATTTCACATTTTAAGAAATCATTTTTTATAGGTTTCCAAAAACATATATGTTATTTGGGGAAGTACTTTGTTTTATGGCGATTATATTAATGAGATCAATCATAATTATATACTAAATGAGAATGAAGGTGACAAACATTCTCGAGGAAACCCGGAATACAAACTTCATGGATATAGTGCATCACATGTTGCAACAACCCAATGATCGGTTGAACAATATAGTGAATCACATGTTGCAATGTGTCTTCACCATTATTCAAATATAATGGAATTACCAATTATATAATGGTTCACTTGAGTTATTTGAAGTTGTTAACAACCTATTCCTCACGAGTCATCACGATCTAAATATTTTGATGGTATCCACCCCTGATGGATAGGTCCTGGAAAAAAGGATTAGAATCAATATATAAATTTTTCCGCTTGCTTACTCTATGGTGCTTGTTTACCTTATAAAGGAAATGCATTCCATTTTTTCGGGATTTACGCCTTGGTGCTAGTCGCCATCCCCTGGCCTATGGAAGGCGGGCTTGGGGTAGTCATGGCACGGTCCCTGAGGACGGGTCATGAAAAATTGGTATCAGAGGTGGTCAGTTCTACCACAGACTCTGATCCTTCTTCTATGTGAAGCAATAGTGTTTAGCTAATTAGGTGTGGTTATCAGTCCATGGAGTCCAGTGTTGGTGCGGCAGCCGATGTATCCGTACACCAGGACCCTGACTTCTGATTTCCGACTTAATGCACGAAAACATTGATTGCATGTGTGTTTCTAGTTTTCATTGTGATTACTTGTATCAGCTCACCAGGTATACTGTTCTGACCGTGGAGAACATGTTTCCTTTCAGGATGGCCCCACGATGGTAGCCAGCTAGCGTTCCGAGAGCTGTGCATGACGACAGCCCGCCGAGCGACGAGGCCTCGGTATAGGGCCCTTTGACAGTAGAGGCACCGGCGGTACCTCTACCCGCCGAGCCACCGATGCTTCCAACACCAGCCGCTGACGATGCACGTCACCTCAGTGCACTGCACGAGTTTCAGCCCCAATGACCGCCTAGGTTCCGTGGGGAGACGGACCACCAGGCAGCTAAGGACTGGCTGGAGGCAGTCGTAAGAGTTTTCAGGCTAGTGAGGACACCAGCAGACCTCATGGTGATCCTTGCTGCGCGCCTACTGCCCGCAGCAGTAGGCCGATGGTGGAGCTTGATGCTCCAGGTGCACGATGAGACATCTCTCCTCTAGACTGACTTTGAGGGACTCTTCCGCTCAGAGTTTGTCCAAGCCACCCTCCGTGCGGTGCGCATCCGGGAGCTTCTTCAGCTGCGGCAGGGCAGCTTGACGGTCGCCCAGTACTCGGCGAGATTCATCGATCTCTCGCGCTACTCGACCGACATGGTACGGGACCCATTCTTCCAGGACCGGATCTTTAAGCAGGGATTGAGACATGAGATCAGGGCATCGCTGATCTCCCTCAGCATTCCGACTCAGGAAGGAGTACTAGAGTGAGCCCTACATATCAAGATATTTCTTGTTGAGTCCACAGCGAGACCTACCGCAGAGCGGAAGGTAGCGGAGTCTTCGGCAGCAGGTAGCCGACGGATGACTCATGGGTCTAGGCAGACCAGACCTTCCGGCAGATGACCTCAGGACACTGGCTCAGCATTGCGGGGCACACAGCGTGGAGCCAGTCTTTCGAGAGGTAGGCAGTGCTACGCATGCGGCGGGCAGGGCCACATGGCTCGTGACTGCCCGACCCGTCGTGCCGAGGAGCAGCAGACGGTGGAGGGGCCACCCAGGCAGAGGCAGGGGGTCGACCGTGGCGGTCCACATGGAGGCGGCGGACGAGGCAGGGGAGAGGGCCGAGCAGCAGGTGGTGGGCGACGCTTTGAGGCTCTGCCACCACCACCACCAGGAGTTCCACCTCGACCACAGGGAGCTGGCGGGCAGAGACAGGCACAGCTCCAGGCAGCGGAGGCCTATGACCACGGCGCGCCTGAGATGATTTGAGGTATGGTCTGTTTCTATTCCACCCTTGCTGCAGTTCTTATAGACACAGGAGCGAGTCACTCTTTCATAGCCGTTGCCCTTGTTCGGAGCTCGGAGATTCCGACAGAGCCGTTGGCTCGATCCTTACGTCTAGAGACTCTTACGGGAGAAGACTCGACGATTACACACTGGTGCCGGTAGTGTGAGCTTACTCTAGGAGGCGAGAGCTTCGGCTGGGATCTTCTTGTAGCAGCATCGAGGCCTTACGACGTCATCTTGGGCATGGATTGGTTATCTACAGTCCAATGCATAGATTGACTATATTAGGCACAAGGTGCGATGTGTACGCACCGACGGGAGCAGGTTCACCTTCACCGGCGAGAGGGGAGCCTTCGCAGCACAGGATGGACTTCCGCAGAGGAGAGGACAGCCCATCACTCATCAGTTGGCTAGCCTAATCCTAGGAGCAGTTGACGTGCGAAGTCCTAGTTTTCCTACAGTGGTGGATCAGTATGCCGACCTCTTTCCCAACGACGTTCCAGGGCTACCTCATCGCAGAGAGGTAGACTTTCATATCGACCTGTACCCCTGGACAGCCCCGATATCAACTCCAACATATTGGATGACCCCCGCTGAGCTTCGAGAGCTACGAGTACAGTTGGAGGACTTGCAGGGCAAGAGTTTCATCTAACCCAGTGTTTGAGCCTGGGCTTCACCAGTTTTGTTCGCCAATAAGGCGGACGGGAGCTTGCGACTGTGTGTCGACTATTGTCGCCTAAACCAGGTGATAGTGTGGAACAAGTATCCGCTACTGCGGATTGATGACCTCTTCGATCGACTCAAGGGAGCACGGTGGTTATCGAAGATAGACCTCGGGCCAGGCTATCATCAGCTCAGAGATCGGGATGAGGACGTGCAGAAGACGACCTTCAGATGTCGGTATGGCCACTATGAGTTCTTGGTTATGCCATTCGGCATAACCAATTCTCTAGCAGTGTTCATGGGACTCATGAACAGGATCTTTCAGCCATACCTCGATCTATTTTTCGTGGTCTTCATCGAAGACATTTTGATATACTCAACAACTAAGGAGGAGCACGCCTACCACTTACGGGTTGTACTAGACACACTCCGAGAGCACCAGCTTTTTGGAAAGCTCTCGAAGTGTCAGTTATGGATACGTGAGGTCCACTTCTTGGGTCACGTCATCTCTGAGGCGGGCGTTGCAGTGGATCCTGCGAATATCGAGGCAGTGCTAGCTTGGGAGCCACCTAGGAGCATGACGGAGGTGCAAAGTTTCTTGGGACTAGCTGGATACTACAAGAGATTCGTGCCAGACTTCTCCAGAGTTGTGGCACCACTCTCAGCTTTGACGAAGAATGGGAAACCCTTTGTGTGGTCAGACAGATGTCAGCAGAGCTTCTAGCAGCTGAGACAGAGATTGACCAGCGCCCCTATCTTGAGGTTGCCTAAGGAGGAAGTAGGGTACGTAGTCTATTGCAAAGCATCAGGGACCGGACTCGGGTGTGTCCTGATGCAGGAGCAGGCAGTGATCACCTATGGATCACGTCATTTGAGGCCGCATTAGCAGAACTACTCTGCCCATGACCTGGAGATAGCAGCAGTGGTCTTCGCTCTGAAGACATGGCGACACTACCTGATGGGCGAGCGCTTTACAGTATTTTCTGACCATCAGAGTCTGAGGTACATCTTCTCTCATAAGGACATGAACCTGAGACAGCGGCGATGGATCGAGTTCTTCCACGACTATTACTTTGAGATAGTCTATACTCCTGGGAAGAGGAACATGGTAGCTGATTCTCTCAACAGGAGGACGGGCATCCAGCTACTTGAGGAGGCGACAGAGCAGATAGCCGCTTTGCGGATATCCTTCGAGTATAGGGATAGAGCATCCTTCCATCATTCTCTCACAGTCACTCCTCCACTACTACAGCGAGTCAGAGAGGCACAGCGTGGGGACACTGACTGTGAGGCGTGGCATGCGTAGTTATCCTCAGGACAGGAACCTGATGGCTTCTTCTTTGGAGTAGAGCACGACATCCTTTTCAGAGGACGTACCTTGGTACTAGTCACTTTACGAGAGGAGGTGCTGAGAGAGTTTCACACTTCTCCTTTGGCGGTACATCATGGAGTGGCGAAGATGTACCAGGATCTCAGATTACAACACTGGTGGCCAGGCATGAAGAAGGCTGTGGGAGAGTCTGTTTCTCGATGCCTCACCTGCCAGCAGGTGTAGGCAGAGCATCAGGTACCAGTAGGCTTGGTACAACCCTTGGAGGTCTCGTAGTGGAAGTGGGATGGGATATCTATGGACTTCATGACTGGAATTCCACGCACTTCCAGAGGCCACGACTCCATCTGGGTGATTGTCGACCAACTCACCAAGTCGGCTCGCTTCGTACCCATCAGAGAGCAGGGAACAGTGGAGATCTTGGGGCATCTCTACATTCAGGAGATTGTACGACTTCACGGTGTGCCATAATCTATCCTCTCCGATCGAGATGCTCGCCTTAATTCCCGGCTTTGGAAGGGGTTGCAGGAGGCGTTCGGAATGCAGCTTCGTCTGAGCACCGCCTTTCACCCTCAGACGGATGGACAGACGGAGAGGACTATTCAGACTCTTTAGGACATGCTCCGCGCATGTGTCACCGACTTTGGTCGCAGCTGGGAGGACCACCTACCCTTGGTGGAGTTCATGTACAACAACAGCTACCACTCCACCATTGGGATGGAACCATATGAGGCGTTGTATGGCAGACCTTACAGATCTCCTTCGTGCGGGAAAGACCCTAGAGAGTCATCACTTGTGGGACCAGAGATGGTCCGGGCCATGACAGAGAAGGTCCAGGTCAACCAGGAGTAGATGAGGATAGCTTAGAGCCGGCAGAAGTCTTATGCTGACAGGAGGCGGAGGTCACTAGAGTTCGAAGATGGCGACCACATCTTCTTGTGTGTCTCACCTCGATGTGGATTACGGAGATTTGGACGAGGCGACAAGTTGTCTCCACACTTCATCGGACCTATCCTGGTCATCAGTAGGATTGGCGAGGTGGCTTATCACCTGGCTCTACCACCTCAATTGCACCGGGTGCACGACGTCTTCCACGTATTGTAGCTGAGGAGATATGTGCACGACCCGACGCATATCATTGACCATGGGGAGGTAGACGTGGATTATGGGGCGACTTTTGCGGAGGTCCCGGTGGAGATCGAGGATCGAGAGGAGCGGGTCCTTCGTGGAAGATCGATTCCTCTAGTGCAAATTAGATGGCAGCACGAGAACCTCTAGGAGAGCACTTGGGAGCGGGAGGTTCAGATGCGTGCTCAGTACCCACATTTGTTTCCCTAGTTTATGATGTATCTTTACGGGGATGTAAAGACCCGAGGTTCGAGTGACGTAATGATCTGTAAATTTCAAGGAATTTTTTTTCTTATTTTTCTTTGGAATTTTACAAGAATGCAATTTCTGACGGCACCTGATTCTGAGGCCCGGTGTGCCCGGAATCATTTTATGAAATTTGGCTCGGGTACGTTCAGTGAACGAACGAGCGAGTTTTTCTAAATTTTGAACCGGTGCTCAGAATCAAATTTCAAGGGCACCGATGAAATCGCAGTGCTGGTATTTTCTTAGAAACTCCTCTTCCGGAGTTGCGTTTTCTCGGGTATGGTTTTTAATTTTTGGGCTTAAAGTTAAGAAATAAAATAATTGGTACAACGAACTTTATTTTATTTCAATTAAAGCCACTTAAAATCCACTTTAAGCTGCTTAAGCTGAGTTGAAGCAGATAGGGTAGAACTCGAAATATCCTACCCTCCTGGTAGGATATTTGTGAGGTGGGGCCCGCACGAGCCCCACCGTTTATTTTCCTCTAAGTAACGCACCCGTGAAAACCCGTCATTATGAAAGTCAATTGACGTGTTTTCTTAAATTCATAACGCACCAATTAATTGGGTGGTTTTATTAGTTGAATTAATTCTATGAATTAATTCAATCGTTTCTTAACCTGTTTACAATCCGTTGACGTAATAATAAAATAAAACCAACGCACAACTTCTTGAGAATTGCTCGTTGAAAAGTTTTGACAAATTTTTTGCCTTCATCCTATTTTGCGAAAAATTCGAAGAACGCTGTCACCCTCAGAGATCGACAACGCTTCTTCTGAGACGTTCTTCCCCGCAACGATCTCCGATCACCAACTGCTTGAGGTAGGAGATTTCGGGTTTCTGCTTTTAAATCTATTTGTGGTTTATAACAACATCATGGTTTTAATTAATATAATTAAATATACATGTTCTTGAACCTCAGAGTTCGTCGACGTGACACCCTTCCACGACGCGACGATCGCCTCCTTCCGCAACGATAAATTCCGCGAAGAACGCGCGTGCGACGACATGACGAGGTAGGGATTTTTATTTGAGAACAATCATTAATTACCGTGATTGTTTCATTTAAAAACAAATAACCTGGGTCAAGTTCAATTTTAATTCTTTTAAAATTGTGCCTTGCTTGTTATTCATGTGTTGAATATTTTATTCCCGATTGTTATCACCTAACGCGGAGGGTGCGGGCCAAACAAACACGGCCCGACAACCCTCCAGAGTTCTTCGTTGATGTGCGGATTGTCGGGCGATGAAAAAACATGCCACAGAGGTGATTTGTTGTTTCCATAGTGAAGTACGGGACCCGTAAGGAGCTACGGCGCAGACGGAAACGAATTCGGACCACCGGAGCAACTCCGGTGGCCCGCGGAACCCACAGGACGCGCCGACGGCCAGAGGCGGCGGCGCCCCGGCGCGCCGCCAGACAGGGCCGCTGTGGTTGAAGCCACGATGGCGGCGGCCAGCAGACCTGCGGCCGCGCGGGTCCGGCACACACGGGACACGGCTTTGCCGCGTCCGTTGATCCAGCGCGGCCCCACGCGGGGGCCGCGACACCTTCATCCCGCGGGGGTAGCGCCCCGCGGCTCCCTGGCTCGGCCACTCGGCCGAGCCGAGCCAGGCCGACCCGTCCGGCCGGGTCGCACCCCGGCCGGGCCGGGTCGCGCCCCTCCGGTTCAGGCCGACCGGGGGGGGGGGGGGGGGGTCGGGCCGGGTCGGTCCGGGCCCAGACCCCCCGTCTTCGGACCATTTTCGTTCTTTTTCCTGTAACTTAAGCTACGGGCCTCCGAACGACACACCGTCAGCGGAGATACGATCCTTGGATCGAGGTGATCGTTTCGATATATCGCACTCAAGGTTTCAGATTACTTTGGGTTCGGCCGGGTTGGTTCACACACGAAACCAACCGGGCCCTCGGAGGAGAAACGCTCATGTCTTGTGCTTCGGACGTCTGATTGACGTGCCATTGAATTTGTTGTTTTACTATAAGTGAGACAGATCTTTTGGCATACTCCACCCGAGGTTTGGACGCAGGTGGAGTATGGTCAGGTTGGTTTTGCCTTAAAAACCAACCTGGCCCCTGGGACGAAAAAGCCAATAACTCTCAGTCCGGGCGTCCGATTGACGCGTCGTCTACGACGTTGAGTTCCTGTTGACGATACGGAACTTTTGGATACATCAACTCCGGACTATGTGTCAGTTGATGTATCAGCCACTCGGCTCGTGGAGCGGACCCTCCCGAACGAGGTTTCTGTGTGCGGTAACCCTAGAGCTCGATGAGACTGCTACTGTGACGACGACGGCTGTGGAGATATCCTCAGTGGATTCGACGACGACGACTGCAGCACTCAGCGATCCGGTGTGGATCAGTGCTACTGATCTTGTGTGGGTCTGATCCTGTGTGGGTCAACGCTCAGCGGTTCGGTGTGATCCAGTGCATACAGGTCCTGTGCGGGCCCGATCCTATGTGGGTATTTGCGGGGGTTAGTACTTTTTGATCCTTTGTGGGTCCGACGACTTAGATGGACTAGTGATCATCTCTATCGTCATTCGAAGAAATATACTTGTGTGAGTTGAAACTCTGTTTTACATTCCTTTGTGGATTGTGTTGTGCTATCCTGTGTGGATTTACGTTTTACTTTCCTTTGTGGATTTTGTTGAGCTATCCTGTGTGGATTTATGTTTTACTTTCCTTTATGGATTGTGTTGAGCTATCCTATCTGGATTTACGTTTTACTTTCCATTGTGGATTGTGTTGAGCTATCCTGTGTGGATTTTACATTTTTTTTTCCTGTCTGGACTGGGTTGTACCTGAGTTCGGATGTTGGAGTTGAGCGAGAATTGATGACTTAGGTATATGTATGGGCATATACCTAAGCCGTGTCAGATGTTACTTCGTGATTTTTATCTTTCCTTTGTGGTTTATCCTTTGTGGATTCTGGGAGACCTTCAGGGGTCTCGGGGTCCCTACTGAGTATCTTATACTCACCCCTGCACGGGCTATGCCCGCACTACGTTGTGTTGGTTGCAGACGACGGACAGCGGTGATTGTGGTGGAGGATTGCGGAGTAGGACGGTACCTGGAGGTGGACCACTGGGCAGAGTGTACTCGGAGCGGACGGCTGGACCGAGGAGGTATGGATGCTATCTATACTCACCATCCAGGTGGGACTTCCAGAGGACGGCTCGATGCTGCGGATTTACTTTTCAGTTGCTGTTTTTCCCCTTTTAGTTGTACTTTACAGTTGGGCTTGTATTTCTGGCCCCTTTTACTTTTCTGCACTTACTGTTGTACCAGATTTTTACTTAGTGTTTACTTTTTCCGCTTGCTTACTCTGTGGTGCTTGTTTACTTTACAAAGACAATGTCTTCCCTTTTTCTGGGATTTACGCCTTGGTGCTAGCCGCCATCCCCTGGCCTATGGAAGGCGGGCTTGGGGTAGTCACGGAACGGGCCCCAAGGACGGGTCGTGACATCATCAGCCTAGGTTATTACACAATATTGAACACTAGTTGGGTAGGAATGAATCTCACATGGAGTGGGTGACTCATATCTCAGTAAATTTCAATATCCTCCAACATCTACCATGATCAAATATGTATGTATTACTTGTTAAATTATGGGTGCTTATCCAAAATGGAGTGGGTGCCCAACTCAGGGTGAGATAGATTCTCTTTGGAAATTTTCATGGCCCAGGTGCTACTCATACAATATATCTATAGTTCGATTATTATATCCCTCTAGCACAGAGAAAAACGTGGCCATCATGGAATCAAAACCCAATTCTAGTGTACTATTAGATGGAGAGGAATGGTCATATGTACTCTAAATATATCAATATATCGACTGTATACTGGGAATGTTTTATTGGGGGGGGGGCCTCCACAGCCTACAACATGTCTCTTATAACGGGTACATGCCCCTATAAGGGGATATTCATGGTACTTTATCTTCCCATTGTGTGATATTACAATTAAATACCCTATTTGAGTTGAAATATTTATTTACGCCCTAGGAGGGTCAATGTTGGTAAAATCAATGTGGTGGTATTCAGAGTGGAACAATCACTGTTAATGAGTGGGATAGATTGATGGTCACATTATTTTGATGGGACTAGGATGAAATGGAGGTAATTGTACCATCCCAAAATTTTACCTACATTTTTGTATTTTATTCTACCATGAATCACTAAAGAATAGTAATACACTTTACATAGGATGTCTATAGTGTCTGTTAGTAATTACACAATTAGGGAGTTGATCTACCATGATCGTTATGCTATAAATAGTCTTGAAACATTGGTAAATAAAATATTGGTGAGCATGTATTTTATTGTAGGTCATCTAATGGTCCCAATGATGTTTGAACATCACCCAAATATTTTTGTTTAAACAAACCTCCACATCCTCAAAGAGGGACTCAAAGATAAAAATGTTCAGAGATGCTGAGGTCCACACAAATAACGGTAGCTGGTCAATGTATAGAAGTATCTTTAAATCCTCTTATTCATTACAATGAGGGAGACCATGATCATAGTTAGTGCATTCCCTGATTGGTATAATCTGAAAAATCAGTTGATGTATTGATAAAAATATGTTTTTCTAATAATTAACTATGATAGGGGGGATATAGTGGACATAATTTCTAATAAATATTGGATTGTTTCTTGGTGTTTGGTCCATAATAATGATCATATCCATATTATGATGGGTGTTTACAACTTTATCATGTAAGATAGTGTAAATATCACTTTTTACTCAAATTAATGATCACTATCAAAAGAGGGAATCATCCCAGACCCTAATATATCCCCAAAAACTAGTGTAGATGTAGAAAAAATTCAAAACATATAGTTATTAATTTGGATTTATGATTATTCATTTAATGGAGGCCAAAATATCCTCGATGTCATTGTAATTGTAGAGGGATTTTGGGTTTTTTACAACATATTTTTGGATCAAAACATATCAATCAATGAGAGGATTCACCCATATATGGTATCATGGGTGATGGTACCCACTTTTAGTCATCATTCATCTCGATTTCAAGAGGTTAAAGGTCATTTTAGACTTTCAATGATCCTTCCTATAGTGACATGAGAATTAACCAAGTGTATGTCGTTGAAAGTAAATTGGGTTTCCTTCATGAATTGGTTTAGCTACTCTACAGTCACATTCCCCATGGTGTCTTTTAGCCATAATACCATATAAAAGATATTTATAAATGGAATATTTTGATCATTAAGAAGTACTCTATACTGGTTGGTGGAAATGTGGGGGGGTTATTGTAGGAAATATCAACTTCCTCAGATGTACCATAATGGTTGTCAGGGGAGAAGTGGACTTAGTGATCAAACAATGACTTTATGAGAGGATGATTCGTTCTCCATCTAATGTGGGAAATATGGATCCTTATTTAATAGTTTCTAGATCATTATGTGACATGATGACGATGGAAAGATACCTAAGAACTACAGATGATTCCCCCTACTATGATGTGTTATGGGACTATCCCTAGCACGAGTGACTGTTTTTATGGAATGGGGTTTGAGGAGGAGGGTTAGGATTAACATACTCCCTAACCTATGGGACTATTCAGATATAATGATTATGTATTTGGGTGGGATCCCTCCTCGGTGGCTCCCTATGAGTTACCTCTATATGTACAACAAGGACATACCGTACCTCCTAGGAATGTGGGTGTGATAATTTAATAGGCTCTATTTAGAGGGTCATAAAGAGTTTTTTGTTGAAATTGGATATTTTTTCAACATTCAATACCCTCAAGGGATGTAGGGTTAGTTAGGTTATGCTAATTTGAAATCGTAGTGGAACATTTCTCTATTGGTAATTAACCCATCTTTTTCAAATAAAAAAACTACAGAATTGAACACCCATCTCTAGATGATCTCGGAGGGTGATAGGGGGCATGGGTTCTGAACAACTGAATATATGATGGTTTTTTTGAATGAACATAACCATGTGGTATTTACACTCCAACATTTACCATTCCCCTACACATGATGTCATTATATCACCAATCCCTTGTTGGTTGATCTATATAATGTTCATTGAATAACCCATCAGTAGATATCTGATGAATGTGATTCCTAATTCACTAATTTTATATATTAAATATAATGGAGATATATTATCCAAATTGTTGTTTTCCCCAAGAGAGTATGCCCAAGGATATCTTCCCCATGTCATATATGAGTTCAATTCTAGGACCACCTTTTGATTTGTTAGACAAGGAGATTAATATCTAAATCTAATGACATAAAAATTTAAATATTATTAATTTCAAATAGTTCTCAAGGTTTAAAGTATAGAGCTTTACATTTGGTCATAATTTTTTATATATGATTATTTTCACATGGGATGTGCTTCTGGATAATGATGCAATTTACATTCTGAATATTATTAATATACAATTTCATAAAGATTCATTCACATATTTGGTTATTTAATTTCCATGATTATTATAGGAATATGGGATTTTGGAAAATACATCAACATATTAATCCATGGATCTCATCTCCTAGTCCTGTTCTCTAATAATGATTTGATTGATAATCATGAAAATCATTCCAGTTTTTCTATAAAGATGGATATTTGTTAATTTCACTACTTTTTCTCTAATGGGAAAATATCATTTTGTTAGAGTACATAGTAATGTTGGATATTTCTAAGTCTCTCTATATTTTTTTCTTTGGAAATGAAGATTTTGTTCCTCTATTAGTGGTTAACTCATGGGTGTGGAATATCAGGCATAGTACATATGTCATTCTATGTCAGCCATTTGGTATTATGTTCAATAGGAATACATAATCTAGGTAGTTTTACCAAATTAGTATAAATATTATTCTTTGGTATAGTGTATTATTGTATGAGGTATTTTTAAAAATTTTTGTGGAAGGTTATTAGTTATGTGTGTCCCTAGGGGGAAGATTGCACACATGGAATTTCATTACATGTGTCCCCAGTGGGGAATATTTCCAACATGTTATTTAGTTATGTATCTCCCAAAGGTGACGACATCACACATGTGGAATTTGATATCTTTGTATCTATGGGGGAATATTTCATACATTGGGTTTTATGTCCATTAGATAATGTTTCCCCCCATGGGTGGAGAAGGTTATACATTGAGAAACAATGTTGATGTTCGATTTTTAGGATTGTAATTCAATTATGAAAATCATGTGTATCTATACTTCATGATTTAAGACCATAGAGGTCTCATTCGTACCATATTAAATGAAAATATTCTAAAACCACATAAATCTATTCCATAGTTTACATTCACAAGACATGCCATGTCCATATAATTCAACATCATCTCGTAATGATGATCTTGCCATGGAAGGAGAATAAGTGAGGTATGGTGTTGGAATTATGGATTGAAGATGCCTTTTTTATGAAGACTATTTTATGTTTGGGGTGAGGATTCATCTAATTCTGATGATAGGTGATAAATTCAATGCTTATGAGACAAGGTAGGAGGTTTAAGATCATCTCATTCCACTTAGAACTAGTGAGTTATATGTTTATCATGTATCGTAAGGATATAGTCTCACACAATGCGCTAAGGATTTTTTTCCTGATTAAAATCATTTGACTTCGAAATGAAGGTTTTGAATTTTAAATCATGCAAGTTGGATGCTGGTGAGGCATACACCTAAGGAGATGATTTCCACATATGAAAGGATGATCCAGAAATTGGCCTCTTTACCATGAATGGTTATACATCTCTCATGATGATACCATCATTGGAGCTTACATGTCTTCCTTTCACGACCTCCAGGTAGGCCGGGGTGTAAACAATACTATGGGGGACAATAAATTATATAACCCCATGATAGTGTTACAACACAAATGAGAAAGAGGCATTATTGTGCTGATTCATAGGAATAAAAAAATAAGGTTACTGATGTTTCCCTTCATGAAACATAGAGGTAATAAATGATTTTTGGTGATACTCGTTACATGTTAATTTCCTTAAGATAAATATTTTATTGGATGGGAACATGAGATTTGAGAACATAAGTTTTTTAAATGTATTTTGGTTGGAAGAAGGCACCATAGAGAGGGATGGTAGATGTGTTTCATGATGTATGGGTTTTCATAAATAGTGAGATCCCTGAAAAGAAAATTGGTCTCATGAATGAGTATGTTTCATGAAACATGATAACAATACAAGAGTGTGAAATAATTGTTCCCAAAAGGGTTTTCTCAAAAAATAATTATCTGTTGAAACACCATGACCCAGAATGGATTTATTTTTCATAATTTTAATAGACTATTATGAAAGTCATCTTCAGGGTGGGTTAGGGTTCTCAAAATCACATTAGAGGAGGTTTTATGAAAGTTGGATACCTTGGAAAATTGTTGTCCCCTATAGAATCTAATGATTATAGTTAATATAATTCAATACATTGGTGGGAATTATAATTAATATGACTCATTAGAAAGTCATATTTAGGGAGTTACTTATAGTCCATGATGTGTTGGTCGTATCAATTTCTGAAAATATAGGGGCATGAAAGAAATATGATATACATCACGACATCAAGGTTTTTCTAAGATCATACCTATGGCATGTGGTTTTTACCATAATAGATAGGACTTGGACCATATCCCTCTATTAATTAGAGTTATTATACATCGATGTTAACAACTCTACCTCTGTAAGGACTATAAATATATTTTAATCAAATTTACATTACATAACGATTTCCCTCTCTACCTTCATGTGGACTTTCCACCATCACATGGAGACACTCTCTTCTGAATCATTTAAACATCATCTCCACAACCCCATTGTTGGATTTTGAATCTATTTGAAATTTATATTCCTCAAACTAGTTGTTCCTTCCTCATAATCATTCATGAAATGTGTATTTTATTGTACAAAATTTATTTATCAAACATCATAAATAATTGGGATACTTTTTCCTACACCTCTAAAAATGGGATATCGGAAGCCACAACCACTATGATATTTCTGAATATCTATGATTGGGTTAATATCCCCCCTATAAATTATACATTTAGTCTCATGAATCACCTTATTTTAAAAAATATCTAATTTTAAATTTAGGGAATATATGACACATTCTTTATAAATTCTAATGTGAAGAATCTTCAAGGCTTTTAATTGATTAATCATTCTCCAACAAAACAAATATTAAACATTATTTTTTTAACGAAAAATCGAAAGGAATATAATTCTTGTCATGTGATGTTGACCTCATATTCTTAGATGGATTCTTCATCCTTTAGATTAAGTTGGAGTAACCCCCTTTCTATTTTATGTTGGAGAGTGGAAGGAAAATATTTTTTGGAAACAATTCCTAATTTAGTTTCCACTCTATTGATTTTTTTTAATTAATTTGAATTAATATTGTTGATATATTTAACCAATTGCGAATCTTCTCCCATATTTATATAAACTACTAGTA
Organism: Viscum album; assembly: GCA_963277665.1. NCBI lineage: Eukaryota > Viridiplantae > Streptophyta > Magnoliopsida > Santalales > Viscaceae > Viscum > Viscum album. The sequence continues at coordinate 42,150,177 of OY728123.1, forward strand.
TGACCTCTTTCCCATAAAAATTAAGGATAATGAATATCTTATAAACATAGATGATCTATTTTTACTTGATTATATGATTAGAATATCCATAAAATTGTAAAGGCCTTTTCCTTTAATGTTTTCATTCTCAATATTATATTTGTTATTTTTTTGCATGTATTACTATTTATTGTTTTAATTGAAAACTATATTTAATTGAGTATCTATTATCATGGATTACTCAAATTCTTCTCTAATTGATATGGGAATCTAATTTTAGGTAATCACCACATTTCCCATCACATTGGATGTCAACTTTATCTCACCTATTTCCATACATTGAAAAAAAATTAATGGTTGAGAAATTTATTATTATTAAAAATTTATAAGTAAACTATGAATATTTAATAGATACCCTATAAATGACATGTATTTATTATTATATAATTTTATAAATTTAAATATAATAAATCACTAAATTATTTTAAAACATGGAACATCACAATATTTTATGTTCCTTTGTTAATTTTTTGTAAAAATAACATGATTAACTAAAACATGCCCACTAAGAGTGTATTATTATGAATTTAGTCTTCATAATATTTATCATTAACTAGGTATAGGTTATATTATTACACAATGGATCATTACAATGTTATTATACCTAGGTATATCTATACAATAAGTGCATCTAAGTTCCTAAACCTACTCACTCAATAATTTACATCAATTTACTGATTATTAATATGTATAATCATATATATAGTGGTATTAGTAGTGTATTCTAACCCAAATCATGAAAAAATGGGATCATACATTAACAGAAACATCGACAACTTATATCTTTTATATTCCAAATTTATTGATTCATTACTTGGAGATAAATATTATATAGTCCTAAATAGAAAATTGGCCTAATTTCTTTGAAAAACTTATATTAATAGATTAATAATATGAAATATGGATACAATAATATTAATCATACTAATTAATGTTCCCATTAATTTAATTTATCATCTAATACAACATTGGTTAACCTGGAGATGTACTATGGAGATGGTTGAGCTATAAATTCTAATAATGGAATAATTAGGTTATTTAAAAATTGAATGTAGTTCATGTGAGTCAATAGTCATTAGATGGAGACATATAAAGGTGGGACTAATTATCTAGAATCACTACAAAAAAACTGGGTTTTGCGGCAGTTTTGTGGCGGCGGTTCACAAAACCGCCGCGAAACGTTTTCAGTGAAAGGTTTCGCGGCGGTTTTTAATAAACCGCAGCGAAACCTTAGATTATTTCAAAAACCACGACCCTTTCCCCTACCCCTGCCGTGGTTCCCCCACAAACCCTCGCCCCTCTTCCCCGATCCCCCCTCTTCCCCAATCCCCCCCGGCCCCGGCGACACTCGCGCCCCCCGCTCCCTCCGGCGACCCCTGCACCCCCCGCGCCCCCACGCCCTCCGGCGAACCCCGCACCCTCCCGGCGTCCCCCTCGACCGCCAGCGACCCCCGCGCCCTGCGCACCCCCCACGCCCCCATGCCCCCACGCGCCCTCCGGCGACCCCCGCACACCCCCGCGGCCTCCGGCGACCCCCGCACCCCTCGCGCCCCCACGCCCTCCGGCGAACCCCGCACCCCCACAGCGCCCCCCTCGACCCCCAGCGACCCCTAAACCCTGAGCGCCCCCCAGGCCCCCCGTGCCCTCCGGCGACCCCCGCACCCCCTGCGGCCTCCGGCGACCCCCGCACCCCCCGACTCCCCCCGCGACCACCTTCTATTTTGGTAATTTTTAGTTATTTCTTGGTTCTTTGATTAGAATCATGAATTTGTTACACAATGTGAATCTACTGCTGGGTAGATAGTATGAGTTTGGTTTAGAGCTTGAATAATTATATGTCATAAAACATTTTCACGTTTTTAATGGGTTGATTAGGATTAATTCAAACTAAGGATACTTTTTTGGGTATTTTTATAAATCGTGGAATTCACACCATGAAAGGAGTTCATGACATTAATTATTTAGAACCAATGATTTTTATCATGATTTACATATTACCCTTTTTCCATTCAATGTGAAGACCTCCCTCATAAATCCTAGAAAGATTTTAGATAATATTGGGTATCTTCATCTACGAGATTTCTTTTCATGGAGAATTTGTTCACTAGTGTGGTGGGTTGTCTTCCTTTGGGTACGTGTAATATCATTCACTCTCTTTATTATTTATGTTCTTGGTTTGGTAGTGTTGTGTGATATGGTTTCGATGGTTTCATAAATAATATGTTTTATCAATCAATACATTGTGGTTATCCCTCATTCCTTTTCTATTTGAGGAAAATATGCTTGTTTCCATTTTATGTTGTCGAAGGATCTTAGGTTCCTTATGTTTATAAGGTAGGTGTATCTATACAAGCGGTTCTAATTTAAAATTTCCTTATATTATTATTAATTGTTTTGGCTTGTTTCATGAAATTGATGGATTTAAATGGATTTTAAGGAAAATATACATGTTTTTAAAGAGGACTTTCTTCAAAAATGGTTTTTCTCACAAAAAGTGGTTGACTAAATTATTTATGGTTTGGCCTATTTAGAATGATTTTTTTATACTAATGGATGTTTATGTTTATTTATTATTTTAATTTGGTTTCATAACTTTATTATCTAAAACAAGATACTACTTTCATGTCTCTTTATTACACATCTCCAGGTATAAGACCCTCTTGGGAGACTTGCCTAGTATTCCCTAGTCAGTTCTTTATAAATTAATATAAAAAGGAATAATGATCCTGGAATGTTATGACACTTCCTAGTTTTGGTTTAGTTTCATTGGTATACTAGATTTAGTAGCACTAGAATTTAGTTAATATGTGTGGGATGGTGCCTAGACATCTCACCTCCATGTATGAATTCAAGTTACTATGGGTGGTTAGATATTTTTGAAAATATTGTCACTTGGTCTTTGTTGTTGATTGAATAAACTAGATTTGGTGTCTATTTAAAAAAACTATTCCTTTATTATGTTTTATATTTCATTAATAAAATTCATAAATTCATAAAATTATTATTATTTTAAATCATTAATATGGATTATGGAAGTTGTTTTATGATTTAGGAATTTTCTCACGACTAAAGGGGTTTTCATCTTGTATTTGTTAGACGATTCCTACTAGAAGAGGTATTATGAATCTATGTGATAGATTTGTGAGAAGGGTTTAATAGGAGAATCCCTTAGTGGTATCTTCTTTAGTGGAAGTTATAATATGAAGTATTCATACATTGGTTATGAAGGTATTAAAAACCCAGGAGGAGTAGTGGATCATGACTCATAATTTACTAACAAGAATCCACCTATCTTTTATGGTGATAATGGAATCTAGAAATATGAGGAGAGGATTTAGTAGATTTCTAGGAGATTTAAAATTACAAAAGATTCCCAAGGAATATAAGGGGTGGGGGTCAACATATATTCTTGACGGATTGGGAAGGAAATGGTGAGGCTCAGTTGTGCATGCTATATTTTATGCGGATCTTACGTGGGAATCCTTCAAGAAAATATATAAACTATAATTTTATCCTAAAATGTTACATGTGGAAAATACCTGATACTTTCTAACATTATAAATATGGGAATGTATTGTTATAGTGTATTCCACTAACTTTTCTAGGTTGGTGCATTTCAAAGTGGATATTATTACCAATGTTTACATGAAATCTCTAAGGTTTGAGATTGTGCCAAGTGTCTCCTATGAAACCTGAGTGTGACATGGATTTATATTTATAGTGACACTTAATTTTGATATACCTGCACACTATTGTTGGTTTTACATTCGTGGACTATATTATGCATTAGAAACCATTAGTGGTGGCCTACTTAATTTACCTCACACCATATTCAGTACATGGATTGGTACCTAGATAGTCTTATTTGTCATAGAAAATACGACTTTGATATGGTTGGTTGTGTATGAAACCATTGAGAAACAGCATTCCTCTTGGAGGATATCTAAGGTCAAGCCTAAACAATCACATAATGTCTCAGGTTTAAAATTCATTATGATCAGTTTCGATCACACATCAGTGGGGCGTTGTTTGAGGCAACATAAATGTGTGATCGATAGTGTTATGATAAGTGTGCAACCCGATATTCTTATTGCTCCTCAATGAGGTGTTGACACTGTCTCCTATGGACCAGACTTGTTCGGTTGGTCTGAAGTGCTAAATGTGATCAATGGATCATCTTAATTATATTATGCATACTTTATGATCAATGGTTCATCTTTATTATATTATGTTTCTGTAATCTTACACTATCATATATTTTGTGTAGGCACATTGTGATATACATGGATAAAAGATGGATCACATTACCGAGGAACACACCTCAATATGTTAAGGGTTTGAATGAGTTTTTAGATTTTTCAATTTCTAATCGATCCGTTGAAGGGAGAATAAGATTTCCATGTCCTAAATGTAAATTTAGAACATGGTTGAAGAGAGATGAAGTTTATGAACATTTAATACTGAAGCAATTACCTAATCAATATTTGTGTTGTATTTGGCATGGAGAATCAAACAATACAAAAAGATTGAGGACTGATCTTAATCCACAGAATGAGGTCCCAAGTCTGTCGCCAATGGAAAATGAAATGCAAAACCACATAAATGACGCATTCGGAACTACAAGACACCACTATGAGCATCAAAACATATCAGAACAACCAGAAGAGGGTGCTACAAATTGTAATGTGACAAGTGATGTTTTTGAGAATGTAACACAAGCAGATCACGATTGTAACATATCATTGGATCCACCTCTTGATTCTGTGCAGACAAATGTAAGGGAAAACTTCAGTGAGGAAAATGTGTTTCATGATTTATTTGACAATGGAAATCAAGAGTTGTATAGTGGGTGTTTGAAATATTCAAAGCTTTCATTTCTGCTGAAGTGGTACCATATCAAATGTCTATGTGGAATTACAAATAAGGAAATGTCGTTGTTATTGGAATTGATTCGTGATGCATTTCCTGAAGCAAAAATCCCAGAATCGTTTTATGAGATGACAAAAGTTGTAAACAATCTTAGTCTGAATTATACAAAAATACATGCGTGTCCCAATGATTGTATGCTTTACTGGGGAGAGGATTCAAGTAGACAGAATTGTAAGAAATGTTCTTCTTCTAGATGTAAGTCAAAAGGTGATGTTGGAAGTATGACTGAACATAATTTCATGGAGAAGAAGAAAAGGAACACACCTGCAAAAGTTTTGCGTTACTTTCCATTGAAGCCTCGATTGCAAAGATTATTCAGGTTATCAAAAACCGCCGAACACATGAAGTGGAATTCTGTAGATAATAACAATGATGGGTTAATGAGACATCCACGAGATTCCCAATCGTGGATGACATTTGATTCATTATATCCAGATTTCTCAGCTGATCCTAGGAATGTTCGATTGGGATTGGCTGCCGATGGATTCAACCCATTTGGGACTTTGAGTACAAGTTATAGCATTTGGCCAGTTGTTTTGATCCCTTATAATCTGCCTCCATGGATGTGCATGCAACAAACATCTTTTATCATCTCATTGATTATTCAAGGAAAACAAATGCATGGAAATGATATTGATGTATACCTGCAGCCTTTGATTGAAGAATTGCAGGAGTTATGGAGCAACGGTGTTGAGACATTTGATTTTTCTTCTAAAACAATGTTCAAAATGCATGCTGCTTTAATGAGGACCATTAGTGAATTCCCTGGGCTTGGGAATTTATCTGGTTGGAACACTTATACGGGTTTGGCTGCTCCCATTTGTAACTTTGATTTCTAGCCTAAACGGCTACCTCACAGTAGAAAATGGTGCTTCTTGTGCCATCGATGATTTCTTCATGCATCTCATATATTTCTGCTGAACAAATCAAAATTTAATGGTTCCATTGATCGTATACCACCTCCAAAGTTGTTAACCGGTTCTGAAATATTGACACAGCTTGAAAATGTTAAAACGGAATTTGGGAAGATTCATGATTTGACTGATAGCGGAAAACGAGTGCGAAGTGCATCGTCAAGTGAAATCAGAACGCAACAATGTAAGAAAAAAAGTATATTCTTCAAAATTCCGTATTGGGAATTTAATTCTTTGGGCCACAATCATGATGTGATGCATATTGAGAAGAATGTATGTGATAATTTGATTTTCACATTACTTAATGAGCATGGAAAGTCGAAGGATCATCTCAATGCTCACAAAGACTTACAAGTAATGAACATAAAACGTGATCTCTATCCAGATGAGAATGAAAAGTATGATCGGACCATTTTTTCAATGAAAAATAGGGATACAGATGCGTTCTTCAAATTTTAATGAATTTGAAGGTATCTGATTGGTATTCGAGTGACATCTCGAGGTGTATTGATTTGAAGAATCGTAAGTTATATGGATTGAAATGTCACAATTCACATTTTTTGTTACAACAGTTACTACCATTGGCATTGCGTACATTATTACTTGAAATAGTTACTGCTGTTGTACTACAATTATGCACATTTTTCAGGCAATTATGTGAGAAATCTCTACATCCATAACAGCTTTACAACCTATAGGAGAGGTTTTTATTGACCCTTTGTGAAATGGAGATGATCTTTCCTCCATCGTTTTTTACTATCATGATGCATTTAACTGTACATTTGGTTGACGAAGCTAAATTAGGAGGCCCCGTTCATTATCGATGGATGTATCCAATTGAGAGGTATTTTATTTATATGTTTCCAGTTAAGTAAACAATATTTGTAATTTAAATAAATGAAAAATATTATTATTATTTTTCACAGATATCTTGTGCATTTGAAAGCATACATGAGAAATAAAGCTCAACCAGAAGGCTATATTGCTAAAGGCTATTTGGCCGAGAAGTGTCTCACCTTTTGTTCCAGATATTTGGATGATATTGATACAAGATTTAATCGAGTTGGACGTGTTGACGACACATCAACTCAATCTCAAATGCACTAGAAATCAAAAATATTTCCTGCTATTGGTCTATCAGTTGGGAGGACCTCATACGCGACACTGACAGAATTAGTGTTATTACAGGCACATAGATATGTGATGCTGAATAGTGAAATTGCAGATCCATTTATTGAAGAGTTGACGATACAAACAAAGAGATGAATGAGAGGCCGGACACGAAATAAAAAAGATATAACGAAAGCTGTGAATAAAGAGCTGGTAGAATGGTTTGCACGACGTGTATGTTTATAAATATTGCAATAAATACGAATATTAGTTTGACACATACAATTTTCAAATCTATTGAATTATATTTTTATTCTTTAGATCATGAATACTGATACTCGAGCAGACTTTTCAGAAGATTTGAAGTTTCTTGCTAGAGGTCCTATAAAAAAAGTTAGAAAGTTCAATGCTTATAATGTGAATGGTTTTAGATTTCATACAGTCGATCGAGAAGTGGGTTTGAAAACACAGAATAGTGGTATATTTACATTTGCTGAAGTGGAATACTATGGAAAGTTGCATGATATTATTGAATTAAACTACCATGGGCATTTTTCTGTTGTTTTATTCAAATGAAAATGGGTCGATATTATCAGAGGTGTTAAAAGTGATTCCTTGAAATTTACTTTTGTAAACTTCTCTCGCTTGATAGATGTTGGTGATCGTGAACTGCATGATCCATATATCATAGCATCGAAGGAAAAAATGGTATATTATGTGAATGATGTTGTGGATGAAGGGTGGAGTGTAGTTACTCACGTAATACAGAGAGATTTGTATGATATGGGTGATGAAGTGGAAGATTTGACCTCTGCAATTTAATTTCATCAACAACAGGAAGCAAAATTATTTGTCCATCATGATATTGAAAATATTATTCTAGCAAGGATGGATGAAGTGGATGAAGCAATGGAGCAGGAAACCGACATGATTGAAGGGGAAAATGATTGTATGTACAAATGTTTATTCATTCAACAACCACTTGTTTCATTTCTGTAGTCATTCATTATCATTGTTATATATATTTTGTTTGTTAGTACTGGGCATCTATTATCATTTTTAATTTTTTTTCTGCATAAATTTTTTGAAATATATATTCTGAACTTAATTTTATTTGTTTAAATGACAGGAATGCCAAGGAAGAAGCGATACACCATTTCATCTACTTCTGCGACAGATGACGATCCGTCTGTCCCCACGGCATATGAGGTAGCAGCTTCCTACATCCCTGCATCATCTCCCCCTGCACCATCTCTGACACCATCAGTGGATGTCTCATTAGAGGATGAGTCATCGCCTCCCCCTACAGGAGCCTCAGCAGTGGGGCAGTGACACGCCCCTTCTAGTTCATCACAGACATTCTGGAGTGTCATAGTCATAGGTACAAATTTTAATTAAATTAATTTATTGCATTTTGTTTATAGTAATTGTTTTCTAATTGCAGATGAAAAAAATGCAACCGTGGAAAAACACTTAAAAAGTTCTGATGTTTGGAACATGAATGGCGAGAAGATAGTGGTTCCATTTGATTCTTATGGGGTCCCGACGGATGACGCCGCAGGTTTACTTGGTCAGATTATAGGTCAGCTGGCAACGGAGCCCATTTCCCTACCTATTTCATATGATGATTGGAGGCATATGCCTCCAAACTGGAAAAATGAAGTTTTTGATTCTTAGATAAAGGTAATTTTATTACTTTATGGTTTAATTGAATGTCATTTTACTAATATATTCAAAATGAATTTCTGTATACATATGTTCTTCCACTTTACCGTTGCTGATGTGATAGCCCAGAAGTGGACATTGAAAAATCTTGGAAAAAATGGAAAGATTTCAAATGGAGGTTTTGGTGTGATTTCAATGATACTTCTTTGACCGTGCAGCAGATGTATGAGAAGCTACCTGGTGGGGTACCGAAAGAACAGTGGAAAGTTTTTTTCGATAGCCATCGTGATGACAAACAGATGGTATTGAAATATATATTATTATATTATCCTCATTTTACATTTATACATGTACATGAAGAGGAGATAGACATTGAATACATTACTATTAAATTGAATTTTATTTATTTCAGGATCTCTCAAGATAGAATGCATGAAACCAGGCAAAGCAAGTCATCCCGCACACTGCGGGCTCAAAAATATTTGCTATAAGACGAATGTCATTGGTAATCTTTTAGTTAATTTAAATATTTATAAGACAATATTATCTATTTATCATATTTAACTGTTGATTTATCTTTGTTTAATGTAGTCACAGAGTTTAGGGAATGAAGCATCCTGAACAGAACTGTGGCCGGATGTTCATAAAAAAATATAGGGAAGTGTTTTTAATGAACCTGCCATAGAATTTGGGGCATGAAGTCAATTATTTATTATAATAACTTATTATAAGTTTTTACTGTGTTAATATATATTTATATTTGATTTATAGGTAAAAATTAATGAAATATGGGATGTCAATCCTGGGAAATCCTACTCAGTCTCCCAGGATGACCCGGTTGGTAAAGTCCTTGGGAAGGAGCATCCTGGTAGAGTGCGCGGGATGGGTTTGGGACACGTACCATCTGAGGTCTTTGGCAGGCCATCAGGGATTTCGGCTACATCTACTCCTGGTTATAGTCATTTCATACATGAAGATACTCAGAGGGATATGTCTTCTCTAGGAAACACAGTTCACCAGCAGGGGGATCAGATATCTGCTTTGCAGAAAGAGTTGCTTGAAATACGTCAGCATATGAGAAGATATGCCCCCGGTGGTAGTGCATCGGCTAGTGGTGAGCAGGTAAATCACAAAAAAAAAATCATTTAGTTTGCACACTTTTATTGGTTTTAGGTTTAATTATAAATATGCAACAATATTTAATTTTCAATATAATGTTCTTATTGGTGGCATCAGGAAGTGGAGTTGAAGGTGGAGAGGGTGACGATGCAGCATCAGATGATGAGTAGTAGTGTTGTTGATGTGTTGAAAAAGTATGAGAATGGTTGGTTTGTATATGTAACATGTATGGCACATAGTTTCCACCAAACATTTTCATGTCCTAACATTTTATTGATTTCTCATGTTTCCTTCTATGCATTTTATTTATTTATGATGTTTCATTTTATGTCTTGATTTCTCGAGTGTGGTATACATCATTCCATTTAGGCTTGTGTTTGAATTGGTTCCACATCCAATGAGAATACCATATATGTAACCCATATTCATACCATTTGTACTATATAGCAGCATTCGGGTAGCCCCATTGTGTAAGCTCGATTCATACATTAACTGATTCATAGAAGTACCTAGACAGTCCAACTGTGTAAGTCCCATTCATATCATTGTTTCTCCATAGCAGCACCTGGGTATCCTAGCTGTGTAAGCCCAATTCATACCATCACTATCAAGGCCCAATGTGCCACAACACATTACACAGGAATGAAGAAATTCTATCACATACCAAAGCCCCAAACATTCAATGGTATAAAGGCAACCAAAACAGAAGAAGATAAAAATCTCACTGAAGGGCTTCCATAAATTCTTACACATCCTTAGGTCTACGCTAGGTTGGTCTAAACATGCCCATACTATATCCATAATCACAACCAATGTATATCCCCTTAGAATAAAATCTCAGGAGGGAGGAACAGTCACCCCATGTAACACTCAACAAGGCAGAAGTTATTAGGTAACATATTGGTTTTATATATGCCAATTTTTACTAGATACTCCCTTTTTCAATCAATTTCCTTAATAAGTGGAAGATAAATCACCTATCTGATGGCACAATATGTTTTAGTTTAGCATAGACATACCCCTATTGGATCCATATCCAATATGTATCACACTAAAAGGGAAATCCAATGACCATAAATGTCTAAGGCATGAAAGGTTAATGATAAAAGTCTCTGTCATGGCCTTAAAATTTTTACACCACTCAAATGGGTCAAGGAATACCAATTTTTTTTTGTTTATGGTTGATATAAAACAAGAGATGAGACCACATATCACATATATCATAGAATAATGTATAAACCACAGGAAGAATGTTCAAGGACCATGTAATTGTAATAAAAAATGCATCAAAATATGTGTCATTTGGTATCCCAATGCACTAACCATCTTGAGAAACCTGGCGTCTCCGCAATTGAACAAACCCATACATTAGGAAAGCATCACATGAAACAACCATGGATTGATAATGTCCCCATGTCCAAATTCCCAATAGTCACATTACCTTCATCACTAAATCTCTCTATCTATGAGATCTATGAAAATCCAACAATTATTATAAACCACATGTTAACCAAGTAAAACTACACCTAATAACTACCCAAATCCCCACCTGAAAGGCTAATCTTAGACTATACAACCAATATACCAATTATGCTGATAAAGAACTCACGCTCTTACTGACATGGAAAGAGTGTATCTTGGTAGCCTCCCACAATACCTAAATTTAACCGTTATCAGTATAACATGAATCTAAGCATGTATACACTCTATTAAAACACCTAATATACATCAATACAATAACATCCAAATAATCATAGTTTAACTTAGCTTATCACCCAAATAACCATGTCAATTATTCATGTTAGACTTAACAAAACACAAGAACTACCCATGCTTTTACATTCACAATACCAAATACAATGATATTACTAACTGAATACCAAACCACAATCCACCTGTATACCATAACTATAGAACAAAGTGTCTAAACTTAATTTCATTTATTTAATGAACTCCTATACCTAGGATAAGTCCTCTCTTGGATTACATACATACAAGAAAACCCTCATCAGGTGGAAATGAGAATCTCTATTTAACTTGATTAGAACCCTCCAATCACCAATATCCCAAGATACATCTCAATATTACTAGTCTCTCTCAACCCTAGTTCACATGTCACATCCAATATAGGATACAACCCATGGAGAAGCATCTATGAACCCATCTCAAATATCACGAGGAAAATCATAGGCCAATATACCCACTCGAGGGTTCTCATGCATATCACAAATCCCATACCCAATCCAACTATGAAATCTAGGTTACTAATCCTAACTAGAAATCGACACACCATACTTCCCCTGAAGGATAAAGATCACATACATGCACATATATTTTAATGACATTATCTTATGATAATAACTATTGTGAAAAATCAATATCATTTGGTTTGGTTAAGTATAATTGCACCAATAAGGTATTTAGGAAATCATTAGATAAGTTGTTGTTGAAATTTTAAAAAACTCAAACCTATTTTCTTTAACAACGTCAATAACAACTATATCATGATGAATATCATCCAACCTGCAACATGATGACCATTTTGGGATGTATACATGAAAATCTTATCTCATATCCAATGACATAACTCAAATCCTAAATAGGAATCATGTATAACCTACAAGATCATAAACCATACTCTCTCAAGCACCATGCATGGTTAGCGTGTTGTCCAACCTAAAACACATGCCAATTAACAAGTTACCCATTTTCTATAGTAGGAATTAACAACCAACACAAAACACACAACAAACCATACCATAACATACATTTTATAACTACTCAAACTTCCATATTTGGAACAAATTATATACCCATATAAACATTATTTGTTCTGTCGCATAACACAAATCCATTGTTAAAAAAACCCAATCCATATCACAATCCACCCATGGATGTTTTATCGGCCAACTTAGAGCATAACCAATTACATATCATTACACATCACCATGGTTTGCCTGGTCACAAAAATTTTATCAAAATTCATAACCATTTATTTTATAGAGTATTAGTATCCATATAATATAAATCAACCCTTCTTAAAACACATAAGAAATTAAAGAAGCTAAAAACACATATACATCTTGGGGGTCACATGGATTGGTTACTCACCAAATTGTGATGCATACCTTTCCTTAGGTTGGACTCCATGACATTAAACATTTTCTCATAAAATATTTTTCAATGAATACTACCATGTTATTTGTTTGTATCGTGTCTCCTGTTCAATATTCTGGTTTGATTTGTTTTTCAGGGCAGTGGTGTGGTAGGAGAAGAATTATATTTTATTCCAGGTCAACCATTCACGGTGGTTTTAACCGCCACTAATGCCTTACTGGTCAGCATTTAGCGGTGGTTACAACTGCCTCTAAATGTATTATGTTTAAATTTAGCGGTGGTTTTAACCATCGCGACATAGGCGCATCAAACGCCAGAATATAGCCGTTGTTAAAACCGCCGCGAAAAAAAATTATCATCTACGCATAAAACAACCACGAAATGGACAAAAAACGTCGCGAAAAGTGGAATTTATGATGCTTTTCTTAAACCACCACAAAATAGTAAAACCCGCCGCTAATAGATTGTTGACGCCCAGTTTGGCAGCAGTTTTTGTAAACCACCGCCAAAACCTATAGCGGCGGTTTAAACCGAAGCCAAATGAAAAAAATCCGCCACTAGGGGCCAATTTTGTTGTAGGGAAATATCAAATCTTAAAATAAGTTGAAAACATCATGTCATTATAATAATTGGGAAATAACATAAAACAGGGCATCAAAATCATACGTCATGGATAACCATCGATACATCCTAACATGATGTTCTTAGGATAACCATTAATTCCACATATGTGGTACATAATAACAAGAAAACATTACATAATGAACTGGATGTTTATATAATTTTGCGACCACATATTATAATCATATAATGTATATTAACTTTTATTTAAAAATTATCCTAAATCATAAGAATTTTTTTTAATTATAGTTTTATAGATATGGAATTAAGTTTTCATAAATGGATTTACATAGTAAATGATCGATATATATGTGTTTTAGAAAATCCATTATTAGAAATTTTATCAGTATTAACAACACAAATGATTTTTCATGGAAAATCCTAAAGTATGTTTTTTAACATATCAGATTTACATTATGATTCAATGAAGCAGTTCATAAGAGTGAAATTTGGCCTCAATTTACATGGTAATAATATCCAATTTAATGGTATGTATAGATAATAGTTTAGATGGAGCAATTGGAATTAATATGACATAATATAATGAATGTACATGAGAAATGATAAATAGGAAGAAAATCCATTGCCTTAAGAGGGTGCATTTGATTTCCTTGGAGAAGCTTCTTAGAATCATGTGGAAACCTAGTCATGGATATATAGAGGGCTAGGGAGAATAAATTACTTCATATTGGGTTTTCAATGAGTATTAATAGATGTTGGGGATGATTTTTATTGAAAAATAGTGATTTATTCATTATTTATATATAAACATAGTTTTTGGAAATTTTGTAATTAAATAATAGAAAGCACAAACAATACCCAAGGTTTTACTGGTTTTCCAAAAAATGATTGGATCCAAAATTTTAATTATCTTATTTATTGATATTTTCAAAATAACATCATTCATAATGTGAAATTAAGTATTTTACTAAAGGATTATTTTTAAAACCATAAAACAAAAAATTGGTTATAAAGGATTAATTTCTTTTCTTCATATTAATGAAATAACATACAAGACAAATTATTTTAAATTAATATATTATTCATATCCATCAATTACATTTATAGTATTTATTATATTAGTATTGAAAAATTATGTTTTATTAAAACAGATCATACAATTACACAGTATTTAAATATTACCCAAAAATATGAGTATCACTGAAAATTATAAATAATTCCCCACTATCTCATTTCAATATACTAATTTAAAAAATGTACTTATTTTATCAGAATATTATTATATGTATATAACATTTCACATTTAATTTAATATCATTTTTATTTTAAAATTAAATGTTTTCAAACATAATAAATTTTTCGATCCTTATATCAATTTCATTTGAAATCATTAAATATATATTCATTAATTTTAAAATATAAATTATTTAATTATAAAATTTCATGAAAATAAAATTTAGTTCCAAAGTCATGAATTTATCAAAAGGTTTTTGAGGTGATATCTATAATAATGAGCATCTCCCATAACTGGTTTCACAAGATATTTAGTTTTTAAAAAATTTTATGGTGTTGGAACAGGTAAAATAAAAATGTTTTTATCTACCTCAAAAGTTTCCATAAATGTGCTTGATAGGGTAAAATCCTTATAGATGAAGAAATATCTTCATAATTATAGGACAATTAGATTTCTCATCACCCTTATTATATAATAAAAAAAAGTTGAACTATATAATTTCTACATTAACAAGTTTTATGATGCTTAATGGTATTTTAATACTAGAATATAGATTATATATATATATATATGTTATAATAGACCAAAATATTATTTACCTATAGTTCATTATTTTATTTAACTACATGAATAGATAAGGTAATAATTTATTCCGAAAAAAAATTATTTTATGAAATATTTGTTCATTATGGTGGAACACATTCCCATGAAATGTGTATACATATGCCGTGAAAAATGCTCAGGGAGGGTTTGAGGTGAGACATCTTTATGTGGAATACTGTGATGTAGAAGAATTTTAAATAAGGCCAGCTACTATAAGAGGTAAAAAATTTATTTCATCATCAACAGAGTAATATTTATTTTATATAGTCCAATCATATTCATTAATGACAAATTATTTTATTTATTTGTTTAGGATACAATTGGGCTATATAAATTTTGTGATGGATCATTCCACTCCCTTAGAACAGTGGAGGGAACAATTATTTATTTTTTATGATAATGGGGTTGTGATATCCAAATATGTAGTTGTATGAGATTTACTAGGTATTGATATTTATATATTATACCACATATTTGGAATGAATTATATGTTCTCCTTTAATTCCTAGATCCATTTTTATCATCATCAGGATTACTGTTTCTCTTCAAATGGGGTTACTCACATCCTTTCGGGTGAGTGAGTTAATAGAACTAGAAGACTGGGGAATGTTTTTCATAACAATGTATTAACATCATGTCAGTTATCTATTACATTTAATGAAGCAATTATCCATCATTTATGTGGTCAAATACCTGTTATTGAGGATGAGAACATTAAGGATTTCCATAATTATTTTCCTAGGTTAATACCATATAAAGAGATTGAGTATACTACTTAATTTCTCTCAGACATGAATCCTACATTATTTCCATTTTTTCATATAGAACACACTATGTTTATGGAACATAATATTCAACAAGACTTTCGTGACATAATGTCAATGATCCTTCTGAGTAAAAATATTGGGATTTACTTGTACTATTTGTAATTGACGCATGTGGATGCATCCAACATTTAGTCAATTATAGAAATCATAATTAAATTAATGTTAAAAACAAGTATCATCTTCCTATGATTGATTATCTATGCAATAAACTCTAGGGATCTGTATAATTTTATAAATTAAATTTATGATCATTACAAAATCACCTATGTGTTTGAGAATAGTATACATCCATGAATGTAATCAGATTGATGTATGGACATTACATATATCATTTAATTCCATTAACTCTAAATAACACTCTTATAGTGATCATTAATTTGATGAGTAAGATATTACATTTTTTATTGGAATCATTCATGGTATTTTTTGGATTATATTGCGGTATTTTCCATAATAATGGAAAAACATAGATGTATTCCCAACGATATTATCAGAACTCTAATGAAATTACTTTAGTAATGAAATATGTATAAATTGGGGATTTCATGAATGTAAGGTTAATGAGGCCTATTATATCTAAGAGTGAATATCACTCGATTCTGAAAAGAATTAACTAGCGACATCGTGGACGTAAAAGAATAATGTGATTGATATTTAGAGCGCATTGTATTTAGTTAGTCATTAAAAATGATTTTTATGGGGTTTATTAATTCTTGAATATCCTCTGAAAGATATTTATGAGAGGGATGTAAAGAATTAATTGAATGATATGTGTCAGAGATCATTTGATGAACTAAATGTGAGGCTGACTCTAGCTAGAGTTCTGATAATTCTAGACCTGGGTTTCAGTTATGAAATTTTCTATGGTTCCTCATGTATTTGATTTATTGGAAAACTAACTCATGGGAAATATGTATAGTCTTATAACTATTGAAAATTGACCCCCCATTATATGAACTATCCAATCCATGATCTTTTTTTTGATTCATTGATTCATTCTCCAATGTATTTGACACCACTTTCCATTCAAAGGGTGGATTACAATATATTAAAATAATAAGAGTCCATAATATAACTTTAACATTAGGGATAAGAACTAATTATAGAGGTAATGTTATTTATATTTCATGAAATTTTATTTTTATATTACATAAAAACCTCAAAAGTTGACTGTTTCTGTCAATAAATGTAGAAGGAAATCGCTGATTCAAGACATCATGGATTCAGTGTAAAATGGTATATGTGGATTCTATTATCTGATTTGTTATTTTTCTTGAATTAAAATGATGGATATTTATTATTATCTTTTCAATAAGATAATTCTACTATTGATGATAATTCTTCTTTTTGGAACAAATTAAACACCCATTGTCAGTATTTTAGTAATTTATTTTATTGTGGGGTAACGTTAGGATACTGGTTTGATTCTCCTAACATTGAATTCTATTTATATGGATGATTGTTCATTATCATAGCTCTGACGTTGGGTTTTATAATATAACTGAAATTTTTGTACTCGGTATGTGCACTATGAGGCTACTAGGATATATCAATATTTGTGAAATTATTAAAAGGTATAAGGTTATGGTGATCATTTAGAGGATTTATATCACAAAGCCAGACATACCAAAATATTACATTTGAGAACTAAAGACATACTAGTTTATTGTATCTCTTGACCATTCCAATGTGGGAGTGAGATGAGATAAACAAGAAAATTTGTTTCTATATACCATATAATCCTAATTAGAATGATTTTATTTTTCTGATAATTTAATTAAGCATGAAATAAAATCATTTACCTTATACTAAGTAGATTATGAATTTTTTATATCTCAAGATATTCTATGTTCCAAGGATGATAGTACTCCATGGAGTGTGTTATACTACTTTTTCATATATATATTTTTGGTTAAAAATGTTTTTAATTATTCAATATAGTTAAAGTGAACCTAGTAGAAATTATCTAGGATGTACCATCTATAGATGGATGCGTATACATAGTAATCCATTCAAAATCATTAAGATATGTTTTGGGAATTAATGAATTATTTTTGGGATTATTTGGAAAATAATTCCCCCATGTAATGTTAAACTATAATGATAGTTATCACGATTAACTTAAAATACACCATTTGATGCATTTTATTGGAAATAATGTTGGTCTACCTTATGTTAGGATGATTTGGGATTTCGGTTCTTTGTTCAACTTATTATTTTTATGTGATAATAAAAATTATAATTTGATCTAGTGGTTGTTATTTATTTCTCCCTCTCATTGTAAATATTTTTCCAGTTGTATTTTTTTCATAGGATCTTACTGTAGGTGATCATGATTTCATCAGTGATTCACCAACATTAGAGAATCAACATTTGGGAAGATGGGGTAAACTGGAAATGAGGATTATTTTCAATTTCATAATCATTGAAATTATTATAATGAATTTATATATGTTGGAAATAATATATATATTTTATTCAAGTCATGAAAATTTTCATATTTCATAACTATATAGGTATCGAATATGAAATTCTATTAGTTTAGAGTTGGGAAATGGATATGTTGATCATGAAACATAAGTGGTTATGAATCCATTTTAAGAATATAGATTTTATGAATAATTTATTGTTAAATAAAATGAGTAAGTTGTTCTATGTTATGAGGATGTTAGTATGGGATTTAAAATAGTCATAGATTTATTGATCCTTGAGGAAGAAGAAGTGGCCTTATCTCTTCCAGAGCCTACAATATTGCATGATTTAGAAGAGAAAAAATTGGTATTATGGGGATAATTTTGACTCCCGTTCATTTATAAGTAGGTTTTTTGGGATTCATTTAATTTCTAAAATTTATGTTCTAGATTTTATAGAATGGAATGGAGGACAATAGATTTTTTTGGTATTATATATGAGAAACATGCAAGAACATTACATATTTCAATCTATTTTGAGCCTGTAAACATCCTATGAAAAACAACATGGTCAGCAGACACTTAGTCTAGTTGGTGTTGTGTTGGGGATGCATCATGTATCCTTAAAGAGAATGACAATAATGGATAAAACTCTCTCATCATAGATGGTATGCTAGGTCGAAGACTATAACTTCCAAAATATTATTTGATTGTTTTAAAATAAATATAAATCGATGGATATTGTACCCTACACACCACACCATTGTATATTATGTTAGACCAAACACTAGTTTTATGTTTCATTACATGGAACACATATTTTAATGTGTGTTACATGAAATGATTTATTTTAAAAAAGAAATGACATAATATTTAAATATTAAAAATTAATATTATAGTTATCAACGAATCATTATAATGGTAGATATAAATAATATTAACTAAATTAAGAAAATATTTAGATTATAAATGTATATAAAATTAATTATTTATTAAAACATTGATAATAAATGAATATAAAAACCATTTCAAAAATAATAGAAATATTATAGTCTGATAAAATATTTTTTACTGGTCAAATGTATTGGAACTAAATAAATTAAAGAAATCAAATTTGTTGAATGATTTAAATAAAATATAAATACTATAAATTAAATAATATTTTTACTTTTATATTTTTTTATTTATAGAATAATTAATAACAAGTCTAATTTTACGCTTAAAACAAATATTTTTCTAAGAATTATTTTTATCAAACTTTTTATAAAATTGTTTTAATTTTTTAAAACAAGTCAAAAAATTTACAAGAAAAATAATTTTAATTTTTTAAATAATCATATCAGGAATATCATTGGTGTATATCTTGAGAATATTATGAAAATATTACATTTTTAATGAATAATGAAAAATTAAGATCATTAACATAAAACTAAATTTTAGTTAAATTTACTTAAAATGGTAAAATAAACATTAAAATTTCTTTAAAATTAATTTAGTTAATATGTATATTTACTAATCCATCGTAGTACACTAGAATCATTTTCATATTTAAATATTATAAAAACCACTGTATTATTTTGAATATTTTCTATTTGAAAACCCACTGTTATCATCAACTCTCTATGGTTAATTTAAAATTCTATATTGAATCATATATTAATGGAATTTGAATAACAGATTTCATATTAAAAATAATAATTAAATTATCAAATATGTTAAACATAATTTATGACCATAATGATTTTTAAAATTAGTAATATTTATTCACATCTATTTTTTTAAACAAGGGATTACCAACAGTTAACTAAAATGATAGGGGTTAAAATTATTAAAATATATTACTAAAATATATTATATGGGAACATTTTTACACCATAATGTAAAGAGTTCTATATTACATTATTTTAATCTTTTTAGCCTAAGAATAATTTGGTTACAACTTTTTCTATTAAAAACAATACATATGTTCCAAAGAACATGTTTATAAAAGGCCACCCCTCTCGTACCATCTTTACCTCTTAAAGAAATTATTTCATCCAATACCTAAACAAATAATTTCCCAAACTACATTATATAATTATAAAATATATTTTTTTTGATATTAATTCCTAAAATTGAGTATTTTGGTGAAAACCTAAGGAGGATACCAAAAAAGTGGTGACATTCATTAATAATCAATTTTTTATTATTTCTTCCTCCACATGCTTCAATTGTTGTAAAATATTTATGATATAATAATCTATTAATATTTAATATTAGGTGTTTTGTTATTTGAGTAACCGAAAAAATTATTGAATTTTACCAAATGGGTTACCAAATAATTATTTTTTCTATAGAGGAATTCCACCATGCAAATCTATGTCATTTGTTTTCCCATTACCATCTATCATGGTTGAGAATTATAAATGTCCTAAATTATATTTAAATATATAATATCTACCAAAAAATTATAATTTATGTGCTAGTATATCATATATAACTTTTTATTTTTCATTCTCTAGGTGACACAGTATAATATGTCACGTGTATGGTGGACTACTAGCTCATAGAGTGATGTAATTAATTTATAAATAACACCTTATATGGAATGTAATAAGGATATATTTAATGGTTATATGTGATATAAATTTAATTATTATGATACTAGTGGAATATTTATCAATAAAATGAAATAATATATTATTTTATTTCTTAAGAATTTACTCACAGAAAAATAAAATTATGTTTGTGTACATATGGAGTACAACCATCACAACGTGATGTGAGTCATTTTTCATTACCAAACAATATGTAGAAAACGTATACTAATATTTAATGATATAAAATTATATTCATGTTATTATAATCAATATTCAAAAAAAAAAATTTCTTACCTCCTTTCCATACTGATTATTGAAAAATTGAAATGTTAGTCATGTGTATTTACCAAATAATGTATCCATGATTGTAATGTACATAATTTCACAATACAATATTCGATGATTGTTCATTAAATTATAATTTATATATAAATATGATAACTATTTCATTACTATTATTACACTGATGATGGATCCATGATCAATGTATGATAACTGAATATAAAAAATCAATACATATATAGAAAATCATGTTGTTATTACTAAAAATGATATTTTAACAAAGAATTTGTAATAAAAAAGTAATTTATTTTCCTTGGTAAATCATATATGGTATGTAATTTATTTTCATTTTTAACTTAAATTTGTTAAAATAAATATATTTACATAAACTAATGTTAAAATATTTACAAATTACATTTAGACTAAAGGTAAATGGTTTCTAGATTCGATTTATTTTCGTAGATAGATACGAAAATTTCCCACCCTTTTCATTTATTGTTGTATATATACTTTCTACATAAAATGTTAAATCATAAATATCTACCTCCTCATGATATTTAATATTTTATTTTATTTTATTTTTAGTGGGTCATACGATTAAAAATATTACTAAAGCGGTTATGGATTCTATCTCTAAATTTACATCTACGATACACATGCCATATTCACCACCTTGTTCTTTTTAGGGATCATGTAGTTACCATATAATTAATTTATTACTATTATCATGAAAATAATTTTTTACTCTATATACACTTTAGGATATCTATTTAATGGGTATTATGTTTCAAATGATTACCAATGTTGTAATGTATTTCTGTTATAATTTCATCAATTAACGAGATTGATTATTATTAAGACTCCAATATTGAAATATAATGATCATCCTTCCAATATTTCTCTTATTTTATTTAATCTTGTTATTTATGAAAATTTTAAATAATATTATCAATTTTTCAATAATTAGTACATAAATGAGTAGTGAATAACTTTTATAATGATCAAGATTATTTATCTATTCTGTCGGAAAAATTGTATCATCCATAACAATGTAATCTTAAAATGATTTTAATTTTTTAATATTTTTGGATGATTTTTTACAGAAATTATTTATAATGGTTTAGTTTTTAAAAATAATTTATTGAATTTAATCATCATATAATATTTTACACTTTTTTTAAAAAAAATATTTAGGTAATACTAATTTTAAAATGAAAGACATGAATTATATTTTCCACTGTCTGGAAAATTATTTTCCTCAAGGATTCCTTTTTATTTTTTCAATGATATTTTAAAACAAAATTATTTCAATTTTTTAAAATTTTAAGTCCAAAAATATAATTTACAAACAATAGTTATTCCCCTCAAGAAATGATCCATGTTATCTTTAAAATCATATATCTATCTATATTGAAAAACTTTTAATATTCATATAATTTAATGGAGATTTGATTCAATGATACCATTCTTATTCATTCACTAAATGGTTTACCATGAAAATTTGTTTACTAAACATGTTTTTCTTCCATAGTTTATAACATAAAAATGTTATTATTAAACTCACTTATTTTTCCATTGATAATTCTATGATGAAATATTGAAATTATTATAGACCAATTGCCTTTTACAGTCATTATGATATGATAAAATATTTATGAAAGTAATTTAATTTCAAGTGTTATGAAATGATGAATGTTCTGTGATCTTGTTGGATATGTTTTTATTATTTTAATTTTGGGATGGGTGTGAAGTATTTCTCCCTCTAAATCATATAATAACTAGTATAAATAATGAATAAATATATTCTGTGACAACCTGACGATATGTACAAAATGTTATGTGTAAACCTGATTTCATGTTAACATTGTTATATATAAACCTCGTTGCATGTCAACTAAGTTATATATGGACTTTATTTTCTGGGATATAATGATATGTGTGGACCTGGAATGTTTCTATAAGTTCATTAATGTGATTAATTTCATGTCCTCAATATAATGTGTGAATCTGTCTTTATATGTACATAGTCAAAATGATATATAGTGATCTATTCCAAAAATCTACATCTGATGCCAATTATTTCTCACTATTCTCATTTTATTTAATTCCATTACGAGTCATATTTTATGAAATTTCAATATTTATTTCATGATTAAAGATTATGATCTTTGTTATGTAGGGTATGGTTTTGAAACATTAAGCTCTTGTGATTTTACCGTTATTTTCTTGTTATGGTTATGTATCTCACCAGTTTACATTTGATGATCATATGATCCCACCCACAATATTGTTTACACTCCCTACTTTTTGAAATCCACCATACAAACATTGGTAATTCAATAAATGAATAAACACATCATCATGGTTATTATTTATTCTATGGAAAACCAAATAAGAAAAATGACTACATAAATATCTGGAATCCATATCATGTGAATCAACTAATCATAATGAGGAACAATATTTCATGGAAATAGTTCATAGTTCCATCTGAATCACGAATTTATCTTGTTTTATCTAGGATCTATGGAATCCCCTTTGGTGTGTGCCTCTAACCGGAAAAAACATCTCAGACAATTGTTCTCGTTTCTATAATGTTTTCTATAAATGAGAGGAAAATCGTGTGACTTCATCTTCATAATTACTTCCAATACTGTCAAATTTCAATCAATTGATGACTGAAAATATCATAAATCTCCACGTAGAAATTTAAATAAACTAGATGATGGATGATTCATCAGGCATTTAAAGCTATGCTTACCCTCATGAGATGTGGTTACATGCCGCTTGTGATCACCATCAATCACACGAAGTTCATTTTTCAAATAGTATTGATATCAGTATAAGTCTCTAGAAGTCTATATTAATGTCACAAAGGCCCTTAAAAAGACTTATTATATCATTTTAATATCATAATTAGTCATTTTGATCTCACAAAAACTATTATACATGTCATCACATTGGTGGATTGGATGTTTCAAATGTTAAAATAATAATGTGGAATCCATCTGATAATTTGGGGTGAAATAAATATGGTTATAGGAAGTCTTATTTCAATATCTATTAATAATAAGACTCCTTAAATCACCTATGGTAGGATTATGTGGTGATACTGTTGTGATACTCCCTCCCTCCACTATAGCTCATTTCTGTGATATATTCATCACAGAAGAAGCCTGAAAACTATTGTGGTGTGGCCTATAATTTCACCAGACTTGGTACAAATACATGGAAAAGATAAAAGTAACCACTTTTGGTGTATAGAAAAGAGTAATTCCCATTGTGTAAATCCAAACAATCTCAATGGTATTCCATTTTGTAAAATTCATGGAATCCCCTATAGGATCATGCACCATGAATATATGCTTCACAGGATAACCATATTAACCATAAAAAGGAAATATTTATTAGTATCTTCTAAATGAAATGGAATTTCCTCATGTGGTATTGGTTACAAGATATATGAACAAATCTATACATGAAAATCATTAGTCATATATGAAATAAATAATTAATAGGATAAAATTCATATGTGAAGTCAAATATGATAATTTTATTGTGATGGAATCATACACTACACGTGACCTATCTAGATCTTGTGAAAACTCTGTGCCATATCAACAAGTCTTTATAAGTCCTATGATATTGTCTTCCAAACTCGTATAGAGACTTCCACACATGTATCTCATGCCATCATAAGTCCTCGAGACATATCACCCTAGTATTGAGAAGTCCTATAACATGTATCCTATGTATAGATACATCCACCAAACATGTCTCCCAAGTCTTGTGAAGTCCTATAAGGATGTATCATATTCCATATAAAATCCTCAAAACATATAAGATAACTCATGCGACAACACTTAATATGTTAACCATGATCATGTGAAACCCTCAATAAGTCTATGCAGATCAGATAATGTCCTTTGGCGATGCCAATAGAGTCATATAACAGTTATGTACTCATTCCATATAGATCATGTGGTAGTTCTCGAACATTTTTACTTCAATCATGGGAATCACCGCCACATTTTTGTCCTTTTCTAATTGATAATTGGTACATATCAAGTAGGTAATCATTACAAGATAGGAAGTCACCCCAAGACATGATAAATTTTTCTACTAGTTATTTTCATACATACCCCAAACTGTTCTATAAATACACTTATTCATATCTAAACATGATAGGTATGATTCCTTTATATTACCTTGATTTCCATGTCAAACACTCCTCTTGGACCTCCCCTATTCATAATTCCCCTATCTTCATGCAGCAAGTCTAATCATTGGTTAACTTTTGTTTCATACACAAATAATGGCTCATGCGGCCTTATAAATTTGAGGCTATCATATAACTCACTTCATAAATAATACTGATTTACAAAAACATTGGTGTGTATTGAAATATTAGTATCATGATATGATTTTCCACATACAAGTGAAATTTCGTCATTTTAAGTCTTGATTAGACACCCATATTAGTATCTTGTGGGAAAAAATCCATGAAAGTATTATTTATAAATAACCACGAATCAGTTGGTTGAGGAATAATTGAACTATGATGACAATGATTACTATAAAAAAATATGTTCTGTTGGATTTCATCTTCATGCTCAATCTACATACTTATTGGCTATGTTCCAACTTAAATATCCTTTCAACATGATGTTAAAATTAATATTCTAAAGAAACTATGATGTATTTGATTCCTATTATTAATGGTATATATATAATACATCATAATGATTCTTTCTCCTACCTAAAAATCAATCACCTCTCCAGATGGAGTTAAATTCCAATGATCCTAATTTTATGTATTTTTAATACAAATATGTAACCATTGATAAGAAATAAACATAAATAGATGAAGAAACTCAGATAAAAATAGATGGTCTCATTAATATAACACTCCATTGTTTGAAAAAAGAATCAAGATATGATCATTTGGTTAAGGAAACTAGAACCATATCAGGATATGGAATAGATTCATGAACATATCATAATTTTATAAGTGATTCCTACAAAATGAAATAATTCAACCCAAAAGGGATTGATTATTGCAACCTCCAAAACTATATACAAATTTGAGTCCCTAAGTGAAAAAATGACTAAGAATTAATGTTCTTATTATCAAAACACTTTTGTGGAAATTTTAGAAACCATCCAGTTCATCTTTTAATAAAACCATCGATTGACATGGAATTATCTTTGAATATATGTTTGTTCTTATTGAAATATTATTCAATATATAATTTCTAATGAAGATAACTTTCTGGTGCTCTTATATCTTCTTGTAAAATGTCTTCAATGTGACCCACCATATTCTCACAAGTATTTACATACTCCTCACAATTGAACATCCCTTCATTGAATCAACTTATCAATATACAATCCTTCTTATTAATCCATTGAATTTTCTCACCATTTATGTGCACCTAGACTACTATTTCCATCATTCAGTATTCTTTCTCAATTGAGGAATTGATATTAAGATATTCCTCCATCAGGGTCTCCCACAAACCAGAGTGGAGCTCCAATGGGTTTATGTTTTAAAAATTATCCACCAGTCTCATGTTACTGACTGTCCATAACACTCTCGGGGATTCTGACATTATTTATGAAACCACAACGGACCTCTTTCCTTTGGAAGGAAAGTATTTACCTTGTTATAGATATGGGAGGACATGGATGTTTATATGAGATAAAAGTTGAGAAACGGTTTTAAATTATTTTGTAACCATAGTCGAACACCCATATTCAATACTAAAAATCTAATAAAAAATTTCAAATCCAGTGTGAAGTCATGTAAATATAGAATAATCATATAGCAGCTTTTTTGGTATCCTCATCTCCTAAATTGGGGAAACCACATGTATCTAATAAAAATAGAAATATTGATCCTAATTTGAATCTCTAAAATGATGAATTTTTTTTGATCCTATATCATATAATTTTAGTTTTTTACTCTAATGAAAAGGAAAATTCCATGTCCAAAATTAAAACCTACATCCCAATGTTTCCCAAAAAATACACCATTTTCTACATGGAAATATCATCTAAATAAAATTTAAGAACCAAAAATAAGAGAGGATAATTATATTACCTATTCATAGATGATTCGTCATGTTTAATAATTGAAATTTATCATAGATTTGGGACCTTGTTAATTGTTTTATTTATGACACCACATACTAATACCAAAACTAATCCAAAACCCAATATCATATCATCATCGAGAAAATGTTTGAGAAGCTCATCCATTGATAGAACCATTACAAATCACAAATGTACCTCACCCACCGGAATCCTTCATATTTTGGGGGAGAAATAAAATAGTTAAGGAATTACATCGACATGGTATGAAACATACCCCAGAGAATTCATTTAATGATATAAATACATTAAATCCAATGATTCTATTTTGTTAGATGAAATATGTTGTGAAACCAAGGTTTCAAGCTGCCTCTGACAATCATTTTAGAGAATTATGCCCAAATTGAACATATTAGAACATTTATTATGTATGGGTGCTGGATCAAAGTGTTAAATATGGATTCATTATTGATGTAGATCTACCAAGGATGGATCATGCAAATTGATTTGACCATAATCATCATGTTGGTGGTCATTTAGTACCTACTGAGGGACCCGCCCAAAACATTGGACCACCTACCCTTATTCATGGTTACCAATGAAATATAATTTTGAAAATAATTCCATGGAAAAAAAGAGTGGGATCATACCCTGATTTCTACAAACAAAGTCCGTTGGGATATTCAGGTAGTATCCCATGGCCCGGATCATATCCCTACCCACTCATTTGAAATCCTCACACGTATTAATACATCATGAATGGGGAGGCACATCTCTCTTCCCAAAAACATGAAACTCCAAAGAATATTCTAATTGAATTAATAGTATATGTATATGATTATATCCCTACATTAATATAATAAATCTTCTATTACATATTGGAAACATAAAATGAGCTGTCCAATATTCATGCTCACACATTTCTTAAGCTTTACTTCATTATTAATAACAGCTAAAGAGAACCTTTATAATATTCCATAACTAGTACATATAAATGGAAATGATAATATTTTTATCTTGATAGTCAGATCTATACATCATCATGATAAGTAATAACATGTGGATAATATGGATGAAGTTCACATTCTGACTCCCATCATATAGTATGGATGAAATATTGGGGTAAAGGATGAGGCACATGGAAAGTTCAAATTCCCAATCCATCTCGAGATCACCAACTCATTTAGAAGCATAGTTTAAGAAATGATTGAATTCATGTTGAAAAGTACCACCAAAATAATCCAATGGAATAAGACTAGGATCATACCAACTCTATAATAATGGATATCTGTATGAGTGTGGAACATTAATGAGAAAGACACATATTTCGGTCAAGAAAGAATACATGTATACTCTAAAGTCACAGGATCAGGCTCATATCCCCATTGTGACTGGGGATCCTCATGTGAATGTGGAACACACCACACGAATCGTTTTTATCTTTGGAAGGGAATAAATTTTCCATATTGTAGGATCCTAGGGTATCCATGATCATATCCATACACCCAACTATGAACCACCAAACTAGAACCCTTTAGATTCTATAAAGACAGAGGTTCATATCCATTCCCCCATTAAGGATTACATCAAAATTTTCCAATGGGTATTGAATATTTGAACATTTCCCATATCAAAAATTTATTTAGGAATTTCCGGAATATTCGTGAAACTAACGATAGGTAAAATCATATTCCAAGGAATAATTCAGAGTCCAACAAGAATTCTCCTATATCTTCTCAGATATGGTCTCATATTCTTGAATCACAAAGTGGTTATCACTAAATTCACACATCCATTGTACAACCAGAGTAGTTCACTACATAACCCCAAAAGGAAGGTTGACATATTCTGTACATGATTTAGAATAAACTCAAACCAATGGTATTCTCTCTGTTAGTATTCATGAGGCTATTCAACATAGATCTACAACACCTAAGAGGTCTTTTGACTCGTCAAAAAATGAATAATATTATCATTACCTTGATATTAATCCTCATTTTGGTGAAGAGATGGATCACATGTACTCTACCCCTAGTATCCACTTTGGTAAACCTCCCAAAGGTGATATCTCTCATGGAATATGAATTCACCCCCTTTCCCTGACAACTCAATATTGTGAGGCTCTCCAAATCATACACCTTTTTATAGAAAGGTGCTCAAAATAGTAGGGTTAATTGAATATAGTTCCTCATCAACTATGAATTTCACTTAATCTTGGTCGGTGGTAATCCAAGAGAAGTATGCTCTATGGTATGAGTAGGTGGAGATAAAAATAATAATAAAGAGGATTTTGACATGGATATATGTAGATACATAGAAATACACAACCTCTACACCATTTTGTTTTCGTCAAATCTTCTAAATATGAGATCTCAAATGATCTAGAGAAGAGTACAAGACATAACAGTACCAAAATATGGGGGAATCCCATGAATAATTTTAGGATAAAAACATGCCATCTCATGGATACTAGGGTCTCCATGAAACCATACACATCCTCTCTAGTAAAATGGACATAGATTCTATGATTATGGCCAAGGAAACAAGAATAGAAAAACACAACGATAATTTACCACATTAGTTTAACCAATAAACCACAAATATCCAATAAATAATAATTGAATCATAACAAGGTATCCATAACCGAGTATTGGAAATGTATAAAGGGTTTTCAATTCACTACATCCTATAAAATAAAATCCCCATAAGTGTAATATCCTATAATTTTATTACCATTAGTGAAATTTGGGGACCATGAAATGGTAGAGAAAATTGATAAATTTATAGGAATTCCACCCACAATAAATATGAAATTACATTGTGTACAGATGGAGAGGTTTCCCAAAATGCACTTAAGATGGAACCTCGACAAAATGGGAACACATTTGAAATGAAAAAGTCAATTTTTTGGCTAATCTGACAACTTCTTTTGGAAAATAACTCTTACAATGGGTAGTCATTGCATCACCTCAAATAAAAACACAATTAGGCCAAAATTAACAAGCTGCAATATAATCAATTATAACATTTCTGAAGGAGAGAACACATCCCACATGGAAGTGGGAATATTATCCACCACCTACCCCCTTATGGCTATCAATTACTATAATGTTCCTAGAAATGTCAACAACAACTTCAAACCAACCCGATCAAAAAGTGTGGCATTTATTCTTATTTCAATTTCCACAATTATCATAACAAAACTATAAGATGGTGTTTGAGATATTATACATAGTTCTAGATCAACCCATTCTTGAATGTATGTGAAAATTTATATATCAGTTTTTTTCTCATTAGTCATTAAATCGTTGATAGAAATAATCAAATCCTCAGGGAATGTATCCAAAATTTCATATATGGACCCTGATTCAATATACATCCCATATGATGTGGGGGAATTTATATAATTATCATAACCTAAAAAGGAATAATTATTCACTAAATTTGGAGTTATATACAGCTGTTTGATATCCCATCAGTTCGTCCAACTATTAGAAATACATTATATTTTCATTATATTTGGAAAACACATATAGAAACTCCTTGAAGGGTTCTATTCATCTACAAATATTGGAGGAACATATAGATAAGCAAATCAATCCCCGTATGTTTCATATGAAATAATGGTCCAAAGTGGCAGTGGGATAGAAATTTGACCATAATAAAACTCTTGATGGAGGAGTAAACTATGCAGAATAAGCCAATTACATTGAGAGTAATGTCATAACAACCATTATCTAATACACCATAGTTAATTTCATCACCACCTACAAAAAATATTATGTGGACAAATATATAGATGTAGAGGTAAATAATACAAAAAAGTATCTCTAGAGGTGGGTGACCTGGGTGAACCAACTGAGGATGCGCGTACACTAAATCAAAGAAGAAGAGAGAACATATAACCTACAAATATTGAGTTTCCATCTCTATTGATGAGTAATTACATTTATAATCGGAATGGTATGGAAACATCCCACTCATCGGATTAAATAACCATAGTTCCCTATATTATATAATGTATTAAAAAATATAAGATTGTTATACAAATTATAAGAAAAGTCAATGATGAGCTACTTAGTTGAAACATTACCATAGGGTATCATCTTCCCACCAAGAAGAATATTCCTCCAACCAAACTTTTTTAAAGAGAAGAACCACCAATAAGAGATGCATAAGAGCATTATCGTAGCTTGTCATCAAGGAAGCATGTCTAAATAAAATACGAATTAAAAAATTATCATTACGTTCATCCATTACAGATAAATCCACTCTCTATGGGGATAAGCAGTGTGCAAGTGGTGAATGGGCCCCCAGAAAAAGTGCGATGTGGAAATCACCTATACCTCATTAGCCAAAACTCATTTCTGCCAATGAGCATGTACCTATGTGGTACATGCTCTTTCTTGGCATCCATATGTACTTGGATGAAATCCGGGCATGGACAAAAATATGGGGGTATTGTAGTAGCATTGTAGTAGTGGAAGAACTATAGCGGAAGACGCACTGTAGCGAAATAGTTCCAGTGGCATACTGTTGAAAGTAATATAGTAGTGAGGGTATTGTAGCAGTACTGTT
Source organism: Viscum album (assembly GCA_963277665.1). Classification (NCBI taxonomy): domain Eukaryota; kingdom Viridiplantae; phylum Streptophyta; class Magnoliopsida; order Santalales; family Viscaceae; genus Viscum; species Viscum album. The sequence goes on from OY728123.1 coordinate 42,182,259, forward strand.
CACCTCAGGGGACTTTAGGCTAAAAATTTGCGTTCGAGCCTTGTATTTAGGAAACTTGGACTTGGGCCTTCATGCTATGTAATGTGTGTCCCTCTACCCAGTCTCAAAAGGGGTCTTTGAATTAATAATCAATCGAGGCATCCACGCCATATTTTAAAAAAATATATACATTCTCTCTCAAATTGGGGTGATCATTTAGTCCTATCATGTATCATGAATCATTGGGATCATGAAATTTGGATTCCTCACCAGGCCCCATCCAATCCCAATATATGGGATGTTTCCAAAATAGTAATACCATAAAAATATATCAATTCATTAAAATCTATGACTAATTCAATTGAAGATATGTAAGAGTATAGAACACCCGTGCAACCAAAGAGGAATATGTATACTGAATAGGTAAAAGAAACTCATACCTAAATTTTTTTATAATTCTTTACATTAAAACCATTGATGGAATGTGATATCTATCCCTAATAGACATGATAAATTTTCCAGGTGGATCCATGAGTTTTCTAAAAGTGAAAATCATTGGTAAGATTCTGTTCATTAGAACTAAGATATGACCTTTTATTTTCCAATGGAATTGGGAAAGAGGTTCAGTAATGTAGATGATACCATTATTACTATCAAAAAATTAATATTTCCCATTCAGGAACCCATCTAGGCCGTGAATAACCCAAGAAAAACTGATGGGTAACATTAAAAAAAATCACCCATGACCATAAGAAAAAGGATATGAGGGTCACCTATTAATCAAGGAAATGGAGAATAAAATGTAATCCATATTAAATTAGGAGGTCCTTATTCAATTTATGGATTACAAGGAAAATAACCTACCCAACCTAAAATATCCAATAAATCCAAGTGAGTCTAACATCATTGATCGTCATTACTACTTCCTAGCCCATAGGAGGATTGGTCACACTATCCATAATTGTTTCATCTAAAATGAATTTCTACATATAATTTTTGTTTCTAGAATTTGATGTTAGAAAATTAGCCCAAACACATGACCCGTTGTTTCTTTTGAAAATGGGGATGACCTTATCTATTTGAGGTTCAGACATTCCAATCGGTTTCTAACAGGTTTATTTGTAGAACCGGAAACATCCAATGATTTTATATCCATTTGGGATTACATTCCAAAGGTAAGTGCTCATTAGTTGTGGACTTATTAGGCTTAGTAATTTTCATTGGTCGAGAGGATGGGTGGTCTGGCTCATCACACATTTTTTTGGGGAATTATTACCTACTCCGGGGCTCTCTTATAGATTTATGTAATGTTCAAGAATCCATATTAATTCACCATGTGTGAAAATGAGTTTTCTATTAGATTTAGCAATCAATGATTGATATGTATGGTATTTAGAGAATCGTTTATTTGTATTTGAAGTTCTTCATCAATGGAGAATCATCTGTATGTATTAGAGATTCTTAGTCAATGGTATCATTAAATACATTATATATAAATATATTGGTCATTGTGATAACCATAGTGGGTTTAAGGCCACACATTGGGGCACTTGAAGTTTATTTCCATTTAGATAAATAGGGATTATTTCAGAGTTGGGATTGCACCCACAGATGGGATACCTACGTATCTTTGTTAAAAAGGAATCAATACACACGTTGTTTGATAATAGGGATATAGTTTAATGTCATTTGGGATGGAAAATAATTAATCAAATATGGGCTTGAACTGTATAAAGGATTCCTCAGTACTCTACTTTTAAGGAAGATATCAATGTCCACTTAGTTCTGGAAAAGAAATATGGGGTTTATGCATGGTTAATGGCCCAAAAAGAGATGTCATGATTATTTTTATACTTTAAGCTCATTTGAGTCATGTTCGATTTGTGGAAGAATTGGTATCAATAACCTTAAGATAGTGCCATAGAAGATTTAGTTATGAGAAATGATGTGGGGCTTATGTATGTGTGACGACTCAAGTTGATGAAGACTAGGACTTAAGAAAGAATCCCAGGAGTAGAGTACATAAAGTCCTATGTACTTTATGAAGATTTGGAGTTTTAACATGGGGCTTACTCCTGAAAAGGAATCCCAAATTAAGAGGGACTTATGATTGGGGTTTATTCCAAAGAAGGAAGCCCAAATCAAAAGAAATTATGATTTGGGCTTATTCCGGAGGATGATTCCCAATGTTTAAGGAAACTATGACTGGGGATTACTCATGAGAAGGAGGGCCAGGTTAATGGGACTTGTAACATGAGGATTACTTTTGAGAAGGAGGTCCAAAATCATAATATCCTCTCATATTAAAGGATGAGGTTATATAGGAAACCTCCAACCATGGTGACATAAATCTTGTAAGTCACATGTTTTTTTGGAGAGGTTGTCACATAATTCATTTCAAATACGGAATCCCAAAAAGAACCATAACATAAATGGATTTGAAAAGGTGTTCGAGGGCCAATATCTTGAAGAGGATAGGTGAACGGGGGTCGGGAACACAAATAATGTTGGCACACAAGTATGGTCCCACAAATCATTTGGTGCGCATGTCTTGGCCATGGTAGTGTAATTTCGTGGCATGGGTTCACCTGGACGACAAAGAATCTATAGTGTAATACTTGGGCGAGACTTAATTGAAGCCTTTAATATTATCCTTATATGTTTCCAAAAGGGAGGCATGAAAGTTTCATTGAAAGGGTAGGGTGGAACACAAGTGTTTCCACTTTTAAAGAGGTCTAAACACTAAGGCGTGCAAGTGTTGATGAATCCTAAACACATAGTCCTTATCCTACTCCTTCAAGTATTCCATTCTAGTTAAAAATTTACCATAGAAGTTTTCGGAAGAGTTGAGTTGAAGACTAGGGAGACCAGAGCTTGAATATGAGTTTTGGAAAATTCGTCCTTGAATTGGGGGCCCACATGGGGCTATTTATAGGACTCCAGGAACATTTGGTGAAAAAAAGAATAGGGCGCCCAAGTGACTTGCGTGACCCATAGGTGGAGCGAAAGTGACTTATGTAGCTCGCAGGAAACATGCACGACTCCCTCCAAATGGGTTCCTAGTCCATGCCTTTGTCAATTTTTTTGTTGTTCTTCAAAGGGTGACCCTATTTGTGCTTAATATATTCCCTTTTGACATTCGTTGAACTCTATTATGGAATGAAGTTTCAACAAAATCCCCCCTTCAAAGTTGGATCTAAAAAAGAAAGAGGATCTAGCACTTAGTTAAAGTCGGAGAACCATGCGTCTGTGGAACGCAAGTTCGACGCGCAGATGCTGGGGCGCCCAAGTATGGTGGGAAGGTGGTCTTGATTGCCTATATATAGAGGCTCACTCCTACAGAAACTCATTCAAATTCTAGAAACATGAGCTGTCACTATGCATGTGCTTTGGTTTTCGGTCTTTGGTCTTCTGGATTTTTTTCGCGCTTCTTTAGAGGGTATTTCACTTGCGCGTTATGACTAGGGCGGCAAAACTTGCGTGACCCGATTGACATGTGTTCCAAGTTGGGACTTGGGCGCCATAATGCCTTTGCCATTTTTTTTGATTTTCTTCAACAATATTTCACAAAAAAACGTACTTAAGGTTCTTCTGTTTGATCTTTGTGCAGATTCAATGGCTCCCAAAAGAATTGAATCAGCTGATGAGTTAGCCAGTAAGAGAATAGATTACATGATGAACGTTGTTGTCCATGATTATTATGTTATCTGCAGCATCACTCTCCCAGATTTGGCTATGTACTAAAAGAAATATCAAACCAATTTCCTTCATAGCATCTACTAGCCTTTATATGGCCATGGTAATCTGCAAGGAGTCACCATTCCAGAGGGAAAGAACTATATTCCTCATTCCTAGTTTCAGACTTACACCAATTTGTCTTCGAGAAATGACTCGACTGCAGGATCATTTTCCAATGCTGGAACATTGGAGAAGGTATTAATAATGCATCACACCCCTTGTGCTCTAGATCTGAAGCATCAGAAGCCTGATCTGAAGCCGCATTTCTATCCCGCTATTTTCTAAAATTCTCAGATGGACCAATCTATGGGATAGAAAAAGAGTTGGGATTACCGTCCTAGAGGAGGTGTGAAGTCGACTTGGATATGAGAATATTGGGTGCGACAAACCTGTGAAGAGTTTGTCGATGATCTGAAGGGAGATTCAATATATGATGTCGCCTGGGCTGGGTAGAAATATGTCTATAGGAATGACAATTTCGTGCAAGAGTTAATCAGTCGTTGGAGCCCGGAAACGAATTCTTTCCATATGACTCATGGATAAGTAGGAATTAGTTTGAGGGATGTCCACTAGATTTCAAGGGATCTATTTTTGGGAGATATGTATGATGAATTCATCCCCCAAGGTGACTTAGAATGATTCGGAAAAGGCTCCGGCTTTGGATCAAGTGTAAATGAAAATTTTATACATGCTTAAGAATACCAACACCATGAAAACCCACTCGCGAAAAAATATCCATCCAGAGGAGTGGATGGACATGTTTCTTGTTTAGAAGAAATAGGAGGTACCTTCCTGCACTCATCCTTCTAATTTACCTAGAGAAACAAAGAGGGGTACTCCGGGCACATTTTGGATAATTTTAGAAGCAGGAGAGTTTGATATGTGGGGTATGAAGTGAACCAAAAAATTCCAGCAAAGGCCCATCTGATAGGATTTTTGGATTTCTGGCTCAGTGTTTACCTTTTACCTTTTCGGGATTAGAAAGGAGGTGTGAGGCCGAGGTCCTTTGTCATTGCAGCCAAGCTGGCTGAAAGGAATATGGTTGAGCTTTCCAACCCAGTTTTGGCAAATATTCATAGGATCTTACTTTATCTTTATATGGGTAGGTATCCTCTAAAAATAGTTGGTCCATTACGTGTTTTATAGGGATGGATCACCACTCGCATCAGGTCAAAAGTTGTACAACGTGGCGTACAGGTTCCAGAAAGTTGTTTTTGTCCATCTGTTCATGCCTTTTCTGGAACTTCTCCCTTATCCCTCAATGCTCATGATATCAAAATAAGGCTGAGAATGTTCAAAGAGTTTCACTTCTTTCCTTATGGAAATACACCAATAGGGAGATTTGTTGATTATGGAACAACCAGGCTAGTGATAAGTACATACATGCTGGCATGTACAGTTGGTACACTGGCCACATGGATTGAAGGAGAAAAAATATGTGAGGCCTATGATCTATTCAGATTCCCACATCAATTAAAATGTCTACAACAAATTATCGTATCCCCTCTAGTGCATGTCAGGTTCAAGATGCATCCATTGGTTTCTTGTCAACTATGGTTTCCGACATCTATGGAGAAGACTGGGGTAGTATTTTATCTACCAGCTGTTGGAGAGGAATGTCGATTGACTACATGTTATGCCGAGATTTTGGTAGCATCATACCATGAAGGGGTACTGAATCATATGGTCCCTCGGGTTGGGAAAAAAGAGAGCTCTTAGGAAAGAATATTTTTATTTGAAAGGTGATTCTTCCTCACCCAGAGATGATTCACAAGGTTACTCACACAGGACTGATTCACCGAATTCCCAGGATGGGGATGGTGGGGCACAAAATGCATCAAAGCAGCCTCGTGCCAGATATAACCCACCTACCAGAGTCATGATACCTACTCCATCGACTCATGGTGAGTTATATCGTTGAGGCAATTTAGTCTGCATTTTTTTATAGAGAAACATGTCCCATTTTCATATCATTTATCTGTGATTGAAGGAGCTGGGAAGAAGTTGAAGTCCCAGATTATATGACCCTCGTCATGGCCTTCTGGTGAAAATTCTGAATATTTATGACCAGAGGCCGTCCGGACATGGTAGAGTTTATATTGTGATGATAAAATTTCCTGGATGGATTTATGCGAAGGGATGCATAACCCTGGAGTGGGGAATATCTGGGCTTCCACTAAAATCCGTTTTGAGGAAAACCCCAATGAAGTGAGGGTTTACATCAAATAGTTGGAAACACTAATATATACCACATATAATTTAGTTACTGTCACCAAGAGGGTGAAGGAAATGATGGATCGAGGTACCACTGATGGGATTGGTCCTTCATTAGACGAGGAGTGGGGTGATTAAGTTGGTCCTGAAGATTTATGTTTTCCTTTTACTCATATTTCTATTTTCTTTGCAATTTGAATTTAATCAATGCTTTTTTAATTAAGGAAAATAATATTCTTCATACTTAAACTTGTAAAGGACAGATCCACTGAAATCCCTTCGCCACGGTATAGCCATGGTGGCACCACTCTTGGATCCACTGAATCTCCCCATGAGCCAGGTGAAGTATCTCCAGGACAGCAAGTCATGGATGAAGAGTTAGAAAGGTAATTGTTGTCTCCGATACCTGTTTTCAGAGATGATGATTACAGTCCACCCAAAATGTCCAAGACGCAAAAGCATCGAAGAAAGAAGACCACAATCAAACACTTTATCCGTAGTGGTAAGTATTTCTGGTAGTCATGAACCTTAACTTATGAAAATGTTCTCAAACTTCTCGCGATTTCAGGTGGTTCTTTAGTTTCTTCATTAAAGGAAAGGAATGACCATCCTCAGAGTACAACTAAGGTTGTGGGAGAACAACCAAAAGTTCCCGGTCAAACAACTATTCCAGAAGAAATAATGAGAGTAGATGAGCCAGTGTCTGTTTCCAACACCACTCATGTTTTTGATGCCAGGAGAGAAAAAGATTCTTCTAAATTTACAATAATTCATATAACATCAAATGATACAACAATATACTTCTATTCTGTGATGTTTAATGTTCAACACATGCACCAGAACATTTGGTAACCACTGCAGCTGACCCCTCAACTGTCTGTGTAGAAGCTATCCGGGGTCAGAGATTGCGAGATGAAAGTCACGAAGAAGTTATGTCAAGTGCTCCCACTGGTGAGACAAACATGGGATATGGGACATAATTGTATAAAATTATGAAACGTGGCATTTCCATTGATGAAATTTTAGTTTATGTTAAATTAACATGTGATTTAGGAGATTTGGGAGATCTAGATATAAAATCAAATGGATGTGAGTTTCGTCATTTGTCCTATTAATCTTGTCATGATTAAACTTCTAACCTTGTTTTGTTTAAATAAATGTACACTTCCATATAAAGAAACTGATGAACCAATAACACTTGAAAGGGGTGTAGACATTGATGAAAACCCTATTATTGTAGAAACACATGCTCTGTTGGAACATTACACGACAGAACCTCCAAAAAACCGTCCTGAAAATCTTGTTGAAGTTACGAATGATGGGGAGGAGTCTTCACAAGATACTGATCTATTGTTAGGTAAAATATTTTGATATTTTTGGCTTACATAACCTACAAGACAATCAGTAAACTTTTACTATCCTTTGAAACTAACCATACATTTAATTGACCAAACATCCTGTCAACTTCAATGGCTAGATATAGAGGTGAAGCCTCAGCCTCTGCCAAAATAGTAGCATAAGGTGAAGCAACCTGGGTTAGGGAAGGAGTAGAACAGTTCACTTCCTTATGTTCTTTAATCACATACTATGTTCCAACATGTGATAGTGATGTTGAATCAGACCAAGAGGTGCAAAAGGTGCTCCAATTATCACATCTCAAGCCATGGAAAAATATATGGAATATAATATCTGAGGTTCCTTGTGAAGAGATGCCTTCAAAAATACCACGACATTCATCCCTGTTCATCAGGATGGGACTTGGAGATTTCGGATATCAAAAAATCCATGTCGTACTGACACATGTCATTCAACGGAGGGAGAAAGAGAAAAGGTGCCGTCAAGACCAGATAAGAGCTAGATTGCGGATCAATATCAGTGAATTTCAGGCTGTGGTGTCCCGAGTTGAGGCTTATCATGCTACAATGCTAAATGAGTAGAAGAAAATGATCAAGGAGAAGATATTCCAGCAATTTCACCTTTAGCAAGAGTTAGATGCTGTTACTGGGGAGCTTGACCAGCTTCATAATTCTTTGGAAGAAGTCCAAGCGGATGGTATAAAAGCAGTCAAAGATGCCAAAGAATCACTTGGTCGAGATGAAGATAATGAAGCTGGTCGGGTAAATGAACATCAAGTGTCTACTCATGAAGCTCTAAATGTAGTGAAAAAGATGAGAAATCATGTTGAAAGTATTCAGTAATTTCTAAAAAAATATAAGAGACTCATGTCTTTGGATGTTCTTCTAATCATGTTCATCAATAAAAAACAGTTTATCTTCAATCATTTATACCTTCATTTTCATGATAATTTCTCTTTTTTAAATAATCCAATTGGATTAATAAACATAGTTTTATTTTTATTAAGGTTATATAAACAACCCCACAAACTTGGCATCTTTTAATTTCTCAAAATTGCCTAAATCATTCAAAATGTATGTCTAGAAAGATGGGAATCAACTTTTGTTCATAGTACCCTTTCTAGGTTCCCAATTTAATGAGTACCATGTCTTTTTTTATTGGCAGTTTAATGTCATGAATGTTGGAATATAAAAATGATAATATTTAAGGTTGAATAGATTTGTCCAAATGAATGATATTAACTCAATTCTTGATAATTTGTTTAGAAAAATATTACCATATTCAATTATGGAGGGGGAAAATTGTAAACTGTGACATTGGAAATATTGATTCCGAGGAATGACATGGGAAAAGAGATAAAAGGCAATAGGGGATGTCTTTTCTAAGAATGAAGTTACCACTTCTTGAAAACCCCATTATAGGGGTTCAATTATGCAGTGCCAGCTGGGGCATAAGTTGAATAGACAAATATTAGCATATTTTGGCTGACAGGTCTGATATGTAGACAGCTTATGTAGGGCCACCTAAGGGCACATGCTGCATAGTCGGGAAAAGAAATCTCAGAAATTTTACATTCTATTGCTAAAAGCTGAAGAATGTTTTATGGGGATTCAAATTTTCCAAAGCATAGAGTTTTCTTTATGGAGAAAGGTACTTGAACATGGACACCATATTTCAAATTAGAACTGACAATGAATTGGAGGATTGTTACTTCTACGATGGTCTGACCCATTCGTAGGAAAAAATGTATATGTGGTTTTAATTCATACGATTAAAACCAGTGATAGAAAAATTATACAACATAATACTTTTAGAACATGAGGAAGAGGATGGAACAATCTATGTTTAGTATGAATTTTATTTTTGCAGATCCCTGCATATCGTCATTATGACTTATAGGGAAAAGAGGCTTCTCTTAATAATGAAGATACCATTACGTGAAAAACTTGTTATGGAGGTTGAATTATGTAGGGTCAACTTGGGCATGGGATGCATAGTAAAATAATATCATCTTTTTTCAGATAGGTTCGTTATGTATACATCTTATGCAAAGACACCTAAGGGAATGTGCTGCATAGTTAGGCAAAAGAACACTCAGGTATCAGATATTTTGTGACCAGAAGTCAAGAAAAGGGTTTTGGAGATCATGAATATTATTTGTATAATGTTGTGGCTGGGTCTTGAATTTAAATTATGTATTTCACTATATATCTCATTAGGAAGAGAATAAATCCAAATGTAGTGCTTGAAATATAGTTTAACATAATGAAGGACGAGAGTATGGAAGATCTTAGTTTAGGGTCATAGAGCTCGGACAATAGTGAGGGAGACACATCTTGAATTTTTTATAAACCTGATGTGAATAAAGACTAGAGTGTTCCTTATCACACCATGTTCTCCCTAAGGGACTTTTCAGTCAAGGGACTGAAAGTGGAGTTTGGGGTTAGGCCCAAAGGCTCAGGGCTAGACTCGAGGAATGATCAAGCATCCCTAGGTATCCCATGAGGATGGGAATTAAGATGAATGTAGTTCTTGAAATAACCTTTGTAATGATTTGGTTTGTACATATGAGGGGTAAAGAATACATTTTTGAAATTATGGCTGGACCCATGATTAAAGACATTGGTGACACTACGTATCCCATAAGGGTGAGAATCTTGCCACACGTTGTTCTTGAATCATGACACAGTTGGAGAAAATTTCAATAATGATTCCTGTCGAGTGAGGATATTAGGGATTTTTGTATTTTATTGTCATATAGTAAAAAAGGTGCAAAAATTGAGTAAGGTCATATGCATGGACAAGTGCTATGCATTTTAATTTCCTGCAGCAATGAAAATGGGGGACTGTATACATTAATGTCATATAGCTAGGACAATGTGACATACATGGTTTAATGTCATGTAGGGTGAAAGTGAACCGATATGAATAAGACAGTTGGCAGGGGCTTCACGGATCAACATCATATGGGATGAAGGTGAATCAATGGGAAGAAATTGGTATCATGCTTGAACCTCAGGAGGTTACCTACATACCCGGCCTATGAGGTAAGGATCAAAGTACGTGTAGTTTAATTGAGTGGTATTTGACAATCGAGGTCTACTTCAGGACATTGACTCGAAGATGATGTTGGGACTTAAGTGTGTTTAGCAGCCCAGAGAAAATTTCATGGTCGAAGCTTATTCTTGGCTCATGTGATTCATGCTCGGTGTGAGAAATAAGATGTAGCAACAGACCTGACGATGGTGTCATGAATGTTGCGACCACAAAGGATGATGTGAGGCTTATGCAGGGTTAGCTGTCTGGGGAATGCATGGAAATGGTGTTTAAAAGGAAATTGTGCATGCAGCGATCACAGTTTAATGTCATCTGTCACATACAATGGGAGCTTCGCAGTTTAACATCTTGCAACTCGGACGATGTAGAATTTAACGTCATGTTGGAAGATAGAGGGGACTATGTATTTTAATGTTCTGCTATAAGGACAATAGGTGTATTTATGTTACACACAATACTTCTTCATTAATCATGCATTGGTTTGAGTTTTAATCTGTTCTCCATCCATTGAGATTAAAGAATAATCTCTATTGGAGTAAGCACTATGTATTTTGTAAGGTCCTTCTAACATTGGGTGATGCTTTGGAGGCTTCTTTCCTAGTATAAATGGCGTTCATAGGACCAATACCAATTACCCTTGAATGAATGAACGAAGAAGAACTTTTTTATTGAAAACTTGTGCAATTTGATTCTGATAGACTTCTAAATGGTGCAGTGTGAACAAACATTTTTTGTCTTGTCGTTCAAATTCATCCAATAGCTTTTGAGATTGTTCATATGTAGATAAATGATCACAATTTTTGACTCTAATTGAAGGTAATTGGATATCAATAGGCAAGGCTGCTTCCATTCCATATACCAATGAATATAGAGTTGATCGTGCAGCAGTGAGGGTGGTAGTTCGATAAGCCCATAGAGAATGAAAAATATTATCAGGCCATTAATTCTTACCTTTAACCACAATATTTTGATGTATGTTTGAAAGTGTCTTACTAAAATCCTATACATAACCATTGGGCATTGTATGATACTGAGATGAATGGTTTGATCTGATATTGAATTCTTGATACAATTTTCTTACTTCGGATGAACAAAATTTGTTGCCATTTTTCGTCAATATTGTATGAGGAACCCTTAATCTGGTAATGTTGTTAGACTTGACAAAGCTAAAAATTATTTTAGCACCAACATCATTGAGAGGTATTTCATTTTCCCATTTGGAAAAGAATCCAGTAGTACTATGAATATACATAAACTGCTTAGCTATTAATAGAGGATAAGTTCCTACTACACCCATTCCCCATGTAGTAAATGGCCAATAGTATTTATCTGTATGAAGAAACTCCGGGGGTTGATGAATGAAGTTGTCACATACTTGGAAAGAATGACACATATTAGTGAAATCAACACAATCTTGCATCATTGACTGCCAGAAGTATACAAGCCATCGAATTTGACCAGAATGTCTATGTCCAGACTGGTGGGAACCACAAACTCCAACAAGTACTTCATTCAAGATAGCCATTTTCACTTCACCATCAATACATCTAAATATAATTACATCAGAACCGCACTTGTAGAGATTTGTTTGGTGATCAGGGCTATCATAAAGAGTAAAAGTGACCACATGTCTCCAGACTTGTTCTTTCCTAGCTCTATCAGGTGGGACTGTTCCATTTTGAAGGTATTCCCCGATAGGTGTCATCCATCCTATATTATGACCATATGGTTCATAAATGGTACTTATTTCATCGATTTACACTATTCTAATTTGAAAAAAAGGTAAAACTACACGACAATGGGCAATACTAGTGATTGATTCGTCCTCATTTTGATCTGCCAGGGCTGTGGCTGCAATAGCCAGTGCATCAGCATGGGCATTTTGTGATCATGGGACATAAGAAAATGTCAGTTCTAAGGGAAATTATTCCATTAACCCTATAACCTAATCACACAAATGGATTAACTCGTCCTTCTTGATGGCATAATCCCCATTGATTTGTCTGATTACAAAATCTGAATCACCTTTTACCATCAAGTGATTCACCGATTCCTGAAGTTCTAATTCCAAGCCTGCGATGAGAGCTTGATATTCCGCTTCATTGTTTGTACCTCCTTCCATCAATAAGGAGTAGGGTAACACTGCCTTTTCTAGGTAAATAAGCACGATTCCTAACCCAACTTTTCTGAATTTAGGATCTTTCATTTTCTTCCCTGTTGGACTTCTGGAGGCACCATCAATGTACATTTCCCATGTTTGTGGATTATCCTTAATATAGAAGACTTCCTCATTGGGAATATCAATATTTAAAGATGTATCCTTTATAAATGGGTGTTCAACAGGGAAAACGGCCATAGCTTGGTCCTTTATAACCTTTTGAGACACATACTGGATATCAAACTGCTGGAAAATAACTGCCCACCATGCCAGAAGTCCTGTAAGAATTGTATGACTATGGAAATATTTGAGAGGGTTATTGCGAGATACGAATTAGAGTTCATGATGTTGCAGGTGGTGTCTCAATTTCTGAATTGAAAAGATTAATTCTAGGAATCACTTTTCAATACTTGAGTATTGAGTTTCTACCTGAAGCATAGTCTGACTGAGATAGTAAAAGATATTTTCATTACCAGTATCATTCTTTTGGCAAGGAAGGAATCCAATGATCCCATTAAATATGTAACATAGAGAATAATTGGTCTTCCATCAACAGGTGGCATTAATACCGGTGGAATCAAGAGATATTTCATGATGATATCGAATGATTCTTGACATTCTTCATTCCATTGATAAGTGACTCCTTTCTTAAATAATATGGTGAAGGGTAAATACTTTCCTTCCAATTTGGAAATTAAACACTGAATATAGGACAAGAGTCCTTGAAGCCCTCTTAATTCCATCAAATTTCTAGGAGGTGACATGTAAAATATTGATTTCATCTTCTCAAGATCATCTTTGATACCACGATGGTGTACAAAAGAGTTGAGAAATTTTCCAGAGGTTACCTCGAAATCACATTTCAAGGGGTTTATCTTCAAATGGTGTTGTCGAAGTTTGTTGAATATGATTTCAAGTTCTGCTAAGTGATCAGACTATTGTCTGGATTTAACAACCAAATCATAAACATAACATTCACCAAATTTCAATAAAAATAATTTGAAGATATGGTGAATGGGACGTTGATACGTTGCCCCTGTATTCATCCGGCCAAAGGGAATTTCCTGATAACAAAACACTCCTTGAGGAGATCTAAAGGTTGTAGACTCTTCATCATCGGGTGAAATTCATATATGATTGTACCCAGAGTAACCATCCATGAATAAAATAGATTTGTTTCCATATGTTGCATCAATTAATAGTTCAATGATCGGACCTAGAATATATACCATGGGACAATGCTAATTATGATATCTGAAGTTAATGAAAACTCAAATTTATCTAAATTTTTTTTTCACAGGGACAATATTGGATATCCATTTGGGATATTGAACATCTCTGATGAAGATATCCTTGATAAGCTTATCAACACCAGCTTCAATTTTGGAGGCAGAAGTTGGGTGTGTTCTTCTTGTTTCTTGATTGAATCCCTGATGTTCTTCTGGAAAACCCAAATGATGAGTGGAAAAAGCGTGATCAAAACATGGAATTTATGTATAATTCCATGAAAATACATCTCGAATTTTCTTTAGAAATGAAGTATACATTTCATGCTCTTTAAGTGTCAGGGAAGCACTAATTATAGTGGGGTGTGGATCTTCTTTTGTACCCAGATTTATTTCTCTGAGTTCATCCACCGTGGTAGAGATACCATCTTCAAATGCTAGAGGAGCAACCCTGAGATCTTCCTCTTCTCCTTTAATACGTGTTACATCTTCTATTTCTACGTGCAAAGTAGATGATGAATCATAATTTCCATTGTCAGGAGAGAAGTCAAAATTTGATTATCTTGAAGAAGAGACTTCCATTTCAGATGCTATTGATGATGAAGGGTCATCCTGGGGTAATAGAGAGGAGATGATGGGTTGAGAATCGACATCATTGTTTTCCACTTGTATCACTATACTTATTCTGACATGGTTGATGATGTATAGAATTTCTGTATTTCAGTGGATGAAATGAAGACATCCCCATCTAAGATTTCATTATTTCTTGGTGAATCATCAATTTCTCCCATGTTGTCTGGCTCGATTGCCGTAATTTACATTATGGAAGTTTCTATAAGAGTGATTGGATTTAGGTATATCTTGTCAATTTTACTGATAGGTAACACATAATATGTACTCACATGTATTAATGAGTTTATTGTAATCTTTTCTAAACCATTTGGAGTATTAATTTTGGTGACCTTCTTTGCCGTGTAATTTTCTTGTCCATCTGTGTGATAAAATTCTGCCACACTGTATTGAGATTCACACATTTTGAATGGGTCTGTGTCCCCATACAGTGTTCCATTTTGACCATTGATACAATATTTGAGACATTGATGTAATGATGAAGGTATGACCACATGTTGATATAGACATGGTCTTCCAATAAAAATGATGAAGGTTGTGTCCTGACAAACAACCATGAAATATGAATTAGACACAAGGTCTCCAAAATGAATTCTGTGTGTAATTTTTCCAAGAGGATCTTGTTCATTCTTATAATATCTTTGAAACATGAATGTAGAAAGAGATAAATCAGATTCGGTGAGGCCTGATCAACTAAGTGTACGAATAGGAATGAGATTGACTCCTGAGCCATTATCAATGAGAGCTTGTTGAATTTCTATATCACTGAATTTTCTATATAGATACAATGGTCAGATATGTTCATGTACAACATCATCTACATCTTCATTAATAAAAGATATCACTCCATGTCATTCTTCCGGATCATTCTCTATATGGTAGACTTCTGCCACATCAATTTCAGTTTCAAATTCATGAGGACTTGAAAAAGCCTCAATAAGCACTTCCTGAAGATCTTTTGATAGATTCAAGGCATCCAGAATTGATAACATGACCAGTAAATGTTCCAAATGGTTTAAAGACATCATACTTTTGGTCCAAAGGTCTGCGTTTCCCATCATGAAAATGAGGTTTTTCAGGTGCCTCAGATGTTGATGCTTTGGTAGTTGATGAGTCTCATTTCTGGGTAGGAATTGGAAATGCTTCTTGCTTCGGTAGATTAGACCGACTATTTCTATCTATTTGATGAGAGAAATAATGTGTAACCTCTAACCATTCCTCCAAAATAACTGTGTCAAGACCGAATCTTCCATGTGTGGAAGAACATTCTTGTTCTTGTGGAGACCTGTAAAGGTCTTTTCCACGAGTTTCTTCTGGGTATACAGTTCTAGCATAGGTAGGATTGAAATAATGCCTTCTTGAATGTACAAATCTTCCAATGTATCCTATACCTCTGTCTCTTCCACTAAATCTTCTATTAGATACAGGGAACGTAGGGTCATCATAATCAAAACTACCATTGTCATAGAGACCCGTTAAATTAATCATGTTAAGAGAAACTAAGATCAATTCTTCATCTGATGAAGATTATTCCTAATGAACTGGTTCAGGCTCTGCCATTTGGTGGGGTGGTGCCCATTCTTTTGAAGCAGATGGCATAAAATCTACCAGAGTCAATGACAGCTTATGATTTGATAGGAGCTCATCTTCTTCTGACATCACATCTTTCTTCAAATTACGCTAATTCATTAAGGATTTTCCTTCTAATGAAGGGGATATTGATGTGGTAGAAATAGAAGAAGACACAATTGATTGATTAAATTGTGTTCGTAAAATGGAATTATTTTAGTTGATCATTTTCCAGACCATCAAATCATCATATTTATGCAAATTTGTACTTTTGACTTCGTGTCACTCACCATCTTTCTCGGGAACAGTAGTGGTAACATATGCTACCTGGGATGAAGAACCCTTTAGTATTACTTGTCCAGATTCCACCATCTTTTTCAGGTGGACCATGAAGACAAAACACTCTTTAATTAGATGCCACAACATCTAATGAAATGGAAAAGTGTGGGGGAGGTCTTCACCTCTTTCCTTGTTCAGCCTTTTGGTCATTGGAAACTGAACCAGATTTTTTTCCATAGCTGAGATGAAGTCACCAGGAACTTGATCATTCTGGAATGAATAAACAATGTTTTTTAAATCCTTAAACTATTTCCTCCTATGCTCTCTTTGATCATCTTGATGATGTGGCTACTGTTTTGATGCTCAAGAGGTGGATCCCTTAGATATGATTAAGGATTTGAAGTGGAAGCAGGTACAAGTGCTTGTTTAAGTGTAACTATAGCAGTCTATGCATTCCATATTCTCCATCCTAGAATTGATGGAATTAAATGAGTTTTATCCTTAGTCTTTATAAGAGATTATTCTATCTGTTGTGTGATTGATGTAAGGTCTCAAAACCCTTCTTTGTATTTCACAGGGATCAACGGTGTGCGTAATTCATCATAATGATTTTCCACAGATATTAGCAGCAACTCTTATTGAGGGAGTGCATAACTTAAGGAATATGTTAATCCCTTCCAGTGAGCAATGAAATTAGAAAATATATAATTTTAACTTTTCTCACAATTGGTATGATAAAAAACTATTGTGTTTGGTAATGTTGAGCTAAATTGAAGAATAAATATTTGACGAAGATTATCCCACCTAGTAATTGACCGAGATTAGAAACATGTATACCAAATGAATGAAAGCCCTTATAATGACTGCACAAAATACATGAGCATAACTACTTCTTGTTGTTGAGGATCTCCCATAATAGGATCCCTTCGAGAAACAAATTGTGTTATGTGTTGTTTGGGATCTCCCAAACCCTTAAAAATTGGGAATGTGGTATTCGAAAAATTTGATGGGGGATGAATTGCATCCACCCATTTAGGGAAAGCTCTATTTTCTAGTTGAACTTGTAAACCCTTTCCTTCCATAGCTTCCAACTGAGCTGTTAATGAATAAATGATAGTCCTTAATTTATAAGAAACATCTAGTTGAGCTTGGACCTGAGCAGGTGCAATAACTGAATTTTGGACGAGTGTGCTGACCAGTACTGCCACTGATGGTATTATTGCTAGTTGTTGTCATGTATGACCCAGAGGATTGGACCTGTGAGGGTGTACTTATAAATGTGGATATTATTGATCCTTCAATGTAGCTGCAACAAATTCCCTTGATTGATTAACTCCAGCATTATTAAGAGGAAGACTACCTTGAAGTACTTATGCATTTAAACTCCCCAAGTCCTTCATTTCTTCTTCTTTCTATGATAAACCTTCCTCTAATGAGAGTGACTATTTTTCGCCAGAGTTAGGGTGGGATGTAACCTGAATTTTACCCCTTTCTGTGGCATGTGCCTTTCTTGGAGTATGGAAGGGAATTACTTGAAGGAATGTCTTTCCCCTGGGCAACCCTTTGTCTTCTGGTACAGACACATCCTTCATTCATTTCTGAATGTACAACCTCTTGAAAATGATGTTCTTCATCTGATTCCTCTATTTGAGCCTCTTGTTCTAGGGGATTAGTGACCATGGAATTGACGACATTTATCGATGCATAACACATTGTGGCCCTTCTGTCAGAACTTCTACAATACAGTCTTCTTCCATGTCCTTTATGAGACATTGCCTTTTTTTGGTTGATCTCTCATGAAATTATTGATGAACTGTAATTCGGAGGGAATATTCTGATAATTCGTTTCTGTGTTCCTCTTGTGGCTTCTTCCCAAATTGAGAGAAGACTGACTTTTGCTGAGTAAGAAATTGAGAATTTGACAAAGTCCCCAGTCCGATGGATTGGGGTTGTTGCTGTTTTTCCTGCTCAACTCCTTGAATCATGTATGTTGATCTTGAGGGTTGGATTAAAAGGGTCCCTAGTCTGGCAAGATGATGTGGCTCTGGAGCTGTTAGATCTGAAACTATATTAAAAGCTCTCCGGATATTGCGGACATTAGTCCATAAATTGGATAGATGCATCATACTACATCCATTCAAATCACCTTGATCAGATGGCCGTTGAATTATTTATGACAAATCTATCACCTGATGATGCGCATGCTCTAAATGAGAAGCGTGTTTGATATTCTCATTTTATTAATGTAAGACTATATCGACAACTTTTTCTTTATATACCTAAATTTGGGAAGAACTAGTTGAGACCTTTTCTTGGGCAACACTTGGATTACACACAAAACCAGTTAGATGTGGCTAGCTGTGGGAAATAACATTGCATGAGACTAATTTTTGTGGGATTTGTTGACTGGAGAGCACAGTGAAATGAAATCATCCATGAACACCCCATCCCCTCATATGAATACCAGATGGGGAATTTCTAATTACCTGGCATAACCTTTTTAATGCGCCAAGGCTTGTATGCTGAAGGGCTCTCTGCTGCTTTTTAACATTTGGATGTCAAGAAACTGAGATAGATGCCATGTCAATTTGGCATTTCAACACTTCTGTTACATTACCATGGTTTTGATATTCATCATAAGATAATATTTTCCCCTATAAGTGACATATATTTTCCCACATGTTGAGATGAATATCTTGAATACAATCTTCTATCAACGTTTATGGAATATCATTCTGAGAGTCAGCCAAAGGCCATGACATGACTGGTATCTCACCTTTTTCCAGTTTTTTTATCATATTCAGCACATCCTCTTAGTCACTTGATGATTATTCTTCTACCTAATTGGACCAAATCTCATGCTTCATTGTTGCTTCATCAGATTCAACAAGATTGGTAGAGAATTCATTTATCAAATTAGAATATGATTGACCCAGGTGTGGTTCATAGAATGACCTACACCCCAGACTATCTTCTGATTGAGAAATTATTTCACTTGCCAGTTTTAAGGCATCAGATATGACTGGATTCACATTTTCAAGTGCCTCAAGATAAGAGGGATTTCTCTAAATTTTCCATTGAAAAATTTCCAAGAAATGTGAATTACTAATGTGTAGTGAATTTCGTAGCTAAATTAATCATCATGGGGAGGACCACCAAGATGGGTTACATTAAAAGATGAAACATCATGCTCCTTGGTCTTCTGACCATGCAGAGGGTTATCGTGGCTCCCATCTGAAGATGATACTTCGAGATTGACCAAATTTTCATAAAACAATCCTTCATGAGGATGTTTCTAATGAAGACCGTCGGAATTATTGTTATTAATTCCAGAATATGGAAATGAGAGAGTAGAATCTTGGGATGAAACAGACAATTGTCTGAGGGCGTCAAGAACTCCAGCATTGGGAAAGGATTTATTGTAGATTGGCTCTTGATTTTTAATCTGTGCTAGATGGGTCTTTTTCATGGACACCTTTTTACTCACTTTGGAAATCACTTGTTGAAGAAAGTTGTTATTATGGGCAGGTTTATGTGCCTGATCCGGAGAAATGGTCAGGTTAGGCTGATTATATCCATTTAAATCAGGTATATGTTCCTGACTTGAATGTATGTATGACATGGTGGAGTATTCCCCACAACCATGTTGGAATGGAAATGAGGTGTGTATCATCTCCATAGTGACATGTTGATGAGTCACTTTACATCAAGGGATAGATTTATTTTTCTTTACCTGTGATATTGCAAGAATTGATATAATATTCTGACAGGTATCCAGAATATGGGCTGGGTTTTTATTCGGCTCTTTCACCATTTTCAGAATGTTCTTGGTGACTTCAGCTACTGAAATGGAAATATAATTCAATTCTGTGTTTTGAGTAGGTGTGTGTTCATATTGCTTTCCTACTTTTCCTAACAGTGAATTCTGACAGTACTCATGTGGGGGGTAGAAAGTTGTGTATGCCTAATGTTTGTCATTCGGGATTTCCAGTTGACATATTCGGGTGCTACCAAATGAGACTATTGGTTTTATTGATGAATCACATGTGTATGTGACTGATTATTTTTCTCTACCGAATTTGATTGATGAACTTACTTCAATACTGGTAGATGAGACTTCTGGCAGAATTGATGAGTGTAAGTAGGTGTATGTGCATGTTTACAGATGGTCACCACATTTTATTGGCGAGCTTCTTTAGATGCAGTCATAAGAACCTGCTAAATGGATGATGAATTATAAAATGTTTTATGTTCCTACCTATTGTACTATGTTGGAATTTCTTGGGAGGATTGGTGTGTTACTGCAAGAAGAGTCAGCTGGGCAGTGAAATCAGGACGGAAGGGTGTATATGCCCACTCGTTGTTTACCATCAAGTTAGATTGATGGTATTCTATGGAGGGGGAAGAGGTAATAACATGTTCCCTATTCACTGAATTTCACCTCTGACAGTTCGTCTTGTGTGATCGGGTCTAAGGAACATGAGCTGAACACCTAGAGATTATACCCACATCATGTTGAGGGTGCACTACCGCACGAGTCTGACGACGAATGTTGGTGGGAGTCCTCATGAAGGGATATTTTCCTCTTTAACTGAGGCCTTGAGTGACCTCTTCATTCACCTCCCTGTAATATGAGAGGGACTGGTTGTTGCGTTCCGGGGATAACCACCAGAAATGGTTGGAGACGGTGGTTGGCACCACCTACTTCTTGACCACTAGTCGTCACTGTCCGGATGACCAGGGTGAGTTGTTTACATAGAGGGCTTTCCATGTAGCCTCCAAATTTGGGATGAAACCATGATGATGGTATTCCCTCACCAATTTATTTGAGACTCAGCATTGAAGACGATGAGTAGGTGATGTCATCCTCAGAGTGGACGAGGATCTATTAGGAGTAGCGGTAGAGGCATTCACAGGTGTGAACATTAGAGATGCAATTCATTGTTGCAGAGAGATCTTGAAAAAGAGTGCATGTTTGATATAGCAGACATAATCAAGATAAGTTTGGCCAAACTACATATTTTGGATGACAACAGATGTTATTGATTTCTTTGCTGGCCCTCATACTGAGTTTAATAGGTGCCTAAAAATAAGTAAGACATCATTGAACTTGGATAAGGATTCATGTCGGGTTCACCATTTTTGTTTCTTCCAGAAATGGGGATGATCATGTTTGGTTAAGGATCAATCTTTTTAACCGGTTTCTAACTGGTTTATTATTAGAAACAGAAACATCTAATGATTATATATCCATTTGGACCTACTTTCCAAAGGTAGGTACTCATTAGTTGTGGACCGATGAGGCTTAAAAATTTTCATTGGTTGAGAGGATGGGAGGTCAGGATCATAACAACCTTTTTGGGGGAATTATTACCAACTCCGAGAGACTCTTATAGATTTATGTTTTTTTAATGAATCCTTACTAATTCACCAACTATAAAAATGAGTTTTCCTTTATATTTAGCAATCAATTATTGATATGTATGGGATATAGAGAATATTTTATATGTATTTGAGGTTCTTCATCGATGGAGAATCATCCGTATATATTAGAGATTCATAGTCAGTGGTATCCTTCAATACATTATATAGAAATATCTTTGTCATTTTGATAACCACACTGGTATTAAACACACTCGGTTGGGAACTTGAAGTTAATTGTCTTTCATAAGGACATGGATTATTTCAGAGTTGGGATCGTACCCGCAGATGGGCTACTTGTGTGTCCTTATTAAAAAGGAATCAGAACCCATGTAGTTCGATAAGAAGGATATAGTTTAATCTAATATGGGACAGAAAATAATTAATGAATGATGGGCTTGAACTTTATAAAGGATTCATACATACTGAAATTATAATGTAGAGATCAAAGTCCATGTAGTTTGGGTAATGAAATATACAGTTTATGAAAGGTTAATGGCCCAAAAAGACATGTCGTGATAATTTTTACACTCGAAGATCACCTGAGTCATGCCCAGTGTGAGAAAAAGAGGTATCGGTAAACTAGATGATGGTTCCACAAAAGATGGACTTAGGATAAATGATGTGGGGCTTACGTATGTATGACAACCCAAGTAGACGAAGACCAGGACTTTGGAAAGAAGCCCAGGAGTAGGGTCCATAAAGGTATTTGTACATTATAGATATTTGGAGTTTTAACCCGGGGATTACTCCTAAAAAGGGAGCCCAAATTAAGAGGGACTTATGATTGGGGTTTATTCCTGAGACAGAATCCCAAATCAAAAGAAACTATGATTGGGTCTTACTCCAAAGGAGGATTCCCAATGTTTAAGGAAACTACGACTGGGGCTTACTCCTGAGAAGGTGGCCCAGGTAAAGGGGACTTTTTACTCGGGGCTTACTCCTAAGAAGGAGGCCCAAAATCAAAATATCTTCTCATCTTAAAGGATGAGGTTATATTGGAAACCTCTAATTGTGGTGACATAGATCATGTATGTCATGATGTTTTGGGAGAGGTTCTCCCAGAATTCATTTAAGATAAAGAATCCAACAAAAGAACCACGCCATAAATGGCTTTGAAAAGGTGTGCGAGGGCTAATATCTTGAAGAGGAGAGGTGAACAGGAGAGAGGGACCCAAATAATGTTGGCACACAATTATGGCCGTGAAAATCATTTGGCTCGGAAGTCTTTGCCATGAAAGTGTACTTGTACGACATGGGTTCACCAGGGCGATGAAGAATATATAGGGTAAAAATTTGGTGAGACTTAACCCAAGAATTTACTATTATGCTAAGATTTTTCCAAAGGGAGTCGAGAAAGTTTCATGGAAAGGGTAGGGCGGCACACAAGTGTTTCCACTTTTAAGGAGGTCTGGACACTTAGGAACACAAGTGTTGATGAATCCTAAACAATTAGGCCTTATCCTACTCCTTCAAGTCTTCCATTCTAGGTAAAAATTTAACTTAGAAACATTCGGAATAGTTGAGTTGAAAACTTGGGCGATGAGAGCTTGAATCAGAGTTTTGGAAAAATTTTCCTTCAAATGAGGGGCCCACATAGGCTATTTATAGGCCACCCGGTACATTAGTTTAAAAAAAGAATAGGGTGCACAACCGACTTGCGCGGCCCATAGGTGGCACACAAGTGACTTTCGAGGGCCATAGGAAACATGTGTGACTCCCTCCAAATGGGTTTCTAGTCCATGCCTTGGTCAATTTCTGGATGATCTTCAAAGGGTGAACCTCTTTGTTCTTAAGGAATTCCCCTTTTCCATTCACTGGAGTCTGTGAAGGAATTTATTGTCAACACCAGTGTAACTATTTCCCAAATAAAAGATGATGGTTACTTGATTAAGGTTCAATCCATTCATGAAAAGAAGTTCAATAACTAGATGACTTGAAAGGTAGATGACCCAAATCATGCACCCTAAGAGATAAATTTTTCCAACCCATTCTAATCTCGTCACCGGGTGAGTCGACCTAAAATAAAAATCCTATATGGAGATATAATAGTATGATATGATAGTTTATCAGATAATAAGATTCATATTAATCTACCATATGTTAACCGAATCATGTAGGATTCATTTATTCAACATTTTGAGAATGGTAAATTCCCCAAAAAATAGAATCCTCATTGGATGAATAGATCATAATTGATTATCTCAACATAGATCACAACATAGATTCACTAAATGATGATTAATACACCAACCGATTACTACATCCCCATACTTGATTGGGGAGCCTGATCCCAAATGTGGATGAGATGAGGATACATGGGACATTGCAAAAATGGTCAAACCCAAAAATCCACCACATCCCCTACAGGAAATATATGTTGCTAAGATGTATTGTAAAGCACACCAATAATCCCAAACAAGAAAAAAATTGTTTAATAGAGCCCTCATATGGGCTTCGAAAACCAGTCGTCATACATGACCGTCCTGTGGGGATTTGACCTTCAGATCATCCCAAGCAAAGGGGAAGGATAGGGAGACCAATTCTACATGATATTGACGCTCATTTGACCTAGTCTCATGCACCAGGCTCTTTCACCACATACACATCAACTCATGAACCACAAAATAACGAGAATCCTTACATTTGGAAGTGGATAAATCTATAATGAAATTAAGTCATTGGAAATATATATTCATTTTACTTCAAAACATTCAAACTAGGATGCTATCATTCATTGAAAATAAATTAGAGGGGCACAGAATAAATCACTCTATATACCACATAACGTCAATAAATAAATTCCTATAGACGTAGTTTTTGGATTAGATACTATAACATAAATATTATTTATATAAATCTCATTCAAATAAAAAGATCATGGAGAATATATCTCGGGACATATCAATCCCCCTTGTGTTCTACGAAATCAATACAATTTCGACATCCATTGGATATAATTGAAATGGATATGGAACCAATTACACCCCAATTTGGATCCTCCGTCATTTGTGTCGTAAAATTATGGATTTATCTCTTCTATTGATAACGATTCATGGTTATAGTATGATATAAAATGTACCGCATGGGAAGATCATGATTAAGGCTTAGTTTTTGGATACCACATATAATGTTGTGTTCATGGTAATCCATCAAGACTAAAAGATATAGTCTAATTATAGGAAGAAATTTTCATTTTATAGAATTTTATGTACATTAAATAATTCAAAATGTTTGGAATAACATATCTATTAGATGTTTGACATAATAAATGGTTAAATTTCCACATCGAGTCATTTGATATTGTATATGCTGAAGCAGGATTCCACATAAGGGAACTCAAACAACTGATGGTGGATGAACATATGTAAGTATAACCCCAAATGGATTGGGTGACACCATTTAAAATCCACATTGTTCTATCGATGGTAGTTATGTGCAACCCACGAGTATAATTGATGGTGTAGAATTAATCCTAGATGTCCAATATTTTCCTGGCCCCAATGATAGAATCAGTGAATTTATTCAATATCATAATCATTCGACAATGACATGGGATGTTTGGGATGGTAATATCTCTCCCCATGGCCCCTTTTACCCTTATAATTCTAGATATTTCATTAAATTACCTACCATTTTTTATAATTCATCGTGAGACTCTGATATGGAAGAAGAAGAGGATGACTTCAGGAATACCCCTCTTGTATTAGAGGATGGTTTCTCTACCACCATCGATGAGTTCATACATTTAAATCTGTGAAAAAATGAAGCTAAAAAGACTATGCTGATTTGGTCCACCTTTAGTATCATATAGAAGGATATGTATATATCATTTAAAAATTAAAATTGATTAATCATAGCAATTATTTATAAAGAAATTAACTAGAAAAACCTAGGTGTTCCTATGAACCATCTCAGCAAACTCAATTAGATTTGATGCTTCACGATCACAGCCATGAGGATTGACCACTCTCATGATACTAATGATGAATTTTTATTATCAACAAAGTGATGAAAACTATCACTTTATTATTAGTGATATACCTCATATGTCTTTCCAACATTTTCCCTATTACGAAAAAGAAGATGAAGAACAAGTTCAATATTTATTCTAGAGACGTGAAGAGACTCTAAAAGTATATTGATTTCTCATTTCCAATCACAAAAATTATGATCAATGAAACTATAGGATTCCATGTCCTATTATTTATGGATCTGTATTCATGGTATTATCAAATAAATATTTCACTCGAATACAAGGAACCCACCACCTTCATAGATCCTCATGTGATATTAATATATCATGTCATTCCACTCGTATTAAATAATGCGTGAGATACTGATCAACGCGCAATGCATTATATCGTTAATCAATTATTTGGATGAATATAATAATGGTATTTTAACGTCATAGTAATCAAATTTTGACATAAATGTGATCACCACATCAATATTCAAATATTTCTCAAAACATTGTGATGATAATGCTTGGTGTTGAATAAAATGAAGGGTGATTTAGGGGATTCATTAGGTAAATTGCAATTTTTTTACAGAGAATTTGAATTGCGGGAGATCTATAAACTAATAGTAAATCATAGATATCCATACCCTATGAATCAAAATTAATTGAGGGTTATTCAATGGAACCTCACTTATATTCAGCATTTTATATGTAACATGGCTGGAAAATCACTTGTCTTCACCATGATAATGAATATTGATGTCACATACCAATTGAATGAGGACTACAAAGATTCCTATTAGAGTCATTAGTATAACATGAAGCACCAACTAGTTTTGATTACACTTGTGGAAGTAAATACTCTATTTTTATATGTGGATGCAATGGAATGATAACTTGTTTCACTCCTCACATAGAAAAATTATATGGGGAAAGAAAATATTATAGACATCCTATATGAAATGGTGTAAAGTACTGAGACATGTAATTTTGATGTATAGAAACAATACATTGTTCTAATCATTGAATTCAAAACATTGATCAATTACTCACAACACCATGAACCCATATGGTCGCCAGTATTGACCCGAATAAGTTCATCGTTGTCCTTCCTTTATTGACTAGGAAATCATCAGAATGGTTAGTTAATATTATATATATATGAAATAGTGTTCCAATTATAAATAGATTATTATTGGAAATCTCTTACTAATATCCTTAATACACATATCTTCCCGAAGATAACACTCGTGGACAAAGAAATTCATGATGAAGATGTTTTATAATCCCCTGATCATCCCTAGTCATGGGAGCTGTATTTCAATTATGCTTATTAAAGTCCTATTGGAAGGATTATAGAATTCATGATGTTTAATCTTGTTGGTCAACATATTATATTTGTTTTCCTAGAAAAATAAATTTTCCCATACTCATTTTCACTACCGACAGGCTACACTAATAACAAGGAATTATATCTGACCCTCATTACTTTCCTGGAATTATATTTATAACTTTAGATAACATACATGACCATAAATGAAGAAATATTTACAATGACAAAATAGTATAATGACATATATTCCATCAAAATTTAATAATTTTACCCTCTCAATGGTTTTTTCAGAATGACGATGGCCAAATTCACATCTGATCCCAGATTGCATCATCTGCGTAAATAATAAAATGCATGTTCATATGATATTGGTAATGTATCCATGATCCAGGATGATCTAGATTCATTTGATTTTTTCATATACGTCACATATTTATGAATTATATCATCTTTTATCCTCTATGACTTGGTGGAAATCAATCAGATCAACATTGTCTTAGAGTGTGATAAACTGATATATAACACTAGATGGATTGAGGCAATAGTTTAAAATCTCATGAATGTGTCACTCTTTATAGTTTGAGCCAAAAGGGAACAAAACAACTTCTAAGAAAGAAATGGTGCACGTTCAAATTCGAAAATTGATGAAATAAAACTCTACAAATGATTTTTTGATATAATCCCCTGTAGATTCCTACCATACAGAGAGATTCAAATCTTCTATAAATAATTCCATGAAGTCTTCTAGAGATCCCATTAAATATATGATTTTAATATCCCATTAAATTACATATTTTGGTTACTACTGATAGAAAATGATACATGACATTATGGAATTTCCCAAATAATGAATGTCATGACTAATTTATGAAAAAGGAATCTATCAATCCCCAGAGTTTCTATATAGAAATAAATATTATTGGTTGTTTTCAATATGCGGATAGATACTGGGGGAAATATCCCCAACCAAATTCTAGATGAATACATTCATTATTGATGCTACTGAACTATTTTGTAAATCGGATGACAGAATAACCGTCAATAAATTTTGGATGTAGACTGTTATTAAATTATTCAATTATATCATAATAAACATATTATGAGTACCTCACATGATAATAATAGATAGAAGATCAGACTTTCGTTCTAAAAAATTGTATCAGGGGTAAAAAATTGATCCCAACCATTCATCTAGATATCATGAGGGGAAAACATGGAACTAATGGAGGCCCTAAATAATATTTTTTGAAATATACTCTAGATGATGGTTGATAATGGATCTAATTCATATCCATAAAATTTACATCATGTTGTTTTTTCTGTTTGTACCACCACACAATCTTCTACAAACAAATGTCCATATTTTTGTCTATGTAGAATATAGGTAGTGTTTCCCAAATAATTAGATTTTCACAAACATGAAATATTTATATACACATATATACACATATATATTATAAAATGATAAATAACAAATGTTGTGACATGAGATGGAATGGATCACTGATAAATGGATATTTCCACTCCACAAAATAAAATTCTATCAGAATAGAGTGACATTATCCTTTTGTATAATTGTTCTATTCCACTTGTTACATCAAGGATAACTATTATTGGATATCATAATCCTATTGATAGAAGGAAACAAATATCTAATTATGGAACTGAAATAGGATATGGCATCCATCATAAATAGGGTCAATTATAATCGAAAATACTCAATAGAAACAATGGATGGGTAACATGTTACGCCCCCACCAATTAAAGGATTCAAAAACAATATCCATAGATGTTGTTAGGAATCATTAAACCTGGTTTCATGAAATTGAACTTTAAAATTGATCCATAATGCATGAGTTATACTACACAATACCACATGGTAGCATGCTGTTAAATTGTATGGTATTTCCCCCCATCATGGTTCTTAACTGCATAGGAGTCATTGGAAAAATACACTAAATTTCACAACATTCATGGTCCTAGTAAAATGATTTGAAACTAGAAGACATTATATCTTATGATTCACATGAAAATAATTTGCATGTTAGTGTATTTATCCCATGATGCTAATATTTTTTCCTCAATGTCCCATGTATATTATGGTTTGTGAATCAAACTCTAGAATACATGCATCAAAATAAAATGATGCATATCATGATATCATTTCATGAATTCTGGGGTAGAAATTTTGGTGCATCCTGCCTTCTTTTTTGCATCAGGTAAACTACATCCATGAAATATCATGTATAACTATATGGATTTCATAATCAATATTCTAAATAATTATTAATATAATGATATATATTGTGATTTCTAGATATCATATCTTTCCAAGCTGTCACGTGACAAAAAATTCCCTTATATATTCATTTAATAACCTTAGTGTGGTGAGAGAAATATTTTATATTCCTTGATTCAAAAATTAAGAATCACTCATGTGGGAAATGATATTTTACTACGTGTTTTCCCACATGATCATGAAATATAATTTCACAACATTTTTAGCATAGCCCTAGAAGAAAGATCTAAATAGTAAAATCGTATTTCCATGAAATATAATGATAAAATGAATGGATGTTTCCTCATGTATGAAAAAATTGAACATTGCTATTAATCTCACCCAATAGAAGCATTATACATTATGATGGTCATCCACCAAGCCTCGATTCAAGAACTATGTTTGTCCTTATTCTTGAAATCACAAGATACATAGTGACACAGTTATTTCTAATCATAATTCTAGCCATAATAATCCATAAGAACAATGCCCCATCTAATCATGTGCTAGAACTTCATGGAGATTTTTCAATTAAAGAAATTAACATGGATTGTTTCCTTTCCTAATAAGATATGTAGGGAGGGGGGATTATCCATTACCGAGTCCATCCATAATAATAAATGGAAACAATGTACCCCTTATGCATATGGTACATACCTTCGTGGAGTGATTCCAATTTATGAACTAGTTGTGGCCTGATTTCTACCATTATAGGATACATAATGATTCCTAGATCTCCAATAAAAGGTCTATCTATAATAATAAATGAGAAAACTACACCCCCATAAATAATGTTCAGAATGGTGTGGGGTGTTTCCCATTCAATACATATGTGTGGAATGACTCCTTCAATCCTAGATATGTAGTGACACCTAGATATCCAATCCTAATTCCAACTGAAACAATAAATTAGAATAATTCTACACCCATGGTTTGAGTCAAATCGACATAGTGGGTTTTCAATTCAACAACCTTGAGTGGATTTATTTTTTTTTCAAAATATTTTGTGACATTCGGATCACCAGTCATGGGTATATATATAATAATCAGTAATAATAGTTCCCCACTATGTGTATCGGTTAAACATGCATAGAGAGGATCCAGTTCAAGAACTACATTGGGATAGATTCCTAAGATAAAAATCTACACAATGACACCCAGATATCAAATCATATGTCATATCCTAATAATTAATAGGAAATGATACCCCTTAACATAAGTTCCAGACATGCATGTAAATTATTCCATACATGAACTATATATGGCGTGATTCTTTCCATTATATTTAAAACCATGTCACATTGATCACTAATCCTATGTGTTGTTGCAGAAATCAACAGGAATGATTCTACCTATGCATATGGGATAGACATTCTTAGAGGGTTTAATTTTTAGGAACTACAAGTGACATGATCCCGACTATCAAATGATACATTGTAAAAAGAAAATCCCTTATCCAATGTCCATCTACCATAATCAATGTAGATAATTCCCCCTATGCATATTGGTCAATTGTAAAAAGAGTGTTTCCCACATAGAAACATTTTGTGTCATGATATATTCCATGAAAGGATACGTCGGGATACCCAGATATCCATTCCTAGGACAAACCATAATTACCAATTGGTTCAATTACCCACATGCATATCAGTTAGAACAATATAGAGTTTTTTCCCTTAATAATTACATGTATATTGATTACAACCATCATAATATATTTAGTGATTTCAAAATTTCCAATCATTTTCCTATTAACAATCATTAATGAGAAAAAGTTCCCTTAATATGCATTGGTTATACCCAGGTTGATAGCTTCCAAATAAATAACTATGTGTTGCCTCATTTTTTCTATTAGATGATATAATGTTATTCCCAAATCACCCATCTTATATATATTAATAATAAATTGGGAAAACACTCCCTTCTGACATTAGGAATGACTTATGGTGTGGGTATCATGTTCATGAACTATGTTTGGATTGAATCCAATAACCTCATGATACATAGTGATTCCCAGATACCAAATCACGGGTCCAACCATAATTATTATCAAGAACAATTCACATATACATATGGGTCACACATGATTAAATGATTCCCTTTCATGAACTAAATGTTCCATTATTCATACCATCACATGATACATAGTGAAACATGGAACTCAAATCATGGGTCAAAACATAGTAATCAATGGCAACAATACCCCTCTATGTGTATGGGTCAAACCTACGTGGATAGTTTCCCAATAAATATCAAAATATGTCATGATTAATTCCTTTATATGATATATAGTGATTCTCGGATCTACCATCATTTTTCTAGAAACAATCATCAACGAGAATAATTCTCCCCACAGAGTATAGGTCAAACCTAAATAGAGTTCTTCCATCCAAGATATACATGTTTCATTATTCATTCCATCAAATATAAAATTGTGTTAGCTGGATATATAATACTCTGTCCATATACAGTAATTAATATGAATGATTCCCCCTTTTCATATGGTTCATCCATATTTGTAGAGTTTCACATTCATGAACTATGTGTTGATTGATTTCAATATTCAAGGGATACGTAGGGATACCTGGATCCCCTATTGTTTCACAAACATGGTTTTATATCACTACCAATCACATAAACTACATATGAGTAAGATTTACATGGAGTATTATCCTTAAAGGATAAGTTATATTCTGATTCCTTCCCATAAAACATGTGTAGGGAATCCTAGGGAATCACATCCATAAAAAAACATATCCCTTGTCATAAATAGGTTTATTTAATAAAAGAACTCTCATCTTATACAAGAGTATGATCTACATATGACTTTCTTGCACGTGTGATTGGACCAAAAGGGGCCTAGATACCCTGATAGGGGGTGAATCAGGGTATGGATATTCCATTTCAAATTCATCATACCCGACTAGATCATGAACTCTATGTTTTTAAGGGTCACTTTTCATTCTCTTATGTTGTTAGGGTTTATCTTTTTCTTCACTCATTTATCAGATAATGTTTCTTTGGATGTAATGTAGAGAAGCAAGTTGGCAGACACAAAGATTTTTATTTCGTTCACACTCACCGGGCTATGTCCAAAGAGCATACAATGGCGATGTGCTACTGTACCAAATCCACTAAAGCTAACTTCCAATTTACAATGTTCGATATAGATAACTTATACACCTAGGATCACTATTATTTCAATTTTTACGGTCATTCCACTACATTCCCAAGGGCCACTATATGTTTCTCTCTCTCTCTCTGGCTCAATGCCGGTGGAGAGGATCACTTTATTTCTCTTCCTTTTCTCAGTGATTTGGAATGGATCCACTCATAGTTTTTAGACCTGTAGGTCTCATCATTATCTTTAATGAAATATGAATCCTAAAATATTAATATATTCTCTATTGACATACCACTTTCATCTGCCGATGAATCTCACTTTGCACTAGGTGTACCAGGCAACCCAAATTTTTACATGCAGCCCTTACTTCACCATGCACGTAATTCCCTACTTTTGCATGAAATCCACTTTTCGTGCAATAGTAATTTAAAATAAAACTACCAATTTTACATTCAACCACCTTCTTTTACATGAAACATTTTCATTATGTGAAATCACTTCTTTTACGCGCAACAACCCTCTTTTATGTGCAACAGACCACTTTTATGCGCTACCTTTTCTTTTATGCACAATACAATTATTTTACACAGAACCACCTGACATTATGCACAATCTTGATATTTATGCACAACTCCCTTAAATATTCCAATTATTCATGTGACATCTTAGATAATATATATATCTTTATCTTGCTTCTAATGAGAGGGGTCACATCATATTTAGCGGAAAAATCAACCCCTGTGCAGGAAACCCTTCTTCTACGCATAATCCTTTTCAAGCGTGGAAAACAAATATTCCACAAAACATTATATTTATTGCACTACTCAAATATTTCGTTCACCTCATGCCTTTTACAATTTTCATTCATCTAATCTTGAAACACCTCTTGTGAGAAAAAATCAATCCTCTATTTCACGCACCACGCTAATATTTCACGCACCATTTTATTTTTCACAAACCATGAAAATAATTCACGCACCACATTCCTTTCTTGCGCACCACACAAATAACCAGGTAAAACTTTTTTTTCAACAAATTATACATCATAGTCTACTTTGTGATCAAAAACTACACGGAGACCCTCTTTGTGAACAAACAAAATCACCTCAAAAATGCATTAATGATACATTGAGGGATTTTTTACAAAAAATCTCCACCATTAGGTTTTTGACTACTATTCCCATGAAAAATCTCTTCACATTGATACCTCATTAATGATTCTTCCAATTTCTACCGACATTCGCCTCTTTCGATTCTAATAGCGATCAAGGATATAATCAACAAAAACATTAATCCCACATGAGCAATGCTCGGCATGAGAAAAAAATGTAAATGATAAGATCATCAATGAATCAGTTCATTTTTGACACCAATTGTGGCCAAAAAACTAATACCAATTTCCAAACTGATAAAAATTGTGGATACTACTCTCAAAACCAATTGGTGTAGATGGAAACCTTCTGACACTATTCCAACACCACTCCTCTGTTTCAATCATGATCCTCAGATTCCGTGATATCTATTCTTTGATCAACCTCTCCTAGAATTGTTGGATTTAAGACTCTCCCCTTATCTCATTGATATCCCCCTATCTCGCTGCTCCACCTGTTAGCTTCTCCCTGTGTCTTTGAATAAGATATATTCTCCCTTCCTTATCCATAGCTTATCCTCCTTGTGGAGTCATTATTTCTTCCCCTTTCTCAACGAACTCGAAGGTCAATCATCTGTGGTCTGAGATATTGGAAAAAACCATATGAGCACATCAGAGGAAAAAATTTCATACCTCATGAAGGGGGGGGGTATCCACAGTCACACTATTTCATGTGTGGGGAGTCGACTGATCTCCCAGTTCTAGTCGACGCTTTTCAATAGCGTCATTGTATTAGGCATTAGTCAGAATTTCTGCAACCTGTAATTTGGTAGGCACATACTCTATCTTCATGATTCCCTTCTCAACATTATCCTTGATAAAATGATATTATATTTCAATGTGATTTTTGCAGGAGTGATGAAGGATATTTTTTGCATAGACTTATAGAACATGAGTTATCACACTAGATTCCGATCAGATACTCCACTTCAATGCCCATGTCATCAAGATTCTGCTACACACATAACAACTGTGTGCATGTTTGAGTGACTGCAATATACACATCTTCTATGGTGCTCAATGAAATAAAATCTTTCTTTTTTCTTAGACAGGAAATACACAATCCATCATGATATAATGCACCTCCTGATGTTGACTTCATGTCATCCATTGAACCAGACCAATATTTAACTGTATATCCCATGACTATTTTATCATGGCAAGAACCATAATTATCATTTCCTTGGAATTTTACATTCTAAAACATTCTCAACACCTCATTTTTACAATCCATAAAACTTCTTGCACTAACAAATTTAAATCAATTTCGCCATGTCTAAACTGAGCTTCTACAAAAACAGATCCTGGATTGAATACGATGCTCTTCTGGATTCTCAATATTTAATTCTTGTTCCAAAACCCCATTCCACAACATAGACATCACATGAATCTGGAGCACACTGATTGTCTCCTGCCGTTTCCCAAGATCAAATATCTCATCGACATTGATATCTCCTATATTAAAGTATCTTTTCACACCAGACATGATTTGTTTCGGTTCACAACTTCATCTTATTTAACCACCTCGAAACACTCTCTGGTTTATGATTCTTCTCACCATAGTTAAGATATTCATCCATACCTTGAACCCAATTCTCATCATCAATTTCTTCTCCGAAACATTTAGGCTCTACTTGTGATAAGTATCCTGCTGGCTATAGAGTTCACATCTTCTTCATTTGAACAGTAAACATCTAATCATTAGTGAAACTATGACTATCAACTTCGTCTTCAATATTTGGAATCATTATATATATAGAATTAACATCCTCATGCTCATTATATATATCATATTATATATAATTGTTTTACACTTCTACTCCCCCAGAGTCTCTTATCACTTCATCACTTTCAACAGGTATTTTTTCCGTGTGTCATTGTAAAATGACGACATTTCATTCAGCTTATTTTCTCAGATTCTTGTAGAAACACTGTTTCTATTCTCTCACAGCTTTTTGGTATCTTGAAAATACTCATCGGATACCACAATTTTAGAACAAAATAGATAATTATGAAAAACATGAATTTTGTTTCTTCTCCTATAATAATTCTTCAACTGATATTCTCTCGATAGACAACACATGAGTTGGTTCATCTAATTGTTTCATTGATGTCTCTTGCATCTGATGATGATATTTCATACTCCCCATTGTTATGAAACACCTTATGTTGTTTGGAACACTATTTAAACCCATAATAATTCTCCTCCTCCTCCATCTTTTATTCTCATTTGTCATATGGTATTGAGCCATCAACTAAATCACTTAGCCTACTAAGTAAAAAAATGGTGTAGAAACAATAGATAATGTTAATAACACAATCACTTTCTATGGTGCTTAGTATCTCCCTTTTTTCTTCATGTATCATGCTTGATTTGAATCAATTGAAACTATGGAGGGTATCACCTCATCACTTCGCATCTTTAAGTGAAACTTCCCCTTGGATCGCATCTCCCTATAACCTAAAACACTTGAATCATTAGTTAACAACATTTATATACATATGGAGAATGTACCTTTCTAGAATCGTCAATGTGAAGATTTTGGTTGATTCTAATGGGTCCAGCCTTTGATTCGTTCTTATCGAGCATCACACACTTTCCTTTCTTCATCTATCTTCCTTTAAACATCAACAACTCTGGACATATGACTAAGAATTCATTACCCACATGGTGAGCATTTTAGGATATGTAGATTCAACAATCTTGGCCTTTCTCACCATTTGGGCTTTAAACCCACTATTTCACAATTATTTCTTTTATGTTACACCAAAATTCCATTTCCCTTGATTCCTTCTCTGGGTAGGAATCTCTCTAATTGTCATCTTCACTTTATTCTTCCACCATTGTATGTGTATTTCTCTTTCCTAGACTTATCGGTGTGGAACATGACAAGCGTATTTTTCAATACATTATTTGATTATCTTTCTTTTATGAGATATCAGAGTCACCTCACTGTTTTGTGCTGGTGTTGAGTCCTCCACTGAACCTGCATTCTTCTTACTCAAAACATGAGTATAT
Organism: Viscum album; assembly: GCA_963277665.1. Lineage (NCBI taxonomy): Eukaryota > Viridiplantae > Streptophyta > Magnoliopsida > Santalales > Viscaceae > Viscum > Viscum album. The sequence continues at coordinate 42,218,751 of OY728123.1, forward strand.
ATCCCATTAATCATCATGGTTTGTTCACAGTCTTTCTGAGTGATCTTTTGTGATTGTGATAGATGAGATGACTGATACACATTTCGTTCAGCTACATGTGATTCCACTGAGGCACTAAGCATAGTCATCAACTTACCTATTTGTCTCCCAGTGTATAATTTCTCATTCCACATCACTGGAGTCTTCAATCTCCTTTCATGTCCCTTTTACTTTTCTGCATTTTTCTAACTGCAATGTCTTTCCATATGCCCATAATAAGAACATAAAAAACCCTTCCCTCAAAGTCATACCTCATTTAATCTTTTTTCAGCCAATATGTTGAGGAAACATGAGTTTTTCTTTTGAAATTGAGCTCCTAAGCATCCTGAAACATACTCATAGTGTGTTCCATTATTCCACATTAATAGCATATGATTAATGTTATTCGCTGAAAGACTCTTCTCTTTGATTTCTCATGATGCTTCTTATTATTCTTAGATTTATTTGAGATTCTATTTTCATATCTTGAAATGTATTCCTAAGCGTCTAAACGGAATGTTCATGTATGCCCATGAATCCCACAAAAATAGAACATGCTATCATTGCATCCTGTAAAAGCCTTTTTGTTGTATCTCCAGCACCTAAAAGGTATTTCTTATCTCATGAGATTTTAAAATCTCTTTTCCAATTATGCATAGGAATGGGATCATTATATCCAATTCTAGATTTTCCAAAAATTGATGGCCTTTTGGATTATGCAATCCTTTAATTATTCTCCTCTAAAGTAGCATATTTAGCTTTCATTTCATCATAACATACATAAGGATAATCAAATAATAAGGGAAAGGCATCCTTCAACTTGGGATTCTCTTTGGAATTAGATTTCTCATTTACTTTATTGACTGACTCTAGCTCTACCTCTAGTTTCAAAATCTTCTTATCTCCTGATTCATGTTGGGCATTGAGTTCTCCTATGAGATTCCTTCCACTACTCATCTCATCTTCAAGTTCCTGTGGTGATTATCTAACATATCAATTTTCACATTTTATTTTCAATTTTTATTCAGTAATAGAATCAGATATGTATGAATTCTCTTGTTTTAGCCTTTGATTCTTCTAAACTAATTCAGATAGTTGTGCAGTAAGATCATATTTGTAGGCATTCAGATTCACAATTTCATCTGAGTTCAGATACATTCCCTTGACATCACCACTGAGATTTTTACTCTTTATGGACATCTTTTGTAGTTCTTTATCATGGGAATCATTATTATCCCATAGATTAGTAGCCATGTCAAAAATACATTGATTTTTTACTTTTAGATTATTGACCTCAATTTCTAGTACATGGATGCAGATATCATTACATTTGAGTTCTTCATCAAAATTCTGATCCAATTGCTTTATCATACCAACATCATATACCAATGGCCTTCTTCAAATTTCATAATCATTATTAGTTTCATCATCACATTGAATTTCACGTAAATTACTTGTTTCTATATCATTATTATGTGAATCTATCTTTTCCCTATCTTACTCATCCAAGACATCAATCAACAAGCTATTTGATTAATTTAGTTGAATCATTCATTTTCCGTAAACACTTTCAAACTGAGGAATACCATCAGAGTTATGCTTCTTCTTTGATGTTTTTCCATTTTCCATGGCACAAATAGATAAGAGATGTCTAAATCTTCAATCACAGAAATCAACTAAATCAACTCAAAGAAAACAAATCTAATAAAAGTGACTTATCCATTTGATACCAATTGATAGGACCAAAAGGGTCCAAGATACACTGATTGGGGGGGGGGGTGAATCAGGGTATGGATATTCTATTTCAAGTTATTCCTATCTCACTTGATCATTAACTATATGTTTTATGGGTCACTTTTTTTGTGCTTCTATTGATAGGGTTTATCTTTTTCTTTCCTCATTTATTTGATAATGATGCTTTGGAAGCAATGCATGTAAGTAAGATAGAAGAAAAATTTATTTCTACTTGGTCCACCCTCACTGGGATACGTCCATGAATCATACAATGGTGATGTGCCACTGTACCAAATCCACTAATGCTCCGTGACAATTTCCTTTGTTCGGGATAGATCACTTGTATACCCAGGCTCATTGCCTTTAAAATATTTAGGTTCAGATCACTTCTTTCCAAAGGGAAACTCCCAGTCTATTTCTCTCTCTCTAGCTCACTTCCTGTGGAGAGGATCACTGTATTCCTCTTCCTTTAATCACTACTCTGGAAAATATCCACTCACAGTTTATAGACCTGTAGGTCTCTTCATTATATCTAATGAAATCTGCATCATTAACTATTAATTGATTCTATGTTGATGTTCCCCTTCCACCAGTATAAGAATCTCACATTGCACTAGATGTACTAGGATCCCCTAATTTTTTCATGCAGCCCTTACTGCACCTTTCCCATAATTCTATGATTTTGCGTGATATCCACTATTCACACAACACTACATTTTCGCAAAACTCACAATTTTACGCGAAACGACTTTATTTTACTTGCTCCCATCACATTACGCACAATAAAATCTTATACACGGAACAACCCTCTTTTCATGGAACATTCATCTTTTATGCGCTACCTTTTATTTTACACGCAAAACAATTATTTTACAGGAAACAACCCGACTTTATGCACAATCTTGATGTTTATGCACAACTCCCTTACATATTCCTATTTCACGCATGAGAGCTCGGAAAATATCTATGTCTTTAGCTAGATTCGAATGAGAGAGGTCACATCATATTTGTAGTCAAAATCCACCACTCAAGAAAAACCCTTCTTCTATACATAATCCTTTTAGGGCACGAAAAACAAATCTTCTACACAACATTATATTTTTTCACTACATTAATATTTCACGTACCTCATGCCTTTTCCTGTTTTTGAGCATCTAATCTCAAAAATCCTCTTGCGTGAAAAAAAAACCATCATCTATTTCATGCACCACGCTAATATTTTGTGCACCATTTTATTTTTCACACAACATGAAAATATTTCGCAAAACACACAAATAATTCGCACACCAATTTCCTTTTTCATGCACCAAAAAAATATTCCACACACCACTTTTCATTTTCATGCACCTCCCTTTGTATCTACACTTTTTTACCAATGCCAGATCATCCATTCCTTTGTTGAACTTCTTCAATAAAACATGGATAGCCATCAACATATCTTGAACCCAAAAAAATATCATTATAAACCCCCTTTTTCAACAAATTATACATCATTGTCAGCTTTGTGAACAAACAGAACACGAAGGCCTTCTTTGTAAACAAACACAATCACCTCAATAATGATTCAATGATACCTTGAGGGACTTTTTCCTTACAATATCCTTGTTTTTATTGTTGACAACTCTTCACATAAAAATTCTCTTCACTTCGATACCACATTAATGCTTCTTCCAATTGCTACCAACATTCGCCTCTTGCGATTCTGATAGCGATGAAGGATTAACAAAAAACATACTCTAAGCCAACATGAGCAATTGTCGGTGTGAGAAACAAGAGTAAATGAAAGGTTAATGAATGAATCACTTCATTCTTGACAAACAATTTGGACATCAAACTGATTTCAATTTCCAAAATGATTCCAAATGTTGATACCGCTCTCAAAACCAATTGGTGATAGCTGGAAACCCTGTGACACCATTCCAACACCACTCTTCTACTTTTATCATGATACTCATCTGTCTTGATATCTATTCATTGGTCGATCACTTCTTGCATCATCATATTTAATACCCTCTCCCTATCTCATTAATCTCCCCCTATCTCACTAATCCATCTATCAGCTTCTCCATGTGTCTTTGACAAAGACATTTTCTCTCTTCCTTAGCCATAGTTTCTCCCCCTTAAGCAGTTACTATTTCTCCCCCTTTTTCAACGAACCCAAAGGTCACTACTTTGTGGTCTGTGATATTGGAAGGAACACATATTTGAACATTAGAGAAAAACATACCATACATGGGGTGGGGTCCACATTCACACTCTTTCATGTGAGTGGAGTCGAATGAACTCCTAGAGATATTCGATGCCTCTCAATAGTGTCCTAGGTTAAGGCATTTGTCAGAATATATACAACATGTAATTCTGTAGGTACATACTCTAGATTCACGATTCCCTACTCAACCTTCTAATTGATAAAATGATACTTTATTTCAATGTGCTTCATCCTGGAGTGATGTATGTGATATTTGTTGAGAGTTATAGAACATCAGTTATCGCACTAGATTCCCTTTGGAGACTCCATTTCAACGCCCAAGTCATCATGCTGCTGCTTTATCCACAAAAACTGTATTCATGCTTGAGTGGCTGCAATATAATCATATTATATGGTGCTTAGTGAATTTAATGTTTTCTTCTTTCTTAGACAAGAAATACACAATCCATCAAGATAGAATGCATCTCCTGACTTTGATTTCATGTCATCCACCGAACCGGCCCAATTTTCAATTGTATATCCCATGAATATTTCATCTAGGTAGGAAACATAATTCTCATTTCATGGGAATTTTCCATTCTTGAAAATTCTCAATGAGTCATTTTCACAGTTCATAAAACTTCTTACACGTACAGATTTCATTAATTTTCACCATGTCGAAAACTGAGCTTCTTCAAAAATTGATCATACATTGAATACCACGCTCTTTTGGTTTCTCAATATCTAATTATTGTTCCAAAACCCCAATAAAAAACGTAGAATTGACATACATCTGGAACACACTAATTTTCTCTCACTGTTTTACCCGTGAAAATATCTCATTGACGTTGTTAACTCCTATATTAAAGTAGCTTTTCACACTACATAAGATTTGTATCGAATCCCAATGCCATCATTTGTATCGGCCTCTAAACACTCTCCGATGTTTAATTCTTCTCACCTTTGTCAATATCTTAATTCATAGCTTGAACCCAATTATCATCATCAGTTTATTCTTAAAAACGCTAAGGCTCTACCTATGATAAGTATTATTCTTACTGTAGAGTATCCATCTTCTTCATTTGAACTGGAACCATCTGATAACCAATGACACTATTCCTATCCTATTCAGCTTGACTCTTTGGCATCTTTGTAGATATAGACTTGACATTATCATTCTCATTATCTATATCTACTTCTAAATCATTATTTTACTCTACTGCACCCCCGGAGTCTCTTACCACTTCATCACTTTCAACAGGTAATTTTCTAATGTGTCATTCTACTGTGACATCATTTCATTCAACTTAATTTCTCAGATTCTTGTGCAATCACTATTGATATTCTCTACCATCTTTTTGGTATCATGAAAATAGTAAATTGATACAATTATGTTAGAAAAAATATATAATTATGAAATACATGAATGTTACTGCTTCTCCTGCTATATGTCTTATCTCGATCTTCTATCGATTGAAAAAACCTAATTTGGGTCATCCAATTCTTGCATTGATGACTCATTCATCTGATTATGATATTTCATGCTTCCCATTTTTATCAAACTCTTTATGTGGTTTGGCCCACTATTTAGAACAAAAATCGTTCTTCTCCTCCTATGTCATTTTTTTCTCATCTTGAACTTGGCATAGATACATCAACCAAATCTCTAATCCTTGTATGTTGAAACTCAGTGTAGGAAACAAGAGATAATGTTAATAACATAATCAATTTCAATTGTTCTTAGATTCTACCTTTATTTTTTATGACTGGATCCTGATTTTAATCAATTGAAACATTGGGGAAATTCACCTAATCACTTCACATATTTAAATTCCACTTCCCATTCGATCGTATATCCCTCAATCCTAAAGTACATGAAAATTAGTTTACAACATTTATTTACATAGGGAGACCGGACCTTTCTGGTATCCACAAGGTGAGGATTGTGGTTGGTCCTGATGGGTCAAACCATTGAGTCTTTCTTATCAAGCATCAAACACATTCCTTTCTTCTTCTACCTTCCTAACCAACATCAGCTACTCTGGCCATATGACTAATCATTCATTACCCACATGGTGTGTCTTTTTATGATATGTAGATTCTACAGGCCTGGCCTTTCTCACCATTTGGGGTTTAAACCCACTAGTGCACATTTCCTACTTTTATGTTTCACCAAAATTCCATTTCCCATTATTTTTTTGCTGGGTATGAATCTCTCTACTTGTCATCCTCACATTATTTTTCCACCAATTCAGTGGTATTTCAATTTCATCCACATCTCACTATGGCTCATGAGATGAAAAATTTCAATACATTCTTTGTTTATCATTTTTTATGAGATATATATGAGTCCCCACACTATTTTGTGCTAGTGGTGAGTCCTCCACTGAACCTGCATTCTTCATACTCCTAGCTGGAGTAGATCTCCCCATACTCTTCCTGTTTTCTTTACAATCTATTTGAGTGATCTGTTGTGAGTGTGATGGATAAGGTGACTGATACACATTTCGTTCATCTCCACGTGATTCTCCTAAGGCTCTTAGCCTATTATTTAACGGACCACTTTGAATCCTAGTGTATAATTTATCAGTATGCATCACTGAAGTCAAGAATCTCCTTCCATGTCCCTTTTACTTTCCTGCATTCTTTATAATGCAATGTCTTCCCCAATTCCCATAAAAGGAACATACAAAACATATTCACTAAAAGGCATACCTCATTTCATCATTTTTCAGCCGAGATGTTGGTGAAAATTGAGTTCTTGTTCTGAAATTGAGCTCCTCAGCATCCTGAAACATACTCATAGTATGTCACATTCATCCTTAGTAATATCATTTGATTAATGTTCTCCTCTGAGAGATTCTTATCTCTGATTGATCATAACGCTTCTTATTATTATCATATTTATTACAGTTTCTATTTTCATAGCTAGAAATATATTCATGAGTCTCTAAAAATAAGCTTGATGTATGACCATGAATCCCACAAAAATAGCACATACTATTATTTCTTCCTATAAAATCTTCTTTTGGTCTATCACCAGCACCTAGAAGGTTGTTCTTATCTCTGGGGATTTTAACATCTATTTTCCTATCATTCATAGGAGTGGGATCATCGTATCCAATTCTAGATTTTCCAAAAATGGATGGCCTTTGGGATGATACAATCCTTTAATGATTCTCCTCTGATGTATCATATTTGGCTTTCATTTCATCATAACCTACCAAAGGATAATCAAATAATAAGATTAATTCATCCTTCATCTTGTCCTTCTCTTTGGAATTAGATTTATCCATTCCATTCTTGAATAAATCAAGCTCATCCTCTAGTTGCTGAGTCTTCTTATTTGTTGATTCTAGTTGGGAATTGAGTTCTCTTCTGAGATTCATTCCACTACTCATCCAATCTTCAATTTCATGAGAGATCTTATCTGACATATCACTTTGCTCATTTATTTTCAATTTTTCTTCTGCAAAAAAATCAGATATGGATGCATTATCTTATTGTATCCCTTGATTTGTCTGAACTAATTTAGATAGCTGTGTAGTGAGATAATCATTATAGGATTTCAGATTCTAAATTTCATATGAGCTTAGAATCATTCACTTAACATCACCTTTGATATTTTAACTCTTTATAGAAAAAATTTTCAGTTATTTAGCATGGGAATCATTATTTTCCCTCAGATTTGTAGCCACGTTCATAAGCCTTTGAATAAATCATTTTATCTTGTTGACCACAATTTCCATTACAAATATCTAGATATAATTAAATTTGACTTCGTCATCCACTTTATGATCCAATTGCTTTGTCATATCGACATCATCTACTAATGGCATTCATGAAACATGTTCATTATTAGTAGTTTCAGCATCACATTGAATTTCAATTACATTACTTGTTCCTGCCTAATTATTATATGAATCTATCATTTCTCTATCTGATTTATCCAAGACATCTTTCAGAAAGTTGTTTGATTCCTTTAGCTGAATCATAATTTTTCTGTAAACACTTCCACGTTGAAGAATACCATCAGACTTATACTTCTTCTTTGATGTTTTTCCATTTGGCATGGCACAATAAGGTAAGAGTAAACTAAATCTTCAATCACACAAATCAACTAAAGCAAGTCATTGAAAACAAATCTGATAAAAGAAACATATCCCTATAATACCAATTGTTAGGACCAAAAGGGTCCTAGATACCTTGAGTGGGGGGGGGGGGGAATCAGGGCATGTATATTCTATTTCAAATTCTTCCAGCCCCACTGGATCATGAAATGTATGTTTTAAGGGTCACTGCATTTTCTCTTATGTTGTTATGTTTTATCATGTTCTTTCCTCATTTATCTGATAATGATTCTTTGGATGCAATGCAGGGATGTATGCTGGAAGACACATAGATTTTTACTTTGTTCACCCTCACTTGGCTACGTCCACGGACCATACAACGATGATGTGCCGCTGTACCAAATCCACTAAATCACAATGTAAATTTACAATTTTTGAGATAGATCAATTCTATACCATGGATCACTTCCTCTACAATGTTTAGGGTCAGCTCACTATGTTCCCAAGGGCCACTCTCTATCTCTCTGTCTCTGGTTCACTGTCGGTGGAGAGGATCACTTTCTTCCTCATCCTTTGCTCACTACTCCGGAAAGGACCCACTCACAGTTTATAGACTTGTAGGTCTCCTCATTATCTATAATGAAATATGTATCCTTAACTGTTAATAGATTCTAGGTTGACGTCCCACATTCACAGGAAGATTAATCTCACATTGCGCCATATGTACCAGGCTACCCCAATTTTTACACGCATCCATTACTACACCATGCATGTAATTCCATGATTTTCCCCAAAAGAGACTTTTCCCACAACAATACGTTTACACACAACTAACAATTTTATGTGTGATTGAATTATATTACGCGCATCCATCGGTTTATGTGCAATCACTTCTTTTACGTGCAATAACCCTCTTTTACATGCAACAAATATCTTTTAAACTCTACCTTTTCATTTACGCACAAAATAATTATTTTATGTGCAACCACCAAACTTTACACCCAAACGTGAAGTATATGCCCAACTCCCTTGCATATTCCAATTATGCATGTGAGAGATCGAATAATCTCTATGTATTTAGATTGATTCAAATGAGAGTGGTCACTTCATATTTACAGGCAAAATCATCCCCTGTGCGAAAAACCCTTCTTCTGCGAGTAATACTCTTCACGCACCATGCAAATATTTGAGGCACCAATTTTCTTTTTCATGCACCTCAATTTTCCAAAAACACGGAAAATCACCATGTAAACCCCCTTTTTCAACAAATTACACATCATGGTTTTCTTTATGAACAAACACAACATAGAGGCCTGCTTTTTCAACAGACACAATCACCTAAATTTTTTTCAATGATACCTTGAGGGTTTTTCCCAATAATCTCCCCCTTTAGGTTTGTTGACAACTCTTCACATAAAAATTCTATTCACTTTGATTCCTTCTTAATGATTCTTCCAATTACAACCACTATTCACCTCTTGTGATTCTGATAGTGATAAATGATTCACTCAACACATAATCTACCCCACACGAGCAATGCTCAGTGTGACAAATAAGTGTAAATGAAAATTTCATCAATGAATTGCTTCATTCCTAACACCAACTATGGACACCAAACAGATACCAATTTCTAAACAGATACCAATTGATGATACTGCTCTCAAAACCAATTGGTGATAGTTGGAAACCTTCTGACACCATTCCTACACCACTCTTCTGCTTTTATCACGATCCCCAGCTGTCATGATATCTATTCATTGATCGATCACTTATAGAATCATCATATTTAATACTCTCCCCTGATCTCATTTACCTCCCCATATCTCACAGCTCCACCATTCACCTTCTCCCCATTTCTTTGACTAAGATATTTTCTCACTTACTTAGCCATACTTTCTCCCCCTTGAGGAGTTACCATCTATCCCCCATTATCAAAGAACTCAATGGTCCCTCCCCTGTAGTTTGAGATATTGGAATGAACACATATTACCACATTAGAGAAAAACATACCATACCTCTTGGAGGGGGGGGGGGGTCCAGAGTCCCAATCTTTCAAGTGCAGGGAGTCGGCTGAACTCTTAGAGCTAGTCTATGCCTCTCAAAAGCGTCATTTGGTAAGGAAATTGTCATAATGACTGCAACCTATAATTTTAAAAGCACATAATCCAACTTAGTGATTCCATTCACATCCTTCTACTTGATAAAATGATACATTAATTCAACATGCTTTTTCCTGGATTGATGGACGAGATTTTTTCCGAGATTTATAGCACTTGTGTTATCACACTGGATTCCGATCAGAGACTCCACTTCAATGCCCATGTCATCAAGATGTTGCTTCATCAAAAACAACTATGTGCATGATTAACTGGACGCAATATACTCATCTTCTACGATGCTCAGTGAAATGAAATCTTTCTTCTTTTTTACCCAAGAAATACACAATCCATCATGATAGAATGTGTCACGACCCGTCCTCGGGGCCCGTGCCGTGACTACCCCAAGCCCGCCTTCCATAGGCCAGGGGCTGGCGACTAGCACCAAAGGCGTAAAAACCCGATAACTGGGAAGGCATTGCCTTTATAAAAGAAAACAAGCACCACAGAGTACAAGCGGAAGTAAAACACTAAGTGCAAAAAGAAGAGCTGAAAAGTAAAAAGGGCCGGAAATACAAGCCCAACTGTAAAGTACAACTCGAAAGGGAAAAAAAGCGACTAAAAAGTAAAGCTGCTACGCTGAGATGTCTACTGGAAATCCCACCTGAAGGGTGGGTACAGATAGCTCCTCTGCTCCTCGGGTCCCGCCATCCGCTCCGAGTATGTCCCGCTCAGTAGTCCACCTCCGGGTACCGCCTCGTCGTATAGTCCACCTCCAGGTACCGTCCAGTCCTTGAACCTTCGGCTTCTGTCAGCACTGTCCGTCGTCTGCAACCAACACAACGAGGTGCGGGCATAGCCCGTGCAGGGGTGAGTATAACGATACTCAGTAGGGACCCCGAGACCCTCAAGGTCTCACTAAAACCAACAAGGATAAACACAAGAAGATCTCAACAGATAAACTCTACTTAGGTATATGCCCATACATATACCTAAGTTATCAAGTAACCCATCTCAATCATGAGGAAACACAAGGATTGTGAAAACGACGGATAACCACTACCCGGGTATATGCCCATACATATACCAAAGTTAGCAAGTGACCCATCTCAATCATGAGGTAAACACAAGGTCAAAAGTCTCAGCTCAAACCAGGATTTTTCATTATCGAAACCGTAACTGCTGAAGAGCCCCGTCTCTGAAGTGTGTAGTAGTCCTATCACGACTCCGAGGTACTGCTCACTAACCTATGACTGCTGAGGTACTCCTCCTGTCGAGTACTGCGGGTTTGCGGCCAACTACCGGGCGCTCCGTCCGCTGAGGGTCTGTCGCCAAATACCGGGCGCTACCCAGATAGCCTGCTGAGGTACTCCTCCTGTCGAGTACCGCGGGTCTGCTGCCAACTACCAGGCGCTCCATCCGCCGTGGGTCTGCCGCCAAATACCGGGCGCTCCGTCCACTGGGCTAGTCGACTCACTCCAAGTCGAGTCGGTCAAGCAGTCGTCAGGTCTCAGCCGGCTACACGGTCTCCGTACTCTGCACGCTCGTCTCCACCGTCGCGGGTCTGTCGCTACAACCAAGCGCACACACTCCGTAGAGTATCGCGGGTCTGCCGCTACAACCAAGCTCTCCACCGCCAAGGGTCTGCTGCTGCATCCAAGCGCACCACCACTGTCAAGTACCACGAGTCCGCTCCACGAGCTACTGGTCGATACTCCAAGTATCACAAGGTCCCGCGAAGAAGTGTCTCAAAGGTCCGTCTCGTCACAGGGGTCTCAACGCAACAGACGGCGCGTCGATCGGACGCCCGGTCTGTGAGTTATTAGCCTTTTCGTCCCAGGGGCCCGGTTGGTTTCGTGAGCGAAACCAATCCCGGCCGTATCTCAACTGCACCCCGAACTCCCATAGGGTATACTCGAAGGGACCGTTACTAAACGTAACCACCAACGCCGCTGACGGCTCGTCAAGCGGACGTCCTGTCTGAAAGATATCAGCTTTACCGTTCCAGGGGCCCGGTTGGATTTCGGGTACAATCCAACCCGGCCATACTCCGACTGCATCCAAAACTCGGGCGGAGTATGTCAAAAGTTCCGTCTCATCAAGAGGAAGTCAACGAAACAGACGGCGCGTCAATCGGACGCCCGGTCTGTGAGTTATTGGCTTTTTCGTCTCCGGGGCCCGGTTGGTTTTTAAGGCAAAACCAACCCGACCGTACTCCACCTGCGTCCAAACCTCGGGCGGAGTATGCCAAAAGATCCGTCTCATTAAGAGAAACGCAACGCGACGGACGGCGCGTCAATCGGACGTTCGTGGCTCAAGATAAAAGCGTTTCCGCTCCGAAGGCCCGGTTGGTTTCGTGAACGAACCAACCCGGCCAAACTCAAAGTAAACCGAAACCTTGAGTGCGATATACCGAAACGACCGTCTCGATCCAAGGATCGCGTTGCCGCAAACGGTTCGTCATTCGGAGGTCCGAGGCTCAAGTTATGAGCCAAAAACCAAAACAGGTTCGAAACGGGGGGGTCCGGGTCCGGGCCGACCCGGCCCGACCCCCCCCCCCCCCCCCCCCCCGGGGCGGCGCGGCGGCCGGCGGCGGCGGCGGCGGCGGACGGCGGCGGCGGGCGGCGCGGCGGCGGCGGCGGCGGGCCGCGGTGGCGGCGGCGGCGGCGGGCGCCGCACGGGGGTGGCAGCACGCGGGGCTCAGCCCCGCGGTTCCTTCAAAAAAAACGGCGCGGCCTTTGTGCCGCGCCAGCTCTTTTAAAACCGCCCCCCCCCCCCTCACGTGGGGGGGCCTGCTGGCGCCGAACCAAGGGGGCCGGATGCCCCCTTCCCTCAAGAACCACCCCCTCTCTTAAAGAGGGGGTTTTATTAATACGGCCGGGGAATTTATTTCCCCGGTTTTAAAGACTTCCGGCCGGCCAGCAGGCCGGCCGGTTTTCTCCAACGGGACCGGAAAAATCCGGTCCCCTCTTCGGCTTCCGACGCCGGCGGCCCGGCCGCCGGTCTTATCTTCCGCCGCGGCCCGGAACCGGCCGCGGTCTCTTCGTCCCGCCGCGGCCCGGAACCGGCCGCGACGTTCGTCGTCCGGCGCGGTGCGACGGCACTGCGCCCCTTGCCGTGCTTTGATAATCATCCAACGCGGCGCGACGGCGTCGCGTTTCTGTTGTTTCTACCGTGGTGCGTGCGACGGCATCGCGAAGATATTTGCACATTCATCCGCGTGGTGCGACGGCACCACGCCACTTGCTTCCTCCCGCAAGATAAAATCAACATAAACGTTGGAGGGGGGTTCGGCCGTGTTCATGCGGTCCGGCCCCCCTCACGTTAAATAAAAACTCAACATGAACATTTCAAGCCTCATGTTAGACATGCCAGATCCATGTTCAAGAAATGGAATAATTTAAGAATGAAACAACAATCCCCTACCTCGGGTTTAAGATTTGAAGATTCGTCTACGCTCCGCGGAAGACGGTGTCGCGGAGGTCGGGCGTCGCGGTCGTCGTTCGTCAAATTCGACGACGAAGAGGCGCGTCCGAAGAAGCACGTCGTTGGCGAATCCTTGTACGCCGACGAAGGTTTTCCGAGGAAGGTGCGGTGTTCTCTCTCGTTGACACCGAAGACGAAGAAGAGCGGAGCGGCGTTCTCGATAATCACACGTTGACGTAGTCGTGGAATATCGGTGTCGATTCCTTTGACGTCGGAGGAAGAGTCGTTGTCGAAGGCGTTCGTCGCGGAAAACCGTCGCGGAAGGGATGACGCGGAAGAAGTACGTCGCGTCGCGGATACGGCGTCGCGGATGGATCGTGTTCTTCGGCGGAGAAGTTCTTCGTTGAAGAACGTCGTTCTTCGCGTTCTTCGTTGAGTTTGAAGAAGAAGGAGAGGAGATCTCCACCTCTCAAGAAGACAAACGATCAACCCAAAAATAAAATAAGATAACATCTTATTTTATTATTACAAAACATAAAAGAATTTCAAAAGTTTGAAATTCAAAAGAGATAACTCCACATTTAACTCACTTATTTAATATACATGAATTGTATAATTAAATAGAAGTTAACTTGTCAAGTCATTAAGAGGGAGAGTGGGGAGTTGAAAAGGTGGGGTTCGTGTGGGCCCCACCACACTTAATCCTCCCAAGGGAGGTTAAGTGGGTGTGGGTCCCACTTCCAACCTCCTTTGGTAGGTTTTTTTTTATAAGTTAAATTAAAATTTGTCTTACACAAATTTTATTTAACTTAACTGAAAAACCCCAAAACTAACTTTCAACTCGCAAAAAACGCAACTCCCGAAAAGGTCTCTTTAAGCGAATATCGGCGCTGCGAGTTCATCGGTGCCCTCGGATTTCAATTCCGGGCACCGGATCAAAAGTTAGGAATTCCCGCTCGTTCGTTTACTGAACGTACCCGGGCCAAACTTCGGAAATTAATTCCGGGCACTCCGGGCCTCGGAATCAGGTGCCGTCAGAAACCACGCTCTTGTAAAATTCTAAAGAAAATTAAGAAAAAAATTTCCCTTGAATTTTACGGGTCTTTACATTACTCCCACCTCAGGGCTTTACGTCCCCGTAAAGATACAACAAAAACTAGGGTAACAAAAGAGGGTACTGAGCACGCATCTGAGCCTCCCGCTCCCATGTGCTCTCCTGGAGATTCCCGTGCCGCCATCTGTTGCACACAAGAGGAATCGATCGCCCATGTAGGACCCGCTCCTGGATGACATGGACCTCTTCTGACGTGGCCCGGACCATCTCTGGTCCCACAAGAGCTGCGAGATTTCTTCTTTGCCGATAAGAGAAACCTGGTCTCATCCCCTGGATGAACCACATTCTTTGCCTAAAACAGTCAATCCTAACATGGATGATACTAATCCATACCAAGGATGACGTCGTAAGGCCTCGACGCTACTACTAAGAGATCCAACCGTTACTCTCGCCTCCAAGGGTTGAGTCACACTGTCGGCATCAGTGTGTGGTAACTGGGTCTCCTCCAGTAGATGTCTCACAAGTGAGGGTCAAGTCAACAGTCAACTGGAACCTCTTAGTAACATCACAAAAGAGGACAGGAAAGAAAACATCACAAAAGTATGCGTCTTTTATTATTGCAGATCATAATACAAGACGCTACATAAAAGCAACATCAACATGGAACTAGAAGTACAAAAGACGTATCCACTAGTTCCTCCCCTGTCCACCTGCTTTACTGTTGCTCAAGCATTTGTCGCTGCCTCTATCTCGGTGGCTCTCCCAAAGCCTGCGGATCGGGAGTCGGACAGTCATGTGCCAGATGTCCCTTTTCGCGGCATGAGTAACACAACCTGCTCCTTGCACGGCTAACTCTGTTC
Source organism: Viscum album (assembly GCA_963277665.1). NCBI lineage: Eukaryota > Viridiplantae > Streptophyta > Magnoliopsida > Santalales > Viscaceae > Viscum > Viscum album. The sequence continues at coordinate 42,234,197 of OY728123.1, forward strand.
CCACTCCGGGTGCCCTGCACCACCGGTCCTAAAACCCGAGATTGCCCAACTGATGGTCTGGTCCTCCTGGACCTCTGCATCATCTGTCTACTGCCCACAGATGACTCGGCTTCTGATCGAAAAAGACGTGGCAAAGGCAGAATCTCCTGTACACGCTCGGGGTGTAGAGATACTGGCACAAACTCCACCCTGAAGAAGGTCTCAAAGTCTTCCCATGCGAAGTCCATCTCATCGCAAAACTGAAACAAGTGGCTCCACCACCTACCTGCTGCTGCATGTAGTAGGCTCGCAGCGAGGATCACCATGAGGTCTACTGGTGTCCTCACTAGCCTAAACACTCGTACCACTGCCTCCAGCCAGTCCTCTGCAGCCTGGGGATCCGTCTCCCCGCGAAACCTGGGCGGTCGCTGGCGCTGAAACTCATGCAGTGCGCTGAGGCGACGTGCATCGTCAGCGGCTGCTGCTGGAAGCATCGGGGGCTCGGCGGGTAGAGCTACCGCCGGTGCCACTGCTGACAAAGGGCCCTGCACCGAGGCCTCGTCGCTCGGTGGGCTGTCGTCACGTTCGATTCTCGGAACCCTAGCTGGCTGTCGTCGTGGGGCCATCCTGAAAGAAACAACGTAACACGATCAAACGATTATACCTGGTGAGCTGACCTGGTTTGAGCTGTTTTAAGGGGAAAAACCTTTGAAAACACACACGCAATCAGTGTTTTCGTGCACAAAGTCGGAAATCAGTTGTCAGGGTCCTGGTGTATGGATACGTCGGCCGCCCGCACCAACACTGGACTCCCTGAACTGAAAACCACACTCGGTACTCTCAACACTATTGCTTCACAGAAAGAAACATCAGAGTTATAAGTTCTGCGGTAGAACCGAACTGCTCTGATACCAATTTGTCACGACCCGTCCTCGGGGCCCGTGCCGTGACTACCCCAAGCCCGCCTTCCATAGGCCAGGGGCTGGCGACTAGCACCAAATGCGTAAAAACCCGATAACTGGGAAGGCATTGCCTTTATAAAAGAAAACAAGCACCACAGAGTACAAGCGGAAGTAAAACACTAAGTGCAAAAAGAAGAGCTGAAAAGTAAAAAGGGCCGGAAATACAAGCCCAACTGTAAAGTACAACTCGAAAGGGAAAAACAGCGACTAAAAAGTAAAGCTGCTACGCTGAGATGTCTACTGGAAATCCCACCTGAAGGGTGGGTACAGATAGCTCCTCTGCTCCTCGGGTCCCGCCATCCGCTCCGAGTATGTCCCGCTCAGTAGTCCACCTCCGGGTACCGCCTCGTCGTATAGTCCACCTCCAGGTACCGTCCAGTCCTTGAACCTTCGGCTTCTGTCAGCACTGTCCGTCGTCTGCAACCAACACAACGAGGTGCGGGCATAGCCCGTGTAGGGGTGAGTATAACGATACTCAATAGGGACCCCGAGACCCTCAAGGTCTCACTAAAACCAACAAGGATAAACACAAGAAGATCTCAACAGATAAACTCTACTTAGGTATATGCCCATACATATACCTAAGTTATCAAGTAACCCATCTCAATCATGAGGAAACACAAGGATTGTGAAAACGACGGATAACCACTACCCGGGTATATGCCCATACATATACCAAAGTTAGCAAGTGACCCATCTCAATCATGAGGTAAACACAAGGTCAAAAGTCTCAGCTCAAACCAGGATTTTTCATTATCGAAACCGTAACTGCTGAAGAGCCCCGTCTCTGAAGTGTGTAGTAGTCCTATCACGACTCCGAGGTACTGCTCACTAACCTATGACTGCTGAGGTACTCCTCCTGTCGAGTACTGCGGGTTTGCGGCCAACTACCGGGCGCTCCGTCCGCTGAGGGTCTGTCGCCAAATACCGGGCGCTACCCAGATAGCCTGCTGAGGTACTCCTCCTGTCGAGTACCGCGGGTCTGCTGCCAACTACCAGGCGCTCCGTCCGCCGTGGGTCTGCCGCCAAATACCGGGCGCTCCGTCCACTGGGCTAGTCGACTCACTCCAAGTCGAGTCGGTCAAGCAGTCGTCAGGTCTCAGCCGGCTACACGGTCTCCGTACTCTGCACGCTCGTCTCCACCGTCGCGGGTCTGTCGCTACAACCAAGCGCACACACTCCGTAGAGTATCGCGGGTCCGCCGCTACAACCAAGCTCTCCACCGCCAAGGGTCTGCTGCTGCATCCAAGCGCACCACCACTGTCAAGTACCACGGGTCCGCTCCACGAGCTACTGGTCGATACTCCAAGTATCACAAGGTCCCGCGAAGAAGTGTCTCAAAGGTCCGTCTCGTCACAGGGGTCTCAACGCAACAGACGGCGCGTCGATCGGACGCCCGGTCTGTGAGTTATTAGCCTTTTCGTCCCAGGGGCCCGGTTGGTTTCGTGAGCGAAACCAATCCCGGCCGTATCTCAACTGCACCCCGAACTCCCATAGGGTATACTCGAAGGGACCGTTACTAAACGTAACCACCAACGCCGCTGACGGCTCGTCAAGCGGACGTCCTGTCTGAAAGATATCAGCTTTCCCGTTCCAGGGGCCCGGTTGGATTTCGGGTACAATCCAACCCGGCCATACTCCGACTGCATCCAAAACTCGGGCGGAGTATGTCAAAAGTTCCGTCTCATCAAGAGGAATTCAACGAAACAGACGGCGTGTCAATCGGACGCCCGGTCTGTGAGTTATTGGCTTTTTCGTCTCCGGGGCCCGGTTGGTTTTTAAGGCAAAACCAACCCGACCGTACTCCACCTGCGTCCAAACCTCGGGCGGAGTATGCCAAAAGATCCGTCTCATTAAGAGAAACGCAACGCGACTGACGGCGCGTCAATCGGACGTTCGTGGCTCAAGATAAAAGCGTTTCCGCTCCGAAAGCCCGGTTGGTTTCGTGAACGAACCAACCCGGCCAAACTCAAAGTAAACCGAAACCTTGAGTGCGATATACCGAAACGACCGTCTCGATCCAAGGATCGCGTTTCCGCAGACGGTTCGTCATTCGGAGGTCCGAGGCTCAAGTTATGAGCCAAAAACCAAAACAGGTTCGAAACGGGGGGGTCCGGGTCCGGGCCGACCCGGCCCGACCCCCCCCCCCCCCCCCCCCCGGGGCGGCGCGGCGGCCGGCGGCGGCGGCGGCGGCAGACGGCGGCGGCGGGCGGCGCGGCGGCGGCGGCGGACGGCGGCGGCGGGCGGCGCGGCGGCGGCGGCGGCGGGCCGCGGTGGCGGCGGCGGCGGGCCGCGCGGCGGCGGCGGCGGCGGGCGCCGCACGGGGTGGCAGCACGCGGGGCTCAGCCCCGCGGTTCCTTCAAAAAAAACGGCGCGGCCTTTGTGCCGCGCCAGCTCTTTTAAAACCGCCCCCCCCCCCCCCCTCACGTGGGGGGGCCTGCTGGCGCCGAACCAAGGGGGCCGGATGCCCCCTTCCCTCAAGAACCACCCCCTCTCTTAAAGAGGGGGTTTTATTAATACGGCCGGGGAATTTATTTCCCCGGTTTTAAAGACTTCCGGCCGGCCAGCTGGCCGGCCGGTTTTCTCCAACGGGACCGGAAAAATCCGGTCCCCTCTTCGGCTTCCGACGCCGGCGGCCCGGCCGCCGGTCTTATCTTCCGCCGCGGCCCGGAACCGGCCGCGGTCTCTTCGTCCCGCCGCGGCCCGGAACCGGCCGCAGCGTTCGTCGTCCGGCGCGGTGCGACGGCACTGCGCCCCTTGCCGTGCTTTGATAATCATCCAACGCGGTGCGACGGCGTCGCGTTTCTGTTGTTTCTACCATGGTGCGTGCGACAGCATCGCGAAGATATTTGCACATTCAACCGCGTGGTGCGACGGCACCACGCCACTTGCTTCCTCCCGCAAGATAAAATCAACATAAACGTTGGAGGGGGGTTCGGCCGTGTTCATGCGGTCCGGCCCCCCTCACGTTAAATAAAAACTCAACATGAACATTTCAAGCCTCATGTTAGACATGCCAGATCCATGTTCAAGAAATGGAATAATTTAAGAATGAAACAACAATCCCCTACCTCGGGTTTAAGATTTGAAGATTCGTCTACGCTCCGCGGAAGACGGTGTCGCGGAGGTCGGGCGTCGCGGTCGTCGTTCGTCAAATTCGACGACGAAGAGGCGTGTCCGAAGAAGCACGTCGTTGGCGAATCCTTGTACGCCGACGAAGGTTTTCCGAGGAAGGTGCGGTGTTCTCTCTCGTTGACACCGAAGACGAAGAAGAGCGGAGCGGCGTTCTCGATAATCACACGTTGACGTAGCCGTGGAATATCGGTGTCGATTCCTTTGACGTCGGAGGAAGAGTCGTTGTCGAAGGCGTTCGTCGCGGAAAACCGTCGCGGAAGGGATGACGCGGAAGAAGTACGTCGCGTCGCGGATACGGCGTCGCGGATGGATCGTGTTCTTCGGCGGAGAAGTTCTTCGTTGAAGAACGTCGTTCTTCGCGTTCTTCGTTGAGTTTGAAGAAGAAGGAGAGGAGCTCTCCACCTCTCAAGAAGACAAATGATCAACCCAAAAATAAAATAAGATAACATCTTATTTTATTATTACAAAACATAAAAGAATTTCAAAAGTTTGAAATTCAAAAGAGATAACTCCACATTTAACTCACTTATTTAATATACATGAATTGTATAATTAAATAGAAGTTAACTTGTCAAGTCATTAAGAGGGAGAGTGGGGAGTTGAAAAGGTGGGGTTCGTGTGGGCCCCACCACACTTAATCCTCCCAAGGGAGGTTAAGTGGGTGTGGGTCCCACTTCCAACCTCCTTTGGTAGGTTTTTTTTATAAGTTAAATTAAAATTTGTCTTACACAAATTTTATTTAACTTAACTGAAAAACCCCAAAACTAACTTTCAACTCGCAAAAAACGCAACTCCCGAAAATGTCTCTTTAAGCGAATATCGGCGCTGCGAGTTCATCGGTGCCCTCGGATTTCAATTCCGGGCACCGGATCAAAAGTTAGGAATTCCCGCTCGTTCGTTTACTGAACGTACCCGAGCCAAACTTCAGAAATTAATTCCGGGCACTCCGGGCCTCGGAATCAGGTGCCGTCAGAAACCACGCTCTTGTAAAATTCTAAAGAAAATTAAGAAAAAAATTTCCCTTGAATTTTACGGGTCTTTACAGATTGCACCTCCGGACATTGATTTCATATCATTCACTGAACCTACCAATCTGCAACGGTATATTCCATGACTATTTTATCCAGGTAGGACCCATAATCCTTATTTCCTTGGAGTTGTCCATTCCAAAACATTTTCAACACCTCATTTTAAGAATTCATAAAAATTATTGCACATAGAGATTTCAATCAATTTCACATGTCGAAAAATGAGCTTCATAAAAAAACTGATCATACATTGAATACTATGCTTTTATGGCTGCTGAATATCTAGTTCTTGTTCAAGATCCCCATTCAAAAACATAGACGAGACATGCATCTAGAACACACTGATTGTTTCCCACCTTTTCATAGGTGAAAATATCTCATCGACATTGATATCTCCTATATTAGAGTAGCTTTTCACTTTCAGAAAGATTTGTTTCGAATGACAACACCATCTTATTTATCGGCCTCGAAACACTCTCCGATGTTTAATTCATCTCACCTTATTCAAGATCTTCATTAATATCTTGAACCCAATTCTCATCATCAGTTTCTTCTTCGAAACATTTAGGCTCTACCTATGATAAGTATTATGCTTGCTGTAGATTTCCCATCTTCTTCATTGGAACTGGCACCATCTGATCCCCAATGACACTATGCCTATCAACATCATCTTGACTCTTTGGAATCGTTGCAAATATAGACTTGAATTCCCCATACTCATTAACTATATCTGCTTCTAAATATTTATTTTACACTTCTTATCCCTTGAGTCTCTTACCCCTTCATCACTTTCAACGGGTATTTTGTCACAGTGTCATTGTACAGTGACATCATTTCTTTCTACTTCTTTTCGCAGATTCTCGTTGAAACACTATTGATACTCTCTCGCTGCTTTTTTGTATCCTAAAAATAGTCAGTTGGTACCATAATGTTAGAATGAAATAGATTATTACACTATACAAGAAGGTTGAAACTTAATTTACAATATGTATTCTATAGATCTTCTCTCGATAGACAACACATGAGTTGGGTCATCCAATTTTTTCATTGATGTCTCTAGAATCTGATTATGATATTTCATGCTCCCCGTTATTATGAAAAATATTCTATGGTTTGGCCCACAATTTAGACCCATAATCATTCTTCTCCACCTATGTCATTTATTCTCATCATGTACCTGTCATTGAGCCATCTAAAAAATATCTAATCCTACTAAGTTTAAACATGGTGTAGGAAATAAGGGATAATGTTTATAACACAATCACTTTATATTGTTCTTAGTTTCTACCTTTCATCTTCATGTCTAGTGCTTGATTTGAATCAGTTGAAACTATAGGGCATATCAACTCATCACTTCCCATATTTAAATGCCACTTCCCCCTAAACTGTATCTCCATAAAACCCGAAACACTTGAATCATTAATTAACAACATTTATATACATAGAGAGAGGGGACCTTTCTGTAATCCTCAATGCGGGGATTGTGGTTGATCCTAATGGGTCAACCCATTTATTCTTTCTTGTCGAGCATCACACTCCATCATTTGTTCTTCTAGTTTCCTAGCCAACATCAACCGCTTCGGCCATATGACTAAGCATTCATTACCTAGATTTTTAGTCTTTTTGTGATATCTAGATTCTAGAGGCATGGCCTTTCTCCCCATTTGGGGTTTAAACCCAAAAGTGCAGATTTCATTATTTGATGTTCCACCAAAAATTCCATTTCCCTTGATTCCTTATTTGGGTAGGAATCTCTCTACTTTTAATCTTCAATTTCTTCTTCCACCATTGCAGGGGTATTTCTCTTTCATCCACTTCTCAATATAGAACACGACATGCAAATTTTTCAATAAATTTTTTGTTTATAATTCTTTTATGAGATATCTGAGTCACCACAATATTTTGTGCTAGAAGTGAGTCCTCCACTGAACCTGCATTATTCGTATTCACACCTGGAGTAGATCTCCCCTAAATATACATGATTTTTTCACAGTCTTTATGGGTGATCTGTTGTGAGTGTGATAAATGAGGGGACTGATACACATTTCATTCAGCTACTTGTTATTCCCCTAAGGCTCTATGCCAATAAATAAACTTACCACATTGTCTTCCAATGTATAATTTCTCATTATGAATCAATGGAGTTGAGAATATCCTTTCAAGTCCCTTTTACAACCCTGCAATCTTTTTACTGCAATGTCTTGGAAAAGGCCCATAATAGGAACATACAAAACTTATTCCATCAAAGGAATACCTCATTTCATCATTTTTCAGCCGATATGTTGAGGCAACATGAGTTCTTCATCTACCATTAAGCTCCTCAGCATCCTAATGCACAATCATAGTGGTTCCCATTCTTCCACAGTAAGAGCATCTGATTAATATTCTCTTCTGAGAGACTCTTATATCTGATTTATCATGATGATTCTTCTTATTCTCAGAATTTTTACAGTTTCTATTTTCACAACGTGAAATGTATTCCTAAGCCTCTAAACAAAATCATGATGTATGACCATGAATCCATAAAAAATTTCAGATGTTATCATTTCTTCCTGTAAAATCATTTTTATGTCTACCTCCAGCACCTACATGGTATTTCTTATCTCTGGAGATTTTAACATCTATTTTTCCATCATGCACATGATTGGGATCATCATATCTAATTATAGATTTTCCAAAAATGGATGGCCTTCGGGATGATACAATCCTTTAATTCTTCTCATATGAAGTAGCATATTTGTCTTTCATTTCATCATCACCTGCCAAAGGATAATCATATAATAAGTGTATGGAATCTTTTAACTTGTTCTTCCCTTTGGAATTATATTTCTCCATTTCATTCTTAACTAAATCCAGCTCTTCCTCCAGTTGCATAATCTTCTTATCTCTTCATTCAAGTTGGGCATTGAGTTATCTTATGAGATTCTTTCCACTACTCATCTCTTCTTCATGTTATTGTGTGAGATTATCTAACATATCACATTGCTCATTTATTTTCAATTTTTATTCATCAATAGAACCATATACGGATGCATTCTATTATTGTAGAATTTGAATCATCTAAACTAATTTAGACAATTTTGTAGCAAGAGAATCATTATAGGCTTTCGGATTCCCCATTTCATCTGAGTTCAGATTCTTTCCCTTAACATCACCATTGAGCGTTTCACTCTTTATAGACAAATTTTTCATTTCGTTATCATGGGAATAATTCTTATCCCTCAGCTCAGTAGACCTCGTTAATAAGCCTGTGATTTAATCCTCTTATATTTTGACCTAAATTTTCGGTACCTGGATCTGGAGATCATTATATTTTAATTCTTCATCCAATTTCTGGTCAAATCCCATTGTCACATCAACATCATATACCAATGGAATTCTTGAATCATCTCCATCATTGGTAGTTTTAACATCACTTTTAATTTCAAGTACTTTACTTGTTCCTACATCATTATTCTATGAATCATTATTTTCTCTATTTGATTCATTCAATACTTCCATCCGAAAGCCCTTTGATTACTTTAGTTGAATCACACTTTTTTCCACAAAAAGTTACATAATAAGGAATACCATCAGACATCTGCTTCTTCATTGATGTTTTTCCCATTATCCTAGCACAGAAAGATAAGAATGGACTAAATCTTCAATCAAAAAAATCAACTGAACCAAGTCATAGAAAAAAAATATGATAAAAAAACAAATCCCTCTGATACCAATTGTTAGAACCAAAAAGGTTATAGATACCCTGAGAAGAGGGGTGAATCATGGTATGGATATTCTATTTCAAATTCTTCATGCCCCACTGGATCTTGACCTCTATGTTTTAAGGGGGAAATTGTTATATCTTATGATGTTATGGTTTATGATTTTCTTTCCTCATGTACCGGATAATGATGCTTTGGATGAAATGCAGGGAAGTAAGCTGGAAGACATAGAGATTTTTACTTGGTTCACCCTCCCTCGGCTACGTCCACAGAGTATACAATGACGATGTTCCATTGTACAAGATCCACTAAAGGTCATTTCCAATTTAAAATGATCTATATATACCACTTCTATACCCAGGCTCACTGCCTTTAAAATGTTTTGGGTGAGCTCACTACTTTCCCAAGGGCCACTCCCTGTTTCCATCTCTCTCTGTCTCACTACCTATTGAGAGGATCACATTCTTCCTTATCCATTTCTCACTGCTATGGAAAGGATCTACTCGCTGTTTATAGGACTATAGTTCTCTTGCTAATCTCTAAGGAAATCTGCATCCTTACCTATTTATAGATGCTATGTTAATGTCCCACTTTTAACCACGGTTGAATCTCACATTGCCCCAGATGTATCGGGCAACACCAATTTTTACGCACATCCCTTACTGCACCTTGAGGGTAATTCTATGCTTTTGCACATAATCCACTATTCACACAACACTAATTTTATGCACAGCTAAAAATTCTACATAGAACCACATTATTTTTCACAAAGACTTCACATTATGCGCAATTAGTTCTTTTACGCGGAACAATCCTATTTTAAAAGAAACAAACATCTTTTACGTGCTACCATTTCATTTACCTAAAGGACAATTATTTTACATGCAACCGCCTGACTTTACACCCAAAATTGATGTTTATTCACAAATCACTTGCATCTTCCAATTTTTCTTGTGAGAGCTCAGATAATCTCTATGTCTTTAGATTTCTTTGAATGGGAGGGGTCAATTGATATTTATAGGTAAAATCGACCCCTGCACGAAAAACACTTCTTCTTCCCGTAATCCACATTGAGCGCGAAAAAAAAATCTTCTGCGCGACATTATATTTTATGTACTAATCTAATATTTCATGCACCTCAGGATTTTTACAATTTTTGAGCATCTTATCTCAAAACTCCCCTTGCGTGAAAAAAAACAATCCACTATTTTGTGCACTACACTAATATTTCACAGATATCATGCATTTTCCATTGATGGGGTTATTTAATCGAACATGTGTAGCCAAAAACATCTCTTGAACATAACAAATCACCATGTAAACCCCCTTTGTTAACAAATTACCCATCGTTCCTGCTTTGTGAAAAAACACTACACAGAGGCCCGCTTTTTCAACAATCAGAATCACCTAAAAAATGATTCAATTTTACATTGAGGGATTTTTTCCCAAAAATCCCTATTATGGGTTTGTTGAGAATTGTTCGCCTAAATATTCTGTGCATATTGATACCTCATTGCCTTTCTTCCAATTTCTCCAACTATTTTACTCTTATGATTCTGATAGCGATCAAGGATTCACTAAACACATACTCTAACCCACATAAGCAATTTTAGGCATGAGAAACAACAGTAAATGAGAAGTTCATCAATGAATTACTTCATTCCTAACACTAATTGTGCAAAACAAACAGATACCAATTTCCAAATAGATACCAATTGTTGATACTGCTCTCAAAACCAATTTGTGATAGTTGGAAACCTTCCGACACCATTCCAGCACCACTCTTCTTCTTTTATCATGACCCCTGGCCATTGTGATATCCATTATTTGATCAATCACTTCTTGAATATTCATATATAATATTATCCCCTTATCTCATTGCTCTCCCCCTATCTCACTGCTCACCCTATCATCTTCTCCCCGCGTCTTGGACTAAGTCATTTTCTCCCTTAGCCATAGTTTCTCCTCCTTGATGAGTCACTATTTCTCCCCCTTTGTCAACGAACCCATGTGTCACTCCTCTATGGTCTGAGATATTTGAAAGAACACAAATTAGAAAATTAGAGAAAAAAATAACATACCACTGGGAGGGGGGGCGTCCACAGTCACACTCTTTCAAGAACGGGGAGTCAACTAAACTCTCAGAGCCAGTCGATGCCTCTCAAAAGCATCTTTTGTTAAGGCATTTTCTAGAATGTTTGCAACCTGTAATTCTGTAGGCACATACTCCAACAAAAATATTCCTTGCACAACCTTATACTTGATAAAATGATACTTTATATCAATGTGCTTTTTCCTGGAGCGATGGACGATATTATTTCTATGATTAATAACAATTGAGTTATCGCACTGGATTCCAATCGGAGACTTCACTTCAATGCCCATGTCATCAATCTACTGCCTCTTCCATAACAAATGTGTGCATGCTTGAGTGGCCGAAATATACTCATCTACTATGGTGCATAGTGAAAATCAATCATGCTTCTTTCTTATCCAAGAAATACACAATCCATCGTGATAGAATGCACCTCATGAACTTGATTTCCTATCATCCGCTGCACCTTCCAAATCTGCAACTGTATATCCCATGACTATTTATCCCGGTAGGAACCACAATTCTCATTTCCTTAGAATTTTCCATTCCAAAACCTTCTCAACAACTCATTTTCACAATTCATAAAACTTCTCGCACATACAAATTTAAAACAATTTCTCTATGTCGAAAACTAAGCTTCTTAAAAAACTAATCCTGCTATAAATACTAAGATCCTCTGGATGCTCAATATCTAATTCTTGTTCCAGAACCACATTCAAGAACAGAGACGTGACATGCATCTAAAACACACTGATTATGTCGCGCCTTTTCTTAGGTGAAAATATCTCATCAACTTTGATATCTCCTATATTAAAGTAGATTTTCACTATAGACAAGATCTGTTTCGAATAACAATGCCATCTTATTTATCATCCTAGAAAAACTCTCCTAAGATTAATTGTTCTAACCTTAGTCAAGCTCTTTATTCATATCATGAACCCAATTCTCATCATCAGTTTCTTCTTAGAAACATTTAGTGTCTTCCTTTGATAAGTATCATGATTTCTATAGAGTTCCCATGTTCTTCATTGGAACTGGCTCCATCTGATCACCAATGACACTATTCCTATCAACTTTAGCATGACTCTTTGGAATATTTGTTGATAAATACTTGACTTCCTCATGCTCATTATCTATATCTACCTATAAATCATTATTTTATACTTCTTCTCCAACTGAGTCTCTTACCACTTCATCACTTTCAATAGGTATTTTTTCATTGTGTCATTGTACAGTGACATCATTTCTTTCAACTTCATTTCTCATGTTCTTGTTAAAACACTGTTGATATTCTCTCCCAGCTTTTTGATATCTTGAAAATAGTTAGCTGATACAATATTGATAGAAATAAATAGAAAATTACAAAATACATGAATGTTGTTTCATCTCCTGCAATATGTATTCTCTCGATCTTCTATTAATAGACAACACTTGAGTTCGGTCATCCAATTGTTGCATTGATGCCTCTTGCATCAGATTATGATATTTCAAGCTCCCCATTGTTATTCAACAATTTCTATGGTTTGGACCATTATTTAGAACCATAATAATTCTTCTCCACCTATTTCATTTATTCTTGTCCAACACATGGAATTTATCCATCAACAAAATTTCTAATCCAATTATGTTTAAACATGATGTCGGAAACAAGATATAGTGTTAATAACACAATAACATCCAATTGTGCTTAGTTTCTCCCTTTCATCTTCACGTCTAGTGCCTGATGTGAATCAATTTAAACTCTAGACCATATCACCTCATCACATCGCATTTTTCAATGCCACGTCCCCTGGATAGTATCTCCTTAAAACCCGAAATACTTGAATAATTAATTAACAACATTTATATAAATAGAGAGAGGGGGCCTTTATGGAATACTCAATGTGAGGATTTTGGTTGATCCTAATGGTTTAAAGCATTGATTCATTCTTGTCAAGCATCACACTCCTTCCTTTCTTCTTCTAGTTGCACAACCAACATCAACTGCTCTGTCCATATTACTAAGCATTAATTACCCCCATGCTGAGTATTTTTATGATATGTAGATTCTACTGGACTGTCATTGCTCACCATTTGGGGTTAAAACCCACTAGTGCAAATTTCCTTCTTTGATGTTACACCAAAATTTAATTTCCCTTGATTTCTTCTATAGGTAGGAATCCCTCTACACGTCGTCTTGACTTTCTTCTTCCACCATTGTAGGGGTATTTCTCTTTCCTCCACTTCTCGTTGTGGCACAATTCATGCAAAATTTTCAATAAATTAATTTTTTATTATTATTTTATGATAAATCTAAGTCACCACACTGTTTTTTGATAGTGGTGAGTCCTCCACTGAACTAGCATTATTCTTACTCATATTTGGAGTAGATATCCCATTAATCTTCCTGGTTTGTTCACAATCTTTCTGAGTGATCTGTTGTGAGTGTGACAGATGAGGTGACTAATACACATTTTGTTCAGCTACTTGGGATTCCCCTAAGTCTCTATGCCTATTCATAAACATACCACCTTATCTCCTAGTATAGAATTTCTCATTATGCAGCATTGGAGTTTAGAATCTCCTTTTTAGTCCATTTTACATTATTGCATTCTTCTTACTATAATGTCTCACCAAATGCCCGTAATTGGAACATAAAAAACTTCATCCCTCAAAGTTATTCCTCCGTTCATAATTTTTCAGCAGAGTTGATGAGGTAACTTGATTTCTTCTTCTAACATTGAGCTCTCAAGCATGCTGACACATAATCATAGTGTGTCCCATTCTGCCACAGTAATCACATCTGATTAATGTTCTCCTTTGGGAGACTCTTCTCTCTTACATCTCATGGAACTTCTTCTTATTCTCAAATTTATTATAGTTTCTATTTTCACATCTTGAAATGTATTCCTCAGCCTCTAAACTGAATCTTGATGTATGACCATGAATCCCAAAAAAAATTCACATTCTATCCTTGATTAATGTAAAATCCTTTTTAGATATGTCTCCATCACCTGCAAGGTTTTTCTTATCTCTGAAGATTTTAACATCTCTTTTCCTATCATACACATGAGTGGGATCCTCATATACAATTATGGAATTTATAAAAATGGATGGCCTTTAGGATGATACAATCCTTTTCTAATTCTCCTCTGAAGTAGCATATTCTTCTTTCTTTTCATCATCACCTGCCAAAGGATAATCAAATAATATGTGTAAGACATCCTTCTACTTGGGCTTCTCTTTGGAATTATATTTCTACACATCTTTCATGACTAACTCTAGCTCTTCCTCAAGTTGCCGAATAATATTAACTCTTGATTCATGTTGGGCGTTGAGTTATCTTCTGGGATTAATTCCACTACTCATATCATCTTCGTTTTCTTGGGTGAGATTATCTAACATATCACATTGCTCATTTATTTTCAATTTTTCTTCCGCAACAGAATCAGAAACAGATGCATTCTCTTGTTGCAGCCTTTAATTCTTCTGAACTAATTTAGATATCTATGTATCAAGAGATTCATTCTAGGATTTCAGATTCTCAATTTTATCTATGTTCAGATTCTTTCCCTTAACATCACCATTGAGATTTTCACTCATTATAGACAAGTTTTTCAGTTCTTCATCACGTGAATCATTCCTCTCCCTCATATCAGTATCCATGTAAATAAGAATTTGATTTAATCCTATTATCTTTTTGAACTCCATTTCCAATACCTGGATCTGAATATCGTTACATTTGACTTATGCATCCAATTTCTGATACAATTCCTTTTTTGACATCGACATCATCTAGAAATGTACTTCTTGAACCTTCTTCATCATTAGTAGTTTCAGCATCACAATGAATTTCAAGTACATTACTCATTCCTACATAATTATTATGTGAATCTATCTTTTCCCAATATGATTCATCCAAGACATCCACTAGAATGTAGTTTGATTACATTAGTTGAATCACACTTTTTCCGTAAACACTTCCACACTGAGGAATACCATCGGAGTTCTGCTTCTTCATTGATTTTTTTCCCTTTGTCATGCCACCACAAGATAATAACATTCTAAATCTTAAATCACAAAAATCATCTAAACAAAGTCAAATAAAACAAATCTAATAAAATAAACTTTTCCCTCTGATAACAATTATTAGTTCCAAAAGGGTTCTAGATACCTTGAGGGGGGGTGGGGGGGTGGGGTGGGGATGAATTAGGGTATGGATATTATATTTCAAATTCTTCCTACCCCACTGTATCTTGAACTTTTTGTTTTAAGGGTCAATTTGTTTGATCTTATGTTGTCAGGGTTTATATTGTTCTTTCCTCATTTATTTGATAATGATTCTTTGGATGCAATGCAGGGAAGTAAGCTGACATGCAAATAGATTTTTTACTTGGTTCTCCCTCATTGGGCTACGTCCACAGAGCATACAATGGCATTGTGCCGCTATACCAGATCCACTGAAGCTCACTACCAATTTAAGATGTTTGTGATATATCTTTTCTATACCCAGGGTCACTGCCTTTACAATGTTTAGGGTTACCTCACTACTTTCAAAAGGGCCACTCCCTATTTCTATCTCTCTCTCTCGCTCCCTGCCAGTGGATATGATCACATTTTTCATCTTTTTTTGCTCACTGATTTGGAAAGGATGTACTCATAGTTTATAGGCTTATAGGTATCTTCATTATCTCTAATGAAATCATCTTACTTAAATGTTAATAAATGCTATGATAATGTCACACTTTCACCCACATATGAATATCACATTGTACCAGATGTACTGGGAAACCTCAAATTTTATGCCCAGCCCTTACTACACCTTGCGCGTAATTCTATGCTTTTGCGTGAAATCCACTATTCGTGCAACACTGATTTTACACCCAACTATAAATTTTACGCGCAACCTCCTTCTTTCACACACACCCTTAACTTTATTTGCAATCATGTCTGTTACGTGCAATAACCATCTTTTACACGCAACTGACATCTTTTACATGCTACGTTTTCTTTTATGAGAAAAACATTTATTTTACGCGCAACAACCTGACATTACACAGAATCTTGATGTTTATGTGCAACTCCCATGCATATTCCAATTTATCTTGAGAACACTCAGATAATATCTATGTCTTTATCATGATTCGAATTAGAGGGGGCACTTTGTATTTATAGTAAAAATCAACCCCGGTGCGAAAAAAACCTTCTTCTACGCATAATTCTCGTCGAGAGCAAAAAAAAATCTTTCGCGCAACATTATATTACACACACTACTCTAATATTTCACACACCACAATCCTTTTCCAATTTTCGAGCATCTGATCTCAAAACACCTCTTTTGTAAAAAACACCAATCCTCTATTTCGCGCACCATGAAATTATTTCACGCACCATTCTCTTTTTCATGTACCATGAAAATATTTTGACCATGAAATTCCTTTTCCTTGCACCACACAAATATTTCACACACAAATTTCCTTTTTCACACACCACGAAAATATTCCATGCACCATTTTTCCTTTTCACGCACCTCCCTCTTCCAAAAACACGTCTCTCTATTTTGTGATTTTTAGACCAAAAAATTTGGAAAACACTACAAAATAGCACCACGTTGTATCTGCACTTTTTACCACCTCCAGATCATTCATTCTTTTGTCTAGGTTTTCAATCAAACATGTATATCCAAAAATATCTCCTGAACCCAACAAGTCTCCTTGTAAACCACCCTTTTCAACAAATTATACATTGTTGTCTCCTTAGTGAACAAACACAAAACGAAGGAGTTCTTTGTCAACAAACACAATCAAATCAAAAAATGATGCATTGATACCTCTAGGGATTTTTTCCCAATATCTTGAGATAAATCTACGCTCAAAGGGATCTATCATATGTCTACACATAATTAATCCTATATAGGGATAAAAGTTATTTCATAGTTTTAAGTGACAAAAAATAGTGTAATGCATCCCAAATGATTTATTTCACAATTTCAAACTAGTTTCCATGTTCATACTACATATCATAAAACCAAGTGGAAAATTTCCATACCGCATTAATTTTATCTTAGAGTGAAACTTCCTTATCACATATTGTTCAAATCCATGAAAACAATCCACAATATATGATGTTAAATGGTATATTCCATCATGCTTCATCATTCCTTTTACAAGGAGTGTTAGAGCCTACCCCTGGACCATCAGAGTATGGGGTAACCCCATCATATTATAAGAACCTCAACACCCAAATCATGAATTATTTCATAAGAATATGTGGTTTTCCAAACCTTTCATGGCCCATATAATGGATAAGATATCTATCCATTTTAAAATGATATAGTTGTATATTTATAAGGGAATTTACCTACAAACGAGGTACATCTTGTCCCTACAGTAAGGGTTTTCTAAACCATGTAAGCCCTGATGTAACTTTGGTAGAACTTGTAACTCAAGGGTGTTATGGATAATCCCAAACTCAATTATACCATACCATTAAATATAATGAAAATCTTGATCCATGATTTATATAATTTTAATCTTCATATCAAATTTACATTTGAGTAATCATGACCCCATGTACCCTATTTAGGGTTTTGTGTGTTGTTTCCATCATACTAGGACTACATTCAAAATAAACATAAACTACATGAATATAGATAAAATATGAACGATGTTAAAAATTATCCTTTCCTGGTCTAAATTGCAAGACAGTAAAGAAACTAAGTGAAGGTACAAACAACTTTTCAGGTTGAAAACCAATAAAAGGAAATCTTTAGAAAAACAATTGTATACGATCAATAAATTAATCATCACTAGAATTTAGGAAAAATTTAGAAATGAAATAAATAAGGAATAAAAATTGTAGGGCCCACTACATTTCTTATGTAAAAAACCATTTCATGCTCCCTGGACCCCCTTGTCCAAGAAAAAAGATAGATAATTTTTTACATCACATATCATTACATTGATAACATGTTCACTATGTGAAAAATACTTTTAGGGGTCTTGTACACTTATTAAATAATTGGATTCCCATAAAAAATGGTAAATTATTTGACGTATGATATCAAACAGATTGTTCCTCATGTTAAAACCCATATCATGGATCCCCAAGGACAATGGTGTTCCTTGATCTTGAATATTTCTTATAGAAAAATCGTAACAATGTCTGGTTAATGAAAATAGAACAATTAATCTCAGAATTCCCTCTATAAATTTAGTATTAATATTTTTAATTACATAGTACATTACAAACTTCTATCATTATCCACGGTACCATTAACCACTGGTTCACAACCATAGTGACCTCATACTTTTCTATTAAATTATTAACAATCACCATAAAAAGAATATTCTTGTCGATTGGATATCCTCTACATTACACCAAATTGTTTTCTACACTTTCTCAATAAATGAATACAAACATCTATTCCTAAAACATTTTATTTCAAACATTCTTTGGACCGAGGCATTTCATAGATATAAATGGTTTTCGCTTTATTTTTTGTAAATCCACCCATTTAAGACCGTTTAATTTTCATGTAATTTGATCTTATAGTAGAATAAAGATACAATATAGACAGGTCTGTCATTTCCTAGTGTAATAAAAAATTTTGACTCAAAAGATGGAGGAAGTAGAATGATTTCTAAAAGGTAGTTTTCTGAGATTAAATTATCTCAAATATGACAATAGCATGAGTTTCCTAAGGACTGGGTTTTTCAAATGATGAGTCTAATGATGATATGGAGCATCATGAATGATGTTTTGGAAATCATAATGGAATTGTGGTGATTCATTATGACTATAAAAAAGCATCATAAGTATGTGATGAGTTGAAATTGATTCTTTGTGACTATTATAATATTCACTAATGACTGAAATTTCCTTGTAGATTTGTGAATAACATTAATTTGTATATTGACAAAAAATACAATGGAGGCGGTGGAGCCTAGAGAAGGGATGTGTCTACAAATTGGTTTCTAAACCCACTTCATTCTACAGTAAAATAATTAGAGAAAGGGATTAATCATGTTAAATTGGCGAAGGTTGAGATCTCTACGAATCTGGTAATCATTGTTACCTTGATCATGTGAAAAATACTAGATCGGTATTCATTAATGTTTAGGTATCTCAGAAAAAGGTGTTTTTTATGGTTATTCCTCAATGAATTAGTGTTTCGTGAAGGATTTTTTCTGAATGGATTTTTAGATCGTCTCAATAAAGCATCCAGAAGAATCATCAAAAACTAAAGTATTGAACGTATAGTTTAAATGAACAATGATTTTAAGTGCATAAAATCAGTACCACGGTGCAAGAATAGTCTCATGATAGTCACGTAAAATCCTTAAATCCCAATATACTAAAGCATTCTTAACATTGTTAAACTAAGTAAGACTACACTAAAATTCGTGATCTTGGGGGAGTTGGTCGAAGTGTTACTAGGGAGGCTCTGTGGTATCCAAAGAAATCATGTAATGGAAGTGTTCATAGAATTGGGTGACTATGTATAAAAATTTGTATTCTTCAAATATTGATTATTAGTGGATTTACGTATGGAAATATTCTTTCATTGTATGATCCTTATGTTTGAGAATAGTGGTGACCCATGTAAAATTGTTGTCTTGTATCTCCACATGGGAATGTTTTGTTACTATACTACTCCATTAGATATTACTAAAAAGTTAGGACCAATGCAAGAACAATATCTATCACATTAAAATAATATTTCTTCTCCCTCCTCCCCACCAAAATCTTGGTGTTAAATGATTCTATAAGTGGTATCAAAACACATGGGTTATTGTATTTAAATAGGTCAACTTTTTTTCATAGAGAATTTTATGAATTTCAATGGATTCCCCCTATTTTATAAAACAAAATTTGTGATTTAGAAGAATGTGATGAAGTCTCATATGGAATTCATTATGATAGAACTTATTTTTTCCACTGCATAAAGGATTCAGGCGACTGATCTGCTAGTTATATCTATGAGTAATGAATAAAAGAAACTTCATGATGGAGAATCAATAAAAAAATTCTGCTATTGTAGCTCTATGTGATAAAATTTGTTTAAAGGTTATGAGTCTCACATCTATAAAGTCTATTAGTGTAAAAATTGTAAAATCTATATGAAGGAGATAACAATATGAAAGATACCAAACTCAAAGTAAATTATTACAGGTTCCATGATCATAAAATTAAACCAAATGAAAATGAAGATAATTTTTTATAGAATCACTAATGTTGATGGAGAAAATTATAGGACTTGGTGAAGAAATTAATGATATTGAAAATTTGAAGAAAATATTGAATATGATTACACCACTGTAGAATTCCAAATAGTCATCCCATGAAGAATGAAATATTTATAATCATTTCCTTGATGATCTTCTATGTTTTTTGTTGCAATACATAATAAGAGTAGAACTAGATGATTTCACAAATGAATTATTTAGGTAAATGTAATTCCAATCCATGGAAAATTAGAGTTTCCAAAATATAGTTTTGATTAATATAATGTAGAAGAATAAGTACTTTCTCATTTCTCCTAGAAATTCATGTGTTGAAAAATGGATATTTAATGGAAATTTTTATTTGGCCTATTTTTTATATGGTAGACGTGGGTACATTTCTTCTTTATACTTGATTAATTTCATTGTTGAATAATGTGAAGAGGTAATAATGAAGAATCATCAACAAATGGTCCCCTAAAAAGGGAGAACTCCATTCCTAAATAATATTTCATACAAAAAGTTTAATTTTCAATGAAAAAAAATATTATAATGACTTTCTAGATGATAAAGAACAAGAGTAAATATGAC
The DNA here is from genome assembly GCA_963277665.1 of Viscum album. Taxonomy (NCBI): domain Eukaryota; kingdom Viridiplantae; phylum Streptophyta; class Magnoliopsida; order Santalales; family Viscaceae; genus Viscum; species Viscum album. The sequence continues at coordinate 42,254,894 of OY728123.1, forward strand.
ACCCAGGTGTGCATGATGTTTACATTTTTAAATTTAGAACCATTAAAACATATATATAAGTAGTCTATTGGGTTTGTTGATCTCATGGTGGAACATAAGGTTGTGATTGAAAAGAGGGAAATTCAAATTTATGATACAAAAATTATGAGTTTACTTGACGATTCATCAGTGTATGATGATTGTAATGAATCCAAAATTCACCAACTAGAATAGAGGTCGATTAAAATATCATAAATATAGAAAAAATAAAATAATTAGTGGAGTTTAACTGTAATATTGAAGAGAAGCGAATATCCCATCTATGTACTGACATCCAGAAAGGATGAGATGGCTAAGAAAATTAGTGGACACGAATAAGTATTTGTTCCTCTAATGAGTAAAATAGAAACTAAATCAAAATCATGAGAAATAAAAAGTTAATTACATTTTGGATGATTCTCTGATATAGAGATTTTTGGAAGAACAATACATTTTTTGGAAATAGTATATAAGGAATTGATTGATTGAAGACCTAGATATATGGGGGAAACTGAAATTAGTTGTGATGTTGATACCTCAGCAATCTGAAATTTGATGAGTTAAAATAATGGGAAGAATAAAGTCGTACATATCACTATGACATTTGATTTCATAATAAATAAATCCATTAATAAAATAGATAAGAGAGTTGAAAATTATCCTTCAGTGTCCAATGATGATCAATAGTCATGTAATTTTAATAAATAAGGTTAATATAAGATTTATTAAAGAGAGAAGGATGTTCCTCATATTAAATTGAAATTCTATGGATTTATATTCTATACCATGTCATACTATGAAATGTAAGGAGATATTTGAATTGGGAAGTGCTAGGAAATCAGATAAGGTGAGTGAGACAATATGAATCATCATATAGAAGTAACAACTTTTATGGAATTTTTATTCACTATTATAATTACGTACCTAAGGATATTCATTGTAGGTAAAAGAATGTTGGGTATATTTCATACAAAAAAGAGATAAAATTAAACACATTCTAACCAAGAAATGTTTACCATGCCAATAGATATTCTCCACTTGAATGAAAATATAAAAATAATGAAAATATGAATGTAGAAAATATTGTATAATGGTCAACATTATCCAACACTCAATACAATATTTCAAGGAATGAATATAATAAAATTGAGATATCCAAACCTGTTGAAATATCTTTGAAAACCACAATGAAAAATTGCAATTACATTGTTGATGGGGGATGCTCATCCCAATGATGGGAAATGAATATTTATCGAATAATACTATGAAATGGGTAAATGGTATAGTGAGGTTTAGAAAAAAAAATGATTTAAATTTTAATTGTTATGGATGTAAAAAATTGTAAAATAATGAGGATATGAAAACAAAAGAACTCTATTTGGAGGATTTCATTACAATATCCTATGTGCGAGTCATCAGTATGAACCAAGACTAATAGTTAAAATTATTCAAAATGGGATCACTATAAAATGGAATAAAATTATTTCCCTCATAAAAGATTGTAGAATATATGTAAATTTATACTAGGTTGATAGTAAAGTGAATATTTGTTATATAAAATTTCAATAAGAAAAAATCAAGTTATAGTAGAGGTTGGGTCTCATTAATCAAAAGAGAATGAAAAAGTCATAAAAACTAAAAAACTCATCAAAATTTCCCATATAAAGCATGAATGAGAAAATTCATGGGCTTATTTCATTCAAGGAATGACGGTTGAAGGAATATAATGGATTACTAACTTGTGGACATAAAATATGCTTTATTTTATCCACACATACATTTGTGGTCCAATAAATGTGCTTCAATCAAATGGGGATATAATATTCATTATTTTTAGAGATGATTATTATAGAATGTTATGTTTATGGATTATGAAATGGAAATCGTAAGTATTTGATTTCATGATGATTTATCATAGAATTATTGAGAATTAAACTTGACACACAATCAAGATTATGAGAAAAAATGAATTAGAATACACATTCATTAAATTTCAAAATTCATTATAAGGACAGGGTATAAATAACAAGATAGATACAGTGAGAACCCAATAGAAAAATGGATATTTTAAATTCCAAAATCAATTGGTTAACAATATAGATTGAATTATTTTGATTGAGGGTTCTATTTATCATTATTAATGTAATGTGGTTTTTCATGTAATAGTTTACATAAAAAACTGAACATGTATTTTTATGCAAAAATGAGAGAAATCAAATGATTTATGGTATTTAAGGAATCCCAAACTTAATTATTTTCATTTTTTGACTAATTATTTCATCCCATACAATGAATAAAATCATGGAAAGTGTGGTGATGCAATATATTTGGGAGTATTCATTGGTTATTAAATGATGAGTAATGACTAAAAATGTTGCAATAATAATCTTGGAAGATTGTTTCAATGAAAGAACCTAAACATAATTGAATAGAAAACTATAAATACATTGAGGAGCTTATACACTGATATGATAGATGATGAAGAATAATGTTGACAAGGTATCTCTTCAAATGGATAAATAGTGGAATAATTTCCAAAGAGATTGTGCTTAAAAAAAGATGATGATTTAGAAGAAGAATAATAAGCTTAATCTATGGATAAAGAAACGTCCTTATATGCTTCCAGGAGAAATATAAGAGTATAAAAAAATTCAATCAAACATCATTGAGGAATGTAAAACACACAAAAAAAGAGAATGAGTAACTAATCAAATTTTCCATTATATCAATTGTTCATCCAACATTGTAGGATGAATAAACATAGGATTAATAAATGTATAACACTATGAATGAATCACTAGATCTTGTTGAAAATATTTGAACATGAGAACTTGTTATGATACCTCAAAATCACAATGTTATTATAAGAATTTTGATATTTAAAAAAATAGATAATAATGTAAATTTGATAAAAACAGAAAAATTAGTGTATGAAGGTTATACATATATTAATGTCATTCATATTAAAAACAATTATTGGTCTAGTTGAAATACTAGAGTTTATCAGGGCATTCTCTGCTAGAGAAATTTAGAGGGAGTATAATGATTATTTCATATATGTAAAATGGTCTTATTAACAGTAATTCATGAGTAATATATATAAATTGGACAAATAGAATGATTTGTGATAGGAAATTTTGTGTCTATGGTTTGAAGATTAAATAAGTCTATCTATGGTAAAATTAAGTTACCCCTAACATAGTATTCTAGTATTGATTATTATCTCAAGATCCATCATCTCAAAAGGTTTGGTGTCGTCAAGAATCACTATTTGAATATTTATCAAAATGATCACATTGTGTTTATTGTTTCTGTGGATGATATATTTTTGTGGTATCAGGACGGGATCATTTAAAAATTTCTTATCACAAGAAATCATAGTTTGAAAAGTCAATGATTGGTGAACACTCATACATCTTGGCGTTGTAGGTATTATAGAATAAGTTTGACACCATATTTTCTATGTTAATATATGAAATATATATCCTGATTAAATTAAAAATTTATAAATCCAAATCGATGTTGACTCCATTTTTATAACGTGAAAAACAAGAAAAGCACAAGGATGTTACATGTGTAGATCCCACACTATACAAGAGATTCATTCAGAGAATATTATACATTAATGAGAGATATCCAAATATGAACATTGTAATATATATAATATCATGATTACAATGAAATGTGAAGTAAGTGTATTTGGTATCAGTTGAAAGAATCTTGATGTACCTTCAATGTACTCTCAATTTTTTCATATAATTTCATACAGAATGAGATAATGAATTAAAATAAAATTTTAATGTTTCCTAGGATGAAGATTTAGTGGATATAAAGTCTAAAAGTGGTGGAGAATTTTACATTGGAAATAAATGCATTATAATGTTGAGAAAGAATCAAGATAGAATTTCTCTTAGAATGACTGAATAAGGGTAAATATCTACTACATAGACTTTTTCTACTCAATTGTTGATTAATAATAAACATACTGATATTGTTGATGAGGGGTTATATCTGATTGTGGGTGAATGTGACAAGAAGAATGAGATTGATCTAAAGAAGAATCTAGTTCATCACTCTCATAAGAAACTTATTGAGGTAAGATATCACTTAATCAAGGAAATTTTTAAACAATGGTTAATAAAAATGCAGCATGTTGGAACTGGCAACCAACAAGATAAAATTATAAAATTTCCATTTTAAGAACAATTATTTGAGAAAAATATGTTTATCCTTGGTTTTCATCCACCTCCCAGTTCCTAAGGAGGTTACACTTGTTCCCATATCCACATTTTTATTAACATCTATAATCTATTTTTGGATGTAATGTAGGTTTATGGGGGCGATGCAATCCAGGTAGAGTTTTGTAGCTCTAAAACAACAAATATAGGTTTTTTACATTATATACAATGGATGATAATAGAGAAATACCAAATTTTATAGGTTTACTAGTTTCATCATTTTTATAAACCATGAAATACTTCTATAAAAAGGATGAAAATTAGTGGTTATGTGGAAACTATTCATAAATCTTATATATTAGATTTGAAATATTTAAACATTCTAATGAATGAGAACCCAATTCAACATTCCCCTTTAGTTGTTGAGACCTATCAATATTCACATGGACTAAGCGTGTTTTATGAGTTATTTCTCGCCATTACTTTTTTTCATCAAAGATAGTACATTATTGAATTTATCGACCGATTTCCAACAAACCCAAAATGGGGGATTGATGGAACAAAGTGATTTTGTATCCATTAACGGTGTTGGGTTTCATTTTTTTTCAATAAAAATATTTATTATCTTTGACTTTTCATGGAAATTAATCTTACAACAGAACAATAGGTTTTAATAAGGTTGATTTTAATGATAATGTGGATCTTCGAAAATATATGGACCATCAAAAATGAGATTTGAATTTGATTAAGGTAATGAATTTGATTCATCATGACTATAAAAAATCAGCAAAAATTAGTGATTAGTTTATTATTATTCATCGTGGGTATGAAAATGTTCCTTAGTGGGTGAAATTTTATCAGAATGTTATTAATGAAGGGCCTTCATGGACATGAATTTTGTGGACCATGAAAAACCTATATAAGAATTAGAGCATCGTTAAGGGTTGTGCCTATAAATAGGATGATAAACCACATTCATTATATATTAAAACAAATATATATAATGATTAATTGCTCTTAATTAATAGGGGATGATAGCTTCAAGAATCACATATTCATTTTTAGCTTGGTAATTGAAATAAGAATAGCTAATCCTTGAACAATGCGTATGTATCATGGAAAAGATGTTTCTTATTGACTTGATATTTAGAGATTAATTAGTGTTCTGTAAAGGTTGTATTATTGAAAAAGGATGAGGTAATCATGAGTGGGCTTTATAAAAGATCATCACTATAGATAATGTTTAACATTTGGTTTTGTTGAATAGTTTTTTCTAGTCCATCAACTCGAGGCTATGATGAAAAAATAGACTCATGCAAGTCAAGGAAAAATACTTAAATTCCCTTATAAAATAGAAACATTCACTTCATTAAACTAGGTCACACGTCAACCAAGGCATTGAGCTAGGGGGATTCGATGGATGTTTTCTGAGGGAGGAATTGTTATATCCTAAAAATTTTGCAATGTAAGTGTTTCTATAATAGATTGACTATGTCTGAACATATATATTAGAAAACTATTGATATTAGTGGTTTTAGGTTTTACCCACTCACTGTCGGTGTATGATCCGTAGATTATCCCTTATTGGTTGAATAATTTATCAAATTATGTTGTCTCAACATGTGAATGTTTTATTACAACATGAATCCAAAAAATATGTTTAAAACATTCCGAACAATGTTGCAGCATGATCCACCACTTTATAAAAAATTTGTCACCCTGATTCCCTCCTCCACTCTCAATGTGTTATAGGGACCTACAAACACCATGATACTCAAAACGACTAATCATAGTTTCCAAACCCAAACTAATAGGAAATGATTCCTGTGTATACATAACCAAAAAAGGATAACATTAAATCCATAAACAACTACATCACCCAGATATTTGAGTCATCAAAAATATTTTATTTCCCTAAATGAGGGGTGTGGATTCATCTACTTCAATATGAATTTAAACCCTATTGCCTATTCATAAGGGATACAAACCTAATATCTATAAGAATATACTCATTATAGTAAAGTTTCAATAATATGCGTGAGTCTAGGTGAGACCACGGTAGAACAATAAAATGTATGGAATTTTGGGTCATCCTTAACATGTATTCTCATTTATATATTCAACAATTCAATCTTGTTGATATTTTATTTTACCCAAACTTGTTTCAATTATCCTAATAGACATAGAATACTTAATTTTTTACCAACCACCAATACAATCTCTACAAAACCACCCATGTACAAGGTGAAACATTGGGGATCCCCTTTAAATGATTATGAATGTAAGCCCTATAGGTCCATGCATAAGTGTATATGACCTACAAACTAAAGGTATATTTTCCATGCATTAAAGGAACTCCAATCCATAATATCCTTGTGAATACCATGGTGGAACTCTTTACATCATGGTGTTATTGGCTATCTTAGTGTGATTTCCATATTCAATATTCAGAAAATGAGTCATTTTAGAATGACTCCGTACGGACCCACATTTCATGTCCTGATAGTATCATTCTAAACTGCATAGTGTATTAGGGTCCAAAATAGTATACATTAAACTACAACATCATATAATACATTCATGAAGACCATATAATACAACATATCAATATTTTAATTCAAAAGGCCTTATAATAACCAACAAAAATATTCTCCAGACATTCCAAGCTGCAAATTTAAAAAAAGAATTCTTGAAAATAGCAAACTCTCCTATCTCTAGAGATCAGCATTTTGGGGTCTAGGAAATTTTGAGCATTTATAAAATGGAAAATGGAAGAACAGGAGTAAATTCCATGTCCACACCCAATAAAAATTTGCATAAATGATGTTGGTGAAAATATTAGGGAAGTGTAAAAAATATTCAAATTCATTACAAATAATTATTTTATTACATCATAAATCAATATACTCTCTCTATGTATCATATATTCCTAAAAAATAGATAATTCACCCTCGAGCTATATATCTTACCATTATTATCCTTCCAAATGAAATAATTTCTTAAAAACGGTGATGAAACTTTAATGATTAATATCAGTTGAGATGTAAGTAATGATCAGTTATCAATATAAATCTATTTGGATTTAATCATTCAAGTCTATTAATTTGAGTTGACATTGTATTTTATAGAGGATTGGTATCATTGAATATCCATATGATATAATATCATTGAAATGTGAATCACATCAAGAAAAAATCCATATTGGTAAAATATATTTTTGTTATGAATATTTATTAATTGATAATGTGAACAAAACCGAGGAATACACACAATATAGAGCCTCTCAGAGCTCTGTAAATACATTTTCGAATACGATACAGTAAATATTATCGATTATTTTTCAAAATCAGTGAATGTATAATGAGAACTTTTTATTGGGTGTTGAATTATAATCCACCCCACTTATTCTTCTATTTATTGATTACAATGGTTTCAGTAAAATATAAATAACTAACCGAATTCTTCCCATTTATTCTCTAATATATTTGATGAAACCGAATGATAGTCATTGTGAAAGAAATGACATCCTCACTTTTTTTCTATCTATGGTGTAATGTAATCTCTATGGATGTTCAACTGAGATATTATTTAATCTCCCTATAATAGTTCCACTACATTGTTCTTTAATAATTTAGCCTTGGAGGCCCCATCATCAAAATATATCAATTCCCCATTGATAGTATCCAATTATTGGTAGGCTCAGATAATGTTATTCATGGTATCATACAATGACTATAAATCAAATCCACCCAAAGTCACATCACTAATGATTTGGAGAATGAATTCTAATATGATATGACACTCATCCATGTGAGTCTCCAGAATAAAATAACAGATATTCAACTCTATTTCCATCATGATATTTCAGTTTATATAATAACATAGGTGGGGAGATTAAAAGGTGGAATTATTGGATTAGATGACAAAATAATAGGTTATTTTTTTACACTCTCATCTCAGTCCATGCATCATCCGTTGCTGTTATTTAATTACCAACCTCTCCTAAATATTATGTTCCACTAATTAGATGTTCATCACAGTGATGAAAATGATTCCTTGGAGGAAAAATAAAGTCTTCAATCAAACCAACTTTGTAACACCACGAGATTCCACGATATGCTTCTCTTTCAATAATGCAATAGCTTGAATTGTATGCAAGTTCGAGATTCTAACACACCATGACTAATAAAAATATCCATTATGAATAGTAATACCCACTTTTTGAAATTATATATATTTTATATTTCAAAATGGACTTCATTTTTGGATTCGGAATTTCAAAATTAGCCTGTGTTGAATTTTGTGTAATTTTCTGAGAACTTCCAAATTTTTATGAATAGTGAAAAATACATAAAACAAAATTTTTAAATAAAAACAATTTATAGTGATAAATTATACTGTTGAGTGGTTTTAAAGTATAATTAGAATATATTTTTACCATTTTATCCAATGGTGTTCATTATAATTAATTTCACTTTGAAATTGGACATAAACAATTGTCAATCTTTTGATATATATTGTTTCTTAAAAACAGGCTATTTGTTGTGACAACAGGAATTAATTATAAAATTAATTAATGAAAATTATATGTTTTTAATTTCATAAAATAGACATCATTTTTGAATTAGGAATATCAATTATATCTTAGGTTGAAATTTTGGAATTGTTCTGGAAAACTTCAATTTTTTATGAATAGTTATGAATAGTGAAACCACTAAGTGGTAGTTAAAAAACTGATTTTTCGTTTAAATAAAATATTACCACTTCTGTGATTTGACTTTCAAAAATCCGACATAAATGTTTTCCATTAGTTAGTAAAATGTGGTTCAATGGGATTAAAATAATTTTTTTGTGAATAGTAACTTTTAAGTTTAATTAATCACGATTAAAGGTAATTAGTGAAATTTAAGGTAAAAATGATATTATAAAAATATGAAAATACATTTACACTTGTCCTACCCCTATTGGATGTGTCATGGACGACCATGAAAATCCATGGGTCAACTTGGGGACCCCATGGATCCACTTTGGTAGGAAAATGACATAAATAACTTTGTATTTAATGTTAAAATAAAAATGTCACAAACATAAGTTGTTTTACTAAAACAATTTATAAATGGGGTTATAAAAGTAATATTTTTTACTATAAATATTCATTAGAAATATAAAAAGATTTTCAACATCATGATATTTTTTTTATAATTTTTAGACATTAAATAGATTAAATTATTTATGACACCATGATGATGCAGCGATTAACTCATTAATTAATGATTTTAATAAAATGGAAGGATAATGTAAAATCTAAGCATTAAACATGTCCAAAGACTATTGGATGAGAATATTTCGAACCCTGATCACCTTATCCTTGAATTATATATGTTTGGGACCTTTAAAATCCTAAACTCATTATTTAATAAAGTAACATTTCATTACTTCCCAAGAGTGACCCTCCTCTCCACTTATAAAAGGCCCCCACCACTACCACCTTAATCACATTTTCAAAGCCGTTGGGCTCAGCCAAACTATGCCCAAATACTCTCCCAACTTCCCTCTATAACTCCTATAAGCCTCACTCTGGGCAGAAGTCTTCCCAAGGAAGCCTTTGGCTCAAATCATAAAAGAGTTACCAGATTTTAAGGTAATGTGTTCTCTTATGTTATTTTGTTTTAATTTGTTTCTCCAACCCCCTAAACTCTTTTTATTCATTCCTTTTGTAAGAAAAACATTATCCTCAATATACTAGGATGTTTGTATGAGAATTATTAGAGCTACACTTACACACACCTACATCTAATGGTTAATGAACATACTGTTTTTGTGGATGGAGAATTTCTGCCTCACGAAACGATGATTGTTCAACACTGATATAACACATTAAAATGTGGCCATTAAGATGTCACTATATTTATATATATGATATATAATATGTTTATGTTTTACATAATGTTCTGTATTTTTCATTTATGGCATTCCTTTATTTTTTCCATTATGGGTAAACGCGGTATTTTCATTTTAGGAAGTGCGGACTACCGTCCCCTCAAAGTGATTTGAATCGTTAATCCCATATGTGGGATGTATAAAGGATGGAGTAAATGATATTATGTATGATATTATAATGGAATTATAATATACCTTTATATCAATATGATTTCATTAAATACGAAATAGAAAGGAAAGTAGTGTTCTTGCGTACGTACGATTTACCGTCTCAATGAACGGTGCATTTCATTTCCTACCTCTAAACGTTATGGAATATTATAAATGCATGTATATAGTGGATATATATGAGATATATGATATTTATATCATGAATATAATTATGGATATAATGGATATATCACCACATGAACATCTTGTAATTATAAGAAGTTTATTTTTGACTCAAGTAACAAAGATCGACAAAACGACCGTTATTAACTAAAATAATTACATAATGTTCATAACATGGTAATAAGTGACATAAAAGGAATAAAAAACTTGAAAAATGTTCTTAAGCAAATATTAATTAACTCTAGTTTATTATTCAGGAGGTTAAAAAATGGTCGAGTCAAGACATGACGCAAGGTAAGGGAACTTCTTAACCCAATTTCTATTCTTTGGGTTAATCTCCTACTTTCAAATTATGTCATCATATTATTATATCCTATCTTGTATTTTTAATTTCATTATGTTTAATTATAGTGAATATACATAATGTATCTATTTTATTTAAAAAATGATCTTTGTAAGGTACTTTGTCTCAATCTCCATTCATTGAGGCATATTTTGTTTTATACACAAATTTCTTTTATATGGTGTATAAACCCCGTTGACTTTTTCATTTATCCAAAAGGAATCTTGTTATACGAAGCATTTTACTAAATGACAAAAAGGAATGTTTTCGTGTCGTACATATGCGGCGACAACGACTTCTCCGCCGCTGTAACCATTATTTGAGTTTCGGATTCCTCTACAAGCCATAACTTTTTTTAAATGAAAAATAAATAACAACTTTTAATTTTATTTTATTTTTGTATTGAAAATGGTTTTGATAGGGTTTTTATTATATCATTGTTTTGTATTGATATCTTGTGATTGAAACGTTGAAATGATATGTTTCCTTTATGCACGTTTTATGTGATACGATTATGTTATGGTTTATGATATGTTTAAACTAGTAGAAAATCCATGTGAATAAGTAAACGACATTATCTCATTTTAATTTTTCCATATTATGTTTAAGTTCAAGTTTAAAAGGATTTTTTTTAGTTATACATTTCTTTAATTGTTTATGTTTATTAATGAAAGCTTCCACTATATTGTTATCTTTACTGAGCATCTGAGCTCACCCCATTCAATGTTTTAATATTTTCCAGGATGTGAAGAATTATTGTATGAATTACCTACAGGGATAGTCAGAAGAGGATATGAGTGTGGACTATGGAGACTTTGTTATAATAGTTTTTCACTTTATGATTTAATGTAACATTTATGAAATTATCTAGTGTTTCCAAGGCTACTAAACTAATCGGTCTTTCGAGACTTGAACTTTTGAGATCATGCCAATGTTACGAAGTAATGCACCGACTCTGGGTAACTGGGGTCGGGGCGTTACAGTTGGTATCAGAGGCAGTTTAGTACTAACCTTGGAAGCTAGATTTAGATAAACTCTGATTAGAGCACATAGCCCAATGATATACCTTGAGGATTTGTATAGAAGAACTTCCTAGAATTTTGGTATTATAGAGATTTTGTGAGTTTTCCGAGCAATACATCTCTGTCTGGATATGAGAAGTTAGAGGTGGCTCTAGCACATATGTACCTAGAGGTAAAACCCGAAAACACCGCTTTATGCTAGACTCGAACGGGAACTAGTGCACGACAATGGGTCTTGCTGAATTCTTGGTTACGACACTCTTGGGGGATATGCTTAGGATACATCTCATTTTCATTACAAACCACTATAAAGGGTTATGAGTATATACTTCCTCAAGGAAAACATTTTTATGATTATGGATTATATCCATAAACCGTTCAATTTACATTATGTATTTTACATGTTTGTAATTATTCATTGCAATTCATATACTAACCTAGTTTATGCCATTGTATAGAAATGGTGCCCAGTGGAAGGAATGTGAACTCCAATAATACGTATGATCCAAAGTGTAATAAGGATCATATCTTTCACGGTATTAATCCAACATTTAGAAGGGAAATAATCTCCCATGTGTTCTCAACATATAAAGAAATAGTATCATGTGTTAATAAGATAAGTAAAGAATTATCTGAGTCTTATGTCTTTGAAGGGAAGAAAGAGAAGAAAAGGATGGAAGAGAGAATGATGGAAAAAGGGACGTGGGAATAGAAGAATTTTCCAATATGTGATAACTGTGGGAAGAAACACCTTGGAACATTCCTGAAGGGGATGGGAGGTTGTTATAAGTGTGGAGAAAAAGGACACCAAGTGCGTGATTGCAAGGGTAAGAAAAACGTTTCAAATGTACAATGCTTCATCTGCAAGGAGTGGGGACACTACGCAAACCAATGTCCAAATCATCAGAGTGTTCCCCAAATAATGTTATTGGATAATAATCAAGTTATGATACTACCACATATGAGGAGGAATGATTAGAGTTTTTATGTTGTTATTAAAGAATTTTGTAATTTGAGTTTTGTATCAATGATGTACTGGTTATAATAATTATGGAGTATATAAGGATTGTACTCCAATAATATTTCATTAAGGACTTGAGATTGTGTGGAACCAAGAAAAGTGGCTCCACAGTAGGTTAAATTTTTGGAAAATATATGGTTGTGAGAAAGATAAACCATAATATGGTTCTGATACCGAGATAGTGATTTTGGAATAATACATGATTGATTTGGATAAATTATATTGGATATTCTTAACTTCCTTGAAACTGATTGATGATTTGTATACATTTTTGGATAGAAGGAGTATATCTAGTATTATATAAGTAATAAGGGATCATGGTAATTAGGGATGTTGCAGTGATTTAATAAAATACATGAAGAAGGTGTTCAAATGTTGTTACACGGAAAAAAAGGGGATCTTCATTATGTTTACCTTCCTCATAAAATTTGGACTGTGAGTTGGACATAAGTATTTTGGATAACTATAAAAGTTGGAATGGATTAAGTTGAACCTTTGATAGTAATGTTTAAGGTTAAAACATTTCTGAATATTATTTTTGGAATATTATAATAGTTTTAGAAAAAGGACAACCTTCAGGTTTGGCGATAACCCGTCGCTTCAGACAAAGCTGCATGCATCGAACCGACAACCATATTGCGACAGACCTTTATGACCTACTACTAGCATACAGGAAGACCCTGGTTATTACAAAATAGTTTTCGTAATCTAAATGGTATGTGTTAATATTTTGAACCCTGTACGATTAGGATAAATATAATATTTTTGAGTTCTATTATCTTTTTGAGTGAAAGATGAGTTTGTGGTAGAAATTAGTTGAAGGTTGAAACTCTACATGGCAAGCATAAATATATATATATATATACCTATATCTTATTCTATGAATAAATTAATTCTTAAACTTTAGTAAAGGGATATTAAAACAAAAAAATGTGGTATCCTAATACCTTATGTGTTGTTGAACTGATGATATTTTAAATCAACATAGATTGAAAGATTTGAGGCCCTCAATTTAACACTTGTTTGTGATTGGTGACCTCAATCACTCCCGACAAATATTTACGTTTTCCCTCCAATTATATGTCTCTAATTTCCACTAATGTTCTCCTAATCGAGATCATAATTGGGTGGTGACTTTTTCATTTCCCTATCCCTCTAATTAAGGCTAAATTTTATTAACCTTATTTCCAATGTTGGTTTTCCACAAAGGTATTTTCTATTTTCAACGTTTTATTTTCAACGAAAATTTCAAATTTTGAGGACGTAATTTATTGATGGAGGGGAGAATGTAACACCCCGAGCTTCCACGATACGCTTCTCTTTCGATAATGCAATAGCTTGCATTGTACGCAAGTTCAAGATTCTAACACACCACGACTAATCAAAATAGCCATTATGAATAGTAATACCCACTATTTGAAATTATATATAATTTATATTTCAAAATGGACTTCATTTTTGGATTCAGAATGTCGAAATTATCCTATGTGGAATTTTTTTTAATTTTCTGAGAACTTCTAAATTTTTATGAATAGTGACAAATACTTAAAACAAATTTTTTAATAAAAATAATTTATAGTGATAAATTATACTATTGAGTGGTTTAAAAGTACAATTAGAATATATTTTTACCATTTTATCCAATGGTGTTCATTATAATTAATTTCACTTTGAAATTGGACATAAACAATTGTCAATCTTTTGATATATATTGTTTCTTAAAAACATGCTATTTGTTGTGACAGCGTAAATTAAATATAAAATTAATTAATGCAACTTATATTTTTGGAGTTTCTTAAAATAGACATCATTTTTGAATTTGGAATATAAATTATAGCTTAGGGTGAAATTTTGGCATTGTTCTGAAGAACTTCAATTTTTGATGAATAGTGAAACCACTAAGTGGTAGTTAAATAAATGATTTTTCGTTTAAATGAAATATTACCACTTCTATGATTTGATTTTCAAAAATATGATATACATGGTTGTAATTATGATGTAAAATATGGTTCAATGGGATTAAAATAATTTTTTGGTGAATAGTAACTTTTAAGTTTAATTAATCGCGATTAAAGGTAATTAGTGAAATTTAAGGTAAAAATGATATAATAAAAATATTAAAATACCTTTTCACTTGTCCTACCCCTATTAGATGTGTCATGGACGAACAAGAAAATCCATGGGTCAACTTGGGGACCCCATGGATCCACTTTGGTAGAAAAATGACATGAATAACTTTTTATTTAAAGTTAAAATAAAAATGTCACAAACATAAGTTGTTTTACTAAAACTATTTTTAATTGGGGTTATACAAGTCATATTTTTGAATATAAATATTCATTAGAAAGGTAAAAAGATTTAACACATAATGATATTTTTTTATAATTTTTAGACATTAAATAGATTAAATTATTTATGACACCATGATGATGCAACCATTACCTCTTTAATTAACGATTTTAATAAAATGGAATGATAATGTAAAATCTAAGCATTACACTTGTCCAAAGACTATTGGATGAGAATATTTAGAACCCTTATCACCTTAGACTCGAATTATATATGTGTGGGACCTTTAAAATCCAAAACTCATTATATAATAAAGTAACATTTCTTTACATTCCAAGAGTGCCCCTCCTCTCCACTTATAAAAGGCCCCCACCACTACCACCTTACTCACACTTTCAAAGCCTTTTTTCTCGGCCAAACTCTGCCCAAATACTCTCCCAACTTCACTCTATTATTCCTAGATGCCTAACTTTGGGCATAATTCCTCTCAAGGAAGCCTTTGGCTCAAATCAAAAAAGAGTTACCTGATTTTAAGGTAATGTGTTCTCTTATGTTATTTTGTTTTAATTTGCTTCTCCACCCCCCTAAACTATTTTTATTCATTTATTTTGTAACAACACCAGTATCATAAATATACTAGTATGTTTTTATAAGAATTATTCGAGCTACACTTACACACACCTACATCTAATGGTTAAAGAACATACTGTTTCTATGGATGGCGAATTTCTGCCTCATGAAACGATGATTGTTCAACACTCATATAACACCTTCAAAGGTGGCCATTAAGATGTCACTATATTTATATATATGATATATAATATGTTTATGTTTTACTTATGGTTATTTATTTTTCATTTATGGCATTCCTTTATTGTTTCCATTATGGGTAAACACGATATTTTCATTTTAGGATGTGCGGACTACCGCCCCCTCAAAGTGATTTGAATCATTAATCCCATATGTGGGATGTATAAAGGATGGAGTAAATGATATTATATAAGATATTATAATGAAATTATAATATACATTTATATCATTATGATTTCATTAAATACGAAATAGAAATGAAAGTTGCGTTCATGCGTACGTACGGCTTACTGTCTCCATGAACGGTGCATTTCATTTTTTACCTCTAAACGTTATGGAATATTATATATTCATTTATATACTAGATATATAAGAGATATATGATATCTATATCATGAATATAATTCTGGATATAATGGATATATCACCACATGAACAACTTGTAATTATAAGAAGTTTATTTTTGACTTAAGTACCAAAGATCGAAAAAACAACCGTTATTAACTTAAATAATTACATAATGTTCATAACATGGTAATAAGTGATATAAAAAGAATAAAAACGTGAAAAAGGTTCTTAAGAAATTATTAATTCACTCCAGTTTATTATTTAGGAGGTTAAAGAATGTTCGAGTCAAGACAGGACGCAAGGTAAGGAAACTTCTTAACCCAATTTCTATTCTTTGGGTTAATCTCCTACTTTCAAATTATGTCATGATATTATTATATCCTATTTTGTATTTGTAATATAATTATGTTTACTTATAGGGAATACACATAATGTATCTATTTTATTTAAAAAATGATCTTTGTAAGGCACCTTGTCTCAATCTCCATTCATTGAGGCATATTCTGTTTTATACACAAATTTATTTTATATGGTGTATAAACCCCTTTGACTTTTACATTTATTCAAAAGGTTTATACGAATAATTTTACTAAACGAAAAAAAGGAATGTTTTTCTTGTCGTACGTATGCGGCGACAATGACCTCTCCGCCGCCGTAACCATTATTTGAGTTTTGGCTTCCTCTACAAGCCATAACTTTTTTTTAAATGAAAATTAAATACCAAGTTTTAATTTTCTTTTATTTTGGTATTGAAAATGGTTTTGATAAGGTTTTTATTATATCAATATGTTTTATTGATATCTTGTGATTGAAACGTGGAAATGTTATGTTTACATTATGCATGTTTTATGTGATACGATTATGTTATGGTTTATGATATGTTTAAACCTGTTCATATGAGGAATGCATTGGACTTAACAAGTGACAGGTGGAGCCCGCTACAGCTCCTCGATGCATCGGTAG
Source organism: Viscum album (assembly GCA_963277665.1). NCBI lineage: Eukaryota > Viridiplantae > Streptophyta > Magnoliopsida > Santalales > Viscaceae > Viscum > Viscum album. The sequence goes on from OY728123.1 coordinate 42,272,159, forward strand.
GTCTCATGAGACAAACCAGTGTCTTGGCACGAGGCCTTGACAAAATCTTATTTGTAGTCTTGGCACGAGGCCTTGGATACATGGTTATGATAGTCTTTCATTATGCATTCCATCATGACGAAAGTGGTTATTGATATTTCATGTCATTATTCGACCAGTAGAATATCCATTTGAATAAGTAAATGGCATTATCTCATTTTACTTTTTCCATATTATGTTGGAGTTCATGTTTAAAAGGATTTTGTTTTAGTTATACATTGCCTTAAATGTTTATGTTTATTGATGAAAGATTCCGCTATATTGTTATCCTTACCGAGCATCTAAGCTCACCCCTTTCAATGTTTTAATATTTTCCAGGATGTGAAGAAGTATTGTATGAATGACCTGCAGGGATAGTCGGAAGAGGATATGAGTGTGGACTATGGAGACTTTGTTATTATATTTTTTCAATTTATGATGTAATGTAACATTTATGAAAGTATCTAGTGTTTCCAAGGCTACTAAACTAATCAGTCTTTAGAGACTTTATCTTTTGTGATAATGAAAATGTTACGAAGTAATGCACCGACTCTGGGTAACTGGGGTAGGGGCGTTACAAACATCTACTATAAAATATATGGTTAGTGATGAATTTTTTTTCCATCATGATAGAGAAATATATTCAATAAACTACATGAGTATGCCTCCAAATAATCATGTGCATTTTCAAGTGATTAAATGGTAGTGAAATGGTTCAGTGAATGAATTATTTTTGTATTCGTGTCGTCAAATGCCAATATAATAACAAAATTGGTGAATGAGACTAGGATGTCGCTCCCATAAAACACAAGTTAAAGTGATATGAGAAACCCTTACAATAAATCCAAAATTGTGAGTTCACCTATAAGGGGTTTATGGATCTCATATTGCTAGATCGTCTACATGAACCACATGAACCCCATTCCAAATACATATTTTATAAGTCCTCTCATTGAGAGATCCAAATCCATTATCAACAATTATCCAAGTCATTGACTGGTAATACATAAATATGAAACGATCATTCTAGAGAAGCATTCCAATATCCTCATTACGACAATGTGGCGTCACCTTAACCATAGAAGATTTCAATATATTGGGACAAAATGAAAAAATAATGATTCTAGTTGTGTTATGAAATTTGTAACAATGAATATTCTTCACAATCCATGAAGATATGAATGTGAAGGTGGATATGATCTATTAAGGGATGTTACTTGTTGAATATAATTGAGGAGTCGTTATAAGAATAAACTTTTAAGCATTGATATATTAAGAGTAAAAACTTCATATAATCGAGTTTCCATCACTAATGTGACCAATTTTATTCCCAATCATGTGTCCGCTGCTGAAAAAATCAATTATCTCAAAAACATGGATAAAAACCATACTACTCTAAGGATTTGGGATACAACCATTCTCATCCAATATTCCAATAATGTATACTACCTATCCTCAAGGATGCTTCAATAGGAGCCCACACATTTGAGAACCCATTGGGAACGACACCAATTATGGTGTATGGTGATTGGAAGAGTACCTCAACGGTATGTGAAGATATTGATCTAGTACAAAGAGGAAATGTGATAATGTAGGTTCAACTAATTCCTTAAATTAACCTTCCTTATGCTTACTGTGTCCCTTTCCAATGTCTATGTTTGGGCGGGGTCATCCCAAAAATCCATAAACAGAATAAATTCAGCATATATCTCTCGATTAAGTGGTATTCTATCCTCTATAAAATATACCAAAATAAAATCCATATTTATTTCTGGGAGATATAAAAGTAATTCATACCTATATATAAATTAGTAATAATTTAATTAATATGTTACAATAGATGATTCCTGAAAATTTTTGTTATCCATGTCATCCCATAACGATTAATGCATGTAACAAGGATATACATTATGAATCATTTTGATTAAATCCCTCTGAATGGACGTGTTGGAAGATTTTTGTTAACTATAATATGTATATACCAAATAAGAAGATGATGTCAGATGAGGGAGGGAATCCTATCAAAGGAGAAGTGCATGACTCGAACATCATCATGATCATGGTGTCAACTATAAAAAGATTCATTATTTCATGGCCTAATAAAAGTCTCATAAATAACATTACCCACATTGTATCTCTCAATTTAATGTCCCATTAAAATATTTATGATTGAGATACCCTGACCTGGTCATATGAACCCCGTAATTATAAAGTTATCATAAAACTGATACAATAGATCATGTCAATCATTATGAATAGATATATGACCAAAATAATTCATTAATTTTCAACATAATTAACAATTTTTTATTTTTGGAGTGTATGAACAAGTACCCAGAAAAATAAATCATGTGATTAGTTACATTGAAGACATCATATAATATGGATAATTTAGTGATGACTTTGATAGTAGTCACATGATAGAAAATATCAAAATAGACATTGGAGTTCAGGTCACAATTAATCTGAGAAACCCCTTACTACCCTATTTATAGGACTTCCCACAAAATACCAAAGGTGACCTGAAATACTACACTCTACATGGGACACCGATCAGTGGATTCCTCAAAGTCACATGGAATCATTTAATATCCTCATAACTTTTTCATATAGACCTCTCTCTAGGGGGATTGTTAATGACCTCTAAATGAGCATAAAATTTAAGGAATGGTTTAAATACCCAAATCATGTGTATTATTTAATCTAAAACAAAGAGGAAAGATAATGATAGGAATATAAAAATAATTTTGTTGGATCACAAGAATTGTGTAATCACAGGGAGGAAATGTGATAACATAACACCAGAGAGGAAATGTTAGTAAAACATGTTATTCTGATTATCTATTGAGGATTGAGAGAATAACCATTGATACTTCCAACAATTAATACAAGGCCCTTAAAATGATCCCACATGTTCTTGTGAATGTGTGAGATTGAGAGATGATGATTAAAAAATACATCATAATGATATACATTAATCATTTGATATATTAGGAAATAAATTCTTAACAATAACACAATTCCCGATGTGAAATATTTAAATTTACATGAAAATGGTGGAGGATAAATGTGGTAAATGTTTTGAAAATATTCATGTATTGGGAATATGTAACTATTGTGATCACCATATATCACACCGAGGACCTTTTTCATTCCATCTAGATCTAAATAATGAATTATAAAATGATTTCTTACTCTCAAAAAGGACCCCATAGATGATTTCTTTAATCAAATGGATTCATTACCATTGGTGTCTGGATCTCACGAATAATATCCATCATGTCGGCTCATTAGTGAAATGTCTATTTGAAATATCCACAGGCTTATGTGGAAAACCTTTTTTGAACTGTGGTCCTACTAAAATATTAATGATAGAGTGTTCACACAGTAATCATTTAACAAGTGATGCATCAAACGACCGGTGGTAGGATCATGTGAATCACATAATGTGATACTCTATCCACCAACTCTCACTCATATATGTGATATACACATTGTGGATTGTGTCATATAACTGGGGAAATGGGGGCACAAAATTGATTCCAATTAGAAAAAAATGATGAATAGATGCAATGAATACCCATAGGATCAAAGCAGAGTGGTATCGTCTGAGAATAAATTCATGAAATAAAAAATATCATCAATAATGTAAAATTATGTGAACAACATATGAGATCATGTGGCGTGAATATGAAATTTACTTGATCTACCAATAGCACTTTTAAAATACATAAGGTGGACCATCAATGTCATGCGAAGTAATTTAATCCTGTAAACAAGGTTATGAAAAACAAAAAAAAATCATGATGAACCTTGAGGAACATATTAATAAAATAACAAAAATATGGAAGATAGATCCTTGTAAGGACACATTTATTTTCAAGAGAAGTATTCTTGCACATAACATTACCAATCCAAATCTTAATTCAGTGGTAGGACATGTCATTCATGTCTTTTTAAGTACTCCAAGCAAGTCTCCAAATTACATTGAAGTCCACCATGGATGTATCTAATTCCTTGAAAAGTCATTCGGAATTGCCTCCTAGGTCTCTATGTAGTCCCATAAAAATTACCTCCCATGTATTATGAATTCCTCTATAAATTTATCATAATTCATTCAAAGTAAGTCGGACATGTCACCCATGTCATGTGAAGCCCTATAGAGTTTTCAACTAACTCACACAATATCCTTAAAAAATATCATCCTAGATCATGTGAACCACATGGAAACACCTAAATATATCAGGATGTGACCCTAAGGGCATGTAATAAAAGTCACATGATAGTCCCCTAGAATTCATACTAGGTCATGTTTTAGACCTAATATATGTCTGATTTAATCCACTAATCAGCATGAGATATGTTTTCCTTTTTAGATATACATGATGGATATGTCATGAAGGTACTTCAGACATGTTATACAGACAACATGTAACACCCCAATCTTCCATGATACAATTCTCTTTGAATAATACAGTAGCGTGTGTTGTACACAACCTCGAGATTCTAACAAACTACGACCAATCAAAGTAGCCGTTATGAATAGTAATACCCACTTTTTGAAATTTTATAAATATTATCTCTAAAAATGGACTTCATTTTTGGATTTTTAATATTGAAATTAGCCTAGGGTTAAATTTTGGTACTTTTCGGATAACTTTTATATTTTGACGATTAGAGAAAATCATTAAATTTTAATTAAAAACAACTTTTTTAATCGAAATAATTAATAGTGATAAATTATGAATTTGAGTGGTTTTAAAGTATATTTAGAATATATTGTAACCATTTAATACAATGTTGTTCATTTTACATAATTTCATAGTTAAATCGGACAAAAACAAGTGTCAATCTTTGGATAGTTATTATTTCTTAAAAAACGCTTTTTGTTTTGACAGCGGGAATTAATTTTAAATTAATTTATGCCACTTCTGTGTTTTGTATTTGGAAAAATGGATTCTATATTTGGAATCAGGATTTTAAAAATTTTTAAAGAGGTAAATTTTTTTTTTATATATTTTGAATAATTACTTCGGTAAATATTTTATTTACCATGGTTAAAGGGTAAATCCGGTAAATAAGGGTAATCAAATAATATTATAATAATATTAAATTACCCTAAAATGTGTAATAACCTTATTGGTTGATACATGTCTGACCATGGTCATATTTGGGCCGATTTTGGGACCCCATGGATCCACTTGTAAGTGATAATAACAATTTATATTAATAATGTTAAAATAAATACAAAAATGACATAAGCATATATCTTTTAGAAAAACAATTTTTACATTGGGTTATATATTTTGGATCTTCGACTATAAATATTAATTAGAAATCTAAAAATATTTCCTACATAATGGTATTTTATTTATAATTTTTATAAATTTAATAATTAAAATTATATATGACACAATAATGATGCAGTATTTTCCTTATTAATGAAATAATCAAATAATTGGTATTATAAATGTTAAAATAAATATAATTTTAATGTTTTGATTAAATCCATGAATTTAATAGGTTAATATGACATTATATTATTTATTAAATGAATTTTTTTTTGAAATAAAAATGTTCTTAAGACTTTAACAATTAATCAATTATTGAATAGTTTCTAAATTGACATAAATGAGTTTTAAAAAAAAATTATATTATTAATTGATAATATATTCCTAAAAAATATATGAATCTGAAAAAGGACTTATATCATGATATTGGTATCATTAATGGACAATTTGGGGGTCTCTTGGATGTATATGGTATGTTTATTAACTATATAATATAAAAATACAAAGTGACATGGTAAATGTCAAACTAATTAACTAAGAGTTAAAACTAAAAGATAAGGTTAATATAATGAATGAAACCTGTCTAAATTCAATTGGTTGAAATTATTTCGACCCATACCAACCGTATAATATAAATAATCTAATTTGGAGCCCTTATAATCGTAATATGAATTTATTATAACATAATATTTCCATCTTTTCCAAAGGTGCCCTCACCCCTCTTATAAAAGGGCACTCCACCTTCTCACTAATTCACACATTCATTGCTTTTTGGCTGATCAAACCCCTAACCAAATACTATTTTAACGTCTATCACTTAAACCTAGAGGCCATAGTTTGATCATAAAGCCAACCTATGGAGCCCTTTTGATCAAGTCAAAAGGAATAACCCAAAGAGAAGGTAATGTTTTCACCACCCTCTTTCTTGTTCCTTTCTTCTTCAAATTTTTTCATTGTTATTTCCATTCTAAAATAATAACTCCAGTAACTTCTATATACTGTGATGTTATTATAAATATGTTACAACCACATTCAGTATTCTATCCATCCTTTGAATGACATGTCACCATACGTGCGCACGTACGTCCTACCGTCTCCACGTTGTGGTGTAATTGTTATTCAATTCATTATTATTTGGATGGGTATAATAAAGATGTGTAATTCATGTAAATAATAAATATAACATTATATTAATTTTTTTATATGATATACCATCCAATTATATATTATTTTAATATCAAAAGAATGATATTATCGCTCGTGCGTACGTACGGACTACCGTCTCCACGAATGTGATGAGATTCATTCCCCATCGTATAAATTCAAGTCTAATTATCATTTGATGATTACAAATAACTTTTAAGGACATAATATAATTATGTATATGAAATGTATACAACCTACCCATAAAAACATGACTTAAGTAACAAAACATATAAAGGAAAATGAGTAAGTTAACACTTGAAATGACGATAGTACTAAGATATTATTAACATAGAATTGTTAAAAGATAATATAGGATATTAATGTATATGATCCTTTTATAATTTAATATAAATTATTTCACCATTATACAAGAGGCTAACCAACCCTCTACTAAGGAAAAAGTACAATGTAAGGGGTTTCTTATCTCAAATTTAACTTCGTGAGATTTCCATTTTTCACCACTTGTTTATTGCATGTGGTGTGTGTAATTCCCATGATTGTATTCATTGTGTAATATACATTAATATATGGATATTTACATCATCATTGTATGATACTTCTTTCATGGTTTTATGTTTCAAAAGTTACCAAATCGATAAGGGAATTTGAAATTTTAATTTCCCCTCATTTGGATTTATGAAAACTTCATTGATTATTTTACTCCATGATTATGCATGGAATCAGTATTTATTTGCTTATGTCATAATTTACACTGCAATTTATGTGGATATAATTTTGATACACATAATCACTCCATTGAAAAATTCTCAATTCATTGATATGAACTTGATAAGAGTAATTTTAACTCAATCTCCATTTATTGAGTTAAACATCTTATTCTTTGGTGTTGTTTTTAAAAGAAAATTTGAGAATGTACTTTGATTGTTTTACACTAAATATCCAATAATATTGAGTGTATTTATATTTTTAACACTTAATCATGTCTTTGAATTATCCATAACCTATGGATATTGCCTTTATGAGAGATTTCATCTCAATTTATATTCAATTTGAAAATCCTTTGTTGTTATACATCAATTCACTTTTATACGGTGTATATAATGTACTTTGACATAGTATTTCATGAATCCATTTATTATCATGATATTACATGGTTTTTATTACCTCAATTATTTGTATTCAAGTGTCTCTATTTTGGTTAGGAACTCTAACTAAAATATAATTTTAAAATGTTATAAAGATTTATTATTCTAATTCTTTCTCATTAATGTCCATGTTTTAAAAACGGTTTTAAGGATTTATTTATATGGAAATTAAAGTTTTCAAATCAAAATTCCTTTTAAATGTTTCAAAGTCGTATGAGACACTTTGATTAAAAAATCTATTTTAAATAACTTCTTGACAAATAGTGTGTCTTTTAAATGTTTTCAAGAAAAAGGGGGATATTTCTCTCTAATCGTTTTGATTATTATTTTCATCAATATCATTATCCTTCATTATTCTCGATTGATGTTAATATAATAAAATAAAATCTTTCATATTGTATCTAATGAGTTATGTATGACTGTGGATGCGCTATTTTTGTACCATTCATGGTTTGTGGATAATGTATAGACATTTCACATGCTATTTTTAATAAGAATGTTTATGTTATGTTTCAAACTTTTCAAATGAGGAATGCATTGGACTTAGTAAGTGACAGGTGGATCCCGCTATAGCTCCTCGATTCATCGGTAGGTCTTATGAGACAAACTAGTGTCTTTCCACGAGGCCTTGACGAAATCTTATTTGTAGCCATTGCATGATGCCTTGGATACGTGGTTATGATAGTCTGGATTATGCATTCCATAATTACGAAATTTGTTATTGATATTTCATGTGATTATTCGACTGGTAGAATATCCATGTGAATAAGAAAATGGAATTATTTAATTTTATATCTGCCATATTATACATAATTTCAAGTATAAAAGTATTTTGTTTTAGTTATAGATTCCCTTAAATGTTTATGTTTATTTGTGAAGTTTTCCACTATATTGTTATCCTTACTGAGCATCTGAGCTCACCGCTTTCATTGTTTTATTTTTCCCAGGATGTGAAGGAGTAATTTATAAATGATCTATAGGGATAGTATGAGGGGATATGATGACAAGATGTGGTTGTAGTAGTTTTCACTTAATGATATAATGTAAACTTGATGAATGTATCTAGTTATTTCAAGGCTACTAAACTAATCGGTCTTTCGAGACTTGATCTTTTGTGATCATGTCGATGTTATGTAACAATGCACCAACTCTGGGTAACTGGGATCGGGGCATTACAGTTGGTATTAGAGGAATTTTACTAAAAACCATGGAAGCTGTATTTAGAAAAACTCTGATTAGAGCACATACACCTAAGATAGACTTTGACTATTAGTATAGAAGAACATCCTACAATTTTGGAATTCTAGAGATTTTGTGAGTTTTCCAAGAAATACATTACTGTCTGGATACGAGCAGGTAGAGGTGGCTCTGGCACAGATGCACTTAGGGGTAAAACCAAAAACAATGCTTTGAGCTAGACATGAACAGGAACTGCTGCACGACAACAGGCCTTGATGCACTTTGGTTACAACAGTCCTGGGGGATATGCTTAAGATAATTTACATTTTCTTTACAAACCAATTTGAATTATTTTAATATAAGATGATAATAAATGACCTTGGTTAATCCTAAGGTGTTTCAAAATGAAAATACTGTGTCATGATATTCTCTAAATTATTTTATGACTACTGTTACTCACACAATGCTTCCAGGTTTTAGTCAATGTCTTGACTCCAAGGAAGTCACAGTAACTTTGAGAATGATGTACAAGGTGGGAACGATGGTGGAAATGTGCAACAAAATGGGATGTTGATAGGCGTAAAAGATTTCATGTTCATGCAAAATCATTTTTCCAAAAATATGATCCATAACATATATATTAACCAACTCCCAGAATAAAAAAATAAGAGAATGGTGATGAATTATAAGAGCTCCAACAATAGAGAACGTGGAGAAAAGAATCCTAAATTTCCATCATGCAGGAAATGTTGAAGGAGACACCCAGGAAGGTGTCTCGATGGAACAAATAAATGCTTTACATGCGTGAAAAAAGGACATCAAGTGAATAATTGTGGAGAAAAAATGAAGAGTACTATAGAATAAAATAAGAATGGTCCAAAAATACATTTACAATTATTTTCCGTAAATGTAGGGGACCTGACCATTACCTAAGTGAATAACCTATTCTGTAGGATATTTTCTTGTTCAAAGAAGAAGCTATGTGGAAGTAAATTGTTGGAGAAATGTTTAAAATTATTAGTGTTCCTTGTTGATGTGATTACATTGGAATAATTTTCTCTTGTATTTGTAACCATGTCGTTTTCCATGTAAGAATGATATTTGAGGAAGTATTATCTTTTCCCTTGTGGATATAGTTATAAATAACCATTTGGTTTTATATGATCATTTGGATTGAGGAAATTACAAGTTGTTATATTTTGTGATGAAAATGAAAGGTATGAGATAACATTTCTGGTTAAATTTATGTTACAATTATTTTTAGGAATTTATCTCATTTTGTTAATGTTATAAAATATTGTTTTTGAAAAAGGACAACACGCAGACCGTGTGACAACCCATCACGTCGGACAAAGCTGTTGGAATCGAACCCACAACCAAAGTGTGATTGGCATTTATCGCCTACCAATGGACTTAATGAAGTCCCTGGTTAGTGTGACTAATTATTTTTAGTTAAATGATTTTATTGATCATTAATAAATTTATTTGGGTTCTTATGTTTTATCAAATTAATACCCTTACTATAGGAAAATGATTTGGTGATTAAGTGATAAATGTTATTTTGGAAGATGTTCACTTTTTTGGGAACACTATATGCCCAAGGAGAATATAATACTATGGGGTTTCATTTGAGGAGTAATGGTGGATTTTTATCTATGTTTTTATTTTTGATTTATAGTGAGATGGGTTTTTTATGAAAATGATTAACCTATAGTAGAGAATATGTGATTAGGTTAATTAATTTTAAGTATGTGACTTTAAGAGTAGTTGATGTCATTTAGAAATAAAATTTAACATGGAAGACTAAATAAAAAAATTCTTCTATGTTTTGGGTTTCAATATTAGTTTGGATTATATTGAAGGATTTTAAGTACAATTGTTTATTGAATGGTATTTATTTAACTTTGGGGTATTTATTTTAGAAATAAAGATTAGTGTTTCTTTCTCTAAAGGAATATCCTTTTGGGGGATCATTAGATCTTGTACTAACCATTTTGGTTTTGGGTAATCTCTAAATACTAGGTAAATATATAGTTTATCTATCGTGGATCATGTGATTATATAGAAGTTTATTTTATCTCTTCCAGTGTGACCAAGTCTTCTTGAATACTCATCATTTAAAAAATTGAGTTAGTTTTGGAAATTTATTAAAGAATGAAACTCTAATTAAAAACTAAGTGTATATCTTCATTTTCTTATTCAATCATAGAAATTAATTTTTCATATTTATGTAATGTAACTTAAAACAAAAAAAATGTTGTCTAATTACTTTTCCTACTGGGAAACTAATGACCATTTGTCCCATCACAAGTTTGATGATTTCTTGTTGATATATTTCTCCTGATAATGTTTTCTATCCCTCTCCATCAGAATTTGACACTTATTTTATCATCCATATCCATGTTTTTCTACATAGAATCCTAGTATAGGTTATTTTGAGAGACATTTTTACTTCTCTTTCTTTCTTTTAAAGTGATAGTTTTATTGGCACTTTTCTGAATGTGGGACTTTACTTTATATTCCCAATACCAATTTCAAAAATTTTGAGGATCCAATTTATTAAAGGAGGTGAGAATGTAACATCCAAAACATCCACGGTACGATTCTCTTTGAATAATACAGTAGTGTGTGTTGTACACAACTTCAAGATTCTAACACACTACGACCAATCAAAGTTTCCATTATGAATAGTAATACCCACTTTTTTAAATTTTATAAATATTATCTCTAAAAATGGACTTCAATTTTGGATTCTGAATATTGAAATTATCCTAGGGTTAAATTTTGGTACTTTTCGTATAAATTTTATATTTTGATGAATAGTAAAAATTACTACATTTTAATTAAAAAAAACTTTTTTAATCGAAATAATTAATAGTGATAAATTATGAATTTTAGTGGATTTAAATTATATTTTGAATATATTTTTACCATTTAATACATCTTTGGACATTGGACATAATTTCACAATTAAACCGGACAAAGACAAGTGTCAATATTTTGATAGTTATAATTTTTTTAAAACACGCTTTTTGTTTTGAGAGCGGGAATTAATTTTAAATTAATTTCCGCCACTTATGTGTTTTGAATTAGGAAAAATGGATTCCATATTTGAAATCCAGTTTTCCAAATTGTGTAAATATGTAACTTTTATTTTTAGACATTTTGAATAATTACTTCGGTAAATATTTTATTTACCATGGTTAAAGGATAAATTCGGTAAATAAGGGTAAAAAAATAATATTATAATAATAATAAATTACCCTAAAATGTGTACTAAAATTATTTTTTGATACATGTCCGACCATGGACATCTTTTGGTCGATTTCGGGACCCTATGGATCCGCTTGTAAGTGATAAGGACACTTTATATTAATTAAGTTAAAATAAATACAAAAAAGACATAAGCATATATCTTTTAGGAAAAAAAATTTTACATTGGGTTATTTATGTTGGAGTTTGGACTATAAATATTCATTAGAAAACTAAACATATTTCCTACATAATGGTATTTTATTTATAATTGTTTGAAATTTAATAATTAATATTATATATGACACAATAATGATACAATATTTTCCTTAATAATGAATGAATCAAATAATTGGTATTATAAATGTTAAAGTAAATATAATTTGAAAGTTTTGATGACCTCCATGAATTTTTTTGGTTAATATGACATTATAGGATTGATTAAATTAATATGTTTAGAATTAATAAAGTTTTTATGACTTTAACAAAAATCAATTATTGAATAGTTTCAAAATTAACAAAGATGAGTTTTTAAAACAAATATTATTTTAGTTATTGATAATCATTTCTTAAAAATATATGGTTTGGAAAAAGGACTTATATCATGATAGGTGTATCATTAATGGACCACTTTGGGTCTCTTGTATTTATATGGTATGTTTATTAATTATATAATATAAAAATACAATGTAACATTGTAAATGTCAAACTAAATAACTAAGAGTAAAAACTAAATGATAAGGTTAATATAATGACGCAAACCTATCTAAATTCTATTAGTTGAAATAATTTTTACCCATACCCACCTTATACTTTTAATAATACTTTTTGGCACCATTATAAACCAAATATGAATTTATTATAAAATAATATTTCTAGTTTTTCCAAAGGTGCCCCTCACCCATCTTATAAAAGGGAACTCCCCCTTCTCACTAATTCACACATTAAAATCCTTTTGGCTCAGAAAACCCCTGCCAAAAGACTCTATAATATTCTCTCACTTCATCCTAGAGGCCTTAGTTTGATCCTAAAGCCAACCTATGGTTCCATTTTCATCAAGTCAAAAGGAAGAACCCAAAGAAGAGGTAATGTTTTCACCACCATCTTTCAAGTTCCTTTCATCTTCAACTTATTCCTTCTTTGTTATTTCCATTATAAAATAATAACTCCAGTATGTTATATATACTTTGATGTTATTATAAATATGGTACTACCATATGCAGTATTCTATCCATCCTCTGAATGACATGTCACCATACGTGCGTACGTACGGCCTACCATCTCCACGTCGTGGTGTAATTGTTATTCAATACATCATTATTTGGATGGGTATATTAAAGATGTTTAATTCATTTAAATAATAAATATAACATTATAGTGATTATTTATATATGATATACCATCCAATTATATATTATTTTAATATCAAAAGAATGATATTATCGCTCTTGCGTACGTACAGACTACCGTCTCCACGAACGCGATGAGATTCATTCCCTATCAAATCCATTCAAGTGTAATTCTCATTTGATGATTAAAAATAGTTTTTAAGGACTTGATATAATTCTGTATATTAATATGATACAACCATCCCATAATAGACATGAATTATGTAACAAAACATATAAAATAAAATGAGTAAGTTAACACCCGAAATGACGATAATACTACGATATTATTAACAAACCAATGTTAAAAGATAATATATGATATTAATGAATATGATCCTTGTATAATTAAATAACAATTATTTCACCATTACAAAGGAGGCTAACCTACCCTCGAACAAGGAAAAAGTACAATGTAAGAGGTTTCTTATCTCACTTTTAATTTTGTGAGATTTCCATTGTTCGCTACTTATTTATTGCAGGTGATGTGTGTAATTCCCAAGATTGTATTAATTATGTAATATACATTAATTTATGGATATTTACATCATCATTGTATGATACTTCTTTCATGGGTGTAGGTTTCATAAGTTACCAAATTGATAAGGGAATTTGAAATTTCAATTTCCACTCATTCAGATTTACGAATACTTCATTGATTATTTTACTCCAAGATTATGTGTGGAATCACTATTTTTTTTTTATGTAATAATTTCCACTCCCCTTTCCATGGATATACTTTTGATACACATAATAACTCCATTGATACATTCTCAACTCATCTATATGAACTTGATAAGAGTAGTTTTAACTGAATCTCCATTTATTGAGTTAAACATCTAATTCATTGGTGTTGTTTTTACAAGAATATGTGTGAATGTACATTGATTGTTTTACACGAAATATTCAATAATATTGAGTGTATTTATATTTTTTACACATAATTATTTCGTTTATTTATCCTTAACCTAAATATACTTCCTTTATGAGAGATTTCATCTCAATTTACATTCCATATGAAAATCCTTTGTTTTTATACACCAATTTACTTTTATATGGTGTATATAATGTACTTTGACAAAGTATATCATGAATCCCTTTATTCTGATGATATTAACAATTATTTATTACCTAAATTATTTGTATTCAAGTGTCTCTCTTTTGGTTAGGAACTCTAACTAAAATATCATTTTAAAATGTTTATATGATTTATTATTCTAAATCTTTATAATTAATTTCCAAGTTTTAAAAATGGTTTTAATGATTTATTTATATGGACATTTAAATTTTTCATCTCAAAATTACTTTTAAATGTTTCAAAGAGGTATGGTACACTTTGATTCAAAAATCTATTTTTAATGACTTCATGACAAATAGTTTGACTTTTAAATGTTTTCATGAAAAGAGGGATATTTCTATCAAATAGTTTTGATGATTATTTTCATCTATGTCAATATCCTTAGTTATTCTCAATTGAGGTTAATATGATACAATAAAATCTTTCATATTGTATCGAATGAGTTATGTTTGACTTTGGATGTGCTATTTTTATACCATTCATGGTTTGTGGATAATGTATTGACATTTATTATGCTAGTTTTAAAATGAATGTTTATGTTATGTTTCAAAATTTTTATATGACGAATGAATTGGACTTAGTAAGTGACGGATGGAGCCTGCTATAGCTCCTCGATGAATCAGTAGGTCTCAAGATACAATCTAGTGTCTTGGCACGAGGCCTCGACAAATCTTATTTGTAGTCTTGGCACGAGGCCTTGGCTACGTGGTTATTATAGTCAGGAATTATGCATTCCATCATTATGAAAGTTGTTATTGATATTGAATGTGATTATTCAACTAGTATAATATCCATGAAAATAAGTAAATGGAATTATTTCATTTTATATCTGTCATATTATACTGAAGTTCAAGTTAAAAAGTCTTATGTTGTAGTTATACATTGCCTTAAATGTTTATTCTTATTTATGAAAGTTTCTTCTATATTGTTTTTCTTACTGAGAATCTGAGCTCACCCAATTCAATGTTTTATTTTTCAAAGGATTTGAATATTTAATTTATAAATTACCTACAGGGATAGTACGAGGGGATATGAAGAAAAGATGTTGTTGTAGTAGCTTACACTTAATTATTTAATGTAAACATAACGAATGTATCTAGTTATTTTAAGGCTACTAAAATAATCGGTCTTTTGAGACTTGATCTTTTGTGGTCATGCCAATGTTATGTAATAATGCACCGACTTTGGGTAACTGGGGTTTTGGCGTTACACAACATGAGTCCATATAACTTTTCTTTATAAATTTTTTTACATACCCATAACTAATCTATAATGGATATTATTCCTATAATAACAGGATATGTAGAATACCTTCCTATGTACTAATCTCCAAAAAAATACTCATCATGGGCTGCCTTAGATCATATGTCCCATATCTATATACAATGATTCCAATGAGTTGTTTTCCCATATTTATCACACAAATATTGGATGATGTGAGAATAGATATTTTCAATGATAATATCACTAACATAATATATCCTATATATAAATGGAATCCTCATCATGTAATCTTTATTTAGTTACATTATATGATTTTCACAATAAATTGTCTCTCAATTGGTGTAAATATTTAAGGCAATTCCATATTAGTAAATTCTAGGGAAATAAACTTCTTGGTAATTTATTATCAGTCCACAGTTATTAGTATCTTCAGGGATGATATATTTATAATGACAAAGATTTAAAAAAAACCATATACATATGAAACCATCCCAATCCTCGAGATCCATATCTCATCCATTATTTCCCTAATAAATTTCTCTTCTACATGAAGTTAGATTACATGTATTAAACGATTACATGTGTTTTGATTAATATTAAGAGAATTATATGGAGTATGCTTAAGTCAATTAAATCACATCCTTATAACATAAATCATCTCCATTTATATTGTTAAAATCCAATGTTCATGGTTATATTGATTCAAAATATAAACACCTACACATTTCTATCTAATAATGGGAAACAGATGGAGATACTTGGATTATCATATATGGTCTCATAAATAGAACCGCCACTTCATGAAATAATTATATGACAACAAATCATTTTTATAGGATAACTATTATTGATTTTCTCATTGGAATATACTCTAAAAAATATCATAAATCTATAAGAAAATCCCAAAATATGAAGAAATTTCACCCAAAAGGTTTCGATGAGACTGACATCCCATCGTCTTAAAAAATTTGTGTTCCTTACATGGATTGGGTTTAAAACCCCAAAATACACCTTATTTT
Organism: Viscum album; assembly: GCA_963277665.1. NCBI lineage: Eukaryota > Viridiplantae > Streptophyta > Magnoliopsida > Santalales > Viscaceae > Viscum > Viscum album. Next base: position 42,288,920 of record OY728123.1, read on the forward strand.
AGATGGTATTCATCTACCATGTAATGGATGTGGGATCTGCTTGTAGTTTCAAAGAGATGAAAAATTTGAACTAGTCATAAATGATTGTGAAATCATACTCGAACCCCCACAATCAATCATAAAAATGGAAGAAAAAGAAAATATGAGTGTTTTTTAATGTAATGATAAAATAAATGAATCATTATAGGGAATGAGAACCTTGTGTCTTAAACCTGGTAAACCGTGCGTTTAGAGCGACATGCCCATGCATTAAATTGGGGTTTATGTTGCGTAAATTTTAGAAGAGTTATAATGGGGATTATAATTAATGGATATGGTAAAGATATTTCACCAAAACAGTTGACCATGTGTGTATCCCCCAAAGGTACTAAACTATTATGGTCCCCAATATTATATATATATATATAATGTATTGAATATTTATCTTAAAATACTATGTATTACAATTCTATATATCTATATAAGGAATCAATGTAATAATTTAGTTATCCTTTGAAATGAAGGATGATAAAGGATTTGTGAGATCCTAATATATATTTCTATGTATATATTTAATTATATATCTAATGATAAGACTTAGGATAATTCAATGTACATGAAATCAACTAATCATCATAAAATAAAAAACCCATGGATGGAAAAATGTTTTCATTTCATTTTCAAATGAAATAAAATAAGGAAATCATTAATAATTCCATAAATAGTCAAATAGTGAAAAATGCCAGGAAAATAAATTGGGTTCCAATGATATTTAGCATCATTCTAGGTAAATAAATGCCAATTAAGATGATAATTTATATGGTATATAACCAATATTTATATACAGAAACTGCTTCAATAAAAAATATCACAACATCATTTTTTTATGAAATCTATGTCAACACATCATAATAAAAAGTTGACAAAATATTCTTTTTAGAGATGGAGTTCATTAGATGAAAACTCCTATTTATAAACAATAGGAAATTAGGACCAAAAGAAACTTATAGATCATTACTTTAATAAATAAGAACAACATCTAAAACATATCGAAAAAAACATGGATGGTAAAATTTAACGAATATACTTGATCATTCCTAAGACTAGTCAATTGGTTTCTGAATATATATAATAACATATTGAGAGCATTAGAATAATTTATATTTTTAAATACAAAAATTACAAGTCATATTTGACCTATAACATTATATAAAAATATTATTGAATGTCCTATAATAAAAATATCTTATTGAATCATTAAAATGTCAAAATGTGGTTTAATATAAATATTTAGTGATTGTGGAATTATATGTTCACATAAAAAATGTTAACATAGATATTTTACTCAGGTGTTGATGATGACTACTGATAGCAAAAAAAATTCAAAATGAGATTGACGTTGAAATGTTTAAAGGCATGGGTATATTTTAATTATAACCCGTTTTAAAGGGATTATTAAAATTAATATAATTTCCATTGATGAAATATAATTATTTTCATAGAATGAAAATTCATACTATATATTATGTAAAAAATAAATGGAAATATATATTTTCAATCATGTCTCGTGGTTTTTAAAATAGAGACAAATAAACCATTAAACATGGATATCGTTATGATTAAAAGCCTTTGAAATGTAGAAAAAAAATAAATTTTTAAATTACCATAATTTCATGTGAAATAATAATCAATTAAATAAATTTCTAATAAATAATGTTGAAAAATAAATAAAAATGTGATGTCTACTAAACATATCTCTATGAAACCAAATAGATATGAAAAACATACCATGGGTACTAAATCATTTTATTAATGCGTCTAAAATCCTAGAGATTCATGTTATTCTTATCAAAAATCTTACTAATAAAAAAATTAGATCAATTATTCATTTTATATAGTCTATTTATTGTATAATGTTATTTATTTGAAAAAATATATTTCACTAACGGTGGTTTAATGAGTTCATTTAGTCGATTTCTCTGAAATAACAATTATATATTTATATTATTAAACTATTTGTCAATTATATTTATAATATATTTTAATATATATGATTATTTCATAAATTATTCCATATTAATTTTTTATTAAAATTTATAGTTTCACCATATTTTGGCACCAATTATGAACATTTCCTTGATATGTGTCTTTTTGTAGGTTATGTTTTCATTAATTGATTCTTGTTGATTTCAATTATAAAATGTGTAATATTATATTTAAAAAATATTAACAGTTTATTAAATATAGTTTTTACATGTTAAATACACTTTAAATTTCATTATTCTTAATTGTTAATGTAAAATACAATAAACCTTTCGGTGAAGGTGGTAGTCCGCACAGACAGACAATTGATTGTGTTATTTTTCAAGGAATATGGGGTATAAAAATAATATAACTGAAAAATTAGAATAATAATATTTACATATATCATATATTTGTCATCAAATTACTATTTTTGATTATCCATTTTAGGTTTTTATGAAAAATCCACTATGTCGTTCATGTAAGAAGTTATCTACATGTATTCCCAATGAATTTTTCTATTTTTCGAAGAGTTTGGGAGGAAGGATGATAAGTGTTATTTCAATAGTATAATCAATTTTTTTATATTAATAATAATAAAAATATATCAGTATCATTAATAGAGTAAATGTTTGGGGTTATAAGAAGAAAATATTTATTTGGGCTCTGTTGGGAACATTATTTCACCATTTGGATGTTCTCCCTTGGGTAACACCTTATGTATCCTTATCATGATCTTTTTAAAGCATTATATTAATTTTATAATTATTTAGAATTTTTTACATTGTTTATATATTTATATAATAATTATTTTGAGTTATAATTCTTTTGGGGGATGTTTAAGGTACCTTATAGTTCATTTTAGTGTTTTGTAGTACTTTAACTAAGAGTACAGTTTGGGGAAGCCTTGCATTCTCCTTAGGGTAAAAAATGTCTTGTTTTAGAGGGTTTGTGGGATTTATGGGCTTAATAAACATATAAAGATAATGGATTGATATTCCACTACTATCCATGTATCTCATAATAGTATACCAATCACGATTGGTGCTTGGATTATGAAAATATTCCGCAAAACCAATTGAGACCCATTAAGTAGGAGTGAGCCTTGAACAATTAGCACAAAATTGGTACACATATCAGTATACAATGTGAACAAACCAAAAAATATGTATTATATTATTATGATATCAATTTCACAAAATATTATCTCTATGAATCCTCGCATTATTACAATTACTCCAACGTCTCTCAATCTCGGGGACTCTATTGGTTGTTAATGGTGGATTCCTGTCAATAAAAGAGAAATTCAATTTTTTTTAGACAATTACATCATATGGATTTCATTATCTAAGATAATTTTTAATCTATTATTTTTTTCTTTTTATATCAATAATACTCTACTTGTCCCATATATTTGATTTCAAGTGTCATGGCCTAGTATAGTAATTAGTATATTATATAATTTTATCCAATCTTTATTTTTTGAGGAAAATAAATGTTGTAATCAAAATTTTCTTGATCATATTATTTTTCATCTTATTATTTTTGTTACATTAGGTATTATTAAGTAATATTGGTGGGTTATTAATTTATTGGGACTACCTTGACAATGGTATTCAATAAAGTTATGGTTGGAAGTTCCTTAACATGTTTTTATGATTTCATAAAAAATATGATACGACATGATTGTTCCAATGTCTATGTTCATTTAGTCCTAAATTGAATTGAAACACACATGTGTATGTGAATGTGTGTGTGTAACATGATACCTACATGGATATTAAATTATAGTGAATTCATGTGGTTATCCAATGATACCTATATAGATATGTCATTCTTCTGAGTGAGGTTGTGTCTACCCCACACGAATTTTTATATAAAATAGTTAGAAGATAAAAATATGATCCATTACCATGAATAGAAAAAAAATCTTAGTAAGCCATTATTTTAGTTAAAATGTGTATATCCCATTTAATATTTATACCTTGTATCAAACTAATAGGTAGATACTTCATGGATTGGTTAATCCCAAAGATGGAGATTCATGTGTGACGTGATGAATAATATTTATATTGGGTGGTACTTAATGATATATGGTTGGGAATGATAGTCTTGAGACTTAACCAGAGACTTGAAGTCAGGGCATGATGTACATATGCATAATCTCATATATTTGGGGTTGTATGAGGTCCATGTGGCTGGAATTGAGGAATTATTTCCATATAGAATCTTTCAAGAGATATATTGGGGATTCTAATTAATCTGTGATTCATGAAATCAATACATAACATATACACTAGCATGGAGCATTAGTATGGTGGGTAATATTTAACTACTTCTAATTTGTCATTAGATGACATTGAATTTGGTTTTTTACTTATACATAGACATTCCAATCAGTTCATACACTTTTATAATAATCTTGTAAATATATTAAGCATGCATTGGAGGTGTACTACATGGTTTCTAAAAAATTACTAAGGGGGAATCCCAGTGTTCATGTAAACATTATGCTTAGTGATCTAGTCAAGGGCTAGGCCCCATTGTTGAGTAGAAGATCATGAATACTAGGGAATATTGGTGGAGTTATGGTAGCATATTGGTTTATTGATATGGAATATTTTTTATCATCCTTATATTTCTCATTATTACATGACATAATGTTGGTTGGTTGTTTTTTAACTTATTTGACATAGTGATACCACAAGGTTGTATGCTATTTTCTTCACTGGTTATAATTTTTTATTTTATTATCAATTCATAATGTATATGTGTTGATCATATAGTTTTATTGATATAATATCCCCATAATTATTTGATTTTAACCCTTATATCTTGTCACATGAGTCTTTTTTATGGGATTCATCCATGAGGTATTATGTAACATTACTCTAGAACCAATTATATAGATCATGGTGTTACAAAATTGTGTCAAAGGGAAATTGTTTTCAAATATATAATTTGGTAGTTTGATATAGTGATGATAGGACAACAGGAACGTGGACATGGTAGTTATTCATTTTACATGAAATAAAATAGTTAAAGGGCCTCTAGGTCACTAGGAAATGTTGGATCCCAATTATTGATAGATTCATTATAGATTAATGTTGATATTGTTTATTTTTGGGAATTTATAGTTTATTGGATTTTGGTGAGTTAATTCACCATGAGTAGGAACATGGGTTCACATGATATGAATATATTAACTTTTAATTCATTTAGTATTAAATAATTATTTTCATGTTATATTCTATGTTTTTTACCCTTATGTCTATTATTATTGATATTAATTTTTTGGATTATGAAAATGATATATCTTATAACATGTTAATTGTAATTCCTCAACCCTAGTTAACAAGAGTTGGTGCATTATTACATTACATTGTCATGATCACAAGAGATCATGTCTCAAAAACCCGATTAGTTTAGTAGCCTAGGATGTACTTGATGCATACATAAGATTTAAAATACATCATGAAATAAATAAAAACAACACTGTTTCCCCTTTAAACACACTTATATACATTGGTCTATCCCTGTAGGTTAATCATACTATACATCTCCGCATCCTGGAAAAAAATAAAACATTGAAAGGGGTGATCTCATATGCTCAGTAACGATAATAATATAGCGGAGACTCTCATAAAAAACATAAACATTTAAGGCAATGTGTAAGACTAAAACACAATCCTTTTAAGCATAAACATCAACATAATATGGTAATGATATATCACATAATTACATTTTCTTATTCAAATGGATATTCTACTAGTCGAATAGTCATATGTAATATCAATGCCTAATTTTATAATGAAGTATTTCAAAACGTCAGACATCATAACCACATTGTCAAGGCCTCGTGCCAAGACTTAAAATATGATTTTGTTAAGGCATTATTCCAATAGACTAGTTTATCTCATGAGACATACTGATGCATCAAGGAGTTATAGTGACTTCCACCCATTAGTTACTATGACTAATTCATTCCTCATCTTAAAATGATGAAACATAACAAAAGAATTTGTTTTAAAAAAATAATAGGAAAAGTTAATATTTTAACAATAAACCATGACTGATATAAATATAACACATCCACAGAAAAACATTTCACAATCAATAAAATATGTAAGATTTCATTACAGTAAAAAACCTTAATCAAGAATAAAAATGTATATTGATAAAAAATAAAATAATTAGTAAAAAGATTCCATATAAATATCCTATTTTTTATGAAATCCATTAAAAGTCTCACTATTTATCAAAAAGCTGTTGAAAATAGATTTTTGAATCAAAGTGTTCAATATCACATTGAAACATTTAAATGAAATTGTAATATTAAAACATTTATGTCCATATGAATATATCCTTTACACAATTTTTAAAACATGGAAATTAATGAGAATGATTTAGAATAATAAATCATCAAAACTTTTAAAATTACATTTTTGTTAGAGTTCCTAAATAAATGATACATGAATGAATAAAAATAATTGAGGTAATAAAAACAACATAATAGCAGGAGAAAAAATTTATTTATGATATACTATGTCAAAGTACAGTATGTACACCATATAAACGTGAATCAGTGCATAACAACCAAGAGGTCTCGATGGAATGTAAATTGAGATGAAATCCATTTTAAAGTCTACATCCTTAGGATAAGAATTAATCTATCAAACATTATGTATGAAAAATATAAATACAATCAATATGATTGAATATTCATTGGAAATTATTCGGAGTACATACACACATATTCTTGTAAAAACAACACAAATGACATGGATGTTAAAATCAACGAATGAAAATGGAGTTAAGAATTATGTTATCCAGATCATCTCGATGAAATGAGAATTTTTCAATGGAGGTATTATTTGAATAATATATATATACACACAAAGGGTATTTTAAATTACTAAATAAATAAATAAATATTTATTTCACACATAAGAGTGGCGCAAAATAATCAATGGTGTTTGCGTAAAACACAATGTGTGTAAATGGAATTAGAAATTAATTTACAGATTTGTTAACATACGAAAACTACACCCCATGAAAAAACGATCAAAAAATGAATATTTAAATACCCATAAATTAATGTATATTACACAAAGAATACAGTCATGGGCCGCACAAACACTACACAAAAGGAAATAGTGGAAAATAACATGAATCTCATGGGAATAAAAAAGTGAGATGAAAAACCATTACCTAGTAATTTTTCTAAGTATAGGGTAGGTTTTATTCATTTATAATGGTGAAATAATTGTTATTAAATTATTCAAGAAACTAATACATTAATATGATATAATATATGATCTTCTAATGTTGCTTTGTTAATGATATTTTAGCAGTATATTTTTTTGGTTGTTAACTGATTCATTTTACTTTATATGTTTTGTCACATAAGTACTATTTGTTTTAGATAGGATGTATTTGACTCATATACAAAATGATATTATGTTCTTAATAATTAATTTTAATCATCAATTGAAAATTATTCTAGAATGGTTACGATGGGGAACAAAATCGCATTGCATCCTGGAGACGGTAATGCATGCATACGCATGAGAGAAAATATCATTCTATTAGTGTTGAAATCATATGTAATTGAATGGTATATTATATATATAGAATTATTAACATGTTATATTTGTTATTTACATCATTTATACTCATTAATATATCAATCCATAAAATGAAATGTTGAATAACAACCTACACCATGACGTGGAGACAATAAGTTATACGTACGCACATATAGAGACTTTGTCATTCATAGGATGGATAGAATAATGAATATGGTTGTACCATATTTATAATAACATAATAGTATGTAGAAGGTACTGGGGTTATTATTTTTGTATGGATACAATAATGAATGAGGAATTGGAAGAAGAACAGAACATTGAACGGAGTGATGAAATTATTACATCTTCATTAGGTTCTTCCATTATATTTGATCAAAATGGATCCTTATGTGATATTTATGATAAAATTATTTCCTCTAGGATCAATTGATGGTAGTTGGAAATATATTTGAGCAAGGTTTGGCTGAGAAAAAATGCATTGGAGGTATGATTTTGATAGAATATAAAGTACCTTTTTATAAGAGAGGTGAGGGTCACATTGGGAAAAGCATGAAATATTAAATTATTATATAATCATATTCAGTGTATATTGGATCCCAAATGATTTATTTCTAGGATAAGGTAGGAATGGGTCCGAAAAATCTCAACCAATATGTTTTAGATAGGATTAGGTCACCATATTAACCTTATTTTTCATATTTTACTCTTTTTCAAATTGTTTAACTTTTACCAAGTATTCTTTTATTATTATAATAAATGGTTAATAAACAGAGTATAAAAATCCATTATTACCCCAAGTGGTTCAGTAATAAAATTTTTATCATTATATGGGTCCTTTTCTGATCGTAATTTTTTTAGGGAAATTATAACATTTAATAATATATTATTTGTTTTAAAACTAATTTATGTCAATTTTGACACTATTTAGTTTTTGGTTTCATTGAAAGTCAAAAAACATGATTAGTTAGAAACAAATAAATTAAATCAATATTATAATGAGATATTAATCTATAAAATTATTGTAATGACTCAAAACACTAAATTTAAATTTATTTTCATATTTATAATATCAATTGTTTTAATCTTCAATTTATAAGGTATTTATAACATCGTCATTGTGTCACAGATAAATTTTATTATATAATCTCTATGTATTATAAATAAAATATCATTATGTAGGAAATATTTTTATCTTTATAATGAGTATTTAATGTCTAATTTATCTTATGTATAACCCCATATTAAAAATTGTTTAGTTATTAAACATTGATTTTAACACTTTTATCTTTTCCTTAAAAATATTAATTACAAATGTACTAATCTAATTCAAGTTTATCAAAAGGATAATATATTATTACTAGGGTTGATTTTTTTTGAAATACACTTATCCAATAGAATTTGAACTTCTGTTAGGGTAATTGTAAAATCATTATTACCTTTAATTACCCAATTTATTTTAAACCGTGGTAAATAAAATTCAAAAGTTACTATTTGTAAAAAACTACATTCATCATTATGAACCAAATTTTAATTTCTGATGTCTATAATGTCTATTATACTTTTGAAATTCAATTGACCAAATTGAAAATTTATGTTTTATACAAATGTGAAGATGTTCTTAGATGGTGTGTAAAAGATGCTAAATGTTCAATAAAATATTATACATCTAATTTTATTATAAAATGACTCAAATGAATTAAATATATCATATATAGGCATTATATATCTCTTTAGACATAAAATATATTTGAATAAAATAAATATTTATTTAAATGAAAAGTATGTTTTAAACAATAACATAATGTTTTTCACTAATGATAATAAATTAAATTATTTTTAGAAAATTACCAAAACATCACCCAAAGTTAGTTTTGATATTCCAAATTCATATATGATGATTATTTTTCCCAATTCATAACATATTTTTTGTACTAATTAATTTAAAAAAATATTATCATTGTCAAAATTAAAATGTGGGTTTTTTAGAAGTAAAAACTATCAAAAGATTGATATGTGTTTATGTAAAATTTAAATTCAGAATTAACATCAATTAAAAAAATTGGATTATATTATAAAAATATAATCTAATTAATCATCAAAACCATTCAAATGTATAATATAACACACTGAATAATTTTTATTAAAAAAGATGTTTTCAATTAAAATTTAGTATTTTTAACAATTAATCAAAAAATAAATGTAATCAGAAAAGCCCAAAAAATTTATCCAAAATAAATTTTAATGTCCTTCCTATAAAAAAGAAATTTACATTGTCAAATTGAGTGTGTAAAATTTTTCAATATTGGATTCAAAAAGGTTTCTACATTAATATGCGATAAAACTGCATCTTTTTTAACATAATTACATTATCTAAAAAATTGAATTTGTTCTTATATTATGTCTACAAAACATAAAAAAAATGGATTTTAAAATTATATGGAGTATATAAAATTCAAAATGATGTTGATACTACTCATAACTATTTTTTGAACGGTTTTTTTGGAAAGATGGGGTGCACTCAAACTCAGTGTTGCGTCCAGTGCAAGATATTGAATAACATTAAAGAAAATAACATACTATTAAATCTTACGGTGTTACATTCTTCCCCCATTATGTAAATTTCATTCTTGAAATTTCAAAATTTTTCTTCTGAACATCATTGAATGTCCCACATTGGAAGAAGAGTAAATATAACAACCACATTAAAAGAAATAATGAAAAGTAAAAACGTCACTCAAGAAAACTCATACTAGGATACCATATAGGAAAACATGGAAGTAGAAGATATAATAAGTGTCATGTTCGGATGAAGAGTGATAGAAAACATGATCAGGATATAATTAACAGTAAGAAATCCACAAACTTGTTATAGGTTAATCAGTCATTAGTTTCCTAGATGTAAAAGTAAATGTACAAAGGTTTTTGTTTTATGTTCCATTTCATAATGTTGAGGTATTTTTTATGATATTATCAAAGAACATAAAGATAAATACTTAATTTTTATATAGAGTTTCATCATTTAATAAATTTCTACAACTAAAAATTATTTTCTCAAAATGATGAGTATTTCAAATGACTTAGTCAGAACTGATGCGCTAGAATCAACATCTAGAGAATCACATAATCCAGAAATAATGAACTATATATATTTTTTTCCTTTAGAGATTAACGAAAACCAAATGGTTAGTACAATATCAGATGATCCATAAAAAGTATAATCCTTTATAGAACAAATAATAATCATAATTTCCAAAATGAAACAATCAATACCCAATGTTCAATAATGAAAATTCAATAAACAATTTTCCTTAAAATCAATCAATATAATCCAAACAAGGATTAAAACCCAAAACTCAATAGAATTAACTGACATAGTATTTCAAATTATATCTTAATATTTATTTAAAAATAACATCAACTACTCTTAAAGTATGATACAAAAGTGTAATTAACACAATAAAATATTCTCTAGAATAGGTTAATAATTTCCATTAATAACCTAAATCTCTATAAAAAATAGATTATTACAAAAAAATCCATCATTACACCTCAATTTAAATCCCAAAGCATTATATTTTTCTTAGGCATATAGCATTCCCAACACAGAAAACGTCTTCCAAATTAACATTTTTCACTTAATCACCAAATCATTTTCCTATACTAAGGATTTCAATTTGATAAAATATAAGATCCCAAAAAAACATATTATTGATCAATAAAATCATTTAACTTAAAATAATTAGTGGCACTAACTTGAGACTTCACGTAGTATAGTGGTTTGAAATAAATCCCAGCGGCAATTTGGTTGTGGGTTCGATTCTCGCATATCTGTCTGATGTGATGGTTTGTCACACAGTCTGCATGTTTTCATTTTTCAAAATCTATATTTTATAACATTTCCCAAATTAGATAAATTTCTCAAAATAACTATAACATAATTTAACCACAAATGTTATCTCAAATCTCATATTTTCATCGCAAAAAATTATAACTTGTAATTGCCTCAAATTCAAGGATCATATAAACCAAAATGGTTCTTTGTAACATTATCCTCAAAAGAAAAGATAATTATCTCTCAAATATAATTTTCACATAACAAACTGCAGGGTTACCAATACATGAGAAATGTCTTCCAATGTAATTCTATCAACAAAGGGAATTAATACTTTTAAAATTTTCTCCAAGCCATTGTTTCAACATAAGTTCTTCCCTGACCTGGGGATTATCTAATAGAATAGGGCATTGACCTGAGTGATGACAAGGTGCCCTAACATAATGGTAAATGATTATAAATAAAGTATTTGGATCATTTTTACTTTCTTCTATTGTACTCTTAAATTTTCCTCAAAAATTCCTTAATTTATGTCCTTCTTTTCCACACATAATGAATTTATTTGTTCCATTGAGACAATTTACTGGGTGTCTCCTTCCATATTTCCATCATGATGGAAATTGGGCATTCTTTTCTCCATGTCCTCCACTGTTGTATCTCGTACCATTCCCCGTATTTTACTTCATTGATGATTTTTGGAGTTCTTTAATATATATATATATTTATCATATTTTTGGAAACATACTTTAGCATGAACATGATATATTTTAGGCTTATCAACATTCCATTTATTTTATCATTTCCACCATCATTCCCACCTTGTAAATCATGTTCAACGTTACTATAACCTCCTTAGAATCCAACCATTTACTAAAACCAGAAAGCAAAATATGTTTAACAATAGTCCTAAAATCATTTAGAAAATATCATGACACCTTATTTTCAATATAAAAATCATTAGGATTATCCATGTTTATTTATTATAATCTGACATTAAAATCCATAAAATAAGATTGTAAAAAATGTGAATTATCCTATACATATCACCTAGGAGTGTTGTAACCAAGAGTACAACAATGCCTGTTATCGTGCACCCGTTCCTATTCGAGTGTAGCTCGAAGAGGTGCTTTGGGGATTTACCCTAAGTTACATCTATTCCAGAGTTGCCTCTACCTGCTCGTATCCATACATTAATGTATTGATTTGAATTTCCACATAATATTTACATTACTAAAGAAATTTCATGTTATTTTATACAAATCCTCACTGTCTATCTTAATGTAGTGTCTGATAATAAATGTTTTTCTAAATCTATCTTCCAATTTTTGTACCATACTTTCTTTGATTCCAACTGTAATGGCCCGATCTAAGTTACCCAAAGTCAGTGCATTATTAGATTAAATTGGATGATCATAAGAGATTAAATCTTGATAGACTGATTAGTTTACTAGTATTCTAAGTTCTAGATACATACATTAATTTTACATTATATCATGAAATAATGAAAAACAACCTTACGTCCCCTTTGAACAGAATTATATCCTTTGGCCTTTAATGGAATTTTAATAATCACATTCTTCTTCCCATCATGTGAAAAATAAAACATTGAAAGGGTGAACTCAGATGATTAGTAATGGTAACAATAAAGGAGAATCTCATAAATAAGTATAAACATTTAAGTCAATGCATGAGACTAAAACACATTCCTTTTAAACATAAACTTTAGAATAACAAGGAAAAGATAAATCAAATAATTCCATTTACTTCCTCGCAAGGATATTCTAGCAGTCTAATAATCACATGAAATATTAATAGATAATTTCATAATGAAGGAATTCATAATGTTGGACATCATAATTACATAGTCAATGCCTCATTCCAAGACTACAAATATGATTTTTTCATGGACTCCTACCAAGACACTTGTTTGTACCATGATACATACCCAGGCATCGAGGAGCTATAACAGGCTCCACCCATCACATATTATGTCCAATTCATTACTCATATGAAAATGTTGAAACATAACATAATCATTCTTATGAAAACAAGCATAGTAGATGTTAAAATTTTAACCATAAACCATTAATGGTACAAAAATAAAACATCCGTAGTCAATCCTGTCACATTCAATACAAGATGGAATGTTTTATTATAATAAATCAACATAATTCAAGATTAATTAAGGATATTGATATAGATGATAATAATAAGTACAACTATTTGAGAGAAATATCCCTTTTTCTTGTAAACATTTAAAAGTCTCACTATTTATCAAGAAGCTATTAAAAATAGATTTAGGAATCAATGTTTCCCAAACCACATTGAAACATATAAAATGAATTTTATTCTTAAAACATTCATCTAAATATAAATAAATCCTTAACACCATTTTTAAAACAAGGAAATTATTGAGATTAATTTAGAAGAATAAATCTTTAATAAATTTAAAAATATATTTTAGTTACAGTTCCTAAAAAAATGAGAGACGCTTGAAAAAAATTAATTGATGTAATAAAATCATTATAATATCATGAAAATAAATGGATTAATGATATTCTATGACAAAGTAATGTATGTACATCATATAAATGTGAATTGGATCCTAACAACAACGAGTTCTCCATGGAATGTAAATTGAGATAAAATATCTTCTAAAGACTGTATCATTAGGATAAGGGTTAATCAATTACATAATTATGTTTGGAAATTATAAATACACTCAATATGATTGGATATTCCATGTAAATCAAACAGAGGACATAATCATTTATTCTAATAAATACTACACAAATGACTTGGATGTTTAACTCAATGAATTAAAATTCAGTTAAGATTACTCTTATCATGTTCATATCGATGAATTGAGAATTCGTCAATTGAGTGATTATGTGTATCAAAAGTATATATGATCAATGGGGAGTGTGAAATACTAACTAAATAAATAAATAGTGATTTAACACATAATATTTTAGTAATATAATCTATGATGTTAGCATAAAACCAAATGAGTAGAAATCGAAATTAAAAATTCCCTTACCGATTTTGTAACTTACGAAACATAAATGCCAATAATGATGGATCATTCAATGGAGATGTAAATTCCCATAAATTAATTAATATATATTAAATAAGGAATATAATAATGGGTAGTACAAACACCAAAAAAAAGTTAATAGTGGAAATATATAATGAATCTCATTGGAATAAAAAGTTAAATGAATAACCTTACCTTGTACTTTTCCATTGTAGAGGGTACGTTATACTAATGTATAATGGTGAAATGAATGTTATTAAATTATAAATTAACCACATGCATATATATGATATCATATATGTTCTTCTAATATTGATCTGTTAATTATATTTTAGTAGTATAAATGTTTTGGGTCTTACCTGATTCATTTTCCATTATATACATTGTTATGTAAGTAATGTTTTTAAGGGATATGATGTATTTTATTCATATCCATAATGATATTAAGTTCATAAAAATTATTTCTAATCATCAAATGAAAATTATTCTTTAATGGATATGATGGGGAATAAAATACCATCGTATGGTGGAGAGGGTAAGCCGTACATACGCACGAGCGACAATATCATTCAATTAGTGGTGAAATCATATGTAATTGGATAGTATATTATATATAAATAATAATTAAAAACATATAATTATTATTTAAATATGTTATACTCATTTTTATTCCAAACCAAATAATGAATTGTTGAACAACAAACTACACCACGATGTGGAGACGGCAAGTCACACGTACGCCCGTATGGTGACTTTGTCATTCATATGATGGATAGATTAATTAATATGTTTGTAACATATTTATAATAACATCACATAATGTATATGTTTCTAGAGTTATTTTGTTTTGGAAACTACAAGGACTGATGAAGTGGAAGTAGAAATGAACTTTCAAAGAGGTGATGAAATTATTATATCTTTTTCAGGTTCTTCATTTTGATTTGGACAAAATGTATCATTAGGTTGGATTTATAATCAATGTGAAGACTCTATATTAAATTAAGGGTAGTTGGGAATATATTTTAGTTGGGGTGGGCCAAGACAAATGTATTTGGAGGTGTTATTCTCATAGAAGGGGAAGTACCATTTTAGAAGATAGGTGAGGGTCACTTTGGGAAAATCATGAAATATTAATTTATTATAGAATCATATTCGGTTTATAATGGATCCAAAAAAAATTATTTCGAGGCTAAGGCATGTATGAGTAGAAAATAGCTAACCCAATAGGTTTTATATAGGTTTAGGTCACCAAATTAAACTCATCTTTTAGATTTAACTCTTACATAATAATTTTATCTTTTACCAGGCAGTCTTGTATTATTATTATAAATGGTTAATAATCAAACTATAAAAATAAAATATAATCCCAAGTGGATAATTAATGAAATATATATCATTAAATGAGTCCTTTTGAGGTATTGTAGATTTTTATGAATTTTAACACGTTTAATAATATAGTAATTTCTTTTAAAACTCCTTTATTCCAATTTTGACACTATTTGGTATTTTTTTTTATAGTAAAAATCATGATTACTTTGAACCAAATAAATTAAACCAATCCTAACATGTAATATTAAAAATGTAAATTAGTTTAATTCCCCAAATGTATCAATTTAAATTTATTTGGATATTTATAATATCAATTATTTTAACCATTCATTTATAAATTAATTACTCCAACATCATTGTATCATAAATAAATTAAATTATTTAATGTGTAAAAATTATAAATGAAATACCATTATGTCGTAAATATTTTTACCTTTATTATGAATATTTGTAGATCAATTTATTTTATGTATAACCCCATATTAAATTTTTTTTGGTTTTTACAAATAGATTTTAACACTTCTAACTCTTCCTTAAATAAAATAATTATAATTTTCCTAATCTAATCCAAGTGGATAAAAAGGATCATATTTTATTCCTAAAGTATATTATGGAGTAAATAAACTTAAAAAATAGAATTAATACTTTTTTTACGGTAATTAGAATATCAATTTTACCTTTAATTACCCTATTTACTTTTAACGGTGGTGAATAAAATTCAAACATTAGTATAAAAAAAATTCACCCTATTGAAGCAAATTTTAAATACTGATGTCAATCATGTCTCATATATTTTTGAAAATAAATTCATAGATACAGTAAAATTATGGTTTATACCAATTTGAAAATGTACCTAGATGGTGGGTAAAAGAGGTTAAAATGTTCAATAAAATTTTATACATCAAATTTTATTATAAAATTACTCCAATGATTTAAGTTGAATTTATATAGGTATTTGGTATCTATTTAGACTTAAAATAAATTATATATATTTATATGATTATTTAAATAAAAATTATGTTTTAAACAATAGCACAATGTCTTCAGTATTCATAAAATATCGTATGTTTTTAGAAAAATACAAAAAATTCCCCCAAAGATAATTTTTATTTTCCAAATTTAAAAATGAGGTATTTTATACCAAATTAAAAACATATTTGTTGTATTAATTAATTTAAAAAATATATTCTCGTTGTCAAAACCAGAAAATGATTTTTTTATGAGTAAATACTA
Source organism: Viscum album (assembly GCA_963277665.1). Taxonomy (NCBI): domain Eukaryota; kingdom Viridiplantae; phylum Streptophyta; class Magnoliopsida; order Santalales; family Viscaceae; genus Viscum; species Viscum album. Next base: position 42,305,943 of record OY728123.1, read on the forward strand.
TCATAAGATTGATATGTGTTTTGGTAGAATTTTAATGTAAAATTACATCCAATGACCAAAATTAGACTAAGTTATAAAAATAAAATCAAATTATATTTCAAAACCATTCAAATTAATAATTTTTAACTCTAATCTATTTTGATTAAAAAAGTTGTTTTCAATTAATGTTTTTTACTTTTCACTTTTCATCAATATATGAAAATTATCACAAAAGAACCGAAAATTAATCCAAACTACATTTTTATTTCCCTCTTATAAAGAATAAGTTCAATTCAAAAAATTGAATATATAAATATGTAAAATATTGTATATAAAAATGTTTTTCTATTAAATGGTTGTAAAACTACATTTTTCAGAAAAATAATTTTTTATCTGAAAAATTGAATTTGTTCTTATATTATGTCTATGAATCACATAATATGGATGTTAAAATTATAAGAAGTATATAAAATTTAAAATGAAGGTAAATATATTCATAATTGTATTTTGAACATTTAGTTTGGTAAGTCGTGGTGCACTCGATCTTGGTGTTATGTGAAACATAAGTTGTAGAATTATATTAAAGAAAATAACATGATATGAAATTCTGGGGAGTTACATTAATGACTATGATTAAAATTAAAGGTTCCGATTTCATGATATTATTCCTCCAATAATAAACTAGGTTATGCAATATTATTATTGGTATCCTCATAGGATGGGTATTCATGATGTGGTTATTTTTTCCTATAAAACACCTAGGTAACTATTTTTTTAAACTAATTAATGTTTTTCTATGTGTCAGTTATGTCATTTCAAATAACTCAATCATAATGATGTCATTTGGGTCCACCAATGTAATTGGTTTAGGATGATTTATTCATGTAAAATTCCCCATCAGCTCCTGCATATGTATTGTAGGATACAACAAATCCTTTTCTATATTTCCTCCATTCTTATTGGAATTGGAACCTCTTCATGTGAACATTTTTCAACTAATTATTTTTTTTGGAAGAGTAAACCCTAGTGGAACACCGACTATAATATAATTTTAGTTATAATTATATCTAGATAATTCCAGATAATTACATAGAAACTATGTCACATATGATAGTAATTATAATTCCCCAATCCCAGTTACCCAGAGTCGGTGTATTATTACATAACATTTGCATGATACAAGGAATCATGTCCTGGAACACCGATCGGTTTAGTAGCCTTGGTATTACTAGATACATACATATGATTTACATTATATAATGAAATAAAAAATAAAAAATGTGCCTCTTTTTAACACAATCATATCCCTTATACTATCCCATCAGGTCAGACATAATATACACATTCTCATCCTGGGAAAAGTAAAACATTGAATGGAGTGAGCTCAGATACCCATTAAAGATAACAATATCGGGAAAAAATTCATAATTATGCATAAACATTTAAGGAAATGTGTAAGATTAAAACACAAGATTTTTTAACACAAAAATGAGAATAATATTGGAAAGATAAATCAAATAATTCCATTTACTTATTAACATGGATAATCTACTACTCGAATAATCACATGTAATATCAATATCCAATTTCATTATGATGGAATGCATAATACCGGACATCGTTACCACATAGTCAAGGACTCATTACAAGACTAAAAATATGATTTTTAATGTCCTTATGCCAAGAAATTAGTTTGTCCCCTGAGTCTTACTGATGCATCGGGGAGAAATAGTGGGCTCCACCCATCACATACTATGTCAAATTGATTCTTTATATTAAATGGATGAAATAAAACATAAAAATTCATATTAAAAATAACATATAAAATGTTAATAATTTAACCATAAACCATGAATTGTATAAAAATTACACATCCATAGTCAAACATATCACCAAACAGTCAATACAATATGTAAGATTATATCATAATAAATCAACATCAAACAAGTTTAAAATCAATCAAAAGATGTGGACATGGATAAAATCAAAACCATTTGACAGAAATATAGATTTCTATTTTGAAATAATAATAATGTCATATAATTATAAAATAATGAATTTATTTTGAAAATATTCTTCTAATCATTTATGGGAAACATTGAAGATGTTATAACAGTAGAAAATAGCCTCACTCACCGTATAAGTTATGAAAACCTTCTTTCTTTAATTTTGTCGAAAAGGTTTTCAAGGACCTTGTTTTGAAAATGACAGAAATATTCATTTATAAAAATTCTATAAAATGTCAAAAAAAATTGTATAAAATACTTTAACCCATAATCTAGAAAATAGTAATAATGTTTTGACATACATTTTTAAGAAACATGGATGTATATGATAAAGAGGTCTCAATAGATACTCACGTATAAACAACCTCAGAAAATGAAGAGATTATAGAATTAACACATACCATGTACATTTCCTTGAACGAGGGAATGTTAAACTCATTTATAAAAGATAAATAATTGTTATTAAATTATAAAAGAAAAAAATACATAAATATGATATCATATGTAACTTCTAATATTGCTTAGTTAGTAATATTTCTTTAGTACCATTGATTCGGGTGTTATGTGATTTGTTTTACTTTATATGTGTGGTTACGTAAGCCATTATTGTTATGGATATAATGAATTTGATTCATATCCTGAATGATATTATGTTATTAGACATATTATTTATCATAAAATGAATATTATTCATGAATTGTTATGATGGGGAATGAATTTCATCGTGTTCATGGAGACAGTAATCTGTGCGTACGTACAAGCAACAATATCATTCAATTGATGATGAAATCGTATGTAATTGGATTTTATATCATATATACAGAATCATTAACATTTTATATTTATTATTTACATCAATTTTACTCATTAGTATTCCCATAAAAATAATGAAGTGTTTGAATAACCAACTACACCACAACATGGAGACGGTAAGCCATACATACGCATGTATGGTGACTTTTCATTCATAGGATGTATAGAACAATGATTATGGTTGTAAAATATGTATAGAACATCATAATATGTATAAGTTACTAGAGTTATTATTTTGGTATAGAATCCTCAAACAATGAGTTGGTGGACGAAGAAAAGAACATAGAAAAAGGTAGTGAAATTATTACCTCTTCCTCAGGAGCTTCCTTTTGAGTTGATCAAAAGATCTCCATAGGTTGGATTTATGATAAATGTAATTCCTCTAGTTAAAATTGAGAATATTTGGGAGGATATTTTAGTAGGCATTGGCTAAGACAGATGGCTTTGTAGGTGTTATTTTAAGAGAAGGGGAAGTAACATTTTATAAGAGAGGTGAGGGTCACTTTAGGAAATGAATGAAATATTATTTTATTAAACAATCATATTAGGTTTATAATAACTCAAAAATGATTTATTTTTAGGCTAAGGTGGGGATGAATCTTAAAACCCTCAACAAATAGGTTTAAATTAGGTTTAGGTCACCATATTAACCTTATCATTTAGAGTTTACTCTTAGGGAAATAATTTAACACTTACCATGTATTCATGTATTATTATAATAAAAGGATATTAAACATACTATAAAAATCCAAGAGAACCTCATGTGGTTCATTATTAATGTATTTAACCATATCTATGTCATTTGGATGATCCTAATATTATTAAAAATATTATATCAATAAATAATATATTATTTATTTTCAAAACTCATTAATGTTTATTTTGACACTATTTGTATTTTTTTTCTAACAGTCATTACATATTTATCAATTCAAAAAAAATATATTAAATCAATCCTAACATGTCATATTAACCAAGAAAATTTCTGAAACTTATCATAAGACTCAATTTGGATATTTATAATATCAATTATTTTAATCTTTCATTAATAATGTAATTACTGCATCATCATTGTATCATAAAAAATAAATTATTTAATGACTAAAATTTATAAATAAAATATCTTTATATAGTAAATATTTTTTTATTTTCAATTAATACTTATTTTCAAATTTATCTTATGTATAACACTATATTAAAAATGGCTTTGTTATTAAACATGGAATTTAAAACTTTTAACTCTTCTTGAAATGTTATAATAATAATTATCCTAATCTAATCCAAGTGGAACAAAAAATAATATTTTTTTCTTATAGTTGATTTTGGTCGAAAAAAACATTTTCAATGTAATTTGTATATGTGTTAGTGTAATTAAAATTTCATTTATACATTTAATTAAGCAATTTACTTGTAACCGTGGAAAATAAATGTCAAAAATTACTATTCAACAAAAAAAATATTTTTATCTTATTAAACCACATTTAACATACTGATGTCAACAATGTCTCTGAATTTTCACATTGAATTCACAGAATGGGTAAAATTGTGTTTTATGCAAATTTTCCAATTCGCCTAGAAGGCGGGTAAAAGACTATAAAATGATCAATAAAAGTTTATATATCTAATATTATTATAAAATGTTTCAAATTAATTACATTGAACATATATATGTATTATGTATCTATTTTTACCTACTATAAATTTTAATAATATAACTAATTACATAAATAAAAGGATGGTTTTAAAAAATAACACAATGTTTTCCACTATTCATCAAAAATTGAATGATTTCACAGAAATACAAAAAATTCAACCTAAGCTAATTTTGATATTATGAATCCAAAAATGTATTCCATTTTGAAAAATAAAATTTATATAATTTCAAGAAGTGTATTTTACTAATCATAACCGCTAGTTTGATAGGTCATGTTGTGTTAAAACTCCATGTCGTATACAACAAAGTCTATTTCATTATTAAATGTGAAACGTACAATGAAATCTTGGGGTGTTACATTCTACCATACTTCAAATAATTTAGTCCTTTAAATTTCTATAATATTATTGCTTTAAAAGATTTTTGTGGTTTTTCATCATAATTTTCTCAAGTTCCCATGTTTCCTCTTCCATCTTGTGATTTTTCTATTGAACATTCCCCAGACGTGTAACGACCCAAAATTTCATTAATGGAAAATCCCTCTTGATCAAGTTAAATGTTTCTTTATGAAAAATGTTTTTATAAGATGTCAACTTCTTTAAGTTTTACGTTATGATTTGTGACCGTTACTTTTATAGCCGTTGAACAGTGATCATCTGGGTAGTTTAAATATAAGGCTTTAACGAAACCATTTTTACTCAGACAAAGGAAGCGATGGCATCATCCAGTAGAATTGCCCCTTACGAAGCCCATTTGTCGGAGCTCGGAAAGGAGGTGGCGTCTTTGGGCTTTTCCCTTGACCAAGCCCAAGCTGAGCTTCATCAAGTCAAGCTCGAACGTGATCGTCTACGGGAAAAATGGAAGTTGATAGAGATTACCACTCGAGCAATGTTATCCGAGAAACCCCAAGAGTCTGTCACCATCGCACACCTTACCCTTAGGTCTTATGCGGCTATTTTAAGGGGTTATGTAACAAATAAGTAGCACCATGTTCATGTACATTATTTTTTTTATATAATAATAAATATAATTTCTAGTCATTTTTGATGCATTGTAATTAGTTTTTAAAGTACAAATGATGTTTTTAGTTATTATTTAATTAAGAATTATATTTTATTAAATTAAAGGATTTTTGAATTAAATAATATTTTAATAAAATATTATTATTAATATTAAATTAATTTTTATTAAATATAAATGATCTTATAATTTTATGAATGCAATTAATTTTTTTATTAAGGTTTGAAAGCCATTTCTGTCAAAACCCGTGAATTTTTTATAAATGTCGGTTTTTATTTTAAAAGTAAAAATTCACATATTTAGAAAATTATTTAGATAAAATAAATATTATTTTTGGAATCAGGACGTCGAAATTATCCAACGGTGAATTTTTCATAATTTTCTGAGACAGTCAAATTTTTGGGTAAAAATTAAATACCATTTAAATATATAATGTGTTTTATGACATCATAATGACCCATTGGTGATGTAATAAAATACCATAATCCTTATGTTCGGCCAATATGTGATTTATCATTAAAATAATGAGGTTTTTGGTTTGTTTGACTCACTTTTCAAATCATTAATTGAGCCCTCAAGACTTATTCAACACTTTGCCTTTTTAAATTAATTTCCATGGGAGTGTGACTCACCTCCACATAAGCAACCCTAATTTTTTAATAAGTTCGGACCTTGGACTTGTAAAATATTGTTTTCCTCTTTCCTTTTCCAGAAACCATGGGCAAATACCATGGGATGGTTTGTGGTTTGGATCATTTTAATATAAGGGGTCCCAAACCTAAATAATAAAGAATTCTCTCACCTTTCCTATATAAACCCACCCAAGCTCCCACTTCCTCCTCACTCAAAGCCCTTGAAGTTCGTCCAACCTCTGCCCCACTCTCTCTAGAATCCTCTCAAGGTTCCCCAAGCTCCCAAGAAGCCTCTCACAAGACTCTCTCTAGCCTTTGGAAGCACACTTCCAAGTAAGGGTTTTTTCTTCCTTTCTCATTTTTGTCAATTTTCTTTAAGTTGTATTGCCCTTCTTAATTTCATTTATGATTGGTGGGGTATGGTTTCGCACCTCTCCCATACTGCCCTCTTATTGTTTGAATTATGGGAGACCCCTTTCTCTCTCATTAAATGCCTCCCATGTACACCCGTTACTATGCCGAAATTCCGAAAGGAACCTTTTTCTCCTCTTCTATATTCAAGCAATACTTTTGTATCATGAATATAAATTCCTTTTCAATTGTTGGGACATGTATCTATATGACCTTCTTACTGTCCATTACATGTAAATATGATGAGGAACCCCTTTCTCTCTCATCATCCTTTTTTATGAATTCTTATGTCACGCCGTTACGCTGCCAAAATCACACCGATTTTCTAAGCCAATATCATTGTGTAGTGAATACCATGCCCATTTCTCCATCAAGGGTATTCACCTTTATGCACGTTTACTTATTGATTGTAAAGTTTCACGTATTAATTCCACATTCCTTTATCGTGGAATAAATGATTATGTTTTATGAATCCATGTTTTATGATCCATGTGGCACACTTATGCATGAAATGAAATGTTTAAGAAGGGTGCGCCCTGATAGCGCTCCAATGCATTGGGTAAAGTATAGTATCATGATACGTCATGTGCAATGAGTGTTTATTCATGCTTATTCAAGTGCAACGAGGGTTTACTCGTGCTTCAAGTGCAATGAGGGTTTACTCATGCTCCATGTGCAATGAGCCTTGGCTCATGCTAATTCAATGTTAAGTGTTGTTGCCACATTTCCATGCTATGATTATCATGCTTTATCATGCCTTTATGTTCATGTTTCTATTATGCTCTATTGATATTCCTATTTCCTAACATGTATTGTACTCCTCATGTTATTCATTGTGTACTCCCTTACTGGGCTTTATAGCTCACCCTTTTCTTATGCATGTCCTCAGGTTATCCCATGCAATGCTAAGTACGAAGGAATGTAGTGGTCATGTAAAGGAAGTTTTCAATAAGGATGTTGTATTTTAAGTTTAAAGTTTTTATGTAATGATCCTAAGCCCCAAAGACACTAAACCTCTCCAACTTCTTTTTTGTATCAAGTGAAGTTTTATGTAATAAAGCATGTTTAAGTTGTGATAAAAAGCAGGGTTGTCATAGTTGGTATCAGAGGATAGGTTTAGTTATTTTTGGGATTAGGAAACCCTAGTAAAGCCTTAGATACAAGACTAAGCATAATAAAAACATCCCTAAGTTTTGGTAAATACTAAGTAAGTGTTTTATCAAACAAATACATCCCTGTCTGGATACGAGCAGGTAGAGTCGGCTCTGGCACAGATGTATCCTAGGGGTAAAACACGAAAACACCGCTTTGAGCTAGACTCGAACGGGAACTGGTGCACGACAACGGGCCTTGCTGCACTCTTGGTTACGACACTCCCGGGGGATATGTTTTGATAAATTCACAATCTTAGTATGAACCCTTATTAAGGGAAAAATGCCCCTAAGAATATATGTTAGAAGGAAGATCATGAAAAGCCTGGATTGAATCCTATAGACTCATGAGTTAAAGAGATTAAAGTTTATTTATAAGTCATAAACTTTTGTCTTTGGATTACCCTTTATGTGTTACCCCTAACATTCCTTTTATTCCAGCCAATGGCCGGTAATAGGAGAACTCGGGCTAACAACCGTTGTGAAGATCAGTGTGATGATTGTACCAATGAGATGCCCAATCCAATGGGAGCGGGAATCGCGAACTTTGTCACGCTTCTCTCTCAGCTAACTCAAGTTTTGAATAGAAACACTGGTCAAGAGGAACGTTCAACCCCCCCTAAGAAAGAACAAGTCGCTATTGAAAGCTTCATGAGACAAAGGCCTCCTACTTTTAGTGGATCATCTGATCCCACGATTGCTGAACAATGGATCAACTCCATTGAAATGATATTCTCCATCCTCCAATGCTCTGAAAAAGAGAAGGTTCTCCTGGCGGCTTATCGTATGGAGGGTGAAGCTGATCAATGGTGGACGTTGATCAAAAATACGAAGTCTGAGGAGGAGATCGAGGCTTTGGAATGGAAGGTATTCCGGAAGATGTTTTTCGATAAATATTTTCCACACACCCTCCGTCTTAAGATGGAAAGGGACTTCCTTTCCCTCAAGCAGAAAGATGAGGAATCTGTGGGAGCGTACGAGGAAAACTTCACAAGGCTTGCACGATACGCTTCCGGCTTTGTCGTTACCCCCGAATGCAAGGTTGACCGCTTCTTTGGTGGGCTGAAGCCTAGCTTGCGGAAAGCATTAGCGATCCGTGACTTCGACGGCTATGAGGAAATTGTCCGATGTGCCCTCAAGGTTGAAATGGAGATCGGAGAATCACAGGGGTATCATGGGGAAAAGAAGCGGAAGGTGGACTTCAATGCTGGTGGTCCGATGGATAAATCCAACGGCGCTAAGAAATTCCAGCACCCCACTTGCCAAAAGTGTGGAAAGAAGCACCCTGGAAATTGCCTTAGGGGGACAAGAAAATGCTTCAAGTGTGGAAGAGAAGGGCACCTAGCTGTTAACTGTCAGCAAGAAGGACCCGCGGCTGCGACGGAGGGGAGGAACGCTCCGTTCGAACCTCAACGTGTTGTTCAATGCTTCAAATTCAAAGAACCGGGTCATTTTGCGAATCAGTGCCCTAATCCAAGGGTTATCGGAGGCAATCAACAACCTCCAAGACAGCAAGGAAGAGCTTTTGCCATCACTTCTGCCGAAGTGAACCCCGACAACGAAGTGGTGACAGGTACGCTAGTTATTCATTCAAGAATAGCGAACGTACTTTTTGATTCAGGTTCTACGCATTCTTTTATATCTCAAAAGTTTAGTAGAACAATCCATGCACCACCACAAATCATGGAAGTAAAGATGTCGGTGAGTACGGAAAATGGGGAAATCATTGAATCCCATGAGTTTAAGTCCTCCCCTGTTATAATTTGTGGATTGAATTTCCTGGCGAACCTCGTCATACTCCCTTTGGTGGAATTTGATGCAATTCTTGGCATGGATTGGCTTTCCTTATATAGAGCCAACATAAATTGTCGGGAGAGGGAAATCACACTCCATATGGAGAATCGACCCCCGATTCTTTACAAGTGTCAGGAGGAAGATGAATCTCCTTTAGCTCCATCATCTCAAGCATGGATATTACTGCCTTATGAGCATGCATATCTGGCTCAGATGATTGAGTCCAAGGAAGAAACCACCCTTGAAGAAATGCCTATTGTGAGGGAATTCGCTGAAGTATTTCCCGAGGAACTTCCAGGTCTTCCTCCAAGAAGAGATGTTGAGTTCTCAATTGAACTTATACCTGGGGAGCTACCAATATCCAAGACTCCATATAGAATGGCTGTGGTTGAGCTTGAAGAACTGAAGAAACAACTACAGGAGAATCTGGATAAAGGGTTTATACGCCCATGTGCATCACCATGGGGTGCACCAGTCCTCTTCGTCAAGAAGAAGGATGGGTCAATGCGGCTTTGCATCGATTATCGTGAACTTAACAAAATCACGATAAAGAACAAGTATCCTCTCCCAAGAATCGATGACTTGTTTGATCAGCTGCGTGGAGCACAATACTTCTCCAAGGTCGACTTGCGGTTGGGATATTATCAAGTAAGGGTGAACAAGGAAGATATCCCCAAGACTGCTTTTCGTACAAGGTACGGGCACTATGAATTCATAGTAATGCCTTTTGGACTCACAAATGCTCCAGCAATATTCATGGACTTGATGAATAGAGTCTTTAGAGATTACCTAGATAAATTTGTGGTAGTCTTTATAGATGATATTCTAATATACTCCAAAACCAAGGAGGACCATGAGGAGCATTTAAGAACTGTACTGGAGACTTTGCGCAAGGAGAAGCTCTATGCCAAGTACAACAAGTGTGAGTTCTGGTTGAAGGAGGTCTCATTCTTGGGCCATATCATCACAAGCAATGGGATATCTGTGGACCCCTCCAAAACAGATGCAATTGAGCGATGGCCGAGGCCAACATCTGTAACTGATATCCGTAGCTTCTTGGGGTTAGCTGGATATTATCGACGATTTGTGAGAAACTTCTCACGATTGTCTAACCCTCTTACCAAGCTAACTCGAAAGGGAGTAAAGTTTGCTTGGAGTGATGAATGCGATGAAAGCTTCAAGGAGTTGAAAAGGAGGCTTATCACTGCACCTGTGCTCACTTTACCCATAAGTGGGGAGCTTTTTGTGGTATTCAGTGATGCTTCGAAGAAGGGCTTAGGATGTGTGCTGATGCAGAATGATAAAGTGATATCCTATGCCTCAAGACAGTTGAAAATCCATGAGCGAAACTATCCAACACATGATCTGGAGTTGGCGGCGGTAATCTTTGCCTTGAAAATCTGGCGGCATTATCTCTATGGAGAGAAATGTGAGATATATACTGACCACAAGAGTCTTAAATATATATTCACACAGAAAGAGCTTAATATGCGCCAGAGAAGATGGATAGAGCTCATAAAGGATTATGACTGTTCAATACATTACCACCCTGGGAAGGCGAACAAGGTGGCGGATGCCCTATGTAGAAAGGATCCAGCAATTCTATCAATGATGAGAATTGAGAAGGATCCAATCTTCTTGGACTTGATGAAGATGGACGTGGTAATCATAAAGAAGGGAACATCATCAATCCTTTCAAAAATGATTGCTCAACCATCTCTTTTGGAAAGGTTAAAGGATGCTCAAAAGGATGATGTGAGAATCCAAGAAAAAGTGGAAGCTATCAAAAAGGGAAAATCCTCAGAGTTTAATGTTAGTGAAGAAGGAATTGTGCGGTTTGGGAAAAGACTATGTGTTCCATCAAGTTCAGAGCTGAAGAAGGAACTTTTGGATGATGCACATAGTTCAAATTTCTCTATTCACCCAGGGAGCACAAAGATGTATCGAGATCTCCGAGAAAACTTTTGGTGGGATAATATGAAGAAGGAGATCGCCGAATATACATCAAAGTGCCTGGTGTGTCAGCAAGTGAAGGCAGAGAGGCAGAAGTCTAAGGGGATGATGCAACCATTGCCCATACCAGAATGGAAATGGGAGAACATCACCATGGACTTCGTCACTGGACTTCCAAGGACATCCAAAAGCAACAATGCAATCTGGGTTATTGTGGATCGTCTTACAAAGACTGCACACTTCATTGCTATTCGAGAGGATTTCTCTTTGGATCAACTGGCACGGATATATATCAGGGAAGTGGTACGGTTGCATGGAGTACCACTATCTATTGTGTCGGACCGAGATCCAAGATTTACCTCTATGTTTTGGAAGAGTCTTCAACATGCTCTGAATACTGAACTGAACTTCAGTACGGACTATCATCCTCAAACTGATGGCCAATCCGAGCGGACTATCCAAACACTTGAGGATATGTTGAGAGCGTGCTCAATGGACTTTAAAGGAGGATGGGATCAACATCTTCCTCTAGTTGAGTTCTCTTATAATAATAGTTTCCACTCGAGCATCCAAATGGCACCATATGAAGCCCTGTATGGGAAAAGGTGCATAACACCGGCATGTTGGGATGAGGTCAGTGAACGTAAGCTGCTTGGACCAGAAATGGTCGAAGAAATGGTGGAGAAGGTGAAAACCATTCAGCAGCATATCAAGGCAGCCCAAAGTCGACAGAAGAGTTATGCAGATAATCGTCGACGAGACCTTGAGTTTAAAGTCGGAGACATGGTGTTTTTACGCATATCTCCGTGGAAGAAGGTCATGAGGTTTGGAAAGAAAGGGAAGTTAAGTCCAAGGTACACCGGCCCCTTCGAGATTCTTGATCGTGTTGGGGCTGTGGCCTATCGACTAGCACTTCCACCTACTATGGCCAAGGTGCATGATGTCTTCCATGTATCCCTCTTAAGGAAGTACATACTAGACCCTTCACATGTACTCTCTTCTGAGGTGGTACAATTAGAAGACGATCTTTCTTATGAGGAGAAACCAGTGAAGATCTTGGATCGTAGAGAAAAAGTTCTACGAAATAAGACAATGCCCCTCGTCAAGGTGTTGTGGAGAAACCACAAGTTTGAAGAAGCAACTTGGGAGTCGGAGGATATGATGAAGCAAAGTTACCCACATTTGTTTTAGTGTGGGAAAAGGAAAATTTCGAGGGCGAAATTTCTTAAGGGGGGAATGTTGTAACGACCCAAAATTTCATTAATGGAAAATCTCTCTTGATCCAGTTAAATGTTTCTTTATGAAAAATGTTTTTATAAGATGTCAACTTCTTTAAGATTTACGTTAAGATTTGTGACCGTTACTTTTATAGCCGTTGAACGTTGATCATCTGGGTAGTTTAAATATAAGGCTTTAACGAAACCATTTTTACTCAGACAAAGGAAGCGATGGCCTCATCCAGTAGAATTGCCCCTTACGAAGCCCATTTGTCGGAGCACGGAAAGGAGGTGGCGTCTTTGGGCTTTGCCCTTGACCAAGCCCAAGCTGAGCTTCATCAAGTCAAGCTCGAACGTGATCGTCTACGGGAAAAATGGAAGTTGATAGAGATTACCACTCGAGCAATGTTATCCGAGCAACCCCAAGAGTCTGTCACCATCGCACACCTTACCCTTAGGTCTTATGCGGCTATTTTAAGGGGTTATGTAACAAATAAGTAGCACCATGTTCATGTACATTATTTTTTGTATATAATAATAAATATAATTTCTAGTCATTTTTGATGCATTGTAATTAGTTTTTAAAGTACAAATGATGTTTTTAGTTATTATTTAATTAAGAATTATATTTTATTAAATTAAAGGATTTTTGAATTAAATAATATTTCAATAAAATATTATTATTAATATTAAATTAATTTTTATTAAATATAAATGATCTTATAATTTTATGAATGCAATTAAAATTTTTATTAAGGTTTGAAAGCCATTTCTGTCAAAACCCGTGAATTTTTTATAAATATCGGTTTTTATTTTAAAAGTAAAAATTCACATATTTAGAAAATTATTTAGATAAAATAAATATTTTTTTTGGAATCAGGACGTCGAAATTATCCAACGGTGAATTTTTCATAATTTTCTGAGACAGTCAAATTTTTGGGTAAAAATTAAATACCATTTAAATATATAATGTGTTTTATGACATCATAATGACCCATTGGTGATGTAATAAAATACCATAATCCTTATGTTCGGCCAATATGTGTTTTATCATTAAAATAATGAGGTTTTTGGTTTGTTTGACTCACTTTTCAAAGCATTAATGGAGCCCTCAAGACTTATTCAACACTTTGCCTTTTTAAATTAATTTCCATGGGAGTGTGACTCACCTCCACATAAGAAACCCTAATTTTTTAATAAGTTCGGACCTTGGACTTGTAAAATATTGTTTTACTATTTCCTTTTCCAGAAACCATGGGCAAATACCATGGGATGGTTTGTGGTTTGGATCATTTTAATATAAGGGGTCCCAAACCTAAATAATAAAGAATTCTCTCACCTTTCCTATATAAACCCACCCAAGCTCCCACTTCCTCCTCACTCAAAGCCCTTGAAGTTCGTCCAACCTCTGCCCCACTCTCTCTAGAATCCTCTCAAGGTGCCCCAAGCTCCCAAGAAGCCTCTCACATGCCTCTCTCTAGCCTTTGGAAGCACACTTCCAAGTAAGGGTTTTTTCTTCCTTTCTCATTTTTGTCAATTTTCTTTAAGTTGTATTGCCCTTTTTAATTTCATTTATGAATGGTGGGGTATGGTTTCGCACCTCTCCCATACTGCCCTCTTATTGTTTGAATGATGGGAGACCCCTTTCTCTCTCATTAAATGCCTCCCATGTACACCCGTTACTATGCCGAAATTCCGAAAGGAACCTTTTTCTCCTCTTCTATATTCAAGCAATACTTTTGTATCATGAATCTAAATTCCTTTATCAATTGTTGGGACATGTATCTATATGACCTTCTTACTGTCCATTACATGTAAATATGATGAGGAACCCCTTTCTCTCTCATCATCCTTTTTTATGAATTCTTATGTCACGCCGTTACGCTGCCAAAATCACACCGATTTTCTAAGCCAATATCATTGTGTAGTGAATACCATGCCCATTTATCCATCAAGGGTATTCACCTTTATGCACGTTTACTTATTGATTGTAAAGTTTCACATATGAATTCCAAATTCCTTTATCATGGAATAAATGATTATGTTTTATGAATCCATGTTTTATGATCCATGTGGCACACTTATGCATGAAATGAAATGTTTAAGAAGGGTGCGCCCTGATAGCGATCCAATGCATTGGGTAAAGTATAGTATCATGATACGTCATGTGCAATGAGTGTTTACTCATGCTAATTCAAGTGCAACGAGGGTTTACTCGTGCTTCAAGTGCAATGAGGGTTTACTCATGCTCCATGTGCAATGAGCCTTGGCTCATGCTAATTCAATGTTAAGTGTTGTTGCCACATTTCCATGCTATGATTATCATGCTTTATCATGCCTTTATGTTAATGTTTCTATTATGCTCTATTGATATTCCTATTGCCTAACATGTATTGTACTCCTCATGTTATTCATTGTGTACTCCCTTACTGGGCTTTATATCTCACCCTTTTCTTATGCATGTCCTCAGGTTATCCCATGAAATGCTAAGTACGAAGGAATGTAGTGGTCATGTAAAGGAAGTTTTCAATAAGGATGTTGTATTTCAAGTTTAAAGTTTTTATGTAATGATCCTAAGCCCCAAAGACACTAAACCTCTCGATCTTCTTTGTTGTATCAAGTGATGTTTTATGTAATAAAGCATGTTTAAGTTGTGATAAAAAGCAGGGTTGTCATAAGACGAGTTTTCCAGTTTCTCATCTCTTGTTCTCTAGTATCAAGAATTATTACAGGAACTTCACAATAAGACAGTTCGGGTTTCATTTCTCTATCTTCATAGTTGAGGACATGCATTGGGTCAGACATTAATTTTATCATCAGTGATATGTGGAACACAACCTGAACTTTCGAGAGACTTGGTGGTATTTAAAAATGATAAAATTATAACTCCAATTTGTTCAAGAATTTTTAATAGTTTTATGGATTTGGGACTTAATTTACCATTCTTTCCGAAACATATAACGCCTTTCGATTGATATACCTTCAAGAAAACATGATCTCGTTCTTGATATTCCAAATCCTTCCAACGGTTATTGTCATATCACTTTTTCCTACATTGAGTTTCATTCATGTGGGTTTGGATAACCTTCACCTTTTACATTGTTTCCTCAATATGTTCTCGGCCTATGAGTTTTCATTCACCAACATCATCCCAACACGTTGGTTTGCAAAATCTCTTTCCATATAATTCTTTATATGGTACCATCTGAATAATTGGATGAATGCTATTGTTATAGGAAAATTATACCAGACGTAAATATTGATCCCACATACATTGAATGTAAAATGAGAATAATCTCAACATGTCTTGTATGGTTTGAATAGTCCTTTCTTATTGTCCATCCATTTTAGGGTAGTAGGTTTTGCTTAAACAAAGTTCAGTATCCATGGTCATCTGTTGTCTTTTACAGAATCTTGACGTAAAATTGGGAACACTATCAGAATAAATTGATAGGGGTACTCCATGATTTCTTAAAACATCATTAATATATATTCTTGATAGAAGTTCAATTTATAAATATTCTCTTATAGAAAACTAATGTTCTGACTTGGAATGACGATAAAAAATAACCCATATTGCATCATTCTATCTAGAGTCCTTGTTATTCCAATGACAATGTCCATTGTAATATCATCCCATTTCCACTCAGGTATGGGAAGAGGTTTCATGTATCATCTAGATTTTTTTCTTCAAGCATTCAATTATAGACAAGCCAATTATCATGACACATATTCATTAATCTCTCTCTTCATGTTGACCCACCAAAAATGTTCCATCAAATATCTATACATCTTAGTGCTACCAGGATGTATTGAGTAATTAGAGCTATGAAAATCATCCAAAAATTCGTTTTTTAGATCAGGTATGTGAGGAACACAAAGTCTCTTACCAAATTTCAAAATCCCATCTTCATATAAGAATTTGATCAATCTCCCATCATTCACAACTTTAATTTTCTTCTGAAACTATTTATCATCAGTATGAGAACTTTTTATCATTTATAGTAAATATAGTTTAGCATCCATTTGAAATAGAATTGATGTTTCACATTCCATGATTATTCCTATATCCATATTTACTAGATTGGTGAACATAAGATCCCTTTCAACTCTCATATTCTAAAAAATTCAATGCTTGTTTCTGCTCAAAGCATCTTCCAACTTATATTCCTTTCCTTGGTGGTAGTGTATATGAAATTAGAATCCTTCATTTGTTCAAGCCATCGTCCTTGCCACCTGTTGAGTTCATTCTATGAGAAAATATACTTTGAACTCTTATGACCAGCATATATCTCCAATTTTTCACCATAGAGATAGTGTCTCAATATATTTAATGAAAATATTACTACTTATAACGCAAGATCAAAAGTGGGTTAGATTTGATCATTAATTTTTATCTTTCATAATGAATATCCAATAACTCTATCATTCTGCATAGGGACAAAACCATGTACTTTCTTTGAAGAATCAATATAAAAAACAAACAATCATTACTCGATGGTAGAGTCATGATTGGAGAATTGACTAATATTATATTTAGTTCTGTAAAACATTAATCATTATATTCTATCAGAAAAAATATAACCCCTTTACGCATGATCAAGGTTATTGGATTAGCCAACGTGGAAAAATTATGGAAAAAATTCCGATAATACCACGCTAAACTAATAAAACAGTGCACCTCAGTTATACTCATTAGTGCTGGACATTCTTGTATTTCTCTTGTCATAGAAGGATCAATAGATATTCCTTCCTTAGAGACAATATGTACATGAAATGTAATTTCATGAACCCGTAATTTACATTTTCTAAACATACCATATAATTCATTTCTTCTGAGGGATTTTAAAATAGTGTGCAAGTGATTTTCACAATATTTTATGATTTTGAAGTAAACGAATATATTTCCAATAAATACCACTAAAAATTAATCAAGATATTCCTTAAAATCTCTATTTATTAGATACATGAAAATAGAAGGTGAATTAGTCTATACAAAAGGCATTACTGTAAACTCGTAATGCCCGTACCGAGTTCAAAATGATATTTTCGGAATGTCTTCATTATTCACACAGAAATGATGATATCCAGATGAAAGGTCAATCATTTAAACATATTGAGATCCATGAAGATGATTCAATAAATCATTAATGTAATGTTGGGGATACATGTTCATTATTGTTATAGCATTGATATCCATATAATCAATGCACTACCAGATAGATCCACCTTTCTACTTATCAAAAATAACATGGGCTACCCATGGAGAAATAGTAGGGAGAATAAATCCATTTTTTTAATTCCTCTAGTTGTTTATTTACTTAATCTACTTCCACAATGGCCATTATATAAGGGGTCTTTGGTATAGGCCTTATACCAAGAATTAAATCCAATGAAAACTCAATTTCTCGTTTATAGGATGTCCATGTAAATCATGTTGAAACAAATATACATAATATTGCTCAATAGGGATATCCTCTATTTGAAAATATATTTCGTCACACATAGTGGTTTCATTCTATTCCTCCCCAATAATTGAATTTAGTTGAACAACTTGGGGTTGGATCTAGTTATGGATCAAATGGTGACATTTATTCTATAAATACAAGGTACTCCTTGTCATCATCAAAAATTGTAACCTCTTTCTTCTTACAATAAATTTTAGCATCATGGTCCAAAATCTAGTCCATACAAAGGATTATATAAAATTCAATCATGGGTATGATGATGAGATCAGAAAATAAATAACATGTATATTCCCTAATTGGGACTAATTCAAAAAACATTATTGCGATGATAATTTCCTTAGGAGTTTTGACTAACAACTTCCTTATTATTTCAAATTAGAAATATCTAATTTTCATAGGAAACTATGAAGATATGAAATAATGAGAGGATCAAAAATCAAATAAATCATTGTATAAATTTGTCGAAACCATTAAATTACCTACCACAATGCCATTCAGAGCTTCCACCTCATTAGTAGTGATTTCATAAGCATAGCCTTTCTCCCTTGGACTATTCTTAGGTATGATTCCTTTGAGCTTATGAAATTAATTTACTTAATTCCCCATTTCTCTACAATTTTAGCATTTAACATTGACATCCTCTTTAATTATCGTAGAATCAGGATCTTGGTGGAATATTTCACCACACCTGTAAAATACTCCAATTCCCTCTTGGAATGTGCCTAGCCATTTATTCCCACATTTACTGTAGCATAGAAATTCAACATTTCAATTCTTCCCCTTATTTCCATTTATATAGTGTGAGTCAGATCTCTTATTCTCTTGGTTTTCTTAAATTTCGTAGACTTCAATAATTCATTTTCTATCTTGATATCACATGAGACAATATCTTTGTATGATGAGAAGGATTGTGATATTAATGCTACATGTAGAAAATGTTTTGTTACATCGAATAACCAATCAATCGTACTCCTTCTGTTACGTATATAATATGTTCCATTCCTTTCTACCCTTGTAAAATTAGCATCATACATTACCACATTCTCTTACTCCTTTTTCCTCCAACACTGAAATTGTCATTCCATATCCACATGATGGTCACGAGGAATGCATTTTTCTATGAAAATATCTTCAAACTACATCTATTCCATATTTGATACTTATTCATATTCATTTTATTTTTTGAATTAATGACCACCATTGATCTTCATTTCCAATGTGGTGATAAACTGCCTTGAAATATTTTTCCCTTTCGCGACTCCCCAAATCATGTAATAATTTTTATAAGGAACTTTTCCATTGCTCTACTACAAATGGATTTTTAGTATGATTTAATGATGGTGGTTTTTTCCACATGAAGAGGTATAACATTGATCCTTTGTGTTATGGATCAGGGTTCTCCATATGGGATAGTTTATTATTCATAACCTAAGTGAGTTTTCCTATTATAGTGGTAATCTGATAAGCACCATTTGAATCACTTGCTCCACTCTAATTATCTTTTGTAGAAGGGAAATCCCTACAAGGATTACATGCATTGATATAGTTTCTATTCATTCCACTACACACCATTTCTAAAAAATTCCATATGGTAGATTAGTTTATCAATCACAATACATAATTCCAATCGTGTTAAACACATAAAATGAATTGTAATGTTTATGTATATGATCCATAATCATAACAAAATTTCTATGAGGAGGTATATACTCATAAATCTATCATAAGTTTTCATAAAGAAAATGTGAATTATCCTAAGCATATCCCCTAAGAGTGTCATAACCCAGAGTGCATTAAGGCCCATTGTGGTGTACCAGGATACCTCGGGTCAAGCCATGAATTCCATGTTAGAGTTTTCTTGTATAGGTACATCTATTTTAGTGCCACCTATACCTAATCTAATACAGATAGTGATGTATTTCATGTAAAAAATAGAAAATATCTACAATACCAATATTCTTAGAATTCTTCTATACTAATCTCAATGGATATCTTAAGTAATGTTCTTTAATCAGTGTTTTTCTAAATCTACCTTCTAATAATTGAACCAAACTTCATCTAATACTAGCTATAATGCCCCGAACATAGTTACTGAGAGTTAGTGAATTATTACATAACATTTTAATTTTACAAGTAATTATGTATCGAATGAAAAATCATTTTAGTCACCATTGAAGTACTAGATACATTCATAATTAGTAAATTATATCCTAAAAAACAAAATTGGGTCTCCGTTTATCACAATCATCTCCCTTAAACTACCCCTTTCAGTCAATCATAATATACTTCTTCGAATCCTTGAAAAATATAACATAAAAAGGGCTTTAATCAGGTGATCAGTAATGATAACTATATTGTGGAAACATTCATACATAAGCATAAACATTTACGTAAATGTATAAGACTAAAACACAAGCCTTTTTAACATAAACATGAGCATAATATTGCAAAAAAATGTCAAAAAATTCCATTTACTTATTCACATTGATATTCTACTAGTCGAATAGTCACATGTAATATCTACATCCAATTTCATAATGATGGAATGCATAATTCTATACCACATAACCACTTAGTCAAGGCCTTGTTCCAATACTACAAAAAAATTTGTCAGGTCCTTGTGCTACTACACTAGATTGTCTCATAAGACTTACTAATGCATCAAGGAATTACAGTGGGCTCCACCCATCATTTACTAATTCCAATGCATTTCTCATATGAAATGTTGAATGATAACATAAACATTCATAATAAAACTAGCATATGTAATGTTAATATATTTCAAAAAAACCATTAATTCAATAAAAATAACACATCTATAGTCAAACATATCAAAAAACCAGTAATACAATATGGAATATTTTATCATATTAATCAACTTCAGACAAGTGTAAAATCCATAAAAGGATGTTGACGTAGATGAAATAAAAAGCATTTGAGGGAAATATCTCATTCTATTTTGAAGTCATTTAATAGTCACATAATTATTAAAGAAAACATTGATTTTGAAAATATTGTTATAATCTTGTAAGGGAATCTTTGATGATGCTATAACAGAGGAAAATAGTCACAATCACGTATATGTAAAAAAAATTCTTTCCTTAATTTTGTCAAAAATGTATTAAAAGACCTTGTTTGGAAAATGAAGGAATGATTAATTTATAAAAATTATGTGAAAATTAAAAAGGGGTATGAATGAACATAACCCATAGTCTAGGGAATAAAAAAAATGTTTTTAAATACATTTTTGAGAAATAAGAATTTGGAGGATAAAGAGGTCCCAATAAATACTCACATTTAAACTACCTCATATAATGAAGAGATTGTAGAATTAACCGTTACCTTGAATGTTTTCTTGATCAAGGGTATATTAACCTATTTTATAATAGTTAAATCATTTTTATTAAATTATACAAGAAGCGAATATATAAAAATGATATTGTATATGATCTTCTAATATTTCTTTATTACAAATATTTCCTTTATATCACTGTTTCAGGTGTTAACTGATTCGTTTTCCTTTATATGGTTTGTTATGTAATCCATTTTTGTTAGGGATTGGATGTATTTGATTCATATATA
This sequence comes from Viscum album, assembly GCA_963277665.1. Lineage (NCBI taxonomy): Eukaryota > Viridiplantae > Streptophyta > Magnoliopsida > Santalales > Viscaceae > Viscum > Viscum album. The sequence continues at coordinate 42,327,623 of OY728123.1, forward strand.
GAATGATATTAATTTCGGAAACATTATTTTTTATCATAAAATGAAAATTATTTTTTTATGGTTTTGATGGGGAATGGATTTCCTCACATTCATGGATACGATAATCAGTATGTACGCACGATCAACAATATCGATCTATTTATGGATAAATAATATGTAATTGGATATTATATCTTATATAAATAATCAGTCACATGTTATATTATTTATTTACATCAGTTATAATCATTATTATACCCATCTAACTGATGATGTGTTTGAATAACAAACTATAGCAGGACGTGGAGACGGTAAGTTGTGCGTACAAACTTATTTTACATGTCATTAATAGGATGGATAGAATAAGGAATATGGTTGTTTCATATTTATAATATCTTCCCAATATTTATAAGGTACTATATTTATTATTTTGGTATGGATACAACAATGAGAGTGGAAGTGGAAGAAGAAAATAACATTGAATGAGTTGGTGAAATTCTTATCTCTTCTTTGGGTGTTTCATTTTGAGTTGATCAAAAGAGATCCATAGGTTGGCTTTATCATCAATTTAATCCATCTTGTTGATTTTATGGTGGTTGGTAGAATATTATAGTAGAGGGAGGCCTGGAAAAATGGCTTTGTAGGTGTGATTTTGAGAAAAGGGGAGGTACTATTTTATTAGAGAGGTGAGGGTTACATTAGGAAAAGATTGAAAAAGTTTTTTATTATAAATTCATATTCGGTTTATAATATATCCAAAATTCTTTATTTATAGGATATGGTGGTGATGGTTGAAAAACATTTCAACCAATAGTTTTAGACAGGTTTAGGTAACCACATTAATCTTATTGTTTTATTTTACTCTTAGTTAAATAGTTTATCTTTTAACAAGTATTCTTCAGTTATTATAATAAATTGTTAGTAAACATACTATAAAAATCCAAGAGATTATAATGTGGTCAATTATTAACATATCTAACCACATCTAAGTCTTTTGTCCAAACCATAGATTTTAGGAATACTATATCAATTAATAATATTGTATTTGTTTAAAAAACTCATTTATGTCAATTTTGACAGTATTTGGTATTTTTTTATGAATGTTATTTCAACTTTATCAAATTATTAAAAATTTATTTAATCATCCATAAAATTTCATATTAACCTAGATAATTAGTGTAATTCATCAGAAGTGTCAATTTGGATATTTATAATATCAACAATTTTAATCATTCATTTATAAGATAATTAGTGCATCATCATTGAAACCTTGATAAATTTAATTATTTATTGTATAAAAATTATAAATAAAATACCATTATATGGGTAATTTTTTTTATATTTCTATTTAATAATAATAGTTGAATTTATCTTATGTATATCACTATATTAAAAATGGTTTAGTAATTAAACATTGAATTTAACACTTTTATCTTTTTTAAAATAAAATAATAATAAATGTCCTAATCTAATCCAAGATGACCAAAAGGATGTTGTTTTATTCATATGGATGATTTATGTCAAAAAACACTTATCTAATAGAATTAGTAAATATGTTTGGGTAATTATAATATCAATTTTACCTTTAATTAACCTATTTAATTTTAACTATGGTAAATAAAAGTCAAATGTTACTATTGACCAAAAATTGTTATGATCATATTGAACCACGTTTTAATTATTGATGACAACTATGTATCTTATATTTTTGAAATTCAATTCACAGAAGTGGTAAAATTACATTTTATGCAAATTTGAAAATGTTCCTAGAAGGTGGAAAAAAGATGGTAAAAAGATTTATAAAATTATATATATATATAATATTATTATAAAACGACTACAATAAAATAAATTTAGCATATATTAATATTATGTATATATTTTTACCAAATTTAAATTTAAATAAAATAACTACTTATTTAAATAAAATGTCGGCTTAAAAAAATAACGCAGTATTTTTCACTATTCATTAAAAATTTGACTGTTTTCAAAAAAATACCAAAAATTCCCCCTAAACTAATTTGTATATTTCAAATCAATAAAATGAAATCCTTTTTGAAAATTAAAATATATAAAATTTCAAAGAGAGGGTATTACTATTCATAACGGCTAGTTTGATTGCTCGTGGTGTGTTAAAACCCCAAGTTGTGTACAACGCATGATATAGACATATTCAAATGGAAATGTATGATGGAATCTTGGGGTGTTCCAATAATGTCTGGATTATGATAATCATAGTGATTTTTTGGTCAAGTAGAATCACCTATCATGTAGGGGGTGAAATTTTTGGTATGTATACATAAAAATGATAATAGGAGATGGAAGAGAGTGATGAATCTGGATATGAGGTTTGAGGACAACTCATAGGATATATTTATTTGTCTCATTATTAGGTGATCAATCTTGATAGAGTGTAGTTGGATGGAGACTAGGTGGTTATAGAACATTAGTAGGGAATGATGATTGTGATGTTCTATTGCACCCATTTTTTAACATAGAAATGTATTTCACCACATTTATATAGGAATAGTTTGTATAAAGATTGATAAAATAAGATTTAACTATGACTCGATTTGAGGTTATAGGTTTCATGAAAAAATCAAAATATGTTGGTATAATAGTACACAAGGTAGCCCTGACAAGAAACAAAGGGAATTCATAATCCTATTGTGATGGAGAATAGTTCATGCAAATGGTCCATGTTTTATAGTGATATATATAAAAAACAATATATAAAATCATTGGAATAAAAAACAAATTCTATGTTTGTCAAAAAATCCAAAGAAGAAGGATACTATGAGAACACAAATAATGATAAAATGATACATCAACAAAAAACTGTACAATATCCTTGTTGATCGAAACCCTGAATCTTCATGAAATGAGTGAATCAAACCCCCACTTGTCACCAACAAAATCCATGGTCCGATTTGTAAACCCCACCCACCATTACTGATATGGTGTTTTATAAATACATAAAACATATATACCATAGTCTATTAAATCATAAAGTAAAAGGTATTATTTGATAAAAAATCCCAATATGATATCACCAATTTTTCTTAGTGAAATAATCTTAAAAATTATACATTAATAATTAAATTTATATAAGTATGATGCATTGAAAATTGTTTTCACTTTTTCAGTCAAATGATATTTCTAGACAGCTAGATGGAATGAATTTCAAAAATAGGTTGTTGTGATTTTTTTTTATTAAAAATATGATGCATAAAATAGTTCAAAATAATAGGATGGAAATAATAAAATAGAATAAATGATCAATGTAAATATTCCAGGAGTTTAATTAGTTTCTCACTCATGGATCCTAACATTCATATTCAATCAATCACAAATCAGTGTTTGAAAATTTCCCTAAGAGTTAAGTTATCATGATATAATTAATCACCTCCACATTGGGTACAATCATACTAAATTATAATTAGTTGGATTTTTCATAATAAATCCATTATTATCCATATGATTCCATGAATTGTTGTCCTTTTCCCCCACTAACCTGTCATAACCACATGTGTTTTCAATTAATCATTAAAACATCTTGGGAAATTATAATTCAATACATTTTTCATAGATCAAATTCACAATTTCATGTTTTAACATTCCATTTAAATTTAAAAGAATAATTGATATTTTTTTTAAAGTTCATTAAATTTAGAATAATTATCCCCTAACAACCATTTTCTCTGGATTTAACATCACGTCATTTCATAAACTCACTTTTCACTTCAAGACATATTTTATTAAAATACCCTCAACAATATCCTAGCCTTTAAAAAAGGATATTTTTCACATTCATGCTATGTGAAATAAAAAAACATATCAAATAAATTTTATTGAAAAATGTAAATATATATCAAATAATTAATGTAGTTAATGATTAATGACTAGGGATGAGGATTAAATAACCGCTTTCCTTTAAGTTCATTAATAATAAATCAGCCAAAATGGGAACCTCAAATGAAGCATCGAATGTATGTTTGAAAAAATAATAATATGTTGCATCAAAATCAACATAATAAAAGTCTATATCCATAAAAAACATGATTATCCATCATTATCATTGATTATGATAACTATAAATGGATGTATTCCAAAAAAAATTGATTTCTATTACAAGTGATATATCAATCATACCCATCAACATGTTTATCCACGAAGAAAATTGTTGAAGGAGACAAAATCCTCTCTTCAGAGCCTCTAAAATAAAATATAATGGACTCAGTTTGATTATTATCTATTTAAAATTTTAAATATTTTGTTTTAGGATATTCAATATTAGTTGAGTGGGATATAAAATCATTTCCTAAGATTTATTGTGTTATGATGCATGGTAAATAAAAATTATTCTCCTAACATACAACATTTACTATTTTATAGGGTGTGCTTCTTGGAAAGTATATATCTATAGAATAAACATACACCAACTATGATATTCATCATGATTTATTAGAAAATGGATCAAAATATGGTCACACATTTTGGAGGACCTTAACTAACCATCCATGCCAAACATTCCAACGGAAAATGGATTTATGGAGTAGCCATATCATTTTTATGAACCATGAAACCCCTAAATTACCTCATAACTATGATCATATACATGTAAGAAAACCCATATGTTATTACCGAAAATGTGAGAAGTGTGAATTAACCTCCAAACATCTCAAATGATCCCAATGTTCCCAAAAAACCCAAACAAGATCAAAACATTGTATGTTCAAAACAAAGGGATAAATGTTCCAAAATGGTGGTATTTAGATGTTATAATCTAACCAATATAAATTGATTCCTCCATAAAATGACCAATAGTAATTCTCCATAACAATGTGATATGGAAACTTCTCAATCATCAAAACCTCTTGCTCCCAATTACCATATTAATTAGTTCCCTATTTCCAATGAACTCGAACTAGTCATATTTAATTTCCTTGATGAACATCCATCATAAAATCATCAATTCTTACTGGATACTTAATCATAGATAATTAATTTTATAAAACATGGTACTTAATACTAAAAAAATTATATATGTCTGAGATATAGATTCCATGTTTTGATAAATGAAACCCAATACAAATTTTCATCGAGTGTGGTATAAAATGAAATTGGTAATCTAAAATTTTATTCTTCTCACTGATATCAAATGCTCCAACACATATTATTGAAATATTTTCTCATTTTTGAATCCATCAGTTACCAAATAAATGTTAAACTCTTAAAAACACATGGTCACCACACGCATAATCGAAATGTGAAAAATAACAGTCATACTAAGATTTAAACCATCATTGAACCTTAAACATTTTGTAAAGAATCAAATGTATCATTTTTATCTTCTATTATACCAAAATAGGCACATCCATGGATGCTTAACCAAATTTCATGCAACAAAAAAGTGATTTAAAAGGTGGTCCATACGAGGAAAAAAATTATTCCATGTTGTTGGATGATTGATTACAATTTAATATGCAATCTCCACAACATAAAAGTGGAAATCAAAGGGTCCAACAATGTTATGGATGAAATAATGAAGTATATATTTCATGATCTAAAAAAATATTGTTACTAACCTTAAATGACATGATTATATTCCATAATAGAACTAACCTGATATTATCAAGACCCATCCCCCGGGTCCTGTGTTATGACTACACTATGACTGCTATTCCGAGGCCAGAGGTTGGTGATAAGCACTAGAAAAGAATTTCTCGAAAATGGGAACGCATTACCTCAAAACATTGTACACAGACATGTAGGGTACACTATGGAAATGAAAAATACAATGGAAGAGTAATGAGGTACCACAAATAGTAACCACAACTAAGTGTAATAGTAAGTATTGACAGTAAAGGGGTCGAAATACAAGCCCAACTGAAAAGATACAACTAAATTAGAAAATAAAAAATAGAACATGTGACCATCCTCCAAGGATCATTCCTGAAAGGTAACTACAACTCATCTCCCCTACTCTCCATGATGACGAGTCACCTCAATGTACTGCCTGGTCCGGCCTCCTATAGTCTCAGTCGAGCCTCTCATCATATTCACAAGACACAACAAGGTGTAGGTGAAGGCCGTGTAGAGGTGAGTATAACCATACTCTATAGGGAACCCAAGACCCTCGAATGTGTCTCATAATTCCACATACGAAAAATAAAAAGGCGTGATCTCAATCACAATGAACTAAGAAATATTCACAGCTTATACAAGGTATAATAAAACCACAAACATACAGATGTTTAGTTCAATAGCTATATTATCTTATTATGTGGAGAGGAAATTTTTCTGACGATATGGAGTCTGATCCACATATGTTCGATAGGTACTAAGTCGCAGATGGTCCCACATAGGAACCAACCCACTCAGAATCGATAGATACTATCCCTTGCTATCCCACACAGGATCTTACCCACAAATGATACGTATGTGCTGACCCATATAGGATCATTGAGTGTTGACCCACACATGATATGTCCCACAATAGATTGTTATGTGCGGACCCACACAGGATTGTTGAGCACTGACACACATAGGATATGACCCACACGGGATTGATAGGTGCTAACCCACATTGGATCGCTCAGTACTATCCTCTGTATGATCTTTTTCCAACTTCTGCCTCACTACCGGCCGCTGGATTCCCACTCATAATACAATTTATTCTAGGAGAACCACTCCTCATTCCATCGGTCATAATTCTAATGGAAAAAATTCCCATGAATATGTAACACGATGATTCATCATGTCATAATGGTTCCAACCAAATATACGAAATGTAAACTGAATTCATTGTCTCTATGTTATTGAATTTTTTGTGTAGAGGGACCGATTGGATTCACAGTCGATCCAACCCACCAACACTCGAACTATCCCCAAACCTCTCAGGGTGTATCTCAAAAGGAATTTCTTACTCCAAGAATTTAGATGCCACAAAAGGTCCATAAAACGGACTTCTGGTTCGCAAGTTACGGTCACGAAGCATATCTGGGATGGAGAGGGATCGAGGTCTGATATGACCAGGTGTGACCGACCTGGCTGGACCCATCCGGGTTAAATGATCCCAGTGTGGCTTGACCTGAACCACCCTAGATCTGACCCCACCCAGCTCGACCTGGGCTGGGCCATCCAATTTGGGCTATGTCGTGATGGGCCTGACCCGCTGGTTGCCGCAAACCACAGGGGGTCGTGCAGTCTGCTACTCCAGAACAACTCAAAGGATCTATTCGGCACTTTTATTGGCAGCGCCATGGGGCGCCGCCTCGTAAACCAAAGGGAACCTCATGGATTGGGTCTTCTACATTTCCTAGGCCTCCGTCAGCGCAACATACTGCTTCCACTTCTTAGGCTGACCAATATCGGCCGCATGTCTGCATACGTGGTGCCGAGCGGTGTCTCCCTTCTACGTGGCAGGTGAGCACCAGCCGTCAAACTACGGTCGTGCCAGCGGAGCTTCTGCAGTCCATTGAGCTAGCTCCGGTGATAAGTTCTTCGTTCCAAACGTGCCTATGGTCCTCTCTAGATGTCGCTGTCGATGCACACCTCTAGATATCCAGTTTATGAAGAGTTGAAAATAATTCCACAAAGAATGCATCATGAAACAATGCAGAGGAGGGTCCGAGCCTTGTTCATTTTTCCTAATCCCTATGCATTATCATTTTAACAAGTTGGATATATTTTCATCAACATTAAAAGACTATAATTATTCTATGATTCATCACTTCTTTCAATAATGGTGGAAGAACAATTCCAATGTACTATAAAAAACCACTACCTCATGAACCATTAGAGGAATCATGGTGGCTGCCGAGAGGAGAGTCTCTATCAGAGTGAGGTCAGTAGTTTTCATCGATCCCAGTACATCCACTCCCATTCTTCCGCCCTCCGACAGTGGAAGAAATCACGTAACTTCACTGGAGGTTACTTGCATTGTGATTCCATGTCAAAACTCCACCCCGAGACTCACTTAAATAGAGGGGGAAATGTGAGTTACACACTGAGAAATTAATGAGGATCATTTAATTATTGAACCTGTTAATTACCAATGGTGAAGATACAAATAAATGATAGTCCAAAATTTTATTGGCCTGACAAGTAATCGATCCCCACCAGAATCGCCCATCTGCAGGAGAAAATGAAATAAAATAACATTCTCATGTTATTCTATTATTTTTTAAGTCCAATATTTTAATTTTTCATTCGTCCTACTTTGATCAAAGTGATTATTCCCTTAAGAGGATCACGGCTCTACGGATTCAACAATACCTTCAAATTTTTTTTATCCATGCATTGGTTCATAAGATAGAAAACGTCGCCCGTGCATTTTCTGAATGTACCACGAAAATTTTTAGAAATTCATTTTGGGCACACTGAGCCTCGAAATCAGGCACTGCCAATTTTCACATACTCGAAGTAATAAAAGATAATTTAAAAAATTACATGAAATTTTCAGGTCATTACATTGTACCCACCTTTGGCCTTTTCATCCACAAATGCAACAACAAAACTAGGGAAACAAATGGGGGATCTGAGCACACATATGAAAATCTCACTCCCATGTTCTCTTTTGGAGGATCCCATGAAACCAATGATCTTACACCAGAGGATTCAACTACACATAAAGGACCCACCCATGTCGATCCACTATCTCTATCAAGAACTCCACAAATTTCTCCCCATCATTAATGTCCATCTCACCCCAATAGATAACATGTGATGGATCATTCATGTATCTCCTCATCTGAGACACATGGAAATGACAATTAACATAGAGCATCTATGGAGGGATAGATAGATGGTACACAACCTTTCATACTCTTCTGATGATCTGGATAGGTCTGGAAAACCTCGAAGATAGATTGTCACCCCAACCAAACCTCCATAATCCTCATCGGGGTGAGACCCCTAGAAAGACATAGTATCTCCCAACAAACACAAAGGGTCTCTATCTCATGATGACATAAGACTTATACCGACACTATGAAGTCTTCATCCACTCATATATGATTTGGACCTTCTATGTGGTATCCTGTACGAACTCATGACCCCTTAGTGCTGACTCCCCTCAGTATGTCAAGCAAAGAGGTGATCTGCATGGTCACTCATACAATACCTCAAATTGGGCCATGCAGATGGTGGAGTGATTACTATTATTTAATTCAAACTCCACCAGGGGAAGGTGGTCCTCCCACATATGGACGAATATCGAGGACATAAGAACAAATCATGTCCTCGAGTGTCTGTAGAGTCCACTTACTCTGACCATTTGTTTGAAGTTGAAAGGCAGTGCTCAAGAGTAACTGTGTTCTGAATGAATCCTACAATCCCTTCAACAAAAATTATGTAAAACATGTGTCTTTATCTAATATGTTCGTCGACAGCACTCTGTGAAATCACACTATCTCCTCAACATATAGTCATCACATGATCTCTACTGATACCTTCTCTAAGATTGGTAGGAAGTGTGCCAAATTGGTGAGTCTGTCAATAATCACGCATATCGAATCATGGCCCCTGTACATATGTGGTACCCCAACATGAAGTACATGGATATACAATCCAACTTACACTCTTCTACCGGAAGTGGATCAGACAAGCCTGCTGCTACCTGATGCTCAGCCTTCACTGGCTGATAAGTGAGGCTTTAGTATACAAACTCTGCCCCTACCTTCTTCATCCATGGCCACCAGGAGTGACACCGGAGGTCCGGGTATTTCTTTACCCCTCGATGATTTAACACTAAAGACGGTGTATGGAACTCTCTCAACTCCTCCTCTAAAAGGTTCATTTGTACCATAGTGAGTCCTCTGAAGAGGACGACATGCTCTCCTCCTTCAGAATATCTATAAGGAGACTATCCTGCAGATATCCGAGCACATCAGGCCTCATAGTCAACATCCCGAATAATTTCCTCCTGAAATCACTGAAGAAGTGGGGGTTTGATGATCATAGACTAGTAGTAGGATTCTACATCTCTATTTACAATGGTTATCTACAATGAGGCTAGCTGACCTATCCCCTCACTCAGAAGATGTAGACTAGACATCTTGTTGAGTTCGTCTGCTACCACAGTCCCCTTCCTAGAATTATATACTATCTCAAAGTCATAGTCCTAGAGGAACTATAGCATTCTTCGTTGTCCCAGGTTCAGATCCTTCTGTGAGAAGATATGCCTGATACTATTGTGATCAGAGTAAATAGTAAACTATTCACCAATCATGTAGTGTTGCCACATCATCAACACAATTACCACCCCTACTATCTATAGGTCATGAATATGATATTTCTGCACATGTTGTCTCAACATTCGGGAGCTATAGGTGATCACCGCTTGCTCTTGAATCAGGGCACAACCTGGTCTGGTCCTTGATACATCACAGTTGACTTCACACCCAATGCCCTCTATTGGTATCCTCAAGATGGGGCCAGTCATCAACCTCTTCCTTGGATCAAGAAAACACTCATATCACAAATTCGTCCTCATCAAAGGCTTCCCCTTCCTCATCATGGATGAAAAGGTTGACGCTACCCTATAGAATTCCGGTATAAATCTTATGTAGTAACCAACCAATCACACAAAACTCTTCACATTGATCACCATCCTATGTGACACCCAAGAATGAACTTCCCTTATATTTCACAGATCTTCTATGACTCCAGCCTCTGAAATAACCTACCCCAGGAAGTGGACTTTCCATATCTAGAACGTTCCCTTTGAGGGAATACCATATATCTTGTTCTCTTGGAGTGTATCCGGGACTATTTGTAGTTTCATGGGGTGATCCTACTCCTCTGATGATTATATCATGATTTCATTGATGAAGACCACCAAAAGTGATCAAGGTATGTCTAAAAGATCTTATTCTTGATCCCCACAAACACTTACAGAGTGCTAGTCTTTCCGGAAGGCATCACTAAGAACTCATAATGGCCATACCAACATCTAGATGTGGACTTTGGTACTTCCTCATCTCATACTCTCACTTGATGATAGCCTAAACTGAGGTCAATCTTCCAATACCATCGACCTACATTCAGCTGGTCAAAGTGATCATCGAACCTCGAGAATGGATAATTGTTCCACATGGTCTCCTGGTTCATGCACTGATAGTACACACAAAGCCTCAAGTCCCATCCTCCCTTGTGGCGATCAAAATCGGGGATGTCTTGGGAGAAACACTACGCCTTATGAACCCCTTTCTCTACAAGTCCCCCAACTGTACCCGTGACTCCGGATGCTCCACAGGAGCCATTCGATATGCTGGGTAAGATATAAATATCATCATGGGGTACATGTCCATGTGAATGTCTTCCTCTCGGTGAGGTGTTAGTCCCAGAACATCGTCATGGAAGACATCAGCATACCGGTCCACCACTTCAAGATAACTCGGACACCTCATGTTATCTGCTCTGAGGGTGTGGCTTGCCAAATGATGAGTAATCAGATGCAGCCTTCTCCGAGATAGTCCTTCCTATTCTGCAAATTTTCCCTCCACACAAGTGAAGGTTTACCTAATCCTATCTTCATGGACACACCACACTTTTCACCTTAAAAATTTGATCTGAGCATGGACATGGGATATACAATCCATACCCAGGATGACATTGTAAGGCATCGACCCATCTAATATGAGATCATAGCTGAAGCTCTCACATCCTAGAGGCAGCGCACACTGCCAGCACGAGTTTTTAATTGTCAAAAATTCTTTTGTATGAGTCTCAAATCGTAAGGATTAATCTAAAATCTCTATTGGAATCTATGATCTCCAAAATAAAGTTATTAAATTGAATGAATGGCCGGAACATGAGTCTATAATTCTTGAATCTAGGCTGAAATATAAATAGATCGTACCTCTAATCAACTATTGATCACCATGGTCGTAGGCCTCCACTGCAAATAGTTGTGATCACCCCAGCACACTGGTTCTCTATGGTCGGGGTGGACCTCCTAGTGGTGGTGGCAGTAGAACCATAAATCACACCCACCACATACTACACGACATTCACCTCTACCTTGTCCACTATACTGGGGACCTCCTCGCTCGAATCTCAATCTCTACCTTGGAAGTCCAATGACTGTATGTTGATCATTGATATGGCTACTTGATCAGTTACGAGTCATTTAGCCCTGCTCGCCGTACATAAAGCACAGTCTTCCTATCATCAGACAATATCTACCTCATGAGATTCGCAACACTGACCTTGCATCCTAGGGTCAACCACCGGTTGGTCTGGCCCACTTGGAAATCTTTTCCATATTTTTAATACCTCTACCAGATGAATCAGCTACCTATTGTCTTGTGGTGTATCTCACCGTTGGTGCCTGATCCGCTATTAAGCTCTCCACTAACAATACTCACTCAAGCACTCCATCATGATTTAGGATATTTAGTGATATCATTGATGCTATGATGTATTTCCGGATACCATGCTCAATGGGTTGACCCCTATAGAATGGGTCATGTACCATGTTAGTGGAGTTGTGTGAGAGGTCAATTAATCTCTATGAGCAATGCGCTACTGTCATCCTGCCCTACTGTAAGTGATGGAGCACCAGAATACGCATCGATCATAATGTCAATGGAACGAACTCCGCCATGCAGAGGCTCTCAGAATATCTCTAGTTGAGGACTGCCTTATCATGTCTCTAGAACTTTAGGCCCCCCATCTTTTTGTTGTGACTTAGAAAGGAATAAAATCCAGTATAACTATATGCTCTACTGGTGTCTCAACCACGTGAAAAACTCTAGCCACAACCTCCAACTAGTCCTCAGCTGCCTAGGGATCTATCTCACCACAAATCATTCAGGGCATCAATGTCTAGAACAAGTAAAATGCACTCAGATGGCATGCATGGTCTACTTGTGGGGTTGGAGGAATTTTCTACCCAACGGGTGGTGCTGCTGCCGGTGCACCACCCAAAGGTTCAAACATAATAAGAGGGCCCTAAATTGAAGCCTCGTTGTTCGGTGGGCCATCATCATGTTCTCTCTCGAGAATCCTGGATGGCTGTCTATGCAGCAAAATCGTGAAAAGAAATATACGTGTCACATTTAATATGTTATACATAGAGAGATAATTCAAAATTGATCAAATTGAAAACATTTACAAATCACACGCAATCAATGTTTTCGTGCACCGAGTCAAAAATCTGTAGTCAATGTCCTGGTGTATGTAGTTTTCAGCCGCCGCCCTAATACTAGACTCCCCTAATTGAAATAAATAGCAAGAACACATAACACTATTACTCCATTAAAAATATCATAGTCCTTGTTCATTGGTAGAATAGACCCTTCTGATACCACTTTGTCACAACCCATCCACTGGGGCCTGTTCCGTGACGACCCCATGCCCGCCTTCCATAGGCCAGGGGTTGGTGACTAGCACCATAACAAAATTTCCAGAAAATGGGAAGGCATTACCTCAAAACCTATACAAAAAAAATCAAGGTGAACAACATAAAATTATAACACAATGAAAGAGATTGCTACAACCAAAACTAGTAACCACAACTAACTGTAATAGAATGTATTGAATGTAAAGGATCCGGAATAAAATTCCAACTAAAACGATACAACTACATTAGAAAATAGAAAACAACTCCTAAGATTGACCACCATGGATCCTACCTAAATTGAAGGTACAAAACGTCTCCAATGCTCTCCACGTCGACTAGTCATGTTCGTTTATGGCCTCATGTTGGTTCCTATAGTCTCATTTGAGCCATCAGTCATATGTACAAGACACAATAAGGTGAGGGATAATCCTGTGTAGTGGTGAGTATAACCATATTTAGTAGGGACCCCAAGACCCTAGAAGGTCTCGCAGATTTCCACAGAAGAAAAAATAACAAGGAATGATCTCAATCACAATGCACAAAGTGATAGACATAGCCCAAACATGGTACAAGTAAAGCATAGAAGTACAAATGATTAGACAAGAATCTTGAAAATGTTATTCTTTCGAGAGGCACTACTTCAAACCATACGTAGCCTGACCCACAATGGATTGATATGTACAAATCCCCTAAAGTCTCACATATGATCTGACCCTCCTGGAGTTTATAGATACTAACTCCCACTGACCCACCCAAGATCGGACCCACATAGGATCAGTATGCATTGACCCACCCAGTATCGATAAACACTGACCCACACAAGATCTTACCCATGTAAGATTGGTATGCGCTGACCCACACTGGATCATTGAGAACTGACCCACTCAAGATCTAACCCACATAGGATCAATAGTTTTTGACCCACATAGGATCTCTTTGTATGATCCAACATATGATCTATCTCCAACATCCTCCTCCCTATCATCTGGTGGTTTCCCACTCATAGTAAGCATGATTCAGGGAGAAACCCTCCAAAATTCTTCAGATGTAATTCAATATGCATGAAGTCCCATGAATAATTAACTTGATTATCCATCATGTCATAAGGGTTCCAATGATATAGTTATAGCATCAAACGGACACTTGATCTGTATGTTATTGGAATTTTAGTACCAAGATCCAAGTTAGATTTAGAGTCGATCCACCACAACCATACTCCAATATTCCCCAAAACACTAATGGAGTATATCAAAAGGACTTTCTCACTACAAGCATTCAAACACCGAAGACGATTCTTCAAAAAGATGTCTAGTTTTCTAGTAACAGTCACATAAGTGTATCTAGGCCCGAGAGGGGTCCAGGTCCATTCCGATCCAGCCTAACCCGGCCTAGGCCGACAGGAACCACCCCATGTCCAACCTGGCTGAATCCATCAGGGTCCATCCTTGTGGGGTTGGACTGTAGACTGGCCCATCGGGCGGTTCGGCCCACTGGCTGGTGCGACCCGTGGGGGGTCGCTCAGTCTTCTGCTCTTGAACAACTCAAATGATCTATTCATCTCCATTTTTGGAAGTTCCATGTTGTTTTGCCTCATCCCCCATGGGACCCATAGGGATGGGGTCCCCTGTATCACCGTTTCTTCGAGTCGTGGCTTCCTTCAGTGTAGTACGCAGCCTCCACCTCCGTGGATGGCCGCGGCCGACCGCCTATACGACCACCATGTGCTGAGCGACATCACCCTCCTACGTGACCGTCAAGTGCCAACCTCCATCTCCACTGTCGGCACTAGTCACCGGTGTCATGCCTTCAGATATTCTGTGGGCCACCAGGTGTGATCAGGTGGTCCTTTAATCCTTCTGAGCGTGCCTACATCCCTCTTTGTATGTCGCTGCGGCATCATGCCTCCCATTTTTCGCTTCCTGGTGATATGAAAATCGTTCCATAAAGAAAATTTCAAGAAATACATCTATAGAGGGACCATAACTTTTTCTTTTGGCACATGCCCTCTGCAATAGAATTTTAACAATCAATAGTTTATTTAATCAACATTAATAAACTATAATACTGATGTGATTCATCACTTCCTTCGAGAACAATGTATGAACAATTCTCATGAACTAAAACAAAACCCATACCTCATGAACCATCAGAGGTGCGATAGTCGTTTATGGGAGTAGATTCCCATTTAGAGTGAGGTCATCAGTGTTTTTCAAACCTTGTCCATCGCCGCCCAAGCTTCCAACCAGCGTCGGGGAAGACATTGTGTCACTTCACCAGAGGTTCCATGATTGGTGAATCCATGTCAAACCTCCACCCTGAGACTCAATTAAAAATATGTGGAAAAGTCAGAAACACATCAAGGAATTAATAAGGTTCATTTTGTTAATGTAATTATTAATTCTCCAATGGTTCAGTTTCAAATAAATGTGATTCAAGAAATTAATTGGCTTGACAAGTCGCTGGTCCCCACCACCACCTCTCATCTACTAGAGGAAAAAAATTAAATAAATTAGTCAAGTTATTTTATAATTTTTTGGTAAAGTAAAAAATTTAAGTTTCCCTCCTGGAATAATGATGTCGAAGTGATGTTTCCCTTTATCGAATACCCACACTGCAGATTCAACGGTGACCCAATATTTTTAATCTGAGCACCGATTCAAAAGATGTAAAACATCCCCAGTGCATTTACTGAAGGTACACTAATAAAATATTAGAAATTAATTTTGGGCACACGGGGACTCAGAATATGGCATCATAAATTTTGGAAGACTTGTAATAATACAAAATAATTAAAAAAATTAAAAGGAATTTTTGGGTCTTCACAGTGATAGTATCACTTCCTAGAGGTATCGTAAAAAAATATTTGAATCGAGGATCACTATAAACAAATATGAAAAATTGAATTCAATGAAATCTGATAATTTCATACAAGTGAATATATCCCATTTCCTTATTATTACATATATTTCATGTGGGGATAATGTGAGTCAATTTTGGTAGATGAACAATCAATACATATATTAGATTCAGCATTTTATGTTTAATGGAAATCACGACAACAATATATATTGATATATTGTACCTCTTCCATGTTAGAACCAGAATGGTTTGGAAAAATACATTGGTATTAGATTTTCGGCATTGAACTTTGAATAAGTGAAACAATGAGAATAAAAATAAAAATATATTATATCATACTAGAAAACTAGAAACATATCCTCATTTCACAAAACATCTTAATGGTAAAAGGGAAAGACACCCTCTGGGAACATAGATAATACACCCATAGATTATTTTCTAATTGGTATAGTTTGGAATAACTTGCTTTGATGTCATATAATATCCTTATAAGTTAAAACCCACTCATTTATGGAATCCCCAAGGTAAAGAGTGTCCTTAATTCCCCATAACCCATAATCAATATACTACTCCTAAATAATATTCTCGAGACGAGAGGACTCCAACTGAACAATTGTTAACAAAAAATAAGTCTTATCCTCATAGAAACCCAAATGAATTGTATCAAATAGTATTTTCAACTACAACTCTTATGATGATTCAAGCATACCCAGTTTCATATTTTTACATCTCAAAAAAATAGTGATAAAATTCAGCTTATATGTGGTGTAGGAAATATAATAAATAATGGATTTACGAACTCCACCAATCACCCCTAATAGAGTTTAATTATTATTTTTTGGGTTGGGAATGTGTAATATTAATAGTACTCTATAAATCTTATTGATTTTGATTCCAAAAAATATGTTTTATATCTTACTATTAAAATAAAATTAATTAATTTTCATTAATATATTTCTTGAGAATATTAGAATATTTCCTTATTCTACGTGTTGTGATATTAGTATAAGTATAATGAATGTTTATTAATGCCTCATATAATCACAATTCATACAGTACATTAGTAAAGTGCAAGGAATGATACCTACTTTTAGAAAACCATGTATGGATAATATGCCCTTTGTATTCCACAAATTATGGTTCAAGAACATTTTGTTTGTATGGAACATACTATTTTAAAATAAGTAATTTCTATATAAGGAACCCTAAGTTCAGTATCATACATACAATTGAAGAAAAAAATTGGTACATGAACCTTCCTTTTGTGATCAACCCTACAATTTCAACCATACATATGGTGTTATAACATTACATTAAAGAATCATATGTTTTACTAATGAATGATATAGTTTTAAATATGTGATATTTTGTAGGATTTTTGAAATGATATTGATGGGAGTAAATATTTTTTAAAATTTGTTTTGTGACCAATTAATTGGCTAATTATGATTGATTCAAAAACTAAAATTGAACAGAATAAACCAATCTTATTTATAAGGAAATATTTGAAGCTATTACATGGTATAAATTTTAATGATTGTGATATGTAATGAAATATTCATGGATCAACTCAATCGAAATAAATATGGGTATTATATATATTTATATAGGTTATAATATAAAATAATACATGTGATAAACAACTATTTTTCTTTTTAATAAATTTTAAATATAGATCTGTTGCAATGATCAAGAGATTATTAATTTTCTAATGAGGCTATACTTTGAATAAATATTTATATAACTATTTATTTAAAACACTTAGTATTATGTTACAAATTTTATTCATTTATTGCTATTCAAATCAAATATCATTCACAACTAGCTTCACTTCAAAAATATCATTACTTATAGACATTTTTCATAGATGCAGTTGATAAATATTCTACCAAATCCTGCAAAAACTATGTTCTTGAACCAACAAAAATTATCATATAAAACACTTTTAATTTATTGGAGTCACCAATGATTGAACAAAGTTGTGGAAGATTATCAGCTTCCCAGACTAAGCTATGGTGAAATTGGTTCCCCATAAAATAACCTAAATTATATGTTTATTAATATTATAATGGTGTCAACTAACAACACTCGATTTTGAAGGTATTATGATTAGAGGTACTTTTCTAGTGAAAATCAACAAAATTAAAGAGAGAGAACTGGTTGAGTATACTAGAGGGACTTTCTACCCCAAGCCACTATACAAAAACATTGTCATTCATTCCTACTTATCTACTTCTCAATAAACATATAGATGTTAATGATAAACATATCCAAAAATTTGAAGGAATAAGAAAAGAATGAATCTTCCATGATTTTGAAAAAATAAAAAATTCAACCCCTTATTATGTATCTTTGTATTTTATATGATAGAACAATTGATATCAAAATAGATATATTGTGATAAATCTCTAGAGATATAAAATGTATATGATTTATAAAGAATGATATATTTAAATGGATGAACCTTGAGATGGTATGTCTATTTTTAATACTCTATATTTCAGTGGTGATAACTACAGAATATAGAAATCATGAATGTTCATATATCTAAAAAATCATTGATTTTAATGTTTATATGAATATCATCACCCCATATGTAATTGCTCAGAAAAAAAAAATTCAGATTCTATAAAAAGGATGAGTATGAGGTATACTCAAATGTAATGAATGATATCATATGTGGACATGGTCCAGATAAATTGCATTGTGTATCACAATTTATCATGACTTATGAATTGTAGAATCTAATTAATGTATCACATGAAGGCAATGGAACTGTTTGAAAACTATGATATTCTACTAAAAAATTTTTTGACCCAATTAGAAGTTATGATGTTGAATGTATCTCCTTATTAATGAACTATTGATATAAAATTCAAATATGTAGTATCATTGGTAGATAATATTACTCAAACATATTACAATTTAAATGTACATAGATTACAACCCTCAAAATATAAAGGGATATCGACTGATATTCAGAAATCAACACTGCATAAAAACTGATAATGAATAAATTATTTAAACCCTAATGATGTATGAAGAAGATATGTAAACTAAAGTTAAAGATCATAAGATAGTTAAATGGGATAATGGTTCCCTTAATGTTGAATCATAGAAGAATGAAATAAAAAAAGTAATGAAAAACTCAATGGATTTAGAATCCTCATATTTTGAGTTGGAAGAAGCTGATTTTGCAAGAAAATTATGAAAATTGTATTCGAAGTAACATGAATTCATAAAATAAATTAAAAAATATGGAAAATAAATCATGAATTAAGATTATATGAGTGAAATAAAAAAAGTTAATATTACACATGATTTCCCACAAACAAAGGATGAAAAAAGAAATAAGGAAAATAAAATTTAGAGGAAATGATTATGATCAAAAAGGAAAATAATCAATGGAAGCTACACAGAGTTTGTCTAAAAATAGAGAATCCCATCCAAATGTAATTCATAAAAAGTGCCAAAATATGATTGAAACATATGATTTAGTTCTAATGATGAAAAGGTTGTAAAAACCAATAACTCTTCTACTTTTAATTCTGATCATTTCTTTAATAAGAAACTTGATTCCCATTACTCGATTCTTGAAGAAAAATATTGTTTTCATATTCAAAAGTTTAATTAATTTAATAAAGTCCCTATCCTGTTTCTAGTGAAATATATTTATGTTTAAACAAACATCAATAATTAATTTTAAAATTTAATATATCTATATCAGACTATAAAATTCATGATATTAGAATAAAATAACAACATGATAATGTAGATTCTATTAAATGTTATAAAAATATAAAAAAGATAAACGATATTAATTTTATACATGGACTTATGTTATTGAAAAAGAAAAACAATATATATGATGAACGAGTGAAAATTACAAATTATTCAAGAAATTATTTTTTTCCCAATACTAAGAAAACCACTTGATACCACTATGTAATATATGGACATTTTTATCATAACTGTTATTTGTGAAAACCTCAATTATGTGTAATTAAAAGGAAAATTATTTATAAAGGTGTTTCTAAAGAATGTAATGTGATGTCTAGGAAAATAAGGAAAATAAGGATTCCTTGAACATTTCTAGCATATACAGGTAGGACCAAGATAATATTGTACCAATATTTTTTTTGATAAAATGTTTTTCATGTAAAACAACACTGTAAACAAATTCAAAATGGAATATGGATAATGTTTTCTAAAACAATTGAGTGGAGAATTTTCCAAATTCAATTAACACACAAAAATGAAAGGAGGACTAGTCACCTTTGGAGACAATGATAAATGAACGATAGTTGGATTCGGATCACCTGGATATCCAAATTCAAACTCAACCTACAAATTGTTATACATACATTTGCTATATAACATCCCGATAAGTATTTATCAAATTTGAGACAATGTATTCAATGTTGATATAGTTATGAATTTTAATAGTTTCCAATGATAAAATGTATAAATTTAGATTACCTACGACTAAATATATTTATACCCTAGATCTCAATTCCCATTGTGAAAAAAGTTAATATTATATCTCTTGAGAAAAATGAGTTGTGTATATGGAATGTGACACATGAACACCGAAATATATTATATTTTCATAAATATTCTATAAAACAAATATTTTGTGATTTTACGACTCTAAAATTTGATAATTTTATATATTTTTTGAATGATTAACTGAAAAATAACATAATCAATCATTAGAAATAACTAACAACGAAAATAAATCTAAACCATTAGAATATATCCATATGTATCTATTTGGAACATCAAGGGTACAACATTTTTCTGGAGGATTGTATTTTCATGTATTAGTTGATGATTTTTCATTATTTAAATGGGATTTAAAAAAAATAATAAAAGTGATTTATTCACTAATTATAATGAATTATTAAAAATTATAAAAATTGAAAATTATTTTAAAATAAATTCATTAATAATTGATCACGATTGATAACATTAGAACTAATAATTTGATTATTTTTTATAAAATGATTGTATTAAACACACATTCCACACATCAATAACTCCTCAAAATGTATGCAATTTTTGATATAAGGTAGAGACCACTCATTTATAGAATCCTCTTTGTAAAGAGTGTCCTTAATTCCCCATATCCCATAATCAATATACTAATCCTATAGAATATTCTCAAAATGAGAGGACTCCAACAGAAAAATTGTTAACACAATATCAGTCTTATCCTCATAGAAACCCAAATTTATAGTATCAAATAGTATTTTCAACTACAACTCTTATGAATATTCAAGCATACCCAGTTTCAGATGTTTCTATCTCAAAGAAATAGTGATAAAATCCAGCTTATATGTGGTGTAGGAAATATAATAAATAATGGATTTTAGGAACTCCACCAATCACCACTAGTAGAGATTAATTATTATTTGTTTGAGTCTAAAATGTGTTTTATGAATAGTAATCTATAGATATTATTGATTTTGATTCTAAAAAATGAGTTTTATATCTTAGTATTAAAATTATATTAATTAATTTTCATGAATATATTTCTTGTGAATATTAGAATATTTCCTTATTCTACAGGTTTTGATATTTGTAGAAGTATAATGAATGTTTATTAATGCCTCATAGAATCACAATTCATATAGTACATTAGTAAAGTGTAAGGAGTGATCCCTACTTTTAGAATAGCATGTAAGAATAATATGCCCTTTGTATTCAAAAAATTATGGTTTAAGAACAATATGTTTGGATGGAACATACTATTTTAAAATAAGTAATTTCTGTATAAGGATCCCTAAGTTCAGTATCATCTTTACAATTGTGGAAAAATATTGGTACATGAACCTTTATTTTGTGATCAACCGTACAATTTCACCCTTACATATGGTCTTATAACATTAAATTAATGAATCATATGTTTTACTATTGAATGATATAGTTTTAAATATGTGATATTTTAAAGGATTTTTGCAATGATATTAATGGGAGTAAATATTTTTTAAAATGCGTTTTGGGAATAATTAATTGGCTAATAATAATTTCTTCAAAGACTAAAATTGAATAGAATAAACCAATCATATTTATAAAGGAATATTTGAAGCTATTACTTGGAATAAATTTTAACGATTGAGATATGTAATGGCATATTCATGGATCAACTCAATCGAAATAATTATGTGTATTATATATATTTTTATAGGTTATGATCTTCAATAACGCATGTGATACACAACAACTTTTATTTTTAATAAATTTTCAATATAGATCTATTGCAACGATCAAGAGACTATTATTTTTCTAATGAGGCTATACTTCGAATATATATTTATATAAGTATTTATTTAAAACACTTAGTATTATGTTACTATTTTTATTCATTTATTGCTATTCCAATCGGATATCATTCACAACTATCATAAATTCAAACATATCATTACTTATATACATTTATCATAAATTCAGATGATAAATATTCTATCAAATCCTGCAAAAATTATGTTCTTGAACGAAAAAAATATCATATAAAACACTTTTAATTTATTGGCGTCTCCGATGATCGATCAATGTTGTGGAAGACTATCAGCTTCATGGACTAAGCTATGTTGAAACCAGTTCCCCATAAATGAACTGATATTCTATGTTTATTAATATTATAATGGTTTCAACTACCAACCCTCGATTGTGAAGGTATTATGATAAGAGGGCCTTTTCTAGTGAAAATCAACGAAATTAATGAGAGAGAATTGGTTAGGGTGTCTTTCTACCCCGATCCACTATACAAAAATATGTGTTATTCATTTCTATTTATCTACTTCTTAATAATCATATATATGATAATACATAACATATCAAAAAATTGGAGGAATGAGAAAATAAAGGATCTTCCATGATTTTGCGAAAAATAAATAATTCAACCACTTATTATGTATCCGTGTATTATTCTAATAGAACAATTGATATCAAAATAGATATTTTGTGATAAATCTATAGAGATATCAACTGTATATGATCTATAAAGAACAATATATTTAAATGGATTAACCTTGAGATGGTATGTCTCTTATTTGTACTCCATATTTCAGTGGCGATAACTACAAAAGCTAGAAATCATGAATGTTCATATATCTAAAAAATCAGGAATTTTAATGTTTATATGAAGATCATCACCAAGGATGTAATTGATCAGAAACAAAAAAAGCAGATTCTATAAAAAGGATGAGTATGAGATATACTCGTAAGTAGTGAATGCTATCATATGTTGACTAGGTCCTGATAGATTTATTTGAGTGTCACAATGTCCCATGAATTATAAATTGTGGAATCTAATTAATTTATCACATGACGGCAGTGGAAGTGTTTGAAAACTATGGTATGCTACTACAAAACAAATTATTGACCCCATTAGAATTTATGATGGTGAATTTATCTCCAAATTAATGAACTGTTGAAATAAAATTCAATGATGTAGCAAAATAGGTAGATATTATTACTCAAACTTATTACAATTTAAATGTATATAGATTACTACCCTCAATATATAAACGCATATCTGCTGATATTCAGAAATCAACAATTCATAAAAAACTGACAATGAAAGAATTATTTTGAACCTTGATGATGTATGACAAGGATATATAAACTGATGTTAAAGATCATAAGATAGTTAAATGGGATACCAATTCCCTTAATGTTGCTTTATAGAATCATTAAATAAAACAATAAATGAAAAACTCAATGGATTTAGAATCCTCATATTTTGAGATGGAAGTAGCTGAGTTTCCAAGAAAATTATGAAAATTATATAAGAAGAAACATGGATTCATAAAATCATTAAAAAAATATGGAAAATAATTTGAAAAGTAAGATGATATGAGTGAAATAATAAAGGTAATATTAAATATTATTTCACCCAGAAAAAGGAAGAAAAATGAATGAAGGAAAATAAAATTTAGGGGAAATTATTATGATCAAAATGGAAAATAATCAATGAATGCTACAGGAAGTGTGTCTAAAAAATCTGGAATCCAATACAAATTTGATTCATAAAAATTTCCAAAAATATGAATGAAAACATATTATTTAGTTCAAATGATGAAAATGTGGTAAAAAACCAATTGATCATCTGCTTCTAATTCTGATCATTTTGTTAACAGGAAACATGATTCCTATTACTCGATGCTTGATAAAAAATATTGTTTTCATATTCAAATGTTTAATAAATTATATAAAGTCACTATCTAGTTTCTAGTGAAATATATTTATGTTTAAACCAACATCAATAATTAATTTTAAAATTTAATATATCTACATCAGACTATAAGATTCGTGAAATTGGAATAAAAGAACAACATGATAATGTAGATTCTATTAATTGTTATAAAAATATAAAAAAGATAAATGATATTAATTTTATACATGGAATTATGCTATTGAAAAATATAAATAATAAATATGATGAATGAGTGAAAATATCAAATGATTCAAGAATTTTTTTTTCTCCCAAAACTAAGAAAAACACTTGATACCGCTATGTAATATGTAAACATTTTTATCATAACTGTTATTTATGAAAGCCTCAATTATGTGTAATTAAAATGGTCTTTGTTTATAAAAGTTTTTATAAAGCATGTAATGTGATGTCTAGGAAAATAAGGAAAATATGGATTCCTTGAACATTTCTAGCTTATGCAGCTTTACCCAAGATAATATTATACCAAAATAATTATTATAAAATGATTTTTTAGGTAAAAAATCACTATTGAAAATTTCAAAATAGAATATGGATAATTTTTTATAAAACAATTGAGTGGAGAATCCTCAAACTTCAATTAACACACAAAAATGGAAGGAGGACTAGTCACCTTTAGAGATAATGACAAATGAACGATATTGGGATTGTGATCAGCTGGATACCAAAATTCAAACTCAACCAAAAAATTGTTAAACATACATTTTCTAAATAACAACCTGATAAGTATTTATCAAATTTTTTACAATTTATTCAATGTTGTTATAGTTATGAATTTTTTTAGTTTTCAATGATAAATTTTATAAATTTATATTACCTACAACTACAAATATTTATACCCAGGATCTCAATTCCATGTGTGAAAAAAGTGAATTTTATAGCTCTTGAGAAAAATGAGTCATGTATATGGAATGTGACACATGAACACCGAAATATATTATATTTTCATAAATATTCTATAAAACAAAAAAAAAATTATTTTAGAACTCTAAAATTTGATAATGGTAGATATTTTGTGAATGCTTAATTAAAAAATAACATATTCCATCATTAAAAATAACTAACAATGACAATAAATTTAAACCATTATAATATAACCATATGCATCTATTTGGACCATCAAGGGTAACACATTTTTCTAGAGAATTATATTTTCATGTATTAGTTGATGCTTTTTCATTATTTAAATGGGATTTAAAAAAATAATAAAAGTGATGTATTCACTAATTATAAAGAATTATTAAAAATAATAAAAATTGAAAATTATTTTAAAATAAATTCATTAAGAATTGATCATGATGGATAACATTAGAACCAATAATTTGATTCCTTTTTATAAAATTATGGTATTAAACACACAATACACACACCAATAACTCCTCAACATGTATGGAATTTTTTATATAATAATCCTAACTATTCAAGGAATGTAAAGGACTATGATAAATAAATAAAGAATACCTAACAACCTATTGGAATATCTTTATGAATTTATTTTTTATATCATTAAAATATTTTTAAGAAGACATCTTTTAAAAAATAAACTATATGAACATTGAAATAATAGAAAACCTATAGTAAATTACATTAATGTATTTGAATGAAAGGAGTATATCTAGAATAATAAGGTAAATCATGGTAACTTCGATCCAAAGACTCATAAAAGAATCTTTCTAGGATATTATTATACTACTGAAACCTATAATGGGTAAACAAATTCAAGGATATATGAAGTATCATTTCATATGAAATTTAATGAACTGGAACATTTAATAGAAGAAAAAATCAAATAGCTAAAAATACTAACTCTTTTGACTACATGATGCCTTAAACACCAATGAATATTTTCGAAAATAAGTTAGATGAAATTTAATTTATTCCAAAATAAAATGGAATTTATTCACATGAAAATATCTTACCAAGATTGTCTATAACCATAATGGACCATTCATTAGAAAATATTTTATGAAATCTAGATATGTCATCAATTACTATATGACATTTTGAAAACCTATCTCAATTTAATGCCTATGTTTTATAACTAGAACTAAATACCATTGAAAATTATTTATGTGGTGATATATGGTTTTTAGATATGAATAAAGAGGTAAATAAATTTAGTAGAAATAATATTTTTGTATTAGAAGACAGACCAACTGATTATCTTAAAATTGGAAAAAATAGGTTTTTAGATATAATAAGTATGATAAATTGATCATTACCAGAATTAAAAATTGATAATTAAAAAAATTATAGAACTCAGAAAATGAAATAGATTATAGTTATTCATTTAGATATGTTTCTAGATTATAAAACCACTCATTTATAGAATCCCCATTTTAAAGATATTCCTTAATTCCCCACTACCCATAATCAATATACTACTCCTAAAGAATATTCTCGAGAAGAGAGGACTCCAAATGAACAATTGTTAAAAAATATCAGCCTTATCCTCACAGAAACCCAAATGCATAGTATCAAATAGTCTTTTCAAATACAACTCTTATGAAGATTCAAGCATTCCCAGTTTCATATGTTTCCATCTCAAAGAAATAGTGATATAGTTAAGCATATAAGAGGTGTATAAAATATAATAAATAATGGATTTTAGGAACTCCACCAATCACCACTAATAGAGATTAATTATTTTTTGTTTGGGTTGGTAATGTGTTATATGAGTAGTAATAAATAAATCTTATTGATTTTGATTCCAAAAAATATGTTTTATATCTTACTATTAAAATTACATTATTTAATTTTCATGAATATATTTATTAAGAATATTAGAATATTTCTTTATTCTATGGGTAGTGATATTTGTATAAGTATAATTAATGTTTTTTAATGCCTCATAGAATCACAATTCATACAGTGCATTAGTAAAGTGTAAGGAATGATTACTACTTTTAGAATAGAATGTATTGATAATATTCCATTTTTATTCCACAAATTATGGTTCAAGAATAGTATGTTTGGATGGAACATACTATTTTAAAATAACTAATTTTTGTATAAGGAAACCTAAGTTCAGTATCATCCTGGCAATTTTGGAAAAAAATTGGTACATGAACCTTTCTTTTGTGATCAACCCTACAATTTCATCCTTACAGATGGTGTTATAACATTACATGAATGAAACATATGTCTTACTATTGAATGATATTGTTTTAAATATGTGATATTTTGTAGGATTTTTGCAATGATATTGATGGGAGTAAATATTTTTTAAAATGTGTTGTGCAACCAATTAATTGTTTAATTATGATTGATTCATAGACTAAAATTGAACAGAATAAACCAATCTTATTTATAAGGGAATATTTGGAGCTATTTCTTGGAATAAATTTTAATAATTGTGATATGTAATGAAATATTCATGGACCAACTCAATCGAAATAAATATTTGTATTATATATATTTTTATAGATTATAATCTACAATAATACATGTGATACACAAATACTTTTAGTTTTAATAAATTATCAATATAGATCTATTGCAACAATCAAGAGACTATTATTTTTCAAATGACGCTATATTTTGAATGTATATTTATAAAAGAATTTATTTACAACACATAGTATTATGTTACTAATTTTATTAATTTATTTCTATTCAAATCGGATATCATTCAAAATTAGAATCACAAAAAAAATATCATTACTTATTGACATTTATCTTAGATAAAAATGATAAAAATTCTATTAAATCCTTCTAAAACTATGTTCTTGAACCAACATAAATTATCATATAAAACACTTTTAATTTATTGGAGTCTCCGATGATTGAACAATGTTGTAGAAGACTATCAGCTTCACGGACTAAGCTATGGTGAAACCGGTTCCCCATAAAAGAACCTAAATTCTATGTTTATTAATATTATAATGGTGTCAACTACCAACACTTGATTTTGATGTTATTATGATAAGATGGTCTTTTCTAGTGAAAATCAATAAAAATAACGAGAGGGAAATGGTTTTGTATACTAGGGGGTCTTTCTACCCTGATCCACTATACAAAAATATGTGTCATTCATTCCTATTTATCTACTTCTCAATAAACATATAGATGATACTGGTAAACATATCCAATGATAGGAAGGAATGATAAAAGATAGAATCTTCCTAGATTTTGTGAAAATAAAAAGGCAACCCCTTATTATGTATCTGGGCATTATTCTTATAGAACAATTGATATCAAAATAAATATTTTGTGATAAATATATAGAGATATCAAATGCATAAGTTCTATAAAGAACAATATATTTAAATGGATGAACCTTGAGATGGTATGTCTATTATTCATACTCCATATTTCAGTGGTGATAACTACAAAATCTAGAAATAAAGAATGTTCATATATCTAAAAAATCATGGATTTTAATGTTTATATGAAGATCATCACTCGAGATGTAGTTTCTCATAAACAAAAAAAATAAGATTCTATAAAAAGGATGAGTATGATATATACTCAAATGTAATGAATGCTATCATATGTGGACTTAGTCCTGATAAATTTATTTGAGTATCACAGTGTCCCGTGACATATGAATTGTGGAATCCAATTAATGTCTCACATGAAGTGGATGTAAATGTTTGAAAACTATGGTATGCTACTACAAAACTAATTATTGACCCCATTAGAATTTATAATGGTGAATGTATCCTCAAATTAATGAACTATTGAAATAAAATTAAAAGATATAGCATCATTGGTAGATATTATTACTAAATCTTTTTACGATTTAAATGTACATAGATTACTACCCTCAAAATATAAAGGGATATCTGCTGATATTCAGAAATCAAAACTGCATTAAATATTGACAATGAAAGAGTTTTTTGGAACCCTGATGATGTATGAAGAAGATGTGTAAACTGAAGTTAAAGATCATAATATAGTTAGATGGGATAACAGTTCGCTTAATGTTGCATCATAGAAGCATGAAATAAAAAAATAAATGAAAAAAACAATGTATTTAGTATCCTCATATTATGAGATAGATATAGATTAGTTTTCAAGAAAAAAATGCAAATTATATTAGAAGAAACATTGATTCATAAAACCATTTAAAAATAAGGAAAATACAAAATAATTAAGATTATATGAGTGAAATAAAAAATGTAATATTACACCTGATTTCCCCCAGTCAAAGGAAGAAAAAAGAAAGAAGGAACATAAAATTTAGGGTAAATGATTATGATCCAAAATGAAAATAATCAATGAAATCTACACATAGTGTGTCTAAAAAATTGAGAATCCCATCCAAATGTGATTCCTAAAAAGTGCCAAAAATATGAATGAAAACATATGATTTAGTTCTAATGAATAAAATGTGGTAAAAAACCAATTACTCTTCTGCTGCTATTTCTGAACATTTATTTGATAGGAAACATGATTCCTATTACTCGATGCTTGCATAAAAATATTGTTTTCAAATTCAATAGTTTAATTAATTAAATATAGTCACTTTCTTGTCTCTAGTGAAATATATTTATGATTAAACCAACATCAATAATTAATTTTAAAATTTAATATATCTACATCAGACTATACAATTCATGAAATTGGAATACAAGAACAACATGATAATGTTGATTCTATTAAATGTTATAAAAATATAATAAAGAAAAATGATATTAAATTTATACATGGACTTATGTTATTGAAAAAGAAAAATAATAAATATGATGAATGAGTGAAAATTACAAATTATTCAAGAAATTAGTTTTTCCCAATACTATGAAAACCACTTGATATTGCTATGTAACATATGGAAATTTTTATCATAACTATTATTTATTAAAACCTAAATTATGTCTAATTAAAAATTTATATATTTATAACGGTGTTTCTAAAACATGTAATGTGACATTGAAAAAAATAAGGAAAATATGGATTCCTTTCCATTTCTAGCTTATGTAGCTAGACCAAAGATAATATTGTACCAAAATGTTTTTGATAAAAAGATTTTCTAGGTAGAACATCACAGTAAAAAAATTCAAAATGGATTATGGATAATTTTTTCTAAAAAAATTGAGTGGATAATCTTCCATCTTCAATTAACACACAAAAATGGGAGGAGTACTGGTCACCTTTAGAAACAATGATAAATGAACGATAGTTGGATTCATATCTGATGGATATCCAAATTTAAACTCAACCAAAAAATTATTATACATAAATTTTCTAAATAACAACCTGATAAGTATTAATGAAATTTTTGACAATGTATTCAATGTTTCTATAGTTATGAATTTTTTTAATTTTCAATGATAAAATGTCAAAATATAGATTACCTACAACTAAAAACATTTATACCCTGGATCTCATTTCCCTGTGTGAGGAAAAAGTGAATTTTATAACTCCTGATAAAAATGAGTCATGTATATGGAATGTGACACATGAGCACCGAAATATGTTATATTTTCATAAATATTCTATAATACAAATATTTTATGATTTTACAACTCTAAAATTTGATAATGGTTGATATATTGTGAATGCTTAATTGAAAAATAACATAATCCATCATAAAAAATAACTAACAATGACAATACATCTAAACCATTAGAATATATCCATATGGATCTATTTGGACCATCAAGGTTACCACATTTTTCTGGAGAATTAGGTTTTCATGTATTAGTTGATGATTTTTCCTTATTTAAATGGGATTTAAAAAAATAATAAAAGTGATATATTCACTAATTAAAAAGAATTATTATAAATTATAAAAATTAAAAATTATTTTAAAATAAATTCATTAAGTATTGATCATGGTGGATAACTTTAGAACTAATAATTTTATTCTTTTTTATAAAATGGTGGTATTAAACACAAATTCCACACACCAAGAACTCCTCAACATGTATAGATTTTTTTATATAATAATCTTAACTATTCAACGAATGAAAATGACTATGATAAATAAAAAAAATATACCTGACAACTTTTTGGAATATCTTTATGAATTTGTTTTTTATATCATTAAAATATTTTTAATAAGAAATTTTTTTTAATAATAAAGTATATGAACGTTGAAATAATAGAAAAAATATAGTAAATTACTTTAATGTTTTTAGATGAAAGGACTATATCTAGAATAATAAGGTAAACCTTGGTAAATTCGATCCAAATACACATAAAAGAATCGTTCTAGGATATTATTATACTACTAAAACCATAAAGTGTTAAAAAAATAATGTATATTTGACGAATCATTTCCTATGAAATTCAATGAACTGTCACTTTTAATTGAAGAAAAAATAAAATAGCTGAAAATACTAACTATTTTTACTACTTAATGCTTTAGACACCAATGTATATTATTGAAAATATGTTCGATGAAATTTAATCTATTCCGAAACAAAATGGAATTTATTCACATGAAAATATCTTACCAAGATAGTCTATAACAATAATGGACCATTCATTAGAAAATATTACATGAAATCAATATATATCATTAATTACTGATGAAATTTAGAAAACCTAGCTCAGTTTAATGCCTATATTTCATAACTAGAACTGAATACTGTTGAAATTTATTTATTTGGTGAAATTTTGTTTATTCTAGGAAAATGAAGAGATAAATAAATTTAGTAGAAATAAAATTTGGGTATTAAAAGACAGACCAACTGATTATCTTGTAATTTTACAATAATGGGTTTTTAGGTATAATAAGTATGATCAATTTATCATTACAAGAATTAAATATTGAACATTAAAAAATGATACAACTCAGAAAACTAAATATATTATAGTTATTCATTTAGATATGTTTCTAGATTATAAAAAATTATAATCATTCTAGCTTATGAATTTCATATGTATTTTAAATTATATTAATTGGATATAAAATACGAATTTCTAAATGGATTTTTAATGGAGGATGTTAATATTAGACAACAACTATGTAATGAATACCAGCATAAAGAAGATTCCATTTTTAGTCATACAAATTCACTTTTTGGCCCCATATTAGAACCTATAACATGATATGAACTATTATGTTCATTTTAAGTAGAAGTGGATTTTTGGGGGATTATAAGATCAAAATCCTTTTAGGAAAACTATTCTCTAAAATATATTATTAATGAATATTTATGTTTATGGAAATAAAATTTGATCAACAAAATTATCATTGTAATGATTTTTCAAATCTTATAAAAAATTATTTCAAATGATTTTTATTGATGAAATGAGTTTTTTTAAGATTTCAAATTTACCAAAAATATAATATAAATTTTTTCAATAAAAATAAATACATTGTTTATT
Source organism: Viscum album (assembly GCA_963277665.1). Taxonomy (NCBI): domain Eukaryota; kingdom Viridiplantae; phylum Streptophyta; class Magnoliopsida; order Santalales; family Viscaceae; genus Viscum; species Viscum album. The sequence continues at coordinate 42,360,331 of OY728123.1, forward strand.
TATTGAATATGATTGCACCGGAAAATAGTTAGACCAATACAACTCCCATGTGTTCAAACAAGAAAAAATTATTTTTATATACTTGGAAAACATGTATGAAACAAGTTATATAAAAGGTATGATTGCTTTTTTACTATAACATACTACTATCAAACTGAACAAAATATTTTTTGATTGAGTGCATGATTTCAGTAAAGTCATAAAAAATCATATATTTCTTCTATTAAAAGGAATTTTTTATATCCCAAAAATTATCTAATATCAACACAATTTGTTATAATGTAAAACATGATTATTATAATGCTGGAAAACTAGTAGGAAGCTTGTTATAGAGAGGTATGATTGGAAATTTCAATATCATACATCTATTAGACAGAAGAATTTTTTTTATGTCTACATGTTCGGTAACAGTAAAATAATAAACAATCACATATGAAAACTATTAAAATTATTTTCAGGTACTTAATAGTAACTATTTACGATCCCTAGTTTACCCAATGAATTTGTATTTTATTTATATTCATATTCAAATACTGAGCATTGAGGATGTAGATATGATATAAATGTACATATGGAACCTATTACTTTTTAGGAATATATTTATTTCCATGGTCAGGTAATAAATAACATTCATTTCCCTTATCAATATATGGGGATGATTAAAAATATACTTTCAATTTCTATGCACAGGTTTTGAAGATGATACACACCATACAAGACATCAATCATAATTTTAATAATATACCTATATTATTTGGTAATACCAGTGGAATTTATATTTAAAAAATTATTATAATTCATTATAAAACTAACATTATTGGAATAAGGAATCATTTTCTATGATATCTTGTCATTAAAAATAATATATATTTAGAAATTTTTAATACTAAATTTCAAATTGTGGATATATTTTCTAAGGCACGTCCCAATACAAGTTTTTATTATATTACGAGGGATTTAGGAATAATAAATATTTAATAATCGTGTAATTAACTTATATTGATAATTTTTTGTATTTATAGTTTTAATTCATTTTTTTCCTCATTTAATTGAAACCAATAATTCATTTGATTTTTAAAAAGTGTGTTTTATTAAAATAGAAACTAACAATGACTCCTCTACATAATTGTCTTGAGAAATTAGAACTACATCTCCCAAAACAATCATAAAAAACTTTTTCTATATCTTTATCATAATAAAGAACCTTTTCTAAATGTTTCATCATCTCGATACATCATCTTCCTTTGAAACCCTAAAATCTAAAACTCTCAACCCATTAGATTTTCAGAAATTTCAAAGAATAAAAGAGAACATTGTGTAAAACCATGTGACTCCAAATGTTAGAGTGTCCCCTTCAAGATAATTATTCAATGATTGTTATTTTATATAGGATGTATCATACATGACTATTACATAAGAAATATATCACCTTTTACAGTCAGATGTTTCTATTTGTGGATAAAATAAATAATTTTTTTACATACAATTGAAGCAGTTCTATGAGATTATACAATTTAGATTCCCCGAAATAGAGGATATATTTACCTATTAGGAAGATTATATTGAGTTTTTAATATTCCTGAATGAAATAGAACATATATTAAAATCACTCTTGAAGGAATATTTCATTTTCTTTTTCGATCAATTTGAAATAAAGATCACATGTTAGAAGATAAAATTTTATTTATTTTCTGTTCATCCCAAAATTAAGAAATGATTTTTTAATGATTGTGAGGATAATCATCAGGTGTTGGTCATTCTAATCCAGTCTTCCATCCTGCATGGAGTGTCATAATTATAATAGATTCTTAATATTGAAATGTATGCTCTCTTATTGTACCATAGAGATATTAATTGGATTTTTTGCATATATATGTTTTGATATCTCAGTCATTCCAAAAATTGGAATAGATCTTGATGATTCCTACTCTCTTGATCCACTATGAGACTCATCATGATTCCTCATCCCATTATAGTAACTAAAAAACATCCACATAGATTTGGGGTAACTCTTACAGTCCTTGATATGCTTTCTAGTTCATGATTTTCCATTGATTCCCACTCCATGTAATATATATAAGGGGTGAGATTAAATATGAAAAACTATAATCAAATAATATATTTAATAACAAAATATAATATTTAGTCTATCATATTCTTATTTTTTCACTACATTGGGGAAAATTTAAACATGATCAACAATGTATTTTTTATACTAATTCATGTTACTATCATTGTGTTGAAGGATGATAAATTTCATATACATTAACAAAACCATTATATTTGTATATAATTAATCTGTTAAATGATATTTAAATTCATTCGACCCCATACCATAATGTTTCATCACATTAACCATCAAACACCACCACCTCGTAATAGTTCCTTCAAGATTTATGGTAGAACATTTCACATGTATTAAATCTATAATTTCACAAAATGTTGATATCATTTTTCATAAAATTATCTAACTCATAATGATATTTTTATCCATGGAATTCTAATGGACTTTATGGATTAATTGTAATTTCCCAGACCACCATGGTCTCTTATGATTCAAAAATAAAGTGTTTATTGTATTATAGGAGGCAACAGTAGCTCATTTCTATAGTTTTCCAAATTTCTAGCTTTTGTGTAGGTTGGTCAATGTGTCAGTAGGTAGATGAAATTGGTTTTTCAAGGAATCAGTAGTTTGAGGAATCAAAAGGTCGATGGAATAAGAAGGAAAATAAATCAGTAGGTCAGTACTTCAGTAGGTCGACGCATCAGTAGGTTAGAGTGTTGGTAGGTCTAGGCGTCGGTAGGTCGAGGGTGTTGGTATGTCAAAAACTCCATAGGTCAAGGGCATCAGTACATTGAGGAATCTATAGGATCATGTTTTTACATTTAATGTAATCGGAAGGTCGAGGGTGTCGATAAGTCTATGTGTCGGTAAGTTAGGGGCACTAGTAGGTCGAAGGTGCTGGTAGTTTGAGGGTGTTAGCATGTCTAGGGAGTTTGTATCATGAGGCGTCGGTGAGTCAGGCATTGGTAGGTCTCAATGGTGGTTCAACATTGGTAGGTCCTCATCAGTAGCTCATCATTTGTAGCTCTTCATTGATGGCATCCTATCAATGACTCACCCATCAGTGACAAATTTCCAGTTTTCCCTGTTTTTCCAGTTTCACCCATCAAACAATTTTTTTGAAAAAAATCGAGTTTAAAGATTTGTTTGGGAGTTTTTATAGGAATTTAAACAGTTATTTTTTATATCATTAATATTCTAACAATCCATTGACTCTGTAATAGTAAGTCATTGTGGTCTTGGCCATAACCAGGCATTAAAGGCCCTTGAAACCATTTCCCACACTGTTGATATAGGATCTATATTTTCTAACGATATGGTCATCTATTCACATTAATCATGGTGTGTAGAGAATTGTTATTCCGAAATTATCCATGAGCCTATGTTGTAGCCCCCGTATTCAGTTTTCCTTGGAGTCTTGTGCTTGTGTGACACACCTCTTTTGGCATAAAGAAGTGTTTTGGTCACCCGTTGTTCCATGTAAGGATTTTCATTGTCTCTATTTTATTTGTATATCATGCATGGTGGGTTTACTATCATCTCACAATGAATACTACCGAAACTAGTTTAAAGAATGTATGAAAACTAAATACATGAAAGGGGGTTGGAGGATGATGATATTGATAATCTCTTTGTTTTATATGTTATCACATTTCCATGTAATGAATCAGGTGGGTTGTGTTCTTCTAAAAATCAGGGATGGTGGTGGTATTTGTTTCCATATGGGTATGAATTATAAATCACTAATGTATGAATTGGAATATGTTTAATCTCATATATTTGTTTAATAAAACGAATACCCTAGGATCAAATCTGTTTTGTGATCACCCCTACTTTCTCAAGTGGAACTAAAGTACAAATGATTATAAATCTGAATAAAAATTTCCTTGATGGTGTGTTTGTGTGTTGTTTTGGGTTATGTTTGGACTTTCATCTATATTGGTAGTTTGGTTCTATGGATGGGGTGTGATTTTGTGTACAGGGTAGTATGGGTGGTTTGATGGAACCATATGATGAGCTTTTGATTGATTGTGGAATGGATAGACTATTTATGTAGTAGGACTCCATCTAGGCAGTGGTCCGGCAACATGGCTGTAGGACTGGGTTGTGTCATGATTTCTTGATTGTGAGTGTTAGAATTGGGTCCCTTACCGTTAGTGATTCTTTACATATTTTTTGTGGGAAATGGATTTTTTGGTTTCTCGTACTTATATATTTCATACTGTTTTTTAGTTTCCCATGTAGGGATGGAAATAAATTAATAAATTATTATTTAATTCATAATGAAAATTGGTTAATTGATATGGTTGGGGGAAAGTTTAAAGTTAGGGATTGTAGTGAAGTGGTGTTCAAATGACCATCCATTATGGTGGTACATGCATGTAGTGGTAGCAGTAAAGGTGGTTTTCACTGTTCTGGTTGTATGTTAGGAATCCCATTTAATGGCCTGAGCAATTGTTTTCTATATGTATAAACATTTATTTACTTTTTTATATGCACCCAACAAGTGTTGAGAACTGTGTTTCAAACACACCCATTGTTATGGGAGATGGTGAATTTTCCAACATCCTGGTGGTAGGATGGATGAATGGTTACTTACTTAATTGTACTCTTTATTGTAGGAATTTACAACCCATGAATCCTTAGGTAGGCTATAATGTTGCGAGGATTAATAATAGATTTATGGTATTGGGTGAAAGAGAGGTGGTTTATTTCTACGAAATATTAGGTATGTGGCCCTTTTTTGGGGAAAGACATGAGGTGGTTGTGGCCCAGGTGTTTATAGGCTATATGTGGTGTGTAGCTCAGGTGTGTGTAGGTAGGTTGTTACAGTGGGGCTTGAGGAAGATCAACATTGCATTATGAGGTTCACCATAAGGGTTGAGCAGTTTACTGAGGGGATGTTGTGTTGGGTACCCCAATATTAACATGCATACCACATTACATTACCTGAATTTCATTATTTTAGTAAGCATGAAATAATGAGGTTTGGGGTATAATATTCCCAGTTTGGTTATTTTGAGTTACTGTTGTTTTCTCAAATGGATATTAGTATGCTTCTCCAACTTGTTCAATGAGGACTTTGGTTTTCTGATATTGAGTAAAATTTTATGCTCACCCTACATGTATAAAATAATTATTTACATTTAGAGGGAGATTATATAGACCATGAAGTTACTTTAGCTCGGAAATTGTTGGTGGTTCATGTGTCCCTACTCAAATTTCTATTTGTAATGAAATGGAATTTTATTTGTATTTCTGGTAGTTTTACATTAAACAGGCATATGGGATGGATTTTTGGTTTATTTATATATACCCGTCTTTGAGTTGTTCGAGGTTAATACATCTTATCTGTGCATATTGTTTTCTATAAAAATGGAAATCCCTCCCTATGTTTTATATTTCTACATTGTTGGTTATCATCTCCAACCTAGGGCCTATAGGTGGTGGGACCAATGGGCTCTCTATCTATCCATTATCTTAAGGAAGGAATATCTCGACATATTTTTATCCATTCTCTCATCTAGAAGAATGTGGGTCATGATTTAATGGAATATGAGGTGATGGTTGAGATTTTGGATAGAGGATGTGGTTTGGAATAGTGAGGATTACATGTGTCAGTATGGAAAGAGGGTTAGGTGATCTTTGTGCGTGAAAAATGCCAGGAAAGACCAGAAAGGACGTGGGATATTAGGTTTCCCAAGATCTGATGTAATGACTATAATCATACTAAACAACCAAGTGAGGTTAAATTTGTTTAGGTTATATACTCTTGGAATGGTACATGAATAATTATGACTTATATTCTTATTTGTGTTGTGAAATTTCTGGAAATTAAAATAAACAATTAGTTAAAATAAATTCCAAATAAATATAAATATAATCGAACATGGGGATGAGGTGTCTCTATTGTGGGGGAAAAGGGAACCATTAGATTTAATACCTAGACCGAGACTAGTATGGTGGATATTGGCAGGTTTCTCGCCCGCCTCAGTAGAAATTTCCATCCAGGCCTTTCTACCAGTAGGGACAGCAGGCCCCCTACCAACGCAGGGTGGATGGTGAAGAAGGGGGCCGTCCTCACGGTGATCCTCAGGGATCCTGACTAGGTCATTCTTGACGAGGTAGCCAACAATTGAGTTGTAGAAAATATGGGATTTGGATGTTTCACGCTATAGAGGTAGCAGCTCTAGTAGGACTGGAGATCGTTCAGGGTACATTAATTTAGTTTAGTACCCTTTCATGCTCATTTTTTGATTCAAGAAATTCTAAACCTTTTGTTGCACCCAGTCTATCCCATTATCTGGGATTGGACATAGATATACTTTTTGTGCCCCAAGTGTTGAATACACTAGTCAGAGGTCATAATATCTTGTTTGATGTTTTCTAGGGATATAGATTGATGTTGGGGCCACATCAGGCTAGTGGAGGTATCTATCTATTATAGAGGATTCCATAGTGTGTTATCATTGTAATCCAATAGTTTAACTTTGTTCATTCTATTATCCAATGATTCCAGAGAAGATTAATGTTTTCAGATGTGAATGGAACATGTGTATCTTTATTTGGTGAGCATAGCTATCTGGTGGGAAGCTGGTGCATAGATCCTTGTTTTTCATTTCTATCCTAGCATTCAGTGGTATTAATGAATTATAGGATATTAGAGTCTAAATGGGTTGATTGAGAGATTCTAGAAGATTTACTTAAATATTTTGTCACTCTATACTCTCCTCGTGGCATTGAGTTCTAGATATACTTATAGTCTGGTGCTCATCCGATATCAATGGCTACATAAGATGCAGGAGATGATGATTCAGATTGATGATCTGATGAATAAGGGTTTCATCTCACCAAGTGTGTAATCATGGCATTCTCATGTCATATTTTTGAAGAAGTCATACTTTGGTATGATTCTCTACTTAAAATAATATGTACTAAATCAGGTAACGATAGGGAGTAGTTACCCTCTATTGAGAATAGAATATATTTTCATATATCTAAGGGGAGAAGTATGGTTCTCTATAATAGATCTGCAGTCTATGAATAACATGTTAAGGGTGATAGAAACTGACATCATGAAGACTTCTTTTAGGTGCAGGTATGGGCACTATTAGTTCATGGATATTACGTTCAGTGTTACGAATGCACCGAGAGTGTTCATGGGGATTATGAAATCTGTATTTTATTAATTACTATAACTACTCAACATTAAATACATCGATGAATTCCTAATCTACTAGATGTCCTAGATGGTGTATTCATGGAATACCTCGACTATCCTTGAGGTGCTTCAACACCACAATCTCTATAGAAATTTGTTCAAATCAATGTTTTAGACATTAGAGGTCCACTACCCAAGAAATGTGGTGGCTCCTCAGGGTGAAGAAGTAGACCCATTAAAGGTAATGGAAATTCATTCTTGGGAAGCACCCAATAATGTAGTAGAGGTTCAATGTTTTCTTAGCATGGCAGAATACTACTAGAGATTCATACCTGATTTCTCTCGAGTTAAAGCCCAGTTGACAGCTCTGACTAAAAAAGAACATGTTCTTTTAGTTGTGAAAATAGTGCCAGGTGGCATTCGGCTATATGATGGGGATTTCTGTCAGTTATCCAGTTCATAAGCTGCAATAGGAAGGTGTGATGTTCAAGGTGTTTTGTGATGCTTCCCATTTGGCCTTAGATTATATACTGATGTAGCAATGTGGAGTGACCTCATATGGGTCTAGGAACATACTTCCCCATGAAGAAAACCATTCCACAATTTTTCTGGAACTAGCAGGGGTCAAGTTCACATTAATTATGTGGAAACATTTACTCATTGTGAAGCGCTTAATAGTCTTCACAGATCATAATAGATAGAGGTATATCATTTCTTATATCAACTTTAAGATGCAGCGTCAGTGGAGGATGAAGTTTATCCTGCATTATAATTATTAGGTCTCTTATACATCATAAAATGGGAATGTTGTGGAATATTTTTTGAGTACGAAGTCACATAAGGATTTTTTTGGGAATTTTCATATTCATGGAGGGTGATGGAGGAGTGGGATTCCCTATACATAGATGAAAGATTATATGGAATTAAAGTACATCTATTTATGATTGTGGTACAAACATCACTGATGTAGAAGGTGGAGGTGTCTTATTGGGGAGACATCGAGGCAGACTTGATGTGTGATCTTATTTAACATGGTGATTCTCTAAAGGGATGCTCACAGGTTGGTCTGAAGAAGATGTTGTTCTATGAGATGTTATTTGATCCAGTGGAAATTTGTGTGTATTTTCTTTGTGATATTTATATCTCACCCATTTTGGTACACACAAGGGTTTTCCAGATGTATCGGAGTGTGATGGAACAATTTTTCTGGAACGGGATAAAGCGGGAAGAGGTAGAGTTTTTGCCAAAGGGCCTGCTGTGCCAACAATTGAAGGTCGAGCACTGTGTTCCCAGAGGATTTATGTAGTCTATAGATTTCTCTGAGTAAAATTGGGATGAAATCATGATTGTTTATGTCGTAAGATTACCAAGGGCTTATAGGGGATATGAGGATATTTGGGTATTAGTGGATCTATTGATGGAATCGATTCACTTCATAGAAATTATGGAGATGAAAATAGTGGATGCCCTAGCATAGAGTTTTATGGACAAGGTGGTGTGGCTCCATGGAGTTCCAAGATGCATTTTCTTAGATCAAGAAACATTTATACATCATGACTTTGGTAGGTATTTTAGAATGCCTTTGGGACCCAGTTACATGTCATAACTTCTTTCCACACACAGACTGATGGAAAAATTGGGAGGACCTGTAACACCCTGAGATTTTATGAAAAATATTCATTTTAATTTTATTAATGTCTTGTGTTGTAGGCTACACCAAAAGGAGCTTGCACTACATGCATCCCTAACTTGGCTTGCATTACACGCAATCGCGACCTTTCTCGATAGCGTGTGTTATACGCAATACCGAGTTTCACTAAACAACGATATGCTATTAAAATAATATTAAAACTAGCTATTATGAATAGTAATAACCACTTTTTCAAATTTTATAAATTTTATCTTCCAAAATGGACTTCATTTTTGGATTCGGAATATCGAAATTAGCTTAGGGTGAAATTTTGGTACTTTTCGGATAACATTCATATTCTGATGAATAGTGAAAATTACTAAATTTTAATTAAAAAACAAATTTTATAATCAAAATAATTAATAGTGATAAATTATTAATTTGAGTGGTTTAAAAGTATATTTAGAATATATTTTTACAATTTAATACAATTTTGGCCATTGGATGTAATTTCACATTTAAACCAGACATAAATAAGTGTCAATCTTTTGATAGTTATTATCTCTTAAAAACACGCTATTTGTTTTGATGACGGGAATTAATTTTTAAATTAGTTAATGTAACTGATATGTTTAGAATTTGGTAAGATAAACATCAATTTTGGATTCATAAAATCAAGTAGAGCTTAAGCCTAATTTTTGGTATTTTTTTGGAAACATTCATTTTTTTATGAATAGTGAAACCACTAAGTGGTAGTTAAAAAACTAAATTATTTCATAAATCTTAATTTTACCCCTTCTGTGAGTGGAATTTCAAAAATCCGAGATACACTATTGATGTCAGTATGTAAAATGTGGTTCAATGAGCTGAAAATAATTTTTGGTGAATAGTAACTTTTTACTTTTATTTACCACGGTTAAAAGTAAATAGGGCAGTTAAGGGTAAAAATGACATTATTATAACCCTAACACATGTCCTAATTCTATTGGATAACTGTAATTCGACCAAAATCAACCTTAGGAATAAAATATGACCATTTAGGCCCACTTGGATTAGATTAGGACATTTATTATAAATTTATTTAAAGAAGGGTTAAAATAGTTAAAATCAATGTTTAATAAATAAATCATTTTTAATATAGGGTTCTACATAAGATAAATTCGACTATAAATATTAATTAGAAAGATAAAAATATTTCCTACATAATGGTATTTTATTTGTAATTTTTAGACTTAAAATAATTTAATTTATTTATGATACAATGATGATGCAGTAATTATCTTATTAATGAAATATTGACATAATTGATGTTATAAATACCCAAATAAATATAATTTGAGACTTTTTATGAATTCCAATAATTTTATATGTTAATATTACATGTTAGTATTTATTTAATTAAATTTTTTCAAACAAATCATTCTGTTATGATTTTCACAAAAATCAATTACCAAATAGTGTCAAAATTCACATAAAATTGTTTTTAAAACAAATAATATATTATTAATTGTTATTTTATTCCTAAAAATCTACAGTTCGGCCAAATGACTTATATAAGGTTATATATATTAATAATAAAGAACTTGGGGTTCTTTTGGCTTGATATAGTAATTTTATTAACCTTATAGTGTAAGAAAACAAGAAGACACGGTAAAAGTTAAATTATCTAACTTAAAGTTAAATCTAAATGATAAGGATCAAATTGATACCAAATTTGGATTTATAATAAAATAATATTTTTAGTTATTCAAAAGGTTCCCCTTTCCTCCCTTATAAAAGGGCACCTCCTCCCTCCCTTCCTCACACAACTTTGATCCTTCAAGCTCGGCCAACCTCTGCCAAATTATCTTATCCACTTCCTTAGAAACATTCCAGAGGTTCTGTTCTTCCTCAAAGACCAATTTTAGTGCCCTAAGAGGAGGTCTCAAAGAGGCGCTTCAAAGAAGAGGAGGTTCGGACACTTACGAAGAAAATTAGACCTAAGGTAAGGGAAATATCACAATCTCATTTTTATCTGAGATTGTTTATACTTTAGTATTTACTGGGGTGTATTTTATCATCCAAATCCATGTTTCCTCAATATGTAATATTATTTCCATCCACCTACAATTGTTTAAATACAATTTTAACCTTCGGTGAGTTTTTAGTAAAGGATATGAAAGGAATCTTTTGTCGTTTTTCGTACGAGGTACTTTTTGACTTTTCTGACAAAAGTGCGAAGAATGTTTTTTTAACTTATACGGCATGAATGGATTTTTAAAACATTATTTACAAGAAGCTTCCTTTACAAATTTTCAAGTTAATTTTTAATCAACTTCTTTTAGTTTAAAATTTCATGACATGTTAAGAAAGGAAAATGTTTTTGAAGTAGAAAGGATATTTTCCTCAAGAATGGAGTTCAAATGTTTTATCAAAATTATTTCCCATCTAAGATAATATAGGTTTCTGTTTCTATCCCGATTATTACATGGATTTTATTATGTTGTGATGGAAATATTTTTATGAATTCCTTTATCTTATATGAATTGTTTTATGGTGTCATGTCTTTTAAGAATCCCATTTTTACTACATGGGTTATGCAATGATGTATGATTTATGATTTTGTGGCACACATAAGAATGATATCATTATGAGATGGGTGGGACCTATATCTCCCTCCAATGAATTGGGTAAAGATTTTTTTATCTCATGAGATAGACATGGCTGGAACGGCAGGTTAAACCGGTTCAATGAAACAGGACTGAAACGAGGAGTGAAATCGGTTCAGAAATAGACTTTGTCCACTAAGATAGTCTTGGAAATGAGTCTTGACTGACAAGAAATGATTCTCTTTGATTATGTTTGTATGACACAAAGTTTCATGTTATAAGTTATGATTATTTGGGTTTACATTTCACTACTATGATTTATCCCATGTTATGAGATTATGATTTCTTTTGCAGGTTAAGATTTCCAAAAGTTATGTTCTTATGTATATGATGTGAATGACATTGATTTTGTTTACCCTTACTGAGAATTTGAGCTCACCCTTTTATTTTTTCCTTTCCCCAGGATATAAAGAAAGGTTTTAGGTATATATAAAAAATAAGATCTTTATGGGAGATGTTGAAAATCTTTCACCACGATTAGAAGATTATATTCCGAGTTTCGAAAGACACTAAACTATTACGGTCCTTGTGTGTGTGTTTTTTTATGTACTAAGTATTCCGCAAAAGTAATGTAATGTCCATGTACGTTAAGCTTCGGGTCTCTACAGTTGGTATCAAAGGAAAGGTTTACTCAACCTTTGGAAACTAGGATGCGAGATCTTTAGTGAGATCCCTAGAGATATTTTAAGGTATGTCTAGGGATGTCCCTAAGGTTAAGTATAAGTATAGGTTATAGTCATAGAATTGCGCTAACGATCTTAGAATTAAACCTAAGATGTTAGATATTGAAGATACTCCCCCTTTATTATGTTGTTTTCCCTAGCATGATTTTTGCCTCTCACACTATTCTTTTTGGGTTTTAGACGATGGCAGGAACCCGAAGGAACCGTGTCGATCAATGCAATGGACAATGCAATGATTGTCCTCCTGAACAGACAAATTTTATGGGAGATGGAGTGCAAAATATTATTGCTATACTTACACATGCTATGAATCATTCTGGACTTCCAAATGAGTAGAGAAGAGAACAATATTCTATTGAGTCCTTCATGAGGCAACGTCCACCTTCTTTCAGTGGGTCTTCTGATCCACTTGTTGCTGAACAATAGATCAGTACCACTGAATATATATTTTCAGTTCTTCAATGTTCTGAACATGATAAAGTCATCTTAGCAGTATATGGTTTGGAAGGTGAAGCTGATCAATGGTGGAATCTTATCAAGAATACGAGGCAAAGAGATGAAATTGAGTCAATGGAATGGGACGAGTTCAAGAACTTATTTTTCAATAAGTACTTCCCACGTATTCTTCAAACAAATATGGAGAAGGAGTTTCTTGAACTAAAGCAAAAGGATGATGAATCTGTTGGTATATACGAAGCGAATTTTACAAGGCTTGCACGGTATGCATCTGGATTTATCATCCAACCTGAAAGTAAAGTTGATTGATTCTTCAGTGGCTTAAAACCAAATCATCGAAGGGCATTAGCTATAAGAGACATCAGTAGATATGAAGAAATTGTGCGTTGTGCTATAAATGTAGAAATGGAAGTTGGTGTTACTAATTCATCTCATAGTTTTGACAAGAAACAAAAGATGGAGTTCAAGGAGAAATCCCAGAATAATGGTGAAAAGAAGATGACTGTTTCCTTATGCTCAAAGTATGGAATGAAGCATGGTGGAGATCGTCTTAAATGGACAAGTAAATGTTTCAAATGTGGAAAGGAAGGTCATCAGGCATTTGAATGCCGCAATGATACACAGAATGAACCTAGTACACTTCAATGCTTCAAGTGCAAGGAAATGGGGCATTATGCTAATAAATGCCCTAATCCAGGGTTAGTGATGATCGACCTGAGAAACCACTTAATGAAAATGACAATGGGAAGTCACATGCGATCACCATTGGCGATGTTGAATATGACAACGATGTGGTGGAATGATTAAGTGTTTATGTAATGGGATTCCAAAATAATGTTGTATATAGTATCGTGGAATATTGGAATATTTAAGTATTGGTCTATTGTGGTTTTCAATAATTTTATGGTACCGGTAACCATGGAAAGTGAATGAGATATTTTTGGGAAAAAAGATGATATGTGCATAATGAATGGAAAAGGAGAAAATGAAATATTTGACAGTATTCATGAGCTCATGATTGATATAATGACTAAGTGATATCATGGTTTGAGTATAAAGAATTTTGAGGAATTTGGTTTGTGGAATGTGTTAACTTTTATCTACATTCATGTTTTCATTAAGGTTCAATGGGTATTTATTCTTCAAGAGAATACATGATTAAGGTATTCACATGTTTTTAATTTGACCAAAAAGATATATCTTATGATATATGGGGGATAAATGATGGCATTCACGTGATTGTTATGTGACATTTCAAGTAATCATTTTCTTTATACTATGAGCATGGACCGAAGTATTTTAGATAAGTCTAAAGATTGGAATGGATTATGTTGGACATAAGTTAGGATAGAAATTTTTCGATATTATTGATGGGATGTTATAGTAATATAGGTTTAGAAAAAGGACAACCTGCAGGACGAGCGACAGCCCATCGCGTCGGACAAGGCTGTGGGAATCGAACCCACAACCGAAGTGTGACTGGCCTTTAGCGCCTACCACTGGCCTACAAGAAGTCATTGTTTAGTAGAAACTAGTTTTATTATATTAAGAAATATGATATATGAAGTATAATTCCATTTTATGAACCATATATGATTAATATCACTATAGATGGACTTATGTATTTTTGATAACTTTTATGAACATTTGGTTGAGACAGATGGAATGACCCATCATTCTATCACATGATCTTCTAACACATAACGAATAACAAATTAAACTTCATTTCATTAAGGGATGAAATGGAAATTGTTCAATTAACAAACAACAATGATATTGTACCAAAATCTTGTAAGTTTTTCTTTTAATGATCTTGAAAACCAAAAATGTTGTCTCAATGCCCTTATATCCGATGAATCAGATGGTACCTTAGATTATCACAAATCTATGGATTTGGGATTTCTGACTTTTCCATATCCATGTTCTCTACCACTCTTCATCAGAACATGATGGTTATATTTTCCTTCCATATCCATATTTACACCTATGTTCTCCTACGTGGAAACCCAGTGATGAGTTAATTTGGGTAACCGTTACATTTCATACTTTAGTTTTTAAAGCCAAGTTTTGGTATTTCTTTTTACGATGTGGGTTTCTATTAAAGAATCTTTTGAGTAGTAAATCATTTATAACCCCGACGAATTTCGAGGGAGAAATTCATTTTAAGGGGGGTAGAATGTAACACCCCGAGATTTTATGAAAAATATTCTTTTTAATTTTATTGATGTCTTGTGTTGTACGCTACACCAAAAGGAGCTTTCACTACACGCATCCCTAAATTGTCTTGCATTACACGCAATCACGACCTTTCTCGATAGCGTGTGTTGTACGCAATATCGAGTTTCACTAAACAACGATATGCTATTAAAATATTATTAAAACTAGCCGTTATGAATAATAATAACCACTTTTTGAAATTTTATAAATTTTACCTTCCAAAATAGACTTCATTTTTGGATTTTTAATATCGAAATTAGCTTAGGGTGAAATTTTGGTACTTTTCTGATAACATTCATATTCGGATGAATAGTGAAAATTACTAAATTTTAATTAAAAAAAACTTTTTTAATCAAAATAATTAATAGTGATAAATTATTAATTTGAGTGGTTTTAAAGTATATTTAGAATATATTTTTACAATTTAATACAATGTTGGTCATTGGATGGAATTTCACATTTAAACCAGACATAAATAAGTGTCAATCTTTTGATAGTTATTATCTCTTAAAAACATGCTATTTGTTTTGACGACGAGAATTAATTTTTAAATTAGTTAATGTAACTGATATGTTTAGAAGTTGTTAAAATAAACATCATTTTTGAATTCATAATATCAAATATAGCTTAGGCCTAATTTTTGGTATTTTTCTGGAAACTTTCATTTTTTGATGAATAGTGAAACCACTAAGTGGTAGTTAAAATACTGAATTTTTTCAGTAAACTTAATTTTACCGCTTCTGTGAGTGTAATTTTAAAAATACGAGAGACACAGTTGATGTCAGTAATTAAAATGTGGTTCAATGTGATGAAAATAATTTTTGGTGAATAGTAACTTTTGACTTTTATTTACCACGGTTAAAAGTAAATAGGGTAGTTATGGGTACAAATGATATTATTATTATCCTAACACATGTCCTAACTCTATTGGATAAGTGTAATTCGACCAAAAACAACCTTAGGAATAAATTATGACCATTTAGGCCCACTTGGATTAGATTAGGACATTTATTATCAATTTATTTAAAGAAGGGTTAAAATAGTTAAAATCAAAGTTTAATAACTAAATCATTTTTAATATAGGGTTATACATAATATAAATTCGACTATAAATATTCATTATAAATATAAAAATATTTCTTACATAATGGTATTTTATTTGTAATTTTTAGACTTAAGATAATTTAATTTATTTATAAAACAATGATGATGCAATAAATATCTTATTAATGAAATATTGACATAATTGATGTTATAAATAACCAAATAAATATAAATTGAGACTTTTTATGAATTCCAATAATTTTATATTTTAATATGACATGTTAGTATTGATTTAATTAATTTTATTTGAACTAATCATTCTGTTGTGATTTTCACAAAAAACCAATTACCCAATAGTGTCAAAATTGACATAAAATAGTTTTT
This sequence comes from Viscum album, assembly GCA_963277665.1. Classification (NCBI taxonomy): domain Eukaryota; kingdom Viridiplantae; phylum Streptophyta; class Magnoliopsida; order Santalales; family Viscaceae; genus Viscum; species Viscum album. Next base: position 42,376,619 of record OY728123.1, read on the forward strand.
AAAACAAATACTATATTATTAATTGTTATTTTATTCCTAAAATTCTAAGGTTCTCCCAAATGACTTAGATAAGGTTATGTATATAAATAATAAACAAAATGGGGTTCTTTTGGCTTGATATAGTATGTTTATTAACCTTATAGTGTAAGAAAACAAGAAGACACGGTAAAAGATAAATTATCTAACTTAAAGATAAATCTTAATGATAAGGTTGAAATTGATACCTAAACTTGTCCAAATCCTATTTGATGAGAGTATTTCGACCCATCCCCACCTTAGATTCGAAATAAATCAATTTTGAGCTATTTAAAACCGAATTTGGCTTTATAATAAAATAATATTTTTAGTTATTCAAAAGGTGCCCCTCTCATCCCTTATAAAAGGGCACCTCCTCCCTCTCTTCCTCACACAACTTTGAGCCTTCATGCTCAGCCAACCTCTACCAAATTCTCTTCTCGACATCCCTAGAAACATCCTAGACGTTCTGGTCTTCCTCAAAGACCAATTTAATTCCCTAAGAGGAGGTCTCAAAGAGGCGCTTCAAAGAAGAGGAGGTTCAGACACTTACGAAGCAAATCAGACCTAAGGTAAGGGAAATATCACAATCTCATTTTTATCTGAGATTTTTTATACTTTAGTATTTACTTGGGTGTATTTTATCATCCAAATCCACGTTTCCTCAATATGTAATTTTATTTCCATCCACCTACAATTGTTTAAATCCAATCTTACCCTTCGGTGAGTTTTTACTAAAGGATATGAAAGGAATCTTTTGTCGTTTTTCGTACGAGGTACATTTTGACTTTTCTGACAAAAGTACAAAGAATGTTTTTTTAATATTATATGGCATGAATGGATTTTTAAAACATTATTTCCAAGAAGATTCCTTTACAAGTTTTCAAGTTTATTTTTAATCAACTACTTTTAGTTTAAAATTGTATGACATGTTAAGAAAGGAAAATGTTTTTCAAGTAGAAATGATATTTCCTCAAGAATGGAGTTCAAAAGTTTTATCAAAATTATTTCCCATATAAGATAATATAGGGTTTTGTTTCTATCTCTATTATTACATGGATTTTATTATGTTGTGATGGAAATATTTTTATGAATTCTTTTATCTTATATGAATTGTTTTATGATGTCATGTTGTTTAAGAATCCCATTTTTACTACATGGGTTATGCAATGATGTATGATTTATGATTTTGTGGAACACATAAGAATGGTATAATTATGAGATGGGTGGGACCTATATCTCCCTCCAATGCATTGGGTAAAGATTTTATATCTCATGAGATAGACATGGCTGGAACGACAGGTTAAACCGGTTCAGTGAAACAGGACTGAAACGAGGAGTGAACTCGGTACAGAAATGGACTTTGTCCACTAAGATAGTCTTGGAAATGAGTCTTGACAAACAAGAAATTATTCTCTATGATTATGTTTTTATTCCACAAAGTTTCATGTTTTAAGTTATGATAATTTGGGTTTATATTTCACTACTATGATTTATCCCATGTTATGGAATTACGATTTCTTTTGCAGGATAAGATTTCCAAAAGTTATGTTCTTAGGTATATGATGTGAATGACATTTATTTTGATTACCCTTACTGAGCATTTGAGCTCACCCTTTTATGTTTTCTTTTCCCCAGGATATAAAGAAAGGTTTTAGGTATAAAAAAATAAGATCTTTATGGGAGATGTCGATGATCTTTCACCACGATTAGAAGATTATATTCCGAGTTTCCAAAGACACATAACTATTACGGTCCTTGTGTGTGTGTGTTTTTGTTATGTACTATGTATTCCGCAAAAGTAATGTAATTTCCATGTATGCTAAGCTTCGGGTTTCAAAAAGACCATCCATATGTTGTAGGACATGATAGGAGCATTTGTTCTTGACTATAGTGGGCATTGGCTGTGACATTTTCAAATTTTCATTTTTTCATTCCATAATAGCTATAAATATTCCATTGGTATGTCTATGATCGACGATTTCTATGGGAGGCCATGTTGTTAACCCATGTGCTGGAATGATGTTAGGGAGGCAGTTGTCCTAGGTCCAGATGTGTTGTAGAGTACGAAAGAGAAGGTGCTACTTCTCAATGTGAGAATGAGGTAGCACATGACTGGATACATTCTTACACCAGTCATAGGAGAAGGAATTTGCAGTAAGATGACAAAAACCACAAATTCTTAATTATTTCCCTTTATGTGGTGAGTGGAGGTTCGTCGGAGGGTATAATCATTATAATAGGTTCATTAGACCTTATGAGGTGTTGGAATGAGTTGGCGAGGTGGAATATTCTCTTTCATTTACACTATAGTTAGAGAGGATCCAATATGTCTTTCATGTGTCCCAGTGTGGGTGGCTTGTTGTTGGTGACTCACTAATAAGTGACTCATTTTTAATTTTTCTCATCTATTCATGTTTCAAAACTCTTGAGTTTAATTTCATGTAAATCATTTATATGTCTTTATTTTTGATTTTCTAAATGAATTTTATTGGATATTAATAATATCATTAAAATACTTACACTCTGGGGACATTAAAATAGTCAAACTACATGGTCATGGCTATGATCTGACTTTAGAGGACATTGAAACTATTTCTCATTCCATTAATATAGGATCTATATTTTCTATATATGAGGTCCTCTATTATGTTATCTCATGGGGAACATATAATATTTCATCCCATAAGGGCTATTTTCATTTTTAGTTTCCCCCCTGATTCATTTTCCATGGATTCTTTTTCTTGCGAGATTCCCCTGTTTAGGAACAAAGAAGATTTTGGGTGACCAATTTTCCTTGTTTGGATTTCCATTTTCTCTATTTTAATTTTTTACCATGTAGGGTGCATTTACTTTTGTATCATTGTGAATACTATTAAAAAATATTTAAATAAGATAATAAGAAAGAATGAATGAATGGGGTGGGATGAAGATGATGTTGATATTGATGATCACATTGTTTTATATGTTATCCAAGATCCATTGCATGAATCAGGTGGGTTGTGTTCTTCTGAAAATCAATGTTTTTGATGGTCTCTATTTGGGTATGGTAATGATTTGTGAATAACTGATGTAATAATTGGAATATGGTTAATCATGTATCTTTAGTTAAATTATTAGAACACTATGATTAAATATGTTCTATGATCACCCCTTGTTTTATCAAGTTGAATTAGAGAAATAATGATGCTAAATTAGAATAAAATTTTCCTTATTGGTCTGGCAATGTGATTTGTGACGTTAGGTTAATCCTTGCATCTCTATTGGTAGTTTTGTGGTGTGGATGGGGGTGAGATTGTGTGTATGAGGTAGTAGAGGCAGTGTGATGGAACCTCAATACGAGACTTTCATTGACGGCATAATATATGGACTTGTTATATAGTGGGACTACATTTGAGTAGTGGATGATAAGGATGGATGCATAATTGGGTTATGTAATTATTTCATGCTTGTGAGTGTTAAAATGTGATACCTTACCATTATCCCATCTTTTCATTTTTGGCTCGGGCAGTTGTTGGTATGGTTTCCTGGCCATATAATGTTTTCAGTGCTTGTTATTTTCCCAAGCATGGATGGAAATAAAACAACAATTGATTTGATAATGTATAGTGATAATTGGATAAATTAAAAAACATGGGGTATGGTTAGAGTTTGGGATTGTAGTGAAACATAGTTCAAGTGACCTTGATTCATGGTTGAATGTGATGTTATAGGTAAAAAAATGTGGTTTTGAGTGGGCTAGTAGAATGTTTGGAATCCCATATGATGGGATGAGTACTTGTTTCCAATCTATATAAACTAGTTGTTCCATATGTTTTCTATACACACACTTCCTATGTTGATCACTATTTCACAATCAATAGCATTTCTTTGGGTGAGGATGTCTTTCCCAACATCTCAGTAGGATTATGGATGGTTGATTACTAACATTACCATGCTCCATATTTAAATAATTTACCACCCAAGACACATTATGTAGGATATAATGGGACAATTTTTAACACCCGAGGTATGTAATTGGTTGTGAAAGAGCTGTTTTTTTTTCTCTGTCATTTCGGTATGTAGACCAGTTGTTTTTTGGGGAGACGTGCCAGGGTTGTGGCCCAAGTGTTTGTGGGAGGGATGTGTTCTACTGCTCAGGTGTGTGTGTACAGGTTGTGATAGGGGGATTTGGGAATATCATGGTAGTTTTAAAACGTTCATTGTTATTAATGAGAAGTTAACAAGTGGGAAGTGGTGTGGGGTACCCAAATATCATCAAGAATTATACTTTACATTACATGAATTTCATTATTTGGTCAGCATTCCATTTTGAGGTTGGGATTGGATAGTGTAACTTGTTTTGTTCTTTTGAGTTTATGATATTTTCTTATAGGTGAATTAATATTCTACTAACACTTGTGCACGAGAGATATTTTCTCCTAATGAATATACTACTATGTTTATTATACATATATAAATATTTTTTTAGTTTTCTAGGGTAATTAAACAGACCATGTTGGACCTCAGTTGCTCAGATGTTGGGGATGGTTGTTGTGTCACTAGTTAGTTATTTCTTCATATGTACATCGAATTTTCTTTAGAATTATAAATGTCTTACATTGAACATGCATGTGGGATTGATTTTGGATTTAAATATATATTTTTCATGGAATTGTTTGAGGTTGATACATATTATCTCCTGATCATGGTTACTATAAAAATGGTAGTTTTACTTTAAAATGCATGGATTGAATGATTGGAACATTGATTTTGAGTGGATGGAATAAACTACTCAACATTTTAAAATAAGATTGTTATAAATCCGTATCATAATTGTACAATCCAAGTATCATTTTTAAAATTAGATTATTGGAATAAAAAAGTCACAAGAGAAAAAACATAGTTATATCTTCATGAATAAAAGAGAATGTTTGATGGAATGAAAAAATTGTACAATTATTGGAAAATTTTTATTATGTTGAATTTGAGTTACTCTTAATAGAGTTAAATTTTTTAGAATTATGAGTACTATTTAATAAGAAATAATTTAATTGAATATTATATCCAAATATTGAAATTGGGTATTCCATATTAAACTCAAAATGAAGCATGTGAAGAAAAATTAAAACTCAAGAAGAATTTTGGTTTATGAAGACATTAAAATTTATGGAATGATACCAATAAAAGCACAATTATTAAAATATTATTAAAGGTTTAAATATTAATATTAAAAAAATTATATAATATGTAAATGTGTTAGTAGTCATTCTATACAAATTTTGATTGCTGAATCATATCTGGACTGCCATAAATTTTGATGATTTAGATGGAATTATTTTCATTTTTTCCTCATAGTTATATATTCCCAAAAACAATAATATAAAGAACATAAATATTGTAAAAAACAATTTGATAACACTTTTTAAATATATATTTGTTATGGTCCATTTATTTTGAAACTCTTATTTATATTATATATTCATATACAGAATACAATTAAAAAAATTGTGGAATGACTTTGATTACATGATGATTATTCAAAATGATTATAGAATATGAATAATGACTGAGAAACATAATATATAATTGAATATATGAAACATGGTTTTTAATGGATTGATTATGAATATAAGGAAGAATAAATAAATTTATATGAAATGTCTCACACAAATAGTATATCATAAATTGAAAATTGGTTGGGGAAAACCATAAAATGATTTCAGATATAATATGACTACAAAATAGGGATATGAAGGGAGGTAAATATGTGAAAATGGTATTATATCATCATTATTTAATCGTTTTTATAGTAATATATTATCATTTGAAAAATGGCGTCATAATAACATTAATTTCAGGTGTTTTACCACTAGGAACTAGGTTAATTTAAACGAGGTGGGAGAGAATCCCAAAGTGATTTAGGAATCATGATGAATATAAAAAAGAAAATATGAAATTAAATTAATTTATGAGAAGGGTGGTATCTCATAAAAATTAAAACATATTGAAAATACATTATTGATGAGGAAAACATGGAAGTATAATATAATGTAATTCAATAGGGATTATAAAAAAAATAACATGAATCAAATGGAGAAGGTTTATAACCACTACCATGTTATGTTGATTCCTAAATAATAAAAGTACACTATAGGACCATAAGAACTAATTATGATCAATTTATATAGGTACATGGAAGGAAATTTAATGATCAATTCCTTTGGGTGGGGAGGTATGAGAGAATAGGCAATGTGAAGTCGTTTTATTTGTGAAACTTTTGGGGTTTTCATGGAAAAAAATGTTAGTTAGGTGGTAGTAATGGTATAACATGGGTTTTTGTTATTATAGGCATGTTAGGATTTGAAATGTTAGGTTATAGACATTGGTATTCTTTCGTACATAACATGTCTATATATGTAAATTATTTATAATTTGGGATACATAAATTACACATTATTATCTTTATTAACGAGTATATAAAAATAACTATGGTAACAATTATTTTACTTATAATACAAGATATGTTTTCCATTAAAATTGTGAACATGCTGAATCTGAATTTTTTCTCTATTTAGCATATTTAAATTTTCAAATAGGTGAAAGACATTTTTTTAATAATGAAATATAATGTGCAAAACACCTTTTTTAGAACAATATGGTTTTTAATTATTAGGTCTTCATAATATTATTTGATAATAAATAAAAATTAAATATTATTTAATATTTATATATGTATATTCATATTCATATGTTAATAGTGATCCATATAATTAAAAAATATATAGAAGATATTTTCACAAATATCATTCTTCAAAAAAGAAACATATCCTCAAGGTAAAAAAAATTTACTTAGGGAAAAATTATATTTAAAAAAAATAATTAATTATTTGGAATCTTTGACCAAAAAATCCTAAATTTTATTATTATATATTTTTATTGAATTCCAATAATTCATAAAAAAAACTAAATGACAAAAGTATTGAAATAAATCAAATAAATATTACTTGCATTTAAATAATATAAAATATTTATTTCTAAACTATAATAGAAATTTCACAATGTCTCAATTTAGTTATTAAATAAATAATTTATCCAAAAAAATGATTCATGAATTTATATTCCCTAATTAAATAAATATTGTATCATTAAATCTGTAATATTAGTAAAAAATTTATATTGTATAGTTTCATGAAAAATATAATGTTTCATCAAATACCAAACAATTAATCTTAATATTTTATTAAAACATAATATCTGAAAATGAAGATAATTTATTCCTGATAAATTTATGAACACTATGAATTCAATTTTTATATAATGTTGAAAAATTTAGTATACAATATTTCATGTAAACTTATTTATTTTAATTATGTCCATTATACATTATTATTATTTACTATTTGTTAATAATTACTTTTTTGTTAAACTATTATTCATATTATAATTATAATTTATCATTATATAATAATATTATTAATTTATTCTTTAAGTAAATCACCAATTAAGTTAATATATATATTAAATCATAATATTGGTTTTCAGAGTTGTGTGGGTGACACTAAATGTATTTTAACAGCATTATAAGTAGTTTTTTATTCTAATTCTATATATATTTCATTTTTTCATTAATCTTATTCAAAAATTCTATTTCAATGTCTTGTTTTCAATATTCGTATTTTATATTTATAATTTACCAAAATATAACATGAATTTTTCTTTAATTCAATGTTGACAATAGAAAAATCTATTGGAACAAAAAAAAGATTTATATAAAATATAAAATGTATTATTATAATGTGGCATTATACCCCTTTAGATAAATTATATTCTTTCTATTTTTAATTGTCACTTACTATCGAATATATTCAAGTGTATATGTTATTTAAACATGACTCAAGATTTAATATCTAATGTGGTGTCAACCATAATAAATATGGTGAAACTGAAAAACTTATATATTTCATAAAAATTGGCATATTCCACCATTGAGTTTATTTCCCACCATATTAGATAAATACGCCTCATGTGTAAATTTCATTGAGATTTTATATATATCCTTAATTTGAAAGATGAACATGTGTTGATTTGAGAAATGAAATTTTATTTTCATATTTCCAAAGATAATATATAGTCTATATGTGTATATAAAATCCTTACTAAAAAACAATTATACTTTTAAATGGATAATTATAATATTTATATCAAAAATATCAAGAACATAGGATAAAATACTCATATTAATTGAATTTTTAGATGATTCTAAAGTCATTGGGGTGGAAATTTAATGCTCTTACAAAAATTCACTGATATATTATCATGGGTGGACAAGAGTCTAATCTCAATTATTGAGTTGATTATAATTTTTCATTGATATTTAGGATACATATTAGTAGTCCATTCATTGTAATTGAATTTATCCCATGTTCGAGGAAGTTGAATATGAATATTGTTTCTATAATCCCATGGTTTTGGTATTAAAGTTGAAAAATTACTAGAACCAATGTATTTAATGAATTTGAAATTATTATACTCTTTTGAAAATATTATATTTTTAACAAATATAGATAGTTATTGGTTTTATGACCGATATTTATATTCATTAAATAATTAATTATTTCTATGAGGCATTACTTTTGGATAATTTTCCCAAAATGTTGACAAGTAATAAGTTAAATCATCATTCAATTATCATCATCATAATTTAATAACATTTTACAAGAACTCCTACATTATTTTCATGGGTGATTCAAGTAGTATTCTATGGTTTAGATTTTATTTTCATGACTTCTTCTATCAGAGTGAGAATAACCAAAACATTTCAATATTATGTTCCTTCTCGTTTTCTTTCCCAGTGAGAAAATAATTGTTTTTACATCATGTCCAATAAAAAATTAGATTCCCATTTCTGTATCCATAGATAAAATAAAAGTAGTTAACAAAATAGATCAATATTAACATCATCATATAATAATATAAAATTAAACCAAAAAATCATCTTTCGTTTAAAATATCACATTATCATTTAGTTTAATATGACTCACTTTTGATTCAATATTGTTATATTTTGGTTTGTATCTAAAAAATTATGTATCCTAATTCATTTATAGAATAAATGTATCATATGTGATTGGAAAAATAGCATTAATAATATAATAATTTCCCTATATAAATTATATAAAGGTGTGTAGCTTTAGGAACACTCATCCGTCAATTGGTTGACGATTAAGTCAATTCCCAAACAAGCATTTTCTGGGAGATTATCCCTTTTAAAAAATTCCTCTACCACATTTACATGACTGAATCATGACATGGCTCTATTTTTATTAAAACAACATACTCTGATATTTAGAAGTACTTTTTGATATCATCTTACACTTGTAATCAACTATAATTTTTATCTACGGTTCACTAACCTAATTTAATATCCAAAAATTAATAAAGCCTACCATTTATTCGAACTATAGATTCCCCTTATAATAATAAATAAATAATACATTGATGATATATATCATATTATATATATCAAAAATAATTAAAAAACCCAAGCAGCAAAATATTTAGTATCTTCAAGGATAGATAAATAAATAATTTTTCAAAATAATTATGGACACATCCCTAAAACAATGTCTTTATTGAACCTATCGTAGAAATAATATATGATATAATTTCATATTCATATCTTGGAAAATAGAATCATAATAATTTTTTGAGTATAAATGCTTTGTAAGGTGTAAATCATCAACATTTCATCATGGGTTAGACTACCACGGTCATAGAAAACTTTTGTATGGGTGAAATTTCATATTTAAAATTACATTGAATATTAAGAGTTGTGAAAAATCATGATCTAAGTACATGTAATCTCAAAAAAACAATAACATACAATGTAAATAGTGTTTGGAATTATTAAACACTGAAATTTATTGAAATTTAACAATCCAAGGAATATTTAAATATGAATCATTATTTAATTTTTATGTAGTAATTTATTATTCAAAAATGTAATAATAGAAAAATATTTTTAAGGGATATTCTAATATAATGTTCTCAAAATAAGAAAGAAAAATCCTTATTCATCTCATTTCCACAAACATATTCTTATCATATCATGTCACATTTATTTCACACAACAAAAATGTTAATAAAGATTCCAACCTATCATTTACATAATAAAAAATTTAATGAATGGTCTCAAAATTTGATTCAAAAAAACATTGTTTAAAATGATTCTACTATATAAGTCATCGATACAATGTTTTATCATTTCTTCCCACCCATCATTTAAAAAATATACCTATGAACCGAGAATATTTCATAATATTCAAAAATAAATTGTTGTAAAATATCATCCCACATGTCATTTACTCTAAAAACATGTGAATAGATATAATTTTATATCATTACCAATAAAAACATTTAAATTTCTTTCTCATGCCTCATTTTCACAAAAGATTTGTGAATAAATCATCAATCATATCATTCATACTACAAAATTGTTATCAAATCACCCCACATCACATTCAAACAAAAACAGTATTCAAAAAATATTGCATCATGTCTTTTGGAAAATATTATGAATAATGCTTCCAACATCTCATCCATACCATATTTTAATGGCCGATGTGATTTGAAAGAATAACCATGAAACTGGATGGTGATATTTGACCTTTCATATAATTATATATATATATTTGTTTCATATAATGAAAATAATTGAATTTGTCATGAAAACCCATGAGAATGACAATGATTGTCATCCATCATATCCCAATGAAGCAAAAGTAATGATGATCATGTTTGAAAACATTTCAATAATATGTCCCAAAATTGACCTTAACCATGTAAATGATTGATAACCAAAATATAACCACCATAATAGGTTATATTCTAATTACATTAAGAAGATTATTTTTCAAAAATAATTTCTAATAAAATTGATCCATTATAGGTATATAGTGGAACCGTGGTAAAATAATTAATGTTTTGTAAATTTTTATATCCTTGATGTAATTGAAGATGTAATGGTCTCTTTGAAATGAATGTTTCATTAAAAAGGTTTAGTGAAATAACAAATAATTAATTTATTATTAAAACTAATTGAACAAGTAGTTATTTTATTTGATATAATGGTTATTAAAAAAATTTCAACAGATAATAATTCCTTTTATTTTGAATGGATTATAAAATATATATAATATTTCCAAAAATCATTTTTGAATACTGACAACAAGAAAGTATAAGAAAAAACTAATTTCTAAAAGATCATAATCAAAATATTAAAGTAAAACAACAAAAAAAATTATTTCTATATGTATGGGGGATAACATTGGTAAGGAAGGAATATATATATATATATATATATGGATAGGAATCCATCATTATTTGTGTGTTACCTATTCTAAAAGTTATATGATCTTCATGAGGATGATAAACCATAATTACTGAATAGTTTCATAAAAATTCATATAACAACATTGAAATATAGTATACCATATAAAATTGATAATTAAGACCACGAAAACAACTTAGGAATTATGTGTATGATTTATTTTTTAAAACCATCACATTTGCTGTTTAATATAAATCATTAAGCAAACTGAGGAAGATCATGAATGAATGTGATGTTTATTTTAAAAAACTAATTATGATAAATTATGTCAATGAAGAATTAGTTATACTATAAAAATTAATATTAGTGTCTAATTTCATTCTTTTCTCAGTAAATGGTAATGGAGATAGAAGCCCTTAAATTATTTCCCCACATAGTGAATTGTACTCTAAAATATTTTATAATGAATATTCATTTATTAATGAGATATGTTATATGATTTTTTATATTTATAACATTCTATATGATTAAAATATATGGATACCCTTGAATGATATTATTTTTGATAATTGAAAAAATGATGATAGAAAATTAGGTAGTTATTTTAGAACTATGATGAGTATTCAAACGAATTATAGATTTAATTAAATGTGTGAGAAATATAATCTCTTATTAATATTAAATCACATAGATATTAATGTAATTATTGTTAATATATTGAATAAAAATTACAGGGATGTAAAATGGAATAAAATAATGGATGATAAATAATTTCAAATGGGAGGGTAGAGTCACAGAGTGATTTCAGTAGCTTGATGAATACAAACATAGAATTTAAAATGAGATTAATTTGAGAGAATGGTTTTAAATAACCAATAGTGAATAATTTTATTAATGACCTAGACCTGAACAACAACCTGAACAGTGCTAAACGGGTCGGGTGTTACTACCTTAGGCACTCCTCCCCGAACGCTAAAGGCTGTCGACTAGAATGAGGGTCCTAGGGTTATAGTGTAGATGATATACCCACATAGAGGAAAAAAACAATGGTAATTGTCCATGTATAATAATAAATATGCAGCAGAATAATGACTCTGCAGACTCGAACCAAACCCGCAAGCGAAAACACATTCAATATCGATAAACAGTGGTAGCAATAAATATAAACTACAGCAGCTGAAAGTAAACAAAATTGTATGCTGATCACTTATAACTACCATTGAACAACAAACATGCATCCAAAGTAGGTGATAAATATCCATATATAATGGCACCAATGGATAACCAACTGTAGCTACAAAACAAGTAAGTATGCTGATACAATAATGTAAGAAAAACAAATTATCTCTAGCTTGGCAAGACCTCAAGGTTCAAACCATCTCCATTCAACAACTAATGCAGCCCAGCTCTCGAAGATCGCCTTTTTCCTGGAAATAAATCCATAAAGTATGATTGCTTCCTGAAGGGCCCATGCAGGGTGTGATACAAATCTCAGTAGGATACCACTGTACGGTTTGTTCATAATATAAGTGTTTAACCATACATTAATTTATAATGAAAACAGTAAGGAACACATTTCACAATAAATAAAAACTCTAATGGTTCTCAGAAACCACCATGGAGTGTCACCTGATTAGGCCAAAGCAGGAATCTCTATCATGTAACATGGCACCATGTGCCCCATAACACTACAAGTCTCATGTACCGACGTCCCGAACGCACGCCCAATGTTTGTACCCCAGAGGAACAATGATGTATTTTCTCAAATAAGTAACCAGAGGGATAATGATGTATGTCCTAACATAACGTAATAGGAGGGACGATGATGTATGACCTCAAATAAAGTACCTGGAGGAACAATGATGTCTACCCTCAAATAAAGTACTCATAGGAATAGTGATGTCTACCCTCAAATAATCACAAGCCTTTTCCCCCAACCCGATAGCCTAATAGTTATACCCTGAAGGCTCATCACCTTCCACGTGGCTTGATAAGGAAAGAACCCCCAAAACAATAGTACCTACCCTGCAACTAACAGGTTCCTTTACCCACAGTGGTTGTCAAAACCCCCTCAACACAGAGTCTCTCTGTGTGCACACTACTCAAAGATTCCAGGTTAGCAGTAATCACCAAAATCGTACCCAAGCCACAAAACCTATGACACCTCATGTCCCTACGTCCATGACAGTCAATTATGATGGCCTTTCCACCCTAGTAACCCAGGACATGCCCAACCTGACAGGTATCCTGCCTCAAACCAATTCCCATGATTCCCAATCCAATAGTCAAAACCACCCAACGTAACCTGGTCCAAGCCCATCCTGTGATCAGCATCACTCTACAATACCCAGTCCATGCCCAACACAACCCAAAGGTTCCAATATATGCAATATCACACACCACATGTATAATCACATTGAAAAATATTAAACAGGAAAGACAACGAAATAGTTGAATTACACTAGAAAGTTTATATCCCATAAAAGCACTGAGGACTTGAGAGCCTCTAATAATTCATATCCAGGATTAATAAACTAAATTTATCAGATAAACAATCACAGTTCAATAATAATAATTTTGGATTTCCCCATCCAAAGTGACCCAATTATTCAACGATCCCTCGCCCGACCCCTCTGAAGAGAAAGAACATACCCAAATGCATCCCACGGGTCTAATGAACAATTTAATATGAAATATTAGATAAAATTGGGCCCCGCTCAAAATACCTAAAAACATGGTGAAGTATGTGCCTTCCAAATGACTATGAAAACACAAAAAGTGTTATGCACCACCTACCTGAGACTTTTTTTATGATAATCCTCCGATAACAACCTCTAATTAGGTCTAAAACGTGGTGGATATACAATAGAATCAAAACTGCTCAAAACCCAATAACTCGTTCTAGAGCAGAAATCATGAAAAACAACTCAAGGGGAATCATGGCCTTACCAAGGAGGTTCCAACAGATCAAACAGTGTTTGATACAGAGTCAGATGGATGATTTGGAGCAAAAACATGGTCTAGTTGGCTCTCCCTACTCAAACCCATCGAAGGGTTTGGGTTCTACCTCAATATGAGTTTACTTCCCATTGTAGTGAAAAAATAAAATACACAGCATGTACTTTATGTACATGCCATGTATCATTATACTATTCATATGATGGGTTAAATTACACCGTAGACATGGTGACTGACTACACAGCGTGTACATAGGGGTACTCGATGTGTAATTCTTCACCCGGACGACCGCCCCAACACACCATGTATATCCCCATACACGGCCAATTTATAGGGTGTGTACAAATAGTACACGGCGTGTACTTGAAAAAAAAATTCTATCCAGCCAATAGGCCTACATTCCATGTATGGCCTCCACACGGTCAAGGGTACACGAAAAGTCCATAATGACATGCACTGTAGTAAGAAAATCATACACTGTCACCACACGACATGTACACGGCGAGTGCATGGCGAGCGCATGGCTGGTACTCAACTAGCCCATACACTGTGTGTAATTTAATGAACATAGCGTGTAGTCTGGAAATTTCAAGAACTACCTAGATATTCCCAGAGTTCTCAGGAACAAGTAAAAATTCCAACAGGGTCAGGATTATGACCCGTTCAAATAAAAAAACACGGGTTCTTACTATCTCCCCAGCTTAATGCATCTCATCCCAGAGCTATCAAATGAATCCCGGAGATGGAACCGAACATACCACCCCTGATCAAAGTAACTCAAACTTCCCTGGTCTCAAAGGTTCTAGATAAATTCATTATGGGATCCCTGCTATAGGAATTTCCTAGATCAGTCTCAACATGTAAAAACATTAAACAAACAATGGTTCACTGAACTGTTTTCTAGATGCATAGTATTTTCATGGCTATTCATCACCCATGCGCCTCATTGGTGCTCATGTGTCACTCCCAACACCCAAGTAACTCGCATCCTCGATGACCCAATTCCCATACACCTCATGAAACATGCATCCTCGATTCCCCAAATGATTCAAATCCCATATATATATATATATATGTATGTATGTATATCATGAAACCGATATGGTACCAATCCCACTAACTAGAATCTAGTCAGTCCACGTAGATGATTCATTTCACGTGCACTCAAAATAGACATGCCTCTGAAGGTCATGCTAAAAAGGAAACATGGAAAATCATGGCCACACCCCTAGTGTACCTCTAATCGTCGTCGGCTCACCGGCCGACTTAGCCTCTGCCAACTCCACAATGTGCACCTAGCCTGAGGTACGACTGCCTGATGCCTGGCCTCCCTGCAGTGCTGCTCCAGCCACTGACAACTGACCCCTCAGCTAGATCCCATTGTCTTTGTCACTTGCTCTGCATGAAGCTAAACCTCGGCTACACATTCATAGAACTGATCCTAAACCAACTGCAAATGCTACCATCTGTTCTAGTCCTTTTCTTCCAGCTATCTGAGAAGGCTCCCTGAAAAACCCCTCAAGGTGATTGACCTATCCACAATCCCGACACTCCTTTGGAGGCTTGTCACACTGAGTCTGAACATGTTGTGGCTGTCCACATTGAATGAAAACCACTTAAGAACTGCTACGAGGTGGTCTAGTTGAGTCCTTGGCTAGAATGACCTACTAGAACTCATCCTATACTCGCTTCCTGTTTTCTGAACCCTCATTTGAAGTAGTCGTCCGACCATCCTAAGGCATATCCCTTTGGTTCCATCTACTATGAGGGCATGATCCACTGCCTCTGAAAAAGAACCCAACCGGAAAATATTCACATGGATTCGAATGCCATGGTACAATCCATCCTCGAAGCGCCTCAGCCTTGTCCCATAATCACTTACCATACCAGTTGAAAAGTGTGATAGCTCAGTGAAATTAGCTACGTATTCCATGATGGAAATTTCTCCCTGATGAAGACTCAAGAACTCCCATGCTCTCTCGTCCCTCAATGTCTCTTGGTAAAAGTGTTCAAAGAAGCTGTCCTCGAAGTCCTTCCATGTAAGTCCCTCATTCCAGTGAGCCTGAACCTGTACATCCCACCAACACATTTCTGGTCCTCTTAGTATGTATGTCACCATCTTAACCCTCCACCATGGAGGTGTCTCAAGCTTCTCAGAGATCAACAACATACTATCTATCCAATTCTCAGCTGCCTCGGGACCACCCTCACCCTGAAAAATCAGCGGGTTCTATTACTGGAACTCCAGCATAAGACATGCCATAAGTGGCTCAGTACCCTGCTCACCTATGTCTGTCCCATGTAAGACACGTATCGGACTAGCTCAAGGCTGCTCATCATGCCATGGTTCGAACACTGCCAAACCCGACTACTATCTGACCTACACTGGATCCTAATACCGATCCTACCACTGTGCTTGTACTTGCGGCTCCTGGTCTTACTGTACTGGATCCTAAACCTAGTCATGTTGCACTATATCACCTCCTGTATGGCACTTCATGAGGACTTATAACAAGAACCCGTTTAATACCATAAATTTTCAGACAACCCATATATATATATATAACAATATGTATTCAATGTAGATAACGAAAGAAGTAAAATGCAGCTCATAACAACTACCCTTACACTCCACCATCGCAACCCATGCCCATGGAATCCATGCCTCGTGGCCTACTTACATGCCTTAACAGAGCGAGGTATCAAAAGTACATTAGTCCATGCCTATCTTGACAACTAACATTGCCTCAAACTGATGATCGCGTCACACATTTCTGGTGATCAAAATCACCTAAACCGATAGTACATGCCTGATCATTGAAGAGCCAGACCCAAATACCCTTTCACATGCAATTCTAAAAAACTATAAATCATGACATACACATTGAAACAAACAAGAAATTCTATTAATAATTTCACCTATTCATATTTCAACACATACAATGTATGGAAATTTGATATTCCTAACATGGAATTATAAATTAATAAAGAATATGTGCAGTTATGAAATTTAAATACCCTAAAATCGTGCCTATCAAAAGCCGAAAAAACCAGCCTTTCCATACCGGGCCCAGGTCCAATCCCCCCTTTCCACCCTGGGTCAAGGGTCACATATCAAAATCAATAACATCACACACCAAATGAGCCACCACGTTGGATATCCTATAAACATTAATCTGAGAAAAATAAAACAACAATTCCCACTCATGGAAACGTGGCCCATCACTCTTGACGGGGGTTGTAGGCACCCAAGCACAAGTTAGAAACCCAGTTCCAATAACAACCTATCTCTAGTATACCATATCTAAAATAGTGAAACCATCATAAATAAAAAGAGAAGTTTCAATCTCATTAGTACATGGAAAGGCACTACTACTTAATCCCTGTTAAGAACTCCTCTGATATCACTTTCTAACGACATGGACCCGAACAACCACCCAAACAGTGCTAAACAGGTCGGGTATTACTACCTTAGGCTCACCTCCCCGAATGCCAAAGGTCGCCGACTAGCGGTTATGGTATTATATGCATAGTGGGGAGGCTATACCCTCTAGGAGGACAATAAAACTAGTACTGGTCTGAGTATTATAATAATGATGCAGTGGAATAATGACTCAGTAGACTTGAACATGACTCGAAGAGCAGAAACACATTCAATATTGATAAACAGCGGAAGCGATAAATATTAACAACAACAGCGAAAAGTAAACACAACAGCATGCTGACCAAATGTAACTACAATTGAATAATATACATGAATCCAAAGTAGGTCACACATTTCAATATGTAGTGGAACTAACAGCTAACCAACTGTATCTACAAAACAAGTAAACATGCTGATATAGGAAAGTATGAAAAATAAAGTTACTCCAGATAGTTAAGACCTCAAGGTCCATATCATCTATAGGAAACAGCTAATGTAGCCCATCTCCTAAAGTTGGCCTCTTTCCTGCACATAAATCCATAAAGACTTCACGTGTCTTGAAGGGCCCATGCAGGGTGTGAGATGAATCTCAGTAGGATACCACCCAACAGTGCGTACCTAATATAAGTGTTTAAGTAGGCATGAATTTATAATGATAACATTACACACGACATTGCACAATAAATAAAAACTCCATTGGTTCTCAGAAGCCACCATGGAGTTTCATATACTTCAACCAATGCCAGAATCTCTATAATGTAACCCGGCACCATGTGTCCCCCGACACCGTGGGTCTCAGGTACCGACGTCCCGAAGGCATGCCCAACAGTAGTAACCTGGAGAAACAATGATGGATGTCCTCAAATAAGTAACTGGAGGGGTAGCGAGGTCTGACCTCAAATAACGTAACCAGAGGGACAACAATGTATGCACTCAAATAAAGTACCTAGAGGAACAATGATGTATTCTCACAAATAAAGTACTCGGATGAACAACGTTGTCTGCCCTCAAATTACAGTGAGCCTCTGCCCTCATCCCGAGAGCCTAACATCTATCCCTTGAAGGGACCTCACCTTCTACGTGGCTTCCTACGAAAATCACCCCCAAACCAATAGTACCGAAACTGCAACTAAAAGGGGCCTTTACCCTCATGAGTAGTCAATGCCTCCTCATCATAGAGTCTATGTGGGTGTTCAATACTCAATTTTTTTGAGTGAGAAGTAATCACCAAAATAGTACCCAAACCACAACACCTCTGACACATCATGTCCATGCGTCCTTCCCGCTCAAGTTTGATGGACTTTCCTCCCCAATAACATGGGCCATGCCCAACCTAATAGTCATCATGCCTCAAACTGATGACCTTGATGGCAAATCCCATGGTCATAACCACCTAACGTAACCCAGGACAAGCCCAACCTGTGATCAACAACAATCTAAAATACCCAGGCCATTCCTAACACAACTCGAAGGTTCCAGCAATTGCAATATCTCACATCACATATATGATCACAATGGAAAACATTAATCTAGAAAGACAACTAAACAGTTGAATTACACTAGAATGGTGTTGTCTCGTACCGGAATTGTGGTCTTGAGAGCCACTAACAATTCATATCAAGGATTAATAAAGTAAACTTATCATATAAACCATCACATTTCAATCATAACCATTTTGGATTTTCCCGTCCAAAATTTCCCAATTCAGGAACGACCCCTCGCACGGCCCCGCTCAAGAAAAACACTACACCCAAAGGAATCCCACAGGTCTTATGAACAATTTAATATGCAATATTAGATAAAACTGGGTCTCTATCAAAATACCAAAAAACATGCCGAAGGCCGCGCCACCCAAATGACCACATAAACACAAAAAGTGGTATTCACCACCTACCAAAGACTCGTATGATGATAATCCTCCGATAAAAGCCTCTAAATAAGGCTAAAACGTTGTAGATCTACAAAATAATCAAAACCGCATAAACACCATAAACTCATTCTATAATTGAAATCATGAAAGACAGAACAAGAGGTATAAAGGCCATACCGAGGAGGTTCCTATAGTTCAAACACTTTTCGAAATGGAGTTCAGATGGATGATCCAGAGAAAAAAATGGTATGTTTGGCTCTCGCTGCTCAAACCCATCGAAGGGTTTGGGTTCTACCTCAATACTAGACTACTTCCCATTTTAGAAAAAAATGATAATTCATGTCGTGTACTTTATGTACACGACGTGTAACATTTTACTTTTCAAAAAATGGCTAAAATTCTGTCGTAGACTTGCCGACAAACTACACGGTGTGTACCTAGGGGTACACGATGTATAATTCTTTACCCAAATGACAACACCAATACACCATTTATATCCCCAAAAAAATTTCACATCTACACAGCATGTACAAATAGTACATGATGACTACTTTCTAAATACATTCTACCCATCCAACATGCCTACACGATATGTATGGCCTCCACACGGTCAAGGGTACACTACGTTTCCATAACGATATATCGTGTAATAATAAATTCCAACATGGTCAGCACACGACATGTACTCAGCGAGCACATGGCTGGTACTCCCCTATCCCATACATGGCATGTAATTTAATGTAAACAGTGTGTAGTCTGAAAATTTCCAGAACATCCTGGATTTTCCCATATTTCTCATGAACAAGTCCTAATTCAAATAGGGTCTAGATATTGACCCATTCTAAAACCCCAGGTTCTTACAATTTTTATATCAAAGGATGGATTATTAACTCCTAGAAACATAATCCCCTAGAGTTACAAAACCTTAAAAATGGGATGATCTCAAATTTCAAAGAGGGGGATAGAAAAATTGATTGATTTTTGTAGCATGGTGACTATAAAAAAATGAAAATAAAATTTGATTAATGTCTGATATGGGTAGTATCTCATAAATAAACTTTAATTTATGTAGGAAATTAATTATTATGAAAACATGTTAGAACAATCACATGTAATTGAAATTATAATATCATAAAATATGTACATGAATGAAACTGATGAGGTGGAGTACCATTACCTATCCAGGCTTCTTCCAAATGATTAGAGGACACATTAAATGTTTATGAACATCATATGAGGGTTATACTAATTTAAGGGATGTAAATTTATGACAAATTCAATTGGTGTGGATATGTATTAGTCAATGGGTGAGAGTAAGTTATTTATATATATGAAAATGATATTCATTTTCATGGAAACTATAGTTAGGTAAGGGTTATATTTGGATTCCCATGGGAATTGGGTATGTTAGAAGAGTTAGGTGTGGGAAAATGATGGTGAAACACTTGGTATTGACGTTGTTAACAAATAATTCACACGAGAAGGTGAATGTGGCCTTTTTATTATTTTATATTATAGATACCTCATTTACCCATTTTAAACAATCTTAATCGTGATTAAATATTAACTATGGTATTTATTTTGATAGTTAAAATTTAATGTGGCACTTATTAACATGTGTAAATGTTATGAATTAAAACCGTTGATCCATTAAATGTATATTAATTTCTAAATATGAGAAAATAACATCTAAATATTAAAAAATATTCTTTTGAGAATATTTTTTTCTCATTGATTATGTTTTTATTTTTACGTTTTTTAAATATTATTTAACATTTATTACAAATTAAATGAGTTTTAATTTATTTTCACATATATATATATTATTAATATAAAATATATTCAATTAATTTATACAATATACACAACATTATGAAAAATATCTTTCTTTCAGAAATACATATTTAACTAAACAATTAATAAGTTCATTAGGAAACATTAAGTATATAAAAAATGTTGTACTCCTTAGATATTATTCTATAAAGATTCAGAATTTATAATTATTGTTTTCTAAATAAATAAAAAAATTATCATTTTTTATTTTAATATACTAGTTGTATAAAGTATTAAGAAAAATTTAATATATATTACTTGTGTTCCATAATTTTAAATAAAGGCATGTAAACTGTAATCAAGATTTGAAAACTTATAATATCAATTTTAAAATAAATAAATTTTCATTAGAGGTTTTACAAAATGTTAAAGTAATAATTTTTTAAATATAATTAAATAAAAGATATAATTTTTTTAAACTGTTGAATTCCATTATTTACATAAAAATAAAATGTTTCTTAAAAATTCAATAAATTCATTATAATTTTATATTATAAATTATAATATGAATAGACTGATTTTGATTTCAAATCTAAATTATAAATATTAAGAGTAAAATATGAATATAATGTCCCATAACATAGTGTTAAATTTTTTATATTTCTATAATAATGAAAATTCTTGATTTTTATTTAATACCAATTAATAATTAATTTCTTAGTACTATATTATTTATAATATATATTATTATTATAATTATTTACTAAAAATAAAAATAATTTAATAAAATATTTCCCTAATATTTGAAAAGAATATTTTCAATCATTAATTATTTCACTGATGATTTAATTGTAGTAATTAAATTTAATTAGTATTAAAATTATCCTTTATTTTAAATATTCACGTATATCATATTTGGTTTCCTATTAATCATAAATTTTAATTCAAGGGGTATATTTTAACAATAATATTTAATATTTTTATTTTTATTATTTATATTAGGGTTTCCCTTTTAATACATTATTATATGTGGTGAAGCGTATCAAACCAAAATTGTATTTAAAAAAAATATTGTGAAATCATTGTTCATTACAAGAATATACCTTAGTCAGATCATTAACATTACAACTCATGTGTTATGTATTGATTATAATGTATACAATGAAATGACTCCGACCATAACTCCTTCTATAGTGGACAATTATAAAGTCATCCATCCAAATTATTTTTCCAAACTTCCTCTAAATAGTTTAATATAGTTGAAATTTTAACTAATTCTATATGTGTAATATGTATCAGTTATTCTATATCTTATGGTATATTCTCTAATTAATGAGTTAAAAGTGTGTCTTAAATAACATTATGCGAAGGGTTTTATTCATTTGAGAACATCCCCTTGGGGGTCTATGTTTTATTAAGTTGATGGTATATAGAATCTTATAGATATTTATTGAATTTTAAAACGTGAATCAGGTTAATGTTTTGAAACAATAACAATTTTTGTTGATCAATGATCTTATTTTTCAATTGAATGGATCCACAATTGTTATTGAAAATTGTATCTGATATAGTTATCACTTATATATTGATATATTTCAGGATATAACAAATACACTTTTTACGAATGGATATGCATTTTATGAATTCATTGTGATTACATTTGGGTTCATAAATTCTATGGTAGAGTTCATTGACCTCATGTAGAGAATTATCCAACAATAATATTAATACATCAACCTGGTGTATGTTGAGTACATCCTGGTGTATTCAAGAACAATATATTTTAAAGTTATCATTTAAAAAGAACTATTATCACAATTTTTAAAAAATATTCAAAATTTAAAACATTTGATATGTCACTCTTCTATCCTACGTATACACATTTTCTAGCAAGTTTTTTTCTTTAAATATGGATATCAATTTATCTGAAAAATGAGAAGGTGGTTATACTATGTGTATATCCTAATAATGTGTTTAAGGGTTGGATAGTACATTCATTTTCTAGGCACTAAAAGTGGTTTCTATATGTTTTGTACACTATATTATCACATAAGACTATATTTACCATGATAGTTAAAATGATCAAGTGGATTGAGCTATTTAAGGAATCCATCCTGGATTTGAATATAATGAGATTGTATTCATTGATTCTGTTTCTACCAGAATCAGGTATTGGATATATAGTATATTGTGATGAATCGTGATATTTTTTTGGGGATTTATTATTGAAAAATAATTCGGTAGTTTCTTCTGGGTATCAAAATATTTAATCCCACTAGTGAAGTTACATTATTCATGATTATATATAATTATCCCAAATTTATAGAGATAGATCATAATCTCTTTCTTGTTTTCTTTTACCATTGTATTGTTCATACATTATGTGGTTCTTTTTTGTCTTGGGGTTAATTTGGAGGATATTATAAGCCCATGGTTCTATGAATTATTGATGCATGGTAAAGGAAAACTGTTCAGTTTTCCACATGAAACCATGAACCCCCTTATGAGCCACTGGATGGGGAGAATGACTTGACCAAATTATTCCACCACTCATCCCTAACAATGAAACATAAAATATAGCATAATTACATGTTTTCTACATTTTTTAGAGAACCATTTCCCACCTAAAAGTAATAGTTCATCCCATATAGTAGTGGACCAAAATATTTTAAATATTGTGCCCCCAAAATGTTAACAGTTCATGGGGGAATTAAAAAAACAAAATTTTTAAAAACATTCATGAACCCCCTGTTTATACCCCTAGTAACTCTATCAAGGAATAACATGAATTAAATTTCTCTTAGAGTCTGCAAATATTATTCTTATGATTTATGATCCACTTATTATTATAATTGAAGATTATATGGATGAAATCAAGCATTCAATTATATTTAATATCATCCTCATTTAAATTTTCTTTTTACACGTCCATATTTTGTCCAATTTTGATAGGGGTGATTTCCTCAATTGGTTATTTTTTATATCTCACTTTTAATGGAATTAACTTTATTTAATCATGAACATAGTTTTTGATTGTATATATGTTCCCCCATTTTGAATGAGATCATATTATATTGAATTAATTGTTATGTTTTAGTAAATTTCCATCATAGATTTTGATATAAGTGGTACGATTATTAACTCCCAAAGCATGTATTATGATCTCATATTTTTTGTCATATATTTTGTTTTCCACAATGAGAAATTATATTTCTTAATTGAATTAATGACTCAATTTCCATGATAATATCATACCCTTTATGGATCCCATTTATATCATTAGTGTTTCGAGTCAAGGATAGATGTAAACCCATGTCATGTTCCAAAACACATGAAATAAAGATTTATTAACTGAAAAGTGGGAAATGATTGTTAAATGAAATTTATCCAAATCATTATTTCATAGTATATTTTGGGAATTAAAGGTATTTATTTCCATAACTATTATAAGTAATGGAGATGTGAATAATTTTTTATAAATAGAGTAATTGTGAATTATTTATGTTATTCCATTGAATTAATGTAATGTTGCAAGGGTGTTTTTGATAAATGAAATGGTTCATTTTGTCGTAAATGATTGATAAAAAGGTTAATGATGTTGAAACCTGATATATATATTCTGATATTTGGGAGTGATCAATGAGGTGTGACTAAGAGACTATTTCTCCAAAAAATTTAGGGGGTTTGGGACAGATGTTGTAGGAACCTGATTCATACATGTGAGGAATGAGGTGGGAGTTATCGGCTAAAGATACAAATACTGACAGGGTCCAGTTTATTTTTCTAGGACCTAATATAGTGGAATTGAACTAATGTTCTAGGTTCCGAAGATATTTTTACCTTAACTAATGCTCCACAGAACAAAAAATGAAATTTGAATTAAAATAAATTAAACCCCATTAATGAATAATTTGTTGTATTCTAATGATGTATGTTTCAGACAAGAAAATGTGTAACCGTAGGTATGTTGTGTTTTAATAATGAATTATAAATTCCAAAACCTTTTATATATTTTTTCATTATACAATATTAAACTACATACACTATTATTGACAATATATTTCGTTAGATGTTATTGGTGGTAGTTGACTGTGTTTTACTCCCACCCTACATAGGCTTCCATAAATGTACTCGGATAAACATAAATTTTCTAGGATAGGATATGGGCATGAAGCCTAGGTTATATGGATGAGTTAGGATTTAGGATAGGGCATGGATGGTAGATCCGGACATGACATTGGGAACTACATTGTAGTTATCAGTGTTACTTTATATTGTGCTTCATTAAACACATGACACTTGCACGACATGAAATATTTAATACTTTGGTTTATGTCCACTACATATAATGGATTTTTTTCATCTTTTGTTGATTAATTATTTATAATTATATTATCGAGGCTATATTTAATATTGACTTTTGAGGTTATTATTCTTTTAAAAAGAGTGTATAGTATCATTGTGTCACATATTAGTACCTACCTATTTGTCTAGAGCCTACTGAATATGGGGATGCATTCATGATGTCATGTAATGAAATGGATCGGGGAACTATTATTTGGAACTCATGTTAGGAAATTACATTTTGGTATTAAAGGAGTTATTATTTTCTTCTAATTAACTTTTAATATTTTTAAAAGGAAGATGGGAGTGTAATATTAGTAGTGCCATGGTCATGATATTGTACATGGGAGTAGTAAACTAGTATGTGGGGGAAAACAAGTGCCTATAGATGGATTGACTATCCCAATGTTTGTTACTAATGTTGAAGGTTATTTCACTATGGGTGACACTCTTGTAATCTAATGTTATAATTTTCAATTATTTTCCTTGTGAACTAATATGGAATAAATGTTGAGTATACATGAATCATTGTTGGATATCAATAATTTATGTGACTTGAATCATTTTTGGAATGCATTTAAAACATTTGTATGAGTGGTATTTCTAAAATATAAATTTTATACTTTATTTAAATATTATTAAAATGAAATTTTTGTTAATAAATAAATTTATGATCATAAATTATGTTACAATTGGTAACTCCATGAGGTAAAAATTATTTTCTAATAGGAAATGTTTTATTTTTTATTTTTTACACTATGTTAGACATGACCCTTGATAGTGATGTTTTAGGGTAGTGATTGTCACGACCCGTCATCGGGGCCCGTGTCGTGACTACCCCAAGCCCGCCTTCCATAGGTCAGGGGTTGGTGACTAGCACCAAAGGCGTAAATTCCGATAACCAGGAAGGCATTTACTTTATAAAAGTAAACAAAACACCACATAGCACAAGCGGAAGTAAAACACTAAGTAAAACTGAAACAAGCTATGCTAAAAGTAAAGGGGCCGGAAATACAAGCCCAACTGTAAAGTACAAGGAAAAAGATAAAGCAGTCGGAAGGTGAAAAGTAGCTCCTGGATCGTCCACCACGGATCCTACCTGAAGGGTAGGTACAGATAACCACCACAATGCTCTTTCCCATCAACCTCATCTGAGTGTCATCTCATCTTGACGTCCACCACCAGATATTGTATCGTCATGAGGTCCACCTCCGGGTACCGTCCAGTCCTCGAACACTTGACCTCTGTCTGTGATGCCCGTCATCTACAACCAACACAACGAGGTGCGGGCATAGCCCGTGCAAGGGTGAGTATAACGATACTCAGTAGGGACCCCGAGACCCTCAAGGTCTCACTAAAAACAACAAGGATAACCACAAAGAAGATCTCAATGGATAACCTCTACCTAGGTATATTCCCATACATATACCCAATTTATCAAGTAACCCATCTCAATCATGAGGAAACACAAAGATTATGAAATCAACGTATAACCACTACCCAGGTATATGCCAATACATATACCTAAGTTATCAAGTGACCCATCTCAATCATGAGGTAAACACAAAGGTCATAGACTCAGATCAAACCAGGATTTTCATTATCGAAACCGTAACTGCTGAAGAGCACCATCTCTGGAGTGTACAATGGTCCTGTAACGACTCCGAGGTACTGCTCACTAACCTAAGACTACTGAGGTACTCCTCCTGTCGAGTACTGTGGACCTGCTGCTACAACCAAGCGCTTCCCACCATGGGTCTGCCACTACAACCAAGCGCTCCCCCTCATAGCCTCCAGAGGTACTCCCTCTGTTGGTTACCGCAGGTCTGCCGCTACAACCAAGCGCTCCTCCGCTGTGGGTCTGCCGCTACAACCAAGCGCTCCCCCTCATAGCCTCCAGAGGTACTCCTTCTGTTGAATTAGAGTTGGCACCATTAATGAGAGGATGTGTCATAAGGGGGTTTGGAGTGAGTTATGGAAGATGAGAGATCACCCGCTTAATGGGGGATTTAGAGGAGGTTTAAGAAAAGTGAAGGGGTGCGGTTCGTGTGGAACCCACCACCCTGATAACCTCCAAATGGTAGTTGGGTGGTTTTCCCCAACATCCACCCAAAGCTTTAAACCACATAGAGGAAAATAAAATTAATGCTTAATTTTATTTGACGTTCCACAAAAATTTAACAACTTCTCTCGGGTAAACGCAACTCTGGAAAAGGTGTTCCCAAGAAAATACTGATGATGTGATTCCATCAGTGCCCTCAGAATTTGATTCCGACCACCGGTTCAAGAGATAGAAATTCCTGCTCGTTCCTTCACTGAACGTACCCGAGATAAACTTCATAAATTGATTCTGAGCACACCGGGACTCAGAATCAGGCACCGTCAGAAACTGTGTTCTTGTAAAATTCCAAAAAAAAATTAAGAATGAAAATTTCCTTGAAATTTCCGGGTCTTTAAATTACTACCAACTCAGGGCTTTACGTCCCCGTAAATCATTAACACAAACTAGGGATACAAACATCGTACTGAGCACACATCTGAGCCTTCCGCTCCCATGTGCTCACCTTGAGGTTCTCGTACTGCCATTGAAGCGCACCCAAGGAATCGACCATCCTCGTAGAATCTGCTCCTGTCGATCCTCGATTCCCATTGGAACCTCCGTGAAAGTCACCCCATCGCCAAAGTCCAGCTCCCCATGGTCGATGATATGTGAAGGATCACGCACGTATCTCCTAAGCCGAGGTACGTGGAAGATTTCATGCACCCGGTGCAACTGAGGTGGAAAGGTGAAGTGGTAAACCACCCTTCCTACCCTGCTGGGGACCTAGAAAGGTCCATTGAACCTCGTAGATATCTCGCCGCCTCGGCTACATCTCTATAAACCTAATCGAGGTGAGACCCCTATAAGAACGTGGTTGCCATCCTCGAACTCTAGAGGTCTCCCTTTCCTAATTAGAACTGAAAGTCAAACTCCTGCTTCCATGAGGGTATAGTTTTCCAACCCAAGAATGATCGGCTACACCCTCCCATGCATGAGTTTAACATGTGCTGCCTGGGGTTTCCTTTTCACCGACCAAGGAAAACGCATCCCGACGTTTGCCTAATACCGTCAATTTGAGTATGAATAGTGATTTCCCAAACCATACTCGAACTAACGTCGTAAGGCCTCAACGCTGCCACCAAAAGGTCCCAACTGAGACTCTTTCCTCAAGGGTCAGATCACACCATCGGCATAAGTGTGACTAACATGTCTCCTCACAAAGGTATCTCCAGACGTGAGGGTCATGTCAACGACTTAACTAGAAAAACTAGGTCTGGGACTAGATTCATGGAAGGATGTTGTGATTCGTATCGATGTCTGTTTCTACAGCAGCTAGTAGTGGACACAGACTATCCCTTGAATCATTCTTAGAGCCATTGGGTTACACTCCTTGACCGCATGCAGCTACTCTCTTTCCATGCCCTCCAGCTCCCTGAGCCTAGCGGGGACTACAAAGGCGGGTGATTGTAACATGTTGAAGAGTACACCACCACATGCTACTCTTCCTAGCTCTGCTTACACGTCTGCTGCACTGCAGATTCATCTTTTCTTGACACTTCCTCTTCTTGAAACATTTTACATGTCCATGTCTCTGAGACTGACGTCAATTCACATCTTCCCACTGCTAACATTCACTGGCTATAACCGATCATCTAAAGAACCTTCAACCACAAAGGTTCAATCTAGCACCCTAACATAAGTAGGAATTCATAGAGCAAAGAGTTCTTACTCGGATATCCTTCAAACACACCTCGCTCAGAGGTCCGATCTCTATACCACTAATCAAATCGTATTCATCGAGTACATGGAATGTACGATATGCCTCGTTGAATTCTCAGCTACGAACACGTCATCCTGCCGAAGCTATAAAAACTCTAGAAAACTCTCAGCAACTTCCTGAAGCCAGTCCTCAGCCGCCTGTGAGTCGGGCTCGCCTCGGAACTTGAGGGTATCTGATATTGGAACAAGTGTAAGGTAGTAAGCCTACATGTGTCACCTACCGGTACCGTCGATTGTAACTGCTGACCAATAGGTAGTGATGTATAGCTAACACACTACCCGAAGGCACTAACTCGGGCATCGGTCCACCGTACCGAAGCCTCATCACAATGCGTACCATTCTCATGGTCACTCACTGGAAAACTCTAGTAGCCAAGTCCACCATCCACTCCACTGGTGTCTTAGCTAGGCGAAAAACTATAGCAATCGCCTCCAGCCAGTCCTCTGCTGTCTAGGAATCTGCCTCACCTCGTAACCTCAGAGGCCTCTACTGCTGAAACTCGTGCAACGCGCTCTGCCAGTGTGCACAGTTCGCTAGTATAGCTGCTGGCATCTGCTGCCCAACAGGTGGTGGTGCTACTGGTACACCACCCGAGGGTGCCAACATAGTATAAAGGTCCCCACACTGGTGCCTCATCGTTCGGTGGGCTGCCATCATGTACAATCTCAGAACTCTAACTGACTATCTGCGTGGAGACATCCTGAACAGATGCGACACGGTCAACGATTTGTACCTGGTGAGCTGACCATGTTTGAGCTGACTTTAAAACTTTTGGAAACACACACACAATCATTGTTTTCGTGTACAAAGTCGGAAATCAGTAGTCAGGGTCCTGGTGTAAGGATACGTCGGCCGCCACACCAACACTGGACTCCCTGAACTGAAGACCACACTCGGTACCCTTAACACTATTGCTTCACAGAAAGAAAATATCATAGTTATATGTTCTGTGGTAGAACCGACTCCTCTGATACCAATTTGTTACGACCCGTCCTCAGGGCCCGTGTAATGACTACCCCATGCCCGCCTTTCATAGGCCAGGGGCTGGCGACTAGCACCAAAGGCGTAAATTTCGATAACTGGGAAGTGAGTTCCTTTATAAAAGTAAACAAAACACCACAGAGTACAAGAGGATGTAAAACACTAAGTAAAACTGAAACAAGCTGTGCTGAATGTAAAGGGGCTGGAAATACATGCCCAACTGTAAAGTTCAAGGAAAAAGATAAAACAGCCGAAAGGTGACAAGCAGCTCCTGGATCGTCCACCATGGATCCTACCTGATGGGTAGGTACAGATAACCACCACAATGCTCTCGCCCATCAACCTCCTCTGAGTGTCGTCTCGTCATGAAGTCCACCACTAGATACTGTCTTGTCGTGAGGTCCACCTCCGGGTAACGTCCAGTCCTCAAACACTCGACCTCTGTCTGCACTGCCCGTCGTCTCCAACCAACACAATGAGGTGCGGGCATAGCCCATGCAGGGGTGAGTATAACGATACTCAGTAGGGACACCGAGACCCTCAAGGTCTCACGAAAAACAACATGGATAACCACAAAGAGGATCTCAATGGATAACCTCTACCTAGGTATATGTCCATACATATACCCAATTTATCAAGTAACCCATCTCAATCATGAGGAAACAAAAAGATTATGAAATCAACGGAAAACCAATACCCAGGTATATGCCCATACATATACCTAAGTTATCAAGTGACCCATCTCAATCATGAGGTAAACACAATGGTCATAGACTCAGCTCAAACCAGGATTTTCATTATCGAAACTGTAACTGCTGAAGAGCCCCGTCTCTGGAGTGTACAGTGGTCCTGTCACGACTCCGAGGTACTGATCACTAACCTAAGACTACTAAGGTACTCCTCCTGTCGAGTACCGTGGGCCTTCTGCTACAACCAAGCGCTTCCCACCATGGGTCTGTCGCTACAACCAAGCGCTCCCCCTCATAGCCTCCAGAGGTACTCCTTCTGTTGAGTACCACAGGTCTGCCGGTACAACCAAGCGCTCCTCCGCGTGGGTCTACTGCTACAACCAAGCGCTCCGCCTCATAGCCTCCTGAGGTACTCCTTATGTTGAGTACCACGAGTCTGCCGCTGTAACCAAGAACTCCTCCGCCGTTGGTCTGCCGCTACAACCAAGCGCTCCCCACTGGGCTATCCGAAACACACCGAGTCGATCGATCAAGTAGTCGTCAGGTCTCATCCGGCTACACGGTTTCCATACTCCGCACGCTCGTCTCTGTGAGGGTCCTCTCCACGAGCTACTGGTCGATACTAAAAATATCACAAAGTTCCATGATGAGTTATCTCAAAGGACCGCCTCATCAAAGAGGTCTCAACGCAACTGACGGCGCGTCAATCGGACCCCCGGTCTGTGTGTTACTAGCCTTTTCGTCGCCGGGGCCCGGATGGTTTCGTGTGTGAACCAATCCAGCCGTATCTCAACTATACCCCGAACTCTCATAAAGTAAACTCATAGGGACCGTTTCTTCACGTGATCACCAACGCTGATGAAGGTTCGTCAAACGGACAT
Organism: Viscum album; assembly: GCA_963277665.1. Taxonomy (NCBI): domain Eukaryota; kingdom Viridiplantae; phylum Streptophyta; class Magnoliopsida; order Santalales; family Viscaceae; genus Viscum; species Viscum album. Next base: position 42,408,686 of record OY728123.1, read on the forward strand.
CCAGTCTGAAAGTTATCATCTTTTCCGTTCTAGGGGCCCGGTTGGATTTCGGGTGCAATCCAACCCGGCCACTATAAAAATGAAACCAAAACTCAAGAAAAGTATGCCAAAGGTTACGTCTCATAAAGAGGAAGTCAATGAGACAGACGGTGCGTCAATCGGACGCCCGGTCAGTGAGTTATTGGCTTTTTCATTCCAGGGGCCCGATTGGTTTCGTGAGCGAACCAACCCGACGGCACTCCGATGAAATCCAAACCTCGAGAAGAGCAAGCCAAAAGTTCTGTCTCATCAACAAAAATCCAACAATGTCGACGGCACGTCAATCGGACTTCCGGTGCTCAAGATATAAGTGTTTCCGCTCTGAGGGCCCAGTTGGTTTGGTATCCGAACCAACCCGGCCAAACCCAAAGTTCTCCGAATCCTTGAGTTTAAAATACTAAAACGACCGTCTCGATCCAATGATCGCATCTCCACAGACGGTGCGTCAATCGGAGGTCTATAGCCCAAGATATGGGCAAAAGACCGAAAGTGGTCGGAAAACGGGGGGTCTGGGCCCGGACTGACCCGACCCAACCCCCCTGGGTCGGCCCGAACCGTGTCGACCCGACCTAGGTCCGGGTCCGACCCGGCTGGGTGCGACCCGGCCCGGTCCACTCAAGCCGGCCCGGCTCGGCCGGGTGGCTTTCTGGCTCGGCCAGCGACCTGGTGCTCCGCGGACGCGGTGCACGCCGCGTCCCCCTGGATCCCGCGCGGCCGCGGGATCCACCCGCTCGCCGCCGCAGCATCAGCCGTGGCGGTTTCTCCAGGCGGCGCACCAGGGGCGCCGCCGAGCTGGCGACCCGCATCGCCGATGGTGTCTGCGGGCCACCGGACTTGCTCCGGTGGTCCGTTTTCAATTCCCTATGCGCCGAATCTCATCCCGGGTCCCGTTCTTCACTTTGGAAACATCAAATCGTCTCTGCGGCCCGTTTCGTCAATGACCATCGATCCGCACATCCAAAGCAACAACTGCGGAGTCTTCTGTTCACCTTCGCAGCCCCGACTATGACCACACTTTTTTTCGGCCTTGATAGCGCGACGTGATGGCGCCGCGCATCCTTGTCGCATTCCTCCAGGATCCCGTGTAGTGCCATCGCACCATGCCGCCATATTCCGAACTGCAACAACACAACGACAAAGGGGGAGGAGGGTCAGCCGTGTTCGTGCGGTCCGATCTCCTCCCGTTAAGATGATAACAAGCGGCCCAAAAATATAAGACGAGGAACGACAAAGGATGTTTCACGATCAAGAAGCAATAAACCCCTATGTGGATATTTGACGTCACACATCGGGTGTCGCGGAGAATGGTGTCACGGGGTCGAACGTAGATTTCGTGGACGTCGGGGTGCGTCCAAAGAGGAAACAACGTCTCCTCACTTGTAGATATGATGATGAAGGAAGTTACGTTGTTGTTGGCGTTGATCACCGCGGTCGGCGACTTCTCCCTTGTCATGGATGAAGATGAAGATGGAAGAATCCGGGTCACCGAGTCCTCTAAGTCGAAGTGTCAATGTTCTTCTTCGGAGAAGAACCGTTCTTCACGTTCTTCAACGTGGAATAAGAACTTCAATCTCTTCCCCTTCCCCACACAACCATCCAATCCCTAATAAAATAAGTCTCTTCTTATTTTATTACCCATCTCATGTATTTTCAAAACATTTCAAATGTTTAATTAACTTAACATAATTAATGTTGAGCTTGTCAAAATTAATTGAATTAGAGTTGGCACCATTAATGAGAGGATGTGTCACAAGGGGGTTTGGAGTGAGAAATGGAAGATGAGAGATCACTCGCATAATGGGGGAGTTAGAGGACGTTTATGAAAAGTGAAGGGGTGGGGTTCGTGTGGGCCCCACCACCCTGATAACCTAAAAATGTTTGTTGGGTGGTTTTCCCCAACTTCCACCCAAAGCATTAAACCACATAGAGTAAAATAAAATTCATCCTTAATTTGATTTTACTTTCCACAAAAATTTAACAACTTATCTCGTGTAAACGCAACTCCGGAAAAGGTGTTCCTAAGCAAATATCGATGATGTGATTCCATCGGTCTCCTCGGAATTCGATTCTGAGCACTGGTTCAAGAGTTATAAATTCCCGCTCGTTCGTTCACTGAACGTACCCGAGCTAAACTTCAGAAATTGATTCTGGGCACACCGGGCTTCGGAATCAGGCGCCGTCAGAAACTACGTTCTTGTAAAATTTCAAAGAAAATTAAGAAGAAAATTTCCTTGAAATTTTTGGGTATTTAAAGGGATAGTTCCTCAGATTTGATGGTGTGGCTAGGTATGAGGGATGACTATTTATAACCTTATGTGAATCCCATTTTGTAATTTTTTTAATGATGTGTTATGTGTACTGATTCAGAAGTATATCATTATTGGAAAATTTCACCAATATTAAATATGTTGATATGATGGATGGACTACTTGGATATGAATGATACTCCAAAAATTTTATAAAATAAACTGAGAGTTACGGGTGAGTGTCCATGAGAGATGGTCCATAAGAACATTTCTCATTTAATTTTAATCATAGAAATAGTCATATTTTGGGAAACACAAAATATGTAAGATCTATCATGGGACTTATAGTTGTATTAACCTATATCCTTAATCAGATAGGGTGGACATGTGGTTGGTGAGTTGTGGATTGAGTCTATCTAGTAAATGCAAGACCATATAGAGACACAAGTGTAGAATAGACTCTAGTTGGTTTCTTATATTTTGTGAGGATCACTGGGGAATAAGTTGAATGCTATGTCTTAGGATTAAAAGATGGAAGGAATGGATTATAAAATCTTCAAAGAGAAGCACCTATAGCACTTTTTACTAGAAAAATAGAGATATGAGAGGGAAGTAGTGTTTGTGCATTTAATCTAGGGTGGAATATCAATTATAAACTATTATGGTATCTTTAATACATTTTACTACAATATTTCTACACTGGTTGGGGATAAGAAAACTATAATGAGATGACTTCATGATGGGAATAAATTGGATATTAAGTCCAAGGTTAAAATTTTCTGGTCATGTATGTCTATTATTTTGGTGAGTCATGCTACCATTTTTAGGAAACCCTTAAAGAGGATTCTATTGATGGACATGTTCTTCCTATTGGATGAAAATGACTTAATTATCACAAGGTTATGAATCATTTCGGTTATAAAGGTAACATGATCATGGAAAGTAATAGTAGATAGGGATAAGAATCAGTTACCTATGGAAGTAATATAATTCATTTCCATCAATGTGTTAGGATGTTTCTATTTCATAATGAGAGTACCTAAAAACTTATACAGTTCCAAGATTAAAGAAGGATGGGGAATATGTAGTTGTTCTACTGGTTCCCATGATACATGTGTAGTGATTAATGTTCTATAACAAACCATAGTATGAGAAATGGGTTTTATATATCATAATAATCTAATTTTTATCTATATGTGGTCATACTAGTTGTGGTGGTGGATGTTTTATGGTAAGGATTGATCACCCATATTGATAGTGTAGTGAGAATGTGTAGTCTCAAACAGCAACACAATGTATGGGTTGGAAAGTAGATTTAATTTCATCCTATACTTCTGGATTGTGAGGCCAGATCATAGACAATAACATATTATATTATTATAGATTCTATTCTTGGTACCATTTTATTTGATATATGAGAATCACATTATTTTGTATCATTTCAAATTTTGAATGGACATAGCTAGAAATAAGATACTATGAGTGCAGTTCTGAAGACTGATACACTATTAGGAGTGAATCAAAGGGACATCTGTTTATGAAATGGATGTTCCCTCAATTTTGGTATGTATGGATTATTTTTTGAATCAATCATACTATACATGTTGGGTTTTGACCATAAACTGGTATGTATTAGTTGTTATTATACAAATCCAACATGAAGTGTAACAAAATAAGAGGAAACTTTATGTATCCTGATTGTAATAGTTATGGTCATCCTGTAGAATGATATATATAGTTAGGTCAATCAGGTCCAGATGATCAACCAATTTTGGATCTCACCAATCAGGTTTTAAGCCTTCTGTTTGATGATGGGGAGGTTAATTATTGCACATTTCCACCATCAATGGATTTATTATAGTTTTTCATTCCTAATGACTTCTTAGGGAATACATCAATCAGAGATGATATGGTTATAATTGAGCTTATGTCTATATTTTTACCCATTTCTATTCCACCATACCATATAGAACCAATAATTATTTCAGAGATTAATATAGACATAAAATATAGGAAGGATTTTGGATTATCAATCCATGTCTTCCATATTAGGGTTATTTGGTTTTTCTTTCTAATAAGGTCAATGAGATGTTGCATCCATTATTTGGTTACCTAATGGTTAATTGGATGGTGGAGAAGAAATGATATCTTCTATTTCATGTAGATTATATCTTAGAATAGTTTAGAGGAGAATGTATATTCTCTACTATTTAATTGGGATTTGGGAATTGTCAGTTGGGAGTTATACCTTCTAATATAAAATGTACTACTTTTGTAATATATAATATCTTATATGATTTCATCATGATACTACTTGGGTTGATTAATTCTCTTTATGTTTTTAGGGACATAATGAACTAAATCATTCCACTATACCATGATCAGTTATTGTTCATTTGTGGATGAAATATTTGGGTCCAAAAATACTCATAAAGATCATTACCAACAACATGAATTAATATTGAAAACAATGAGGTAGAATCATTTGTATGTCAAGTTATCTAACTATTTATTCTGAATTGATAGTGTACATTACTTTGGTCTAATAATCACTAAGGATGTTATGTTACTGTAAACAAATAATGTCCTGGAAAATCTTCCATGCGAGTAGCATAAGAATATTTTGTATATATTATGTTTTATGGGAAGAGATGGATAACATCATAGATTCATCATGGATTTTTCCCATTTTGAATATTCATTTAAGGACCTAAAAAATATGGGTATCAAATTTTAATAGTATATATCAAATGAGAATTCATTCCAGGAGTTGAAGAATCATTTTATTACTACAAAAATTTTGAACCTACCCAATCCTTCGGAGGAGTATAACATGTTTTGTGAAGCATTTGGGATCATAATTTGAGAATTTTTGATGTCGGGTAATCAGTATATAAAGTATGAGTCACGAATGTTGAGGGAACATGAATGCAATTACCCAACACATGACCAATACTTATCCATGGAGAATTATCCCTTAAATTGTTGATGGAATTTCCAATTGGGTGAATATTAAAGTACAAATAGTAATCATAAATTTAAAAATTATATTTATCAATTAAAATTTGGAATATATAGTATAAGATATGGTTTGATTAAATTTAGTCTTTTAACATTACACAAGCCTATAAAGATGATACTGGAAGTACTATTAGTGTCACTTTTAGATGGAATACAAAGACTTATGTTGCAAAAGATTATAGTTCTGATTTGATGATTAGGACCTTTGTGGTTGAGATGCACATTTATGTATAGTAGGAACATGAGAATATAACCCTTAAATCCTTATTAGTAGAGTCTACTCGTTTTATATTTATCACGGAAAATAAATATGAGGATCTAGATTGTTTGTACTTTAGGGAAAGCCTTAATGTTGGGGGTACTCCATTCATCTAGAAAATAGATTCAGTCAATACCATATATATATATATATAGACACATTCTTATTCATACATGATTAAATTTGGATCTTATTCATGTGATTCATGGCTTGAAGAGTGATTTGCATCCTTCATTGACAAAAAATGTCATTATTACAGACATTTCCCATTTTGGGATTGAAATTGGATGATGTTACTATGGAATTTTTTTAATGGATCTTCAAAGTATTTCGTAGAAGAGTGATTATAGATGGCTATATGAGGAACATTATTAAAAATAAATACCTTTCATTCCAACATGGGAATCATTCACAACAAATCAATTGGGTGAATTGTATATCTAGTAGATAGTATGTTTTCACATAGTGTAATATAGTATAGTCTCTGATCATGATATGGGCATTAAATTGTTCTTCTAGAAAGGATTACGGAAATCATTGGATACCAAATTTTATCTAATTATTTCTTTTAATAAATAGATAGGTGGAAAATTTAGGTATATTATTTAGATGTTGGAGGATATGAAGTGGGAACGTGTCAAAGATCTTGGTGGATCTTGGGAGAAGAACCTAATGATAATTGAGTAATCCTACAAAAACATTTATTATTTGAGTATGTAAATGGATCCATAAGAATTTATTATTTTGATCCATGGAGATCACATGTATTATAGATAGAGGAATGAAAGTCATAGTTGGTGGGACTGAGTCTCATGACACAGAAATTAGGGTAGTTTCTATGGATTAAAAAATGTATTGATAAATTATGTGTTTATAGAATTCTAATGATGATTGATGTCATAAACCTATTTATGTTTTGGTGTGAGATACTATGTGACTTTTTGTTTCACTCAGATTGGGTCTCAATTGGATATCATGGTTGGGGTAGTTGGTGCTTAGGTTTTATAGATTTTTTGAGATTTTGGAGACAATCAGACCAGTGGCACACTAATGGACTCTTAAATGAAGATATATTGTCAAGAATCATGTTTTTCTTATTTAATATCTTATGTAGTGTCAATAATACCAATATCATGTGATCAATGTTCCGTACATTGAGCATGTGCTCGATAGATCCTTTAAAGGGAATCTAATTCATGTTGTGGGTCACTGAGATAAAGTGTTTAGGTTATATACTATGACATAAGATTATATATTGTTGAAGAATAGAACTATTTAGATTGAAAAGGGGGAGTGTAATGAAGATATGTGGTCCTAGTGTCTAGGAAATTTTATCATAGATTATTAGTTATGCTTGGGATTACACCTCAAGGAAGTGATACTATAAGGTGGGGACATTGTAAGATCACTAACTTTAGGTATATATATCATACTCGTTTTCAGGTATTAATTTCCCCTTTCTTTTCTCTTGTAATGGATGGGTCAATTTTTGGTTCTTTTTTCATGATTTTGCAAAAATTTGGAAGCCCATGGGGCTAAACACAATTGGTGCATAGATGGGGGAAATCATACGGTTATCCCAAGGAAATTGTTCACCCCATTTTTTAATCTTATGATGGGGTAAAATAGTATGAAAAAACCAATTTTCCATCCTCCCAAATCATGGAATCCTTGAATAGAGGAGAATTTCACTATTGCATCGTGTTTTGGAAAATTATTCACACACATAAGATTAATTGTGTTCCCCACATAGTAGGGGTACATAGTTTTTAAAACCTTGTGTCCCTACCAATGTTTATATCTATAATCAACCTGTTATGAACATAAATTATCATCCTTTCCCTTGAAGGATCTTGAGAGGATTATACGCTCCTTGAACCATCTCATGTGAAAATTATGGATTTGGATGTTGAAATAGAACCCTCAACGGTATATAATTTCATCTTCAGTTAATTTCCTTCCACTCTCACATATTTCATTCCATTCATAGATGTATTAATTCATAAATTATGGATGACATAGTTATGGATATTAATATGTCTCGTTTTATGTGATCATGATCCTTGTATTTTATTCTAGATCTAATTTTATATTGTAAATTACATAATTCTACATCAAATTTAGGACTACAGTGTGGTGAGTATTCATCAACGACCTTATGTTAAATAGACTAATTTCTTATTCCTTTTCATGAACAAAACAATCGGGGCCGAATCATGACTACACCATTCCCTACTTGAATAGTCCAGGGGTAAGAGACTATCTCTGAATATAGATTTTCTTCAAACGGGAGGAATTTTCCTAAATTACTAGTACATATGAACATATCTCCTATAACTCCCCTACCCCAGAATCCCCAAGATGGTACCCTACAATATTACATAAGCATGATTATTGGGAATAAAATCCCTAAATACTGATCAGATTATTAGTTTTTCAAAACCAAATTACATAAATGATACCAATTTTATTTTGGTAAATAAAAAATCAATCAAAACTCATAAAAATTAGTAATAAAATTCCTCCGAGAAACCCATTACAATAATTAATCTTTTTATCTTTGTAATGAAAAACTAATTAACGGTAATCTCAAATGCTCACTATATTTTAGTATAAAATAGATTAATAATGAATCAATATGAATAAAAAATATTTAGTGGTAAATAATTTAATACACTTTACATTTAAACAAATTAGACAAGGCATAATTAATACGGATTGGTAAATAACAAAAGGCACAAAAATTGTTAGTCAAAAATCTATGAATTAATAATGTCCACAGATAATTTTAAAAAAAGTAATTGATAAGAATTATAATAACCTAATTCTGAAAAAGGAAATTCTTAATTAATGGTAAAAAAATTTCTTGGTACATAGTTCCTTTACTATCCACTCCATTCACAAGAATGCTTTTCTTATGAGATAGAAACCCATATGGTTTACCCAATTGATTCATCTCATTAGACATCTATTTCATTGAGAGGATATCTATAACTCAGACTGACCCATTTCATACTAGTCCAATGAATTACCATTATATCTAACAATAAATTTATATTTTTTATCATTGTTCTATAAAAAATATATTTATTGATTTAAAGATATAGATTTACAAATATTCCATATGGTAATTAAATAACTTCCATGTAGACATTGAATGAAATTTTTTACACAATATTGGAAATAATTATATCCATAAAACCATTGTATGGATGTATAAAATAAATTTTATTTGTATTTAAATATGGTCATAATGTAGTGATTTTATCAAGATAAATCAACAACCATTAATGTTAACGTGGTTTAAAATATAGAATTCACCACATGGAAATTTTCACGTCAAAACACATTGGATGAGATAATTCAATGTAAAAATTTAAATAAATAAAATATAAAATGATTAGTGATATAATATATAAAAATATTTTTAAGATACACCCCCAAAAACAAAAAAAATAACGTGAAAATTACATTTATCTCAATGTTATAAACATGTGAGATAAATATCCATTACCTTACGTGTAACACCCCGAGATTTTATGAAAAATATTCTTTTTAATTTCATTAATGTCTTGTGTTGTATGCTACACCAAAAGGAGCTTGGACAACACGCATCCCTGACTTGGCTTTCATTACACATAATAAAGACCTTCCTCGATAGCGTGTGTAGTACGCAATACCGAGTTTCACTAAACGATATATTATTATAATATTATTATGAACTAGCCGTTATGAATAGTAATACCCACTTTTTGAAATTTTATAAATTTTATCATTCAAAATGGACTTTTTTTTGGATTCGGAATATCGAAATTAGCTTAGGGTGAAATTTTGGTACTTTTCGGATAACCATCATATTCTAATGAATAGTGAAAAGTACTAAATTTTAATTAAAAATTTTTTTTTTAATCAAAATAATTAATAGTGATAAATTATTAATTTGAGTGGTTTTAATGTATATTTAGAATATATTTTTACCATTTAATAAAATGTTGGTCATTGGATGTAATTTCACATTTAAACCAGACATAAACAAATGTTAATCTTTTGAAATTTATTATCTCTTAAAAACACGCTATTTGTTTTGACGACGAGAATTAATTTTTAAATTAATTAATTCAAATGATATGTTTTGAATTTGGTAAAATAGACATCATTTTTTAATTCATAATATCAAATATATCTTAGGCCTAATTTTTGGTATTTTTCTGGAAATATTCATTTTTGATGAATAGTGAAACCACTATGTGGTAGTTAAAAAACTGAATTTTTCACAAAACAGAATTTTAACACATCTGTGAGTGGAATTTCAAAAATCCGATAGACACAGTTAATATCAAGAATGAAAATTTGGTTCAATGAGATGAAAATAATTTTTTGTGAATAGTAACTTTTTACTTTTTTTCCACGGTTAAAAGTAAATATGGTAATTAAGGTTAAAAATGATATTATTATTATCCTAACACATGTCATAATTCTATTTGATAAGTGTAATTCAACCAAAAACAACCTTAATAATAAGATACGACCATTTAGGTCCACGTGGATTAGATTAGGACATATAATAGTAATTTATTTAAAGAAGGGTTAAAATAGTTAAAATCAATGTTTACTAAGTAAATAATTTTTAATATAGGGTTATACATAAGATAAATTCTACTATAAATATTCATTAGAAAGCTAAATCTATTTCCTAAATAATGGTATTTTATTTATAATTTTTAGACATTAAATAATTTAATTCAATTATGACACAAAGATGATGGAGTAATTATCTTATTTATGAAATATTCACATAATTGATGTTATAAATACCCAATTAATGTAATTTGATACTTTTTATGAATTACACAAATTTTATAGGTTAATATGACATGTTATTATTGATTTAGTTAACATTTTTCGAACTGAGAATTCTGTTATTATTTTCACAAAAATCAATTACCAAATAGTGTCAAAATTGACATAAAATAGTTTTTAAAACAAATATTATATTATTAATTTATATTTTATTCCTAAAAATATAAGTTTAGGACAAATGAATTAGATAATGTTATATATATTAATAATAAACAACGTGGGGTTCATTTTTCTTGTTATTGTAAGTTTATTAACCTTATAGTGTAAGAAAACAAGAAGACAGGGTAAAAGAAAAATTATTTAACTTAATGTTAAATCTATATGATAAGGTTAAAATAGAAACCTAGACATGTCTAAATTCTATTGCATGAGAGGATTTCGACCCATACCCACCATATCTTCGAAATAACTCAATTGTGAGCTATTAAAAACCGAATAAGACTTTATAATAAAATAATATTTTTAGTTTTTTCAAAGGTGCCCCTCTCCTCCCTTATAATATGGCTCCTCCTCCATCTCTTCCTATCACCACTTTGAGCCTTCATTCTCGGCCAACCCCTGACATATTCTATTCTCAACTTCCATAGAAACATCCTAGAGGTTCTGTTATTCTTCAAAGACCAATTTTAGTTCCCTAAGCGGAGGTCTCAAAGAGGCGCTTCAAAGAAGAGGTAATGTCCATTGCCGATTCATTCAACTATATTTCTTCTTCCATTTATTCTTCTTTATTTGTTTCATTATGAAGTAATAACATCAGTATAGCTCATATAACATTATGTTATTATAATTATGAAACAACCCTATTTCACCATCTATCCATCCTATGGAAAATGAAATCACCACGCGTGCTTACGTACGGAATACCATCTCCACGCCGTGGTGAAATTTGTTTTTCCAGCAACACCGAACATGGATGGATATAATGGTTTAAATAAAAACTATATATGGTTATTATAACATCATACTGATTCTAATATATTATACCTTCCACTCCAATTCTATTCAATAATTATGGGAACGATATCATCACTCATACGTACGTACGGACTACCGTCTCCACGACGTGATGAGACTCATTCTCCATGTTAACCATACATGAATGATCATAATGTTTATATAATGAATAATAATTAAATATATGAAATAATAATGATACTGTATTTATGTGTATATATATATTTTTGCAATCTATTTAGTTTCATTCAATTCAATAAGGAAACGAAAACAGCGTTCATGCGTACGTATGGCCTACCGTCTCCATGAACGGTGTATTTCATTCCATTTATCGATATATAATATATATATGTATATGATGAATATATATTATATATAAGTCATGTTTTACATTATGGAATTATGTAAATCTGGATATAAGTAATAATTTCAAGAACGACAAGTCGAAACAGATACGATAAATGAAATGATTTTACCCAAAACGCTGCTTTAACATGGAATTTACAAAAGAATGGGTAATATAAAGTCATAAGTGAAACATATATGATATCATAACAATGAATATGATTCTGTAATAAGTCAATGAAATTATTTAAATCATTATACATGAGTTTTGGATACGTACGAAGCATATCGGACCTAAGGTAAGGGATAACTATTCCAATCTCGTTCTTATCCGAGATTGTTTATTCGTAAGTATTTACTGGGGTTATTGTTATCATCCATGTCCATGTTTCCTAAAAATGGTTTCATGTATGTTTAATGTCCTTTTTAACCATTTTTACTTTTACCCAATGTTATGGAAGGAATCTTTCTTTTATTTACCCTACAAGGTCCTTTTTGAATTTTCCGATAAAATTACGAGAATAATGTTTTTTAACGTATACGGCATGAAATGATTTTTACGGTTTTATAAAGCCTTATTTTTATGAAGCCTACTCTAAAATATTTCATGACTATTTTCAACAAATACCTTTTCTTTTAAAATTGCAAGACATTTTGTGAAAAGAAAATGATTTTGAAGAAAAAAGTATATTTTCCTCAAGAATTCATTTCAAGTGTTTTATCAAAACCATTTTTCATCTAAGATGACATTATTTCATATGTGTATGTTTCAAATATAATGTCTCTATGATTTACACGGTTTCACTTTTCTTATAATGAAATTATATAAATTTCTTTTATATGGATTATGTGATGATGGGATGATGTTTATGAAAACCATTTTATTTTTTGGGTTTTTATAAAAGTTTGTATGTTTATTTTGTGGCACAAGTAAGAAAGATTTCATTATGAGATGGGTGGGACCTATATATCCCTCCTATGCATTGGGTAAAGATTTATATCTCATGATATAGACATGTCTAGAATGGTAAGTTAATTCGGTTCAGTGTTACAGGACTGAAACGAGGAGTGACCTAGATTCAGAAAGGGACTTTGTCCACTATGATGGTCTTGGAAGCAATGGCTTGGCTACTTTTGAAATCATAACCAGTGCTGAATGGTTGCCACAATTACATGATTTATTCCCATGCTAGTTTATCATGATTAATGTTCCTTTATTATCGATTCTTTATGTACTTCCATTATTTATGCCTTTGCTCAAGATTTTGATGTTTAGATTTAATGTTCATGTTTTTTGCATTCAAATGTTTATGGATTATTTTTTGTTCCCTATGATTACCCTTAATGAGCATTTGAGCTCACCCTTTATATGTTTTCTTTTCCACAGGATTTAAATAAATGTTTTAGGTAAGAAAACAAAAAGGGGAAGATCTTATGAGAGATATTGAAGATCTTTCACCACGATTAGAAGATTATATTCCGAGTTTCCAAAGACACTAATCTATTACGATCCTTGTCTGTCTGTTTTTGTTATGTATGAAGTATTCTGCTAAAGTAATGTAATTTCCATGTACTTCAAGCTTCGGGTCTCTACAGTTGGTATCAGAGGAAAGATTTAGTCAACCTTTGGAACTAGGATGCGAGAACTTTAGTGAGATCCCTAGAGATATTTCTATGGTATGTCTAGGGATGTCCCTAAGGTTAAGTATATGTATAGGTTAAAGTCCTATAATTATGGTAACGATATTAGATTAAACCTAAGATGTTAGATATTGAAGTTACACCCCGTTTATTATGATTTTTTCCTCTCACACTATTTTTTTGGGTTTTAGAAAATAGCTGGAAACAAGATGATTCATTATAATGGAGCATATTATGGACAATGGAATGATATTATTCATGAGCAACCAAAATAAATGGGATTTGGAATTCCAAACATCATTATTATGTCGAATAATCAATCTCATAATATGATCAATAAACTCAAATTGGTAAGTTTCCTGACTCGGCTTATAAGAGAAAGATGGAGTTTCATGATGAACATAGAGGAAAGAAAGTTCAATTTCTCCTACGTAATTCATGTGGGAAGAGGCATCAAGTAGAATGTTTCAACGGAACTGGAAGATGCTTTGGGTGTGGAAAAAAAGGTCATTAAGCCAGTAAGTGCAAAGGAAAAGTTTCAGTTAACACCATGGATGAGGATAATGGTATTGCTACGACATCAAAAATGGTTAAATGTTTTAAATGTGGAATGTACGGGCATTATACAAACCAATTCCCTAAGGTAAAGTCTAATGAAGAGAATCAATATGGTCGTATGGGTAATATTTATGTTAATGATGATGAAGAGACTAAAAATGATATGTGAGATGAATGAATTGTTGAAGCTCAGTCAATGGTTTAAGAAGGTAGTGGAATGATTACATGTTTATCAAGTGTAATGTTGTATAAATAATCTCATGGTACTATGGAATAAAGATAAATCTAAGGATTGTTACACTATTGTCTTTCCTTACGTTTTTAAAGTGTGTGATGAATGGTACCAGTATTTTTAGAAAGTATATGATATGTGCATAATGAAGGTATAAAGTGAAAATTAAATGTTTGATAGTATTCATGAGCTCATGACTGATATGAGGAGAAGGTTATATCACGGTTTTAGTATATAGAATTTTTGGATTTTGGTATGTGGAAAGAGTTAACTTTTGACAGCATTCATGTTTTCACTAAGGTTTAATGGGTATTCATTTTTCAAGAGAATACATGATTAAGGTATTCACATGATTGGAATGTGACCAACAAGATAATGGGGGATAAATAATGGTTTGTTGATGATATTTCAAGTAATAGTTTTCTTTATACTATGAGTTTGGACCAAAGTATTTTAGATAAAGATTGGAATGGATTATGTTAGACATAAGATTGTATTGTTTAAGGATAGGCCTTTTTTCGATATTATTGATGGGATTTTATAGTAATGTAGATTTAGAAAAAGGACAACCTGCAGGACGAGCGACAACCTATTGCGTCGGACAAGGCTATAAGAATCGAACCCACAATCGAAGTGCGACTGGCCTTTATCACATACAATTGGCTTACAAGAAGTCCCTATTTAATAGAAACTAGTTTTATTATATTAAGTAGTATGATATATGAAGTATAAGTCCATTTTAGGAACCATATATTATTAATCTCACTATAGATCGACTTGTGTATATTTAATAATGTTTTATAACCTTTTTTTGAGACAGATGGATTGACCCTTCATTCTATCACATGATCTGCTAACACTTCACGAATAACAAATTCAACTTCATTTATTTAAGAGATGAAGTGGAAATTGTTCATGGCACGAACAACAGTGAGATTGTACCAAAATAAAATTAAGTATTTATTCTAATTCAAATTCTTCAACTTTAGGGAAATGATATTGAAAACCAAAAATGGTGTCCTAGTGCCCTTATATCCGATGAATCAGATGGTACCCTAGATCATCACAATTTTATGGCTTTGTGATTGTTGGATTTTTCATAGCCATGTTCTCTACCACTCTCCATCAAAACTCGGTGGTTATATTTTTCTTCCATATCCATATTTTCACCTATGTTCTCCTACGTGAAAACCTAATGATGAGTTAATTTGGGTAACCATTACGTTTCATACTTTAGTTTTTAAAGCCATGTTTTGGTATTCCTTTTTATGATGTTGGTTTCTATAAAAGAAACTTCCGGGTAGTAACCCACTTATAACCCTAACGAATTTCGAGGGAAAAATTCATTTCAAGGGGGGTAGAATGTAACACCCCGAGATTTTATGAAAAATATTCTTTTTAATTTCATTAATGTATTTTGTTGTACGCTACGCCAAAAGGAGCTTGCACGACATGCATCCCTGACTTGGATTTCATTACATGCAATAATGACCTTCCTCGATAGTGTGTGTAGTACGCAATACCGAGTATCACTAAAAGAGATATTATTATAATATTATTATGAACTAGCCGTTATGAATAGTAATACCCACTTTTTGAAATTTTATAAATTTTATCTTTCAAAATGGACTTCATTTTTGGATTCGGAATATTGAAATTAGCTTAGGGTGAAATTTTGGTACTTTTCGTATAACTTTCATATTCTGATGAATAGGGAAAATTACTAAACTTTAATTAAAAACAACTTTTTTAATCGAAATAATTAATAGTGATAAATTATTAATTTGAGTGGCTTTAAAGTATATTTAGAATATATTTTTACCATTTAATACAATGTTGGTCATTGGATGCAATTTCACATTTAACCCAGACATAAATAAGTGTCAATCTTTTGATAGTTATTATCTCTTAAAAACATGTTCTTTATTTTGACGATGGGAATTAATTTTTAAATTAATTAATGTAACTGATATGTTTTGACTTTGGTAAAATAGACATCATTTTTGAATTCATAATATCAAATATATCTTAGGCCTAATTTCTGGTATTTTTCTGGAAACATTCATTTTTTAATGAATAGTGAAACCACTAAATGGTAGTTAAAAAACTGAATTTTTCATAAAACATAATTTTACCGCTTCTGTGAGTGGAATTTCGAAAATCCGAGAGAAACAGTTAATATCAAGGACTAAAATTTGGTTCAATGAGGTGAAAATAATTTTTGGTGAATAGTAACTTTTTACTTTTTTTTACAACGGTTAAAAGTAAATAGGGTAATTAAGGGTAAAAATGATATTATTATGACCCTAACACATGTCCTAATTCTATTGGATAAGTGTAATTCTACTAAAAACTACCTTAGTAATAAAATATGACCATTTATGTCCACTTGGATTAGATTAGGACAATCAATATTAATTTATTTAAAGAAGGGTTAAAATAGTTAAAATCAAGGTTTAATAAGTAAATAATTTTTAATATAGGGTTATACATAAGATAAATTCGACTATAAATATTCATTATAAAGCTAAAACTATTTCCTACGTAATGGTATTTTATTTATAATTTTTAGACATTAAATATATTAATTTATTTATGACACAAAGTTGAAGAAGTAATTATCTTATTTATGAAATATTGACAAAATTGATGTTATAAATACCCAAATAAATGTAATTTGAGACTTTTTATGAATTCCACAAATTTATAGGTTAATATGAAATTTTAGTATTGATTTAGTTAACTTTTTTCGAACTAATAATTCTGTTATGATTTTCACAAAAATCAATTACCAAATATTGTCAAAATTGTCATAAAATAGTTTTTAAAACAAATATTATATTATTAATTGTTATTTTATTCCTAAAAATCTAAGGTTAGTGAAAATGTCTTATATAATGTTATATATATTAATAATGAACAACTTGGGGTTCTTTTGTCTTGTTATAGTAAGTTTATTAACCTTATAGTGTAAGAAAACAATAAGACAAGGTAAAAGAAAACTTATCTAACATAAAGTTAAATCTAAATGAAAAGGTTAAAATAGAAACCTAGACTTGTCTAAATTCTATTTGATGAGATTATTTCGACCCATACACACCTTATCTTCGAAATAACTCAATTTGGAGCTATTAAAAACCCAATATGACTTTATAATAAAATAATATTTTTAGTTTTTCCAAAGGTGATCCTCTCATCCCTTATAAAAGGGCTCCTCCTCCCTCTCTTTCTCACACCACTTTGAGCCTTCAAGCTCGGCCAACCCCTGCCAAATTTGTTTCTCGACTTCCATAGAAACATCCTAGTGGTTCTGTACTTCTTCAAAGACCAATTTTAGTTCCCTAAGAGGTGGTCTCAAAGAGGCGCTTCAAAGAAGAGGTAATGTCCGTTACTGATTCTTTCAACTCTATTTCTTCTTCCACTTCATCATATTTAGTTGTTTCATTATGAAGTAATAACATCAGTATAACTCATATAATCATATGTAATTATAAGTATGAAACAAACTTATTTCACCAACTATCCATCCTACTGAAAACGAAATCACCACATGTGCGTACGTACGGAATACCGTCTCCACGCCGTGGTGAAATCTGTTTTTCCACCAACACCTTAAATGGATGAATATAATGGTGTAGAGAATAACTATATATGGTTATTATAACATCATACCGAGTCTTAAATATTATACCATCCACTCCAATTCTATTCAATAATTATGGGAACGATATCATCGCTCGTACGTTTGGACATACTACCATCTCCACGTCGCGATGACATTCATTCTCCATGTTATCCATACACGAATGATCATAAAGTTTATATAATGAATAATAATGAAATATATGAAATAATAATGCTACTGGATTTATGTATATATATATATGTATGTCATCTATTTAGTTTCATTCAATTCAATAAGGAAACAAAAACAGCGTTCATGCATACGTACGGCCTACCGTCTCCATGAACGGTGTATTTCATTCCTTTTATCGATCTATAATATATATATATATGTATATGATGAATATATATTATATATAAATCATGTTTTACATTCTGGAATTATGAAAATCAGGATATATGTAATAATATCAAGAATGATAAGTCGAAACACAAACGATAAATAAAATGATTTTACCCAAAATGTTGTTGTAACATGGAATTTTCAAAAGAACGGGTAATATAAAGTCATAAGTGAAAAATATATTATATAATAACAATGAATATGATTCTGTAATAAGTCAATGTCATTATTTAAATCATTATACAGCAGTTTTGGATATGTACGAAGCATATCGGACCTGTGGTAAGAGATAAGTATTCCAATCTCGTTCTTATCCGAGATTCTTTATTTGTAAGTATTTACTGGGGTTATTGTTATCATCCATGTCTGTGTTTCTTAAAAATGGTTTCATGTATGTTTAAAGTCTTTTTTACCCATTTTTACTTTTACCAAATGGTATAGAAGGAATATTTTTTTTATTTACCCTACAAGGTACTTTTTGACTTTTCTGACAAAAGTACGAGAAGAATGTTTTTTAACGTATACGACATGAAAGGATTTTTACGGTTTAATAATGCCTTATTTTTTTGAAGCTTCTTCCAAAATATTCCATGACTATATTCAACAAAATCATTTTCTTTTAAAATTGCATGAGATTTTGTGAAAAGAAAATGATTTTGATGAAAAAAAGATATTTTCCTCATGAATTCATTTCAAGTGTTTTATCAAAACCATTTTTCATCTAAGATTACATTATTTCATATGTGTATGTTTCAAGTATAATGTCTCTATGATTTACATGGTTTCACTTTTCTTATTATGAAATTATATCCATTTCTTTTATATGGATTATGTGATGATGGGATGATGTTTATGAAAACCATTTTACATATTGGGTTTTTATGAATGTTGTATGTTTATTTTTTGGCACAAGTAAGAATGATTTCATTATGAGATGGGTGGGACCTATATCTACCTCCAATGCATTAGATAATGATTTATTTCTCATGAGATACACATGGCTGGAATGGTAAGTTAATCTGGTTCAGTGTTACAGGACTGAAACAAGGAGTGAACTCGATTCAGAAAGGGACTTTGTCCACTAAGATGGTCTTGGCAGCAATGCCTTGGCTACTATGGAAATCATAACAAGTGATGAATGTTTACCATAGATACATGTTTTTTTCCCATGCTAGTTTATCATGATTAATGTTCCTTTATGATCTATGCTTTATGTACTTCCATGATTTATTTCTTTGCTCAATATTTTGATGTTTAGATTTTATGTTCATGTTTTTGCATTCAAATTTTAATGGATTATTTTATGTTTTCTATGCTAACCCTTACTGAGAATTTGAGCTCACCCTTTATATGTTTTCTTTTCCCCCGGATTTAAATAAAGGTTTTAGGTAAGAAAACAAAAATGGGAAGATCTTATGGGAGATGTTGAAGATCTTACACCACGATTAGAAGATTATATTCCGAGTTTCCAAAGACACTAAACTATTACGATCCTTGTGTTTCTGTTTTTGTTATGTATTAAGTATTACGATAAAGTAATGTAATTTCCATGTACGTCAAGCTTCAGGTCTCTACATTACTCTACATTTTGTTCTAACCCCCTTTTCAATTCATGTATAATGGATTTACGAATGATATTAAATTAATATTGAACTATTTTCAAATCTATTAAATATTATGTAGATCTTTTATGACATATTATAACATGTTTATTAATAATCTTTTATTCTTTTCATAATTTCATCTCATTATTTCCTTGTTTTTCTAGTATTTTATGATAGTTATTTTTAATCCAATTTCATAAATCATGATATAAAAACACAATATATTAATACATTATTTGAATATCATATATATTTAGTAAATATGTATTTATAATAATCCATGAAATATAGATATTGTAATTTAAATTAACTATTAATGGAGATGATAGGCCTTATATGTGCCTGAACGCAACTTCAATTGTTTGTTCATATTAAATGGATTAATAGTAAAAGATATATAAGAACATTATATTTAAATTATAATATTTATTTCAAATTTGTATCATAATTTTATTAAAATCATCCATAACACATTCCATGTATAGCGTGAATGAACTACATCACTTTGAGTATGTGGTAGTTGAGACAACTACAAACGATGCAATTGTATTCTAAAAAAATAGATTGCATAAAGGTATGCGTAATATAAAAATTGAAAATTCATAAATTCAACATAAATAAAATTTATATAATATATAAAAGCAATGAGAACATAACAAATCCCACCCATGAGTGGTAGTATAAGAATAATAAATGACATCATTTCATGAGGTAGTAGTGTTTCATACACTTGAATAGTAAATTCATTATCCATTTGATGGAAGTGTGTTTATATTTTTATAGAGTCAATAAAATAAAAAAAATCTAAGTATAATGAAATTTAATAATTTTTAATATAATTATGGGAGAATAATAATATAATTATATCAGAATAAAATAAAACAAAAGTGGTTGTTGAAAAATGTGTCCTCTTTTTCAGGAAACTTCATTTGGGATTCACCAAAGGACATCCTTTGATTTTATTAATCCCAATGTGAGGTAATTTGGTGATGTGATGGAAATTGCGAGATTATGTTTTCGGTTTTTTTATCCAATGTTCTTGGGTTGTGTGAACAAATGGGAGGTTTGAGTTCCTTTTTATAGTGGAGGAGAAGTGAAATTCTTGTTAATATATAATAGTAAACACCTTTGAGAGGTATAACAAATAAAAAATCCCTAAAATAATGGAAAATTTCAATAAAAGGGGTTTTTTTGTTGATATATGGCTATATATTAGGTTTTGGACGTGTTTCTATGTCATTATGGCTCTTATGATTATGTTTTAGTCAATTAAAAAACTATTTTTCAATCACTGTAAATAGTATTAATTACATTCACAAATCTAATTCGTAAAAATTATTCAGGAATTTTTATAAATTAATAATTAATAATATTCAAAATATTGAATCAATTTTTCGAAATTTTAATCCCATAGTTTTCATAAATAAAATTAAAATTAATCCCAAGGATGAGACAATAATTCAGGTTCTTATGTTAAGATTCCTAATTGTGTCAAATGTTTTTATTTTCAATATCAATTATAAATTGATAAAATCTATATAAATTATATTAATATTTGTAAAATTATTTTTATTAAACTTTAAAAACAACAAAAATTATATTTTAACCGAAAAAATCAATTATAGAAAAAAATAAATTAAATTTTAATATTCTTCACTGTAAATAAAAAATGAATCTTCTATGAAAAATAATTTTTTTACCATAACCTAATTTGGACAATTACATTTAAAACATGATGTATATTTTCAAATAAAAAATTAATATAATTAATATAATTTTTTTTCAAACTAGTTGTCTATTAAACGACAACATAATTTCCCTTACAAATAAGGTTTACTTGATTAAAATTGGGTTAGTTATTATATTAGGCATATAAAATATATTTTGTTATATAAAAATATTTATTTTGATATATAAGATATAAAGTTTCTATATAAATTTTATATAAGTGTTAAAATATAATTAATTGTAACAAACATGACCAAATTTTGTTTTCTTTAAAGTTGGTGTTGTGATCGTTTCAAACTAAATCAGTTTTCTGTGTTTTGAAAGAAGTCAAATAAATTAAATTTATTATAAAAGGAAAATATATGAGGTATTGGCATGATACATTCTTCCATCCAAAAAAATATCCTCCTATAAAATTTATGGGACTAACTATTAAAAATATGCAGGTAGTTCTCCTTTATAAAATCTTTTGGATCCCTGGTTTATTCTTCTATATTATTATTTTACTATATTACTCTTACCAAAAAAGATTTCCAATTCACCAATACATAAACTCTAGTATCAAAAATCTTGATGGGTTATTCATATTATGAGTAATCAAGATCTAACTATATTATAACATATGTGAGAACATTTATCATGTTAGGAATGTAATTATTTATTAGATATATATGAAACTCATCATTTACATTACACATATTTGGTGAAATTTCAAAATAAAAAGCATCAACTCCCACTATTTCAAGAATACTGAAGGGTTTGATACACCTAGGTCTTATATTCCCCTTTTTTGAAAAGATTCTAAAACCCTTCAATGGAGATACTATCAAAAAAATATGATCTACCACTTGAAACACTAAATATTTCTTTCAATTATCAGTATAACAAATTTTCATAATTGGATAACATTAAATATAATTATAAATATCCGATAGATTTGTCATCATGTCTTCATAACATTATAGGCCTTTAAGTTTCCATTCACCATCATCATCCCAATTTGTTGAAGTATGACACCAATTTTAATATAATGAATCAATGACACCATTTGAATAATAAAATGGAAACTATCATTATTGGAAAACTGTAACAAATGTAGATACAAATACAACATACACTGAATGTCCAGTGATAAGGAACTGAACTTGTCTTCATTTTTTTGAATTTTTCATTCAGACTGATGATCATATTGGTGATGGTAAGAAGTTATCTTATTATACTCAGTGTCTAGATCCATTTTAAGACTCTTCAAATAATTTTATTTAAAGTGGTGATCTCGGTAAAAAAATGTCAATTTCTCACTATAATATATTACATATTCATTAATATAGAGCATCATGAGGCACTAAAGAGAAATCACATCACATTTTGGAATGAAATGGGCATATTGTTTAAGTCAATCAATGATTACCCATATTTCATCCTTAATTATACAGTACAATTGTAGTACACTAACAATTTTAATAATAAATTGATCCTATTTATTAATAGGAATATCAAGAGACTGTAGGACTCGTTTCGGATGCTACCTCATAGATTTTACATTTTGACAAACCAAACATCTCGACATATAATCAATAATTTCCTTCTTCATGATATCCCACCAAAAATTTCCCTTAAAGTCCCTATATATAATTATACTTCCAGGATGTAAAGATAAATTTAATCAACAAAAATTGTCGAATAATTCCATTTTTGTCTCAAGTGTTGAAGGAACATATAATCTTTGTCACGGCCTATCCTCGGGGCCCGTGCTGTGGCTACCCCAATCCCGAATTCCATAGGCCAGGGGATGGAGACTAGCACCAAGGCGTAAATCCCGGTAAAAAGGGAAGGTATTGCCTTTGTAAAGTAAACAAACACCACAAAGCAAGCAATCAGAAGGAGAAAACACTAAGTAAAAGCTTGTACAATAGTAAGTGCGGAATGTAAGCAGGCCAGAATACAAACCCAAACTGAAAGTAAAGTACAACAAGAAAGGGAAAACAACAACTGAAAAGTTAAGCCGCAACGTCGAGTCGTCCACTATAAGTCCCACCTGAAGGGTGGGTACAGATAGCCTCCACTACTCCTCAGGTCCAGCTGACCGCTCCGAGTACGTCCCACCTAGTGGTCCACCTCCAGGTACCGTCCTGCTCTGCAAGCCTCAACCACAATCAGCGTTGTCCCTCGTCAACAACCAACACAAAGTAGTGCGGGCAAAGCCTGTGCAGGGGTGAGTATAAGCTACACAGTAGGGACCCCGAGACCCCCGATGGTCTCCCAGAATCCACAAAGGATAATCCACAAAGGAAAGATACAATCACGAATTAACATCCGACATGGCTTAGGTATATGCGCATACATATACCTAAGTCATCAATTCTAGTCCGGCTCCAACATTCGAGCCCATGTAAAACCCAGTCCACACAGGAAAGAAAAACGTAAATCCATACAGGATAAATCAACACAATCCACAAAGGAAAGAAAAACAGGATTCAGCCCACACAGGAATACTTCTTCGAAAGACGATAGAGATGATCACTGATCCATCTAAGTCGTCAGACCGACAAAGGATCGATAGGAAACTAACCCCCACAATGACCCACACAGGATCGGACCCACAAAGGATCTCTAGGCGCTGGCTCACACAGAACCGCTGATCGCAGACCCACACAGGATCATACCCACACATGATCGGTAGCACTGATCCATGTAGGATCGCTGAGTGTTGTAATCATCGCCGTCGAATCCACTGAGTATCTCTGTACAGTCGACGTCGTCACAGTAGCAGTCGCAGCCAGCTCTAGGGTTCCCGCACACAGCAAGCTCATTCGGGAGGGTCCGATCCACGAGCCGAGAGGCTGATACATAAACTGACTCATTGTCCAGAGATGATGTATCCAAAAGTTCTGTATCGTCAACATGAACTCAACATCACAGCCGGTGCGTCAATCAGATGCCCGGTCTGAGAGTTATTGGCTTTTTCGTCACAGGGGCCCGGTTGGTTTTTGTAAGGAAAAACCAACCCAAGCGTACTCTATCTACGTCCAAACGTCGGGAAGAGTAAGACAAAATATCCGTCTCTCCTAGAGGAATTCAACAATGTCGATGGCACGTCATTCGGACGTCCAGTGCTTAAGATATGAGTGTTTCCGCCCCGAGGGCCCGGTTGGTTTCGTGTACGAACCAACCCGGCCGGACCCAAAGTATTCTGAAACCTTGTGTGCGATATACCAAAACGACCGTCTCGATTCAAGGATCGCGTCGCAACTGATGGTGCGTCAATCGGAGGTTTGTAGCCCAAGTTATGGGCAAAAGACCGAAGACATTCCGAAAAAGGGGGTTTCAGGCCCGAACCGGCCCGACCAGGGTGCGGCCCGGCCTGGGCACAGCGCGCCCCGCGCGTTGTCCAGCTCCGCCATCGGCCGAGCCATTTGGAAAGGGGGAGGGGGCGCCTGCCCCCCTGGTGTAACCACGAACCCCCATTTAAATGGGGGTCGTTTGTGCTGGCCGGCCGGGGGAATTAATTCCCCCGGCTTCCCTTTGTCCGGCCGGCCTGCACCGGCCGGCTGGTTCTGCCAACAAGGACTGGCAAGGGTCGGTCCTTCCTCCCTCACCAACACCGGCGGCTCGGAACTGCCCTCCTGTCACCCTGCTCCGCCACGGCCCGGAACCGGCCGCGGATTGGTTCGTCCGACGTAGTGCGACGGCACAGCTCCCCTCCGCCACGGCCCCGCTCCGGCCGCAGTGTCCTTGATTTTATTCGACGCGGCGTGACGGCGTCGCGTCCTTGGTCAACTTCACGGCGCGGCGCAACGGCGCCGCGCATTACTTGCTGTACGATCCCACGTGGTGCGACGGCACCACGCCATTCCGTCCCAACCACAAAGAATCAAGAAAGGATAAAGGAGGAGGGTCGGCCGTGTCTGTGTGGTCCGAACCCCTCTCATTAACCGATAACATTTGGTCGTATAACTATGAAGAACGACAAACTAGAAATCACTAACGAAAATTATTAAATAAACCCCTACCTTGATAAAAGAGATGAAGAACGTCGGCATCGCGAAGCAAGGATTCGAAGACGTTGACAGAGATTTAGTCATGGAAAACCATCGCGAAAAGAGACGTCACAGAAGAAAAACGACGTGGAAGAAGACGTCGCGTTGTGGGTCGGTGTCGCGGAAGACGGTCTCCAAGGGCTCGACGCTCCATGTCTGAGATCGTTCGTTCTTCACATTCTTCGTCAAAGAGAATGAAGAACTCAAGACTTCCTTAGCTTTTTCTCCAAAGGATATCAAACAACTAAACACCAACCCAATAAAATAAGTTCTTAACTTATTTTATTAACACATCAAGGCTTTTGAAATTCAAGTGTTTGAATTCCAGATTAACTCACCTCATTAATTCCATAAGTTAATAAACATAAGTTAACAAAATTAATGGGAGTTGAGGAGGTTAGAGGATATGAAGGGTTGGGGTTCGTGTGGGCCCCACCACCCTTATAACCTCCCAAGGGAGATTGGGTAGTTACCCAACTTCCATCCATAGGATTAAACACTTAGAGTAAAAATAAAAATTGTTGTTAAATTTTTATTTTTAACTTCCACAATTTTTATCAAATTCTCTCGTGTAAATGCAGCTTTGGATTAAGCGTTCCTAAGAAATTACCAGTGATGCAGTTCCATCGGTGCCCTCAGAATTCGATTCCGAGCACTGGTTCAAAAGATAGGAAAACCCGCTCGTTCGTTCACTGAACGTACTCGAGCTAAACTTCGGATTGATGTTCCGGGTAGACCGTGCCTCGGAATCAAGTTCCGTCTGAAACTGCGTTCTTGTAAAATCCCAAATAAAATTAAGAAATTTTTCTCCCTTTAATTTTACGGGTCTTTAGATTACTCCCACCTCAGGGCTTTACGTCCCCATAAAGATACATCAAAAACTAGGGAAACAAATGTGGGTACTGAGCATGCATCTGAGCCTCCCGCTCCCAAGTGCTCTCCTGGAGGTTTCTGTGCTGCCATCTGATGCGCACTAAAGGAATCGACCGTCCACGTAGGACCCTCTCTTGTCGATCCTTGATCTCCACTGGGATCTCCGCAAAAGTCTCCCCATCATCAATGTCGAACTCCCTATGGTCAATGATATGTGTCGGGTTGTGCATGTATCTCCTCAGCTAAGACACGTGGAAAACGTCATGCGCTCGGTGCAACTGAGGTGGTAGATCCAGACGAGAAGCCATCTCTCCAATCCTACAGAGGACCTGGAATGGTCCGATGAAGCGTGGAGATAACTTGCCGCCTCGTCCAAATCTCCATAATCCACGTCGAGGTGTGACACACAAGAAGACGTGGTCGCCATCCTCGAACTCTAGTGGCCTCTGCCTCCTGTCAGCATATGACTTGTGCCGGCTCTGAGCTATCCTCATCTGCTCCTGGATGACCTGGACCTTCTCTGTCGTGGCCTGGACCATCTCCGGTCCCACAAGTGCTGACTCCCCAGGGTCTGTCCAGTACAATGGAGATCTACAATGTCGGTCGTACAACACCTCGTATGGTGCCATCCCGATGGTGGAGTGGTAGCTGTTGTTGTACGAGAACTCCACCAAGGGTAGGTGGTCCTCCCAGCTGTGACCAATGTCGAGGACACATGTGCAGAGCATGTCCTCGAGAGTTTGAATGGCCCTCTCCGTCTGACTATCCGTCTGAAGGTGAAAGGTTGTGCTCAGATGTAGCTGCATCCTGAACGCCTCCTGCAACCCCTTCCTAATCTGGGATGTAAAGCGAGCATCTCTATCGGAGACGATAAATGATGGCGCACCGTGAGGCCGTAAAATCTCCATAATGTAAAGTCGTCTCGATCTCTCCACTGAGCCCTGCTCTCTGATGGGTAGAAAGTGCACCGACTTGGTGAGTCGGTCGACAATCACCCAGATGGAGTCGTGACCTTTGGAAGTGCGTGGAAGTCTATTCACGAAGTCCAGAGATATCCCGTCCCACTTCCACTCTGGGACCTCTAAATGATGTACCAAGCCTGCTGGTACCAGGTCCTCTACCTTCACCTGCTGGCAGGTGAGGCATCAAGAGACGAACTCTACCACAACCTTTTTCATGCCTGGCCGCCAGTGCTGTCGCCTGAGATCCTGGTACATATTCGCCACTACGAGATGTACCGCCAAGGGAGAGGTGTGAAACTCTCTCAGCACCTCCTCCCGTAAAGCGACTGGTAACAAGGTACATCCTCTGAAAAGAATGTCGTGCTTTGCTCCAATGGAGAAACCATTAGGTGCCTGTCCTGAGGATATCTGTGCACGCCACGTCTCACAGTCAGCATCCCCACGCTATGCCTCTCGGACCCGCTGCAGTAGTGGAGGGGTGACTGTGAGAGACTGAAGGAAGGCTGCTCCATCTCTATCCACGAAGGATATCTGCAAAGAGGATAGCTGCTTTGTCACCTCCTCAAGTAGCTGAATGTCCGTCCTCCTACTGAGAGCATCGGCTACCATGTTCCCGTTCCCAGGAGTATAGACTATCTCAAAGTAATAGTCCTGGAGGAAATCGAGCCATCACCGCTGTCTCAAATTCAGATCCTTTTGAGATAAGATGTATCTGTGACTCTGATGGTAAGAAAAGACAGTAAAGCGCTCGCCCATCAGATAGTGTCGCTATGTATTCAGAGCGAAGACCACTCCTGCTAACTCTATGTCATGGGTAGCGTAGTTCTGCTCATGCGGCCTCAAATGATGTGATCCATAGGTGATCACTGCCCGCTCATGCATCAGGAAACATCTGAGTCCAGTCCTTGATGCATCGCAGTAGACTACGTACCCTACTCCCTCCTCAGGCAACCTCAAGATAGGTGCGCGGGTCAATCTCTGTCTCAGCTCCTGGAAGATCTGCTGACATCTTCCTGACCACACGAAGGGTTTTCCCATCTTCCTCAATGCTGAGATGGGTGCCATAACTCTGGAGAAGTCTGGCACAAATCTCCGATAGTATCCATCTAGTCCCACGAAACTCCGCACCTCCGTCACGCTCTTGGGTGGCTCCCAAGCAAGCACTGCCTCGATCTTTGCAGGGTCCACCGCAACTCCTGCCTCATAGATGACGTGTCCCATGAAGTGGACCTCGCGTAACCAGAACCGACACTTCGAGAGCTTTCCATAAAGTTGATGCTCTCAGAGTTTGTCTAGTACAACCCGCAAGTGGTAAGGGTGCTCCTCCTCAGTCGTTGAGTAAATCAAATTGTCGTCGATGAGGACCACGACAAATCGATCGAGGTATGGCTGAAATATCCTGTTCATGAGGTCCATGAACACCACTGGATCATTGGTTACGCCGAATGGCATAACCAAGAACTCATAGTGGCCATACCGACACCTGATGGTCGTCTTCTGCACGTCCTCGTCTCGAACTCTGAGCTAATGATAGCCTGACCTGAGGTCTATCTTTGAGAACCACCATGCTCCCTTGAGCTGATCGAAGAGGTCATCAATCCTCGGTAGAGGGTACTTATTCCTCACTCTCACCTGGTTCTGGGGACGATAGTCGACACAAAGTCGCAAGCTCTCGTCTGCCTTCTTGGAGAACAAAATCGGGGAAGCCCAGGGTGAAACACTAGGTCGGATGAACCCCTTGCCCTGCAAGTCCTCCAACTGTACCCATAGCTCTCAATGATCAGTGGGGGACATCCGATATGCTGGAGTCGATATCAGGGCTGTCCTGGGGTACAAGTCAATATAAAATTCTACCTATCTACGAGGAGGTATCCTTGGAACGTCATCGGGAAAGACGTCCGCAAACTGATCCACCACTACAGGAAAACTAGGACTCCTCATGTCAACAGCTCCAAGGATGAGGCTAGCCAACTGGTGAGTGATGGGATGTCCTATCCTCTGTGGAAGTCCATCCTATGTAGAAAAGGCTCTCTTCTCACCGGTGAAGGTGAACCTTCTCCCGTCGGTGCATACACATCGCACCTTGCGCCTAAAACAGTCAATATGTGCATGGACTGTAGTCAACCAATCCATTCCCAAGATGACATCGTAAGGCATCGATGCCGCTACAAGAAGATCCCAGCCGAAGCTCTCATCACCTAGAGTAATCTCACACTTCCGGAACCAGTGCGTAATCATCAAGTCTACTCCCATAAGAAGTCTCTAGCCGTAATGATCGAGCCAACGACTCTGTCGGAATCTCAGAGCTCCGAACAAGCGCATCGGCTATGAAAGAATGACTCGCTCATGTGTCTATAAGAACTTCAGAAAGGGTGGAATAGACACAGATAGTACCTCGAATCATCTCGGACGTACCGTGGTCGTAGGCCTATGCTGCCTGGAGTTGTGCCTGTCTCTGCCCGCCAGCTCCCTGTGGCCGGGGTGGACCTCCTGGTGGTGGTGGTAAAGCCTCAAAGCATCGCCCAGCACCTGCTACTCGGCCAGCTCCTCTGCCTCGTCCGCCTGCTCCCTGCGGACCGCCAAGTTCGACTCTCTGCCTCTGCCTCGGTGGTCCCTAAACCGTCTGCTGCTCCTCGGCACAGCCGGTCGGGAAATCACGAGCCATGTGGCCCTGCCCGCCGCACGAGTAGCACTACCTGCCTCTCGAAAGACTGGCTCCGCGGTGTATGCCCTGCACTGCTGTGCCAGTTTCCTGAGGTCGTCTGCCTGAGGGTCTGGTCTTCCTGGACCCATGAGTCATCCGTCGACTGCCTGCTGCAGATGTCTCTGCTACGTGCCACCATGCGGTGGGTCTCGGCGCTGGTGTAGACTCAGCAAGAAAGCTCTCGATCAAAAGGGCCCGCTCCAGTACTACTATCTGAGTCGGAATGCTGAGAGAGATCAGCGATGCCCTGATCTCGTGTCTCAATCCCTGCTCAAAGGTCCATGCCCAAAGAATGGGTCTCGTACCATGTCTGTAGAGTAGTGCGAGAGATCATTAAATCTCGCCGAGTACTGGGCAACTATCATGCTGCCCTGTCGCAGCTGTAGAAGCTCCTAGATGCGCACCACACAGAGGGTGGCTGGGACGAACTCCGAGTGGAAGAGGCTCTCAAATTCCATCCAGAGAAGAGATGCCTCATCGTACACCTGTAGCATCAGGCTCCACCATCGGCCCTCTACTGCGTGCATTAGGCTCGCTGCGAGGTTCACCATGAGGTCTTCTGGTGTCCTCACTAACCGAAAAACTCGTACCAATGCCTCCAGCCAGTCCTCGGCTACCTGGGTGTCCATCTCCCCGCGGATCCTAGGTGGTCGCTGGCACTGGAAATCTTGCAGTTCACTAAGGCAACGTGCATCGTCAGTAGCTGGGGCTGGAAGCATTAGTGGCTCGACGGGTAGAGCTACCACCGGTGCCACTGCTGACAAAGGTCCCTACACCGAGGCCTCGTCGCTCGGTGTGCTGTCGTCACGCTCACCATTCAGAACCCTAGCTGGCTGCCGTCGTGGGGCCATCCTGAAATGGAAACAGGTGCGCCATGGTCAGAATAGAATACCTGGTGAGCTAACACAATGTAATCACAAAGAAAACATGAAACACACAAGCAATCAATGTTTTCGTGCATTAAGTCGGAAATCAGAAGTCAGGGTCCTGGTGTACGGATACGTCGGCCTCCGCACCAACACTGGACTCCCTAGACTGATAACCACACACAATATGAAAAACACTATTGATTCATATAGAAAAAGATCAGAGTCCCAAGTTCTGCGGTAGAACCAAACTCCTCTGATACCAATTTGTAACGACCCGTCCTCGGGGCCCGTGTCGTGACTACCCCATGCCCGCTTTCCATAGGCCAGGGGCTGGCGACTAGCACCAAGGCGTAAATCCTGGTAAAAAGGGAAGGTATTGCCTTTCTAAAGTAAACAAACACCACAGAGCAATCAAGAAGAAGGAGAAAACACTAATTAAAAGCTGGTACAACAGTAAGTGCGGAAAGTAAGGGGGCTAGAATACAAATCCAAACTGAAAGTAAAGTACAACTCGAAAGGGAAAACAACAACTGAAAAGTAAAGCCGCAATGTCGAGCCGTCCACTGGAATTCCCACATGAAGGGTGGGAACGGATAGCCTCCACTGCTCCTCGGGTCCAGCCGACCACTCCGAGTACGTCCCACCTAGTGGTCCACCTCCAGGTATTGTCCTGCTCCGCAAGCCTCAACCACGATCAGTGATGTCCGTCATCTGCAACCAACACAATGTTGTTCTGGCATAGCCCGTGTAGGGGTGAGTATTAGCTACTCAGTAGGGACCCCGAGACCCCCGAAGGTCTCCCAGAATCCACAAAGGATAATCCAAAAAGGAAATATACAATCACGAAGTAACAACCGACACAGCTTAGGTATATGACCACACATATACCTAAGTCATCAATTCTCATTCGGCTCCAACATTGAGCCCAAATACAACCCAGTCCACACAAGAAAGAAAAATGTAAATCCACACAGGATATCTCAACACAATCCACAAAGGAAAGAAAAACAGGATTTAGCTCACACAGAAAAAATTCATTGAAAGACGATAGAGATGATCACTGATCTATCTAAGTCGTCGGACCCACAAAGTATCGATAGGTACTAGCCCCCGCAATGACCTACAAAGGATCGATAGGAAACTAACCCCCGCAATGACCCACACATGATCGGACCCACACATGATCTGTATGTGCTGGCACACACAGAACCGCTGAGTGCAGACCCAGACAGGATCGGACCCACAGAGGATCAGTATCACTGATCCACATAGGATCACTGAGTGTTGTAGTCATCGCCATCGAATCCACTGAGGATCTCTGTACAGTCGTCGTCGTCACAGTAGCAGTCGTAGCTAGCACTAGGGTTCCCGCACACAGCAAGCTCGTTTGGGAGGGTCCGCTCCACGAGCTGAGAGGCTGATACATCAACTGACACATAGTCCAGAGTTGATGTATCCAAATGTCCCATATCGTCAACATTACTCAACGTCGCAGACGGCGCGTCAATCGGACGCCCGGTCTGAGTGTTATTGGCTTTTTTGTCCCAGGGACCCGGTTGGTTTTTTTAAGGCAAAACCAACCCGACCATACTCCACCTGCGTCCAAACCTCGGGCGGAGTAAGAAAAAAGATCTGTCTCACTTAGAGGAATTCAAAAAAGTCGAAGGCACGTCATTCGGATGTCTGGAGCTTAAGATATGAGTGTTTCCGCCCCGACGGCCCGATTGGTTTCGTGTACGAACCAACCCGGCCACCCCAAAATATTCTGAAACCTTGAGTGCGATATACTGAAACGACCGTCTCGATTCAAGGATCGCATTGTAAATAACGGTGTGTGGATCGGAGGTCCGTAGCCCATGTTATGGGCAAAAGACCGAAGACGGTCCGAAAACGGGGGTTCCGGGCCCGGAACGACTCGGCCCGAGACCCCCCGGTCGGCCCGAACCGGGTCGACCCGCCACGGTGCGGCCCTGACCGGCCCGGACAGGGCACGGCCCGGCCTGGCGGCCCGGCCGGGGGGCCAGCTCGGCCAACGGCCGAGCCGTTTGGCAAGGGGGGGTGCCTGCCCCCCTGGTGTAACCGCAACCCCCCATTTAATTGGGGGTAGTTTGTGCTGGCCGACCGGGGGAATTGATTCCCCCGGCTTCCCTTTGTCCGGCCGGCCCGCACCGACTGGCCGGTTCTGCCAACAAGGACCGGCGACGGCCGGTCCTTCCTCCCTCTCCGACACCGGTGGCCCGGAACCGGCCGCCGATCACCCTACTCCGCTGCGGCCCGGAACCGGCGGAAAATTGGTTCTTCCGACGCAGTGCGACGACACCGCGCCCTTCCGCCATGGCCT
Source organism: Viscum album (assembly GCA_963277665.1). NCBI lineage: Eukaryota > Viridiplantae > Streptophyta > Magnoliopsida > Santalales > Viscaceae > Viscum > Viscum album. The sequence continues at coordinate 42,441,989 of OY728123.1, forward strand.
CGCTCCGGCCGTGGTGTCTTCGGTTTTCTTCGACGTGGTGCTATGGCGTCGCATCCTTGTTCAACTTCACGGCACGACACGACCGCGTCACACATTACTTGTTGTATGATCCCGCGTGGTGCGACGGCACCACGCCATTCCGTCCCAACCAAAAAGAATAAAACATGGATAAAGGAGGAGGGTCGGCCGTGTTTGTGCGGTCCAACCCCCTCTCATTAACCGATAACATTTGGTCATATAACTACAAAGAACGAAAAACTATAAATCACGAACGAAAATAATTAAATAAACCCCTACCCTGATAAAAGAGATGACGAACATCGGCGTCGCGAAGTGAGGATTCGAAGATGTTGAAGAAGATTTCTTCACAGAAAATCGTCGTGAAAAGAGACGTCGTGGAAGAAAAACGTCGTGGAAGAAGACGTCGCGTCGCGGGTCGGTGTCGCGGAAGACGGTATCCGAGGGCTCGACGCTCCATGTTGGAGATCGTTCGTTCTTCGCGTTCTTCATCAAAGAGAATGAAGAACTCAAGACTTCCTTAACTTTTTCTCCAAAGGCTCTCAAACATCTAAACACCAACCCAATAAAATAAGTTCTTAACTTATTTTATTAACACATCAAGGCTTTTTAAATTCAAGTGTTTGAATTCCACATTAACTCACCTCATTAATTCCATAAGTTTATAAACTTAAGTTAACAAAATTAATGGGAGTTGAAGAGGTTAGAGGATATAATGGGGTGGGGTTCGTGTGGGCCCAACCACCCTCATAACCCCCCAAGGGAGGTTGTGTAGTTACCCAACTTCCATCCAAAGGAATAAACACTTAGAGTAAAAATAAAAATTGTTGTTAAATTTTTATTTTTAACTTCTACAATTTTTATCAACTTATCTCATGTAAACACAACTTCGGATTAAGCGTTCCTAAGAAATTATCGGCGCTGTGATTCCATCGGTGACCTCGGAATTCGATTCCGAGCACCAGTTTAAAAGATAGGAAAACCCGCTCATTCGTTCACTGAACGTACCCGAGCTAAACTTTGGATTGATGTTCCGGGCACACCGGGCCTTAGAATCAAGTGCCATCTGAAACTGAGTTCTTGTAAAATCCCAATGAAAATTAATAAATTTTTTTCCTTGAATTTTATGGGTCTTTACAATCTTATTCCAAATTTTAGAACAACATCTTCACAAAATTGGACTTCTAATTTTCCATGGATCACATCATTAATTTTTTTGTGAGTCCCCATCATCAGATTCTAAATTATTTACCTTCACTAATAAATATTATTATGAAATAATTGGTAAATTGATTTATATATCAATTTCACTAGAAATACTCGTATTAATCATTACAAGATCCATGAACATGGGATCTTTCTGAATCCTCATTTGGGTTATAAATCAATAAATATTTCTACCAAATGATTCAAATCCCTTATTTTCCATCCCTAGGTGATAGTGTATTCGTAGATCATAATATTTCAATTCATTGATCCAAATTATTTGTCTCCTATTGATCTCTTTCTTTGATAATATCTTTTTCATGATCTTATGATCTGTGTATATATCACATATATCACCATAGTAATAATTTCTCTATATCTTCTAGTAAAACATTATACATCGCAACTTAATATCATGGGTTGAATAGTTTTCTCATGGGACATTAATTCACAATAATCTTATGCAAAAACATTATAATTTTTTATTAAGAAAAAAAATTTATATTTCTCGATGCATCCCAATATATGAAAAACCCTTCACTTCCTGATGGTAGAGTAAAAATAAGAATATTGACTAATCTTATATTTTTTTCATCAACGAATTAGAAACATTCGATGGTCTATTAAAAATGATCCCCATTACATGTAATATTGGTTATCTGGTTAGAAAATCAGTAATTGTTTTGGCAAAATTGCTAATAGTAACATTCAAAATTAATTAAACTACATTTCCCAGTTAGGCCTATTAGTGTAGGCCTTTCTCTAACTACCATTTTGGTTACATAATCTTTTGATTTTTAAATTTTGGATTCAATATATACTATAAAAAAAATTCATGAAGCCAAAAATAAAACATACTAAATTTACCATATAACTCTCCACTAATATGTGTCTTAGTATTGATACTCATGTAATTCTGAGGGAACTAGTAGATTTTATAATAAACCAAACTATAATAAAATTACACCACAAAAAAGTCATGATATTACTTTAATACTATTTTTATTGTTTCCATGAAAATAAGGGATACATTTGTCAATAAAAATGGTTTTAATATAAATTCAAAATGTTCACACCTCATATGGAAATATATCTTATAGAAACGTATTACATAAAAACTAGTAATTGGTGGTACCCAAAATGATTATCATACTTTGAAAAATATTGGGCTCCATGAATTTGATGAAACAATTCATCAATGAAATGTAGTGGAGAATTATTTTTTTAATAGAATTTATGTTCTTATAGTTAATGGATATCCCCATGAATCCATGTTTTCTTATAAACTAATGGAATATGGTTTACCCATGGGAAAAAACTAGTTTGAATAAATATATTTTTTCCAAATCCACCTATTTTTATTCATATATACTAATTTGAAAATGGAAATTATAAAGATATTCTTTAATATTTTCATTTAATCGGGTATTAAATTAGTTGAAAATTAAAATTCATAGCTTGGTGGATGTCCCAGTAATTCCTAATGAAATTAACCAATGTATTACTGCATGATAGGCACATCCCCAAATTGAATAATAAATTATCCATCCCAAATATTTCTTTCCTCTTCTCACTAAGAATTTGATTCAGTAGGGCTACTAGGGGGATCAAGAAAAGAACCATGTGTGGGAGCATCTACTATAAATATAGATAAATCTACAATATCATAAAAAGTTATTATTACATTCCTCTTATAATAAATTTTGTCTTCATGTTTTGTGAGGAAATACATATGACGGATTGTATAAAATTCAACCATAGGAATGATAATAAGGTCTAAAATTAAAGAATGATTATTTATCATAATGAGGTCTAGCCAAACTTATTTGTAGCAACGATATTTATAAAAAAATTTCTAACAACACTATTATTAAATAAAAATGGAAATGTTTAATTTTCATCAAAAACTAAGTAGATATAGAAGTGATTTATAATTTTGGAAAAAAAATGAGAATTTTAAATTTCAAAATTGGATTAATGTAAATTCAAAAACATATTTTGGAAATTCCATCTCAGCTGTTGTTACTAGAAATGAAATTCCATTTATGTTTTTACTCTTATTTAGTAGATTCCCTTGATTTTTAGGGAATTATTTTATTCATAGTTTCCCATATCCTTTTATTTATAAAAAATAATTATTGTCTATTTTAGCATCCAATTTCATTCATTACCATTTTGGCCCCTTTATTAATACTTATAATAAACTCTCATTCCCATCCGGAATTTCTAAGGCAATCCATTTAACAGTTGTCACGTGATGTAAATTTTTTCATCTTGATCATCTTCCTTGATTTATTCCCATAATATTACTTCTTTTTAGTCCTTTTATTACCTAATTTTCTCTGGTATATAAATGATCCGGACATTTTTATCTTCATTTTCATAGAACATTAAAGTATATATTTTTATGAATAAAAAGTATCTGAAACTACCGCCCTATGGATATTTAGATTAAGAACTTCAAAACAATTTTCAATATTGATCTTCAGGTTGTGTATATAATCCATATAATACCTAGGTAAAATTATAAAGGATTAGTCATAATCTAAAATGATTTCTTCTTCATTTTTATTTAATCTATGAATCATTCTCTTTAACTATATCTGTTGATCACGATGGATTAATTTATTGAAAAATGTCAACTAAAAATTTCCCCATTCCAATATGTCAATTTATTATTTCACAATAGTATTATAGATTAAGGAACACCAGTGATTATAAATTCATTTGAATCAATAAACCATATTTTAACATTTTATATTTCACCATATCAATAAGTTGTGAATATATTATACAAACACTTAATCAACTATTCATATAAAATTTGATTTTTATCCCCACTAAATGATGGGGTATTTTGTCTCATAATGTGACTGAGTATAAGATATTATTTCAGGGGAGCATTATAATCCATTGTGTAAGGGTTATTTGTCATAACATGATAAATTTTACCTTATATTTCCATAATTATCTTAGTTTCAATACCAGTTACATTGGTTTATTCAATATGGAAATATTTAAATTTTTCTATAGTATTGGTACCATTAGTCCATCCATGATCCCATTGTAAACAATGGAATATACATGATTAACACATAAAATATAAATTTTTAAATCACAAATTTAAATTTTAAACATTGTGTGATTCATAAAATTAATAATTTATAAATAAAAAATAATAGAATCACCAAATTTCATTTCATTGGATACTCCTTTACATATAAATCCTCTATAAAAGCTTGAAAATATGTGAATTATTCTAAATGTATCACATATGAGTGTCAAAAAAGGTGTATTTTAAGGCTAATATTTTTGTAACGGGTTATGATCAATTCAAAACCAGTAGACCATTTTATCGTTTTTACCCCTAAGTACATCTATTATTGAACCACTCCCACTTGTAATTCTTGATATGGAAGTATTTCTTGGAATTCAAACAAAATCACTATACTACCAAAATTTGATCAATTTCTACCAAACATATTCTAAAATTAATTCATATGGTTATATACCTTAATCAATGTTTCATAGGTCATTATTTCAGGGTTTCTATTGAACCACATTTTTATAAATAATGAAATGGTCTGACCATAGTTTCCTAAAGAGAGTTCATTAATTTATTATATTGGCTTGAATACATAGAATCAAAACTTAATGTAATGACCAGTTATATTATTGTGTAATACCACATTACATTCCTTATAACCATATTACCTTGGGTAATAGAAAATAAAACAAAATAAACAGTAATGACTAAATTGTCGAATCCTTGATACTCATTCTGAGAATTCACCTTTATATCATTGTGATAGGTATCAAAATAATCGTGATCACGAATAATCATTAAGGGTAACTATAAAATAGAATAAATCATGAATCTATAAGAAATATATATATAATGAAAAATAATTCAAAACTCATTATATTTTAACAAATTGGATAAGGAATATTAAGGATATCATGTCAAATAATTTATGTCTTGTGACATTTAACCATATTAATAACAATTTAATGCCTCCAAAGATAATGACAAAGAATAAATATCAGGGGTAATAACATTAATAACTAACTTCACAAAAAATTAAATTCCTAATTATTGGTTTCAATATTTCTGAGGTACATAGTACCTTTACCATCAAAACCATTAAAAATATGTTTTAGCATATCATATAAAAACCCATCTAATTTGGCCAACTAATTCATATACGTAGAATTTTGATACACTGGGGATATACCAATAATAGGTAAACACCCTTGTTGTTTCTTTCCATGTAATTGTATTTATATTAAATAATCTATATAAAATTTCTGAATAATGTGACATATCAATTATCCGTATTGAGTAAAAGATATTGATTTACAAAACATTTCCCCGGTTAATTAAATATCATTCAACTAAATATTGTATTTAGATAGTTTATATGGTTTAGGAACTTATTATATATATCTCGTATGAGTATCGTAATATAACGTAAATTTATTCCCATTAGAAAATTGACATAATGATTTTATTGTTTCAATAAAAAGGTAACCATCATAAAAGAATGTGATATTACAAATATATATTTTTATACAAGAATATTTTCGTATCAAAAACCATTAGATGGTATAATACAAAGTAAAACATTCTATAACATGATTTAAAAATGATTCATTACATAATAGGTCAACAGGGTTAGTATATACCCCACATAAATAAAAGTAAGTGATGAATATGAAAATTATCACACAGACGTAAAAAGGTAGATGAAAATCACATACCATAAAATTCATTTAGGTTGAACTATATTTGATTACATGTATAATTTAATTATGAATTTTATTAAACAACAATATATTAATATTAATATATATCATATAATATTTTTTCCTCTTATAACGTATTCTAAATTGATCATTAATAATCTTTTATCATTTCCATCATTTCAGGTGTCAATTGCATTTTTTTCCAATTTATATTCAATAATTAATTTTTCATACTATTAATTATAAGATTATTTCATCATATATATATTTTATAAAAAAATATATATAAAAAATATATTATCAATAATTTTCAATATAAAAATCCATAAATTTTGGAGAAATGATACGAAATTCACCTTTCTTGTAGATTTTAGGACGTACATATTAATGCCCACTACATACATATCTTTATCATATTAATAGGGTTAAGATTGAGTTATATATAAGAATAATATAACTAAATTGTCAAATTTATTTCATATATATCACATCTAGTTATTAAAGCCACCGTTATTTCATTCCATGTATATTGTGAATGAATCACATCGCTCTGAGGATGTGGTATTCCACATTACCACAAATAAATTTATCATATTCCCACAAAAAGGAAATCATAAGGTTATATGTCATATGAGAATAAATATATAACAAATATATATATATATATTATATATAATAATTCCATCTTAATTCCAAACCATGAGTGGTGGTAAAAGAAAAAAACAAATGACATGGTCTTGTGAGGTAGTATTCCTCTACACACTCCAATTATAACTTTGTTTACCATTTTAATGAATTGTGTGTAGTTATAGGTCAAAACATTAACATGAAAAAAATATATGTTTTTTATGAATACTTATTTTCTTATATAATCACATAATAAGAAACATTTAATGGTTAGATAAATAAATAATGAAGCTCCTCTTTGAATAATGTTACATATTTCTTGGTAACACATTGTTCTTTTCAAAAAAGGACTTCCTTGGTTTTCATTCATAAAAAATATAGCAGTATAGGATTATGTGAGGGACTGTTAGAGCCTATTTAGGCAGCTTTTATGAGAAAAGTTTCGTGATGGGTGGGAATAAATGGTAGGGGTTGTTCCTTTTTATAGTGGAGGGGGAGTGCTATTCTTATAAATATAAGAATACAAACACTATTCAGAGGTATCCAAATCATAATGTGACATGAAAAATAAAATAAATAAAATAAATTGGTACATATGGCCAATATATTGCAATATATTAGGTTTTTTACATGTTTATTTTTAATTTTGGCTCTTAAAATTAAGGTTTAGTCCCTTATTAATATATTTTTTATTTTAATCACTAGAATTACTTTAAATTAAATTAACTAATGAATTTTTTTATTAAAATATATTTAATGTATTAAAATTATAAGTCATTATGTTAAAACATATTTAATGATTTATTCCAAATTCAATTCATATATGTTGTAGATGTTAAATTAAAATTAATCTCGAAAATGGGATGATAATGCAGATCTGTAAGGAAAAAATATCAACAAAATATAAATGTTTTCATATACAATATCAATGTGATATTTATTAAAATTACCAAAATTGGATTAATATATATACAATTTAGCTTATTAGGCATTCAAACCAATAAAAATTTAGATTAAACTTACAGACAAATGAATCTAAAATCGAATTCTAATTAAAATTTAGGATTTCTCATTTTTCATCAAATGAATAAAACATCTCATAAAAATATTAATAATTTACCCTAACAATATTTTCAATTTTCACAATAAAAAATAATGTAATCTTCACTAATATGATTTATAAAACAGTTTAAATTTTTTAAATCATTTTCACAATAAAATGGTGCCAAATTGTATTTAGGAAAAATATAGTTTTTTATGAATAAAATTTGTCTTTTTATTCTCTGTTGACTATAAAAATATATTGGGTGAATGTATAAATATTACATGGTATATATAGGATATAAATAAAACATATCAGTTCTATAAAAGTGTTACAATTTAATTAAAAATTTAAAACATGACTATATGGTGTTTTTTAACCTAGCTATTTCATGCATTGAAAACTAACTCAGTATAAATTTTTTTGAATGCTATTAAAAAAAGTAAATTAATTTTATAAGTAAAATTTTTATTTCTTTTGGTTGATAAATATACAATCCCACACCATGTGGAAATTTAAATCAACTGAAACCACTGTATGAATAAATATAATATCCGACAACACAGTACGATAGTAATGTAAGTAAATTGGAATAGGGGGGAAAATAAAACCAAATAGTAAATATAATTTTTCCAACCTATTAAAAGGGTATGAAATAAAGACAAAATTAAGATATTGGGTCTTCATGTACATACGAGACTACACATGTGGAAAAAGTCCGTGTAGTGGTGAGCATAAATATACCCATTAAGAAACACTGAAAACAAAAAAAACTATATGACATGTATAGTATGGTAAATAATTTATATCAAAATAAATATAAAATTGAAACACCATGATATAATAAATAATTATAATAATTTTCCAAGTGGAAAAAAAATTCCATCCATTGGATTCTTCTTGATGAAATGCTCATTTTAAGAGAATTCACTCCACCCGACATTATATCTCCCGAGAATGTCAATAAAGAGGTATTGATCCTTTATCCCCTCCTAATAAATCTCAATTTTTAACGAAGACTGGGATACACATATAGGGTTCCATGAACAGAGGTTATGGGGGACCCCATGAACCAAATCCATATCTACACGCAATGTATGAGATCATATTTCATTGATAAAACAAACAATTCCAATACAGCATAATAAATGGAGGTCCAACATGTAGAGACCCAATATTGATGTATATATAAATTACATTACTTTTGAGGAATACTTAATACATAAGTAAAACATACACCAAAAGAGAGTAATAGATTAGTGTCTTTAGAAACATGCAAAATAAACTACTAATCACTGTGAAAGGTCTTCAACATCTCCCATAAAGATCATCCCTTTTTGTTTTCTTACCTAAATCCTTTCTTTATATCCTGGGTAAAAGAAAACATATATAGGGTGATATCAAATTCTCAATAAGGGTAATAATGGAGAAAATAAAACCATTCATATACCTTTGAACATAAAAACATGAACTTAATGTTTAAACTTCAAAATCTTGAGCAATGAAATAAAACATGGTAGTACGTAAGGAATAGATCATAATGGAACATCAATGATGATAAAATATAATGGGAATAAACCACGTAACTGTGGATAAACATTAAGCACATGATATGATTTCCATAGTATCCAAGGCATTGCTACCAAGACCATCTTAGTGGACAAAGTCCCTTACTAAACCGAGTTCAGTCCTTCTAGTCCTCTATCACCGAACCGAATTAACTGGTCATTCTAGCCATGTCTTTCTCATGATATATAAATCTTTACCCAATGAATTGGAGGGAGATATAGGTCCCAACCATCCCATAATTAAATCATTATTTCGTATTCCATATAATAAACATACACCATTCATAATAACCCAACTAATAAAATGGGTTTCATAAGCATCATCCCATAATAACATAATCAATATAAAAGAAATGGATATCATTTAATCATATGAAAAATAAAACCATGTAAAAATTAGAGACATTATACTTGAATGATAAACATACTAAATAATGTAATCTTAGATGTAAAATAGTTTTGATAAAACACTTTAAATGAATTCGTGAGGAAAATATTATTTCTTCTTCAAAATTATTTTCTTTTCTCAAAATGCCATGAAATTTTAAAAGAAAAGTGTTTTGTTGGAAAGAATCATGAAATTTTTTAGAGGAATTTTCATTGAAATAATTCATTATGAAACTGTAAAAATCCATTCATGCGTTATAAGTTCTAAAAACTTTATCCTTGTACTTTTGTCGGAAAAGTCTAAAAGTTCTTCTTGTGGTAAGCAGAAGAAATATTCCTTCCATTACATGTGGTAAATGACAAAAATGGGTAAAGAGGACATTAAGCATACATGAAACCATTATTAGAAAATAGATACGTGGATGAAATCTATAACCATGGTAAATACTTACGAATAAACAATCTCTGATAAAAACGGTATTGGAAAAGTTATCCCTTACCTTATGTCTGATATGCTTCGGATGTATCTGAACCTCCTCTTCTTCGACGCACATATTTTATGCTTCCTCTTAAGGAACTATAGTTGATCTTTTGAGGAGAACAGAACCTCTATAATGTTTCTAGGGAATTGGAGATGTGAAATTGGTAGGGTTTGTCCGTGATTAAAGGCATAAAATGGTGTGTAGAGAAGAGAGAAGGGGTGCCCTTTTATAAGGGAGGAGAGGGGAACCTTTGGTAACATAAGAAATATTAATTTATAATAAATTAAACCTCACTTAAAAACCTCAAAAAATGACTCAAATCCGAATATTATATGATATAGAGTTGTAATATCATCAACCAATAAAATTTAGACATGTTGGGGATTTTCTTTAACCATTATCAACTTGATTTATCCTTATTTAATCTATTTAATTTTATTTGTGGTAATAAAATTCTAATTTCTAAATTGTTATAAATAATTAATTATGTGATGTGAATATTCCATAATTGGATAATTAATGACATTTTTGACCATGTAAATTTTAATTTATAATTTTTAAATATTTTCGTGATTTTTAAACAATTTTATAATATGATATTTTTATAATATAACAATAGTGTCAATTTTGACATTATTCATTTATATTAATTTAAATAAAATCCACACAGAGGATATATTCTGACCAAATTATTTAATATATTCCTAACATGTCAAATGTGTCTATGAAATTCGTGGAGAACTTTAAAAAGTTCATATAATATTTATTTTAGTATTTTTAAATCCATTTTTGGTATATCTCGTAAAAAAATAATTATTACATCTATTTTGTATAATTATTTAATATACTTATTTATTGCATAAAAATTAAAAATAAAATCTTATGATGAAGTTAAAACTCATATATTTTAGAATAATAGTTTTACTTGAATTTATGATCTTAAAATCACAACATGTAAATTGTTATATTCATTAAATTATTAAGGTGACAACTTTCGAATCATTTAAAATAAAATAATATCAGTGTCATAATCTTCTTTATAAGGACCCAAATGGTCACCAATTCGTCCATTGGATGCTTAGGGTTTATATATACACTACCAATATGAATTATTCAGGTTTTCAGGCCATTTTATGTGTATTATTATTTCAATAAAATCATTATTATTTATTTTTCACTAAATAAATAATTTATGCATCATTAATTTATAAGGCAATAAGGTAAATAAAAAATTCTTAAAAATTACAAATAAATTTTCATGATAAATAAAAACATTTAATCTTTAAAATGAGTATTTATAACTAAATTTATATTCTATAAAACCTTATATTAAAAATAATTTAATTATTTAAGTTTGAGTGAGACATACTTCACTTCTTTTAAAGAAAATAAATTAAAGGTCTTAATCACATCCAAGTGGGATCCAATGTATTCCATTTGGACCAAAATTTCACATAGGACTAAATATAATCATCCAATTATATTATGACAAGTGATAGGGTAATTTTATAATATTATATTTACCCTCAATTACTCGATTTACATTTAACTATGGTAAATAAAATTTACCGTAGTTACTATTCATAGTGCCCGAAAATAAAAAGTATACAATTAACATAATTTGGATCTACTGATTCAAAATATGGAATCCATTTTTCCTAATTCAAATCACAGAGTTGCAGAAATTAATTTAAAATTAATATCGTTGTTAAGAAAACGAGTTTTAAAAGTTAAAACATTGCAATATATTTAAATGATTTTACCTATGAATTCAATGTAAAATAAATTATAATGAAATACGTTATATTAAATGGTAAAAATATATTCTATTTATAATTTAAAACCATTAAATATTATAATTTAACCATATAAATTATTTTGATGAAAAAAGTTGTTTTTAATTAAAATATAGCATGTTTTTACTATTCATTAAAATATGAAAGTTCTCAGAATAATATGAAAAATGTATCCAAAGTAAATTTTTAAATCATGATTATAAAAAAGAATATTATTTTGTCAAATTTAACTTATAAACATGTTAAAACTAGATTTAAAGTGAGTGTGCCATTAAAAGGCAGCAAAACTGCATTTTTTCAAAAATAATTATTTTACCCAAAAAGATTATTTTGTTCTCATACCATATTCTAGAAAATGTGTAAGATGAATAAAAATGTATAAAATTCAAAATTTAGTTAATATTTTTCATAATGTCTAGTTCCTCATAGTATAAAAACCAAATATCGTTGTTTAGTGATACCTGATATTGTGTACTACACACGTTATCGAGGAAGGTCGTGATTGCATGTAATGCAAGTCCAGAATAGTTATGTGTATACTTCAAGATAATACAGTGTTGCGTATAGTACAAGATAATATTGTTGTAGCATATAACACAATACATCAATGAAATTAAAAAATAATAATTTTTCTCTTAAAATCTCAGGGTGTTACATTCTACCCCCCTTAAAATGAATTTCTCCCTCGAAATTCGTCAGGGTTATTAATGGTTTACTACATTAAAGTTTCTTTCATAGAAACCCACATTGTAAAAAGGAATTCTTCAAAATAATTTTAAAAATTGGAGTATGAAACCTAACGGGTACCCAAATTAACTCATCATTGGGTTTCCACATAGAAGAACATAGGTGAAAATATGGATATTGAATAGAAATATAACCGTCATGTTTTGTCGTAGAGTGGTATAGAACATGGCTATGAAAAATACTTGAATCACAAAGCCATAAATTTTTTATTATATAAGGTACATTCTGATTCATCAGATATAAGAGCACTATGACAACATTATTGGTTTTCAATATCATTTCCCTAAAGTTGAAAAAATTGAATTAGAAGAAATACCTACTTGATTTTTGTAAAATATCACTGTTGTTTGTTCCCTACATAATTTATACTTCATCTCTTAAATAAATGAAGTTGAATTTGTCTCCCGTGATGTGTTAGCAGATCATGCGATAGAATGATAGGTCATTCCATCTGTCTCAAACATAATGTTATCCAAATTTATACACATAAGTCCATCTATGGTGAGATTAATTATATATGGTACCTAAAATGGACTTATAATTCATATATCATACCACTTAATAAATTAAAACTAATTTATACTAACCAGGGACTTCCTGTAGGCTAGTGGTAGGCGATAAAGTCATGCCGCACTTCAGTTGTGGGTTCGATTACCATAGCCTTTTACGACATGACAGGTTTTCTCTTGTCCTACAGGTTGTCCTTTTTCTAAAACTACATTATTATAACATCCCATCAATAATATCGAAAAAAATTCTATCCTTATACAATACTAAATTATGTCCAACATAATCCATTCCAATCTTTAGACATATCCAAAATACTTCCGTCCAAACTCATAGTAATAAGAAAACAATTACTAGAAATGTCATCTACCAAGCATGTGAATACCATCATTTATCCCAGATATATTTTATTGATCGCATTCCCAACATATGAATACCTTAATCATGTATTCTCTTGAAACATAAACTACCATACAACCTTAGTGAAAACATGAATTCTATCAAAAGGTAACTCTTTCCGCATTCCCAAATCCCAAATTTTATATAAACTCAAACCATGATATAACATTGTCCTCATATCAGTCATGAGATCATTAATACTATCAAACACATTATTTTATATTTATCTCTTCAGTATGCACATATCATATTCTTTCCAAAAATATTTCAATCACTTTTCAGGGTTACCAATGCAATATTCTGATGGAAATCCACAATGGACCAACACATAGATATTACAATATACCATAAAGTTACCTCAACAACATTATTCTTAAATAACAATACATAAACAATTCAATCCATCCTCTTCAATGATTGTCATGGAATAATTCCTTCCTTTATTTAGAAGTAACCTCTTAGGTCAGAGAATTGAGTTGGGTAATGCCCATGTTCTCCACAGAGAAGACATTGAACTCCATAACAGTCTGTCACTCTATGACTCTTCCCTCCACACAGATAACATCTCCCCCTCCATTTGATATATTCATCAAGGTTCTTCTTCCCTTGTTTATAAATCTCAATGTTCCTTTCTCTGTGCTCCTCAACATGAGAACATTCATAAAATTCCATATTCCTCTTATTTTATGAATTAGGAATACCACTAAAGTTCACCTTGTTAATAATATATCACGATGATTGATTCAGCATAATCAAAAAAATCTTTCTTTCTAGGAATTATGCAATTTCGTTGCTCATAGTAACCAATTTTTCCATTGGATTCAATGTTGACCCAATTCCTTCTGGATCCCTCCATTGACTAAAACCAAAAACCATGGTGTAAGAAACAATTAAAATAATGAGGAACCACATAATAATAAATAGTCTAACTTATCACACATTCTTCAATCCATTACATCTTAGGTTCATCCTAGGTTATTAATGATCTTCATGACTATAACCTATAGTAATACTAAACCTTAGGGACATACCTAGACATATCTTAGAAATATCTCTAGGGATCTCACTAATGTTTTGGAATCCTAGTTTCCAAAGGTTAACTAAACCTTTCCTCTAATAACAACTGTAGGGAACCAATCCTGACGTACATAGGCATTACATTACTTTTTTGTAATACTTAATACATAACAAAAACAGACACCAATGGACCTTAATAGTTTAGTGTCTTTGGAAACATGGAACATAATCATCGAATCATTGTGAAATATCTTCAACGTATCCAATAAAGATCTTCCCCATCGTTTTCTTGACCAAAACCGTTCTTTATTTCCAGTGGAAAAGAAAACATAGAAAGGATGAGCTCAAATGCTCAGTAAGGGTAATAATGGAGAAAATAATACCAACCATATACATTTGAACTTAAAAACATGATCATAATGTTTAAAATTCAAAATCTTGAGCAATGAAATAAAACATGGTAGTACGTAAGCCATAGATCATAATGGAACATCAATATTGAAAAAATAGAATTGGAATAAAACATGTAATTGTGGAAAAACATTAAGCACATGATATGATTTCCAAATTAGCCAAGGCATTGCTTCCAAGACCATCTTAGTGGACAAATCCTCTTACTGAACTGAGTTCAGTACTCTTTCCAGTCCTGTATCACTGAACTGGATTAACTTGTCGTTCCAGCAATGTCTATCTCATGAGATATAAATATTTACCCAATGCATTGGGGTGAGATATAGTTCCCAACAATCTCATAATGAAATAATTATTTCGTGTGCCACAGAATAAAAATACATCATTCATAATACCCAAATGAATAAAATGGGTTTCATAAACATCATCCAATAATAACATAATCCACATAAAAGAAATGGATATCATTTAATCATAAGAAAAATAAAACCATGTAAACAATAGAAACATTATACATGAAAGATAAAAATACTAAATAATTTCATCTTAGATGGAAAATAGTTTTGACAAAACACGTGAAATGAATTCTTGAGGAAAATATCATTTCTTCTTCAAAATCATTTTCTTTTCTCAAAATGCCATGGAATTTTAAAAGAAAATTATTTTGTTGGAAGTAATCATGATATTTTATTGAGGAATGTTTATTGAAATAATTTGTTAGGAAACTGTAAATATTTTTTCATGCCGTATAAGTTAAAAAAACATTCTCCTCGTACTTTTGTCAGAAAAGTAAAAAAGATCTTCGTATGGTAAACAAAAAAATGATTCCTTCCATAACATGTGGTAAAAGTCAAAAATGGGTAAAGAGGACTTTAAAAATACATGAAACCATTTTTAGAAAACAGGGACATGAATGATAAATATAACCCCGGTAAATACTTATGAATAAACAATCTTGAATAAAAACGAGATTGGAAAAGTCATCCCTTACGTTATTTCTGATATGCTTCATATGTATCCAATCCTCCTCTTCTTCGACACACCTATTTTTAGCTTCCTCTTAAGGCACTAGATTTGGTCTCTTGAGGAGACCAAAACCTCTATAATGTTTCTAGGGAAGTGGATAACTGAAATGGGTACGGTTTGTCTGAGCATGAGGCTCAAAATGGCGTGTAGAGAAGAGGAAGGGGTTCCCTTTTTATAAGGAAGTAGAGGGGCACCTTTGGTGGCATAAGAAATACTAATTTATAATTAATTCATACTCGCATGAAAACAAACAAAAATTACTCAAATCTGAAGATTAGATGAGATAGAGTTGTAATCTCATCAACCATTAAAATTTAGACATGTTGGGAATTTATTTTAAACATTATCAACTTGATTTATCCTTATTTAATCTATTTAATTTTATTTGTGGTAATAAGACTCAAATTTTTATATTTTTATAAATAATTATTTAGGTGTTGTGAATTCTCCATAATTGGATAATTTATGGAATTTTTGACCATATAAATTTCAATTTATAATTTTTAATTTTTTTTTGTTTTTTAAAAAATTTTATAATAAATTATATTTATAAAATAACAATAATGTTATTTTTTGAAATTATTCTATTATTTTAATTTAAATATAACCCACACAGAGGATATATTCTAACCAAATTTTTTAATATATTCCTAACATGACAAATGTGTCTATAAAATTCGTGGAGCACATCAAATAGTTAATATAATATTCAGTTTAATATTTTTAAAACCATTTATTTGGTATATCTCTAAATAAAATAATTAGTACAACATTTTTGTATAATTATTTAAAATTATTATTTATTGCTTAAAAATTAAAAATAAAATTTTATGATGATGATAAATCTCATATATTTTATAATAATTCTTTCACTCGAATTTATCATCTTTAATTCACATGTAAATTGTTAAATTTATTAAATTATGAAGGAGGAAACTTTGGAATTATTTAAAATAAATTAATATAAGTGTCATAATCTTATTTATAAGGACCCAAATGGTCAACAATTAGTCTATTGGAT
The DNA here is from genome assembly GCA_963277665.1 of Viscum album. Taxonomy (NCBI): domain Eukaryota; kingdom Viridiplantae; phylum Streptophyta; class Magnoliopsida; order Santalales; family Viscaceae; genus Viscum; species Viscum album. The sequence goes on from OY728123.1 coordinate 42,458,989, forward strand.
ACTTAGTGTTTATATATACACTAAAAAGTAGTCTTGGTCAGGTTTTTGGGCCTTTTATGTGTATTATTATTTTCATAAAAACTATATTATTGATTCTTCACTAATTACATAATTTCTGCATCATTAATGTATAACCTAATAAGGTAAATAGATAATTATTAAAAATTACAAATAAATTACCATGATAAATAAAAAAAATTTATCATTCAAATGAGTAATTATAACTGAATTTATATTCTGCATAACCGTATATTAATAATAGTTTAATTATTAATGTTTGATTGATACATATTTCACTTCATTCAAATAAAATAAATTAAAGGTCTTAATCATATCCATGTGGGTTCCAATGGATTGAACTTCGACCAAAATACGCTATTGTACGAAATATAATCAACCAATTATATTAAGACAAGTGATAGGGTAATTTTGTTATATTATATTTACCCTCAATTACCCGATTTACCTATAACTATGGTAAATAAAAATTATTGCAATTACTATTCATAGTGCCCAAAAATAAAAAGTAGCCTATTAACATAATTGGGACATACTGATTCCAAATAAGGAATCCATTTTTCGTAATTCAAATCATAGAAGTTGTCGAAATTAATTTAAAATTAATTCTGTTTTTTAGAAAATGAGTTTCAAAAGTTAAAACATTGCAAAAGATTGAAATTATTTTACCTATGATTTCAATGTAAAATCAATGCTAATGACGTAAATTATATTAAAAGGTAAAAATATATTATATTTATACTTTAAAACCATTAAATATTATAATTTAACTATATAAATTATTATGATGAAAAAAGTTGTTTTTAATTAAAATATAGTGTGTTTATACTATTCATTAAAATATGAATGTTATCAGAATAATATGAAAAATTTATCCAAAGTAAATTTTTATATCCTGATTCTAAAGAAGAATTTTATTTTTTAATATTGAACTTATAAACATGTAAAAACTATATTTAATGTGGGTGCGCCATCAAAAGGCATCAAAACTTCATTTTTTTTAAAAAATGCTTATTTTACCCAAAAAAATTATTTTGTTCTCATACCGTGTTCTAGAAAATGTGTAAGATGAATAATAATGTTATAAAATTCAATATTTAGATAATATTATTCTTAACATCTAGTTCATAATAATATTATAACAGTATATTTTTGTTTAGTGAAACGAGGTATTGCGTACTACACACGTTATCGTGGAGGGTCGTGATTGTGTGTAATGAAAGCCAAGAATTGTGTTGTGTATACTTCAGGATAATATAGTGTTGCGTATATTACAAGATAATATTGGTGTAGCGTACAACAAAATACTTCAAGAAAATTAAAAAATAATAAGTTTTCTCTTAAAATCGCGGGGATTTACAAAACAACCCACATAGGGATTTCCTACCAATTCCATAAACCTAACCTTGGGAACACAGTGGATTGAGGATCATACTCAAGTCTCATGGAAGGGAACACTAAATCAATATAATAATCATCCTCTACAATGGATCATAATCCTATGATGTGGATTTAATTCCACATTGTACCCACTATGGAATTGTCCAAGGGAACACGTTTAACTAATAATTTTATAGTGAATGGAAATGTGTCTATAAGAACACCAATGATGTGGGAGCTCACATGTTCTTTCCCAGGAGAACACGTCATGTCCAGTTATAGTGATGTCTTCAAATATGGTAAATCATAAAAAAACTTGTATTTCTCAAAATACATAGTGTGTAGATAATGTATGTGGTGTATAGTGACCCATGAGACCTTGGTAGTGTCTGTTTCCATTATTTGTGTACCATCCTAGCCATGTCCTAGTCCATATACATGTGTTTGTGTTCGTTTCCAAGTAAAAGTCATTCCACTATTTGTGTTCCCCATCCAATGTCTATGTACCCTATGAGGTACACATCGATCCATCCCAAATGTGTCACACAGTTTTTTATATTCATTTAACTATTCAAACATAGCACTATATGGGGGGGCACACTATTTGTGTCAATGGGTTCCATGTCATGTAAACCATAATTTCCCAAATCTATATGGATCTATAGTATGTTATATTTTTTGACGATGGAGCTACCACGACCATCATAACATTTCCATTAGAGGTCGGTTGAGAACTTCCCATATCTCTAATCAAAATCTAGGAATTGAATATGCTTGAGAAACCATATAGTTGAACCATATATCATGGGGAATCCAAATCAGGAAGAAAAAGAATCGTAAACCCATTCTGATCCTCCTTTATTCAAATCATTCATTTCTTATTCTATAATAACAATAATCATCATGTTCCATATCAACGACGTCGATTTGTTTGACTGAATAATGGTCATTAAATTATTTGAAACTATCTATTTGTAAAACCATTGGCCATTGAAAATATCAACAATAATCAAATAATGAATCATGGGAAAAATCCATAATCCACAAAATGTGAGCATCAAACCTCAGTCATTGTTCACTGGGAATCAATTCATTATCATATAATAAAGAAAAATAATAGGGATATATTGAAATAAATAAATATGAAATGACATCAATTTAAATCTATCTTATAATAGCGTATAAATTCTATTAATGGAATTGATTTCCATTCATGTACAATTAATATAAACTATTGAAAACTAAATATCAATCATTATAACTAGATTTCTGATCAATCACTGATGAAGAACAATTCAATATTTTTTTGTTGATGAGGTCTAAAAACTCCATTGGTGGATTGATGCACTATCTGGTCATTATCCATCATCATACACTAATAAATATATCTTTATAAATAAATTATTTTTTAAGGTTTTGTCCCCATTACAAGGGAAATAAATATAATCATGTGATTATTGGTGAAATCAGAAACTTAATCAAAATAATAAAACAAATTAATTTATTAATTTGATATATTTATTTACAATCACACTAATTTTTCACAATTGAAAGTTGGAAACAATGATTATGTCTTACATACAGTAAAAACTATGTTATGAGCTGAATGGTGGCTTCATATTTCTGATACGGGGCACTGTTCGGGTGTTATTTCACATTTTAATGAAATACTCCCATGTGAACTATTTAATATATTAAATATATTTTGAACATTCAGTATGGGTACACCTTGCCACAAAATCCCATGATGTTTCAGTTCATCTTCTTTAAAATAATCCATATAATATATAAAAATAATGCATGGAAAATCCATTCAACATATTCTCCCCATCATAGGCGTTTTCATCCAATAATGTGAAAAGTATATGTCGAAAAATATGGTTATTAGGACCAAATTTGTTTCTCCCATTCCCTTGTAATCTTCTAAATATTTCATAGCGTCCAGAGAACACAAACATGGGTAATCATTTTCCCATTAATTATTTTCTACTTGTCAATCATCAATCTACATTATGTACTCTATAAATGAGGATCCATCCTTGATGTCCTGCTCACCCTATTAAATAACGTCCAATAGGTCATGAATGTACATCCCCAATTGCGACATGTGGAAGACATCATGTACCCAGTCCGTCAATAGAGGTAGAGCCAAGTGGTATACAACCTCAAACACCCTACTTAGTATATTGAAGGGACCAATTAATATCAAATATAACTTTACATTGTGACCAAATATCTTCAGTCCATATCTAGGTCAAACACTCATTAACTCATGGTCTCTATCCTTGAACTCCATAGTTCACCATCATTAGTACTCATAATACTTCTTATGGATCTCTGTAGTCCACATCCATTCCTAGATGATAAAATCCTTATCCATCTTTTTTGGTTGAACTCCGAGCCCATGAGTTATTAATTTTCTTGAACAATCAAATATGATTATTGCATGTAGGGTATCCCATACCTGGCCTCGAATTGATCCATACCAATATAGAAATTTTAGGATTTGTTGTACACAAACTCCAAAAAGGGAATGTAATCCCACCTAAATACATCAGAATTCCAAAGGAAAAATCACAACATGTCCACTATGACATGAATGGTCTGATCAATATGGTCTTTATTATCAGATGGTGAAATGAGGTGATCAATGGAAACTGAGCCCAAAAATCCTTCTAAATCCCTCCCCATAACTGAGATGTGATATGTTGAAAACAATCATATATTTTCATAAGTGTAACACCATTGAATAATAATATTTCATGCATGTAGAGGTGTTACATGATCTCTACTAAATATGTCTCCTAAATAGATATGATGTGGGTTGACTTGGTGAGTATATCTACAATCCCAAAATGGAATCATATCCACTAGATATAGCTAGAAATCCCATCACCATTTCCATGAATATTCCATCCAACATCCATTCACAAACCTCAATCTGTTGACAAAAACTGTTGGAATCATGGTCTAAACCATCACCTGCTGAAATGTGAGGCATCGAGGGTCAAATATATCAACTCGCTTCTCCAAAAGTCACCAAAGAAACTGATTCCATACAATATAGAATGTCTTTTCAACACATTTATGTTCCACTAAATCTAATTAATTAAAATCCAACTTCACCAAATATGAAAAAATCAAATGTACCATAATTTTTCCTATAAAAAATATTCTCATATCCCCTCCATCATAATTTCCATTATTATTATGTCTCATGGACATATGATAACATATTATCTCATTATCGGTATCTCCACACCAAATAACCTAGAAATGTTGTTAAATATGTTGGGTAACAACCCTCGACTAAATATATGAATCACTATCATTTTCCACTACAGAAAACTGTTATGAGGATTACTACTCCAACACCACATCGAACAACTGAGAACAATATATCCTTCTTTGATATTCTTCCATGACATTCCCTATTCTTTGATTATAGAAAACCTCATAGTCATAGTATTGGAGAAATATTTTTAATTTCCACTAACTCAAGTTATGATTATTCTACAAGAATATATAATTTAGGCTCTTGTAATCATAGAAAATGATAAACTACCAGCCCTTATGGTAGAATCAGAACCTCTTTCATGAGAACACAACTACTATTAACTTGAGATTGTGGGTCCTATATTTCGGCTCATGTTGTATCAACTGATATGAATCATATGAAATAATCATCTACCAATTCATCAGAACACAACCACGTCTAGTCCCTAATGAATTACATAATACTATATAATCGACTCCCTCCATTGGAAATCTCAGTAAGGGAGAGCTCCATTTCCCCTACATTAGCTCCTAAAACCATTTTTAGAAAATATTTTTCCACATGAATGACTTCCCTTTCCAAGAAAATTCCTTCAATGGTGCTTCCAATATAGGTAATTATATACAAACATCCAATATTACCCTTAAAGGCCAATGAAAATCCACACATAGGAAACAATCTAGGGTGAATCCCATGTAAAAAGTACCTCAATATTCACTAAGTCAACTATAACTCCAATATCTAAGAATAAATGTCCTAGAATGTGGATGTATCAAATTCAAAACTGACACATAGAGATATTCCCATAACATTGGTTCTCTCGGACGATGTCAATTACCTACTCAAGTGTCTCTCATGATCCTCCTCTAATTATGACGAAAATACGATATCATCACCGTTTTCAATCATAAACATGTTTAATAAATTTTCAGATATTCATTTCATGAGTAACATGACTATTGATGGGGCATTTGTGATTCCAAAGATCATCACTATGAACTCACAGTGACAATAGAGATATATGAATCCCTTCTTTGATATATCCACATTACATAATAAAATGTAGTTATATCCTTATCTCAGCTATCAATAATTCGATGCGGAATCATTTTTTCATGGTCACCTAATTCATATGTCAAAAATCGAAAAATAAACCCAGTTTCTTATCTGACATTTGGTGAAAACCAATAGGGTCACCTTGGGGGAAACACTATCTCTCACAAATCCCATTTTAGGTAATTCCTCCAAATTAAACCGTGGGTATCAATGCTCTATAGGTGAAATACGATATTCTTGTGCATCTATAGTGTACTGACCTGAAAATTCCTTGTAAATTTGTTAAATAGATTTGTAATTTTACAAGTCTGTAAAAATTGGTGGAGGTGATTCCAAGGCCCGGTGTGCTCGGAATGAATGTCGGAAACTTTTTTTGGGTACATTGAGTAAACATGTTAGCATGTTTTTGTAACTTTTCAACAGGTTCCTTGAATTAAAATCTGAGTGCACCGTTGAACTCGCAGCACCATTATTCGATTAAGGAGGTCGTCACCTCAACCACCGTAGGTCGAGGGTTAAAGCTATTTTTTTCAATTATTCATCCAAAAAAAATTGTTTAACATTTTTATTTTTATTTGAAACTCCCATGTGAAGGATATAAAGGTGAGGACCACCTAAACTAAAACCTACCATATGGGTTATGGTGGTGGGGACCACCTGAGCCTAACCCCCCCCCCCCCATTTTGAATTCTGAAGGGTGGGGACACCCGATCCATCATACTGAGAGAAACTCTTAAACTATCTCATTAATGTGGAGAAGTAACCTGAATTTCCCCCACATTAATTATACCAAAACCTATTGATTAATGGTTCCAATTCAAATTACATTAATAAAACCTAATTTAATTTATATTGGCTATTATTTTGATTGGAGAAGTGTTGGAAAATCAATTGGAGAAACATTGACCCTCTCCAACGAAGAACACCTACCAATGACGAATGGCCATCAGAGATAGAAGAACAAAGAGACCGACCCCGATATGGATCAGAAGCACCATGCGGAGGCAACCAACGTAGGAAGTCTTCAGCGACAAAGAACTGAAGATCGAGGAAACACCGACGTCACCGAAATTTCCCTTCCAATGTCAACGAGCAATCAAGGCAGGTGTTTAATTCTATGCGATTAATATTTCCCATGTTCATCCCATCTAAAAAAAGAACTCATATCATCTATCTAAAACTAGTTGATCTATGAATGATTTCCTTTGCAGGTTTTTGATTTCTTATTGGTGGAGGATGTGTGGTTTGATGTTTTAAATATCTTCCATTCACGTTCTTGACTCAAAATTTATGAACCACTTGCTACTGCTCTAACACATAGAGTGCGAGAAAATCAAACATGGACCAACCTCTTCGCATTCTCTGGTGATTATTTGTTGTGATCTTCCTGAAGAAGGTGATGACGTGACCTCGCCACTCGACGGAGGAGAACTGTGTCTTTTTGCCACATCGGTGAAAGATGGACGGCAGACCGAACTAGTCACTGGTATAGGTGCAGCCCGTGACCGTACTGTACAGAGTGGAAGGCTAGCCAACCAGCCAGTCATGGCCCTTCCGTCGCCTCGTGGCCCCCTAGCCTTCCTGTGGCCCTCCCGCAACCCCATGGCCTTACCCCACCCCACAGACCTCGCCCCACCCTATGGAAATTGTGCCTCCACATGGCCACCATTGCACCCTCTAGTGGACCGCCACACTGCGGCCCCATGGAGAACCACCCCACTGCGGCCCACGCGCCGCCCCGCTGCCCCCGAACCGCACCGCGACCGCTCTACCGGACCGCCATTCTGGGCTGCATTGATGGGATGCCCAGTGTGGGCCTGACTAGACCCAGTGGGCTGGTGTGGACTTAGTGGGCCAGGGCGGACCCAGTGGGATGCACTCGGGTGACCCAAACCTGGTCGGACCGGACCCAGACCAGTTTCGACCCCTAGGCTCTTTTGTCCATAACATTGTCACCGGGTGTCTGTTTGATGAACCGTCTACGGTGTCAGAATACATGGAGCGAGGTGGATACATTGGTACACCCCACATAATATTTGGATAAATTTGGGGAATTTTCAGGTTGAATCGTGCACGAATCTGATCGGGCCTTTGATAATAAAATGCTAATAACACATAGAATGGGCGTAAGTTTGACACACCGTCTATTTCATTGAAATACCTATTATGTGGTAGTCCTTTGGGGATACTTCTTTGTAGGACCTCGTGGAAGTTAGAGTATTGACCAGTGGCTTGACAGTGAAACCTCCTAGGGACAAGTGAGCTTATTGAAGGAATCCTGTAACTAGCTGTGGAGATGTAATAGGACCCTTTGTGGTTCTGACGACGTACTAGAGATGTACTAGGATCCTATGTTAATCTAGTGTCGTACTGAAGATGTACTAGGATCCTGTATGGGACTGAAGATGTACTAGAGATCTACTAGAATCATGTGTGGGTCTGACGACATACAAGATATGTACAAGGATCCTATGTGGATCTCACGACGTGCTGGAGATGTACTATGATCCTGTGTGGGTCTGACGATGTAGTGGATATGTACTAAGATCCTATGTGGGACTGAAAATGTACTGGAGATTTACTAGGATTCTTTGTGGGTCTGGAGACGTACTGGAGATTTACTAGGATCTTATGTGGGTATGATGACGTAATGAAAATGTACTAGTATCCTGTGTGGGTTTGACGATATACTATGATCCATTGTTGGTATGATGATGATTTAGGATCCGTCGTGGGTCTGCCACTTAACAGAGTATGATGAATTAGTAGTTACATCTAATCATCTCTAGTACTGTACCTATGTAATACCTGGTGTGAGCGGATTATGTACCTTGTGGTACATACCTTCGTGGTAATCCATCCTTTTTGGAACAGTGGAGCTTGGATATTTTGAGATGGAACCTTTGTTCCCTCATGATTGATATGGGTATACTTGATAACTTAGGTATATGTATTGGCATATACCTAGGTAGGGTTGTCAGTTGATTTCATGCATCGTGGTTTATCCTTTGTGTATTTTTTGAGACCTTAAGGGTCTTGGGGTCCCTACTGATTATCCTTATACTCACCGATGCATGGGCTATGCCAGCACCTTGTTGTGTTTGGTGCAGATGACAGAAATTGTGGATTGAGGCTGAGGGTACCAGGACAAGACAGTGACAAGAGGAGGACCATATGGCATGTCTGAACATAGAGGATAAGGGAGGAAATTGAGCATTGAGGAGGTGATATGTACCTACCATTCATGTAGGAATCCCTATGGACAACTTAGTAGTTGTCGATATTTTCCACTAGTTGTATTGTATTTAAGTTGTAGTTGTACCTTTACAGTTGGGCATGTATACCTGCCCTTTTTACATTCTGCACACTTTTTTATAAACAATTAAATTGGGTTCATATCTTTCTATGTCCTTGGTTGTGTGTGTTTACAGGTTATAAAGTCAATGCCTTCCCAGTTTTAGGGAATACGCCTTTCGGTGCTAGTCGCAAACTGCTAGCCTATAGAAGGAGGGATTGGGGTAGTCACGACGTGAGCTCTGGGGAACGAGTTGTGAATATTGATATCATAGAAGTCGGTTCTACCATAGAACATAAGAATCTTATCATTTAACGACAATAGTGTCATGTTTTGTGAGTATGGCTATCATTTTAGGGAATCTAGTGTTGGTGCGGCGACTGACGTATCCATAAACCAGGACCATGACTTCTGATTTCTGACTCAGTGCATGGAAAAAACTGATTCTGTGTGTGTGAGTGTGTGTGTATTTTCAAGAGTTTCCCTTGTGATCCCATTGAGTCCGTTCACCAGGTATACCATATTGACGATGGTGCACCTGTTTCTTTTCTGGATGCCTCCGCAGGGACAACAAGTTAGGGTTTTGGATTTAATATGCACTAATAGCCCACCGAGTGATGAGGCCTCGGAGTAGGGCCCTCTTATTGTAGAGGAACCAGTGGAAGAACCAGTGGTAGCATTACCCATTGGGTCACCAATGAAACCAGCACGAGCAGCTGAGGGTGAACACCTCTAGAGAGTGTTTCACGAGTTCCAGCGCTAGAGGCCACCATGGTTCAGGGGAGAGATGGACCCACATGCGGCTGAGGATTGGATGGAGGCCATGGAGTGATTCTCTCATCTAGTTGAATCACCATTTGATCTCATGGTGATCTTTTCCACCAATATTCTTCAGGAAGTAGTAGGAGGATGGTGGAGCTTGATGCTCCAGGTTCACGACAAGGTGACACTTTTCTAGGCAGACGTTGGGATCCTTTTTCGAGTGGAGTTGGTCCCAGTGACTCATCGTGTAGTGCACATTTTGGAGCTTCTTCATTTGTAGTAGGGAAACATGACTATGGCTCACTACTCAGTGAGGTTCACCGACCACTCCCGCTACATTACAGATATGGTACGAGACCCATTCTTCAGGGCCCAGACCTTTGAACAGGGGATCAGGTGGGAGATCAGGGCTTTGATGATCTCAATCAACATCCGGACACAGGTGGGTGTGTTAGAGATATCCCTCTTAGTGGAGAGTTTTCATGTTGAGTAGTCACCAGTGGAAAAACCCACCACTAGTCATCACATAGCGGATTCATCTGCACCTGGTGACAAAGAGATGTCACAGAGTTCCAAGAGGACTAGGCAAATAGGTGGATGTCCTCATAATTCAGGATCCCTTGTGTGAGGCATCAGAGAAAGAGCTAGTCATGCGAGGAACATGTAGTTTTTCACATGGGGGGGGGGGGGAAAGGTCACATGGACCATGCCTATCTGACCTACCATACGGATGATCATCAGACTGTCGAGGGACCGCCCATGTTGAGATAGAGGTTCGATCGAGGAGGTCTGCAGGGTGTAGGCAGACGTGGCAGAGGAGCTGGCCGGGTAGCTGGCGAAGGGGGACGATTCATGATGTTACCTCCACCAACACCAGGATGTCCACCACAACCGTAGGGAGTAGGTGGACATGGGTGATCTCTTCTCTAGGATGCAAAAGCCTACAATCACGGTGCTCCAGAGATGATATGAGGTGCAATCTATGCCTAATCCACCTCAGCTAAAATACTTATAGACATAGGTGTCAGTCATTCTTTTATTACCACTTCCCTCGTTTAGAGCTCAGAAATTCCGATGGAGCCATTTTCTCAATCCATGTGGCTAGAGACTCCTACGAGAGCATATTTGATGATTATTCACTAGTGTCAGTAGTGTGACCTTACTCTAGGAGGCAAGTGCTTCGGCTGGGATGTCCTACTAGCGGCGTCGAGGCCTTACAATGTCATCATGGGTATGGAATGGTTATCGACATTCCATGCTTAGATTGACTGTATTAGGTGAAACATGCAGTGTGTCATCATGAATGTGACTAGGTTTAACTTTACCAGTGAGAAGGGAGCCTTTGCAGCATAGGATGGACTTACCTGGAAGAGAGTTCAACCGATCACTCATCATTTGGAAAGCCTTACCCTTAGAGTAGTTGATGTGGAGAGTCTGAGCAATCCTATAGTGGTGTACCAGTATGAATATGTATTCCCTGATGATGTTCTGGGTCGACCACCATGTAGAGAGGTGGAATTTTACATTACCTTGTACCCTGGGATGACACCAATATCTACACCAGCATATTGGATGGATCCAGCGTAGCTTCGTCAGATGCGTGTACATCTGGAGGACTTACAGGGGAAGGGATTCATTTAGCCCAGTGTTTTCCTTGGGTAGCCCTGATTTTGTTCTCTAAGAAGTTGGATGGGAGCCTAAGACATTGTGTAGACTATCGGCACCTCAACCAGGTGACCGTGAATAACAAGTACCCACTCCTGAGGATTGATGACCTCTTTGATAAGCTTAAGTGATCATGGTGATTCTAAAATATAAGCCTTAGGTTAGTCCATCATAAGCTCATAGTGCATGATAGGGATGTGCAGAAGAAGGCTTTTCGAGGTCAATATGGCCATTATGTGTTCTTTTTTATGCCTTTCGGCCTGACCAATTCCCAGAAGTGTTTACAGGTCTCATGAACATGATATTTCAACCTTAACTTGATCACATGGTATTATTTTTCATCGATTTCATTCTAATATACTCGAATACTAAGGAGGAGCATGCCTATCATTTGCAGATAGTTCTGGACACACTCCTAGAACACCAGCATTATGGTAACCACTCGAAGTGCCGGTTCTGGATTTGAGTGGTGCACTTTCCAGGACACATCATCTTAGAGGATTGAGTTTGAGTGGATCTAGAGAAGTATGAGGTGGTACATTCTTGGGATCCACCCAGGAGTGTGATGGATCTACATAGTTTCCTAGGATAGGCCAGATACTACTAGAGATTTGTGCTAGATTTCTACAGATTTGTAGAACCTTTATTAGCGTTGAAGATGAAGGGGCAACCCTTCATGTGGTAGAATAGATTCCATTGGAGTTTTCATGATCTAAGGTTGACGTTGACTAGTGCCCCCATCTTTGGGCTAAAATAGGAGGGTGTGGGGTATGTAGTATGCTGGGACGTATCAAGGACCAGACTCATATGTGTCCTAATGTAGGGGAAAGTAGTGACCACTTATGGTTCTTGACAGCTGAGAAAACATGAGCAGAACTACATTACCTATGACCTGGTGTTAGCAGAAGTGGTCTCCGCCTTGAAGAGGTGGCGACATTACATGATGGTAGAGCATTATATAGTGTACTCTGATAACAAGAGTATCAAGTATACCTTCTTACAGAAGATATGAACCTGAGAAAATGATGTTGGATAGATTTCCTCCAGAACTTTGACTTTGAGATATTCTACACTCATGGGAAGGGGAATGTTGTAGCAGATGCAGACAACAGAAGATCTGGTATACATCTGCTAGGCGATGCAATGGTGCAGCTGGCCACTTTGCAGATATCCTTTTTGGATCGAGATGGATCAGCTTGTCTTCAGTCTCTTACAATCACTCCCCCAATTCATCAGCGATTCGGGGAGGCACAACATGGGGATACTGACTGCGTGATTCGAGGTCCTCAGATATCCACAGGACATGCACCTGAAAAATTTTCTGAAGGTGGATGGCACTTCATTATCTTCTTAGGACGTACCATGGTACCAGTGTCACTTCATAAAGAAGTGTTGAGGGATTTCCACACATCCCCTCTAGCGGTACATCTAGGAGTGGAGATGACGTACCAAGATCTCTGAAGACAACCCTGGTGGTTTGGAATACAGAATACAGTAGCATTATATGTCTCTTGATGCCTCACTTGTCAGTAAGTGAATGCAGAGCATCAGGTACCAGCAGGCTTGGTTAGGCCTTTAGAGGTCCCAGAGTGAAAGTGGGATGGGATATCCATGGAATTCATGAAAAAACATCCATTTACATATTGGGGCCATGATTCTATTAGGGTGTTCGTCGACTGACTCACTATGTCGGCCCAATTCATACATATCAGAGAGAAAGGTTCAGTATAGAGCTTGGGACGCCTCTATTTTCAAGAGATTGTACAACTCCATGGAGTGCCCTCGATTATTTTCTCCGATCGTGATGTTCATTTTACTACCCTGATATGGAAGGAATTATAGTAGGCTTTTGCGATGCAGCTTCTTTTGAGCCCTACCTTCCATACTCAGATGGAAGCCCAGAGTGAGTGAACCATTTAGACCATCGAGAATATACTATGTGCTTGTTTTCTCAACTTCTATTGCAGGTGGGAGGATCACTTGCCTTTTGGTGGAGTTTTCATACAACAATATCTATCACTCCGCTATTGGGATGGCACCTTTTGAGGTGTTGTAAGGACAAACATGGAGATCACCATTGTGATGGACTGACCTAGGGGAGTCATCACTCATGGGACCAAATATATTACGAGCATTAGAAAGTGAAGATTATCCAGGAGTGGATGAAAACTGTGCAGAACATGGAGAAGTCTTATGCCGATAGGATATGGAGACTTCTGGAATTCTGGGATGGTGAACACGTCTTCCTACAGGACTCACCCTGATGTGGTTAATGAAGATATAGCGGAGGAGTCAAGTTATGTCTGAGGATCATCGGACCCTTCCAGGTCCTCAGCAGAGTTGCCAAGGTGTCTTACTTCTTAGCTCTTCCACCTCAGTTGCACAGGGTGCATGATGTCTTCCATGTATCCCAGTTGAGGAGATATGTGCACAACCCTTATCACATCATCGACCACAGTGATCTGGACATCGATGATGGAGCAACATTTATGGAGGTTCCAGTAGATATTGAGGATCGACAGGAGCATGTCCTTCATGGGCGGTCGATAACTCTGGTTCACGTTTTCTAGTAGTACGGGAACCTCTAGGAGAGAATATGGGAGTGGGAGGCTCAGATTTGGTCTTAGTATTCCCACTTGAGTTTCTAGTTTTTTTGATGTGGCTTTAGAGGATGAAATCCCTGAGGTGGGGAGAATGTAATGAACCAGAAATTCCATGAAAATATTTCGTTAAATTAAATTTTGAATTTTATGATTCTGTGAAAATTGACGGCGGGTGATTTTGAGGCCCGGTGTGCTCATAATGAATTTGTTAACATTTTATCAGGTGTGTTCAGTAAACCCATGAGAATGTTTTTGAAACTTTTGAACTAGTGCTTGGAAGTGAAATCTGAGAGAACTGTTGAACTCACAGCGCTAGTTTTCGCTCATGGAGACCTTCAACTTGACCGCAACAGGTCAATGGTGAAAGATAGTTTTACCTTTTTTGTGGAAAAATAAATATTAATTTTTTTTAACATTTTAATTTTTATTTGAAACTCCCAAGTGAAGGTTATAAAGGTGGGGACCACCTATACTAGACCCTCCCACACGGTTTATGGTTGGGGGGACCCACCAAGCCTAAAACCCCCCAATATTGAATTCCTAAGGGTTGGACCACCCGAACCCTCATAATGGGAGAAACACTTAAACTCCATCTTTAATGTGGATAAGTCTTTTAAACATCCTCCACATTAATTACACCAACACCTCTTGATTAATGATTCCAAATTAAATTAAATTAATAAAACCTAATTTAATTTATATTGTCTATTATTTTGTTTCGAGAAATGATGGAAATGCACTAGGAGAAACATTTACCATCTCTAACGAAGAATGCCTCCCAATGAAGAATGACCACCGGAGATTGAATAATGAGGATACCGACCCTCAGACGTATCAGATGCACCTTGTGGAGGCAACCAATTTAGGACATCTTCGACGAAAATGAACCGATGATCGGGGAAATGCTGACGTCACCAACTTCACCCCTTCCAATGTCAATGATCAATCAAGGATGGGGTTTAATTAAATGTGATTAATATTTCACATGTACTTCTCATCTAAACAAAGAATGTGGATCAACTATCTCTAACTAGTTGATCCGCGGATATTTTCTTTTGCGGTATTTGGAATAGTGATTGATGGAGGTTGTGGGGATTGAAATTTTAAATATCATTGAAACACATTGTTGATTCAAAATTTGTGAAACACTTGCTACCTCTCTAATGCAGGGAGTGAGGGCCAAACAAACATGGACCGGCCACTCTGCATTTTCTGGTCATTATCTGTTTTTTTCATCACGATGAAGGCGATGAAGCGACCATACCACCCGATGGAGGAGAACCGTATCATGGTTTCACTGTAGTGAAAGATGGAAGACTTGCCAAACTGGATGCCTCCGAAGGTGCTGCGTGCGACCACGCTGCATGGAGAGGATGGTTGGACAACTGACCAGCTGTGACCATCAAAACACCTTGTGGCCCTCTCTCCACCCCACGACCCTCACGCCACCCCATGGCCCATGCATCGCCCCTCAGCCTAGAAGTCGTCGCACGACCCCCACACCACCCCGTCGGCCCCGCACATCACCATGGCCCCACTCCGCCCCGCGGCCCCATGCCGCCCCGCAGCCCCGTGCCGCCCCACAGCGGACCACCGCACCATGGCCGCCCTAGTGGGTCTGGCCAGTTTGACCCAAACTTGGTCGTCCTAGGACGGGTCGGGCTGGGTCGGTCCAACCGGGTCAGACCGCACGGAGACCAGTTTTGACCCATACACTCTTTTGGCCATAACATTGGCACCAGACACCCATTTGACGAACCATCTACTGTTTCGGAAACCTTGGTGCGAGGAAATACCTTTTGTATAACACACTAGTGATTTGGATAAAGTTGTGGAATGGTTGAGATGGATCGAGAACCTATCCAACCGATCCCTCGTGACTAAAATGATAATAACTCGATGACCAACCATCTGTTTCATGCACCGTCCATTACGTTGATACCCCTATTATGTGGTCGTACTTTGGGGATACATCTTTGTAGGAGTTCATTGAAGTTGGAGTATCGACCTGTGTCTTGAGGATCAGACCCTCCTAGAGACAAGCCTGCTTAGTGCAGGACCCCTATAGATAGCTGTGGAGATGTAATGAGATCCTATGTGGGTCTGATGACGTACTGGATCAATAATAGGATACTTTGTGGGGCTAACGATGTACTAGGGATGTACTAGGATCCTGTGTGGTTCTGAAGACATATTGGATATGTACTAGGATCTTGTGCGGGTATGACGACGTACTAGAGATGTACTAGGATCATATTTGGGTCTGACGACATACTGGAGATGTACTGGGATCCTGTGTGGGTATGGTGACCTACTTGAGATATAATAGGATCCTGTGTGGGTCTGACGACCTACTAGAGATATACTGGGATCCTGTGTTGGTCTGACGACATACTAGTTATGTACTAGGATCCTGTGTGTGTCTGATGATGTACCGACAATGTACTAGGATCCGGTCTGGGTCTGACGATATACCCACAACGTACTAGGATCCTGTGTGGGCTTGACGATGTACTACAATCTTTTATGGGTCTTCTGATGATTTAGGATCCTCTGTGGGTCTGCCTCAAAATAGATTAAGATGAATTATTAGTTACATCTAATAATCTCTACTATTGTACCTAAGTTATACCTAGTGTGAGATGAGTTTGTACCTTGTGGAACCTACATTTGTGTTAATCCATCCTTTATGGAACATTTGATCTTGGATATTTTGAGTTAGAACACTTGTTCTTTCATGATTGATATGGGTATACTTGATAACATAGGTATATGTATAGGCATATACCTAAATCGGTGTTTCAGATTATTTCATTCTTTGTGGTTTATCATTTGTGGATTTTTTGAGACCTTGAGTGTCTCGGGGCCCCTTCTAAGCTTCATTAAACTCACCCCTACACGATATATGCACGCACCTTGTTGTGTTTTGTGTAGATGACAGGCAACCCTAATCAAGGCTGAGGGTACTAGGACGAGATGGTTCATCGATGTGGACCATACAACATATCACAACGTATAGGAGACGAGCAAATGTGGAGTGCTGAGGAGGCGATCTTTTCCTACCATTCAGGATGGAATCCCGAAGGATGACCTAGTTGAATTATGTTCGTATCTTTATATGTGCTTGGTTGTGTGTGTTTATTGGTTATAAAGGAAATGACTTCCCAGTTTCAGGGAATACGACTTTTAGTGCTAGATTCCATCCCTGTCCTATGGAAGGTGGGATTGGGGTAATCGCGGCATGGGCCCCGAGGGATGGTTCGTGACATATAGGAATCATTCCATGATGGAAGAAAATGAATATGCATAGATCTCAATGCTGAGGTTAGTATGTTTTATCCATAGGAATGATGTCATCATACTCTACCACCACAACATTAAAATGATATTAAAAAGCATCCAATGAAGAATGAGTTATCACAACCAACCATTGTGTAATCACATGAACTATATTATTATTGTTATCATCCTTCTCTACCATGTTTTCCATATAATCCACAAAGTGAGACCTCATATAGTCACTATGGAAACAAATCATCATGCTCCTTATACAGAAAATATGGTCATAAAATGTGGATATCCATTCCATACCTTATATGGATTTGTAACGACTCAGTACTTCTACATAAAAATCTCATACAGAACCCTATCCTCTAAGTATCAGAACTCATTTTTAGCTTATTTTTTCAATCACAGAATCACTACCTATCTGAGTCTCTAACCCCTTTGGAAGGGCAAATGGCTAAACCCAAATATATATTTCTCATAACAGAGAAGTGGCATGGATAGAATTACCCATAACTATGTCTATCAATACTATAGTAACAGTATAGAATTCACATATTTTTCCTCATATGAATCCTGGAGCCTCAATGTATTGGGCCTCTATATCCTGCAACTATCCTCATCCAGATTCAACAGCTCCAAAAGAGTGATAAGAACCTCTTTGGGTGTGGTGGTGGCAATATATCAAACCTGATACCACCTCCTACATCCCTTATGTGCCCTTTTCCTCATCATCAACCCCACATAACACCTTTCTCTAAACTTTTTTTTCTCTCCATAGTCCTTGAACATTCTCATGATTAGTATTTCAATGGGTCAGAAAATTCTAAGAAAATTTAAATGAATATAACAAGATATACATTGTTTCCTGGTATGAAGATTTGAGACACAATCATAGAAATCTACCCCTATCCATGTGTCTTGGGATTAACTCTTTAAGTATATGATATAATTGGATCCCTATGATAGGCATGAGATACCTATTTTTCAGGTCTCAGCTACTGGGATACGACAACTTGAACCGACTATTGGGCCCTACTCTACTATAATGTTATTTAAATCCAAGGATAAATCAAGAACCATAGAATTGGTGGGAATTAAATGATATAGAAATTAATCCTAGATGTATTTTCATAATCTATGATTAATGTTCTCAAAATCAGATAACAGATTCCTCACAATATCAATGGTGTAATGTGAGAGATCAGTAAAACACTCTTTGAAATCATCCATTGTTAATCTACCCTACAAAAAATGTTGATGATCGAGAATGTGTACTAATCATAATGGTTCTAGATATATCTACTCCATGATGAGAATCTAATTTTCTTTCAAGGAACAGGTTGTGTCGTCAGTTTACTAAGTAAAAAAACTCCACCATATCCCAGTAGATCCCTAAAGAAGACTCATCGAGAGGACCATAATGTGATCTGTAGATGTTATCCCAAGTAATAAACCATGAGTGACAACCATTGACTATTCATCAGCCAATTGGGGTTTACGGTCACCCCAATCCCTAATTTTTGACATCGTTTGACACTCAGGAATTACACTCAACCTACATGAATTATCATTTGGTACATCATGCACCACCTTAAACTCAATGGGTGGTGGTATATATGATAATACACATGAAGGTTCCATCTCTGGTACATAGACATGTACCAATTCCCCATCACTAGGAACATAATCCTCTTGATTAGGTAGTGGAACTCTGACTCATTGTCTATGTGGAGGCATTAAAAAAGATTTACAATAGTCAAAATAATATCTGGGGAGCTGAATAAAGATGGTCATAAAAAATAAAACCAATTCATATATGATTCATGCAACATATTTTCCCCCATTATAAATTTTAACATGTATCTAGTCAAAAGGAAAGTGATCAGTGTCTTGGTGTATGTATACGTCAGCCCCCACATGAACCCTGAATTCCCTATCCTAAATGTCATACTGAAAATAGTAAACAATGTTTACCTAGACCAATCTCCCCGACTCAAGTTCTATGGTAAAACCTCATCTGATTCCACTCTATAATGACCTAACCTATTGGGATATAACATTTGAATACAATAATCTCACCTCCAATAGGCAGGAGGAATAATGAGCAGTACTGAGTAAGAATATCTAAAAAAATGAAATGCATTAGAGAAAATTAAACGTACAAACACACATTTACATTCCAATACAATGTTGAAATTTAGAACAGGTAAAAACCAACACAAGCATATATTGAAAATACAACAACATAGTACAATGGTAAAATACAAAAATTATAATAATGGGCCAAATAAAAGGAAAACCAATAAATGTAATGAGTTCAATGTTCTACAATGTGATGGAAGATAGTCAAATATTATATCTTGGTACTCTCCTTGGACATTCATGCTCTATCTACGCACCACTTGATCATTTGTATCCCATGACATAATTGAATGGGTTATCATCTGCATGAGATATGGAATGTATAGAAAACTCCCATACAAGGGTGGGTAAACCAATAATGAGTCGAAAATCCCGAAAATTATTAAAAAATATTTTTTATATTCAAATTATTACCATATATGACAACAAATTTATAATAAATAATACCTAGATATAATCTGGAAGGACCCCATGCCACTAAGAGGTTATAACATATATATAGCCACCAGATTCTTCTCAACGAAAATTTCATTCCATGATACTCTACTCAACGTGCCTTGCTGTCCATCGAGATACCCAATAAAGAGGTCTAGATTTTTGGTCCCTAACCAAGAAAGATCACTAGTCTCATAAGACATTGATACTCAGATAGTCTTTATACCCAACACTAATTTTGGACACTATGAATCAAATATGGATCATCCCTATATATAGGGGATTGTATTCCCATGATACCACAAAAACTACTGATACCACCATCTAGATGGGGGATAAAATCCATTCTTTGGTAGGTGACGATGATTCAACTAACCCCACCTACGGTGCAAAAATGATAGAGAATCACACTCTAATATCATACTAGTAAACAAAAACTATATATAATATTCTTCCACATTCGGGGATTGATATTTTTATGGGGATTTAATTATTCATTGTTCCAACAATGGAATGGAACAAGGGAACACACTTATCCAAGACTTGTATAGTCTATTGAAACAAATAGGTTTTAAAACTCTTGAATGGGGTTCATGATTTGGAATAGAAGTACACGACATGTCCAGCTACCCCATGTCATCCCATGTTGTAAATACCCACACGTCATGTAAGTCTCAAAATACACAATTTGTAGAAGTAGTACCATGTAGATAGATAGACATGACACCATACCAATGTAACTTGACTATGAATGTACTAGAATTCTCTTGTAAAATCATGTGAATATGTGGAAATAGTTGTCCCTAAGTACACAACACACCATAGGCCACATACTGCTACATGTTTATGTGTACCCTCTGAGGAACAAACCATGTCGTAATGTATGGGACAGATGATTTCTAATATATTTATCACCAAAATATACTATCTCTATATAGGGTTCCTATTTGGCATGCCTCACCATGGAACACTTTATATATCTCTCAATTTCTCAGATTCATTAAGCTATCTTCCGAATTGTCTTGTATACTTATGAAGGTTCCTTCCTCACTCGAACAAGATGATCATTGGTTATCCATGCCTTTCTCTCATATCTGGCTAGAATTTAAAATTCACAACCACTATAGAAACCATTTTATTGATTCATCTGTTGGAATTTATCAATAATAGGAAGAATTGAATTAAAACCCACAATTATGCTCCTCTATTCATCATGCTCCATCATCAATTATCAATACACAAATGATGTTGTAAACTGAAACCCTTATTTTGATCCATTTAATAGATGAATATTAGTACAATGATGGAAAACCATGTATTTGTTGAACTGTTTGAAAAATAATATACCAATGATGATCAATGGAATAAATTGGGGAGATTTCCATAGTCCACATTACATGAGTAATGAACCCACGATTTCATGCATGTCTCCTTGATTTTATGTCGTGTAATGAGATAAGAGGGTATGGATAAATTGAAATGATCTAATTATAAATTAATTCAAATTTATTCCACGGATAATATACACAACAATTTTGTTTGTGGAATTTATTCATGTTAAAATGAGATGGGGATACAGGATGGGAAGAAAAAATATAAACATTCTACATATAGTTTCATTCCATTATTGATGAAAAATGTTTTTGTGATATCATCATTAATGATATCCATAAACTCCTTTGGTGAAACTATCCATAGATTAGTCTTAATCCGTCTTTGTTTTCCATGAAATCACACCTCTAGTTATCTCTAGATCTCATTGGTTTAGCATCCTACCCTAGGATAAAACCTATAACCCCGTAATTATAGATTTAATCAGTTTCTACATCAAATTAAACTATATTAATTAATTTATTAGAATTTTTTATTATTCCAATGATGATATTTTGTCAAAAGGCTCATGAAGACAATGATTATGTCCCGCCCTAGTTGAAAACAACATTATAATATAAATGATCCCTTAGATTTATGAACTTATCCCACATTTGGGAGTAAATAATCTTTTTTAGAAAAATAATTATGAATGATCTATTTAATATAGTTAATATATATCAATCATTTATTCCAGGAAAACCATGACATGGAATCCTATTCTCTCACAGTTCCTAATCATGAGATTAATCCATTTAATATCCAAAAATAATACACATAAAATTTTAGTCAATACATTCAACCCACCTTCGAGATTTTTCCACTAAATGGGGAAATCTACTCAAAATGATAGGGCATTGGGCTCTAATATGATTGTATGTCTAATCAGTATTCCACCTCACAAACTCTATGCAGTATTTGGAAGTGTCCAATGATTCTAGGGGATATATTTAATGCGCATATAAATATCATCAATCAATATCAAGGTGAGAAAATCAGGATCCGATAGACTCCCTCACGGAACTCAAGTGGTCACTTTCATCAATTCACAAAATAATTTTGATAGCTATGTGGAGTTCTCATCTATTTATGGATGATATACACATTATCTATTGTATCTTATACCAAATCCATTCCCATGACCACTGACTCTACGTAAAAAGTCAAAAAATGTGGTGAAGTATGAATTCACTCATTCAAAGCCTCAAATTGTTCCATGCTAGTGGTGTAATTGTTTCTATTCTTGTATGTAATGTACAAAAAGGATACAGGATCCTCCTAAATATGGAAAAACTTAACAATAAAGCCCAAAAATTCCATCTAGAACCTTGAGGGAGGACCCAAACTGGCAATTGGACAGGGGTGAAACGATGTGTAATGAGTAACTATGTCCCAAAACCCTATTACAATCTACTTTATAACATAGATGTGAAGAAAGAATCTAAGAAGTGGGGTGACTTGATTTGTGGGTATATGATCACAGAAATGTAATCATATCCTATGGAAAACTGTTGTACTTCACTATTTTCATATGTATCTTATTCTATATCCACCATATAATATATAGGTCTTGAGAAAAACAATCATGAATTTGGTGAATAGCCTTATCATTCTTACAAGTGTGGCATTGAGTACAATACTCTGATACACCCCTCTTCATGCTTGTCTAGAAAATCATACATTAGAGGCCCTTCTATATATCTCCCAAACAAACATGTACCATCAAAGGGTTTATATGGAACTCTCATATGCCATACTTATGAAAAATTAAATGAACCGTAGTTCTTCCTCTAAAAATTATATAATTCCCCCCACCATCAAAATATACATTTGCTATTTTTTCTGTGGATATCATTGTATGTAATGTGTCACAGTTGGTTCTGACACGCTGAGCACCAATGAAATTATGTAAAAGAGGTGGGGATAACAACCATCAACTAAATATATTATGAACTATATTTTTACACTCAGGACAACTAATACAAGGATAACTACTCTAATTACATGGCCAAAAATTGTGAACAATAGCTCCTTTTGAGGGAATCCACCATCGTTTTTCCCTTTTGAGGAGTATAGAAAATAATAAAGTCATAGTGCAAGTAGAACTCAATCCATAAATTCTACCTCATGTTAAAATTATTCTATTGGATGATAAAATTGATACTCCTGTGTTTATATTCATGTATAAATATTTTTCCCATATGGTAGTGTTTCCACATATTTAGGGAGAATACTACATCTACAAACTCGATATCATGGGTTTCAATGTTCTACTCACATGGCCTCAACTAATGTAAACCATAGGAAAAAAATGTCTCCCCCTAAATCTATAAAATAGGAATTTTCATTGATGAATCAAAGAAGACAACATAATAAAAACAATCATATAGCAATATCATTATGAGAGATCTCATTATCCTCTTACTTATCTCCTCAAATCACATTTTAAAACATTTCATGCAAACAGAAGGTTTCACCTTCTATAGTGAAACAATCAAGGGTTCAACCACTCGAGGGAAATCATGTATAAAACTATTATTGTAACTTTACAACCTAGGTAATTTCCAAAAATTAGTAAGACCCCTGGATAGATCAAAAGAATTCACTAAACACACCATTAAAGAGTCCACTACTACTCTATCCTCTAAAATGTGGTGTCCCAGAATTTGGACCACTTGAATACAAATCTAAAAAATTGTGGACATCCTTTAAAACATGTTCTTTTAAAATGTTCCCTTGAATATCCTCAAGGGTCTTGTGTGAACCTCTTCAAATACTAAATACATTAGTACATCATCGATGGGGAAAATCATGAACAAAATTATAATAGCTTGAATGATCCAATTAACAAGTCCCATGTAAACCTATGTGGTGTAATTCATGATCATAAGGGTCACAATATACTCATACTGACTGTAGAGATATATGAATGTTGACTTCATAATATTCTAATTCATTTCTCTCATCTCGTGATAGCATGACCTGAGGTAAATCATGGATAATAATCACACCACTCATAACTATTAAAAGAGGAATTTGATCCTCTTTTATTGATAGTTATTATTCTTGGTCATAAGATTAAATAAATGGTAATAGACACATAATCCCATGATCATGCTCCCCTTCATGCAAAAAAACACTAGCGATTTCCTTGAAGAATCAATGGGTCTCACAAATCCATTATCATTCAAGAACTCAAACTACACCCCCAGCTCTCAAAGAATTGTGGGAGATATTAGATATGATGGTGAATATATTGTTTCCATCCTTAGATGATAGTAAAGTATAAATGTTAGCTTCTAATAGGTTGGAAAACAGGTAAAAACTCATAAAATAGATCATCATACTCCACCACCTCCATAATAAATGGATATCCTAATGACTCAACATCTCCCAGATTAATTATTTCCCAATGTGATTAATCAGCTGAACAATCCTATACCTGAACTCATCATTCTCTTCCATGGTTTACTTTTATCACATAATGGAAAAACTCATTCTATAACTATAAAAAATCCACAACATCCACCTAAAATAGTCATTATGGGTATGAATTTTGGGTATCCCATCGAAATATAAGATGACATCATAATGCCTCATTACTCCTAGAAACATGTCCCATAAAAAATCTATCCTCCAAGTGTCATATCTCCCATTAGTCACATGTTCACAATCTCTGAGTCACCGCATTTCGGTGTATCCGATTTCATGGTCCCATACATGAATCATCTAGAATTTATATGTCTCAAACTAGAGAAGTGTAAAGGATGCAATGGTTCTATAATGACCCGAAATTTTGAATAAATTTTGTTTCCTAACATGGAGTGTTATTTTATTTTATACTCAACAAAACAATTTCATTTAAAATAATGAGTATAATTAAAATAAGATCATTGGGTTTCGACTGTTATATGACTGTCGGTCAATAGGACTGTTGGAAACTAAATGTTGTGATTATTTTCTATAAATATAAGTGATATTGATTAATTAATATAGAAAGAATATTCAATGGCCCCATCCAGTAGTCTCGGGCTGATAGAATCACATCTGATGGATCTCGGGAAAGAGGTAGCACCTTTGGGCTTTGCTCTGGACCAAACCCAACCCAAACATGATCATGTGAAGTAGGAGCGGAATCTCCTTCGCGAGAAGTTAAAGCTAATAGAAATCACTACTCATGAAAATTTGGCTGAGCCTCCACAAGATTCTATCACCCTAACACACCTTACTCTTCAGTATTATGCTTGTGTTATAAGGGGCTATGCAACGATACCGTAACTGCCTTTTGTAATACATTGATCAAAATAAAAATTGTGATTTCTTCTTATGGTGATGTTTGTGAATTTTCAAATGTCCGGATAAATATAGTATGTATATTATTGATGAATTTTGGAAAAATTGTATATTTTAAAATATTTATGTAAACTATAAATAAGTAATGATGTTTAATTATTTTCAAAATATAGTCTTCTGAAATGTGTTCAGTGTGAAATTTTGAATCAAATAAGATCAAATTATTTTTTTGTGAATAGTTAATTATGAATTGTTATTTTATGCTTAAGATTATTAATGTGAATAAATGGATTAGTAATCTAACTTAATGACAGTATTAAAATAATTTTGGCACCTTTATTAATTAATGTGATTCAATAAAATAGGAAAATAACTGTTTCAAAAATTATTGGTTATATATTAGTTTTTTCGGGTGAATAGTGTTTTTATTTAAAAATTAAATTAAATATATTTGGAAAATTATTTTCATAAAATGGAGTTTATTTTTGAAATCAGAGCATCGATATTTGGTTAATGTGATATTTTGGGATTTTTCAGAGAAAGTTGAATTTTCAGTGAATAGTTTAATTACTGTTTTTTGAGTTACGGGTGTTTAATGACAACATTAAGGATGTAATAATTAAGAAATAATTCTGGTCTACTTATTCATAGTAATATAAGTTATGAGGTGACCCAATTGTCTAATACCATGTTAAAATACCAAGGGAAAGCTCATATTTTTTCCCATACCACAGATGAGGTGTCCCTTGGAAATTAATGCTTTGTCCCCTCACTTCTCCTATAAATACCAAGCCTTTACCTCGTTATTTGAATTTCCAAATCCTCACCAACGATTTTATGGTCTCTTTACCTTCCAAGGAGTCCTCTCAAGGTGACTTCAAGTCTTCCAAGGTCCCAACTTTCATGATTTCAAAGTTACTCTCCTAGGTAAGGGATCTTTTCACCCTCCTCTGTTATGTCATGACTTCCTTTATGTTGTGTCTTATATTTCCCATATTTTTATGTTGAGGTTATGTTAAAATATGTTCTAATTAATGTAAATTTTATTTATAATTTTTGAGAGACCCTTTCGGATCTCATAAAATCGTTTTCTGAATTTTTATATGACGGCGTTAAGCTGCTGAATTTCTCGTAAATGAAATCACATCTTCACTTTTCTTTCATGTTTCCTTTTCATGTGGTATGTCATTCAAATATCCATACCATGGTCTTATACAGTACCCATACAATATTATGAAATATTTATTGGTGTTTGACCCTTGTACCATCTCTTTTCAATGTTTTCTAAAATCATGTTATACAGTCATTATGCTGCCGAAATTTCGTCTCAAAATTTATATCTCTTTCTCTCAGGAAATTCCCTTGTTTATTTATGTGAATACCCGGAACTATTTCATTACTATGTATGTTCATAAATATATAAATATGATATGTTTGATTTTGTAATTGAAATACATATAACCCTCAGTCCCTTTCTAGGTGTTATAAATGATATAATGATCTTATTTTTAAGTGCTTTTAAAACGCCACGATTTTGAAATGAAACCCATTTATTTTATTCTCTATGGGTTATTTATGAAATGTTTGATTATGATCTAAATCTCTCACATGTAAGTAATGACATATTAAGGGTGTTCCCTGATAGGGATTCAATTCATTGGGTATCAATTTAATCTTTAGTAATGACAAGTTTCACGTTAAGTTGGTTAATAAACTTGGTATTTTTTATGACACCTTTGGGATGGACCTTGGTGATATGTTCATGATTGTATAAATGAAATGTTGTAGCCACATATTCAATTTATGTTCCATGTTCTTTACTTTATGATATTCCTATTCTTCCATTGCTCATTTCACCTTGTTTTTATTGATATCACAAGTACTTTGACTCCCTTGTTTTCCCTTACTGGGCCTTTGGGTCATCCATTCATTTGATGTATATCTCCAGGATATGAGATCTAGAAAATATACATAGGATGAACCTATGATGAATCCTTAGAAGTGTTTTAGATGAATTTTTTATGTTTTTTTCATGTATTATGTTCCTGATTTCTAAGACACTAGACTTTAAATACTCTCTTTATGTAAAATGTAATGAAAAGTTATGTATTAAAAAGGCGGCATTCTATAGTTGGTATCAAAGGATAGTTTAGTTATTTATTGAAATTAGGCTATGAAAACTTTAGGAATACCATATAGAAAAGTTTAAATATAGGAAACCTTCCTAGTATTTTGATGATTATAGAGTTAGTGGTTTATCAAAAAAATACATCCATGTCTCGATACGAGCTGGTAGAGGTGGCTCTGGCACATATGTACATAGGGGTAAAACCCGAAAACACCGGTTTGAACAAGACTCGATTGAGAACTGGTACATGAAAATGGGACATGATTCACTTTTGGTTACGACACTCTTGGGGGATATATTTGGTTAATCTCATGATTATTATGAATCATTATGAAGGAATTATAGAAAAATGTAATTATCTAAGCATTAAGTTTTAAGACATGAAATCATTTTTAGTTAAAAAAATTTGTGAATGAAATATGTTTCTCAAGATAGATTTATTCTTTTATAAAATTCCCACACCATTTAGGAATACGTTCACATATTTCTTGAGGAGTTACCCAGACTTCCCCCAGAAAGAGATGTAGAGTTCACCATTGAACATGTACTTGGATCTCATTCAATGTCAACAAACACCTATAAAATGGAAAATGTGGAGCTAGAGTAATTAAAGAAACAACTCTATGATATTTTTAAGAATGGGTTTATCTGACCTAGTGTGTCTCCTTGGGGAGAACCAGCTTTCTTTGTGAAAAACAAGGATGGATGGATGCAACTATGTAGTGAATATAGAGAACTAAATGGGATCACAGTGAAGAACAAATATAAACATCCAAGAATTGATGACTTATTTGACAAACTTCTTGGTGCTCAATACTCCACTAAGATTGATCTTTGTTCTGGTTATCATCAATTTAGGATGAAGAATGATGATATTCCAAAAACTTCCTTTCAATCAAGATATAGGCATTCTTTGTTTTTTGTTATGACCTTCATACTGACTAATTCACCTTTTATTTTTAGGGATCATGAATAAGTTGATTTTGGAAACATATGTTTTATCAAATGGATATCCTTTATATAGGAAAAAGATTTTGTGGTTAAATGATAAAGGTTATTTTGGATGATGTTTTCTCGTTTGGAGTACTATAAGCCTAGGGGAAATAAAATACTATAGGATTTAAATTGAGGAGGAATAGTTCAATATTTTTTTTAAGAATTTATGTATTTATTGTGTATATATGGTGATATGGGTTATTTATAGAAAATGATGAACCTAGTATAGAGAATATGAAAATAGGTTAATTACACATTAGTATTAGACTTTAATAGTAGTTGATGTTATTTGGAGATAAATGTTAAGATTTATTGGGGAAGACTATGTGATTAAATCCTTCTGTGTTTTGGGTTCCAATCATAGTTTGGATTGTTCTGAAGATTTTGAAGGATGGTTGTGTATTGAATGGTCTTTCTGGAACATTGGGTACTTTTGTTGAATTTTTGGAATTAATAGTCATATTTCTTTTTATAAAAGATTATCCTTTTGGGGGATTATATGATCTTGTACTAACCTTTTTAGTTTTAGTAGATGACTAAAGACAAGGAAAAAATATTGTTATTCTTTTTTGGATTATGTGATTCTCAAGGAGACGATTCTTGTGATTTTGATGAGACCATGCATTTTTTAATGCACATTTTTTGGAAAATGATTAGCCTTGGTGGAATCTTATTAATGGATGAAACTCTACGTGAAGGTAAGTATATTTCCTTATGTTTTTATTCTATGTAGTAAATGGATTCCTCAAAATTATGAAATGGAACTTAAAACAAAAATGTTGTTGGTTTACATTTCCTACTGGGTAATCAATGACCATTTGACACATCTAAAGTTTGTTATCCTCTTGTGGAATATTTTCTCATAATCATGTTTTCTATCACTCTCCATCAGAACATGACCCTTTGTTTTCTCTTTCATATCCATGTTTTCCTACATAGAATCCTAGTATGGGTTAACTCGGGTGACCTTTGTACTTCCCTTCCAATATTTTAATGTAATAGTTTTACTGACTCTTTTTCCAATGTGGGACTTTCAACGAAATTTCAAAGTCCAATTTTAAAATTACAAGGACGCTATTTCATAAGAAGGGATGATTGTAACGACCTGAAATTTTGAATAATTTTTCCCTAAATTTGTGTGTTATTTTATATTATAATAAAAAACACTATTTCATTTAATAAAATGAGTACACTTAAAATAATACCATTGGGTTTCAACTATTATATGATCGTTGGTCAATATGACTATGGGAAACTAAATGTTTCGATTATTGTCTATAAATACAAGTGATCTGGAATAATTAATATAGAAAGAATATTCGATGGCCCCATCCAGTAGTCTCGGGCCAATCAATGTCTATCTAACCAAGCTAGGGAAGGAGGTAGCACCTTTGGGCTTTGTTCTGGACCAAACACAAGAAGAACATCATCGTGTGAATCTGGAACAGAATAGCCTTCACGAGAAGTTCAAGATGATAGAAATAACTACTCGAGAAATGTTGGTCGAGCCACCCCATGATTCTATCACCCTAACACACCTTACTCTTAGGTCCTATGCTGCTGTTATAAGGGTTATGCAACGAGACCTTAACTTCCTTGTGTAATACTCTGATTTAAATACAAATTGTGATTTCTTCTTATGGTGAAGTCTGTGAATTTTCAAATGTTAGAATAAATATATAATGATTATTATTGATGAATTTTGGAAAAAGAGGATATTTTAAAATATTCATGTAAACAGTAATTAATTAATGATGTGTAATTATTTTCAAAAAATAGTCTTCTAGAAATGTGTTAAGTATGAAATTTAGAATATAATAAGATGAACTTATTTTTTGTGAATAGTAAATTATGAATAGTGATTTTACGTTTATGAATAGTAATGTGACCAATTGGATTAGTAATCTCACTTCAAGAATGTATTAATATAATTTAGGTACCCTGAATATGTAATGTGATTCAATAAAATAGGCAAATAATTGTTTCAAAAATTATTGGTTAAGTATTTGTTTTTCCAGGGGAATAGTGTTTTTATTTAATAATTAAATTAAATATATTTATAAAAATATTTTCATTAAATGGAGTTCATTTTTGAAATCGGAGAATCGATATTTGGTGAAGGTGAAATTTTGGGATTGTTCTCAGAAAGTTGATTTTTCGGTGAAAAGTGAAATTACAATTTTTTAGATTTGGGTGTCTAATGACATCATTAAGGATGTAATAATTATGAAATAATTTTGGTCGACTTATGAATAGTAATATAAGTTATGAGGTGTCCCAAGTGGCCAATACCATGGGAAAATACCATGGGTCAGCCCATGGTTTTTCCAATACCACTGATGATGTGTCGCGTGGAAATTAATGCTATGTCCCCTCAATTCTCTTATAAATACCATACAATTCCCTCATTATTTTCATTCCAAAATCCTCCCCAACGATGTTCTGGTCTCATTACCTCCCAAGGTGTCCTCCCAAGGTTCCTTCAAGCCTTCCAAGGTATCGACCTTCAGGCTTTCAAAGTTACTATTCAAGGTAAGGGATCCTTTCACCCTCCTCTTTTATGTTCGGACTTCCTTTATGTTGTGTCTTATATTTACCAACTCTATATTTTGAGGATATGTTCATATATGTTCTAATTACTATCCATTTCATGTCTAATTGTTGATAGGCCCTGTCTAATCACATAATTTTGTTTTATAAATTTTTTTTGTGATGCCATTAGGCTGCCGAATTTCTCATAAAAGAAATAATATCTTCTCTTTTCTTTCATGTTCTCTTTTAATGTGGTATGTAATTAAAATATCCATACCATGATATTATTCAGTAACCATACTGTATTATGAATTATTTATGAGTGGGTGACCCTTGTCCCCTCTCTTTTCAATGTTTTTTATAACCATGTTATATAACTGTTATGCTGTAGAAATTTCATCTCAAAATTTCTATCTCTTTCTCTCAAGAAATTCCCATTTTTATTTATGTGAATAACCAAACCTATTTCTTTTCTATGGGTTTTTAAATATATATAATGATAATATATTTGATTCTGTAATTTATATACACATAACCCTCACTCTCGTTCAATGGGTTATAAATGATATAATGATCTTATTTTTATGAGCTTTCAAAACGTCGTGATTTTGAAATGAAACCCATTTCTTTTATTCTATATTGGTTATTTATGGAATGTTTGATTATGATCTATGTGTATCACTTGTAATTAACGACATATTAAGGGTTCACCCAGATAGCGCTCTAATGCATTGGGTAAAAATTTAATTTCTAGAGATGACAATATTCACGATACCTTGGTGAATAACCTTGGTATTTTTTATGACACATTAGGGATGTACATTGGTGATATGTTCATGAATGTATAAATTAAATGTTGTAGCCACATATTCAGGTTATGTTCCAAGTTCTTTTCTTTATTATTTTCATGTTCATCCATTTCTCATGTATCCATGTTGTTATTGATATCACAAGTACATTGACTCCCTTGTTTACCCTTACTGGGCCTTCTTCTCACCCTTTCCTTTGATGTTTGTCTCTAGTATATAAGATTCAGTGAATGTAAATAGGTTGAACCTATGATGAAGCCTTAAAATTGGTTTATAAGAATGTCTTATATTGTTACAATGTATTATGATCATGATTTTGAAGACATTAGATTTTAAAGATCCGTTGAATGTAAAATGTAATGAAATGTTATGTATTAACAATTCAGGATGCTATAGGCTCACACCTATGTCTATAAATTCTGAAGACAATTTATAAAAGATTCATATCATAGATTTTCTCATTTATTAAGCATTTGCGTCATATGTCTCTATAGCATAAAGTTGGCATCGTCCCTATCAACCGTTACCATATGTCTTGCATGACCAACTTGGGGGTTGTGGTAGTGATAGATCGATCCTTTAACCACCTATAACTTCCCTTTCAGTCCATATTCACAACAATTCCCTGAATAATATCCCTCTCCCAAATCTGCATCCTTCTTAGGGGTCCCTCAATCATGTCATGATCTGCTATATGGACGGTCATACCATCCTGTTCCAGATGCCCCGAACTATTTCATAAGAAACACCAACTATCCCACAATTGATTTTAGCTTCCATAAGAGCTTTCATAGCTGAAGTTGTGTCTGGGAATTTCATTCGGAAATATATATCATTCTTGGATCCCTCTTATTATCATTGGATTCCTGATGT
The DNA here is from genome assembly GCA_963277665.1 of Viscum album. Taxonomy (NCBI): domain Eukaryota; kingdom Viridiplantae; phylum Streptophyta; class Magnoliopsida; order Santalales; family Viscaceae; genus Viscum; species Viscum album. The sequence continues at coordinate 42,491,912 of OY728123.1, forward strand.
CAATATATCTTCTATTTGGTTCCCACTACTAATGTCCTCATTTTTTGATTTCTAGGAAATAAATATATCCACTACCATTGGTCAATCAAGTATACTAGTGTAGGTGGGAATGAAAATGGACACCATTGAAACCTTTGTGTCCAAACATACTCACTTCACAATGGCCTGAGCACTAAAAAACTGATCACTCATTATATACAATGAGTAACATGATAGAACCGTAAATATTAATGAGTAATCTATCGTTGTTAAACACCCCAACTAAAATATGCAAAGACGATGAATTCATACATGTCAAAACATAAAAAGAGGGAACACCTCTCTAAATATGTGTTCACAGTCTCACCATGAGAGTGAGGTGTCATCGTGTAACATAGTCACTATGCTCCACCATCACCCAGTAAATTCCTGATGTATTGTTATCATGAGGAATAACACATGATCTAAATGCGTGTACCTAGGGTGGAAATCTTGAGTGGCCATATTTACAATGACCTTTGCTACCTAAGGGTCTAGATCACAATGATACAAAGGAGTTCACGACTGTTGAAAGTCATCCAATGCACTCATACTACATGCATCATTAGCTGGTACTTCCAGTACTAGCTACACTTGATGGCATGTATTATAACTAGTAAACAACCATATGTTGGTGTCTCTATTTTTGGGCCATGTACTGATGCCTCATCACTAGGAACATCATCCTTGTGATTACATAGTGGAATCATGGATTTATATGTTCGTGGAGGAATTACGAATTAATGTTTTTTTAACAATGTAAAAATATTATATCTTGAGATCTAACACAACAATGGAATGTAAAATAGAACCCATTAACATATGATTCATGTAAAAATGTTTTCCATACAACCAATTTTTATAGGATCCGAGTAAAAATGCATGTGATTAGTGTCCTGGTGTTTGGATACATCAGCCTCCACACTATCACTTGATTCCACATCTAAAAAGGCATATTCAAAAAACTAAACACTCTTTTTACAAAACAATCACAAAAAATCCCATCATAACATATAGCCACATATCATACAACTCTTTCATGACCCCTGTCATGTGGGCATGACCGATGACATCCACAAGCTAGCCTCTAATAGGCTATGGGCTGATGAATAGAACTAAGTAGTTATATCCAACATATTAAAGGCATTCACATAAAGTACAATTACACATTCACATAACTCTAATCCCAAAAAATTATGGAATATAAAATAACCAAACTCAATGCATGCATACATCTACGATCCTACAATAGTGTATAATAGTACATTACTGAATGTGAAAAAATGAGACAAATACATTCCCATACAATGAATATAAATAATCTAACCAACTCTAAAGGGAAGGACTACAAGAAAATGAAATCACCCAGTAAATACCTTAGTTTTTTTGGGTCCAACTATGCTATATAGACTCCCTATCCTCTGAAGCAATCATAAAATTAGTCACTATTTTTTTTAATACATGACTTGTGTAGCCAAGACCATGCGAGGGAATGCATAAAATTTTTTAGAAGAATTCCCCGAAAGCACTAAACATGATGAATAAATTATATAGAAATCTATAAAATATATAAAAATTGATATATAACAAAAACACCCATGTATACTGAGGTAATATACCATTCCACCATGAGGTCATAAACAACTGATATCCATTGGATTATGTTTGAAGAAACAATAATTATAATAGAATACATGGTATAAGATATTTTTTAATCATAGAATCACCAATGTGGTCTAGATCATTGGGCCCCACCAATGAAATATCTTTATCCTCAGAACACCCAGATACTCAGCTTGGGGGTCACACTCTAAGCTATTGGAGGACACTAAGAACCCAATCAGTATCAACAAGATATGTACGTGATTATATATTAATGATACCACTAATACTAGAAATTATTTCTCCTATATGGTAGATCAATCCCCTACATGGGGAGTTCATGTTGATTTCTAAAACGACAGCTACAAAACTAAGAATATTGTGGATAAATCTATGATGTTATAAAGGGACACAAAAAATATATCTAGAAGTTTCCCTCTAGAAGGGATCACAATCCTATGATGTGTATTTGACAACAAATTTTACCCACAAGGGAGTGGATGAAGGGAAAATTGTTAACCATGTCAAGAAAAAACATTGGAATCAATGTTCTACAATCATTCGTGAAGGGGTTCAGTACACGAACATTCCATGGGGAACATAGTGTGTTCACCTATCCCCAATACTACCCATCTGTTAAACCCTCACACATCATGTAAGACCCAAAATACATGATATATAGAAGAAATACAATGAGTTTAGAGACACAGACACCCCTTCCATGTTTCATGGTCGTTTCCATGTACTAGTCTCTACATGTACTAACCCTTTGGGAGGTGGTCATGTCCATGTATGAGTACACAATGTGCCATTAGCCGTGTAATCCGAAATTTGTATGCGTACACTCTATGTTATAGAAAAAATCATCATGGATATGTCACAATATCAGAGACCATGTAATGTAGTGTCTAATATTTTTCTCACCGAAGAACCCTAGAGCCTCATACGAGATCCCATACGACATGCATCTCTAGGTTAACCGCTACATAACCCAGAAATTCCAAGATCAATGAAGAACACTACCACATCCTCCTAGACATCGTCAGAACTTCCACCATAATTGTAACAAGTATATTAGGGGTATTACGAGCATGTACCTCTTCACCAGATAGAATCCGAGCATTGAATTTTTACAAGAAACCATCTTATTGTTCTATTCTTCAGAGAACATCAAAACATTGAATAACGAGAATCAAATCCTCACTTTTATCCTCCAATGATCCTCATATGCTCTCTTCACTTCCAAAACCACAAATTACTTCACTATTCCATCCAACTGTATTGATCCATTTCATCAATTAATGATCATGAAATTATTATATGCTAGGTACTGATCAATCATTTGGATAAATAAAATACCAATTATGATCAAATGAAGGAATAGGGTAGAATCCATAAACCACACACTGTGAGGAATGACAAATGTAAATTCATTGTTTGGAAAAGACACATTTTTATAAAATAGGAAAAAAAGATATGTATAAATCAAAACAGACAAAAATGAAATTCCATCAGCTTAATTCCACCAAATATGCACATACCAATTATAGTCATGGAATTGATTGTCATTAATATCATATAATGTAATGGGATTGAAAACATAGTATCAAACAAACTACAAAGATTTTGTATAGATCATTGACAATGAAATGTTCATAATTTTCATTGTTGTTGAGATTTATGATCTCCACTGGCACGAACATCCAAGATCTGGTCCTGATCCATGGTCATTATAAATAAAATATATCAATAAGATGATGGGTTTCTATAGATTAGTGTAAAACCATGTGAAAAAACATATAACCATGCACATATAGGATAAATCAATCAATGTGTAACAATAATAATAATAAAATATATAAATTTATTTTATTTTATTTATTTATGCATGTGATGATATTTTCTCCAAATACATGCACCAACAAGGAAAATATCATTCATATGGTAAAAATGCATTATAAACTGAACATTTCCCCCATTTTGCTGATATAGGCCACTATTCGAGGTTAATTACAATTTATTAGGAAATCTGTAGACACATTAAATTTAATATATGTAATATATTTTAAATATTAATTATGGGAACATTGGGCATTAGAATGACTTGAATTCTCACTAGAAGGTCTTGGACGTAATCCATGTGTTATCAAAAAATATTACACAGAAAATCTAAGTCATTATATTCCAATATTATTGATTATGAAATCATGATTATAGTTGGACTGTTTCATTTCCATGTTGGGAAATTTAATATTAAATTGAATGAATGATTTTATTCATAGGTTATTTTGAGCCCCATCATGGATATCTTTAGAAACATATGAATTATGAAATTGGGAATTTATCGAATCCCATGGGTATGCCAACACACATGAAATGACGATTTCTTAATTGAAAAATACGAATAATGGGCTAAGGTAACTGAAGAAAATACTTTTTTCATAGTTGGTAATAGGATCTAAAGGTGTGATTTTCATAATTTTGATAAGTGAATGATACATGAAAACATTTTATAAATGGATTAATGGTTAATTTATTATGTTATTTATGATAGTTACATTAAATAACAATTGGTGTGATTGATAAATGAAAAATTTCACAATGATGTGAATGATTTATATGAATGATAATTATATTTATCCTTGATTCATATATTGTTATAAATACAATTGATCAATGAGGTTTGGGTTAGGGACTAAACCTCTCAATACCCATGGGGATTATGAATAATGCTTTATACCCCGAATGAAATCTTCTAAACAATGATGTGTGGGTCAGGGACTGATTCTCCAAATACCCATGGGGTTCCAGAATAATAAAATATGCCCCTGACATGTTTCCATTCGAAAATTGATCCATGTTTGAAAGTTATATTTACATGGAATGATAATCCATTGTTTCATAATGGAAATTATAATTAAATCAACAATGATATTCCAAGAAGGAATAAAGCATTGTATTCATATTTTGTCTATTTCAGACATGAGAATAGGCTAAATATATTATGATGTAGTTGATTGTTGAATAGTAAATGTGAAACATATTTACATATTTAATTTTATAATTAATGTTTTTACATATGCATACACTGTTTCAGTTTCAGTATTTCATTAGGTTCCATTGGAAGTGGCATTCGTTGTTATACACACACCCTACATGGGATGCCTGATTGGTACCCAAATTGACATAATGTTTACCTAATATGATATTGTCAAGAGCCATATGTTAGATAGATGACATGGGAATTAGGATAGAGCATGGATGAGAGGTTCGGACATGATGTAAGGATCCACATGATAGTTTTTATCATTTAATTATATCATCAATTCAGTAGACACATAAAACTTGTACAACATGACATATTTACTTCTTAATCATATGGTAATTTTTTTTATTTTGGATTTATTAACATTTTTTGTGTTTATTATTATTTATTGTAGTGCGATGGACAAGATTCATATTGATTTTTAATATTTAATTTTTATGATTATGTGGGTATAGTATCTCCTTGTTATATATCATAACTTCAATAATAGTCAACATCCTCTAGTATATCGGAGGCATGCCTGATGTTTCATAATGAATATGCTTAGCGAACTATTATATTGCACTCATGTTGGGATGTTATAGATGGAATATCATATATAGGTTATGATACCCCACTCAAAGCCCTGATATAACATCTAGGATTTAGGAATTGAAAAGTAGGAATTATAATCCATTTAATGATATATTTATTTTCATTACATATAAAAAGTGATTATTGTGAATTTTGTCCCAATACATCATGAATTTATAGTATATACAACGTGTATTGTATATAATGATGTTTGAATATGAGATGAAATATTCCCCAAGATTTTAATTTTTTTATAAATTATATCTGGTGAATTCATTATCGTTGGGATCATAGAAACTAGAAAAAACAGTGGATTTTAATGATGTTATTCACGAATTGGAATGATTTTTATATGATTATGAAGTGTAAGTATATTTTTTACCATTTTTAATCAGTTTTTTTGTTTTACATTCTCCATGATAGGCTTGCGACATATTTGGATTTTATTATAATGCCTGAGATGTTAACAAGAGAATACAATTTTCTATGCTGGAACAATAATGAGAATTATTTGATATAATTCCATTTTATATTGGTACATCAAAATTTTAAGGGATACTAGTTAATGATTGAATCACATGCTTCAAAATAGGTGTCATGACAAGGATGGGATATGTTATTTTATGATATCTAAAAGAATTCTTTTTTCCCATGCATAAAAGTTTCATATTAGGGTTCAACACTTCATTCCTCATTTTCCAATTGATCAATGTGGAACATCAATGAACATATGGTTTAAATATTATAATAACTATTACATTTTAGATGTCAGATAATCATATGATATAATTAATCATAGATTTTCGTTGGGCCATGGTGTTCAGGATGTATTATGTTTTGTTCATGATTAGATTATAAAGGATTCACTTTGTTTTAGCATTCGAGAAACTCTATTTATGTTCGTGTTGCGTAGGATGTACATTCATGAGATAGTTCATCTCTATTGAGTTGTTATGTGGGTTATTTCGGATCAAGATTCATAGTTTTAATAATTTTTTAAAATTTTCCTTCAGAACGTGATGGTGTCATAGATGAATATTAGTATGGAATATCGCCATCAAATAAGAATAAAGTTTTAGAAGATGATCCTGATTATAGATGATATTCTAAATGGAGTGGTTCTTTGACATTGTTTTTAAAATGGATGACTATATGGATTTGGAATAGATTTCATATCATAATATTTTTCAGATATGAAATTAGATAAATCCTTCCAAGTCTCATTACGATTGAACATATTGATCATTATTATAATTATAAGAATCTTGGGACTCAGCATTTATAGTGTAAAATTTATTTCATTAATCCTATGAGATGGTGTAGTTAATAAATAAGAATTTGGTGTATTCTAGGAGTATAAAAAATTCTTATAAAAAAATTTTATGATGGAAATTAAATTCTATAATTGGAATTATTTTTTATTGTGGCCACAACATAAATTGGGGAATTGATGATTGTAGAGGCAAGTAATATATGCCAAAATGGTTTCTAAGAACATTTTAGACAGTTTAACAAATTTGTATGGTGTATTAATGATTTATTATCCATCCAAAAATTCATGTTCTGCATGATTTTTTCTAGGTTTTCAATATAAATATACTATACTGATCATTCACATGTGTGTAATATAGAAGACATTTAATTATAGGTAGATGAATCATTAAAAACAAATCTAGTTCAAATTGTAGATTAGTTGAAATTTTTAATTGGTGGGAATACACTACCTCTTGTTTTTGTTTTATGGATTTACAGAAAACTCAAAAGAAAAATAGAGAAGTAGAAATAGGATTTTATGGGATTAGTAGCCCAAGTGGATTGATCATGACATCTCAAGACACTTATCTAGTAATTGAATTCCATAGAGTGATATAATATAATTTCATTTGAAATTACATGGGTAGTAGTACCTTGTTTTTATATTGTCTATATATGTAATTTTGAGTTAAATTTAATTTGGGGGAATTCATGGGTTTCTTCTTGAAAACTTTAGAGAATCATTGATTCTTTTATTAGGGAGCATTGTGATGAAATAGTATGTGGTTCCCCATAGCTGATAGGGATGCTCTTAATAGAAGAGAAATGAATTGTACATTGTTGGACCACGATTATACTTAAATATAAAACATTCCCTAGGTAACCCTATACTTCATAATATATGAAAATAAATGTTTGGTAAATGTTAACAAATCATCGTGAAAACCCATAAGGGATAACTAATGAGTTAGTGATCTATGAATGATTAGTGAAATGTTCAGAAACACTTATGACCAAACCATGTGAGTTGTATTAAATAGCCGATGAATTATTAGATTGATAGGAAATCTCCCAAAACCCAATAATTATTCCTCGAACACAAAGGGATCTCAAAATATTGGACACTTTAGGTTGATCACGATGGATTCCTCCCCTAATGAGGGAAATTTCATTTGATCGTGTGAATTCGATCATTTTTATTTTGAGGATATATATTTTATTCAATATATGATTCTTATAAATTCCACATCATCAACCTTATCCTTAATGGAGACCATATATCCAGTACATAATGGGGTTGTGTTGAAATTATAAAATGATCTATCATGACAATTATTGATTTTCAAGGAAAATAATAGTTAATTATTGTTTGTTTTTTTCATTCTAATGTTCATGTGTGTTTTTTAGTTACATTGGATTTTATTAGGATCATTATTATGTGAGACTGATTTAGATGGTGAACCATGATGGTAGGATACCATAGGAAAATGCTGAATGTTCATTACAATGTAACTATAACTATATAAATTGTTTTGTTAAAAAATACATGTGTGTGTGTAAATAGACTAGGAAACATCTATTTATGTGATTTTTTCTATTTTTTTTTTGTTTCCTATAGATCCTCTCTTGGTATTAAATTATATTTCATGTTTTTTTCCAAATAATATTATTTTAATGTCTTTTTTTTCGGTGTGTTTTCTATATTCCATGAGACCTCCCATGATATGAAATGATTTGTAAATGGTAATACATCAAATGATTCATTAATTTGACATAATTATATATATAATTGGGTATTCCCCATAAAAATTGTTAATCTGATGTCAATGAGATATGAAGACCCTTTAATAATTGGCTAATCATTTAGAATGCTCGAAATGTGTTAGGTTACAAGTGATGATTATGTTAGGGTAGGGAATGAATGTTGTAAGGGAATGAAAACATTTAGGCCTATCTTGAGTGTGGTATATAGACATTGTAGTTCGAATTATGTCTTAATATGAAATTCATAGAAACTAGACATAAAATATCCTTTGATATGTAGCCAAGGAAGGATGGTTCGAGATTCATGGAAGCCTAGTTTACACATGATGTCCCAAAATGTGATTCTATACTTTGTATTTAATTAATATTAATTTAAAAAACATATATATAATTGAAGCACTAATAATAAGGATTAATTTCTAGTGTTCAACTACAATTATAAAAAAAATTTATATGAGAGTCTTTTGGTGTATATGTAGACATCAGGGTTACGATCCAGTCAAGTGAGAGTTCTCTGTTTCATGTGGCTGAGCTGGAAGAAGATATATGGTTGGTGTTATGATAGAAATTGTGTTCCTTGTTATTAAATAAATTTTTATCATCGAACTATTTTTTATTTACCACTTGACTTATTGTTTGTTAGTAGTTTGTGTTACTACACTGTCATTTTGGTTTATAGTGGTTTGGCTCCATTTTATTTCATTATAGATATCTCATATTTGTTTCGTCCCTATATATATAATTTGTCTTGACATCTATACATGGTTAAGAGTCTCCCCATTTACTAATTGCTAGTCGAAAACATATTAAATACGTTAGTGACTTATATCTGATCATGAGAAATTATAGTTTATGCTAGATGTGAACAAGTTCATATAACCCCATGGGTTTTCTAAAACACCTTTTTCTACTCCATAGAACACCACAAAAAAATTACCCTCCATGGACACTTATATGAGTAATGACATACCATATATGAATACAGATTTCCTTCCAATTATTTTTTGTCCTCAATCACACACACTATATATTTCATTTAAGGTCAACAATCATGAGACTACTCTAAGACCGAAATTCATAATTGTAGAGTTATAATTAAGTAGGATGTTTAAAATAATTGTTAATATTTCTTATTTGGAAAGTAATAATAAGGAATTCAATTCTCAAGTTGTTTTTAGTATTTTAAAATCCACACATTTAATGAATAATAACAACATTTTAATCCACAAGACTCAATCCCATACAGTTTCACTACACATTTGTATAATTATTGGATATTATTCGATTTTGTATCACCGTGTCCCGAATCACCTAGAGTAGTCTAGACTGTCAAATGTCCCAATGCATACCTTCCCATAATTAATAGAATTTTGACTAGTATAACGAGCCAAAATTAAAACATTGTAACATATATCTCTTTGTAAAAATATCCAACCATATTATATAAAAGATAATTAAATAACAATAATATGGGATCTATACATTGTAAAAAAATAATATAAAAACATTTTTAGGAATATATTTTCAATGATAACCAAACAAACAAAACATTTTATGCCATGTAAAACAATAATATTGAATATAAGTAAATACTACAAAACCACTAACAAATTTTCGTCCATAATTCAACACATCTACCATACTCATATATCTCATCCACTCAATATATTGACATTTACCATGAATGTATACCAAAATAAAAGGTATATATGTTCACATTGAAAACTACATTTAGAGTGAATAAAAACCCAAAATGGAACCACCTATTTCAAAATAAAATAACTGAAAAATTTATTTAAAAGTTTTTGAAATTTCATAAATGTTAAAATATAAGTAAACAATCACATGTATTTTATTCAAGAATTCACTACGAATCCATGAATCCTAGATTTATTTCCAATATATCAATGCTATATGAGATGTTATTTCTAGAGTCCATGAATCTTAAAATGAACCATAATAACAATGTTGGACATGATACAATCTACAAGGAAATCATGTCTCAGTTCAGGCAATAACAGTTTTGTACCCCACCAAATATCTCAATTTAGTTAACAAGCCAACATTCTTGGCTACCAATCGTAGTTCTGAACTCTTTAAAATCATTCATTGGCATCTATCATTGAATATCCCACCAAAATAATCATGCATAACATCACATGTGATTCCCAATCTGATGATATAACTTATTAATGATGGTCCACCAATTAAATGATTCTAGATAGTAAAAGACTATAGACCATAGTCATACATACTCACATGCGCACACATATATTAATTTACACACAATCCCAAAAAAATAATTCCATGAACAATAAAATTGGAAAATAATTTCTTATTAAGAGAATAATATTTGGAAACACATACACATGCATGTCATATTAATAGATGGATAACACGACACATGTACATGCACAACTATATCATACAAATGGAGGTCTCATGGGGAACACACAAATGTAAAAGCATATAATTGAAATATTGTTTTCATTGTCAATACACCCATAGGAACAAGATTATTATATAATATATTATTATAAAATTTATTTTATATAGTAAGAACATCATATATTAATCCATCAAAAGGAAAGATTCATAGTTCATCACTGGAATCATTCTCACACACTGATGATCCATAGTGAGATCCAACATATCAAACAGATCAAGATGTAGACAATAATTATCATCATAAAAACTAGATTTACACCTTTTGTTAGATAAATATTATAATATTAATTCATTATATAATTTCCAAATTACTAAACACGATGATTATAGTATAGATATGGGATCTTCATGAAGGAGAAGAATGAAGATATAGAAGGAAAATTAATATTGAATGAAAAAATGATTAATAGACTTGGAATCCATAGTATTGAAATATCAATATATAATACATTTTTTATTTAAAGGGTTGGAATGTATAATAAATAGACACTATAATACAAATTTTTGAGATCCTATTGTGTAACAGGATTAGTGTGGTTTTTTTCCATTTTGTGTCAAAATACTATTTTTTATATCTCTAAATACAGCTCAAATAGTTAGGATGTTCGATTTACTAATATGTGAGACAATAATGTGAGGATTAATACCACTTCCAAAAACCCATATGATGTTTATATAGGTAATGGTAAATTGTGTATCAAATAATCATTGACTTCTATTCTAAATTAAAATGTTGATTGTGGTTTGTTTCATGATGAGATCTAATTATTTGAAAACTGTTGACCACACACTAATCCTATCAAACACCACATACAATTACTCGTGGAAGAGAAATTTCATCCATTAAAATAAATCCCAATTAAAGGATTGTAAATCCATCCAAAACACAATAAATCGGTATAACACATCCCTAAAATAAATCATAACTCAATAAAAAATTTAACAAATGGTTAAAAATAAGAAAACTCTTGGGATGGTTAAAGATGCGGTAAAACATATTTATTGAAATAATAGTGAAATTTTTGGAAGGACTAGAGAATTTTTTTTGTTAAATATATTTCATGTTTAGTTCTGTAGGAATGTAAATTACTTTATCCCCTTTTTATGTGAAAACAATTTCACATTTGTAATGACCATTTACCTTTCCATAGAGGCATGCAAATTTTCAAGTTTTAATGGAAAGAAATATTGTAATTAATGAATTATGCAGTCGAGATAATGTCAGTAAATCCTATACAACTCATATGAATGCATTTTTCGAACATTATTCAATACTTTTAAAATATTGTTTTTTCATTTTATAATTTTTTTTTCATAAAAATCAAGTTTATACCTGGATGATTATATTTTAAAAAATTTATAACATAACCTCTCTAATTTGTTTCTTGTAATGAATTTTAAATTAATGTATATATAGTATCTATCTACATATAAAAACAATAAATTTAATTTTTAATGAAATTGAAAGAATATTTTATAGAATAATATTATTTTTACTATTAAGTGTTCTAAATATTATTTATTATAGATTAATAAATAAATGAGACTTAATATATTTATATGTATATATTTAGAAATTATATTTGATTAATTTACGAGAAGAGACTAATTTATTTTATTATATAAAAAATTATAAATTTTTAATAATATAATGTTTGGAAAATAACCATATCCCTATTATTGTGGGAATAAACATTAAAAATATTTATCAATAGTTAATGGAATAAAACAATAATGAAATTACTATATAAAATGAAATGTTTTAAGTAAATTATAAATCCATTTTTTATAATTTTTTTTGTACATCATAAAAAGTAATTTTTAATATAAGAGAATGAAAATAATTTTGAGACTACAATATTAATTATAATTTTAAAAGAAAATTATCAAGTGTTTTATTGTTTTATTAATGATTTGTTTTAATTTATAAATTCTAATTTATATTATAATTTTTTTAATGTAATAATTAAATATATATAATACGATAAAAATAATGATATTAGAAAATTTGTTATTTTTTCAATATACCCATTTTTTTTTAAACTATATTGTATTCACCCAATTAATGTTTTTTCACAATTAATATGAAAATAAGTATCATTTTAAAAAATTAAATATGTTAATATAAAAATTTATTATTCTAATGAAGATATGATGTATAAAAGAACACTCATTTTGTTAAGAATACATTTTTAAAAGATTATGTGTTCTAAATCTTATTTTCTATTCATTTAAAATCAATTAATATATTTCAATTTGAATGTGTTTTTATTATTTATAAATATTAATAATAATATTCATTAAATATGTTATGATCTTTTTTATTTTAGTTTAGCATGTGAAAAAATATATAAAAATTAATTGTTTTGAAAAATATATATTCGAAAATATCAGGTCATGAAACTCAGACCATAAGATGTTTTCCTAATTCGCCCATTTATATAATGTACTTCAATAGAATGTTAAAATAATTATAGTACGTACTAATCACTATATAATAATATTATTTATAAATCATTCACGTCCATATATATTAAACCCATCAATCAATTTTTAAATAATTACTATCTGTATACTGAAATTTTGTTATGTTTATATATCAAACGTTACCAACCATTCTTCCTTTTCCATAGAATAATGTTATAATTGACATTTGTTCATATAGACTACTGCCTAAATAAAAAAATGTTTTATATATCATTAAATCATAACATATACATTCCGAAAAAAATATAATGTACTAATATTCTATTTATATAATCGATTGTAATCTATAAATTATAAACCATTTCGTACAATTCTTCTATTATATAAAGTAAACACGTCAACTCTATGTTTCTGGATACAGTTGCCTACATGAACTACACTATTTATTCATCCATATATCTTGGATTTTCAATAATATTTTACATTCCTCAACATTTATTAACCATTAGAAAAACAAATAATGAATTTAATTTTGATTCTTTAATAATGATAATATTCCAAAATACTCACTTTCATAACCAAACTCCCCCATTTATTGAAACATGTTTTTTTAGACTAGTATAATAAACTAGAGGAAAAATGATGTAAATTTGATTAATGGATAATTATTGAAAAATAACATATATTTGTATTAAAGGTTATTGTGCTTTTTTGGGATCTAAAAGTATTATATTAATATTTATTTTTTAGTTATTAATATAAAGTCATTAAATCATTTAAAATAACTAAAATAATATCATCACTCATTCCACTAATATAAATAGAAATTAAAAAATATTGGATTTAAATTGAAAATTTATCAAATCATTATAAAACACATACTTTAGTAATATAAATAATATAAGATTGTTTAATATGGTACTAAGGAATAAGGATCTATATTGGAATTACAATCCATTTGAAAAACATTTATAATTATAAACATTCAGTGATGACATTAAAGTACCATTAATGAGAAAATGTACATTAAAAATTAGGATTTAAAAGTATATAAGATTAATATTTATGAAAAAAATGTTGAAATAATTGATTAAAATAAGTATGATATTTATATAATATTATATATCATCATTTACTTAGAGAGTGTCAAACATAAGAGGTTTCTCTTATCAATATTCATTCCTTATGACTCATGTTATGTCCCCATTTTTTACAGGTTGTAAATAATCCTACAGGTATTATTTTTATAATTCATTAAATTATTTTCAATGTTATTAAAGATCCATATCTTGTATTATATTTCATGGATTTTTGTTTCATTAGTTACATGATCTATAAGGGTTTAATTAACAATCTCAATATCATGATGAGATTTATTCTAAATCCTAATTCATTCATGGAAACTGTATGATATTTTTATCTATAGTCCAAAAAAGTTATCATCTGAATATTATATATATATTTTTAAATTCCCTTAATAATAATTACCATTGGTAAATTATTTTTTATGTGATGTTTTAAGGAGAAACCAATTCCCAAATCTACATTATAATCAATGAAATTATTCCTCATTATCATCATTCATATTATGGATGTCCTTATTAATTAATCTAAAATAGATTCCTTATACTATATAAAGTTTTAATTTAATAAAAATAGTTTGTAATGAATTTTATAATTTATTATTAATATAAAATTTTATAATAGAACCCCAATAAAATTTCCATGTGAAAACATTCTTTCTCCGTTATGGATATTATCCTTTATGAAGCTTCCTTTTCTTGTTTTAAATATCCTTTAATAAACATATGTTATTGTTAATGGTTTCAAAAATAATAAGAAATATTATTATATTTTTCAAATATCAAATTTTTATATTGAAAATTAATTCCCGGTACTAAATACTAATTTGAATGATTTTGATTTTTTTAAGAAAGAATAATTACATTTTTCAGGTTTACACCAGGGATTTTTTTAAATAATATTTATTTAATATAATTTATTATAAACAAATTTTTTTTATTTGTAGGATAAATTGTAAAATTATTAATCAGTATAAAATTATTTCATTTTAATTTAAACATATCAAATTAGTTCTCTAAAATTTCAAAAAAAAATGATATTTCATCCACATTTTTACTGTGAGCTATATAATTATCTTTAAAACAATGTATGAAAGATATATTTTAAAAAAAATCAATACATATTTTATATTTTGATATGATATTATGATAAAAACCACATTATTTCTCCATATTTAATATTTATGTTTGTGTTAATTTTTTGCGGAAACTCTTCAAATATCTACAATTAAATTATGTTATGTCTGAAATATTACTATGTTCATGTTTTTATGGGTCACATATATATGGTATATTGAAGTGTGAGTTCCTATATCACCCTATAATTCCTTGATAATTTATTATATCTTCTTCTATAATTTTAGGAATCGATCATTGACAAATCCACCACTATGGGAATCAGGATGTGATTTCTACTTTACTATGTTATGGGAATCGAAATGTGATGTTTTTCACTATGATATGGGAATTTTGCAGTGAATAATACTCTATTATATTTTTTATTCAAGAAGAGATTCCTTATCAACTATGTTATTGGAATCATTTATTGATTCTTGTGTGAATATTTTGATGGGAATCTAGTGGTATTGTCTACTCCACTATATTATGGAAATTCGGTAGTGATTATAGCATCTACATAATAGATAAAATTGGTAGTAATGAGTTCATTGATATTTTATGATTTATATACCTATGATTTTTACATATACATATTTATTAATTAAAAATCGTATTTTGTTTTCATATGTTTTATTTTTTGTCGTGTCATTGATTTTTAAATTATGATCCAGTTTTGATTGGGTATGATTTCAAAATTCAATGTACTCATAATTTTATTATGTTATCATTACCATATTCTAATCATATTGTATCATATGAACATAAATTTTTATCTCAGGTGTTTACCATTATTGATGATTTTACTTCACCAATTTATTATTTTTCTATTCCTTGTTTTACAAAGATGATTGTAACTTATAATGATTGTATTAATGATTCTAGTGGGGTATTATAATGGAGAAATAAGAAAAACTATAATAAAATAATATTATTATGTATCAAATCCCTAGGGAATCTAATTATTTCATTCATGGGATGTTTTGATTACTATGCGATATGTTTTCTACATTATTGAAAAAGATTTATGTTATGATATGGACATCTCACATAGTATCAAATAGATTCATAATTTTTTTGTCACTAGACATAGGATTTTACATCTTGGGTCCATTATTTTGAATTCTAGTTAGGATATGTTATTTTATGGTTTCAATTTTTTTATTTATTGGAATTAGAATATGTGGAATTTTCGGATATAAAAAATTCTAATTATAAATATATGATATCACTCTAAAATTTATGTAATGTATTGATTATGTGGTTTCATATAAATAAAATCCCTTCAACTATAAATGAGTGGATATCGTCTCCTTCAAAAAGTTATTTAATGATAATAACCCTAACAAATATGGTTTCAAATTAAATCAATCTTTACCTGGTGCAGGAAAAGTGTCTTAATAGTACACATGCAGTGACATTCATATGGGGTATACTTTTAAAATTCCCAATCACATTATTAAACAGTATAAGGGAATAAATTTTATTTTAAGTGATACTAATCTGAAAATGGGTGTGTATAAAATATATTGAAACAATAATATTCTTAAGATAAGAAATACATGTCATCCATGATGGATTACTTATACATTAATATATTATATTTTTTAATTTATTAATTTTCTTAGAGATAAATATCCATTTAAATAATTGATAATGAATGGATAAACCATGTAAATAATTGACGTGATAGACAATGGGAATATTTTTTAAAAATGAAAGCAAATAGGAGCCTATATGCAGTGGAAATGTTTTTGGTTATGTAAATTTTTTATCCAAATATGACTAAAAAATTAAATATAATTGAATTTATAAACACACAAAAAATATTAGGATAATGATTCATAGATATTTTTTAGGTTAAAAAAATTGAGGAATTAAATATATATATATGTTTTTCAAAAATAAGGGAAGAGTAAAAATGGAAATTTTCACAAAGGGAATGCTATGATTTTTTATTTTGGTAAATGGAGGGAAATAAGAAACAAATTTTTCAAAGAAAATTGAAGAGTTAAATAGAAATTATGATGGGAAATGATATTCTTCCCCTGTCCCTACTAAAAATTTAATGTTTCTAATGTAACAAAATTTGAGGGT
Source organism: Viscum album (assembly GCA_963277665.1). Taxonomy (NCBI): domain Eukaryota; kingdom Viridiplantae; phylum Streptophyta; class Magnoliopsida; order Santalales; family Viscaceae; genus Viscum; species Viscum album. The sequence goes on from OY728123.1 coordinate 42,509,339, forward strand.
ATTCTAGAAAAATCGCCATTTCTAGGAATAATGATGAGGATAATCATAAAACAACCTCCTTGACCAACATTAAATGTAATATTCCATTAAATCCACACTATTGTCGTTTACAATGATACTGAAGTGGTGAATGTAATCTTAACTGTCAGGGTGGATGGGTGAATGGACTTTATAACACTCAATTTCATTTAAGAGGATATGTCTATAATGATAATTTATAAACTCACAACTAATTATTTATAAAAGATTTTCATAAATTAGAACCAATCCTATGTTTGGATTTTGATTTATAATTAATCATAGTATGATTCATTAAAGATGGATGTAGGGAAATCTTTATGTACATTGTATAGAGAAATGATAAAAATAAAACTTTATATATATATAAATCATGGAACACAATTTTGTTCTTCAGATACTTGGTTTTACTATGTATGGTAGTAATGGTCGTGTTAAAATTTTGAAAAGCTATTCCTGTGATTGAACGATAGAAAAATATGAAAAAATGAATGTAGAATATGATGAACTGTTTAATTCACTATATTAGAGGAGGAATCCTAAAATGCATAACTTGTATTTATTATTATTGAGTGGGATAATACCATAATCAATTATTCATAATGTAAAAACATAGTCTTTAATGTCTTATGTTTCAATATTTAGCTAGATGGATTTGTTGGGATATATCAGCATGAGTGTGTAATCATTGAGGGATCACTCAATAATGAATTTCCTATTTAGTTAGGTAACCAAATAAGTTTTAATGAATTTATTAACATTTTAATTAAAATCTCATTCTAGAGTATTTGATTTAAATTAAAAAGTGTTTTTTCAATCTCCTAATCTCGTGTTCATTTAAGATATGTAAACAAGGAAACACATGGTTTGAGATAGGATCTACACATATACCCAAATTGGCCAGGAAATTGTCAAGTCAAAGGAATGTGACATAATTCTCAAAGAATATGTTGTGTTTTAAGAAACCAACTATAGTATTTCAATTCTCATGGGTTTCATACAAAAATTAAAAAATTATTAATGTGATCACATATTATAGGATAAAACATGTTTTTAGGATAATATATACCTCTAAGATTCTAATATTACATTAAAACTACGTAATTAAAAATAATTTTCATTGAGAATGATTATATTTCATCTATAATAACCCATAATCCAATCATTGATCATTATCAGTATCCCAGTGAAAGGGGAATTTTTTTTGATAAGATCCATAGTAAAGGAAATAATAGAATATATACTATCTAATAAAATTTAAATTGTGAATAATATTGTTGTGATAAATAATAATTAAATGTGATATATAAATAATACAATAATGTGGAATATATCCAAGGAAGAAATAAAAACAAAAATATTATCCTTTATAAGAATAACTACTTACATAATGAAGGAATACATACGCTTGACACCATAATAATATCTTCATGGATTTTTAAGACATAATTCATAAATCGGTATGAAATTCAAAGAATTAATAGGCTAGTTATAATGATTAAACTGAATTATTCACCTAGGGGATGTGATATTTTCCACCCATCACAAGATTAGTCCAATTTATTCATTATATTAAAGAAATAAATCACAATTCAATATATCATAAACATAAACATTCCTCTTGAAAAATTGATATATTATATATTAATATATTTTGTAGTGAATAAAAATAAAAACACGAAAGCAAGTAATCTTGATACATAAAATGAATGATATAACCATATTAAAACAACAATGTAGTATATGATTCATTTATGAATATTGGGATAGATTAAAAATATTGAAAAATATCAGAACAATGTTTTTTGTGAAAAATAGTAATTTCATTTTTAAATATATTATGAAATATATAATAATTTAGTGGAAAATAAGGGTGCATTTTATATAAAATGATCAGGTAAAATTCATAATATAATATTGTTAAAATATATTTTATTCCTATGGTATAATTAATAAATCTAGTATGCATTAAAAATTATTATGTTTACCTATTAAGTAAAAAGTATGTTATTCTAAAAAATTAAGGAATATTACATTTAAAATATCCTATTGAAATTCAGTCACAAATCATAATTTCCTTAAATATTAATTTCATAACAAAAATAACAATATTGAAAACATGAAAATGTAAATATGGGAATGGAAGAAAACAATTTACAATAAAAATAAAAAATAATGCGAGTTTTCTATAAAAAATAACTTTAGTCTATTAAAATGTATTGAGAGAAGAAAATTAATATTAAACATGTAATTTATATAAATAAATATATGTGGATAAAATAAATGGGATTCAGTAGAATAATTTTATTTAATTACCTCTAATAAATTCTTAAAAAAAGAGCATGAATATAAATGAGATTGTGAATTAAAATCTGACACTGTGGAAAATTTTGAAAAACAACGGTAAAGGAGGAAATAAATTTTAATAATAAAATTGAAGAAAAATATGTATTTTTTTTATATTTTGTTATATAATATGGGTAGTATATACTGACCTTTTATGACTACTCATTGAAAATTAAATATGCCTCATAGAAACATATGTGAGATAATTACCCCTCACCTAAAGCATAACATAACCGTTATGGTCTGATAACAACACATAAAATAACGTTATATTAATTATAAAAATATAAAGATAAAATATACATATATATATATATAACCCTATATATGGTTTTAAAAATTACATCATATCACCAGTTCATGATTAATTCATTATTAAAATCATTGTTTTGTGTGATAATTGTTTCATTTTTCACAGATTTTTTGATTTTGATGTTCTAGTCCATTCACATTGATCATGGTTTGGTAATCATTGACACTATAATTATTTAAAACTTATATTATTATTACATGTTATAAATAGTTTTAAATATTAAAAAATAACTTATATCAAAAAAATTGTTCAATAACTCATTTATGTTGTAAAATTGAAAAAACTAAAAGCACATTATATAGACAAAACACCTAAGAATGTTCAAAGTTATAATAATAATATTAAATTTAAATATTATATTTTTTTAATAAGTATAATATTTATTAATTATATATAATTTATGCAACAACCATTATCATCATTTATTTTTTATGAAATATATCACTAATGGAGAAATTAGTTTTTACTTATGGATGAATGATGAATTCATTTTCTAATGAAAAGTGGAAATAAAATTAAATGAGAATGTAATATAATTGAATAATTATTCTATCATTAATATTAAATATATATATTAGAACCACTATTATTAAAATCCATGAGAGGAGGTGATTGCAAATGAACCACATTTACTTATTGAGGTGGTTTTACAAAATAACTCACAATTGATACACTCATTTCCCATTTCATAGAAAAGATATTGAAAATGGGTTTTCCATATTAATAAATACACATAATAAAAATTTCAATATATGAGTAATTATTTTAAAATGTACAAAATTTATTTAAATGATCCATATTATAAAATAAATATGGAATTAATATGGTGTGAAAATTACCCTTTCTGTTGTAGAACTTTTTTGGATTACTCATTAAACCTTCATAATATGTTATTAAAAAAATTACAGAACCTCAATAATGAATTTATTAGATATATTATGGTTTTAAATAGGGTTTTACAAGATTATTGGACAATTTGGGGTGATTATGAGATGATAGTTTGTTCACATTTTAAGAGAGGGAAAGATCATGCATAGAATTATATAAAAAATCTAAATTTAATATATATCATATCCATGTAACATGGGAAATATTAATCACATACCAAATGATAATATCATATAGTGTTGAAAAAGAACTCAATTTCCCTCATTTAGTTAACATTCTAAAAAATTATAATCCATATATCCCAGTTAAACCCCCTTTAAACCATCCAACATTATCATTTTTATTCAAAAAAGGTGGGGGCCCAAAAGTTCCAAATAACATATATAAGCTTAAAATAATATTACTTTGAAACAATGGTATAAATTTATTTAAACACTAGAATGTGGTAAAATAATAATTTATTTATTTATTTAGAAAATTTATCTCATAAAAAATTAATGAATCCATTCAACCATACAATTAAAAGAAAATACCCAATGATAGTTTTTAAGTCATATAAAGGATCATTTATGTTCATAAATGTCAAGAACAGTTCCAAATTCAAATTAATGTTTATATATATATAATATTATAAAATTTTAATATATATATACACCTAAAAGTAGTAATACAATTGGAAAATTATAATAGTTAGGGATATTTTGAGTCTTCACCCCATTGTTTTAACAATAATTTAACAGTTTTACACTTAATTAAGTGAAAAATAATTACCTTTGTTAGTAGTCATAATGCCCAAATATTAAACAGAAAAATTTAACCAAATCTAACCACCCAATTTGAAATTATAAATCTATTATTATACAAATAAATTTATATAATTCACATAAATCTATGGTAATATAAATGTTTTAATCAAAATAAAAAATAATTTTTTCAAATAATGAATTTAAAGACAAAAAATTAACATAAAATAAAATAAAATTAAAAAGTGATTTATATGAAAAAAAAAATTATTTATAAATAAATTAAACTTAAATGTCATAGAAATAATATTAAATACATAATCGTACATTTAAATTACACGATTTAATGAAAAAATGTAATTTTTTTTTAAAATTATAACATTTTTTTGTATCTACGTAATAAAATTTATTTTCATAAAATAAAAAAAATATCACCGCAAAATAAAATAAAAATGTATATTTCCTAAATTATAATCATTCATAGTAATATTTTTATAGAAAATTGATTAAATTTATTATTATTTCTATGAAAAAAATGAAAAATACTAATTTATAATAAAACATATTATTGATGGTTAAAGTTACATCAATGATGATTGTGAAGTGGTTTATTTTAAATTAATAATATCAAATTTGTTATATAAATCATTTAATTTTTTTTTGATAATTTATTATTTCTATTCAATCCTCTATTTTTGAATCAATTCCGTCTTGGTTACATTTAAATTTGAATATTGTTATAGTATATAAATGTCTTCTTGAATCTCAATGTTTTTTTTATGAAGGAATTAAATATTATTATTTTTATATTTTAAAGGTGTTACATTCTCTCCCATTAATAAATTTATGCCCTATAAATATTCTTTTTATTGAAAAATAATTGTACAATATTTAAATATACCATAATTAAAAAATCAAATCAAACAAGGGAATAATAAAACATCCTTTAAAAAGGGGATATGATAAACTGAATGCATTCCAAAAATATAATTTAATTATGTTCTCAGATAATGACCACATTAGGACTCTGTAAAAATATTGAATTTTATAGGAAACATAATGTATAAAGAATAATGGAGAGTAATAGAAAACCTGATTATGATAATGTTAATGAACAAAAAATTTATATCAATGGATAATATATTATTCGACATAAATAAACCCCCATATATTGAAATAATATATTAATATCCAAACCCTCAATAATGACATCCAAAGAAAAAATAAATTATTCCCTCGATAAATATAATCTGAACTCTATAAAATATACTAGAAACATATAAAAATTAAAATTAAAATGATTTAGTCAAATGTTATTCCAAGATCATCTTAATATTAATCTCATATATAATATTAATCAATCATAAATACCAATAATGTTTATTCCAAAATATAATATTTTCTATATAACAATAATTCAACTGAATAGAATTACCTAAATGATATATTAATCAATTAATTAAGGTATTTAACTAATTATTTCTTTGAATAATAAATATATATTTCATTCATGGAGAAAATATTTACAATAAAAACTATCCAAACATAAAAAATTCCTATTAAATAATTTAACAAATAACTCCTAGTTGATTGGGGTATTACATTGAATAATCCAAATATCCATAATTTTGATGAACATGAAATTAATATATATTTTATTTTTAATGAAATTATTAGAATTATGGGTTTTACATAGTTTTCTCAAACTCTCATACCCTTTATGTATTTAACCAATTTTTTTCAAACATTCATGACATATGGGATGTTGAAACATTTTTTGCCTATTGTTTTTATTTCTAGAACATAGATGAATTTAAATTTCTGTCTAATTTTCCTTATTAGGGTGCTGTGTTAGATTTATATTTATAGTAATAACTAAATATATATGGTTAATCATAATTATAATATCATTTACACCTTCTTCTCTAATGTTTGGTTTATCTATATAGAAAATGAAAATAATATTAACTAGAAGTAGTTTTCCAAATATGTAAATGATATAATTGAATACAAAACATACTATATGGTATTTATTAGTATTATAATTCATTCATTTTTTATGTATTTTGAGTCATTTAAATTCCATCCATGGGGATCCATTTCCTAAAAATGGAAAACAGTCGATTAGTTTAAAAATGTATCAATTTTAAATCAAAATGTATTATTAAATGTCATATAAACCACAAATTCATAAATTTAAAATTTATAAATACCTAATATTAGAATAATAAACATGGTGTTTTGGGAATATTTCCACATTGTAATTGTATTTTTAAATTCTATAAAAACCTTTATAAATAGTTACTAAAAACAAGATCAAATAACATATATAGTTATACATTAATTTTATTCATAATTATTAAATCGTTTTTAATAATACTGAGTATATTTCACAGTAATAAATTCTTTAGGAACATATAGTTTTAGTGAATTTGGAATCATAGATATTTTAAAAAATTAACCATAAATGATATATATTATTTAAAAATTATTTTCGTAAAACTAACACCCTTATTAAAAATAACATATTTATAACTGTTCTGTATAACCAAGGGAATGCAAAAATAGGAATGGGAAGCTTAAATTTTTTTAGGGTAAACTGATGAGATATATTGAAATTATCATATGATTTGAATAATTTATTGACAATAAGATCTAAAAATTATAAAATAATACCCATCAATTCATATATCATAATCATTATGAATCGTATAATGTTTTACCATTCGAAGGATATATGAGTTTAGAATCATCATTAAGCAATCATGATCCAGGAAAACATATCATAAAAATAATTAATAGGTTTTTTTAATATCAAATATGAATATAATCCCATTTCCATAATCATGGATTATTTCCATGATTATCATAGTTGCATGGGTTCACTCACCATTATATAGTTTCAATGGTCAATAATCACACTTAATAATATCATATTGAAAAATTCCCTTACTAAACTCAAATCACTCCCCATTTAATTCTATATTATCACATGAGATACTATTCACTTTGAAATTTATTAGAGGTCAATACTTTTCTTTTACCACCCATCACAGAGAGGAAACCATACATATTTCCACAATAAGAATATCAACCATTCATCCAATCAATAAATCACAACCTATAGAATGAAAATAGAATTCTTGATAAATTCATAATCATAAAAATAAACAGTATTATGGTAGAATAAGTATGATGAAATTGGATTATATCACCAATAAATAATAAAAAACATTAATTGATGTTTATATATATAAATATAATATTATAATTTCATTAAAACATTCCTATTGAAAAATAAACATTCATTTTGAAATAAATAATTTTGAACATAAAAAATACTGAATTATTTAAGAACAAAATTTCTCTAAAAATATCTAGGGAATATTATTATGAATCCTTAAACGAAAATAGTATTAAATATTTTAGAGATATTTTTTCAGGTGGTGTAAATGAAAAAAAGTTTCCTTCATCATTTCGGTAAAATGTGAGAAGAACCTTATTCGAAAAAATTTTCCTTCAATAAATTTCTATGTAAATTAATATTAAGGTAAATTTTTTTAGAAAAATAAACAGATAATATTAAATAAATATTTAAAAAATTAATGAAAATATGGACATTTTTTAAATGGTTCTCGTTCCTAGGGAAAACACCATTCAATTTTCATTAAAAACATTATTTCTATCTCTTGAGTTGTTAAATAGAGGAAAAATAAATTAAAATATGAAATAATTAAAAATTATAATAGTACAATAAAATAAATATATTTTAATATAATATAAAATTTATCTTTTTATAATTTAAAAATAATCATCATAGGAAAAAATTATATTTTAAACTGAAGCCCTTACCTCAAGTATATCTTTATTTTTATATACTATTACCTCACTTATATAAAAAATTAATTAATTTATACTATTTAATATAAAAAACTATTACTTAAAATATTATATATGAAACCCTTATGTCATTTTAAAAACCATTTATAAATATTCCTCTATTAAATTCATCGTATTTAGTGTTCAATACATCATTTTTCAGGTATGGTTTAGTTCAATACTTATTTTCATTACACAATAATAATTGTTACATAATCTTAAATATTTTAATATTTATATAAATATAATATATTTAACCTATATAATTGTTCAATACTAAACATATATATAATAATGACCTTATACTTATATACAAATTATCCAATGATTTTTAGAATAATAATCCCTAAAAGACACATCACAGATTGTAAAGTCTAGTGTTGTACGTACAAAAAACTGAAAACATGGAACAAAAATATAAATTATTTTATCTACTATCCATAATTACTTTCTAAATAATTTTTATATATTACATCTTAATAGGATATCCTGGGGAATTCATAAACAAATGGTTGACCTGAATGTCCGAATATGAGAATATGCATATGAATAAATCCTAGAACATGTGTTAGACGGTATAACATGATTACCTAAAATGCTATGGAACATGAATAAAATTATTTAATAATAACATGTAGAACTAGGTATCATTTACTAATAGACTAATAAAAATGTAGAGACAACATAACACATTACATAATTATGAGTCAAGGCTGACATCCAGGACCCTTGCACATGGAGGAGCCTGAGTCAAGGTTATCCTCTAAGTCCATTCCATGTGACATCTAATGAGGCTAAAATTTACCTAATTAGTATGAAAACTATCTAGGAACACCCATCATAATGTGATCATGGCTATTTGTTCCAAATTAAGAATCATACATATGTAATAAACAAAAGGGTCAACCATGGAGAGAAATGGGCATCATAATCATTTCATAAGGCATGTCAAATAGAAATATCATACAAGGGTCCGTGAAATAATGGATTTAAATACTAAATGGAAATTCCTATTGTAAAATATTAATAGATCATGATAAATTATTTTCAATTTAATTTTAATGATGTTAAAAAATTATAATATTTACTAATGTAACATTTTAGTGTGGTTTAAAAAAATTAATAAATATCATTTCAAAATAAAAATAAATGTTTGTTTTAATGAAACCATAAACAAACCAATATATTATTTTATGATAAATTAAGTGTTTTATAAGACAAAAAATTCTTCAAAATTATTATGGAGTGCCATTGAAAATGGGTAAGAAATCAGGATGTTCCCTTTAATCGGGCTTTCTTATTGGGATGATTTTAGAGGTGATCAATTTTAAAATATGAATTTCAATATAAAATAAGGATAATAAAAAATAGATAAATGATTTGGGATCATAAAAACCGAACTTATAATATTTACATAAATTAACCAATGAATTTTATTATTTATAAAGAGATATAGAGCATATCCTTGGAGAAATTTGTAGGTTGGGATAGAATCCCTTAATATATGTCTGAATATTTTATATACATGAATATAATTTCCTGGAAAATAAAATTTGTTTCATTAATTTGTTAATTAAGAACATAATTATATTATATTATGTTTTTTATAATTTTATTTAGTTCATTTGGGCGTTTTTATATTCCATAATTTAAAATTAAACCATCTCGAGAGGGTTTTATTCTGTGGTTTTCTTTATTGGTTTACATGAAAACACGTGGGGAATAACATGTGAAATGAATATATTTTTTCTTAATTAAAATTATATTTTATTAATTAACTTCCATAAAATTACCTTTTTATATATATAAATATGTTTCTTGATGTTAGGATTATTCATTAAATATTATGTTGATAATAACCATTTAGATTATTTTTTTCATTTATTCAATCATCACGAAGTAATTTTATTTTGTTAATTAATATTTTATTACTGGATAAAAAAAATACATGTATGAAAATTTGTTTACCATAACAATGGAATTAGGACAATCCTTGGTGGTGAAAATGGAAATTAAAAACTCATCATCCTTGAACTCTATAAATTCACCCTTCAAAGATGATATTTTCATTTGGAGAAAAAAAGGGTAGGGGAAGAGAAATAATTATGGAGTTTTTAATTAAAAAAATTATAGTAATGTATATAAAAGAATCTTTTATTATCTTTTCAATTTGATAAGGGGAGGTTAGTAGAGGAAATTAAAAGAAAATAAAGGGAAAAGAAACTAAATTAAAAGGAATGTAGTTTTTACCTCATGAAATCTTCTCCTTAAGAGCCTACTTCGAGGAATTTGATTTGGTATTTTTTGAGAGAAAAGGGTCCTGAATATTTTGGAGGGACATGGGATTACTATTGGGAATAATTTTAACAAGATTAATGTCTTTTTATGTGTGAGGATAAGTGATTGGAAGATTTGGTATTTATAATGGAGGAGGGGGTTCTTTTAAATATTATATTCAATATGTTTTGGATTTATAATGATTTTAGATTTATCCTTGGCACAGAAATATAATAAATAAGGAATTTTAGTTCAAGTTTATCTTTTTATAACATCCATACATCATCTATGACCCAATGAATAATGTATTTGTTAAATACCATAAATTGATGTACTTCACTATTAACAAAATATTCAAATATTTAACCAAAATACCAAAAATTAACCCTAACATTTTTTATCATGTAGAATAAAAAATTATAATTAATTTTAGAAAATTTTATTTCTAAATAAGATGTATATAATTTTTAACTAAAATAATCATTTATTAAAAACATTTTGATTTTTAAATTATAAATTATTTATCACTCATGGATAAATAAGTTAAGGTATTATAAAATTTTCTTATAATTAGGAGTCATGAATATATTATTTTACATATCAATTTTATTAACATAAATTTTCAATTATATCAATACATTAATTATAAAATTTCAAATTATTATTTCTATTTTATTGAAATATTGAACCATAATTAATATTATTAAAAAAATTTCTTAACTAATAATATGATCTAATTATTTCATATATTTTTTCATAATGTATAAAATTGTATTTTTTTGGAGAGATTACCAATCATTTGGCCATTTTCTACACATAAGGGTCATAATACTTTTCAAAAGGTAGTATTACAATTACATTGGTTTTGGTTATTTAATTTCAATAAATACCAATTATTTCAATCATGATTCATTTATAATGATTTTATTTTGTTTGCTAATTAATTTTATATGATTTATAATATATGCAATATTATAATAAAGGAAAAATATCAAGGATAAAATTTTGGGCTGCTACATTCTTCACCTTTATTATATTTAGCCCATGAAATTTAAAAAAAATCGGAAAATAGGTGAGGGTACTTCTAGTTCATTAATTCCACTGATTTCTGCGATCCACATTCATTCTTATGGTTCCAGCATAGAACTTTTATTAGTTTAGTGGTCCAATTGGGTAGAACATTATCTCCATGATCCAAGATCCTCACAACTGCTTCTCATAAGAGATATAATTTTACAACAATACCACTTATAAATTTAGTACACATGAGATATGTTGAATGTAATTCCATAATAGGGATATGTGGTATACATTTTCACTAGTGACATGGCTACTGTATGTGCTTGATTATATGACAAAACTCTAACTAGATCAAGATTCTCTAAGTGCTTGATGTGCCTTGGAATAACATTTCCTTTCTTCCTAGATCACGTGTTCCTCTTCCATGGTGGTACATATAGAAATACTCTGTCTAAAACCTTGAAATAAGGTTCTCGTTAATGATTATATGCATAGATATTATATCCAAATTGAGATATAATGATGCGTTGCATAATTTTAATGTATATTTAAACCATGTAATCAACCATTTCATGTCCTAGAATATTACATTCACTAAATTCAACCAAGAATTTCAATTTTCTACATAATTTTCCAAAAAATACTCCATATGGCTCTATTTGGATGCATGATTAAAAAATACTATTATAATAGAATTATACTGGAGTTAGATGCTTGTCCCATCCTTATTTAATTCCATTGGAAACACTATCAAAATATATTATAGTTTCTAACTAGTCAACTGATATATTCTATAATTTTGATGATGATAGGTCATAATAAGTTTCAAATCAGTTTTTAAAGCATGTTATGGTCTATTAGAAAACAAGGAGGTGAATTTCATATCTCAATTGAGTACAATTGATAGTTGTACTATATAAATACTTATGAATTATCTGATGTAAATATTTTCACGTTAATTCATTAATAATTCCACTTATTTTTCGAAAATGTGATCTAACATTCAATGAGGATTCATAAAACCCCATATATCATTGTATCCACTAGATGTATTTAGAAGTGTATTTAAAAGGTTAATGGTGATGTTTTCCAATTTCCAGGATGTCATAGGTAACAGTTGCATCATCTCTTTAGACATTATCATTTCAGCTATCACATTTTTCATACCAATAACATTGATGCATATTAATATATCTACTTATATATATAGGCCCACAAATAAAACCCTCAGTGATCTCAATACGTCTTTGTGATCCGAAATAAAATAGAGAAGATTTAAGTAGGTGTTCTAATAAAAATATTATCTTTGTATATGTATTGTAAGGTACACATTTTTTGGAACAAAATATCATGACTCCTTCCTTATACATTTTTAACTCCTATGATCTCCCATGTATTAGAGAGTAATATTTTTTCTAAATTTCCTCATAATTCCATTGATTATCCATTATTTTCCCTATGTGGAAAGGTTGAGAAATCATTCGATAAATGATTGATGATGTTAATTAATTAAATATTCCTATCTCCATCATTTATAGGTCTATAAATATTACATCATTTCCAATTATAATCATTTTTAAAAAATGCAGGATCAATTCTACACAGAGAGTCCACTACATAAGTTTCATTAATCTGATGGTAATATTTTGAGAAGCTATATTCATTGATGAGATTTTACCATATTTAATGGAACATCTTAATCCCCTCATGAGTCAATATATATTTTAGTCTCTAATTATTAGTATATATCTGAAAATTCCACCTGTAAGTATAATTTGGCCATATTTTCAAAACATAGACTACAACAATCAGCTTCAGGTAGTGTGTGGGATAGTTATTCATTACATTTTTCAACATCATTTATTTAGGCTGTAAAATAACATTTTACATTTTTAGAAATCCTAATCCCTTATTTAATGCATTATTGTACATGGATAATAGTTCCCCACATTTCGTTACTGTGGGAACTCATGCAATGATGAGCCATTTTACAACTCATTTAAGCGGTCTTCACATTCACTAGTATAGAAAAAATTACTCCCATATCTTTCATATAGGTTATTGGGTTTAAAATATATGAGATATTTCTATAAAATTATTATAATTACCTACACATACCAATGATACTATGGATCTCTTCTACAGATGTTGGACTGGGCCACTACAAAATTTCATTTTTCTTGGAAGGGTCCATATATATTCTTTTGCTACTGCTATCAATCCCCATAAATGATATGTACTCCTTCCAAAAAATCAAATATAATATACATAGTATAATTTTCACCCTTAAAAAAGTCATAATTATTGCATTCAAGTACTCCTCATGTTCCTCATCTCAAATTGAGTATATCAAAATATAGTTATTAAAAACTACGAAAACCTTTTCGAGGAAATCTCTAATGAAACAATTAATTAAATTCGTGAAAATTTATAGAGAATTAGTGTATATGTGTGGAATCCCTATGAACTCATATTTCCCATTAATCGTTGTAACGGTGGTCTTGGGAATATCTCCATTCCTCAAAATTAATTGATCATATCCCGACATAAAGTCCACCCTAGAGAAATACTTTTCCCCACCTAGTTTATGAAAGAATATATAAATCAATGGATATAAATACTTGTTATTTATTGTTTTTAATTGAGATCATTATAAGATATAAATAGGAACATTGAACCATCATCTTTTATTGAGGAAGAGGTCTAGTGCACCCCCATGGTGATTCACAAGGGTGTTTGAAACCCTTGACTAGATTCTTTTATAACTACTTCTTCTCTTCTTCCAAGTCAATGATGTCAATTTTTAATAGTGTCATTGATATTAGAATATATCTTTAAATAAGTTAAATTTATAAATAAACATCTTGTTCATATGGAAGTTCGATAATATCTTTCGGAAACTCATAAATATTATCCCTCATAGTTTATATACCATTGAGAATGATCATCTCTTTTGTCTCAATCATTGGATGAGGATATTATTTATCATAAGGAAATATTTTCCGGAATTGATAGAACATATTTAATGGTGGTTCAACCTCTATATTTGAATTTTATTGAACTAGAGGACACCTCATGATGTGAAGAGTGTCATCCCTTTCCCGATAGTCAAAGTTTTCTTTGTATAATAATATTCAATCTAAGCATAATAAAGCATCAAACTCCACCAATGGATGTAAGGAGATATTTTATGGGAAGTTCATTATAAAAACAATAATCGTGGTGGAGTAATATAATATTGATGAAATAATTTTCCTATTTTATTTCTCATATATTAATCAACCTCTATATTTTTAGGTGGTTATTAAATAGTTATACAAAACATTCATGATATTAATGAAAGTGTAGAACTAGAATAAAATAGTATTTTTTCTATTCATGATTGAATAAATATTGTAACTATCTCAACATAATTTTCCAATAAACCTCATATGTAGTGAAAAAATATTCCTTTCCATTCATCATTATAGGTTTTTCTTGTCAATTCCCATAACATACATTGTCCTAGGTAAATGTTATGAATAATAAAAATATCCCTTATATTTTAAACATTACACTACTAGTTGAGTGTTGAGCTGTTCTATCTTTTCATCTAACACAATAGTGGTATTGTTTCTATCCCATCAGTAGTTTTTACCCAGATGACCAATTGTTCCACATTAGATGAATTTTCCGCATCCTATAAATTTTTTTCCAGGTGTCTTATTTCCATAATTTGGACACAGGGTTTTTTGGGTTGTAATTCTATCATGGGATATATCTATTAACCTCCCATATTAAACCCTATTTTTTCATTTTATCTATATTTTGATGAGACCACTAAGAGTATGTGATATATTTTTCTACCTTAAGTCCATAACAAACAATATCCTCATAGCTTTCAAAGTATCAAATCAAAAATGATTTTCCCAAACTTGAATTTAGTCCTCTAAAAAATAGATACACCTTGGATTCATTGTTTTGGAAAATTATAGTGGTTTATCATTACAGTATTTGGATTTTTTATTCATATGCCCTGATATCCTTTTGTTCCTTCTTCTTTAGTCCATATAACTCTCTTTAAATTTTAATATAAACGGTTTTAGGTAAAAATATATTTATTTTTTTCTAGAAGTCCACCAAATCAATAGTCTATGTTTCCACATTATATTTTATTTTTTGATCATTGTCCACACTGATGATTTTCCCAATAAAAATGATAGATAATATGAATAAAATTATCAACTTATTTTCACTAGAGTAAATTTAATATACTATCAATAGAGTTGATGTGTTGTTCAACAAGAATGTGATTGGAAGATCCACTAAATATGGGACTTTTTTATTTCAGGGGGGATTTTCCAATAATGTTCTATTTGTTAAGAGACAGAGGGAGTTACACAAGATTTATTTCATTTTTAATAACTTGACCAAGTTGATAAAGTACTGTCATAAATTTTTGAGCATCCATTCCCATTATATTTGGTATTTCATTAGGGAAATAAAAAAATTTAATATGACATTAACTATTTTCATGTGATCTGGTATTTATCTATATGAACAAGGAAATATAAATTAATATTAGGGGTCCTGAATAATTTCATAATAATAATGTAAAAAAAATTTTGAATAGAAATTGATAAACATATAAATAAACACTATATCAAAACATTTAATTTCCAAATTTTTAATCCAGGGTATCTATTATGATAAAATTATCCCTAGTGTTCTAACTGATGTTATCTTGTAATAAACTACATAAAATTACTAGACCATCCTATGGGACCCACTATAATATCCTAGTAATTTTACACATATTCTTACAGGATTTTATGAATTACTTTAAATTAAATAAAAACTAAAAATTATAAATTATATGGTCTATTGAATATTATTTACATAAACCGGAAAACTAAAACAAAAATAAAAACATATTTAATTTATTCTCTATTAAAAAGTCATAAATTCCATTGAGAACATACAAATTTATTATATCACCTTGGTAATTTATGCAAAAATTAATGAGATAAGAACCCAAGTAAGTGAATAAGAATATGCATAAATAATATCACATTGGTTAAATGGAAAAACGTGATGACATGAAAATGCATGTACCATGAATAAACATATGGATGAAAAAAGTAAATTACATGGGATCTTGAAATCATTGAATAATATAAATTTGGAAACCTCAAACATCATGATATAAGCGTGAATCAAGGAAAACAGTGAAGACCATTACACAAGGAAAAGCATGAGTCAAGGTTAACCACTAAAACCATTCCACATGAAATATCACGGGACTAAATATTACCCAATTTATAAGAGTGATATATGGGTGCACTAATCATAAAATTTTAATGAATACATGTTCTATTTGAATAGGAAAACATATGTAACAACCATACGGGTTATTCATGGAAATAAATGGGTATTGTAATCAGGTCATAACTCAAAAAAAATGGGTGATCATAAAAGTGTTCATAAAATAATGGATTTAAATAAAAAATGGAAATTAATAAGGAAAAAGTGTAATAGATAATTTTATATGATGCCTAATAGAAGTGGAGACATGTTAAAAATGGTGTTTCAGAGACTTTATAATTGAAACATTTTAGTGATGATTATGGAAAATATTAATGTGAAGTTATTGTGGAAAAGTAAAAATTCATTTCATAAAAATACAAATGATTAATGATATATATTCATTAAAAATTTAGTGATTTTTGTAAAATATTTGTGGAATAAGATAAATTATTGAGTGTGCATGATAATGGGTATGATATTTGGAATTTCATCTTAACCAGGTTTTTATGTTGGGATGATATTAGAAAGGAAACTATTAAAAACATCTATTTCCCCATCAAAGAATGATAATATGATATAGATGCATATATTGTAAAAATACAGTAATTTTTTTTAATATTAAAATAGAAATAAATAATAATTACATTTCTGGTAATGAAAGAGAATGAAAACTCAAAATAAAAAATGTAGGATCAGATATAATCCATTACACTGTGTCGGAACGTTTTTTATAGTGGTTCATATTTTCTAGAATAATGGAATTAGATTAAATAATAATTTAATAAAAAAATATATATATATTTAATTTTATTTATTATAATTTTTTTATTTATGGATTTTTATTAAGTTATAATTTATATTTTCATTTTTCTAAGAGTGTCTGTTTGCTCACATTCAATGATTTATGTACCTATACAAGTGTATGAAATATATTGTTAAATTAATATTTCTTTTTCTTGAATTTAAATTATATTTAATTAATGAAAATATATAATATTAAATTGTCATATACATCATTTTTTTCATATTTGAGTAATATTAATTAGATAAAATTTTGATGATAATTGTTTAGATTTTTTTGGCATTTTTCTGATCATCAAAAAGTAATTTTATAATATTAAATAATTTTATGTATATATAATGCTTTAAAAATATTATATAATATTTAAGGCATATATTGTGATCATGGTTAAATATAATAACGTATTGATGACAAGTATTGTATGTGGTAATGGGAATTGAAAACTTATCTCCCTTGAATGCTATAAATGAACCCATCACGAAGGATGTTTTCATTTTTATAACTAATGGGGAGAGGAAGGGAAATTAATATGTGAGGATTAAGTAATGAATTAAAATTTTGTTATATAAAATAAAATTGATTAATCGTGTCACTATGATTAATGTATTTGATGAGAGTAAAAGAAATGATTTGAAATTAAAAGAAAATGGAAGTGGAATATAACTCATGAATTGTTCTCCTTCCGAACCAACATAGATGAATGTTGTTTGATAGTTTTATGAGTGAAATTATTTTTTATTTAGAGGATAAACTCCAGAATATTATTTGAAATAATTTGGACTTGATTCATGTCTTTTTTGATGTGAGGATAGGAGATGGTGAGAGGTGGTATTTATAACAATTAATTAAAATGTTATATTTATGTTTTAAATCAGTTATACTCATTATTATACCTATCCAAATAATGAAGTGTTTTAATAACAAACTACACCACGACATAGAGACGGTAAGCCGTATGTATGCACGTATGGTGGCTTCATCATTAAAGAGTGGACAAAATAAATAATATGTATGTAACATATTTTTAATAACATCACAATATACATATAAGTTTTAGGATTTGTTATTTTATTATGGAAACAACTATGATATTAGAAGTGGAAGATGAAAAGAACTTGGAAGAGGGTGGTGAAATTATTACATCTTCTTCAGGTGTTTCCATTTGAGTTGATCAAAAGGGCTATATAGATTGATTTTATGATCAAATTAAGGCCTTTAGGTTGAAGGCATGATATTTGAGAAGGTATTTGGGTAGTGTTTTTCCGATCCAAATGGATATAGAGGTGTTATTTTGATAGATTTGGAAGTTCCCTTTTAGAAGAGATATGATGGTCACTTTAGGAAAATCATGAAATATTATATTATAATAAAATAATTTTCGGTTTCTAATGGCTCCATAATGATTTATTTATAGGATTTAGTGGGTATGGGTCAAAACTACTCAACCAATAGGTTTTAGATAGGTTTATGTCACTATATTAATCTTATCTTTTAGTTTTAACTCTTAGTTAAATAAGTCAACTTTTACCATTTCATCTTGTATTATTACAATATAGGGTTAATAAATGTACTCTAAACCTTACAGAGAACCTCATTTAGTTCATTAATGAAATATATAATATTATTTAATCCCTTTTGATGAACCATGGAATTTTTGGGAATATTATATCAACCAATAATATAGTATGTGTTTTAAAAACTAATTTATGTCAATTTTGATACTATTTAGTATTTGGTTTTTGTGAATATCATCAAAACATGATTTATTCAAGAAAAAAAGTTAATCAATAATAAAATGTCATATTAACCTTGAAAATTTTTTTATGACATCAAAAATTTCAATTTATATTTATTTTAATATCTACAATATCATTTATTTGATTCTTTTATTAATAAGGAATATACATCATCATAATTGTGTCATAAATAATTATTTTATTTTATGTCTAAAAATTATAAATAAAATATCAGCATGTATGAAATATTTTAATATTTTCAATTCATATTTATATTCGAAGTGAAAAATTATATAAACCCATATAAAAATGTTTTACTAAAAGATAAATGATTTGGTTATTTTTGTGATTACTTTAGATTAATTAATATAAAATTCCATTATCACGTCAAATTGGCTTATGAGGTCCTTAAATCATCCCAAGTATGCACATGGACGGACATGTATCATCTAATAGTATTAGGACACATGTTAGGGTCATTTAATATTGTTTTATTATTATTTCATTAGCCATATTTACCAGATTGACAATTTAACCATGGTAAATAAAATATTTACCGAAATATTCATAATGTCTAAAAATATAAGTTACCTATTTAAAAAATTGGGACCTTCTAATTCCAAATATGGAATCCATATTTCTAAATTCAAAACAATGAAGTGGCAGAAATGTTTTTAAAATTAATTCACGTTGTCAAAACAAAAAACGTGTTTTTCACATATAATAACTATCAAAAGATTGACCCTTGTTTATTAACAATTTAAATGTGAAATACATCCAATGAAATAATTAAATTAAAATACAAAAAAATAATCTAATGGTACTTATAAACTATTCAAATGTATAATTTAACACTATAAATTATTTTAATTAAAAAAGTAGTTTTTAATTAAAATTTTGTACTTTTCTCTATTCATCAAAATATAAAAGTTATCAGAAAAGTAAAAAACAATTATCCGAACTAAATTTTTGTGTTCCACTTCTAATAGTTAATTTAATTTCACTAAATTTAATATATAAAATTTCAACTATTGGATATAAAAATGGTTCCCCATTAAAAGGTATAAAACTACATTTTTTAGAAAATACCTCTTTTTTTCAAAAATTTAATTTTTCTTATATTATGTCTAATAAACACAAAATATGAATCTTAATATTATATAGGATATACTAAATTTAAAATGTGGTCAATACTATTCATATAATATTTTTTTAGGTATAGTTTGGTAAGTTGTGGTGCGCTCGAACTCTGTTTTACATATATCACAAGTTATCGAAATACTTTGAAAAGATAACGTACTATTAAATATCGGGGTGCTACATTCTCCCCTCATTAAATAAATTTCATCCTCTCAATTTGAAATTTTTCTACATAAATAAATTCATAAATATAGAAAAATACCATTGTGGGAAATCCAAATCAATAATTGGGTTAATAAAATGTAGTCTTAATAAGAGGGAAAGTGAAATGAAAAATCCATCATAGAATTATGATCTCGATTAGGAGAACGTTGTTAGAAATTACAGACACATAATTGAAGGAAAAACATAAATATTCATATGGATTTATTGAGGTCATCAATCACAAACAATTGTAAAATTGAGGGCCTCAAATCCATAAATCTACGATTATTTAAAATATCATATTTTAAAAAAAACATAAGGTATTAGGATAAAAAAACTTGTGTTTTAAGATCCCATCCCTAATGGAAACAATTAATTTATTCATAGAATAAGAGGAAAAAATATACCTGACATGTAGAGTTTTATCCTTCAAATAATTCCTACCAAAAACTCATCTTTCACTTTAAAAAGATAATAGAATTCAAAAATATTCTATTTATCCTAATCGTATAAGGTTATAAAAATAATGAATTTGTTATTCATTTGTAAAACTATTTGAAAAAACTACATTATACAAACCAGGACGTCACGTATTCTAGTGTTAGGTAGTCCACCCTTATCACCCTCCGGTAGAAGGTTCATGTCCAGAGGCCTTTCCGGACGTGACGAGTTATCGCACGACCTCCGAGTATTCATCTTTATAAAAATACAAAAAAATTCTTAAGAAATTATTTAACCTTAATAATAGTATCCAATGTCAATATTAATTCATTCCAACCTTTAGAAGAAAAAAAATTACTTTTGTCAAAATTCACAATCCAAAATTTATATGGAAGGTAAACTCAATGAAGATTATTCAGGTGATGTAATAACATACGAATTCTTGCATCATGTATTCTTTTAAAACACTGTAAAACCCATAATTACCATAAATCCATATTGATTACATTCATGATGCCTTATTCCTCCATGTACACTGGATTTTCTCCTTATATACAAAAATTTTATAAACTCCAAAAATGATGGAATATATAAATCTTTAATCATTTTCAATGTAGTCAAGAATATCCAATATAATTTATCCAAATAAATAATATATTATTCCAAAATCACTACCTCATTATCTGAACAATATTATGGATTATCTTTCTCTCAACCATATATTTTCCTAAAAATTTAACCTACACTAGAGTCACTTTTAATGTTTCCACACAATCTTAATTCTTTAATGAAATAGTAATGAAATACAATCTTTTGATACTCTATAATTATTATAACATGTGCATCATTAATATAATACTGAAATGATACAATTCATTAATAACATGAAATGAAATCGGATCATTCTTCTTTATCTTTGGTAGTATTATAACATGATTATTATCCAATAAGTTCCTTTGGGGTATACTCTGAGGATTTGTACATTGCTTCACGTAGTGTCCCAACTCCTAGAAGATGAAGCATTGTATATTTAAAACCTTTTTCATACCCTACCAATCACGCACTTGGTTTCATTTATCTCCAATCTTATAACAAACTCCCATTCCCTTAATGTATTTACCAAGGTGATTCATTCCACATTTAACAGATATGTTAAAATCCTTCTTTCCCCTCTTCCCATTATCCATATTTCTATCTTCCATCCTTTTCTTCCCTTTCTTCCCTTTAAAGTCATAGGAATCCTTGAATTATTTACATGTCTTATTAAAACATGATACTTTTTCTCCATATGATGAGAATACATGGAAGACTATTTCCGTTTTAAATTATTTCTTAATTCCATGAATTATATGACCCTTATTAATCTTTTGATCATTCATATTTATGGATTTATCATTCATTATATTAGGTACCATTTATAAACAATGACATACATTAGGTTATTTTATGAATCACAATGAATAATTACAATCTTGTGAAATACCTAATGTAAACTGAAAATTTTATGCATATAATCTATAATCATAAAATACTTTCTTTAAGGTAGTATTTACTCCTAAATCCTTTATAATGGCTTGTAATGAATATGTGAATTATCTTAAGCATATCCCCTGGGAGTGTCGTAACTAAGAGTGATGCAAAGCCCGTTGTCGTGTACCAAGATACCATGGGTCAAACCTGAAACTCTTTGTCAGTGTTCTCACTCCTAGGTACATCTGTGCCAGAGCCACCTCTAACTTTTCATAAACAGAAAAAGATATATTTCTTATAAAATAAACATAATCTCATCCTTACCAAAATTCTATGATGTTATTCTATACAAATCCTCAATGTCTATCTTAGGGTAATGTTCTTTAATATGAGTTTATCTAAATCTATTTCCAATGTTGTTGTTAAACTTCCTCTGATACCAACTGTAATTTCTCGAACCCAAAAGACCATAGTTAGTGCCTTATTTTAATACATTGGCATGATTACAATAAATCATATCCCGAAAGACCGATCAGTTTAGTAGTCATGGAAAATAGAATACATATATGAACGTTACATTTCCCATTAGAAAATAAAACAAAACATAAATGATCCTTTGAGAATGCCATAAATCCAATATCATAACCCTTCTTAATAATAATAATACACTTCTTAGAATCCTGAGAAAAATAAAATATATAAAGGGGTGAGATTAGATACTCAGCATGGATAATAGTTTAGCAGAAACATTAATAAATAAACGTAAACATTTAAGGCAATATATAAGAATAAAACAAAAGCCTTTTAAACATAAATTTCAACATATTATAAAAAATACAAATCAAGTAATTCCACTTTCTTATTCACATTGATATTCTATTAGTCGAATAATCACATGTAATATCAATATCCTATTTCATAAGGTTGGAATGCATAATTCCAGA
Source organism: Viscum album (assembly GCA_963277665.1). NCBI lineage: Eukaryota > Viridiplantae > Streptophyta > Magnoliopsida > Santalales > Viscaceae > Viscum > Viscum album. Next base: position 42,532,846 of record OY728123.1, read on the forward strand.
CTTCTTAATCACAATGTCAAGGCCTTCTCCTAATACTACAAATATGATTTCTTCAAGGCCTTTCTCCGAGACATTAGTTTGTCTCATGAGACCTAAAAATGCCATATGAAGCAACACCGAGTTCCACCCATCACTAACAAAGTCCAATTCCTTCATCATATGAAAAGGTTTAAACATTTCAAAAACTTTCTTATTAAAAATAGCAAACAAAATGTCAACACTTTATCTATAAACCATTAATGGTATAAAAATTAAACTTCGAAAATAAAATATATAAAAAATATTCAATACATTATGGAAGATTTTTATCATAATAAATCAATTTAAAACATGTTTAAAATCCAACAAAGGATGTGGACATAGATGAAAATGATTTGTAAAACTCTTTGAGAGAAATATTTCGTTTTCATAAAAACATTTAAAAGCCACAAAATTCTAAAAGGAAAATATTTAATTACATATTTGAATCAAAGTTTCCCATACAACTTTTAAACATTTTATTGGAATTAAAATTTTAAAAACATTCATGTCCATATAAATAAGTCCTTAAAACCAATTTTTAATACATGGACATTAATGAGAATGATTTAATAGAATAAATATTTAAGCCATTTAAATTGATGATCTAGTTAAATATACCCTCACATAACCTTAAAATATTCAATTTGAAAACATTATTATGAAATATGTGTATCGGTGATTAATATGTCTCAGTAAATACTAACACATTAACAGTCTCAGATAATAATGAGATTGAACAAATAACCCTTACATCGCACTTTCCTTTGGTCCAGGGTACATTTAACCTTCAATATAACAACCATAGTATGTTATTAAATTATACCCGAAACATATTAATATTTATTATATCATACATGAATCATTTATGACTTTATTCTAACCATATATCAATGATTTCTATGTTAAATAAGCATATTGGGTAATAATTGGTTTCTTTATCGTACGTGTTTTAACTTGTTATTCTTGATCGTATCATTTAGATCATGAGTTAAATACATCAATAATATGACACATGATTTATCATATATATTTAGAAAATAAATATGTATAATATATAGATGTATTGAATAGAAAACACCGTTTATGGAGACAGTAGACTGTACGTACGCATAAACACTGTCTTTGTTTCCATATTGTATTGAATGGAAGTAAGTGAATAAGATCTATGAAAGTACATAAATACACACACACATATATATATATTTTAAGTATTATTATTATTTCATATATTAAATAAAAATTAATAGTATATATTTTTATAATATCGTTGAATGGTGAACCTGTAAATGAATCTCATCACGTCATGGAGTCATAAATTCGTACGTACGCATGAGCGACATTATCATTAGATTGAAGGTTAAATCATATGTAATTTTATGGTATATAATATATAAAGATTAATTAAAATTTAATATTTATTTTTTACATCAGTTATACTCATTATAATACCCATCCGAATAATGAAGTGTTTGAATTATAAGCTACACCATGACGTGGATACGGTAAGTCATACGTACGTATGTATGGTGACTTTGTCATTATACGAGGGATTGAATAATTAATATGTTTGTACCATATTTATAATAAAATCAAAAAATATATATGTTATTGGATTTATTAGTTTAGTACGTACACAACAAAGAAAGAGGTAGTCGAAGAAAAAAAGAACTTGGAAGAGGGTAGTGAAATTATTATCTCTTCTTCGGATTTTTTTCTTTTGAGTTGATCAAAAAAGCAATGTAGGATGGGTTTCTGATCAAATTAATCCCTCTTGGATGAAGGTAGGATAGATTATAATGTATTTGGGAAGGTTTTTCCTGATTAAAATGGATTTGGAGGTGTGATTTTAAGACAAGTGTAAGTGACCTTTTATAAGAGAGATAAGGGCCACTTTAGTAAAACCTTAATATATTATATTATAATAAAATGATATTCTGTTTATAATGGCTCCAAAATGATTTATTTCAAGGATAAATTAGGGATTGGTCTAAAAAATCTCAACCAATAGGTTTTAGACAGTTTTAGGTCACCATATTAGCCTTATCTTTTAGATTTAACGCTTAGTAAAATAGTTTAGCTTTTACTTTGTCTTCTTCTATTATTACACTATATGGTAAATAAACATACACCAAACATCAAAGAGAGCCTCAACTGATTAATTAATTACATATCCAATATTATTTAATCCCTTTGACCGATCCTTAGATATTTTTAATATTATATCAACCAATAATATAGTATTTAAAAAAACTAATTTATGTCAATTTTAACACTATTTAGTATTTGGATTTTCTGAAAGTCATCACAACATGATAACTTCGAAATAAATAAATTAAATAAAAAATAAAATGTCATGTTAACATTTCAAATTTGGGGATGACATCAAAACATTGATATAAAATTTATGATTATATTTACAATATCATTTATTTGATTCTTTTTTTAATAATGAAAATACTACATCATTGTTGTGTCATAAATATTAGTTTTTATTTTATGTATAAAAAGTATAAATTAAATTTAATCATGTAATAAATATTTATATCTTTAAAAGGAATATTTATAGTCAAATATATTGATTATATAACCCCATATAAAAATGTTAAACTAAAAGGTACATGCCTTTGTTATTTTTATCTTTACTTTAGATTAATTAATATAAAATGTCATCATCAATCCCAAGTGGCTTCATGGGGTCCTAATATCAACCCATGGATTCCCATGGTCGGAAATGTATCAAAAAATGGGTTTATGACATGTGTTAAGTTATTTTTATATTATTTTATTATTATTTTGATACCCATATATATATGATTTACCCTTTAACCATGGTAAATAAAATATTAACGAAGTAATTATTTATAATGTCTAAAAATAAAAGGTGTATATTTAAACAATTTTGAACTCTTGATTCTAAATATGGAATCAATTTTTTCATATAAAAACATAAAAGGGGCCTAAATTAATTTAAAAATAATTCCTCTTGTCAAAACCAAAAGCGTGTTTTTAAGAAATAACAACAATCAAAATATTGGCACTGGTTTATGTCCAATTTAAATGTAAAATTACATATAATGACCTAAATTATATTACATGATAAAAATATATTCTTATTATATTTACAAAAAATTCAAATATATAATATAAAACTACATATTATTTCTAATAAAAAAGTTTTTTAAATAAAAATTAGTATTTTTCACTCTTCATCAAAATTTGAAAGTTATCAGAAAAGTACCAAAAATTTATTCAAACTAAATTTTTATGTCACTCTTCTAAAGAAGAATTTAATTTCCCTAAATTGAATATATAAAAGTTTCAAATATTTTATTTAAAAATGATTCTCCATTAAATTGCATAAAACTTCATTTTTATAAAAAATGTCTCTTTTATATTAAAAATTTAAATTTTCTTATATTATGTTTGAGAAACAAAAAATTTGAATCTTAAAATTAGATAGTATATATAAAATTTAAATTGTGGTTATTACTATTCATAAAATCTTTTTTGAATGGTGATTAGCCACTAAATTAGTCTAATATTCCTTTATAATATATATAATATTCATGTTATTTATTATTCATAAACACTATTTTAGTGCATTTTACACCTTGAACAACATTTCACATTATGATTGTAAATATTTCTTAAAATGCACTATTATGTGGTACATGTTTGAACATCATTTAATGTACCCAATGATTAATATGATTTTATGGAATTTAATTATACATATTTTATTTTTATATTTTGGAAAATTTATCTACACATTAATATGAACATGTTTGATTCAGGGATCAATGGATAATTCATGGAAGAAGATGGGTATATCTTGTGATGAAAGGAATTAATTCTAGAGAAGTTAGATTGGACACCATCCCACATATGAGAATGTGGGGCTGAACATATTGTCTCAATGAATCCTCAATTTCATTGGATTCTAGAAGAAATGTATAGGAACAAATCACTCTTCATGATCCAATTCTAATTAGTCCTCCATGGTTGTCATTAAGGTGTCCCAATTAGGAGATAAAATTCTAAGCCAGATTCTGCGGCCCAGAAAAAATCATACCATTATGATCATATCTCGGAATCCACAACTTCAAATGGGCCCCAATTTACAAGAGGATAGAAGACATCCATGTCTCCATTTTATTAGTTTATGGACCAATCTGATTTTTTCATCTAGAAGGTCTTCCAAGCGTGTCTATTTAGTGGATAAAAGTCATCTACCACCTTGGGTCATGTGTGGAAAAGTCCAAGTTCCACAAGCATTCCACCACCCAAGGCCTACAATAATCAAGTGTGATGATTTTTAATATTTTAGGCTCGAACTAAGGCTCCCAAAATTCCTATTTAAGTCAGTGGTGGTGGAGTAGTTTTTCATCTTTTAACTTTCTTTTTATCTTAATGTTATGCTGCCAATTTGTCTTTGTAGCATTCGTCATTCACATGTAAGTTGTTTTAATTTATCATAGTTTCTTAATAAAAGTTCTTCTTCTCCTCTTATTCTATTTTTCTCCATCTCAATTTGATACCTTTTCCTCACAGTGTGAATTTATTCACACCAAACCTTGTAAAATTATCACACAACGATGGAGGGATCATTATTTTATTGTGTTTTTTTTACTTCTCCATTTCCTCCCTCATAAATCTACTTTCCTCTTCCATTGAAACCATAGAATCAATGGAGGGATAACCCACATATGTTTTTTTCCAAGGTAGTAGAAAGGGGCTGGAATTGATGTTATTTATCACCCCATTTATGTCTAATAACTTCTTTAATTGATATATTTATTTGATTATTTTTAAACTCCATGGTCCTTGTTGAATTTAAGGCCACACACATCAAGGGATAATACAAACCTTTATCTTGAAGTTCTCAAAACATTGATCCTTCAAATTTATAAGTGATTAGTATTATGGTGTGTTGGTATAAAATCAGTAAGTGGTGAATTTTTTTGATCTCCTAAAATTAAATCAACTCAAATATTATAAATTGAAATAATTGAAAAGGGAATACGTCCAATCAACCTCAAGTGATAACCTAGGATCAACACATTATTTGAAATAGAATTTACATAAGTCTCTTAGAGTTCCTTTAAACACATCTAAAATCAACAAAATTTGGCCATTCATAGCCAAAAATAGTCCTTAGTATGTACGTTTCTATAGGTTTCTTCTTAGGTCTCGGAGGATTCGACAACTAATGCTAAACTTCAAGGACCGTCCTAGCATCTTCTCTTGGTTAAATTTGAGCATGAATCAAATTCTGGCACCATTTCCAGGGACCTATGTAAGTTATATTAGACATTATCATATAGATTTTTTATCCCTCTTCTCTTTTCTCACTCCTCACTCCTATGGAATTCAATTTTGAACAAGTATAAACATGGGAAACATATCCTTACTATGATCACCCAACCCCATTGTGATGTATAATGACCATCATAATTTTTACTGGTGGGATCATCAACAACCAAATGAACAAAAATGTTTTTACTCCTTTTATCCACAAATATACTCAACATATAATGAGTTTCAATCCCCACAAATCCAATCTGAACACCCTCCTGTGCAATTCCAACAACTAAATTATCCACCTAGAATAGACCATTATGATCAACCCCTTATACATCCTGGACCACATCCATTACTTGAAAAACTATGTCAAAAAATGGAGATATTTAATTTTGAGGTTTCATCATTTAGATTAGTTCTACATGACATTGAGACGATTATGGAACCCATTCCCATTCATGTTATCCCATTGTAGTTATTGATAGAAAACTCTTTTATCCCACAAACCTCTCATGAATTTATTGAAGATAAAAACATTATATTTCGGGTACATTAATAGGATCAAGGAATTTTTATTAGGTGTTTAAATCAAGAGGAAACTGATTTTTTGTTTTCAAAAGAGGTAAATTTGACATCATGGATTGAGTCTCATGAATATAACACCATTGATGATTTTTCAAAAACACAAATCATAGAACCATTTAGAGAAATAGAAAACTTTGATTTCATACACATTCCTAAAACTGATCTTTCCAATTTTGTGGTTTAATCATCTATTCAAACGAATACAATTTTGTTGAGAAATTTCGAAAATGAAATTGAGTTTGATTCAAAGTGCCAACCTATGTCTAAAAGTGTTATCCTACCCGAACATGAACTAAAGGACATTCCATCCACCATTATGTTTACATTCATTGGGGAAATCCAAAAACATCCAATTTTCACAATTTCTTATCTTGAATGAAATAAAAAGGTAATGATTCTTAATGTCTTTGGAAAGACTAAAAATGAAATTGAATCCACTATTTCTGATATTCCTCTGATTTTACAACTCATTTTAGATGATATGTTTTTGCATGAAAAAATAATAAACATATAATGAATCTCAACCTAGTAGAAGTGGTGAAACATGGGTTTCTTAATATTATGAATGTTGGTATTGGGTAAGTTGGGGTTTCATGTTGGGCTAGTGAGTTTAAACCAAAGTGATGCACGGGATGCAAGCTGCGATTTCCATATTTGCGGACCATTTCTTTTAAATAGGATTAATGAATCATTTTAATATTTTTTTAAAAATATATTGTTGACTTCTTCTTCTATTATGAGTATGGATGGGTATGAAAGGGGGGCACCGTATTCATCTGTGTTACATTGTGTGATCCTTGAGTAATACCTTACCCAGAAATTTAAAAAGAATACAATGTATCATCAATTCATTTTTTATGTGTTTTTAGGTAAAAATAAAAATACAAAAAAATATAATAATAAAATATCATAACAAAAGTCCACATTGTAGTTCGTGGGGAAAACCTCGTCACAACTAGAGATGCTGCAGGGAATCGAACCCGAGACCGAAGGGAGACAGGGTCGCGTGCTTACCACTGATCTATAACTTTTTGTGCATCCTTATTCTATAATTTTTATATATATACTTATATTTGACTTTATTTAATATATATATTTAGTTTTTTTCGTTTGTTTATTTTTTCTCCAGTAGGGAATTCTTAGAGTGACATCGAGATCAAGGGATTAAAAGGGAGCATCAAGAATTTCAACTTCAACCACCAGGTGAATTCATTCCATGATCCTCATATTTCAATTTACATTTTGAACTTACCTTATTTTTCTATACTCCTTATAAATTTTCAATTCTTGAAACACTGGGGATAATGTTGTTTTATGTTGGGGGGTGAGGGGAGATAAAAAAATCATTTGTGAACAAATAATGATTTGAAAAAAAATGTGTGTAAATGGAAGGATTTTTTTTAACTTTGAACATGTTAATACACGTTTCACACATTGAAACTGAATATCAAATAATTTAGAATTCCCTAATTCTGATTTTAATCCTTGTATAATTTCATTAGTATAGATTTTTGAAAGTGTGGTTGTCCAATGTGATATTTCATTGTTTATATTTTCATCTAAATAAAAAAAGAATCACAATGCACGTCCTTTGGAAAGTGGGGTATTAGTTTGAGATCATGGGGTCCCCCAAATAAATATCATAAGTTTTGTGATCATTTTAGTTTAATTTTAGTATTCAAAAAAATTAAAAATAAAAATAAAAAACTTGCCTGTAGAGAAATGAAATGACCTAATGCATGGCTTTCAGAATTTGGGGATCATGACTCCATAATTGTATAGCCCATAGTTAGTAATTTTATCTCTATTTTTTGTAATTTTAATTTGTGTTTGAATGAGTTAAATATAGATGATGTCCATTTATGTGGGCTTCACTTGGAGCCCTAAGGTCTTTGAGCCTCAGAGTCATCATCAATGTTTCGCTACAGGGGTTGACTCTTTTGAGTGAAACTTCAATTACCATGAAAATATTTCAGATAAAATACAATAAAAAATGAATACTCATCATAATATTGAAATGTTATTCCACCTAGAACTTCCATAATATCCCCCTTGAATAAATATGAACCCCCATATCTTTTGTGATACACAACACATCCTCATACTTAATTGATATTGGATAAAATATGAAAATGAATTTTAATGAAGGAATGGGATTGGGATTCGGATCATCTTATGAAAATATCATGTATTAAAATATTTTTATGGGCTTCATGATTGTATGGTATAATTTTTTTTGGTGATCATTTTGTATTAAAATGTTTTTGGAAAAGGGAATTCGAATTTCATATTGTTGGGATATATTTTTCTTGGGACTAGAAAAACACAAGTTGGAGTGTGATTAGCCACTAAATGAGGATAATATTCATTGTTAATATATATAATATTCATGTGATTTATTATTCATAAACACCATTTTAGTGAATTTTACACTTTGAACATCATTTCACATTATGATAGTAAATCTTTCTTAAAATACACTATTATGTGGTACATGTTTGAACATCATTTAAAGTACCCAATGATTCATAAGATTTTAATGAATCCAATTATACATAATTTAATTTTTTTTATTTTGGGAAATTGATCTACACTTCAATATGAACATGTTTGATTCAGATGTCAATTTAGAATTCATTGAAGAAGATGGGGATATTTTGTGATGAAAGGAAACAATTCTGGAGAAGTTAGATTGGACACCAGCCCACTGATTAGAATGTGGGGCCCATCATACACGACCAATTAATCCTAAATTTCATGGGATATTAGAATACATGTAGGGAAACATATCTCTCTGTAGGATCCAATGCTAATTAGGCCTCCATGGTGGTCATTATGGTGCCCAATTTGAAGATAAAATTCTATCCCAGATTCTACAGCCCAGAAAAAACCATACCATTATGATCATATATCATAATCCACAACATCAAATGGGGCCTAATTTTGTAGGCGGTTGGTAGAAATCCATGGATTCATTTTATTTATCAATGTCCCACTCTGATTTTTCCATCTATAAGTCCTTAGAAGATCATCTATTTGGTGGATAAAAGCTGCATGCCACCTCGGGTCATGTGTGGAAAAGTCCATGTTCCACAAGCTTTAATCCATAATAGGCCTACCATAATCAAGTGGGATGATTTGTACTATTGTAGGATCGACCCAAGGCTCCAAAAATTCCTATTTAACGTAGTGGTGGTGGAGGAGTTTTTCATCTTTGAGCATTGTTTTCATCTTAATGTTATGCTGCCAATTTGTCATTGTAATATTCTTCATTCACATCTAATTTGTTTCAATTCATCCTTTTTTCATAATAAAAGTTCTTCTAATCCTATTATAATATTTTTATCCATCTCACATTGATACAGTTTCCTGAAGGTGGGAATTTATTCACACCAAAACTTGTGAAATTATCACACAATGGTGTAGTGATCGTTATTTTATTATGTTTTTTTTACTTATCCATTTCCTCCCTCATGAGTCTACATTCCACTTCCATTGAAACCATAGAATCAATGGAGGGCTATCGCATATATGGGTTGATCCAAGGGAGTATAAATGGGCTGGCTTGGATGTTATTTATCACTCTATTAATTTCTAATCACTTCTTTAATTGAGAATTTTATTTGATGATTTTTAAACTCCATCGTCCTTGTTGAATTTAAGGCCACACACTTCAAGTGCAAATACAAAACTTTTCCTTGAAGTTCTCAAAACATTCATCCTTAATGATTATAGGTGATTGGTATTATAGTGTGTTGGTGTTAAATCATTAAGCGATGAAGTTGTTTGATCACCTTAAATTAAGTGAACTCAAATAAAAGAAACTAAAATAATTGAAAAGGGAATACATCCAATCCACCCTAAGTGATAAAATATGATCAACTCATTATTTTAAATAGAATTAGCTTATGTCTGTTAGAGTTCCTTTAAACCCATATAAAATCAACCCATATTAACCACTTCATAGATAAAAACAACCCTTATAATATATGTGTCTATAGGTTTCTTCTTAGGTCTCTGAGGATTCGATAACCCAAGCTAAACTAAAAGGATCGTCCTACATTCTTCTCTTGGGTAAGTTTGAGTGTGAATCAAATGGATAGTTTGGTAAGTCATGGTGCACTCAAACTTATTTTTTCGTGTAAGTAAAGTTATTGAAAAACATTGATGAGATCACATACTATGAAATTTTTGGCTGTTACACAAAAACCCCATGAAAAGTAACAACCCACAAGAACGAGTGGTCCATTGATCAACATGTTCATCGATTGATCCACATTAATCATTTTAGTATAATTAATGGGGATCTTTAAACCAAAAACCCCAATCTTGATGGATTTTGTCGTAGAAGAGAACTATTCGTGGGGATTAAAGATCCATTGGCGTTAGATGCTCTCCAGACCCATTCTTAGAGGTATGTTGATGTCATTGGTGAATCTTGGACTATCATTTTTCGTCATTGTGGATAATTCTCACCACATGATCATCAAGTAAATTCCACCATCTGATCCTAATTTGTCCAACGCATCATCCCATTAATATAAAAAATGTCTCAATGTTTCTATTATGTTGTGTCATCACGTCATTACACAGTTTCATTTATGAAATAGAGTATATGTTATGCTTTATTTATTTTGTCATTACATTGATCATTTTGATCCTTTAACGATATTAATTTAATGCGACTCATCATATCTTTTTCGCCTCACCATAACACAACTATGTCACCTCTCAATGGTTGGGGAAAACAAATGAAATAGAATTTTACACTATTTTTTTTTTCAAATAGTCGAAAAATTAACTATTCCGATCGACCCATGACTTTTAATGTTAATTCCTTTCTAGTTGAATCCAAAAATTCTGAGTTCAACAGTGCCCTCTATTTTTTTCCGATCACTGAAGTAAAATATAGAAAATATTTCTTGACTTTTTACTTAAATGAACTAAAAATAGTTAAAAAGTATATTCTTGGGATCTTGGGGCCTCATAATAAGGTGTCCTCAAAGCGTTTGGTATTGAAACGTTTTTATAAAATTTTAACGAAACAATTACCTGTAATTACAATGAAAATACATAAATAAAGAATTATTGTTTGAGATTGTAGGATTAAATTATACCAAGAATGTTCTGAACCGATCATACTCGATCCTATAAAATTTATTGAAAATCAAAATGCATATGTTACAAATAGAGGTGTGGTACAAAATTTCCACCAAAAAAGTGAAATGACCAATTATAGTCATCCAAACAACATATGGTCCAAAGACCCACATAAAATAAAAGATATAAAATATCACAATAACCATTTATCCAATCGGTGACGATCAACTTGCACCACCCATGGAAAACGCCGCTTCCCTAAGTCGACCGCCCAACAATTAGACAGAGTTGGACATCACCGAAAATAAAGAATAACAGGCTGTTCACCCACATTCTGAGGTCTAAACACATTCCAAGGTAAATGATAACCCAGCCACAACACCTCTAGTAAAAATGCTTCCCAAAGTCACCACCCTCATCCTGAGGTGGTCAAAAAAGACCTACACATGATCGACAGCCTGTCGCTGCCATGCTCGCATAAGGCTTGCACCGCCATCACCAACAAGCTGTAATAGTTCTGACACCAGCGCACTACACTCCCACTACATCCAAATCATCACACCAACATTAGATAAAAGTCTACTCAATTCCATATGATGAAAATAATGGCAATTCCCATGACCCTCTGTCCAGGTCCATTTTTCGAAGTCACGTCGGCTGGCACCGTACTGTCGCCGACAAATCATGTATGCATCACCCACCAGCCAGAACCCCTCGATGCAACTGAGAACGGTTCCAGACAACAAGACATCGAACCATCCAACCACAATTAGAGATGAAGCGCGGCTACTGGGATCCCATAACAGTTTCTCCACACCAACCCTATACATCGCCAACCACGAGGAAATAACAGGCGATCGCTTCCAGTTAAACACATAACCACCACAGGCCATATCCAAACAACACATCATCTCACTCAAAACGTATCATCGCTGATACTTCGGTCGACCCGCACTATACCGAGGTTGCTGACTGTGTTTCCATAATGCACACCACTGAGGAAATTCCAACAATACACTAGGAATACACACGAAATCCATCGCAGGACGAAAAATATAATCACCCCCATTCGGGGGACAAACCAAAATGTCAGAGTCCCTAATCTCAGAAACATTATTCAGAAAATATATTCTCTTTCACGATGAGAAAAGATAAAATATATCATTATTCCCCACCACATCATCTGATCTAAGATCATCATATAATCGATTTTCATTGAAATCTCCCTATATTGATAGAGCGAGAATCTCTCCTCTTCAGAGAGAAGCCATCCCTAGTTAGGGACACTATACAAAAGTACACTGGGATTTTTAGTCCCAAGGGGTTACATGGTATATGTCTATGATTAAATTGTACATACATCATATCTGACTCAATAAATCATGTATTTGGTATATGACATAAAAATTCGTATTCTACTATTCACTAAAAATACAAATATTTTTTAAAAATAAAAAATTCTACATTTCCATTTTCCACCTATATAATAAAAAAAATTACAGCATTTTGTTAAAATTTATTCATAAATATGGGAAATTAATTTTTCATTAAAATCAATAATTATTTGAAAAATAACAATTTAAAAATTATAACTGAATTTATAACGCTTTGAAAAAATACTTGTTGTCCTATTAAATTAACTTATAATCACAACACAATAAATTATTAATTTATGAAACTATTTTATAAATATAAATTTTATTTTGAATAATTATATTAATTATAAAATTTTAATGAAACATTTTTTATTTATAAAAATACCAACGCATAATTTATCATTTTTAAAACATTTAATTACATATACAATCATATAATTATATAGTATTTACATTTATATGATAGATGAAATATATTTATAATTTCATGGGTGAGTATACTATTCTATTTTCTAGTTTGATAATCATATGGGTAATATTACTGTTTTAATGGTCAATTTAATATTCTATTTGTTTAGGTTGTTCATTTATATAAATACCACATTTGACATTAATTCATCATTTATAAAATATTTATTGTGTTATATAAGTAATTTTATTAGATTATTCCAATATGAAGAAATTATAAGAGATTGAAATTTCATTTCATGAATTTGGAGTCGTTCTAAATATTTGTCGAAAATTTAAAGACATCACTGTGTAGAGATAATAGTCCATATATACGCATGAGTGATGTTTTTAATTTTTAATGGGTGGAATAAAAATAATATTAAATATTAAATCACCATTTAAGATTCATTATTATAACATAAATATCAATTAAACAGAAAATCTATAATAATGAAAAACAATGACTGAGGGTGGTGGGAAATGAGTCGTATCACTATATAGAGATTAAAGTCCATATGAATGCATGAGTGATACATTTATTGCCCATTTGGTTGAGAAAAGGTGAATATTTTTTTAACATCTTAATAATGTATATTAATTACACTTGAATTATCATATTTTGATGTATACACTACATTCAGTGGATTTAGAAGATGTAATAATATTGATAGGGCATACTTATTATCCATACATCTTCTATGAGAGAACAAATTCGAATCAATGCTTAAACAATCATTGACGAGTTTGGGATACAATCCTACACTTATCTCTTGGTTGAACCCCCCCCCCCCACAAGTATGTCCACTTTAACCTTTTCCATTGAAATAAAATTTTACTATTTTTAATATTCCCTAAGACCGAAAAATATGTTCATACAATCAAATTTATAAAAATATGATTATTTGACATATTTAATATTTTTAGGAGGATAAATTTATTTATTTTTTAGAATTTATTTAATTAAATGTGAAAACAGAAATTAAAATATGTGTTTATAAATTAATTTCTATTTATGATAAATAATTTACATCAATTTCAGGAAATAATAAAAAATAACATGTTTTTTAAAATGATATATTTAATATATAATCAAAAAACTAGTTCAAAACATTAACAAATTTATATTTAAGTATTTAATTATTATTAAATAACATTGATTACAAATGAATAGTTGTATAGAAAAATGGGGGTTTAAGCCCAAAAAATACCATACAAAAATTAATGTATAAGTAGGACAAATATGTACTTAATTAAAATATTTTTAACTAAATTTTCATTGGAATTATTTAATATAGATTTAAAAATATACTTTTGAATTTATTTGGAAATAAATTATATTAAAAAATTGATACTTTTTACAATTAAATGAAAAATAAAAATGTTTATAAATCCTAAAAAAATTAATTTTATAATGAATGTATAAATTTCTGAATTAAAATAATATCATCCCATAAAATATATTAAAATAATGTTAATTAATTTGATATTTTACATGAATTGTTTAAAAACTAATAATTTTTTTAGAAAACATATATATAAATCATAAGATCACATTACTAAAAATTTAATTCATATTTATTATAAATTATTTAATACGTATATTTTAATAAAAACTGATAGAAATCATTTTCATATAGTTTTTATACTTTTAGTACATATCCATTTTAGGACTAGGTTATAGAATTTAATATATTTCATTTCATATAGACCCAGGTTTGTTTGTATGGATGAAAATTAAATAAATAATTTTTTATTTCAAAAGAAAGAAATATTATGTATTGGGGTGTTACATTATAACACCCATAAAATTAATATTTACCAATAAATTTCATTTTTGGGTTAAATTTTATTTTTGAAATATTATTTTCATTATATCATTGTTTACCCATGTAATTTGTTAAAATTTTCATTCCTTGAATGAAATTTAAACATGTGAGTGGAATTATTATATTGAAAATTATCCCAATTATCCATGATTTATACTTGTTATTATTAATATGGATTATCATTAAACAGTGATTTATCTTGTGAGTCATGTATATATGATATATTAGGTATCTTCATCTCAAAAATAGATACATGGAGTACATCATGAACTTTATAGAGGATAGGTGGGAGTGCCAAAAAATTTGATATAGACCCTACATGATTAATAATATTGTAGGGTATGATTTTACAAGTGATAAACATTCACTTCTTTCTTAATATAATAAACTAAATCAATAGGGATATTCATAGGAAAATGTTTTTACCTACATATAATTCTACATAATTCTGATAATTGTCAGCATAACTATTCCATTGACTATGAGATACAATGTTATGATATTAAATGACTCTGAAAATATCATTTATTTTATCAACTATTTAATTCAATGATATATTTATTTCTCTAAAACTATCACATTAAGTTGTATTTCTATACTACATTATATAAAGGTTTTCATATTGAAATCTCTAAATTCTTAACAAAAATCTATTTTTTATAAAAATTCTGAATAGTGGAAGGTGTTGATCATTAAAAACATTTTAAAATAAACAAAAATATCTAAAAATATACACTATGATTTGAGTAGTTCTTTCAGACCTAAAATCAGTATGAGGATGAAAAGATGTTTCAAACAGAACTCTAAATCTTTAAATTGATGAATACTTATTCAGAAAAACTAGTTAAAAATAGATCCCAATCAGATACAACATAATGTTCTTCCCCATGAATCCTTACCACTGATATAATTTATATCATAGAATAATGATCAATGGAGATATATCTTTTTATGGAATAAGTGTGACCTGATTTCATAATAACATAAAATATAACTAAAATATTATTATTTAATTTTTTTATTTTGGGGTTTCTAAAAAAGAAATCATTAGTGATGTTTTCCAATTGACATTCTGGTATATTTAATCGTTATAACATCCACATATACATATGTATCTTTGGATTATGTTTCTAAAATAACTATGTTCATGAATCATTATCTAGAAAACATGTATAATGTTATCCTACCAATAATACGCTTTCAAATCCCTATACATAATTTTACTTCTAGGATGTATAATAAATTATGTGTAACACCCCAAGATTTCATAGTATGTTATTTTCTTTAAGGTAATTCAATATCTTTCGCTACACGCAACACTGAGTTCGAGTGAACCGCACCTTATATACTCCTTATAATATTAGAATCAATATTATGTGTTTCCTAGACATAATATATGAACCAATTCATTTTTTTCGAGTGAAGAAATTTTTTTTAAAAAAAAGAAATTTTATCACATTTTAATGGAAAATACCTTTTAAAGACACTATTTGACACTTTTATATATTCAATTTAATGAAATTAAATTATTCTTTAGAATAGGGATATAAAAAAATCGATAAATTTTTGGTACTTTTCTGATAACATTCTTATTTTGATGAATACTGAGAGATACAAAATTTTATTTGAAAACATTTTTTAATCGAAATAATTTATAGTGTTAAATTATATATTTGAATGGTTTGTAGGTATAATTAAATTATATTTTTATAATTTAATACAATGTAGGTCATTAGAAGTAATTTCAAATTTAAATTTTACATAAACAATGTCAATCTTTTTTATAGTTTTTACTTTTTTAAAACCAGCTTTTCGGTTTTGACAAGGGGAAATATTTTTAAATTAGTCAATGAAAATTCGATGATTTAAAAATTGTAAAATAGTTATCATTTTTGAATTAGAAATATCAAAATTATCATAGGGTAAATTTTCGGTATTTTTCAGAAAACATTCAATTTTTGACGAATAGTGAAAAACATTGCGTTCTAAATTAAAACTGACTTTTAATTTTAATAATTAATTATCTTATTTCAATTTATTTTAGGAAAAAATTGATATATAATACCTATATAAGTTTAATGTAATTTATTTGATTCATTTTATAATAAAATTAGATATATAAAATTTTATAGTACTTTTTATCGTCTTTTACCCACCTCCTTCGAGCATTTGCAAATTTGTATAAAACGTAATTTTACCACTTTTGTGAGTTGAATTTAAAAATTCTGAGAGACATGGTTAATATCAGTAAGTAAAATGTGGCTCAATAAGATTAAAATAATTTCTTCGTGAATAGTAACTTTTGACTTTTATTTACCATGTTTAAAAGTAAATAAGGCAGTTAAGGGTAAAAATGATACCATAATTACCCTAACACATGTTTTAATTCTATTGGATAAGTATAATTCGACCAAAAAAACCATAGGAATAAAATATGAATCTCTTTGTTCCACTTGGATTATATTAGAACATTTTTTATTATTTTATTTAAAAATGAGTTAAAAGAGTTAAATTTGAAGATTAATAACTAAACCATTTTTAATATAGGGATACACACAATATAAATTAGACTATAATATTAATTATAAATCTAAAAATATTTCCAACATAATGGTATTTTATTTATAATTTCTAAACATTAAATAATTTAATTTATTTATGACACAATGATGATGCGGCAATTACATTATTAATGAAATAATAAAATAATTGATATTATAAAAATCCCAATATATGTAAATTGAGACTTATGATGAATTCCACTAAATTTATAGGTTACTATGACATTTTACTGTTCTTTAAATAACTTTTATTCGAACGGATAAATTTTTTATGGCTTCCAAAAAAATCAAATACTAAATGGTCTCAAAATTGACATAATTGAGTTTCTTTTAAATATAATATTATTAATTGATATAAAAAAACAAAAAAACCATTGTTTCAGCAAAAGGACATAGATATGGTTATATATAAAAATAATTAACCACTTGGTTTTCAAATGGGTTTTTATAGTAAGGTTATTAACCATGTAATATAATAATACAAAGATACATTGTAAATGTCACACTATATAACTAAGAGTTAAATAAAAAAGATAAGGTTAATATGACGAACTAAACTAGTATAAAACCTATTGGTTGGAATATTATAGATCAATCCCACCTTATACTTTAAATAATTCATTTTTGAGCCATTATAAATTGAAAATGATTTTGTTATAAAATATTATTTAAAGATTTTTCTAAGGTGACCCTCTCCTCTCTTATAAAAGGGCACTTCACCTTCTCTTAATTTCTCACCTCCAATGCCTTTTGGCTTGGACCAACCCTACCCAAATATCCTCACAACCATTCAACCTTCATCCTAGAGGCTTTATATTGTTACGAAAGCCAACCTATTGAGCCCTTTTGATCAAATCCAAAAGAATAACCTGAAGAATATGTAAATATTCCATCCCCACTTTCATGATCTTTTCTTCTTCCACATCCACTTTATTTTGTTTCCATTATAAAATAATAACTCCAGAATATTATATAAAATATGATGTTATTATAAAAATTTTACACCCATAATCATTATTCTATCCATCCAATAAATCACATAGTCACTATACATGCGTAAGTACGGATTATTGTCTCCACATCATGGTGTAGTTTTTTCATAAAACACTTCATTATTTGGATGGTTTTAATAATTAGTATAACTTATGTGAATATGAAATTTAACATGTTAATGATTCTATATATGAGATGTACCATCCATTTACTTATGGTTTTTCCATTAATATAATGATATTGTCGCTCATGCTTAGGTACTTATTACCGTATCCACGAACCCAATGAGATTCCTTCGTCATCATAAACATTTAAGAATAATTTTCATTTTATGATTAAAAATATTGTTTTTGAAGTTAATATCAATCAGGATTTGAATAAAATACATCTTATCCTTAAAAAACATGGCTATCATAACTGAGTATATAATGCAAAACAAATCACTTAACACCCGAAACGATGATACTACTAAAATATTAATAAAAAAGAAATATTAGAGAATCATATATGATATCATATTTATGTATATAGTAATTTTATAATTTAATAACAATTATATAAATATTACACCAGATTTTAACGTACCCTGGACCATGGAAAAATACTCGGTAATAGGTTTTCATCTCACTTTTATTCCCTTGAGATTCATGATATATTAGCCCCTACTACCTTTTGTGTGGTGTATGTACTTCCCATGATTGTATTGGTTTCATAATATAATTTAATTTATGGGTATTTACATCATCATTGGATAATCCTTCATTCAAGGGGTGTATTTTTCGTATGTTACCAAATCGACAAGGGAATTTAAAATTTCAATTTCCACTCATTCGGTTTTACACAAACAATTTTTATTACATTAATCCACGGTTATGTGTGAAATAACAATTTATTTACATAGTTAGTAATTTACACTCCCCTTTGTGTGGATATAATTTTGATACACATAATCAATCGATCCATAAATTCTAAAGCCATCTATTAAAACTTGATAAGAGTAATTTTAACTCAATTTCTATTTATTGAGTTAAACATCCAAATCATTGTTGTAGTTTTTACATGAATATGTGTGAATGTCCTTTGATATATATACAATGAATATCCAATAATATTGGGTTTATTTATATTTGTCACAAATAATTATGTCAATGATTTACCCTTAACCTAATGATACGGTCTTTATAAAGGAATTCATCACAACATACATTCCATTAAGTCTTCTTCATTGTTATGCACCAATTAACTTTTATTTTTTGTATATACTACAAATTTACATAGTATTTCATGAATCCCTTTATTTTCATGATATTATAATATTTTGGTTACCTCAATTACTTGTATTAAAGTGTCTCTCATTTGGTTAGGAACTATAACTAAAATATTATTATAAATGTTTTAAAATTTTATTCTTCTAAATATTTCACATTAATGTAAATGTTTTAAAAATGGTTTTAAGGTTTTATTTATATGGACATTAAGGTTTTTAAATTGAAATTATCTTTAAAAGTTTCAAAGTTTAATGAGACATTTGATTCAAAAATCTATATTAAACAGCTTCTTGATATATAGTGAGAATTTTTAATGTTTTCCTTAAAAAGGGATATTTCAATCAAATAGTTTTACTGATCATTTTCATCTATGTCAACATCCTTTATGGGATATTTTTCTTGATTCAGGTTGATTTATTATGATACGAATATTCCATACTATATTTATGGTTTTCCAATATGTTAGACGGTGGATGTGTAATTTTTATACCACTCATGGTTTATGGATAATGTATTGACATTTTGTATGATAGTTTTAATACGAATTTTTATGTTATGTTGAAACATTTTCATATGAGGAATGCATTGGACATATTAAGTGAAGGTTGGATCCTGCTAGCAACTTGATGCATCAGTAGGTCACATGAGACAAACTACTGTCTTAGCATAAGGCCTTGGAAAAATCTTATTTGTAGTCTTGAAACAAGGCCATGACTATGTGGTTATAAAGTTTGGCATTATGAATTACATCATTATGAATGTATATATTTATATTTCATGTGATTATTGGACTAGTATAATATCCACATGAATATTTAAATTCCATTATTTTATTTTATCTTTTCCATATTTTGCTGATGTTTATGTTTAAAAGGATTTGGTTTTAGTGTTATACATTGCCTTAAATGTTTTTGGCTTATTTATGAAAGGTTGGAAAATAATGTTTTCCTTAATGATCATCTGAGATCACCCCATTCTATGTTTTATTTTTCCCAGGATGTGAAGAAGTATATTATGGTTTACCTGCAGGGATAGGATAAGGATATATGTGTGTTTAAAAGGAGGACCAAATGTTGTTGATGTTTTTATTTCATTATGTAATGTGAAACTTATGAATGTATCTAGTACACCCAACACTACTAAACCGATTGGTCAATCGGGATATAATTCCATGTATCTTTTCAATGTTATGTAATAATGCACCAAATCTTGGTAACTTGGTTTGGGGTATTATAGTTGGTATCATTGGAAGTTTAGTACAAACTGTGGAAGCAAGATTTTAAAAAACCCTGATTAAAAAACACTACCCTATGATAGAAATAGAGCAATAGTATAAAAGAACATCCAAAAATTTAGATAATGTAAATATTATTTGTGTTTTCCAAGAAATGCATCCATGTCTAGATACGAGACGATATAGGATGATCTATCACAAGTGTACCTAGGAGTGAAAACACTGACAAGGAGTTTCAGACTTGAACCCTGGTATCTTGATACACCACAATGGTCCTTGCTGCACTCTTGGTTACGACACTACTAGGAGATATGCAAAGG
This sequence comes from Viscum album, assembly GCA_963277665.1. Taxonomy (NCBI): domain Eukaryota; kingdom Viridiplantae; phylum Streptophyta; class Magnoliopsida; order Santalales; family Viscaceae; genus Viscum; species Viscum album. The sequence continues at coordinate 42,553,881 of OY728123.1, forward strand.
ATATTCCACATTTCCTTTAATAAATAATTTCATGGATTTTATTATAAGATGATAATAAACAACATTGGTTAATTCTATGGTGTTTTAGATTTAAAATTAGGTGTTATGATATTCACTAAATGATTTTATGGCTCACATCATGCTTTCTTGTTTTAGCCAATGGATGGATTCTAAGGATGTAATAGTAACATTGCATATGATGTACGAGGTGGGAATTGTGGTGGAAATTAGTAAGGAAATGGAATGTTGATAGGAGTAAAAGATATCGTGTTCATGCCGAATCAGTTTTCCAAAAATAGTATCAAAAATATATATATTAAAAATCTCTCGGAATCAACAAATAAGATAAATTCGGTGAATGATACGAGCTCTAGCAGTGGAGAACATGGAGATAGAAAAGCTCTATTTACATCATGCAAGAAATGTGGAAGGATTCACCTAGGGAAGTGTCTAAATGGAACTAATAAATGCTTTATGTGTGATAAATAAGGACATAAAGTAATGAATTGTCAAGGAAAAATGAAGATTAATATGGAAGTAAATAAAATGATCCCAAGAATCCATTTACAGTCATTTGTTGTAAATATAGGGGAACTGGGCATTACTCGAGTGAATGCCCTATTCAATAGGATAACCTCTTGGTCAAGGAAGAACGTATATGGAAATAAATGGATGGTGAAATTTTTAAATGTATTAGTGATCATTGTTGATGGGATTAATATGGAAGAATTTTCTATTTTATGAGTAACCCTGCAGTTTGTTTTGTGAAAATGCTATTTTAGGGTGAATTTTCTTTTATATTGTTGATATAGTTATAAATTTCCATTTATGTTTATATTATCCTTGAATTTGAGGCAATTACAAGTTATTAATTTTTTGGATGAAAATTCTAGGAATGAAATAACATTTGTGGTGAAATAATGTTATAGTTAATTTGAGGAATTTATCCCATTTTCATAATGTTATAATATATAGTTTTTGAAAATGGAAAACATGTATGTCATATGACAACTCGTCGTGTCAGAATTTGTTGTGGGAATCAAACCCAAAACCGACGAGCTATTGGAATTTATCACCTACCACTTGAATACGTGAAGTCTATGTTTAGTGTGACTAAATCAATTTAGTTAAATTTTTTTTAATCAATAATAAGTTGATTTTGGATCTTATGTCGTATCAAATGGATATCTTTAGTATTGGAAAATGATTTGGTGATTAAGTGATAAATGTTATATTGAAGATGTTCGATCTGTTGGGAACACTCTATGCCTATGGAAAATAGAATACTATGGGATTTCATTAGGAGAGTAATGGTGGATTTTTATCTATGTTTTTATTGTGGATTTATTATGATTTGGGTTATTTATTTAAATGATTAACCTATCATAGTGAATATGTGATTACATTAATTACATTTATATATGTGACATTATGAGTAGTCGATGTTATTTGGAGATACAATTTAACATGGATGACTGCATAATCAAATTATTCTATGTTATGAGTTTCAAAAACATCTTGGATTATATTCATATATTTTAAGGATGATTGTTTATTGAATGGTATTTATTTTACAATGGATGTTGTTCTTTTAATTTTAGAAATTATGATTAGTATTTCTTTCTCTAAAGGGCTATCCATTTTTAGGATCATCTGATCTTGTACTAACCATTTTGGTTTTGGATAATCTCTAATGACAAGGTAAATATATATAGTTTATCCATTGGGGATTATGTGATTCTCGTAAATTTGATTCTAGATCTTCTAGTGTGACTAAGTCTTCTTGAATTATCATCTTTTGAAAAAATGATGAGTCAGTAGTAGAAATTTATTGAAGAATGAAACTCAAATTTAAAATTATTTATATCTCTTCATGTTCATAGCCAATCTCATAACTAAAATCCTCAACTTTATGAAATGGAACACAAAACAAAAAATGTTATCCACATACTTTTCCTACTAGGAAACTAATAACCATTTATCCAATCATAATTTTGTAGTTTTCTTGTCATTAAATTTCTCATGATTGTGTTTTCTATCACTCTCCAAAAGAACATGACCCTTAGTTTATCTTCCATATCCATGTTTTCCAACTTGGAATCCTAGTATGGGTTATCTCGGGTGACCATTTTACATCACTTTCATTATTTTAAATAGATAGTTTTATTGACTCTTTTTCTGATGTGGGACTTTCAATGAAGTTCCTAAGACCAATTTTAAAATTGTGATTATGAAAGTTTGAAATGTTTGAAGAATGTAACACCCCAAGATTTCATAGTAAGTTATTATTCGTTAAATTAATTCAATATCTTATGTTCAATGCAACACTTAGTTCGAGTACACCACGACATACCAAACAAGTCGTTTAAAAGCACTTATGAATATTATTAACTGAATTTTTAATTTTATATATCCCATATAATTTTAGAATCTATATCATCTATTTATTTGAGATTAGGCAATAACAAATTAATTTTTTCAGATAAAAGAATTTTTTTTCAAAAAATGATATTTTACCACCTTTTAATGGAAAACCATTTTTAAAACCAATAATTGACACTTTTATATATTCAATTTAATGAAATTAATTTCTTCTTTAGAATCGGCACATAAAAATTTATTTTGGATAAATTTTTGGAACGTTTATGATAAATTTAGTATTTTTGTAAATACTAAAAAACACTAAATTTTAATTGAAAACTTATTTTTAATTGAAATAATTTATAGTGTTAAATTAAGTATTTGAATGGTTTTTAAGTATAATTAGATTATATTTTTATTATTTAATAAAACATAATTATGTATAAGTAATTTCAAATATAAATTTTACATAAACACATGTCAATATTTTTAATGTCATTACTTTTAAAAAACCCACTTTTCAAATTTGACAACATGAATTAATATTAAATTAATTAATGAAAATAATATGATTTTAATTTGGTAAAATAGAATTCATTTTTTAATTTGTAATATCAAAATTATCATAGGGATAATTTTTGGTATTTTTCTGAAAACATTCAATTTTTATGAATAGTGAAAAGACTGTGATATAGTTTAAAACCGACTTTTTATTTAAATAATTATTTAATTAATTAAAACTTATTTTATGTAAAAATATATATATATATATATATATATATATTACCTATATAAGTACAATATAATTCATTTTAATCATTTTATAATATAATCATATATTATTAAAGTTTATTGAACTTTTTACCGTATTTTACCCACCTCCTAGGAGCATTTGCAAATTTGCATAAAATAAACTTTTACCACTTCTATGAGTTGAATTTAAAAAATATGAGAGAGATTGTTAATATCATTATGTAGATGTGGTTCAATAAGATGATAATAATTTTTTTAATAGTAACTTTTGACTTTTATTTACAACGGCTAAAAGTAAATAGGGCAAGTAAGTGTAAAAATAATATCATAATTACCCTAAGACATGTTCTAATTCTATTGGATAAGTATAATTAGAAAAAAAAACCTTAGGAATATAATATTATCCTATTTTTTCCACATATATTAGATTAAGACATTTAATATTATTTTAATTAAATAATAATTAAAAGAGTTAAATTCTATGTTTAATAACAAAATCATTTTTAATATAGGGTTACACACAATATAAATTTGACTATAAAAATTCATTATAAATCTAATACGATTTTAAACATAATGGTACATTATTTTCAATTTATAGACATTATATAATTTAATTTACTTATGACACAATGATGATGTAGTAGTTACCTTATTAATGAAATACTAAAAAATTTTATATTATTAATATCAAAATCAATGTAAATTGAGACTTCTGATAAATTCCATTAAAATTTTAGGTTGAAATTACATGTCTGGGTTGGTTAAAAAAAATAATTCGATGTGATAAAGTTTTTATGGATTTGAAAAAAATAAAATACTAAATAGTTTCAAAATTTATATAATTGAGTTTTTAAAATTAATATTATATTATTAATTGATATAATATACTGAAAAATATAAGGATCATCCAATGTACTTAAAAAAGGATATATATAATAATAACTAACCACATTGGGTTTCACTTGGCTTACTATAGTAATTTTACTATCCATATAATATAAAAATACAAAGAGGCATGGTAAATGTCAAACTATCTAACTAAGAGTTAAATCTAAAAGATAAGGTTAATATGATACCCTAAACGTATCTAAAATGAATTGGTTGAGATTTTTTTGACCCATACTAAGATTAGTCATTAAATAATTAATTTTTGTGCCATTATAAAATGAAAAATATTTTATTATAAAATAATATTTCAATCTTTTCCAAAAGCGAATCTCACCTCCCTTTTAAAAGGGCACTTCCCTTTATCTTAATTTCACTCCTCCAAAGCATTTTGGATAAGCCAAACCCTGCCCAAATATCTTCCAAACTTTCCTCCCTTCATCCTAGAGGGCTTCCTTTGGACATAAATCCAACTTAAGTAGCCCTTTTGATCAAATCCAAAGAAAGAACCCGAAGAATAGGTAAATATTTAATCACCTCCTTCACGTTATTGTCTTCTTCCACTTCCTCTTTCATTGTGGTTTCAAATATAAAAAAATAAATCAAGTATCCTAAATATAAATTTTTGTTATTATAAATATGATAAAACCATTTTCATTATTATATACATCCTATAAATTAAAAATTCACCATATGTGAGTATGTACGAATTACCGTCTCCACGACATGTTATAGTTTGTTTTTCAAACCCATCATTATTTGGATGGGTATAATAAGGAGTATAGATGATGTAAATAAGAAATATATCATGTTAATTATTATTTATATATGATATACCATCCAATTAAATACAATTTTTTCATTAGTATAATGATATTGTCGCTCGTGCGTACATATGGATTACCGTCTAACCGATCGCGATGAGATTCATTCCCCATCATAATCATTCAAAAATAAATTCCTTTTTGTGATTACATATAGTGTTCATTGACTTAATATAATAATTTATTTGAGTAAAATACATCCTATAAATAACAAACATGGCTTATGTAATTGAGTATATAAAGGAAAATAGACCAGTTAACACCTGGAATGATGATACTAAAAATATATTATCGATAAATCATTATTTTCAATTCATATGTGATATAATATTTATTTATATAGTTCTTTTATAATTTAATAATAATTATTTTACAATTATAAGGGAGGTTATCCTAGCCTCGACCAAGGAAAAGTATATGGTAAGGGGCTTTCATCTCACTTTTATTCCCTTGAGATTCATGATATATTTACCACTACTACCTTTTATGTGGTGTATGTACTGACCATGTTTGAATTGTTTCCATAATATAATTTACTTTATGGGTATTGGAATCATCATTGGAAGGTCCTTATTTCATGGGGTGTATGTTTCGTAAGTAACCAAATCAGTACAGGAAATTCAAATTTCAATTTCCAGTCATTCAGTTTTTCGCAAACTTCATTTATTACATTACTCCATAATTATGTGTGAATTCACTATTTAATTACTTATGTAGTAATTTCCACTCCCTTTTATTTGGATATACTTTTGATACACCTAATAAATCCATTGATAAATTCTCAAGTCAGGGATATAAACTTGATATGAGTAATATTTACTCAATTTCTATTCATTGAGTTAAATATCCAAGTCATTCGTGTTGTTTTTACCAGAATATGTGTGAATGTACTCAGATTGATTTACAACGAATATCCAATCATATTGAGTGTATTTTTATTTGTCACGCATAATAATTTCACTGATTTATCCTTAACCTAAGTAACATTATTTATAAAGGAATTCATATCAACTTACATTCCATTGAGGCTTCATTGTTGTTGTGCACCAAATCACTTTTATTTTGTGTATATACTATAATTTGGAATTTTATATCATGAATCCCTTTATTCTCTGGATATTATAATGTTTTTATTACATAAATTATTTTTATTCAAGTGTCTCTCATTTTTTTAGGAACTCTAACTAAAATATCATTTTAAATATTTTAAAACTTTATTCTTCTATATCATTCTCATTAATTCCGATGTTTTAAAATTGATTTTATGGTTTTATTTTTATGGACATTAATGTTTTAAAATTGTAATTTGTATTAAATTTTCAAAAGTGGTATGGGACTCTTTGATTCAAAATTCAATTTTAAAATGCTTCTTGATAAATAGTGACACTTTTAAATGTTTTCATGAAAAATTGTTATTTATCTCAATGATTTTTAAGTATCATTTTCAACTATGTCATCATCCTTTATGAGATATTGTTCTTTAGTGAGGTTTATTTATTATGATACAAATATTCCATACTATATTGAAGGTTTTGTGATATGTTGGACTATAGATATGTTATTTTCATACGATTCATGGTTTATGGATAATGTATTAACATTCTGTATGCTAGTTTTAATATGATATTTTATGTTATGTTTAAAAATTTTCATATGAGAAATGCATTGGACTTAGTAAGTGACCGATGGAGCCCGATATAGATCCTCGATGCATCAATAGGTTTCATGAGAAAATCTAGTGTCTTGGCACAAGGACTTGAAAAAATCTTATTTGTAATCTTGGCACACGGCCTTGGATATGTATTTATGATGTTTGACATTATTCATTACATCATTATGGAAGTAGATATTGATATTTCATTGATTATTTGACTAGAAGAATATCCATGTGAATAAGTAAATGGAATTATTTGATTTTATCTTTTCCATATTATGCTGATATTTTAGTTTAAAATAATTTTGTTTTAGTCTTATACGTTGCCTTAAATGCATATGCTTATTTATGAAAGTTTCCACTATATTGTTAACCTTCCTAAGCATCTAAGCTGCCTACTTTATTTGTTTTATTTTTCCTAGGATTTTAAGAAGTATATTATGGTTGACCTTCTCGGATAGGCTAAGGATATAAGTGTGTTTAAAAAGGGGATGAAATGTTTTTGATGTTATTATATCATGATGTAATGTAAATCTTATGAATGTATCTATTACTTCCAAGGCTACTAAACTGATCGGCCTTTCAAGACATGATTCCTTGGATCATGGTAATGTTATGTAATAATGCACTAACACTGGGTAACTGGGGTTGGGTTGTTACATTTGGTATCAGTGGAAGTATAGTATAAACTGTGGAAGTTAGATTTAGAAAAACTCTGATTAGAAAACACTACCCTAAGATAGACATTGAAGAATATTAAAATTAACATCTAACAATTTGGGTAATGTAAATATTATATGGGTTTTCCAAGAAATACATCCATGTTTGGATACGAGCAGTAAGAGAAAGCTCTAGCACAAATGTACCTAGGAGTTAAAACTCTGATAAGGAGTTTCGGGCTTGAACAGGTGTATCTTGGTACACAAAAATGATCCTTGCTTCACTCTTGGTTACGATACCCCCAAGAAATATTCTTAGGATATTTCAAATTTTCTATAAATACTAGTTTGATGGATTTTATATATAATATGATAATAAATAACCTTGGTTAATACTAGGGTGTTTTAGATTGAAAATAAGGTGTTATGATATTCTCTAAATGATTTTGTGACTCGCATTATGCTTTCTTGTGCTAGTCAATGGATGGATTCCAAGTAAGTAATAGTAAAATTCCACATGATGTATAAGGTCGGCATAGTGGTGGAAATGAGAAATGAAATGGAATGTTAATAGGAGTAAAATATATCATGTCCATGAGAAATTAGTTTTCCAAAAATAGAATCAACAATATATATATTAAAAGACTCCTCGACACAACAAATAAGAGAAAGGTGGTAAATGAAATGAGATCCATCTATGGAGACCATGGAAATAAGAAAGCTCAATTTCTATCTTGTAGGAAATATGGAAGGAGAGACCTAGGGAAGAGTCTCGATAGATCAAATAAATGATATATGTGTGATAAATAAATACATAAAGTAATGAAATTCTGGGGAAAAATGAAGAGTATTATTGAAGAAAATAAAAATGATCCCAAGAATCCATTTATAGTCATTTACAGAAAATGTAGCTGACTTGGGAATTACCTGATTGAATGACCTATTCTATAAAATAACCTTTTTGTCAAGGAAGAACCTGTGTGTAAATAAATTGATGGTGAAATGTTTAAAATTATTAGTGTTCTTTGTTGATGGGATTACATTGGAAGACTTTTCTCCTATATGTGTAACCCTACAGTTTGTTTTGTGAAAATGAAATTTTAGGATAAATTGTCTTTTCAATTGATTATATAGTTATAAATAACCATTTGGGTTTATATGGTCCTTGAATTTGAGGAAATTACAAGTTATTAAATTTTTGGATGAAGATGTGTGTTATGAGATAACATTTGGGGTGAAAGTATGTTATAGTTATTTTGAGGAATTTATCCCATTTTTGGAATGTTATAATATATTGTTAATGAAAAGGGACAACACACAGACCGTGTGACAACCCATCAAATTTGACAATGTTGTGGGAATCAAACCCACAACCAATGTGCTATTGGAATTTATCGCCTACAACTAGAATATGTGATGTCCCTGGTTAGTGTGACTAATTTTTTTTAGTTAATTTTCTTATTGAGTAATAATAATTTGATTTTGGATCTTATGTCTTACAAAATGGATATGCTTAGTATAAGAAAATGATTTGGTGATTAAGTGATAAATGTTATTTTGAAAGATATTCTCTCTTTTGGGAACACTCTATGCCTATGAAAAATAGAATACTATGAGATTTAATTTTAGTAGTAATGGTGGATTCATATCAATGTGTTTATTGTGGATTTATAGATATTTGTTTTATTTATTGAAATGATTAACCTATCATACTGAATATTTGATAACATTAATTACTTTTAATTGTGTGACATTAAGAGTAGTGGATGTTATTTGGAGATACAATTTAACGTGGAATACTACGTAATCAAATTATTCTATGATTTGTGCTTCAATATTAATTTGGATTATACTGAAGGATTTTAAGGAAAATTTTTCATTGGATGATATTCATTGAACATTGGTTATTTTTAGTTTAATTTTAGAAATTAAGATTAGTATTTTTTCTCTAAAGGATTATATTTTTTGGGGATCATCTGATCTTGTACTAAACATTTTGGATTTGGATAATCTCTAATGACAACGTAAATATATATAGTTTATCCTTTTTGGATTATGTGATTCCCTTAATGGTGATTCTAGAGGATCAGGTGTGACCAAGTCATCTTGAATACTCATCGTTTGAAAAAAAATATGAGTTAGTGGTAGAAATTTTTTAAAGGATTGTACTCTACTTAAATAGTTTGTATATCTCTTTATTTTCTTATTCAATCCCATAAATAAGTTCATCAACATTAATAAATGGAAAAAAATAAAAAAAATTATCCATATAATTTTCTTACTTGGAAAATTCCCATCATAAGTTTTTGGATGTCATGTTGTCAACTTTCTTCTGATAGTGTTTTCTATCACTCCCCACAAGAATATGACACTTTTTTATCTTCTATATCCATGATTTCCTACATGGAATCCTAGTATGGGTTATCTTGGGTGATCATTGTACTTCAATTACTTTATTTTAAAGAGATAGTTTTATTTACTCATTTTCTGATGCGGGACATTCAATGGAGTTCCTAAGCCCAATTTTAAAATTTTGATTACACAATTTCCAAAACGGGGAACAATGTAACACCCCATGATTTTATATTAAGTCATTATTCGTTAAATTATTTCAATAGCTTCTGTTACATGCAACACCAACATCAAGCACACAACGACATACCAATCATGCTGTTCAAAAGCACTTATGATTAGTATTAACTAAAATTTGTATTTTATATACTCCAAATAATTTTAGAATCCATATTATTTGTTTTTTAGACATAATAGGATAACAAATTTATTTTTTCCGATAAAATAAGTATTTCTCAAAAAATGAAATTTTACCACCTTTTAATAGAGATCCATTTTTAAAACCAATATATGACACTTTTATATATTCAATTGAATGAAATTAAATTCTTATTTAGAATCCGGACACAAAAATTTATCTTGAATAAATCATTGGTACTTATCTGATAAATTTTATATTTTGATGAATACTAAAAAATACTATAATTTAATTGAATTTTTTTAATAGAAATAATTTATAGAGTGAAATTATGTATATGAATGGTTTGGATGTATAATTATATTATATTTATATCATTTAATACAATATATGTCATTATAAGTTATTTCTCTTGTAAATTTGACCTAAACACATGTCAATCTTTTAATGTTTTTACTTTTAAGAAACCAACTTTTTGATTTTGACAACGGAAATTAATATTAAATTAATTAGTGTAACTTATATGTTTGGAATTTGGTAAAAAAGAATTCATTTTTTAATTAGGAATATCAAAATTAGCTTTGGTTAAATTTATTTTGATTTTTCTGAAAACATACAATTGTTTTATGAATAGTGAAAAACACTTCGTTACTGTTTAAAACCGACTTTTTATTTAAAAAATAATTTATTTAATTAAAATTTTATTAATTAAAAATTGATATATAATACCTATATATGTTCAATGTAATTAATTGGATTGATTTTATAATAAAATTATATGTACAAAATTTTATTGAACTTTTTACTGTCCTTTACCCATTTCCTAGGAGCATTTGCAAATTAGCATAAAATATCATTTTCCATATTTTGTGAATTTAATTTGAAAAATCTGAGACACTCAATTAATATCAGTATGTAAAATTTGGTTCAATAAGATGAAAATAATTTTTGGTGAATATGAACTTTTGACTTTTATTAACTACGATTAAAAGTAAATAGGGTAATTAAATGTAAAAAATGAGATCATAATTACCCTAAAAAATTTCCTAATTCTATTGGATAAGTATAATTCAAAAAAAAACATCCTTATGAATAAAATAAAAAAACTATTTGTTCCACTTGGATTAGATGAAGACATTTATTATTACTTTATTTGAAGAAGAGTTAAAAGACTTAAATTAAATGTTTAATAACTAAACCATTTTAAATATAGGGTTGCAAACAATATAAATTAGACTCTAGATATTAATTGTAAATCTGAAATTATTTTCAACATAATGGTATTTTATTTTTAATTTTTAGACATTATATAATTTATTTTATTTGTGACACAATGGTGATGCAGTAATTACCATATTAATGAAATACTAAAACAACTGATATTATAAATATCCAAATAAATGTAAATTGAGACATCTGAAGAATTAAACTAAATTTATAGGATCAAATTAAATGTTAGGTTTGGTTAAATAAATTTTATTTGAAGCGATAATGTTTTTTCGGGTTAAAAAAATAAAATACTAAATAGTATCAAAATTGACCTAATTGAGTTTTTAAAATAAATATTATATTATTAATTGATATAATATAAAAAAAATATAAGGTTCTGCCAATGGACTTAGATAAGGTTATATATAATAATAATGAACCACATGGGGATTCTCTCGGCTTGTTATACTATGTTTATTAACCATATAATAAAAAAATTCAAAGAGACATGGTAAATGTAAAACTATTTAACTAAGAGTTAAATCAAAAACATAAGTTTAATATGATGACATAATCCTATATAAAACCTATTGGTTGAGAGGTTTTCGACCCATACTCACCTTATCTGTTAAATCGTTCATTTTGGTTCCATTAGAAAAAAATGATTTTATTAGAAAATAATATTTCCAGCTTTTCCTAATGTGACCCTCACCTCTCTTACAAAAGGGAACATCCTATTCTCTTAATTTCACAAGTCCAAAGCCTTTTTGATCGGAAATCCCATTCCCAAATATCTTCCCAACTTTACTCCATTCATCTTAGGGGCCTTTCATTGGACAAAAATCCAACCTATGGGGCCCTTTGGATCAAATCCAAAGGAAGAACCCGAAGAAGAGGTAAATATTTCATCACCACATTCAAGTTATTGTCTTCTTCCACTTACTCTTTCTTTGTTGTTTCAATTCTAAAATAATAAATATATATTCCTCTATATACTGTGATGTTATTATAAAAACGATACAACCATATTCATTATTATATCCATCCTATAAATGACAATGTCACCATACATGCGTATATACAGATTACCGTCTCCACGTCGTGGTGTAGATTGTTTTCAAACTCATAATTATTTGGATGGGTATAATAATGAGTATAAATTATTTAAATATGAAATATAAAATGTTAATGATTCTTTATATGTGATATAACATCCAATTAAAATCGATTTCTCCATCAATATAATTATATTATCGCTCGTGCATACGTACGTATTACCATCGCCATGAACGCGATGAAATTCATTTCCCATCATAATCATTCAAGAATAATTTTCATTTTATCATTAAATATAATTTTTATTAACATAATATCATTCTTTATATTAATAAAATAAATCCTACCCAAATAAAGCAGGTCTTATGTAACAGAGTATATAAAATAAAACGGATTAGTTAACACCTGAAGCGATGATACTGCTAAAATATTTATGACAAAGAAATATTATAGGATCATATGTGATATCGTATTTATGTATATAATTCGGGTATAATTTAAAAAAAATTATTTAACTATTATAAATAAGGTTAACCTACCCTAGACCAAGTAAATTTACATGGTAATGATCTTTCTTCTCAGTTTTATTCCCATGAGATTCATGCTATATTTTCCACCACTACCTTTTATGTAGTGTATGTACATCCCATGATTGTATTGTTTGCGTAATATAATTTAATTTATGGGTATTGATATTATCATTGGATTGTACTTCTTTCATTGGGTGTATGTTTTGTAAGTTACCAAATCGGTAATGGAAATTCAAGTATCAATTTCCACTCATTTGGTTATATGCTAACTTCATTGATTACATTACTCAAAAATTATATGTGAAATCACAATTTGTCTAATTATGTTGTAATTTTCACTCCCCTTTGCGTGGATATACTTTTTCTACACATGATTAATCCAATTTAAAAATTCTCAAGTCCTCGATATAAACTGGATAAGAGTAATTTTAACTCTATTTATATTCATTGTGTCAAACATCCAAGACATTGGTGTTGTTTTTAAAAAAATATGAGTGAATGTACTTGGATTTATTTACATTGAATATCCAATCAAATTGAGTGTATTTATAATTTTCAAACATAATTATGTCATTGATTTATCCTTAACCTAAGGATACAATTTTTGTAAAGGAATTCATCCCAACATGAATTTCATTGAGACTTCTTTTTTGTTGTACGGAAAAGCACTTTTATTTAGTGTATATATTATACATTGACATAGTATATCATGAATCCATTTATTCTCTTGATATTATAATGTCTTTATTACCACAATTATTAGAGATCGTGTGTCTCTCAATTGGTTGGGAACTCTAACTAAAATAGAATTTAAAATGTTTGATAATTTTTTTTTCTAAATCATTCTCATTAATGTCCATGTTTTAAAAATGGTTTTAAGGTATTATTTTTATGGAAAATAATGTTTTAAAGTTGAAATTATCTTTAAAATATTCAAAGTGGATAGGGAAAATTTGATTCTAAAATATTTTTTTAAACATCTTCTTCATAAATAGTGAGAATTTTAAATGTTTTCATGGAAATGGGATATTTCTCTCAATGATTTTTAATGAGCATTTTCAGATATATCATCATACTTTATGAGATATTATTCTTTTTTGAGGTTGATTTATTATGATACAAATATTCCATATTGTATTGAAGGTATTGTGATATTTCAGACTGTAGATGTGTTATTTTTATACCATTCATGGTTTATTGACAAAAATCGGCATTCTGTATGCATGTTTTAATATGAATTTTTAGGTTATGTTTAAAACTTTTCATATGAGAAATTCACTAGACATACTATGTGACTGATGGAGCCTACTACAGCTACTCAATGCATCGATAGGTCTAATGAGACAAAGTAGTGTCTTGGAAAAAGGCCTTGACAAAATATTATTTGTAGTCTGGGCACAAGGCCTTTGCTATGTGGTTATGATGTTTGTAATTATGCATTCCATAATTATGAATATAGATTGTGGTATTTAATTTCATTATTTGACTAGTAAAATATCCATGTGAATATGTAACTGACATTATTTGATTTTATATTTTCCATATTACGCTGATGTTTATTTTTAAAGGGTGTTTGTTTTAGTCTTAGATATTGCCGTAAATGTGTATGCTTATTTATGAAAGTTTCCCATATATTGTTATCCTTACTGAGCATCTGAGATGACCCCTTTCTATGTTTTATTTTTCCCAATATTTTAAGAATTTTTTTATGATTGACCTGCAGTGATAGACTCAGGATATATGTGTGATTTAAAATGGGACAAAATGTTGTTGATGTTTTTATTTCATGATGTAATGTAAAAATTATGAATGTATCTAGTAATTTCATGGATACTAAACAGATTGGACTTTAAGGACATGATTCCTTGTATCAATCCAATGTTATGTAATAATTCACCGACTCTGGGTAACTGGGGTAGGGTCGTTACATTATTATCTATGAGATTCATACAATAGTTACTTATTGTTTGTTTGGATTTGGTGGGACAAATAATTTTTTCTTTAACCATATCATTTCATGAAAAACATGGTTGAACTTTGCAAACATTATCACCTTTATTTTTTAACTAAAAATACAGCTTTATTTCCTCTATAAAACATTACATAGATAGATGTTCAAAAACGCATTTTTGAAATACACGGCTTATTCCATTCCTTTTGAAATCAAATTTTCATCATTTTAAAAAATATATATATTGGATGTTTTTTTATTCTCATCATGGATAAGAATAAATGTTACATTCCATTAAAATTAATGCCAGATTGTTTGATTTCCCTGGGTAGTATTGTATTGAGAAATCATATTCATATATCAAATCAAACAATATTATTTAGAATATATTTAACTATTTATTGGTGAATGTAAAATATAACCATTTATGATCAGTATATATGTCATTTATTTCTTCATAAATACTATTTTTGTATATATTTAATGAAAATAAACCCATTTCCATATCCAAATCCTGATTCATGGCATTTTTCAAAGGTACCATAAATTATTTTAGGGAATACGATTTCATCATTTCAATATTCATGTAAAAAATAAAAAATAATTTATTTGAAGATTGACTCAAAATAATACAACTTTCTCCACTATTTGGTAATTAGAAAACATGTTCACTATCTAAACATCTTGTCAATTCAATGAAATTTTCTTCACACACACCTGAGTCCAAAGGAACATAAGTCCTTTTAATGTAAAATTATTGAGTGGAGAAGAGAACTTCGAAAAATCCTTCAAAAGGATACGCTAATGTATATACAATCTAGAAAAACTATGAATTTTGGTCATAATGGTTAGCCTAGGAAAAAGTTAAATAACTCCAATCATTGATTAATCCACGAATATCCCCTCACTTAATATTATATAACCCAAAAATTAATCATTCTATATTCAATATTAAAAAATTTAATATTTCTCAAAAAACCAATATTTACATAGAGTTTTTCTAAAAATCATTATTTGATCCTCATGGGCTTCATTATCTTATAATATATAAGAATGTCATATATCAATACTAACATAAAAAAAACTTGGTTATATTAGAATTTTCTATTCAAATAATTTTATTGAGATATCATGGGTATTAGTAAGATAATGACCATCACTATAATTTAATTGTTTTGATACCTCGAATGTGTTGTTTTCTTAGGTTTGTGTTATCTTTTTACCATCAAATGATAGTATATATATCAATGATAATCTATGTAAAATATTTATCTCATTTTAATTGACCAAAAATCACTAATATGTGTAAACGTATACTAATTATTTATAATAATCATGTTATATTCATGATAGTCAATAAATAGTAACATTGATCAATCATTTTTCATGACAAAATTTACTAGTGCACCAAATTATATAACAACCTATACATTCAAACAAATATATAACATCTTAACAGATTAATACTCATTACATAAATAATGATAAACACAAAAAATCACATATGTCCAGTGCATTTTGAAACAAGGATATATAAAAATCATGTTCATAATATGACTACATCATCTCCCACTCTGATCTTCATAAACACTACCTTGGTCCTAAAAATAATACATAATACAGTTATTGAATACCTACGGAATGGAAAATTAATAAATTATGATCTTATATTCTCTATAAGGGTGATCTAGGGTGATATAAAACATTGTAAAAATCGTATGTGACAATGAGAATAAAATTTCAAAACCATAACCTACATATCATATGTCATACAATTGATTCATGGGACAAAAATTCATATTACATATCAAATGAATAATAAATAAATTAGAGAAGATGATATTTTACAATATAATATTATCATATGACCTAGATTTTTGTCATTCACATAATCATAAAAATAATATATTATGGCTATCCATCAAAACATTCAAAACATGTTTGGCATAGGAAAACCACCCATTTTCCTACTTCACGATTGGGATAGCATATCATGTACCATATTGTTTATTGGGATAACCACCCTTGTAACTATATAAGGGATTTGTATAACCTCTCATTTTACAGATGTTGGGATTGGGAAAACGTATTGGGCGACCTCTTTTAGGATTGGGATAAACAAAGGTGCAATATATTTTCTCATAAATAATAATCATTACCAAATACTCTGGATGAAAATATAATTACAAGCCAATAAATATCATAATGAAAATCACACATATGCATTATAAAATATCATAAAACATTCATCATTTCAGATCACATTAAAAATGAGTTTAATAAACATTTCATCGTATAGAAACACATAAAAAATAAATAAGTGTCATAAAAATTGCATTCTTTCATCATTACGTAAACCTTATAATAGAAAAGCACTCCATAAAAATAATGTTGTCATAAATATAATCCTTCTAATGATATATTAATTGATTTATAATTCAATCATATCCTTTTGAAGCATAATAAATGAAATAATATTTCATCTTAGATTGAAATTATTTTCAATTATCATTTAGAACACTTTCTGGGGAAATTTTCATTTCCATATTAAAATAAATTATTTAAATTCACAATCCTTGTTAAATAAAAAATCATATATTTTCATTGAAAATAATATTTTAAACATTTATTTAAGTATTTAAATCATAGATTGTTCATTATGTTGAAACCCACTATTCATTCCATTTATGTTAAAATGATTATTTCATTCGCATTTTTTGTAACAATTAAAAGAATCCATATTGAGAAAATGATATGATGAATCATTTGACACCATTTTTTAATTCAATAAATGCTAAAAATTTATTTAAATATTCATTTTATAATTTTAAAATAATTCCATAACATAGTTTTTAAATACATATAAATGGAAGAAAATGCAATTTTGATGAAAAGGAGAAATAAAGATGATTACTTTTAAAACAATACATTGAACTCTTTACCATTTATAGAGTAAGATTAAGGTATACAATTAATTATTTATAAATAAACAATGTGTAATAATGTTAATTATTATCTTGAGAAATAAATCATAATATTTCATCATTAGAAGATATTCTTTAACAAACTTAACATACACTTACTTTGATACAGAATACCTGTATCACATGGGAAAATATTCAATCAGAAGACCCATAAAAGAATGAAACATATATGGATATCTATATCCAATAATTTAAAATATAACAATCATAAAATTCGTTCATGGTTATTAAATATTCCATATAAAATAATATTGTGTTTAATATAGAGTGTTTCAGATGAAAATAAATGAAAGATAAGAATCCAATACCAAAAGTCTCAACTTTTATTATAAACTGCAATAACATAGTATAAATAATATTTTCATATTATAAAAAATATTAAAAACAATAATAAAATATATTATACCACAAATTATTTTCTTTTGACCTTTTATTACCCATTTTATTATTTTTCCTTGGTAAAATAATGTTTCAGGTAATAACTTGATCATTTTTAATGTATATTTTGGTTTAGTAATTTGGTCATTCTATATTTATTATCATTACATCACCTAACGAAATTTAAAATATATATATATATTTATATATTATATTACAATTTTTATTATCACATAAATTTTAGTGAATTTAAATTTATTATATTATTTAGGTTGAAGGTAGGTCATATCTACACATGAAAAGTACATCAATTTTCAGAAAATAATGTATGACATAAATATAAATATTATATAACCATTGAATATTAATTTTAGATTCATAAATGAGACATATATACATTAAATATATCCTTATTTTAATTCATTTAAATAAAATGTTAATAATGAATCATATATTTTTGTGGAGGCGATAGTCCACTAGTACACATGAGAAACATTATCATTTTGGAAAGGATTTGATAGTGCTATTTTATAACTGATATTTTAAAAAATCATATATTAATTTTTCATAAATATAGTATTAATATGCTAAATACATCATTATATCATCCCTTGAGATTTTATGATGGAAAATGAATTAAATGGATTTATGAGGTGATACTCACCTGTAGACATGATAAAAAATTTAATTTCCCAATTGATTAAAGAAGATAAGGATGTGAGATATTAAATAAATTAAATAATTTTTCAAACTATATGAGATAATTATGTAATTGTAAAATGATATTTTTTTAATATTTAACAGAAGTGGAAGAATAAATAATAAAGAAACACCTGGTTAAGAATAATACACATCCTTTGGAAAAACACCTTATGGTTTGACAAAAATCCTTAATAGGAGGGGTTTGTAATATAAAAAATATTATATGGTTAATAGAAGCAATTAGGTATTTATTTGACTTGGTATATTTTGAACCAAAAGGCATTGAATGTGAGAATATGATAGGGGCGGGTATTCCAATTTTTATGCAGGGGAGAAGATGCACATTTAACTTCTTAAATGGAAGGGGTATAGTTTTTTTAAAATTATATAAGGATAAAAATGGGTCATTCAGGATCATTGGATTAGATATCCTTGAAATATTATTATCAAAAAGTGTTGGACTATTTTTATCGTATTTTAAAAAATAATATTTTAGTTAATACACAAGTAAAACCTTTTATGATTAATAATGATTATTAATTTTTTACCCTTTTAAATATTAATTAGTAAAAATAATCATGTTGAAATTATTTTATATTATTAGCAACTAGTATTTCAATTATTTAATCCATTTCCCCAAATTCATCACTCCGAAGTGAAAAAATCCATTTTAAATTTAAAAGGATATATAAAGTGGAAGACCATGTTTCCATAGAAAATATTTTCATTTGTAGAAGAAGTATTATATAACAATATATCATAAAATTGTTCCAATGAACTAAATTATTTTATTTATAACATATTTGAATTAATATTACATTTTAATTTAATTTAAATAATAATTTTAAAATGATACTACTGTAGATGAGAAATGCAGTTTTTAATAAGAAGTAGTATTCTCCAATATTCATCATAAAATAATCCATTCAATTAAATTCTAAATAATACACTACATGATAATTTTGACGAGTTATTTTTAAAAAAATTGTCATTTTTTATCATAGATTTTTTAAATAATGTATTAATTTTTTATATAATTATCCATAAATAAATTATAAAATCATTTTTGTGGAAAAATGTATTTTTTAATATTATAAATAAATTAAGGAAAAATATATATTCTTTACGAAAAAAATTTATATATATAAATTTAGAATATGAATATTACAAATAATACTGCCAGGGTTGACAATTATGAATAATGTTCATATTTCATAAAAATATTCATATCATTGTCTAGTTTTTTAATAATTAATGTAACATGTAATAAAAAATAACTAAGAATATTAATTAATTTGAAAAAAAATATTTATTAAAATATTAGGGATTTATAATCAACCCCATTAGAAAAAAAATTTGCAAGAAATTCTATTACTCATATATACACATCTCATGATACTTTGACCTCATCATGTCCTCATGATCCCATGTAGCTTCCTAATGTTGGTGGATTCACCATAAAACCCTAAATAGTTGATTTTTATTGATTTTTATACCTTTTTATATTTGACATATAATTCATATATGTTGTTAATCATTTGAAATATCATGATCAATTGTTATAACATATGAGTTCATTATTTGTTGATAATAGTTTATACACATCCTTGTGATATAAATTTGGAACATATCGGGTACTTGAGATAGGTTTGATGAAATACCCATGTTATAAGAAACCATCCCTAAAAAATCAATAATCTTGTTTTAAACAATAGACATAAAAATCACATGTCATTTATTTTTATGTCTCAACACGATATTCCATGTAAAAATTCATTGGATGCCCTTGTAACATGATTCAATTTATAGATCCTAAAAAATATTTTCAGTATAAGTTCTCTATTGACTCCGAGATACATTTATTTTTTATATAATGGATAAATATTTCTCAATAATTTATTTATCCATCTCAAGAGAAAATATATTTATGTATCTAACTTCATCCAAGAATGTTGGATTTCGTCCCTTAATTCGATAGAGGGATTCTTATGGATGCATCTAAATTATTTATTGAAATATTTTTTTTTATGATTAGTAATATATAGAATTATTTTGATCAAAATAACCATTTAAATTTATAGAATAAGATCTCAAAATATCATCTAGTGTTTTAATGGTTCTCTCATACTAAATATCAATAACAGTATGATATGTAATGTTGAAACTCAACTCTTTATCCATAAAATTTTGATGATATTTCAATAATATTAGGTTAAAACCCATTTTACCATCAAATAAAATATAATATGGTAATCCATACAACCTTAACCCTTCCATAACTTATGTTATATCAAAATTAGATATGGAAAAATATTCACTAGTATTTATTATGTGTGATTGATTTTTATGGTGATCAACTAGAACACATCTAGCATTATTCCCTTTACATTTTTGGTGGATTTCTATGATTAAATCCATTTATATATTTTACCATATCTATTTGGGTATGGGTAATGTTATTAACAACCACATGGAATTTTGTTCAAATAATAAACACTTTTACATACCAATAATAGAGATAAAAACTCATTATTTACTATATTCATGAAAACCATTTAGATATACATCATAAAATGTATATACATCATTGTAAATATATGATAAATAGAGAATAAAGAACAATTCCCTTCTTCAATATGATATTTTTTCAAATCAGGTTTTGAAGAATCACTTATATTACTCCTACAAATTTACAATCCATCATAACCAATATTAAACATATAAAAATGTACTAACTTCATCATGTAGCTTTACATATTTCTTTTTGGAATCATTGAAGTTCATACAAAATATGGTTTAAAATAGTGTTGGGTCATGAAAAATCCACATGGATGGAAATATTAATTTATTAATTTTGAAATATTAAGAGAAACAATAAGAAGATGAGGAAAAATGATTAGTGAAACTAAGAAAAAAAGGTGGAATAAAAACATAAAAAACATGATTCATAGACCACTTCTGGAAATTGCATCCCAAATAATAGATGGGTATCCCAAAAATGGAAAAACTCATCTAATATTATGGGAGATGATTTCTATCCCCCGGAGAAAATGTTGGTGGGGTGGATCATGTTTACCCCCACAAACAATATAAATCTTGTAGGAATTGGTAACGATTTCTTCCTCCCGTGAATGAAAAATCCATTTACTAGGGTTGATAGTATCTTCTATCACTTGCAAACAAGTACCCCATGGATGACTAACCCTCCTAGTAGTCAATAACGCCTATTCGTCTATAAAAAATGATGCAATCTATAAGGAGAGGGAAAAAACAGATGAAATCTACATTAAATATTGAGATCCATCAATATTTATTATATAAACATATTTCATAAAAGTAAGGTTGAAACTGAATTCACCTAGCTTTCTACAGACCTACAACTCTTTGCATATTCCACTAACAAAATAATAAAATGAGGGACCTTTTTTCTATATCACCATACATACTCATAATATATGTAGATGTATCAAAGTCCTATATAGGAAGATGTAACATGGGGTGAACAAGATACCATGATGAAAGATTCTATGCAGGAGAAACATAGACCCATGTAGAAATATGATACAAGTGGGGTACAAGGAGTGACATAGAAATGTTCTACGTGGTATGAACTCGTACCCATGTAGGAAAACACTATGCAGATGGAACTGACACCCACTTTTCCAAATTCTATTCAATGGGATAACCTTCTTAGGTTGTACAATGATACACATAATGTGTAATTTTAATGAAACGTGCCTCCCCACTCTCATTTACATCATGAAGGGTACTGTTTGTCCCCACAATGGCCCCTCTAATAATATATTTCACTATAAGCCTTTTTTTGGGATCTCCAAGCCCTCTATAGATCACCAAAGTAAGTAATTATTTCATTGACTATCATCAGACCTCTATATTTGAATGATCAAATCCATGGTAACATCAGCATTTAAATTTGACCATACATTCCAATGGTTTGTGTGGATACATTGGAAAACTTCTTAATAAGGGAGTCCAAGTAATTATCTCAATAATATATTCCCTTGGTAATGAGGGTCTCGAACTTGGAGTTAATCACATGGACATAATCATACCATGGATTGAGGTAAAGAACTTGAATTTTTCAATGATGAGGGATATAGATGGGTCATCCAATCATATTCTCTAGAACCTAGATAAGGGAATACATAATTGTGTATGCCCCTAGTAGTTATAGCTGGTGGATTCAGTATTTCTCAAATTCTCATATAGGTTCATATCTTGGATTCAATTTAACTATTTGGGTTACCAAAGAAAGAGACCAGACTAGTTCCAATGAATACTCCTTCCCTATTCCTTTAGGCCCATTACTTATCCCCACTTGGACACATGTGATTTTTGGGATTCCAATCTACCACTTCATCTTGTTTATCACTTCAAGCATAATTGACATGATATTTTAGGTTTTTGGTGATAATTCCATCATCAAGATCCCATCATATATGCCTCATATTTATGATAATCATGAACCATGTCACTATACCACCTATAAGGTCCATTATCCTAATGAATTAATTAATGGGAACCCTCTTTAGTGTATAACTTAATTAGTCTACCAAATCACTATGAGTAAATAATTTCCTCATTTTCCTAAAATCATGTCCCTCCTTCTAATTTTTCCCCCAAAATAATTCTATATACTTTTAGAGTACATTTTATTAATGAATAATAACAATGGTCATCTTGAATTGATGTATTCCCCCTATTTTCGAGAAACATGTGATTTGATACCCAACCAAATCAGAAATGTAGGATGTCACCAATGGGTCTAAACACAACACCACATATTCACCCTAATCGACTATTGTCCAAATTCATAGTAGGTTCTCATCCAAGTTGAAGTGCTATATTACTTATAAGTACATTTCGTCGTCCTATTTATTGGGACATATTCCCTGTCAGATCATGATCGCACATGGGATACCATGTTATTTCAATTTCATTTATTCCATAGTATCATATTTCCCAAATCAGACTCGACTAGACACATTTCACCAAGGAATCCTTATCACATGATGTTAAACTACATGGTTGTTTCTTTATCACATGACCATAAAATTTAAGATGTCTCTCTTTACGTGTCATCAAACTACATGGTTAATGATTCCATTCATAATGATATATTGTAATCCCACATTGTGGGTTTAATAATGAAATTGAAACCAATCATGTATCCCTTAATTATGATATCTGTCTAAATCCTCCACTTCATGGATACAAACTAGTGTCATAATAATTAATGACAATAGGTTTCCAAGTCCAAGAGTATCATTGATAGAGAACTGCACATTCATATAGATCCCTATATTTATAGATAAAATAAAATAAATTCTCATTAGCCCAAATCCATGATTGATATTTATTGGTTGAAAATTCAACAGAGACCCATTCCATACATTGAAATTAAAAAAGGATTATCATAAATATCTTAAATCTACAATGGTATCTCAGAATTGTTGTTAATTCTCTAAAAAATAATCTGATGAGACTTTCCACACATTTTATCTACCAGTGTGAAATCTGTTGTATCATATACCATGATAACCAATAAGAAACTGCCATTAAAAATTTGGTCCATGAGTCATCTTGGAAGTGCATGACATTGGTTGAATTATTCTCTATAAAAACCCTGTTAGAATACATTCTAAAATAGTGAATACTCTGGGACTAATTGTGAAAAATATTCAGCCACCATATATAACAATTATAATCACATTATATCCATTAAAATATGGGGATACCAATTTGAATATTTACCAAGTGTAAATGGACACCATCCAGTTAGGCTCAATTAAAAACCAAAATGAACAAGGGAAAAAACAATTTATCATGCATGTAATCTTTTGATGAGATGTTGCATTGATTTGTTTAATGATTTTTAGCATGACAAATATTTTTAATTAAATTCCACCATAACTATCTTTAGTCTAAATGTTATCTCATCAGTTAATGAAAACGAGTGCGTCTTCCGAAGAGCAATCTGGTCCTTGACAAAACTATGGATGAAATGTCTCATCCTACAAATTTAATTATTTGATTCAATTGAAATTTTAGGTAACAAAAAAATGATACTCTCCCAAACCTGGAAGAATAATGATGATCCCTCTATCATATTATTCCCCACCATCCAACTTCTAATTAACAGTTGTCGGTTCAGAAGTAGAAAGGGACCCATAGCTGTCTCAATATATTTTGGATGATTATCCCATAGACATGTTTACACATTCATCATTTACCATTGAGATTATGATAGTGTGGTTTCCAGTTACTTCATCACTTACACATAGGGTTCCTCCAAAAATTATCATTCCAATAATCATCACTACCATCACTTCATGGACTAGAATCCCCACCATGAAGAGTATACCAGTCCACAAGCCCTAGTCATAGTCCTTCAGACCAGATCCCTAAGGAGGATTGTAGTGGGAAATATGAAAACAATACATGGTATTCCATAATTCTTGTTTGTCATGAAGAATCATGTCTGAAAAATCAAGTAGAGAATAATGATCTCTTGAAAATAAATTCTCATTCATATCAATCTAATATAGAAAAAATCATGACAGACTATGAGGAGATGAAAATCATTTCTTGCTCATATCCATCCTATCAGTAAAATATGGTGTAAAACAATGTGGAGATGTTGTTCCTTACTCATTTATATCAATACCATCTGGAATATATCACATATATCTAGTAGAATATTAAAATACTTACATATTAATATGAGGACCACTATTTATTTTTTTGAAAATCTATAAGAATATTAAAATAAATCCATAGGTATATAAATTCCTTTAGTAAAATACCATGTAAAATAATGCAATGATGAAAATTCCTACTCCTTAAAATCAATCCCATAAGTAAGATGTGGTAAAAAAATCAGAGATTAAAATTCATCTTTAGTAATATTAATTCAAAAAAAAGTGGAAACTGTAATAAGATGAAAGTACATGATCATGAATATAAATTTATGTCATCAAATACATAAGTGAAATATGAGTAGATAATAATATGTACCATGTTATGTCATTACCGTTAGGAAAATATGAAGGAAAAAAATTAAGAGATTAAAATAACTACTTGTGGGTATCAATTTCCTTAGGAAAATATGGTCTAATGAAAATGGACAGATGAAAATTTCTTATCATTCATATTAATAATGTTAATAAAATAAGTTTTTAACTAGATGAATTAGCTGCGATGCTTTAGGGATGGACTCGGGGAGACTATAAACTTCTTCCCCAAAACTGATATAGTTATAAATTTATCTTCCATCTTGGGATTTTTCTCAGCACATCCTACAAATTGCGTATGTTCATACACCAATTACAGAAAACATCATGTAATCTTGTTAATGTGTAGAATCGTCAATGATAATAGCTAGGATTTGGGTCCATGGACCGACCTCCTATTTTATATTAAAACATTCTTACAAAAAGAGGATCAATCAGTAGAATAAATATGCCCACGGTCTTATCCAAGATGACCATGAAGATATCCTTTTAAAAATGGAAACTCAGGTCATTCCCAAATAACCTTTTCCATTGGGGATTTCCAACCCATTTTGGGGGATTCCCCAAGAAATCCATATAGTCCAAATTAAATCCTAAAATACTTTATCATTGTATGATGAAAAATTGAGAGTCTCAAAAAAAATCCCATACATTTTGATATCAATTTAAAACATGTGATTCTAGAAAACAACTAGAGAACCACACAAAATAAATCCTACTTTGGAAAGTTCAAGATTGTAGTTAAGAATCAAAATAAAATTGTATTAGAAGATGGATATCTTGATTCTATAAAATATCTATCTATTGTATATAATGATTCTACATATCAATTTCTTAATTAATGGTGTTTTTATGTATTGATGGAATTTCTATTTTTAGTACTACTACCTACTGTTCTAGAGGTCATCCCTAGGATTATTGACATGAAACATTTCATTGTGGAAATAATATGATTGATCGAAAGAGATCACCTCTTATGGAGTTCTACATCAACTACCCACATTGATATATGATATATCAATGATGGAATTCCCCTAATTGGATCAAAACATTGAAATCACTCATAATTTTCGGATCTTGGAATGATGGGGTAAGTCATGGTTGACAACATATTAGTGAAATGAAAAATTATTTCTCAATTACATGATGGTATGAGGAAACATTCATCCTCTGAAACAACTCATAGACAATTCCATTCCAATGTGTCCACTAATAGTAATAATGTATGTGAAAAATATCAATGATGTACCCCATGCCCTATCAGAAAAATCCACTACAGCAGATACCCTTTAATTACATCACACCCAGTAGGCGCCCAGACATGATAAAAGCATTGGGAATGCGTTGGAATGAGAATGAATTATCCCTTAATTAGTCTCAAATGTTTCAGGTACGGTGATAAAACCCATAAGATACTTTTTAATAAACAATCTAAAAAATTAATACAGTTAATATCTTAAAGGAATTCAATCAAAATACATTGTTAATATCCCCGATAGAATGAGTTTCATGCAATGATCCTACATTTCACACTTTTCATACTCAATTTAGGATGATCAATATCCAAAGAACAAATGCATTAGATTTTGTGCCTATAAGAAAATATTATCCCATTCTCGTAGGGGTGGGAAAAATTTTATTACAATATTCACATAAAAATACATCATATTCACATGAATTTATAAAAACTAAGGAAGGTATAGACCCCACCCCACAAGGATTGTGTCATTTTGAGGTCAATACCATCCTCAACTGAAATATATAATTCCATGAATAAAGTGAACAACAATAGTTGACATCTCCCAGTTCTTCATATCGCATGACCATAGTCTCTCAAAATGGAATCATACAACACAAGTGTGAGGCTGTAATCTCCAAGTCACACTTCACTAAGAATATCCTTGAGGAGCCCATATAAGAGTGAGATGGTCTGATAAAAGGAAGCAACAACCATCATTTCATTCAATTTCCTATATAAAATCTATAATTCCTTATAAATCGGTGAATATCATTGGTGTTGCCCCTAAAATGGATATGAAGAAGACACAAACAATGTGGAGAATAGAGATGATGTTTTCAACCAGAACATGGTCCACACTGAATAAAATGAAGGAGGTGTACATACACAGAACAAGATACCCTAATGAGATATTGGTTTCCATTGACTGATCCATTACTACCTCCTAAAAAAAATTTGATTGATGAGAATGGTATTGTCAATTCATCATACAAACCACCTCCTAAAGATGTTAAATCCCCCACACTATAAGAATGAATCACTCGAGGGGAGGACGAAATGAATTATTTGAGATGAATCAATAAGTAATTCCTCCTAGGTACAATTTAAAACGATTATGATCAATAAGAATAACCTACACACGCCCTTCCAACTAATGTAACTCAGAAACGATGGATCACTCTAGTAAATTAAGTAGAGCTAAGATGTCTGATCAACTATGTAGGATAAACATAGTCCAATGTAGCAATATGCTACAAGTGTGCTACAAGGAGTGCCATAGAAATGTTTTACGTGGTAGGAACTCGTACCCATGTATGAAAACACTATGCAGAAGGAACTGACACCCACCTAGCAAAATTCTATGAAATGGGATAACTATTCTATGTTGTACAATGATACACATAATGTGTAATTTTAAGGCAACCTGCCTCCCCACTCTCATTTACATCATCAAGGGTACTGTTTTTTCCCACACTGGCCCCTCCAGTAATATATTTCTATATAAGACAGTTTTTTGGGCGACTCCAATCCCTCAATAGACCACCCAATTAAGTAATTATTCCATTGACTGTCATCCGACTTATATATTTGTATGATCAAATCCAATGTAGAAACAACGTTTAAATTTGGTCATATATTCCAATGGTATGTGGGGTAACATTGGTAACCGCCTTACTAAGGGAGTCCAATGAATTATCTCAAGAATATATTCCCTTGTTAATGAGGGTCCCGAACATGGAGTTAATCACATGGACATAATCAAATCATGGATTGAGGGAAACAACACGAATTTCCCAATGAGGAGGGGTATAGATGGATCATTCACTCATATTCTCTAGAACCTAGATATGGGAATACGTCATTGTCTATGCCCCTAGTAGTTATTGCTGGTGGATTAAGTATTTATCAAATTCTTATATATGTTCGTAGCTTGGATTCAATGTGACTATTTGGGTTACCAATGAAGAAGAGAATATGATTTCCAAAGAATACTCCTTCCCTATTCCGTTAGGCCCATAACTCATCCCCACATGGAGATGTGTGTTTTTGGGGTTTCCATTCTACTGATTCATCTAGTTTCTCACTTCAATAACAACTGACATGATATTTTAGGTTTGTGGTGATGATTCCATCCCCAAGATCCCATCATACATGCATCATATTCATGATAATCTCGAACCATGTCACTATACCACCTAAAAGGTCCATTATCCAAATGAATTAATTAATGGAAACCCTATTTAGTACATAACATAATTATTCTACAAAATCACTATGAGTAAATAATTTCCTCATGGTCCTAGATTCATGTCCATCCTCCTACTTTTCCCCCAAAACTATTCTATAAACTTTTAGAGTACGTATTGTTAATGAAAATGAAAATTCTCATCGCGAATAGATGTATTCCCCCCATTTTCGAGAAACATGTGATTTTATTCCCAACCAACTGGGAACTATAGGATGCCACAAATGGGTCTAAACAAAACACCATAAAATAACCCTAATGTACTATTGGCCATATTCAAAGTAGGTTCACAACCAAGTCGACGTGCCATATTACTACCAAGCACATTTCATCCTCATATTTATTGGGACATATTTCAAGTCAGATCATGACCACACATGGGAGACCACATACTTTAAATGTCATTCATTACACATTATCATATTTCCCAAATCGATGTCTAATAGTCACATTTCACCAAGGAATCCTTGTCACATGACGTTAAAATGCAAAGTGGTTTCCTTATCACATGATAAAAAAATTGAAGATGTCTCTCGTTAAGTGTCACCGAACTACATGGGTTATGATTCCATTCATAATGATATTTTGGAATCCCACATTATGGGTTTAATACTGAAATTGAACTCGATCCTGTATCCCTTAATGATGATATGTGTTTAAATCCTCCACATCATGGATTCAATCTAGTGTTATAAAAATTATTCACAAAAGGATTCCAATTCCAAGAGTATCGTTGATAGAGAACATCACATTCATTTAGATTCCTTTAATTATGGATAAAATCGTATAGATACTTATCAACCCAAATCCATGATTGATAGTTTTTGGTTGAAAATTCAACCGAGACCCATTCCATACATTGAAATAAACAAAGTATTATCATAAATATCTTAAATCTACAATGGATTCTAGAAATTGTTAATAATTATCTAAAAAATAATGTGATGAGACATTCCACACATTGTATCTACTAGTGCCACATCTAATCTATCAAATAACATGTTGACCAACAAGACCCTCCCATTAGAAATTTGGTCCATGAGTCATCACGGAAGTGCACGACATTGGTTTCATTATGATCCATAAAAACCCCATTGGAATCCATTCTAAAATAGTGAACACTATGGGACTATTTGATAAAAATAATCAAAAACCATAAGTAACATTCAAGATCGCATTATTTTAAGGAAAATATGTGGATACCAATTAGAATCTTTACTAAGTGGAAAGGGTCACCATCCTTTTAGGCTCAATTAAAAACCTAAATGAATAAGGGAAAAAAATTGATCATGCGTGTACTCATTTGTTAAGATGCTGCATTGATTTTGTTTTAATGTGTTTTAGCATCACAAATATTTGTAATTAAATTTCACCATAACTATATTTATTCTGAATGTTATCCCATCAGTTAATGAAAACGAGTGAGTATTATGAAGAGAAATATGGTCCTTGACCAAACTGAGGATGAAATTTATCATCCAACAAATTTAATTATTTGTTTCAAATGAATTTTTAGTTAACAAAAAAATGATACTCTCCCAACAATGGATGAATAATGATGAGTCCTATATAATATGATTCCCCACCAACCAACTGCTCTTTATCGTTAGGAGGTTCATAAGTAGAAGGGACCCATAGCCGTCTCAGAATATTTTGTATGATTATCCCATGGACATGATAACACATTCATCATTTACCAAAGATATTATGATAGTGTGGTTTATAGTGAATTCATCACATCCACATAGGGGTCCTTCAAATGGTATCACTCTAATAATCATCACTACCATCACTTCATGGACCAAAATCCCCCCCATGAAGAGTATACTAGGCCACAGGCCCCAATCAAAGTCCTTAAATCAAAATCCACTACGGAGGCTTGTAGTGGGAAAAAAGAAAAAAATCCATTATATTCCATAATTCATGTTCGTTATAAAGAATAATTTAAGAAAAATCTAGTATAAAATAATGATATCAGGAAAATAAATTCTCATTCACATCTATCCAATATAGAAAAAAATTGTGCCAGACTGTGAGGAGATGAAAATCATTGAATGCTCATATCAATCTTATCAGTAAAATATGGTGGAAAACAATGTGGAGATGTAATTATTTACACATTTATATCAATACCATCTGGAATATATCATTGAAATCAAGTATAATTTTAAAATAATTACATATTCATATCAAGACCACTATTTATTTATGGTGAAATGCTATAAGATTATGGAAATATTTACATAGGTATATAAATCCCTTTAGTCAAATATAGTGTAAAATAATGAAATGATGAAAATTCCTACACCTTTAAAACAATCTCGTAATTAAGATGTTTCAAAATAATGAGAGATGAAAATTCAACCTTAGTAATAGGTATTCCAAAAAAATGTGGTTTCTGTAATAAGATGAAAATACTTGCACATGAATATAAATTTCCTTCATCAAATACATAGGAGAAATATGTGTAGAAAATAATCTGTACCATGTTATGTCATGACTGTTATGAAAATATGGAGAAAAACAATTAGTATATTAAAATAACTACTTGTGGGTATCAATTACCTTCGAAAAATATGGTCTAATGAAATTGGCAGATGAAAATTCCTTCCCATTCATATTAACAACGTCAATCAAATAAGTTTTTAACTGGATGACGTAGATGGGATGCTTCTGGGATGGACTCGGGGAGACCATATACTTCTTCCCCAAAACTGATATTGTTACAAATTTCTCTTCCATCTAGGCATTTTACTCAACACATCCTACAAATGATGTTTGTTAATACATAAATTACAGAAAACATCATGTAATCTTGTTAATGTGTTGAATCATCAATGATAATGGCTAGAATTCGGGTCCACGGACCGACCTCCTAATGTATATTAAAACAATTCTTACAATAAGAGGATCTATCAGTAGAATAAATATACCCATGGTCTTATCCAAGACGACCACAAATATATCCTTTGAAACATGGAAACTCAGTTCATTCCCAAAAACCATTTCCAACTGGGGATTTCCTACCCATTTTGGGGGATTCCCCAGGCAATCCATATAGTGCAAATTAAATCCTAAAATACTTTGTCATTCTATGATGAAAAAATGAGAATCTAAAAAAACTCCCTTCAATTTTGATATCGATTAACAACATGTGATTCTAGTAACCAACTAGAGAACCTTAAAAAATAAATCATACTCTAGATAGTTCATGATTGTGGAGAATAATTAAAATAAAATTTTATTAGAAGCTGGATATCTTGAGGCTATAAAAAATCTATATATTGTATCTAGTGATTCTACATATCAATTTCCAAGTTAATGATGTTTTTTAAGTATTATTAGAATTTCTCCTTGTAGTACCAGAACCTACTATTCTAGAGGTCAACCGTAAAATTATTAACATTAATCATTTACTTGTGGGAACAATATGACTGATCGCAAGAGATCATCTCTTATGGAGTTCCAGATCAAGTATCCTCATTGATATAAGATATATCAATGAATGAATTCCCCTCATTGTATGAAAACAGAGAAATCACTGATATATTGAGGATCTTGGAATTATGGGGTCAGTTATGGTTGACACCATATCAGTGAAATGGAAAATTATTTCTCAATTTGATGATGGTATGAGGAAATATTCATCCTCTAAATCAATTCATTGACATTTACATTCCAATCAGTCCACTAATATTAACAATTTATGTGAAAAATATCCATGAGGTACCCCATTCTCTAGTTAGAAAAATACACTAGAGAAGATACCCTATAATTACATCACACCCAGTGGGCCCCCATACATGAAAAAATCTTGGGGAATGTGTTGTAATAAGCATGAATAATCCCCTAATTAGTCCCAAAAGTATCAGGTACGATGATTAAACCCATAAATTTTTTTGGATAAACAAACTAAAAAATTAATACAGCTAATATCTTAAAGGAATTAAATAAAAATACATTGTTGATATCCCCGATAGAATGAATTTTGTGAAATGATCCTACATTTCAAACTTTTCATACTCAAATGAGGATGATCAAGATCCAAAGAACAAATGCATTAGATTTTGTGTCTGTAAGGAAATATCATCCCATCCACATAGGGTGTGAAAAATTTTATCCCAAGATTCCCTTCAAAATACTTCATATTCGCATGATGTTATAAAAACTAATGAAGGTATAAACCCCACCCCACAAGGATTGTGTCATTTTAAGGCCAATACCAACCTCAAAGGAAATATATAATTTCATTATTAAAGGGTACAACAATAGTTGACGTCTCCCAGTTCTTCATATCGCAGTACCATAGTCTCTCAAAATGGAATCATATAACAAGATTGTGAGGTTGTACTATCTGGGTCACTCTTCACTAAGAATATCCTTGAGTAACCAATATAATACTGAGGATTCTTGATAAAAGTAACCAACAACCATCATTTCATTCTATTTCCTATATAAAATCTATAATTCCATATAAATCAGTGAACAACATGGGTGTTGACCCTAAAAATGGAAATGAAGATGACACAAACAAAGAGGAGAACAAAGATGATTTTTCAGACATGAACATGGTCCACACTAAAGAAAATGAAGGAGGTTATCATACATAAAACTAGATTCTCTAATAAAATATTGGTATCCTTCATCCAATCCATTACTACCTCCTCAATATATGTTGATTGATGAGAATGGTATTGTCAATTCTGCATACAAACCACCTTGTAAATAGGTTAAGTCCCCTACACTATATGAATGAATAACTCGAGGGGGGATGAGATGAATTTTTTGAGATAAATCAATAATCAATCCTTCTGAGGTATAATTTATAATGATTATGATCCATAATAATATCCTACACAAGACCTTCCAACTAATGTAACTCAGCAACGACGATTCACCCCCAAAAATTAAGTGGTGATACGACGTATGATCTGGTATATTCTATGCCCATGGGGTTACCTATTACTATGCATGGATTGATATCATGGATTCCTTATATTACTGAATCAATGAAAAAAAATTCTGTAAAACACCAATCGATGTCCCTTTCTAGATATCTACCACAAATATTGGTGGATTCATCAATTCATGCCCTTCATATTACTACCCCAGTTTATGATCCTATCCAAACAAACTTTCAACAATGTATTAACAATAAACTCAAATCATTATCATCTCTATTGGGTGATATGTAGGAATGGAAGACACTAGTACAAAAAAAATGGTAACCATACCTGGAATGTTTCCATAAAATCCTATCACTTCTAAATATTGTGAATCCTACTTTTCCAATATTCAAAGTTTTACGAGACCCATAATAGAATTTTACACATTTTGTATCATGTTTTCATGTCAGGATAGAATCCCCTTTGAAAAATGTGGGTGTAAAACATAGATTCCTTTAAAAAACATTATTGTTCAATCCTTCAAATGGTTGACTATTATTTCATCTTGGTCAATCAAAGGATGGGAGGATCTCCATCGGAAATTTCTCTCCCAGTGCAACTCAATGATTCATTATATCTTAATCCTTGATTATTAAAAACAAAAAATATGTGAGAATGAGGTGGTATTAGAAATAATTTCTAGATGGAAGGGAATGAAAAAAATCCACAATCCTCTTGTTCCCCTAAAATATTTTGATTCTATCTTGATAGAGTACATTCATGCTGAGTTGTTAACCTTGCTAGGAGTTGCGAAGATTTCTCATCCAGATCAACATTAATGTAGTGATTTAGGATCTGAATGAAATTTTCAATTAAATGTTTGATTCAATATTGTTGAATAAATTCTTGTATCTAATTGTTCGATTATCCACACTATAAAACTTTTAGAGGGGTAGAGGTAGAAACTGTGACACATAAACCATCCCCTACGTCAACTCCACAAGAAAAACGCCCCCCATATCACGAGCCACCTCTTAGTTGTAAACAACATCCCTCGCCTCATTAGTATGAGCAAAGGGGACAAACATAAACATATTTGAGTAAAAATATTTAATTTTTATACATTAATATATGAGGAAGTCTACTAAAACATTATAGTTTCAATGGGAAAAGAATTAATCCTCTTACCAGAGCCCATTTAGACCAACAACATTGGTCTCGATGGAGGGTCAAATTTTTTCCCTTTCACCAAACAATGGGGATCTCTATTTAATAATGTTTGATTTTAAAATATATCCATGAAAAATGGTTCTATTTTATTGAAACTGTGATTGGGAAGTCCACCACATCAACTAATGTATGTTTCCACTACCATTCTTAAGGATGGAGGAGAGTGGGAAAATGTAACTAGAAATGTCATAATTAATTTTTCTGATTTAATGGATCAAAATATAGTCATTAAATCTCATGGTAACCTCCGAGAACATTTGAGGAAAAAAATATTCCCATATCATATTTTTAAGAACCCGGTTATTATTTTTGAGGTTTGGGGTTATTCCTTTCTGTTTTCCTTAATTGTTTTTGAGAAAATAAGGAAAATGGGGAAAATCCCAAATTTAGGAAGTACATGCCACGTACTTTTCCACATGCCATGTACTTTTGGTAGTGTGGGTTGAGTATACAGGGCGTGTGGCCATGATGGCGATGAAGGGTGTAGGAACCAAATACACACCGTGTAGTGGTCCCTTACACACTATGTAGTCAGTCGGTAAGCAAATAGAAAGGTGGTGGCCCTATGTATGAAAGAACATGCCGTGTGCTCAAGAAGACATGTTGTGTAGTCGTGTCAGCAGATGAACAGTTCCACGTTGGTGGGAAACTACCAGAGGAATAGTTAAAAAATGGGAAGTAACCTCCGTGTACTCAGAAGTACACTCAGTGTACTTTTTTTCGCTTAAAATGGGTAGTAGACTCCCCTGTTCACAGGGAAGGCATAGAACGGGATGAGGGATCAGGAGAGGATGGTTGGAGCTTTGGAGATCCACCGAGAGCATGTCAAGAATCTATTTCCTCCTCAGATGATCTTTTTGGAACCGCACAGGTAAGAGCTTCCTTCTCCGGGAGTGTCTCTTACCAATTCTTCCTCTGATGGAAGTTATTTTCATTTAACGGAATTTTCTTCTACCTCAGATCTACATCGATCTTGTACGTTTCAGAAGGAGACATTCATGTATATCATTCGTTGGTGTTAAAGGTAGGTGACTTGGTGTTTATTTTTCCATCTGTCGTGTGTGTTTGTGTGTTTTTGAGCTACAAACCCATATTTAGGGTGTCATGTGGCTGAGGTCGTGGCTATTTTAACTACCTAGAACTGTATAGGTAATTAAATGTGATATTAAAATGTTGTTTTGGATCGCTTATTAGATCCAGGACCACCCCCGGGGTGCGTTCCTCTATTTATCCATTTGGATAGGATACCTGAGGGTATGCCATGTTTAAATTATGCATTACTTTTCCTTGAGAAAAATTATATGTAAATTGCCTATTTATATGATGGCCAGGGCCCGGTTACTTATGGATGAGGGCAGTGTTTTACTATAGCCTGAGGGAATGACTTGATTATCCTGAGGGCAATGATATCTTAGCCTGAGGGAAACTTCTGCTGTTCCTGTGGGCAATAGACTCTATGCCCGAGGGAGACACTACGTATGCCTGAGAGAAAAAATCTGTTCTGCCAGTGGGAAAGTACCTGCGAGTTCCATTCCAGATTACCTGAGGGTAAGTGTTGTGTGTCTGTGGACACCAAATTTTGACATAGAAATTCAATATGGTAATTTATTTATATTAAAGGGATTAATTGAATAATTAAATGGAAATATAACTGGTAAGATGGTTACTTTTTAGTACTTCCTAGTTTGTTTCATTTTACATTTCCACACTGTTGTTTCATGTTTACACCCAGTTGGGCACAAGCCTTTGGTGGGTACATACTATGATATATTTCTCACACCCTGTTTGGGTCATGATTATTGACCCAAACATATTACGTTTCTGTAGGTATAGATAAGGAAAAGGGTCCTTATACAGGTACTTGAGTGCTGCTAAGGAATAGGGGAGTAAGGGATCGGGCTTAGGCTCGCGATGTTACCAGTTGTTTTGATTTGGTTTTTGTTGTACTCTATATTGTAATGTATTGTACCGTTGTGTAACATGTTCTGGCTGTTTTCTAAGAACCTGAGGCATCTTTCATCATATCTAAATATATAGTTAGTTATCTTTTACATTATTTGTTTTTTAAAATTTTTATGGTTTATTTCTTCAGTTGTTCCTGTATGTTTATACCATATTCCGTTGTGCTACAGTATGTCAAATGAGGGCATAGTTTCCCCACTATCAGACCTGGGCCCTCGCTGCTAGTCAGCAGCCTCTAGAATTTGGGGAAACACGCTTGAGGTCATGTGGTGAACCGGGTTCGGGGCACCCGTAGAGTGGCACCCGAAACCGGGACGTTACAAAGTGGTATCAGAGGATGTTTCTTTTATTTGACTTACTAATTGGATCCCTATTCAGGGATAGGATGGAACAGTAGTTGATAATAAGCTGTGCCCTGGAGTATCTATCCCGTGTACATGGAAAATCCAATTTACCTCGTATTGAAATTTTACTAATTTTTCAATTTTACAGTTGATGTGATTTCACCGTTGGGTGACGCACTTGTGATTGTGTTGTTTATAATTTATTCAGGGGTTCTATTTAGTTGCATCCCGTTGAGATGAGGGTATGCCATCTCATGCATCATTTAGGCACATGTTAAAAATCACATGCCATGAATAGTTCCATGCCATGTAGGTGCATTAGAAATTTAATGTTGTTGTGATATTTGTTGTGCTAAGAAAAGCATGATGTTGTGATAGCTGTTGATAAATACCTTCTATGTGATAGGGTATTTTGTATGATCCGGTTTATAGAATGAATGCCGAACATTAGTTTTTAGGGAATATGGGCCCCCATTGACAAGAATTTTGTGGATCATTGGCTGTTTATTATGTTATAACACAGATGAGATGTGAAACATTGATTCGTGGGGAGTATGGGCCCTCAAGGGTCGGAATTTGACACTTAGGTGTTGATTATCAGTATTTTTCTGGGTTTTGGGGAAGTTTCTGAGGCATACTGTCCAGAAACCCTAGTATACATGTTGTGTAGTGTTTCACACATGTCGTGTATGTTCTTCTCTTCAGGAAGAAAAGAAACCTTTTTATGTACACTCTGTGTACCATAAGTACATGTCGTGTAGTCGCTTCTTATTTCACAAACTGTGTGGGCGGAGACACAGGGAAGGGAAGAGCATGGGGCGAAAACACCTTGTAACGGAAGTACACACCGTGTAGTGTTGACCCGGTGTACACCGTGTAACTAACAACACTATAGGAAGAAACCTTAAGACATACACGACATGTCAATTATGGAACATGCCTTGTAGTCTGACCTAGGGACCTGGCCGTGTAACTAAAATCACGGGTCGATGTAATCCATTCGAGAACACATCGTGTGAATATCGAACACGCCGTGTAGGGTGAGCCATGTGTCCGTCCGTGTAACTAACAGCACGGGTCGGCAGAGCTCATCTAGTATATGCGATGTACCTGTGGGATACGCCCTGTAGTCTTGTCCGAGGATAGACCGTGTGGAGTTAGCCATGTGGCTGGGAAACAGGGTGGTGTACACACCGTGTATGGGAATTACACGCCATGTAGTGTCAAGAGGAGTATTTTTTCATGTCACAAATGACACCGGCAGCTGTAAAATTACGCCATACATGCCATGTAGTCTATATACACACTGTGTAGTTTTGTACGATGGGAGCGATGTGTCTTAGCCATGTAAAAGGACCCGGGAAGGGGAAGGGAAGTCAAGTACACGCCGTGTAGTTAGTATACACGCTGTGTAGACTTGTCTTGAAATTTTGAATTCCTTCTTCCTCCACTTCCATTTTGGGTTACTTCGTTTTCGATCGTTGATAATATTGAATCTAAGGCATGTTTTTGACCTTGTAGTTCCATGCCGCCTAGACGACCGCATGTTGTTCTCCAGGAGTGAAGCAATGATTATACTCCAGAGATGGTGGGCCAAGGGCTACCAGTGGACCCTCCAGCAGTTCCAGATGTGGCGCCAGCTATTATACCAGACACAGGCGTGAAGGAGCAGTTCAGTGAAGGGTTTATGCAGTTCTTGGAGACCTTTCAGGGAGCACAGCAGGCAGCCACAACTATAGATGAGCTGACGCGTACCATTCAACAGCATCATCCACCTACGCTTTCAAGGGATGGAAGACCACAGGCTGCAGAGTCTTGGCATGGAACGATGTAGACTATTTTCGAGCACCTTGAGATGCCTCCAGGGTGGAGGGTCAAGATCACGATGCATATGCTGCGTGATTCCTCCAAGAGGTGGTGGGATGTTACCACCAAGTCAGAGCATCACAGATACATGAAGTGGTAATATTTTCAGGAAGTATTCTATGACTTATTTTTCTTAGAGATGCTGAGGGATGATAGAGCTCGAGAGTTCATGAATATGCAGCAGGGTGCTATGACGGTGATGGATTATTCTTCTTGCTTTACCGAGCTTTAGCGTTTTGCACCCGTTTTGGTTGGTGATGAGACATTGAGGGCCAAGTGCTTTGAGAATGGTCTCCGATATGACATCTGAGAATTGGTGAATGTTTTCAGATTGCCTTCAGTACATGCTATTGTGAATCAGGTGATGATTACAGAGAGGAACCTATTGGAAGCTAGTGGTGTGGGCCAAGGCGGTTCCTCACCAGTTATTAGTACTATTTCTGCTGGCAAGAGGAAGAGACATATGGACTTCTCTCAGGGTGGAAGTACCAGCCATAATGATGTTTCAGGTGGTTAGGTCAGGTACTACCAGTGTGGTAAAGAGGGGAAAAAGAGACCGTAGTGTCCACGTGATCCAGTGGAGTGTCGAGCTTGCGGAAAGATGGGTCATCTGCAAAGATTTTGTAGGGAATTTCTACAGAGGACTATTTAGAGGGGTTCTTTGCAGACTCCACGTGCGGGGGAAGGAGCCGAAGCTTCTTACCAGTCGGGGAACTAGAATACGTCAGGTCGTGCAGGCAGAGATGGTGGTCGTGGTCGTGGTAGCCAAACACCAGGATCTCAGAGGCAGGAGGGCGGGACAACTCAGGGTAGCCAGGCTGTGTTGCAGGGCCACGACACTGGGCAGGCATATGCAGTGCAACAGAGCCAACATGAGCAGGATCCCAGACCTTCTAAAGTCAGAGTTACTATTCCGGTAGCTTCTATCTTATCTACAATACTCTTGGATACAGGTGATACACAAAGTTTAATATCTGTACCCATTGTGGAGACCCTTGGGCTCTGTGTTTCTACTTATTCTGATATCGTGACGCTATACACACAGTTAGGGACTTGAACGACTGGTGTGCATAAGTTCAAGGAGTTCCCCCTTGAGGTTGGTGGGTGTAACTTTTTTTAGGACCTCTATGTCTTAGAGATGACAACTTATGATGTAATTCTTGGGATGTACTGGTTGGTTCCCATTCGATCCATTGTAGACTGCTATCGTCACAGGGTGAGTTTCACATCACCAGAGGGCGGAGAGTTTCTATATAGGGGTTAATGGTTTGTTCAGGTGAGTCAAGATGAACCATACTATCATGGGTGAGGTGGAGTCACGGCCCAGATTGCGAGCTTATATCTGGATGACAAGGGGATTTTTTGAGAAGGATTTCCCTCCAGTGGTTGATCGTTTCAGGGATGTCTTTGTGGATGACTTTTTCGGTCTACCTCCATATCGTGAGGTGGATTTCTCTATCGAGCATGTGCAAGGAGTAGCACCGGTGTGCATTCCTCCTTATATGATGGACACACCTAGGTTTCAGAAGCTCAAGAGGTAGTTAGATGAGTAATAGTAAAAGTGTTTCATCTGACCCAATACTTCTCCTTGGGGTTTGCCTGTCCTTTTTGAAAATAAAGCGGACGGTACCCTCATACTATGTGTGGATTATAGGAAGTTGAACAAGTTGACGATTAAGAACCGATATCCCTTATCGAGGATTGATGAAATTTTTGATAAAATTCATGGAGAATGACTGTTCTCGAAGATTGACATGAGATCAATATATCATCAGCTACACGTTAGACCATATGATATACCTCTCCCAGCTTGTAGGAGTAGTTATGGTCTATACAAGTATATGGTAATGTTGTTCGGACTCATGAACACGCCAGAAGTTTTCATGGCTCTGATGAATCGTGTGTTCCATCATTATCTGGACACTATTGTGGTAGTATTTGTTGATGATATCTTGGTGTACTCTCACACTCGACACGACCATGCCATCCATCTTGATATCGTATTGAGTACACTGAGAGATCGTCGGATATATGCTATGCTCTCAAAGTGCCACTTTTGGTTGAACCAGATTCACTTCCTGAGTCATATCTTCTCA
Organism: Viscum album; assembly: GCA_963277665.1. NCBI lineage: Eukaryota > Viridiplantae > Streptophyta > Magnoliopsida > Santalales > Viscaceae > Viscum > Viscum album. The sequence continues at coordinate 42,595,443 of OY728123.1, forward strand.
GAGGCAGGAGTTGCAGTCGACCCAGAGAAGTTGAGAGTAGTAGTTTCTGGGGATCATCCTAAGAACATGTTTGAGATACAGAGTTTCATGGGGATGGATGGTTACTAAATAGAATTCATACAAGGCTTCTCCCACTTAGCAGCACCGTTGAAGAGTTTTACTAATAAGGGTGTGATGTTTTTTTGGTCAGAAGCTTGCGAGAGAGCCTTTAAAGACCAGAAAGGAAGGTTGACATTAGCACTTATACAGATACTCCCAGAGCAGGGGAGGAGCTATATAGTTTACTATGATGCATCAGGTATTGGGCCAGGAGCAGTGTTGATAAAGGTCGATATAGTTGTTGTGTACGGTTCTCGGCAGTTGAGTCCACATTACAGGAATTACCAGATGCATGATCTCTAGTTAGCTGCAGTTGTACATGCGTTGCACTGTTGGAGACATTATCTGTTGGGATAGCATTTCGTGCTTTTCATCGACCACAAAAGTCTCAAGTATATCATTACTCAGCATGACTTGAATCTGAGGCAGTGAAGGTGGGTCGAATACCTACAGTCTTTAGTTTTTGAGCTTTCCTACACACCTAGTAAAGGTAATGCAGTAGAAGTTACACTGAGCAGCAAGACTCAGATACAGGGTGTGCAAGAGGCTAGTTGTGAGTGGCAACTTATTTCATTGTTCTCTGATATGCATTTGGAGGTGCACTACAGTCAGGGGCCGACCTATCTTTCATCTTTAGTTGTGACCTCTACCATCCTAGATAGAGTGAGGATGAGACAACTATCTGATCCATAAGGCCTTCTTCTATGGGAGTCGGCGGCATGTGGGGACCCTCCTCCTGGTTGGACGATAGGCGATTGTGAGGTCCTGCGTTTCCATGGGAGAGTATGGGTTCCAGGGGATATATGCGAGGAGCTGATGCGGGAGTTTCATGCTTCAGCTTGGGCAGTTCATCCCGGGGTTACCAAGATGTACCGAGATGTGAGACGTCAGTACTGGTGGTTGGGTATGAAGAGAGATGTAGCTGGTTTTGTTACTAGGTGTTCCACCTGTTAGTAGGTGAAGGTGGGGCATCAAAGGACAGCCGAACTATTACAGCAGTTACCCATCCCATAGTGGAAATGGGATGATGTCGCGATGGATTTTGTGACTGGATTGCCGAGGTCACCTCGAGGAAATGATGTTGTGTGGGTTGTTGTGGACAGAATCATGATGATAGGTCACTTTTTTTCGATCAAGGAGACCATTGGTGTTGACGAACTCGGATGTTTGTATATCCGAGAGATCATACGTCTTAATGGGATCCCTCGTTCTATCATTTCAGATATGGATGCCCGTTTTACCTCTCGTTTCTCGAAGAGTTTTCAAAGGGAACTAGGTACACAGGTGCTTTTGAGCATGGATTAACACCCTCATACAGATGGCTATTTAGAGGGTACGATACAGGTTCATGAGGACATGCTACGTGTATGTGTCCGAGACATTGGGGTCTCTTGGAAGACGCATATACCCTTGGTTGTGTTTGCCTATAATAACAGTTTCCAAGATACTATTGAGAAAGAACCATATTAAGCTTTATATGGTAGGACATGCCGATCACCATTGTGCTGGTTAGAGGCAGGTGAGACAGCTTTACTGGGTCCATGTCTCATGCAGGAGACTTCTGAGCAAGTCTAGTTGATTCAGAAGCCAATGGATACCGCGCAGTCTCGTCAGAAGTCTTATTCTGATCGTCGTAGATGACCTTCGAAGTTTGTGGTCGGGGATCAGGTTTTCTTATGTGTTTTGCCGAGGATGGGACACATACAGATCAGGGGACAGGGTAAACTTTCACCGAGGTATGTGGGGTCATTTGAGATTATAGAGAGAGTCGGGACATATTCATATTGGTTGTAGTTACCACAGAGGTACCGAGCCATGGACGACGTCTTCCATGTATCTCAGTTTCACCTCTATCATTCAGACCCATATCACATCTTTCTACCCAAGGAGGTTGAGCTTCAGGAAGATGTGTCCTTTGAGGAGCATCCAATTCGTATCGTTGATAGAAGCATGAATGTTCTTCGAGTCCAGTCAGTTCCTCTCATACGGGTGCTATGGCAGCATGGCTGAGCGTAGGAAGAAACCTTGTTGCGGGAGACCGCCTTACATGCTCAGTGGCCAGAGTTATTCATGGCTGTAACTTTTCCACCCTTGGAAGGGCAATTTGGGAATAAATTTCATTAAGGGGGGAATTTTGTAAGAATCCAGTTCTTATTTTTGAGGTACGAGTTTATTCATTTCTCTATTCCATAAGTGTTTTTGAGAAAATATTGAAAATGGGGGAAAATCCCAAATTTTGAAAGTACACGCTGTGTAATTTTCCACATGCCGTGTACTTTTGGCCGTTTTGGATGAGTACACAGGGTGTGTGGCCATGTCGGTGATGAAGGGTGTAGAAACCAAATACATGTCGTGTAGTGGTCCCTTACACACCGTGTAGTCAGTCAGCAGGCTAATAGTAAGGTGGTGGCCAACTGTGCGATAGAACACGCCATGTGCTAAAGAAGACATGTCATGTAGTCATGTCGACTGTTGAACAGAGCCATGCTGGTGGGAAACCTCAAGAGGAACAGTTAAAAAAGGGAATTACACGTCGTGTACTCAGATGTACACACTGTGTACATTGTTTTTTTCACATAAAATGGGAAGTAGCCTCCCCTATTCATAGGGAAGTCTTAGAACGGGATGAGGGATCGAGAGAGGAAGGCCAGAGCTTTGGAGATCCGCTGAGAACATGTCAAGAATCTGTTTTCGCCTCGGACAATCACGTTGGAACCACACGGGTAAGAGCTCCCTTCTCCCGGACTGTCTCTTACAAATTCATCCTCTAATGGAAGTTATTTGTGTTTAAGTGAATTTTATTTTACTTCATATCTATGTAGTTCATGGAATTTTTAGAAGGCGACATTCACATATATCTTTCGTTGGTTTTAAAGGCAGGTGGCTTAGTGTTTATTTTTCCAACTATCGTGCGTTTTGTGTGATTTGAGATCCGAACCCATATTTGGGGTGTCGTGTGGCAGAGGCTGGGGATATTTTAACTACCTAGAACTGTATAGGTAATTAAATGTGATATTAAAATTCATGTTTGGAATCGCTGCTTGGATCCAGGACCACCCCGAGGATGTGTTACTCTATTTAGCCATTTGGCTAGGATACCCAAGGGTATTCCATGTTTAAATTATTCATTAATTTGTCTTGAGAGGAATTATATGTAAATTGATTGTTTATTCGTTGGGAATGGCACAGATACTTGTGCCTGAGTGCAGTGTTTTACTATAGCCTGAGGGCATGAATATATTATTCTGCGGGCAATGATCTCTTAGCCTGAGGGAAACTTCTTTCATGCCTGTGGGCAATTGACTATGTGCCTAAGGGCGACACTACATACTCCTAAGGGAAAAAATCTTTTCTGTCAGTGGGAAAGTACCTACAGGTTCCTTTCCTGATTACCTAAGGGTAAGGGTTGAGTTTCTGTGGACACTGACTGTTTACTTAGAAATTCACTTTCGTAATTTCTTAATATTAAAGGGATTAATTGAATAATTAAATGGAAATATAACTGGTAAATTGGTTACTTTTGATTACTTCTTAGTTTGTTGCATTTTACATTTTCACACAATTGTGGCATGTTTTCACCCAGTTGGTAACGGGTATTTGGGGGCTGCCTACTGAGATATATTTCTCACACCCTGTTTGGGTCATGATTTTCGGCCGAAATAGATTACGTTTCTACAGGTATTGATAAGGTCAAGGGTTCTTATACAGGTACATGAGTGCTGCTGAGGAGTAGGGGAGCATGGGATCGGGCATAGGCTTGCGATGCTACCGGCTATTTTGATTTGGTTTTTGATGTACTCTGTATTGAACTGTGCTGTACTATTGTGTAACATGATTTGGATGTTTTCTTAGAACATGAGGCATGTTGGATCATATCTAAATATCCTGTTAGTTATCTTTTAATGCAGTTGTTTAGTTTAAATGTGTATGATTTATTCCTTCCGATGTTTCTATATGGTTATACCATATTCCACTGTGCTACACTTTCAAAAATGAAGTCATAGTTTCCCCACTATCAGACATGGGCCCTCGATGCTAGTCGGCAGCCTCTGGTGTTTAGGGGAACACACTTGAGGTCATGTGGCGAACTGGGTTCGGGACACCCGTAGAGTGGCACCCGGAACTAGGACGTTACAATATTTCAAAAGAATGATGTCGATGAAGTCATAACCACAATCCTCTGAAGGTTATACCATCCTGAAATGATCTAAATGGAATTTCATGGACCCAATCCAGGAATACAAACCTATAACAAGGACAATGTTTTATTTTAATAAATCTTATTTCAATACCAAAATTATGAAAAAAAATTAGAAAATACCATCCAAACTGTGAAAAATATATCTATATAAAACTTTCATCTGATAAGAAATTAATATTCAGATACTTTAATGAAATTCACATAATTGATCATGTCTCTAATGATAAGCTGGTATATGAACATGTGTTCCCCACACCTGATTCTATATCTAATGTAAGCGGTCACACTATATGATGGTATTGGGGAAGAAATGTTCACTGATCAATCTATACATCATTCCACATCCCTTCCATAGATGTCTCTGTTTCAAAATCATGAGGAAGATCCCATTAATTTGTCCAAAAATTCAAGAGAACACCATAAAAAATTATGACAATATATGATGACATGATCATCCTAATGTGTTAATCAGAATATAAATATGTATCTGATCACCCTCAAAATACATAGATGAATATTCAGTACAACATACCTAGATCATGAACGCTTTCAACTCTTACGTTTACAGATGATGAATCTATATATAGTGTCCCTATCACACAATATCATGTGAATGTGAATCCCTATGTTGGGAATAATAAGCATTTGGGCAATAATTACAGCATCTTGAAGTAATTATCCTTTTTTATCCTATTTCCCAATAATATACATCATGTGTTTATCAAATGACATCAAGGAAGTACTCAGAGTGTCTTTATGAAGACTTGAAGTGTTTGAGGCCAAGGTATCCATTTTAGTGGATTTTCGGACAGAGACCATCACTATATAATATATTGTGGTGATGTGCATTACATATCAACATAATTATGAGATTATAATTAGGAAAATAAGCAACATGTTGGAGTCTGATAGGATAAGTGGTATTAATGTCAGATTATCATTCATTAAAAATGTCTTGGGGTTAATATAAATATTGTATCGACACTTTTTTTGGGATAAAAGGAGGACAAACAGGAAAATTCCTCACTTATGAAATATGGTTATGGGAAATGTGGGAAAATAACAAGGGAAAATAAAATATAAGGGAATATTTGGGATAACTTGTATATTAATCATTTATTTTAGTTATTTGATAGGATATGAGCATCAATGAAATATTACTAAGAACATGGTTGAATTAGCAAAGGGGAATCCCATCCTCATACAATAAATGCATCAAAAATTATAATAATATATATACTATGACTATTCTTAAATATTAGGGGTCATTAAAATATTATATGTCACATTATATAAATATAGGATTCAATCAGAGGTAAGGTAAATAACCCATGTTTTATGGCAATTCCTAGGTCACTACCTTGAATAGTGTGTAAATTATCCAACCTAGACAATTGAAATATCACAGTGAATAGTATGTATTCCTCATCAATTAGGCAATGCACATAGGAAAATTTTTATAAATTATTCATCAAACATCATAATTCTAGTCATTATAATGGATCCCAACATGGATTAAAAATACATAGACCCTCCATACATGGGTAAAAGCTCAGATGAAATTTCATTCATTCCATCACCTAATCAACGAGAAATTCTAGCCCCATCAATAGATATAGAGGATTCTTTTATGTCACAAAGGGTGGATGAAGATTCTCACTCTCTATCTCACACTTTATTTCCTCTGGATTTCAAAAGATATTCTCGATTTTTGTTCAGTTATATGAATCATTGTTTTCTTCCAAATGTGATAATGCCATCCCCTATCATGAAGATAGAGAGCTTATCCCATTTTCCCCCATACTGAATAGAAGGAAGAAGATGAAAGTGAATACGAGGATGAGGAAGACCTAATGGATTCCTCTCCGACATTTTAGGTGGGTATCTCTTCCATTATTTATAAACATATAGAGATAAATATTACTATATAAGAGGATGGAAAATACACTTTGATTAGTGAATCCATGTATTCCATAGGTAAAGTTGTGTATACTTTCATTATGTTGTAGTAGCAATACATGTTCTCCAAGAACAACATAAAAACTCCAATCCTTGATTCTGTTGGTGTAAACCCATCACCAGGTCCTACTACAGGACCATCAGAGCAATAAGAAGGAAGATTGAAGGACCCACCCTACCCATGTCACCAAAATAGAGGATTATGTTAACAATCATATCATTACCAACTTCATTGTAAAGGTAAAATATAAAAAATGGATAGCAATTTTAGTCCCAATCAGTAAAATCAAAGGGGAAAAAGTGTATGTATATATTTAACAATTCACAACTGACAATGTCAATAAATGATTTTATAGTCCCTATAACATTTTTATAATTTAATTAAAATTTAGATATCAAGAACTCCACTTCATGGATAGATATTTAGGGTATAATAAAAATCTAACGGCTAGATAAAATGATCAAATAACCACCTTAATTACACACAAGAAGAATTTATCAGATTGTTACTTCCCTTCAGCATGATAAATGATGGGTCTACATAGAATCACTCTATTCCTTGCATATTCAATACCTTAATAGGGATGTTTTTCAATGGATGAATTGATTAATTGGTGGTTAAAATGGACATAATTCTGGCAATTTGGATGATATTGAATAGGTCATCAACAAACTCTGATTGCACATCATGAAAATCAAATGATTGAAATGTTCTTTCAATCATATCTCATAGAAATATATTGAACTTATCATATGCCTCAGTGTCGGAGAAGTAGAACCTGGGATGATGAAGGATATACATATAATTTTTCCTCTACAAAACCTCATAAATATGAGAGTAATTCTTGGAAACATAGCCTATATTAAACACATTTAGACAAAAATTCAATAAAAATTCTACCCTTAACCAAGTTGTTACCAAAACAGATTACATATGAATGGAGTGATGACTATTAGGAATAATTCACCAACATAAATAAGTATCTCCCATTTTCACTAGTACTAATGTTTCCCATTAAGGGGGGTCCATTAATTATATATATTACATCCCTAGAGCTATAAATGGGAACATTCCATTCACCAAAAAAATGTCACCTAGAGGAAAAAATATATTATCAACTCAATTGATCCATGATTGATGATGATAATTGATATTCAGATATCAATAAGTGATTTGTGGAGATAATGATTTTATTATAGAGAATGTGGAATTACCTATGTAATTATGGAGACTATTTGTTATATCAGATAATTCTTATCAAGAGGTTTCTCTATAATCTGATTATAACTCAACTTCATTCGTGTTGGGTAGTCATCCTATAGTAGTTTGATATTCCGGTCATGGAAAATAATGAATAAAAATCATCATAAATCATATATTGTGTTTTATTGAATACCATTAAATAGTTAATATCACTATATACTGAACATATTGATGAAGAGATCTTCCCTATTCAAGGGGGACCCTAAATATTTGATATGTATTTTGACAGTGCATCCAAAAGCCAAATATATAAGATTATAGAGGACCCCATGATCAAAATGTCTGTTTAGGTGTCATACATATATCCTCATCCAATTAATTACAACCTTACTCCATACTAAAATTAGTAGGGTGAAAAAATAAAGAATTAGAACACCTATCCCTCAACATGGGAACAAATGTGGAACATCATGTACAAGTATGTATATTTCTGATAAAGGGAGATTTAGAATTGGTCATCAAGTATGAAAATTTGTATTATCCATTAAAAATTAATAGATGAACCACTTCATGACTATGTATAATGACTGATGGGGAATTACATAAGGAATATACATTGAATAATGTCTTGTGCCCCCTAAAAAAGTTGGACACCATGTAAAATGGCGTCATATTGCTTAATGATCTAGATTGTGATATAAAAGTCATCATCAATATTCATCACTAGATGGTGTCACCTTTTATTAATGTCATCCAGGAAGACATTGATGAGTTAGTCACATCCATGATCCATAAAATCCCATCATTAAGTGTATGATACTCATTATGTACTACATTAATAGAGGAGTTATTCCATCATATAGTGATGAAAAGAAAAAATATGATGATGAGAAATTAACTTTTTTCTATATGATGGTAAAAATAATAAAAGGGTACTCTATAAGACTATCCTTCTTTATGTACATCTCATGTGTATTTATAGAGAAGAGATATCCAATTTCATTGAAATAAGGTGACACCCAAGCTTTTTGCAACTACCAGTCAGGGATCTTGCAATGTTACAAGATCCTCGGACATGGGTACTACTAGACAACTATGCTGCAAGATTGAAAAAAGTATCATAAATAATTTTCCATTACTTCTAGGTACAATTAAACAACGTTCTTCAACACCCATATCTTCATCATACTACCAATTACTCAAGGACATTTCCCAAATGGATAATGGATGTCGTAGTTACATATCCTGCTTAAGTTTTTATGCATTTCAAATTCATTCTAAATGAAACTGACTTTTTCACGAAGTGGGACAATGTTCCACCACTCCATGAATTTGGGGAAATAAAAATTTATAGCATCATGAAATCCATAATCATTACCATTTAGGTGTCCCTCATACCATACTAAATTAAGGCGATGGTAATTTGTATTTTTTTTAGTTGGAGAATCAATGTACAATTTATAATATCAAATATGTCCATACATCTCTATATCATGCAGTTGAAAATAGATAGTTATAGGCCTTAAAAAGACCTGATGAAATATACTCCAAAAGATGATATATGAGGTTAATATGTATTTTCCATAATATCATCTACATTACTTTAGGGCATACTCGACTATAACCTGCCCACCATAAATTTAACCACGCACTCATTGGTATATGGGATATAGTCATTACTACCCAACTAATATAAATTTTTATCTATCTGTGTTTCAATATTTGATACGATATTCTTATATATGAAATCCCATTGATGTGTGGATTTATTTGAGGTACTGGATGATAAGATATTTCATAGATTTCATCATTTGGATGTTCAAAAAAACCACACCACTTGAGCCTTTAAAAAAATTCACCAACACTCAATACATGAGGGTGCAATGTTATTCAACATCAAGAATGCAATGATAACTTGAATTAAACAGCAAAATTTGTAACCATGAGGGAGAAACCCAACAAAGTACATAATGTATACTCAAATGGTTCATATTAATTTATCTTAATGGATGGAATGTTTACAACAACTCCCACCACCACAAGTTTCTCCATTAAATAATTCATGTAATCACTAGAAAAATATATTTATTATATAAAATCAAACTACATGGTTACCATCATCTCTAATATACAACATTACGATGTGTAGTCTATCTTTGAATCATGCCTTGATGAAGCCTGGAAAATTCTATATAATGAATGATGATGAAATTTTTGGATTTAATGTCATTTATTTATGACATTAATCAAATTAGAATCATCTTCCAAACACCAGGATGTTAAAAAATGATAGGTCATTTTCACATGATATTATAATACATTGTAAATGTCATTGGAAAATGATGTTAAATTGATGCTATAAACTATGTAATAAGCTTGGAATGCATCCTGTAACAAATTCATTACATTTCCATGTCTTATCAAGATAGGGGAATTCTTGTAGCATTTGTATTCTACTATATTGGATTATAAAATTACTTGTGGCTTTATTACATCCATAATAGGATACAAAGTGATGCCTATTTTACTTTTATTGGTCTATCCACAACAAAAAAACCATGTCCCCACAAATGGGTCAAACCAATATAGGGATACCTTTATAAGGTAATTTTGATTGATTCACATCCTCATGTGATAGGTGGTCTCACTGAGGTTTCTTATAATGGGTCCAACCCCATCATAATCTCGACATGAATTCCATTCCATTGTGCATCATGATAATGTCCATGTTCAATATATCTTGATTTTTCATTAGGAAAAGGGTCCCCTTGGACATCTATTCACATTTTCTCATCGCTCATTATCCATCCATGCCCATTTTTGACATTTTCAACCCATCTTGGATAAATAATTTGATTGTATCATTTTTTACATGAAAAAAATTTCACTATTTTATATAACTATCTATGAAATATATAGTGCATAACCATGGTCAATTTATAAAAGAGGCCACCTATATGAACTGTCTTCATATATTTACTACTAAATTATGTCTAAATTAATACTGAATTATCTAATAGAATATGGGGGGATTTAAATGAAATAAATATAAATGATATAAATATTTATAAAAATAACCCAATAGAGATGATTAAAAATAAACGGATGTTATTTAAATAAAATAGTTGTTCTAGGGTTATAATTTGAGTGTTTTCGTTGTTAATAACAATATTTATCAACGTTTTATTCAATAAGGAGAACATCACTTTTCACACAACAACATCAAATTCGATTGGTATTACCCTATAGTGAGACCTATGAACATTGGGGTAATATATTATATGTCTAAATCCAATCCCTACTCCACCTTCCAAATGAATTTTATATCAAGGGTAATGAATCATGTGAATGGGGAAAATGTAGATAGTAGTAGAGAAATTTGGGAGACTACACAACCCAATCATTTTAGACAATTATAATTTTTACAATAACACATGTCAAAATATCAACTGTTTAAAAAAATTCCACCACATCCCCCCTCGATCCATGATTAATGTTAGACATCAAAAATCATGGAGATAAAAGAATCGTGATGGAATAAAAAAAGAAAAAAAAAGAAAAAAATTCAAAAAAGGATAATAAAAGGTGCATTAATATAAATTAAAATTATGAAATTCTATTACAAAATAAAAATTACACCATTACCCCTCGAAATGGATACCTTATGATATGTGAGGTGGTGCATATATTTATAAAGAAATATTTTGAATGTTTTTTTATAGAAAATAGTTACCCATAATGATGATGAATAATAACCCCAATAAATAGCTGAATCATGGAATTTTATGTTGATTAATGTTGTGACCTATTATTCTCTTGTGAACCCTAAAAAATTTCGATCTATTTCTCACTAGATGAAGATGATATGGAATAATTACATAGAGAATGTAATTCTATCAAAACGACTCTTCTTATTCCATAACATCATCTTCTCATTCCGTAAATTCCTTTCAACTGGTAGTTTCTATCGTAACATCGTTTATAAATAATGTTCAATAATTCCTTCTCCAAAATTATTATTTTTTTCAATGTTTTTAGACCCACAAAATTTTAGAAATATTTTCATATAAAAATGAATATATTTCAATGAATAATTTTTTTGAATTGAGTTGTAAGTTAATTTTGGGCTCCAATAGTTGGATTGAGATTTGGATCAAGAAATGTGAAACAAATCCTAAGATTTTTGGAATCCTAAATAAATTAATTCCTAAATATCAATCATTTTACTAAAAAATATTGATTAAATAAATGATTAATTAAAATATTTACATTCCAAATATATAACCATTTTTTCCTTTAATGTAGTATATCACAAAACAAAAAAAATGTGAAAATTTTCCAATAAATAACAATATGGTGGGACTATAAAAATTAAAGTATAGTATAAAATGTATGAAATTTTTAACTTCATTAGAACCCACCAGATAAGAAATTAACTCTTATTAAATCATCCAATATCCAAAACAAAGTCCACATAAAATTCTGCATAATATTTCTAAATGTGAAAACATCAACAATTTTATCAAATATAGAATTTCTTCATGTCTCATATTTGAGAAACTATTCTATAACATTTTAAATCCTCCGATTTAAATTTATTCATCCTCAAAAATCCATCTTTGGACCATTGAAAACATACCTCACAATGAATTTGATGTCAGTTTTCTGTAAAGATAAATTAAATTTGGAAATTTTCTCATACATGAAAATTACAAGTATCACTGATGGCCTGTGACAATTATAATTTCTCCATAGAATGAAACATGTTATTATATTCATTCATAAGGACTCTTTTCATGTGAATTTTGTGGCTTAGTTATGGTGGCTAAAATAATATTAAAATTTATGGATAGAAAGAGGTGTTTTGACTGTTAAGTACAATGAATGAATAATAATGTGACAAAACTAGTTGAACCATAATCAATTCCACTAAAAAATGTGAAACAGAATACCAAAAAACTTTTTTATTCCATTGGTTATGAAAAAATAAATTTTTACAATGAATAATTTCAATCAATTTATCCATTATTCACCTTTTTATTGTTTTAAATATCCAAAAAGGAAAAAATTTATTTGTTTCTTTTTTTCATGAGGATGAGATAATAATTGTATACAAAAAAACTAATTACAATTAATTATTATGATTTTATATAGGTACATGACTCGATATCTAAAAAATAACGAGAAAATAAATCTAACCATCAATTTTTTTCTTTTTTTATTTAAATTTCATTTTATTTTTTAAAGAGAACTAGATGAAAAAAATCATAATGAAATTATTAATTAATCCCATTATGTTTTTTGTACATTGAAAAAATGTTGGAATGCACATCGTATTATCCACCCATAAAACCCATCTCAATTAATGGACATGAATGCCCCTCCACCCACACAGAAACTTAAAATTTCCAAGAAGAAAGACCAAGAGTACATATATTTCAGCAAAAATGATCTTATAATATGGAATGAAACTATAAAGAAATTCATGTAATATAAGGGATAAAGAAGGAAATATTTAATGTTATGTATCAATTTTTTATGTTTCTATCCAAATAAGTGCCACAATATTTTTAAAAGCCATTAATTTATTCCAAATCATTTAATTGGAAAACATACCTGTTCTGACACAAAATACATGTTTATATTATGAATTTGTGGATCATGAAATGAATATGTTGAGGAGGTTAATAATAAATCAAAGTATAAGAAACATATTATGATTAATTTTTTCAATTTCATGGAACTAAGAAATTCCTCAAACTAATAAATATTATTGAAACACAATTCAAGGAAAATTTTTTCACACTAATAGTGTTTTTTAATACATTTTATCAAAAACAGTTTATATTTTCTCCAAAATCAGTTGCTGGAAAATGAATGATATGAATATTAATTTTAGATCTATTATTTAAAAAAAAGATATAAAAAAAATAATATAATAGGTCGGAACCCCGACAATTATATTTGACTTCCCATCATTTCATTCCAACAAAATTAAAAATATAAGGATAGAAAATATCAATGATTTAGAATTATAAAACTGAACATTATTTTTAAGTAGTATATTTGAGGTAATATACTAGCTATTTCAACTAAACCTAAAAATATTTAAATAATATAATTTAGAACAAAAAATATGAAAAATAAATAGAATGTGCAAAGATGATAGATCACTATTTGAACCCCCATGTGGCTGCTAGATTTTTACATCCCTTATTTTGAAAATAACACTCTTTTAACAGCAATTTAATGTTGGATGGTTTTTCATCCCTAGAAACCACCAAATGTTTTACCAATATCTATGAGGATATTCTAATGGTGAGAATACCAACTTGAATGAAAAAATACCAACCCCATATGTGATGAATGAAGGAATTTTCGATCAAGGGGTGAGGGAAAATAATTATGGGGTTCTCCCCATTTAGATCATTTAGAGGATCGGGGTCCACTGTTCATGAAGGTAGTAGAATAAGATGAGGATTATCTTATGGTTCATGTTAATAAAATAATTCTAAATTAATTTCCACATTTGTGACATTATCCTCATTTTTGTCGGTGTAAGCTCGATTGGATCCTCCATTCTCTACTCAACATATAGAAATTCATCTATATCATCATCCAAGGCCTGTAACAATGGTTCTTAATATATATACTCTGAATAAAGAACAAATTTATACTTATATTAATTTATTTTTTTTAAAAAAACTTTCATATTATTTCGCCCATAAAACATTCATCTTTAAATTCTTTTTCATCAAAAATTGTAGTTGGGAAATCATTTGTTTGTGAGGAAAGTGGACATTGAAGATTTTCATCAACCACACTAATGAATTATTTATATATAGTTTTAATAGGAACTTAATTATCCCCATCATTTTTTTACCAGTTTATCATTGCTAATATAAATTTCTTCGACTTAATTGTCCAGAGTTGGAACTAGCATGCTTTCTTGTTCCGAAATCATGTTATTATCATGTTGAATTAAGGAATTTTGTTCCATTTAGAGAGAATTGTTCTCCATTTAGAGAGAATATTGATCTTTTGGAAGCATATTTGTTTCATCCCTAGTGTAATATTAATTAATAGACCACCCAAATAAAACATAACATATGTAATCCATGAAATAATGAAACAATGATATGGAATGAAATTATTTTTTCAATATTTGAAATGTTTGATTTATTTTTTTATTTTATGAAATCCCCTATATGTATGATATTTTACTCCCTAAAGGGGAATAAAAGAGAAAATAATGGGTTTTACATGATCCATTATTCAATATTTTATTTAACTAGGTATTCAATTTTTATTTCAAATCTATGGTCAATTTTTTATGAAGGCGTCAAACACAAATTTTATACCAATAGTCCCTATAATATAAAATATATAATATAAAGCTAAATCAACTAAACTAAAATGGGTGGTAATGAAATTCATGAAATTCATGAAACATATTTAATATATATATATATATATATATATATTGAGACACATAAAATAATGAAAAATAAAAAAAATTATGGTTATCAAACAAACCTATTGTTCTTAGGGTTTCCTGATAGTGTAATACATATTATTAAAAAAATAATCATTGTTTTTTTAATGCGTAGATCAAGACCATTCACTCCATGGACTCTTATTTGATTTTTTTACCCTACGCTAGGTCCTATTACTGTGGGAGTAGTCTCATTCATATTAATACCCAATCTAAACTCTATCAATTAACTAAATTAGATATCAACATGAATTAAAATGATTCAACAAATATGATGAAGATAGTAGTATACACAGTGGGAATAACACTCATCAAAATAATTTTATCACCATAAAATTCATATAATAGGAAATTTTAAAAAATTACATAAATATAAAATCCAACACCAACACTTCCCCTCTATCAATAGCGTGGGTCAGCACTCCGTAATTATGGAGATAAAAGCATTTTTTTAAACAATATATGGTAATAAAATTAAAAAATTCACAGAACAGTAATAAGATATAAAATAATATAAATTAAAATTATTATATTTTATTATATAATATAAACTCCACCATTCCCCTTTTAAATCTATATCTTATTTATGGGATATAAGACAAATATTTATGGTGGAAAATGTGAAAATTATTGGTTCCAAAATATTTCCTCCAATAGGTGATGAGTGTAATATACATTAAATGGAAGAATACTGCAATTATATCATCATTAAAGTTGTTTATATTTTCCAACCTCGTTCACCCACAAAATATAATATTTATTTATCACTAGATGATGATTTTAGGCCATATTTACTCTTATAAATTAATTCTATCCAAGGGACCCTTTATATAGTCAAACCTCCATTTTACATCCTATAAAGTCCATAAAAAATACAACACCTATTATTTACCTCATAAAGACAATTGTTAATTATGTTTTTATACATATACATAAATATTTCTAGATACATTGACTTAGAAACATAGCGATATAAACATTATTTAAAGGATTTTTAATCCATGAACTATTTTTTGGGCATTAATTGAGAGATGATTTTTGTCCTCCAATAGTGTGATTTGGTTTTTTACCTAATTCATGAAATGAATATCATGATATATGGAATACTAGAAAAAGAAATTTCCCTATGTAAATAATTTTATAAAATTTTATTGCTGAAATAAAAAATAAATTAAAATTGATAAATTTCCATTGTTATGGCACTTTTTCATTCAAGATAAATATTTTTCTAAAACCAAAAAATGATATAATTTATCATTAAATAAATCAATGTTGGTATTATAAAAATATAATTATTGTATAGAATTTTTGAAAATTCTAGATTCAGCATTATATAATGATGGGTTACAATATTCTTTAATTGTAAACATTGGATGCCTTATGTAACCAAGTTTGTGGAATTAATGAAAACATCCTCATCACATGAAGATAAATGGTATCTTACTCCTTCACATAAATACTATATGTCCCAAAATATCCATGGGATGCTTCAATTTACTCCATAGAAAATATTCTCCATTTTCATGTATCATCGTTCTACCATGTTTTCTTCAAAAACGACATGTGTCTTGATTGCAATACACACAAGATATGTGGTATTGCTTGAATCATTCATCTCATTCCATCCAAAGACCACAAAAAATAAAAATCATGTTACCTACATATTAGTCATATCTATATCGGGAACACCAAATTCCATGAGCAATATTAGTCTGAATGATTCTTTCGTACTCGAACAGATTCCTTCAACATATCATACTCTTAGAACTATTAAATTTTAGACCTACACCATCATCATTTGGATATCAGAAATTCATGATCAGTTTTTTATGACACCTTTATTTTACTATAAATTATATTCCCCATTTTTATTTTCATAAATATGCCTCAAAATATATATCTAACAAATGAAACAATTATTCCCTATTTTTCTTCACTTATATCCTTATCAGTCACAATGGAATTATTACCCATATCATTTCTACTAATTTCGGAACCATAATTTTTAACACTCATGGATTCAATGAAGTATGACCTTCAACATGTGACCTAAAACAAGGGGACCCCATTTCATCCAAGTCACTAGATGATAAAATGTAGAATAATATCTAAATCACATTCTATTAAAATGTATTTTTAACTTATTTAACAAGTATATGATTCCATGAGAAACCATATCAGGAAGCCTCATGTCACGAACAAAATATATTTCTCATAAAAAAGATCCTAAAGTTCCTATATAGAATTTATGGGGATTGATGATGTATTTTTTCTTGATGGGTTACCATCAACCTTATCGCAAGATGTTAATCATAGATATCAGCATCCATCTTATTTAGTGTTAGATTTCAATGAATTCATGTGTCATTCTCCTAGTCACTACAAGATACATCATGACACCTAAATATCATGCTATGATTGAAGTCGTTGTATTTCCATTTTCATGTCAAAACAACCATGTCCTTATCGCATGACATTAAATAGAGTGGAATTTGTCGTTTCCCAACCACACTAAAAATCATGACTTCTGTGAACAACATTTCAGTTCATTCTCACTTTATCAATATACAGAGTGATTTTTGCAACCTACATTTTGGCCCAATAGTAATATAAAAATGCCTCCCACCCTATGTAAAATCCATACCTACCCAGATATCCTTTTACACAGACTATGTATTAGATTGACTCTATATTTGAAGATATATATATGGATGCCCAAATTTTATATCCCTCTTGGTCCAACACAAAAATAAAAACCATCACTCCACACTATACACAGTGGGACTATATTAGAAGCTCCAATAAAAATTCTCACCCCATTTGTGAGAGAACGTTCAAAAAAATCCTCTTACCCAAACAATAATTAATGTAATGTGTGGTTTATACATCCCATGAACTATATATGGATTTATTCTTGCTTTTAAGATATATATAGGGACCCATCAACATAATGTCTCTGGCCCAACAGTAACAAAAAAATCCACATTCCAACATCTATGCCAAACATATAAGAGAATAATATATCAACCCATTCTTGGGAAATTCTAAAAAGAGAATTTTCATCTGAATTCAGGCCCTTTCTGTGCACCAAGAGATTGTATATTTAGGGAACATCAAATCTCCATAATCATCAACCTTCCATCAGAAATAAATGGTAAATTTCATGGGGACTCATTTTTTATTATTCATTGATAAAACCCAATTGGGTTTTCATAAATTATGTAAAAAAATACTTTCAACCAATGAGAAATTATTTATTAATATTGATCATTTTTTTCATGGTAATTCCAAATGACATTTTCCTCCAATGTCAATTCTCATATTTTGATGCCACCATGTTTCATCATAAAAGCTTCCTCCTTCATGACTGATGATGGAAAACAATCTCTATCAAATCACAATGGAATATACAAATATTAACAAGGTATTAAAAGCATAAATTACATAAAATATAACCCATAACATCCATTATTTATTCTATTAAACTACACATTCCATGTACTAGTCTCATGATATTAAACTAAACTATTATTCGAACTTCATTTATAGAAGAAAAATTGGTATAGGAGTGGTTTTAGCATTCATGATCTATACTCTTAATTTATTCCATTATCATTTTAAAAAATCATTCCTTAATAAGGCACCGTTCTTGGTTGTAATAAATATTGATCCTCACAAACCATCTAGCCAATTGAAATAGGATATTACTGTCCTGAGGTCACCTTTGATTGACTATGATTTAATACACCTTATATAACATTGTGTAAATCGCCCACATTTTCCCTATCATGTGAAGTAAAATTTATCACCATGATAGATCTCATCTATCATCATATGTTTTGGAAACATTGTGTTGAAAAATGATTTCCATGTCTTTCCTATGGCCACTAATGGCATACTTATCCCATATCTTGTTATAGATATGAAAATAAAAAATTATAAATAAAAAAACATCTTTCAAATATATGACGAATATTGGAACATTAAACACAAATAATACCTACTATGGTCAAAATCCCATAAATCACTATATTAATTTTTTGACCTAAAACATCATAGGAATCAGAGCATCTTTCATGTCAATAAACTACCAATAAAATGATAGACTATAATACCCAGGATGAAAAGACTCATAGGGACCCTGTGTAAATGTTGATTCCCTACTCTATAGACCTATTATTATCAATATATAAAAAATAATAATGAAATTAAATAATAAGATAAATAAAATATGTTAATTCAAATTCCTCAATTGGCCTCCCCAAAAAAAAGGACGGGACACTGCTGATTAGTTTTCACTATAGTTTATATAGTAATTATTTGGGTTGTATAAAAAATGATGAAATGTTTTTAGGATTATACATTTAAACTTATAAAAAATAAAAATGATGATTTTTGATTCCCATAGACTAAGAAGAAATTAGATAAATACATGATCCTCCATCAAAATAAAATGTCTTAATTATTAAGGTGATGTTAATTACACTTTTACTTTTCGATGAGAAATTCTATAGGTGATTACATTTCATCTTGATTATATTATGTTTTAATTGAAATTGATAATGAGTAATAAAACCATATAGGTTATCATGGATATTAGATTTCAAAAGACTGCATGTTTTGATTGATTGGTAATATGGTTTATGATAAATGGAAAATACTATAAAGGGAATATGATTCCATTTATCCATTGGATATAAATTATGGAGAATAATCAATATCCCTGAGTCTCTCCTTCAAAATATTTTCCAATAAGATATAAAAAATTTCTACAATGGTGTTTTAAATTATTAACCTACCATATAATTCATCACTTGACACGAGCTATCAGGGACCCCCTCGAGAGTAGTTGTTTTAATAAGTTTAGATTATACTGAATTACATGTTTTTCAAATAATTTCCATGTGAACATGACCTGTATGTTTGATAGAATCCCCTATCATATTTATTTATGACATATTCACATTTATTCTAGATATGTGAGCCTCATGTTTTCACAATGTCATAGTAAGAACAACAATTCATTTGTAAAAATGATAGTGTCAT
This sequence comes from Viscum album, assembly GCA_963277665.1. NCBI lineage: Eukaryota > Viridiplantae > Streptophyta > Magnoliopsida > Santalales > Viscaceae > Viscum > Viscum album. The sequence continues at coordinate 42,615,447 of OY728123.1, forward strand.
GAAATAATGTGATTGATCTCTATAGATATATCATTCAAATAATCTTCATGATGAATATAAAAAATTAAACAAGATGAAACAACATTCAGGGGTGGCCATATCCACCGAGGATATGATGAATTGATAAATAAATAAATACATGAACCAGTAATCAATCTCATCTATGATGTAGGGTAGGAAATGATGATAAAGGTTTTCCATAATATCATTAATATTCAATGATGGAGTATCCATGATAATATTGTAAATTTGGTACCATTCCCATTTTCGCACAACATGATGTTCAGTAGCTAAATTTGGAACCTATACATTTTCTCCTATTTATATGGGTATATAATCTAGAATTAGGTACAATTTATATAGGATTACAGTAAATTATGACCCAATAGAGGGAAAGTACAACATCTCTACCTTCTACTTAATATAAAATATCAAACTGGAAAATGAGGTAACAATCGAGTGAATTCCCATAACTATTCCACTAAGAACGGAGAAAATATGACTTCCAAAAGTACCAAACATAATCGGTGGAGGTGGTGAACACCACACCCAAATAAAAGATAAATTGAGGATTAATATACCTCAAAGGTCATATATCACCAGGTTAAATATATACCTCTTATAGAAGTTGTTACATGTATCCAACTATGAAAACATCAAGAAGAAAGAAGCAATTTATGGTCCCATCAAACTGTTTTCCCCAACACCCCATTAGGATACAATTTAATCATCATTGTGGTTTAAAACCAGAAAAAGATAGTAATATAATTAATGGGATCTAAATAAACTCTATACCGGTGTACTCATGCATCATTATTAAATACAGTTGATATAGGATAATTGTGTGTGATTATTTTATAATAAAATTACAGTGTATAGACAAATATTTTTATAGGAATTATATATTTTTTTGTAATTATATAGGGAATTTAAAGATTGGAAATGGTTTCTGTATCTACTATACAAGTCCAAATCCCATATTTTAATGATACAATAGAGGAAAATGTTTTCTGTGATATTATTCCATAATCTATCACCACTCTTGAAAGTACTATATAAAGTGTAAATGTATAGAAAGAGATATAATTTAATAAATCAAAAAATTTATTATTGGATAGTGGTTTTTGTTTAATGGTATTAATATTGAGAAGTGTAGGGTAGAAGGTGGAATGAGTTATTGTTATATTATACTGATATTTTTATATTTGAATGTGTTCTTTCACACAACAATTCAAACCCCGAAATGACACGAAAATATGACGGGGGGGGGTCAATACTCGTTAATTTTTTCCATCATCATTTAAATAATATTTTGAGTGGGATAATATTGTTTATGGGTTCTCTCTTAATGAACATGGTTTCTATCATTAAGGAATTTTCCTTGAAACCAGTATTGAAAAAAAAATATGAAGGGAAATCAACTATATTTTAGGCATAAAAATCCAAAATACCCATACTCTATGAACACAGCTGTTTGAATCCAGCAATGATAGGTTGTATATTTTTCATCCTTGGGAGTGTCCAAATATTAACTCGGAGTACATCATTGTTGTTCAGTGGGTTATTCCTTGTGCACTAAACCATGTTCCTCAGAGAAAAAGCTTGAAAAATAGCCTTATCTCGTCACTGAATGTAATAAGACAATTTTTATAGAGGGGATGTCCTCATCATTCATATAATGATATGAATAAATCCTTTAAAATTAGAGAAACCTATTTAGTAACATCCAAATAATTAACTGCATAAATGAATTAATTTTACAAATTTCCATGAATGGGAATTACTATTAATTGGTAAATATCCCATAAGCTTATCCAGAAATCACCATGCTATTAGTGGATTGTTTTTTTTCTTTGACACGAATGACTAATCAATTTATGTAACATCTAATTTTGTGAGTATACAATGAATTCAAAAATACATGTTCTCTAATACGAGAATATAACCTCAAATCACTAGGGAATTTTTATGAAATTTTAGTGTACCGAGAATGACCAAGCCCAATCATCCAAAATTACTCCATTCATTCCACATTTCCCACATAGAGATCCATGAAACCTTAGGATCAAATTATAAGATCTTAAAAAATAGAATAAATTTTTTGGAATAGAATATTTTAATAATATTATATTGTTATTCTTATTACTCTACATCAATGAGGAACTATTCACGATGAAATAATCATTTTGGATATTTATCGAAATAATATGCCCCATGGTAGAAACTTTCATATGAACATGATATTTGGAAACCTCTAGAAATGACATTGAGGAGTTTTGACAATTAGGTTTAATGGGAACATTTTCTGTAAGTCCAATGGTTTATAGTTGAAATATGTTTTAAAATGGGTAATTTAGAATATATAATTAAAGGAGGCTCTTGAGAATACCCTATTGAGGGATGATATGATGTTAGAGATAATTTTAAATATTCATGGAAATGGAATATGTACTCCTAATTCCGTTCATGGTAGTGGAAGAAGAATTTTTATTTAAACAATTCATTTTAACCATGATCGAAACAACATCACAAACATGTAATATTTATTAAAATGTGGATCTTTAATGTGAAACCACATTTCATAGGCATGTGAAGCAACATCTCGTAAATCATCATCATGAATACCATCAACACATGTAGTGTTCATTCATAATGATACTCGGTACATAAACCCTCTCGATACTGTTTGGAATATAATTTCAATATGATTGTTTTCAAAGGAAAAAAATCATTGGAAATAACCATTATGTTATTTCATGTAAGAAATATGTGACATGGTGTTTCACAAAGGACAATCTTATAAAAGAAACTCAATAAAAAATGAACGAGCTAGTTCCCCAATGTATAGGCATGTGATATATTACAGTACCATATTTATACAACTAATCAATAAAAATAATACAAAAAAATTTATTAGAGTTGCATCCTCATCATTTTAATCTGATTCCATTTAGACGTGGGGTATTTTTGGGGTCCTAGAAACTCTACATGGATTTAAAACATACATTCAGAGAATATTCATGGGTAAAAAAATGAATAAGTGTTTTCATAATATATAAAAGGATTAAAATGAAAACATCATTTGCAAATGGGGGAGGATTATTTCACCCATGTAAAATGAAAAAATCATTTGCAGATGGGGGAGGTATTGACTAGCCACCAAAATTGGAATATCCTTTTCTCTTGCAAGAATTTACTTCCATATATCCCAAATGAAAATGTAATTTATAGGTGCATTCTATATTTTCTTTTGCTGAAAAGAAGGATCTATGATGAAGACCATTGATGACTGACCCTCTAGGTAGTCAATAACCTCCATTACAGTATAAAAATCCCCTAGGGATTCTAGAGGGAGACACATTAAAACTAATGGAAGGGGGAATAATTTTTAGAGACCTCAAATTCATTCATGTAAATCTATCACATAAAATTATAGTATAAAAATAATTCACCTGAGCATCTATATTCCAAAAATCATGTTGCAAATTCTATTCCATAATGAATGAGTGAATATCCCCTTCCCAGTTAATCACCCCACTTAGTAAAATGCTACTCATAGGGATTACTTCTCCTTATATAAGGACACTACATGAGGTGAACTCAATCCATTGTAGGAAGATGCTACCATGGAGTAACATTGAAACATAGAGTAGATTTCCACATGGGATGAACTTGTATCACCATAGAAAAGTACTACATGGGAGGAACATGGGACCACATAGAAAATCTCCATGTATAATTAACGCACATGAACATATCCAATTGTTATGAAGAGGGAATGTTTCCCAATGTGGTCAAATGCTATGTGGTATGAGGAATCATGAGGAGTTCTCCCTTCTTGCTCTAATTGGATTTACCCAATGTAGTGTCAAGACCATTCCTTTCACCTCCACTATTTGAATTATCAACCAACCATTTGTGGTGAGATATATGACCTAAATAAACACCATTCCATTTCATTAGGCCCAATAATTTTCAATAATTTCCATATGTGTATGATCAAATCACATGAAAAATTATTTTTCACTTTTAGGCATACATAACCTTGATAATCCGGTTCTTATAGGTATCCATTTTGATAATGGGGATCATCATATTCCACTAAAAATATATTGACATGATAACTAAGGGACATTTTTCTGATGTACTCACTTGAACCTCCCTATTTCATGGATGGCAGTGAACTACACAAATTTCCCATCGATCATAGCTAATGGTATATCCCTACCTAATCATCTCATGAACCAGGAGAAGTGTATCCATCATAGGGTAATCCCCCATTGATTCATGTAGGAGGATTCACCCTTTCTACTCTTCTCATAATTGTTCATATCAATGAGTTGATGTGACTATCATAATTACTAATAAATGATAGTAGTAAAGTGTCATATCTCCCTTCTTCCCTCTCCCCTTAGGTCAAATCCTCATCCACTAGTAGAAAAGATTAATTTTTAAGTATATATAAATACTTATTCCTCATTCTTATCAAATTTCACTTCAAAATCAATGGGATAGTGGTATGTGTAGATCAATACATCATCATGATCACATAAAACATGCCTCATTTCAGTATAATCCCCATCCATGTCAGGATACCCACTCAAAGGTCCATATTCCCAATAAGGATATATAGTGGATACATATTAAATGTAATCAAAAATAAAATCTTAATATCACCATGAGTAGATACATTTAACATAGTTATAGAAACATTAGTCAATGACTATGTGTAAGACCTAAAACCATGATATAAATGGTCAAAGTTCTATATTCATTATGAATAATGAAAATGTGAATCATCTATTCGTGTAATCCCCATATTTTTACAAACTCTATGGGAATAGATTCCCAAAAAACCATCATATATATGAATCCACCCGAGGGTTCAAACCTAACACTACAAAATAATCCTAATCTTCCCTATGAAATATTCCCAACAGGGCCACATCAAACACTGTGTTCCATATTCCTTCAGACCCAATTTCATCACCGCATATGATGGGACAAATTCCCCAAATGATATTTCTCCCACCAAGGATACCACGTATTTTCCCAGTTCCTTTGGCGAGATCACCATAATAATCATATCAATCATGAACTCAAAACATCAACCTATATTTCTTTGTGTATGACATTAAACTGCACAGTTGGATAAATATCAGATAAACATAAAATGTATGATGTTTCCCATTATTTGGATCAAAACCATGTAGATTAGGATTCATTTCAAAAGGAATCCTTGAAACCCCGTCTAATGGGATCAATCCCTATATTAAAATAACTCTTATCTCACAAATTTATGATATGTTTCTGATAAATCCACTGAATTGAATAAAAATAAAATCATAATAATAACTAATATAAGGATACATGGGTTTGGAGTACCATTAATGTATAAACTCATATACATATATTTCCCTCAGTTTATTGAGACCCTTCAATACATTTACCGGATCCCAAATCAATGCATGTCAATAAATAATTTTTTATTTAGTGGAATCCAATGTCATAGATGGGAGTGAACACATGATTCATTAAGTTATGTGAAATCTATAATAGTTTCCCAAAATATGAAATAATTTACCCCAAATTTGTGATATGATCCCAACCACCATAAATATTGACTAGTGTTAGTTTTCAATTAATATTGGAGATGTTAACCAATAGGTCCATACCATTGGAAAGCAGGTACATAATCCTTCATAGATGTGAGAGAATTTGGGTATTTCTACATCTACAAAAAACATAATGGAAACCATTAAAAAATATTGACCCCTTTTGAGACTATGTCAAACAATATTTGAAAACCAAAATTAACCATTAGAATTAAAGGATTGTTTTAGGAAACAAACCCACATTTTAGAGAGATGACATTTACCAACTTCATTCGGGATTTATATATCAATCCTTTATAAATATAGAAATATTATATCATAAATGATCCTTAACAGGTATAATCTACCATTTATCTTATAACTCCATTAATTATAGACCTTATTATATTTTCTAGGGTTGTAATGTTTTATGAGGATATAAAATTTAATTAGCTCCATCCATATTCTCTATCACATGTTTAACTCCTTATCTATGCCTATAAGCTATAAATATATTAGGTAGATAAATATGATAAAGTTATTAAAAAAACACACATATATATATGTGAAAAATCCAAGTGAAAAAAGTAATATCATAAAGTACTAAAACAACTGAAAGGAAAACAATAAGTACCGAATATCTAAACTAGACAAAAAACATATAGGGAAAACAACAAATGAAAACCACATGCTAGTTATATCAAGCCCAATATCTATCATACTAGTGATGACATCAAAAATAGTTTATACATATGTTGTGTCAACATTAAAATATAATCATTAGGTTCCCCCATAAATATTATCATATCAAAGACAAGTACATCATACAAATGTTTAGTGGACAACAAATGAGACTAACTGATTAACAAAAAAGGTAAAATATGTTCCCTATATTACCATGGATATATATAACGATGTATTTCATATAATAGGTCATATATAATTATAATAATTTTATAAGGTTCTCCCACATACACTTCCCATTGCGTTGTACTCTTCCAGAAAATCACATGTGATGAGTTCTCTATCAAATATAATTCAGAATGTAGACCCATAAGATTTTTTAAAAATCATGAATATAATGAATAAAATAATCGAATAATCTCAAATCATATCTCCATACTGTAACCATGTATTTTTTATAACCCACCACATCCAGTATGATGTGTATTACACATCTTGTATTGTACATCAATCCATCATATCCCATTCCCTAAGTAAGTTACTTCATGCTATTAAAGCCTATACAAATTTTAACTATAGTAATACTTTAGATAATATATCTAGATATACATTTTCATTATATATACATGAGATATCATAGTCCAAAAAACACAAATATGGCAAAAACCTTCATATACACCATCAAAGAGTACTGTAAATATATGATTGTGGGGCTAGAGTGGGTAGTCATCCATCCATCTTGGATGTTGGGGAAACCACCCACCTTGAGTCATTGGGAGAAATAGACATAACCAACATGGTTTGGATAAAATATGAAATAAAAAAATACAAGAGATAATATATCTCACGACCTCCGTATTGTAATAAACTAGTTTTAGACTTAACTATAGCTAACATCACTCAAACTATAGGATTACACTACAATGTCTAAATATCCTTTAAAAAAATTAACATTTTAAAGATATTTGTTGAATTACCTTCACTTAATTAGATAATTATCTTTATACTATTTAATTTAAAATAATTTAATTAACCATCAAAATTATTTCACATTAATGATTTTTATCCTTCAAATACATGTTTGTTCGAAAAATTCATAATCCAATCATTGTTCACAATCATTAAAAAGTTTCGTTCCATTTTCATTCCAGCAACACCAACAACATGGGTTAAGCATTTTATAATACATTATTATCATTATTAATTAATTCTCAGTTAAATTCAACACATTATATGATACCATCACTAAATAAAACAAAGAATATATAACTTCCTTATATTGAATGTAAATAAATATAGATAAATTGGAAACCCATCCATAAGTCATTAAATATATTCAAATCGTGAATGAAGATAGATTTAAACACATAATAGAGTAATTAAAGATTCAAACCATTACATTATGTCCATTTCTATCCAAGATAACTCGATGTATATCTTGATGGATCTCGTCGTAAGGGGTTTAAAATGATGACACATCATAAGTTCTTCCACACCTTATTTAACATCTTCCATTCCAGGCTCATAACCCATAAAATGGAAAATAAAAAATCTAGAGAACATAATTATTTAACCAAAAACTGAAATATCTATAGGGAAATTAGGTGCCTAAAAACAAGAAAGTAAGTCTTTACATGGAAATAGAATCTCATAGCCCCCATGAAAGACATCTATGGTTTATAAACCAATTAGAACTTCTGACCTCATGGATTTAATTTCATAAAAAATATTATTTATTCCATCTTGAATTAAATAATTAATTATTCATTGGTTTGAACTATATGATATATAAAGAATCACCCACAACAGGGTATGAAATAATCAAACATGCTCTCAAGAATCATTCTAGTTTCAAAAATTCTATGAGTATAAATAATATAATTTAACATGAATTCTTAATAATTATTCTATAAAAAATCACATTATTAACATTTTTTATCAATACCATTATCACATAGAATATTATATTCAATTCACCATTTTCATTTCTTCAATTTAATTTACAGAAAAATATAAGAAACATAAAATTCATTTAATCATGAATCGTTATGTACTTTATCCATTTAATAATTCAAATATGACTTTACATTCATTATAACATTCAAATATTAGAAACATGTTAAACAGATTATGAAAACATGCTACACAATCATGGTTTTGATAGAACACTATATAATAACTCATGCGTAAACCCATTATCAAGATACGAAACAACCACATGATACAACTATCCAATTACATAATAATTTAGTAAAATAACTATTAGTTTAATTAAATTTCCATCCAATAATCTATAACATAATAACATTATGATTTTATGATTTCATGTAACTAAATGAGAGATGAAACTAATGAAGTACCTCTAGAGTATTAATATTCATCACATTACAACAAATAAATGACATGAATGTCGATCAGCTATCCCAATGAAGAAAAAATACTTCAAAGGATTCAATTACCGAACCTCACAAATAGAAATAAAACTCCATTCAGAAAATCAAATGGATGTCATCTTTACCATGAATTTAAACATGTATTGATCAATGTCAGCAATAAAATGGAATGAAAGTGAACTATCCTCAAATCGTTATGCATCCAAAATTGGATATTGGGACTCAATCCCCCATTTATGGAAAATCAATGCACCTAAAACCATATTTATTGTATTTAATTTTTTAATTTATCAGGATAACAAAATAATGCCCGTGTATGAAAAAAATTATTTGAAACAGCCATTACTTTCATAGTCCTCACTAATTACATAAAATATTTATCCACAAAACTATTGTTATGATGTAAATTATTCTTAATTCTAGTATTTATTATCCAAACACCATAAAACATTCACTATGCCACTTCCAGGATCTATAGGCTATATAAATAGGAATAGGGATGAACTTCATGGATTATTTCCCTTATATAAGATACCTATCAACCAATTCACATCATTGAGAATCAAAAACAATCTCATAGGGGAAAATGTTTAATTTAAACATACACCACATAACATATTTCTTAATGGCCACTGCATCAGAAGAGTATAACCACCAAAATCACGACCTGAACAAATGGTATCTATGCCACGATTACCCCAAGCCACCTCAATTAGGATATGTTTTTGAAAACATCATCGAGTAGGAATATATCACAGATGGGAGGCCATGCCCAAATTTACCTATTAATACACACACACACACACACATTTCCAATTTTATACAATGATGATGTGTATGTTGCGAATAAATATGAATGAATACATTCAAAATAACACACCTAGTCTATGAAAATGTGTCATTGAATGATGTTTCAAAATATAACCTTCCAAAAAATTCTAAAACAAGTCTATCCTTTGGAGTAATAGATGAAAACTCTTAAAAACCCACTGGATGACACCTCTGTCTGGCTGGCTCACTAAGATCCATGTCTTCCAAGAATATCTAGGAATCCATAAAATGGATCGGAATTTATATAAGACATGGCACCTGAGGGAATAACTCATATGTGAGTGATTAAAATAAAAGACAACATAAAACCCTAAAATCAATAAGAATATAGAATGAAAAATAGTATTTTTCCAGAAATCATATGGACATGTAACAAAAATATATAACAAAGATACCTATATATACTCATCATAAACAAAATTTCATTCATTAAAGTCAAAACCAAAATGACAGTCTAGTATTCCTACATAATGGTTCGATACAACACTTATAAGATAGAACACATCTCATGATTCATAAAGGACATATGGTTCCAATTAGAGATGTGTTACTCATCAAATCTCACCATATGATGTAAATTATAGAAGTTAGAAGAGATTAATAGAAAAATGTGGATCACATCAATCTCCATGGGGATTAGAACAAATTGACTCTATTTTACCAATTATGTAGTGGAATGATTCACACATAGTGATTGTTAAAACAAAGCTAAGAACATAGCTGTGGAAAATGATTATGATAGAGGATCACACTAGGGAAATACAGTGTGATTCTTAAAAATCAAAAAAACATACTAGTTTTTTATAGGGGATCATCATCACACACATATTACATGACTCATAAATATACCATTATGATATAATCAAGGAAACATAAAAAATTTCTATTCTTATGAGGATAAGGTTTGAAAGCTATATTTTAAGAAGTATCAGGGATGTACCTTTATATCCATGTCCACTTATGTATCATGACCCATCCCCATTTCAATGTCTATGTACCTATCCTATGGCCCACCACACATAGTTTGTGGGTCCAAATGATCCACTAGTAATATACCTAATGTACATGACTACCATCCTACTATGGAATACAACGTGTCAAACATTGCCCACATGGGGTGTAATGTCACCTGACCTTCTAGACACATAAACCATGAAAACAGTAAGATGGTTAGAAAGGGCTACACAATGTGTGAAAAGTGTCCCATGAAATGTGATACTCATGTCTATATCATAAGCCTAACAATACACATATGGGGCTACATGGTAAGTGTTAATATAACTACACTCTGTGGGGTCGTTTTTTTCATATAGCCTCTGGATAATTCTTGCAGTGAACTATATTCCCACAATCCCTTTAATTGAAACATGAAATGATCCATTAATCATATATTATGGATTACTCAAACCATCTTCATCATTTCTAGATTGATTCTGACCACATCTGTTGCTTGGGAACCTCTTCCAAGACTCCTAATTGATTACAGACACAAAAAATATGATTAAAGACTCTTGATATGTCATCGTAGCCCAACACCATTTACAATTTCATCCTAGATCTTTGATATCAATCCATTGTTCCCTGAAATGGGTGAATAAGGATTAGTTAAATTGTATGTTTTGAAACACGTGATATAATGAATAGAAGTGATAAACTAAGAACAAATATTTGATGAAAATCCCCAAAAAAACATTAGGAAAAACCTATAATAATTAAACTATTTAAATTGATTATTTTATATATGTTCAATGAATTAAGATATGTATTATAATAATTAAGATAAATTTTATAATCAAAGATAATTTTACCTGAAAATGTAATATAATCATTCCATGAATAAATTATCCAGTTTATTGATCCATGATAATCATGTGAATAATAAAATGGGGTTAATCCCACATAATAAAACTTCTTACATCATGATGAATTGATCAAAGATATAGAAAAAATATACTTCATAGTTGTTAGGAAGATCCTCCACCCCTGATTGTGTGTTTATCCCTAATATTGATGCGATGTTATGTCATTTTCTAATAATCCTATATTACAATGGTCCATAAAATATCAATGGTTTTGATGAATACCCTATCATATTCTCATAACATTATAATTATAGAGGATTTCAGTTCAACACATCAAAAATAATAGTTATATAATTCTGGATAATATTTCCCCTGAAACTCCACCATATAAATATACAAGATGATTAAATTGATTATGTCACTACTAGGGTAATACCCATGCACTAAAAACAATGGCAGATTCATATTTCATATAAATTTCTTCTATTACGAGTTATTCCCCTTTTTCTAGAAAAAAAAGAATATCTGATTTTCAATATCTCAAATATATTTAAAAAATTGATTCTAGGAACACCATTCCTTATAATATCACATAATAATAATTCATAATAATGAAAATATGCCATAAAATATCCAAAATTAATACATGAAAAAATAATAGTCATTACGTTTTTTGCTGACATGGTACTTTACATCATCAAAAGCTAAACAAGACACTACACAATGATATATGGGTAATGATCACAGATCTGGGTCTCCAAATTCTGGGTTCTCTCCGGAAGGTTCATGTTCTATAACTAGAAACACACTAAAGGGAACACTCTCCATAATAGATATTTCCCTACTCATCTGCAATCCACACTGAGTACTCTTTAAAAAAATATCAATCCCCAATTTCCATTTCTCCCAAGTCAATAACATGTCGTAATGCATGAACATACCTCCTTATTTGTGACATCTGGAAGGAATCATGTTCCCCATATTTCTGTGGTGGTTGAGCTATGTGGTATGATACCTCACAATCTCTATATAGTATATTTGAAATTTTAATAAATTTAGCAGAGAGAATTATACCCTGGCCAAATATCATATAACCATTTTTTCTAAGACCCTCTTGAAAACATGGTATTCCTCCACAAACAACAAATCCCACCATCTATGGTCTTCTAATGACATATTAGGTCTCTTTACAGTCCTAATCCACTCTTGGATGAGATGCATCTTCTTCTTAGATTCTCTCACCAACAATGGAAGCATATGTCATGACTCTATGAGGTCGGTCGAAAAAAGTGGTGATGTATAGGTTATATTGTACAAGGCCTTGAAATAGTGTCATAAATATGGTTGAATGGTAGGTATTGTAGTACATAAAAACCCAGAAGGGTTACTGATCATCACAATTATGTTTTGAATTTGAAATTAAATCACATATATTTTCCTCTATGACATGAATGGTATGTTGGGTCTAGAAGTCATTATAGGGGTGAAACACTATACAAAAATTAAATTTAATCCCAATGATATACGTTAATCATATATATATATATATACGATGTGAATGGATCATCATGGTCCAATAAAATCATCAATATAACTCCATGGCTCTAGACTATCACGAGCATGTAAAGGCATCCCAATCATTGTATGCATCTCTTCTCAGGGATATCTTGGTTTTGGGGTGACATTGTGATTTTTCCTTTGTTAACAAATGTATAATAATTTATTCAATAATTCAATGGTATCCCCATCATTATTTATATAGATATCTCATCCAACTTCCACTCTATAACCTCTATGGTTTTACCTAAAACTATTGGAATCTGGTGCTCAGTATTCACTTAGTGAAATGTACAACATTAATAAAAAAACTACAACTACAATTTTATTTTTTGGAAACCTTAAATTCCACAAAAGATCATGTTACATCTTCAACAATCCTCAATGTACAAATAAGGTTGAAGAATTAGACTCCCTCAACACCAAATCTCTCAACATGATTGGTACCATCATCCATTATATGAATATGATGACAAGCTACCCAACATTAGAATATCTATCAAGAGAATGTCTGTTGAAATATGAGTATGTGGGGTCACAAAATCAATATCTCTATGATTTCCATATCTAAATAATTATTAAATTTGTCTATTAAAAACTAGGAACTATGGTTTAGTTATTACCTCAAAATCTGCATAAAATAAATGTAAGGATAATAAATTGTCTGACGACTCATCTAGAAACCACAATGATGATATCCAATTGAGTGTGTATGCCCCAAAATTATCCTTCAAAGGAGTATAGATAATATAGAAGTCATAATTATATATGATCTATAGAAATTAGATCAATCTATAGTTAACATCCTTCAATGAGAATATATACATGATAATATTTTTTTCAAAATAGATAAAAAAACTTCTCACCCATAAGGTAGTGTCACAACATATTCAGTGTGATGACTACCAATGCTAAATGAAGATATTCAGTCTAGTAATTCTGATCATGTGGTCTCAACTAACACAAACCATAGGAAATCAGAAACTGATTCCATATTAGTTCCCTATGTATCCAAGTGCCAGATGTATTTCGTAACACTATGTACTTGACACATTCCATTGGGAATCTTAGTCTAGAAGAACCATTCAATATTTGTGAAAATATCCTGAAATCCAACTAAAACCTCAAAGAAAACATAAAAAGATTCCCCATTCTACATAATGAATTCAGGTGATCAGATATCCTAGAGAAATTCGTTATGAATATTAGATTTTAAACATCCTACCATTGGAATCTCTACACATCCATAATTATCTTGGGGGGATCTCAAGATAACCCAACATTTATGTTTTCAAGGTCCACTGCAACTATGTCTATTGATATGAAATGTCCAAGAAAGAAGTCCTCTTTAATATAGTACTAGTACATTGTGATATTTTTTGTAAACATAGTTCTATTGGAATATGTCTCAAAACACCCTCATCTGGCTCACAAAATACTCCTTAGATTATTAGTAAACATGATGTTGGATACATATTATTTATAGTCCACAAATTTAGTTTATAGTAACCCATAGAACCTCAAACTCATGTATTTATTCTTTGAAAACAACACTGGGGATACGCAAGGTTAATAACATTCTCAACAAATGCTCATCATCTACATGTTCACTAACTGCCCCATTTCTCATCAGGTTCTATTAGATCCAGCTGATATGATGAAATATATATTGAGTCCATGTCATGGTGTAGATCAATAAAAAATTTTATTTATCTATGGGGAGGTCATCCTATAACTCCATCATGAAATAAATCCTCATACTCTACCACCACTGTAGGAAACTAAAGTCACACATCATCCACAACACAAAGAATCATACTAGCCATATCGTGGGTAATCAGCTCCACCATCGTATTATTGATCCCATACCATTTCATCTTGGTTTCCTTTTCACCATCAATGGAAAAAATCATTCCACAACTATATAGATATCACATCATCATTTTTAAATAGTCATTATGGGATTGAAATGTAGATAACCAGTCCAAACCGATGTTGATTTCATAACTCCTCATTTCAACTACAACGATATCCAAATAAGAAACTCACACATCATAGAGTTAGAACACACTATCAATGCACGGGTGTTATCATTTGGTCCCAAAAAGTTGGATTCTTCATTTTGAAGGTATGAGAGAAGGGATCAACCAAAACTATATGTATAGAACTTGATGATAGGAAATCATGGGTGGAAAGAATAAATTCAAAATGACACTGCAACTAATTTATGGAACTCACAAATCCTACATTGAATAATCCATATAGCCTTTAGATAATAAGACTCAACCACATGTAACATCACTCAAACATTCCCCTAATATCACTAAAACTTGTGCATACCACATGTGTTGGTGGTGATAACAAGTCTTAATATTTTCTGCCACCATCTAATCACTTATCTCTTAAATCATTTCCATCACCCAAAAAGCATCTAGATTCTACCTTTTCCTTTGACTATGTAGATAATCAATTGTATCTCTGTCAATTGCATATTGAGTATTGAAATTTTTTTCAATATATCTTTGATTGTGTTAATAGTTGGACCAGATATTCATAGGATGAAAAGATCCATACATTGAGCCTGAATCAATAATTTCATTTCCATGTACCACCTTTTGAATCATCTTTATTTCCATGTTCCCTATTTATATCATCATCTTTCTTCAACTAATGTCTCTTGTCATTTTTTCCAACTATCAGATCCAACTACAAATATTTCTTTATTTATGAATCACATGACCCCAAAATCATTTTCTAGAACACCCATATTAGAATAAATTCATAGAGGTATCATGTTTTATTAGATGCCTCTGTGTAGCCAGCATTCATTGTTCTGAGCCTAAAAAAATTATCTCCCAGAATATCCATTGAGTACTAATAATGCTTGGTGAATCAGAATGAATACATAGCCAAAATAATACTACTCATGGATTGTTAATGAATCTCATGTATTTGAAAATCACTAAACGTAGATTTGGAAAAAGACATTATAAAATGGAACATAATATATAACCATGCACGATACATCTTATCAAATGTTGGTGTCACTAAAACCATTAATTTTAATATAGTTAAATCAAGAGGGCATCAGGTTGGGACAACCATATAGTATAAAGATTTCTCAAAAAGATGAAAGACATCAATCACTGACTCATTCCATGATTCAACTGCCTATGTGTCTACATCATGCCACATCCTGAGGGGTCACTATGGTGAAACTCTAGAATTTTGCTACGTAACCACACATAATCTAATGGCGACACTAGTACCATGTGAAGCACGATTTCTAATGATATGAATTTTGTTGCACATCGAGGTTACACCTATTGAATAGGGACATGTATCAATTCCTCATTTGATGGTGGATCATCATCATTATCTTATTTGTATGTACAAGCTAGAAAATGTTGTGGAGGAATCTTGAAAATGAAAATATTCCCCAGTTTCAATGATTATATTAGGATATGTGACTCAAGAAGGAAATGGAATCAAAATACCATTTCAATATTATGCATTTAATAATACATATTTTGGTCACTAGGGACTAAATGTACGTAGTCAAAAAGTATGTTTTTATGTTATTGGTGAATGGATTCACGAGACACACCACTAACTATGGAGTCTCAATCTAAAGAGCCAAAAATTTTACACTTAACACTTGCTTCCAAATTGAATCACGATGAATCATTTCCTATGGATGAACTGACTAATTGAATAACACTCCATCACTATTTATAACAAAAAGTCATGATATTTTACTAGCCCTATGTATCTTGTGATTTTTTCATGTGAGGAATAATTTTATTGAGTAATAAATTCAACAAATTGGGATTCCATAGACATAGGTATATGTACAAACAAACACACACAGACACACACATATCTTCCTTGTAATTATCCCTCTAGGAATCCATCAAAGGTTAGGTAATATTGTAATACAATTCAGGGGTACCCAAAGAGCATATATGGTTGTGTATAACAATAATATGTTGGATAACCCAAAATCACTAAGCATAGAATAAATAATTTTAATCTGATGATCATGATAATTATAATTCATTTTCATTCATCAAAATAATACCCTGATATCTATAGTTGATAAAACTATTCCAAATAAAGTAAAAATCATAAAACTATCTATAGGATTCATTCTAAATGGTTCCATGTAACTCCCTTTTGGGAGAAGACACTAAATGAGACATATTTCACTGATGACGTCCAATTGTGGTGTTGTTCTTGTCGTGTATCACAATTAGAAGTAAACATTGGATGTTTGACGAGCTTGATACAGATATGATATCAAACCCAATTCTAGGTGGTATAACAATATCTTACTATGGACTACCCCAAGAATAAGTGGATGGACTCCCATGTAATTTTGTTAACAATGATTCTGAGAACCCACCAATGGAAAATGATGGGTTTTGCAGATATCCCATTGGGACTCATATAGGGATTCTAAAAATCTCTCCAAGAATTATATTATTTAGATGGTACCAACATAAAATGAATAGGATGAAACTCCATAGTAAACAATTATGGAAAGGATCAAGGGAACATACACTAATGATTATTATCGTAGATGTAGAGAAAATGGGATCCATGCCTTATTTGATACAACACATGACATGTACTGGATGTACAAGGAATGTATGATCAGTAATGAGTCTTATATTTTAAAAACTAACCGTCTTTTGTTTATTTATGAGTACCCAGAGAGTGTACAACTAGTAATAGAATTCAAGGACACATGATCTCCTTGGTGTTTACCCCATGTACATGTGGAACCTCCTAAAAAAATTTAAATGACTTGTCGCATAGCCCCATGTCATGTAATGCCACCCAACCTCCTCAACATGCTTACCCAATATATGATGAGTGGATCAAAATGTTTCATGTGGAATGTTACACAAGTCAGATGAAATATGATATTTATCTTGGTACCAACATACTAGATTCACACATTTGGGACTAAATTTTGTGTGTTCATTGTACTACAGATAGTTTTGTTGTGTTTTATCATAGATGCTACAAGATTTTTTGTAGGAACTCATATCTTCCTTCCATTTATGGATAAGGATTTATTGTGTTTTTTGACAGAATACTAGTTTCTAGAAATTTATGTAACACACGCTGTGTATATAGGAGTACACGTCGTGTACACGGTTTCCGTGGGTAGTCGTGTAATGGTCGTGTAACAGCTGAGGACATGGCTGTGTAGGGTGACTTAGAGACTGCCTAAATTGGGCCTTGATAAAGGCCTATACACATTGTGTATCATTAGGGAACACACTAAGTATTTTATTAACAAAAATCTGACCAGGATCATGTCTCATTTACAGAACACCCATCTTCAAACATTGTCTCATCTAGGAGCGACCAAAGATCACGATTATTCTCTTAGCCGCTGATCGACTGTCTGTGCTCTGGATTGAACACATTAAATTGTGTTGGAATCACATCGGTGGGTTATTTATTCTTCTAGATCCGCTTATAATTATTTTTCACCTGTGTATGATAATCAAGGATAATGTATGATAATTGTTTTTTGGATCTATGACGTTCTATTCCGATTCAAGGGACGACATTCGAGAGTGTTCTATGTACAACATCAAGGTAGGTGGTTTGTTCCTTTATGTAGATTTTCATTCAATGATATATGAAAAGGTTTCCAATACACTATTTTAGGGTACTTAATGTTTAGGTAATTTAACCATCTTATTCCAGATATTACAATATTTCATGAGTTAGGGATCTTGATTGAGAATTGGGTTTTATTACAATTTTATGGATGTGTTTTCCCATGTTTGATTGTTTGGTTGTTGGGTATATCTTTTCCTATTAGGATGCCATATTTTACATGACTAGTTCTATTAGGATAGAGTGATATTATATGACTTTATATTTCTATACTTTTAAGTTGTTAATCCATGTTGTATAATGTGTTTTACATTGGATTCTGGATACAGTTGGTGCATGATTGCTTCACAAATGGCTGTGGAGAATTGGTGTAGTTTGACCATAGGGTGAATGGACACTGAGGGATTCCCAAGAGTTTCTGTAATAAATTTCATGTTGTGAAATCATAGGGCAGATGAACATGAGTGCTCCATCCGACTATATGTAGTTCCACATTTTGAGACTACAAGGGAATTTGGATGTTGTGTTCTTCTCCAGAGTGTCTGAAGTTTACTGTGATGAGACCATAGGGGGAATTGATGTTGGGTTATTTATTAGAGGGTAATTGTTATGATGAAACATAGGGTTTATACTATGATAACATCCCGTAGGGTTTCTAGAGATGGAATGGATGTTTATTTAATAAATATAATTGAATGTAGTTCAAACTATAGGATAGTTTTATTTTGAGTACATACTTGTTTTTTACATCTTATCACATATTTTCTGACATATATAGTCACTGATACTTAGGCACATATCATTGGGTGGTTTCCTATTTAGATTCATCTCATGAACTTTTTGGGTCATGATTTTTGGCCCAAATAGATTATATTGTTGAAGGTATATAAAAGTGATGTTCCCTTCTACTTCAAGTACATGATTGTTGTGGAGCTTTAGTGCATGGCACCAAGTTGAGGGTTGGGATATTGTTGGAGTTTTATTACTTATTTTTCCTTTTTACATTGGTTTAGTACTATATTCCATCATTGTGACTTGTTATGTTGATTTCCTAGATACATGTTACATGCATCATTATTGACATATATATATATGCAATAGTTTTTATCTAACTTTAGTATTTTGTTTTTTACATATTGTATGGTATTACTACATTTTCTACTGTTATCCATTTATTTCCATTGTAGAGACAAATAATGACGTACATAGATATTACATTACTTTTTTAGAATACATAATACATAACAAAAACAGACACACAAGGACCGTAATAGTTTAGTGTCTTTGGAAACATGGAACGTAATCTTCTAATCGTGGTGAAAGATCTTCAACATCTCCCATAATGATCTTCCACTTTTTGTTTCCTTACCTAAAACCTTTCTTTTAATCCTGGGGGAAAATAAAACATAAAAAGGGTGAGCTCAAATTCTCAGTAAGGGTAAACAAAATAAATATCAATCACATCATATTCATAAGAACATAACATTTTGTAAATCTTACCCTGCAAAAGAGATCAAAATTTCATAACATGTGATAAATCATGGTAGGGAAATGTAATCACAATAATCATAACATGAAACATGACACTTTGTGTCATACACACATAATCATAGAGAATCATTTCTTATTAGTCAAGACACATTTCCAAGACTATATTAGTGGACAAAGTCCATTTCTGAACCGAGTTCATTCCTCGTTTCAGTCCTATTTCACTGAACTGGTTTAACCTGACGTTCCAGCCATGTTTATCTCATGAGATATAAAATCTTTACCCAATGCATTGGTGGTAGATATAGGTCCCACCCATCTCATAATGATACCATTCTTATGTGTTCCACAAAATCATAAACCATACATCATAGCATAACCCATGTAATAAAAATGGGATTCTTAAACATCGTGACATCATAAAACAATTCATATAAGATAAAGGAATTCATAAAAATAATTCAATCACAACATAATCAAATAAATTGAATAATAGGGATAGAAACAAAACCCTTTATTATCTTATATGGAAAATAATTTTGATAAAACACTTGAACTCCATTCTTGAGGAAAATATCCTTTCTACTTCAAAAACACTTCTCCTTTCTTAACATGTCATATAATTCTAAACTAAAAGAAGTTTACTAAAACTAAACTTGAAAATTTTTTAAGTAATCTTCTTGGAAATATTTTTTTAAAAATCTATTCATGTTGTATAAGTTAAAAAAACATTCTTCTCGTACTTTTGTCGGAAAAGTCAAAACGTACCTTGTACGAAAAACGAAAAAAGATTCCTTTCATATCTTTTACTAAAAACTCACCAAAGGGTAAAATTGGATTTAAATTGTAGGTGGAAGGAAATAATATTACATATTGAGTAAACATGGATGTGGATGATAAAATACACCCCAGTAAATTCCAAAGTATAAACAATCTCAGATAAAAATGAGATTGTGATATTTCCCTTACCTTAGGTCTGATATGCTTCGTATGGTTCCGAACCTCCTTTATAATGATTTAAATAATGTAATTGAATTATTACATAATCATATTCATTATTATGATATCATATATGTTTCACTTATGACTTTATATTACCCGTTCTTTTGTAAATTCCATGTTAAAGTAGTGTTTTGGGTAAAATCATTTCATTTATCGTATGTGTTTTGACTTGTCATTTCATGATACTATTACTTATATCCTGATTTACATAATTCCAGAATTTAAAACATGATTTATATATAATACATATTCATCATATACATATATATCATAGATCGATAAAAGGAATGAAATACACCGTTCAAGGAGACGGTAGACCGTACGTACGCATGAACACTGTTTTCATTTCCTTATTGAATTGAATGAAACTAAATAGATGACATACATATATATATATATACATAAATCCAGTAACATTATTATTTCATATATTTCATTATTATTCATTATATAGGCTTTATGATCATTCATGTATGGTTAATCATGGAGAATGAATCTCATCACATCGTGGAGACGGTAGTCCGTACGTACGCACGAGCGATGATATTGTTCACATAATTATAGAATTGGAGTGGATGTGATAATATATCAGAATCTATATTATGTTATAATAACCATATATAGTTATTATTTACACCATTATACCCATCCATGTAAAGTTTTGGTGGAAAAACAGATTACACCACGGTGTGGAGACTGTATTCCGTATGTACGCACGCGCGATGATTTTGTTTTTCATAGGATGGATAGAAGGTGAAATATAGTTGTATCATATTTATAATAAAAAATATCTATCTGAGGGATAATTATGTTATTAATTCATAATGAAAAAACTATATAAGAAGAATGTGAAGAATAAAGAAAATTGAAAGAATCGGTAACATATATTACATCTTCTTTGATACGCCTCTTTGAATCCTCCTCTTTGGGTACTACGATTTGTCTTTGAAGAAGACCAGAACCTCTAGGATGTTTCTAGGGAAGTTTAGAATGGAAATGGGTAGGTTATGGCCGAGATTAAAGTCTCAAATTTCTATGAGGAAGAGAGGGAGGAGGTGCACTTTTATATGGGAAGAGAGGGGCACCACTGGAAATCTTAAAAATATTAATTTATAATAAATCTAACCCCACATAAAAACTACCAAAAATGACTCATATTAGAATATTAGATGATATGGGGTTGTAATCCCATCAACCAATAAAATTTAAACATGTTAGGAATTTATTTTAAACATTATCAACTTGATTTGTCCTTATTTAATCAATTTAATTTTATTTGTGGTAATAATATTATAAATTTTAAATTATAAAAAATAATTACTTATTTGTTGTGAATTTTCCATAAATGGATACTTTATAACATTTTATACCATATAAATTCAAATTTATAATTTTTAAATATTTTTCTGATTTTTAAAAAATTTATTAATATGTTATTTTTATAAAACAACAATAGTGTCAATTTTGACACTATTCATTTATTTGAATTTAAATAAAATATATACTGAATATATGTTAGAAATAAAAGCTTTAATAGATTAATAAAAGGTCATAGGTTTCTATAAAATTAGTGGATCACATTAAATAGTTCATATAATATTTATTTTATTATTCTTAAAACCATTTATTTGGTTTATCTCTTAATAAAATAATTACTACATCATTTTTGTATAATTATTTAATATATTTATTTGTTGCATAAAAATTAAAACTAAATTCCTATTATTAATATAAATCTATTAAATTTAACAATAATACTTTTACTCAAATTTATCATCTTAAAATCACAATATTGAAATTGTTATATTTATTTAATTATAAAGGTGACAACTTTGGCATCATTTAAAATAATATAATATAAGTGTCATAATCACTTTTATAAGGCACCAAATGGTCAAAAATTCTAAAATTGGATTATTATGGTTTATAATTACATTAAAAATAAGTTTTAGTCTCGGTTTTGTGCCTTTTATGGTCACTATTAGTTTAATAAAAACTAAATTTTTGATTTTTCACTAGATAAACAATTTCTGTATCACTGTTGTGTCAAAATTAATGATATTTATTTAATCCCTAAAAATTATAATTAAATTCATATAATGTATATAATTTCATTAGAATTCTGTATACTATTCATGTTCTAAGTTTCATTACGTTTATCACTAATTTAAAATTAATATACTTATAAGATTTAAGAGAGTGACATGTTGTCACTTTCTTTGGTTTTAATGTTAATTAAGTTATTTTCATGGAAAAAAGTCCATCAAATGATTATAATCCGACCCTTAGGTGATATGGGTAGACCTTTAGTCATCCAATAGGATTTTGGCAGGTGTTAGGGTAATTTTATAATCTTATATTTACCCTTAATTACCCGATTTACCTTTAACTATGGTAAATAAAAATTTACCGTAGTTATTATTCATAATGGACAAAAATAAAAAGTACTCTATTAATATAATTTGGACCCACGGAATCCAAATATGGAATCCATTTTTCCAAATTCAATACAAATAAGTTGAAAAATTAAATTAAAATTAATCCCATTGTCGAAAGAAAATGGGTTTTTGTTTAAAACATTACAAAAAATTGAATTGATTTTACCTACGAATTCAAGGTAAAATCAATGCTAATGACATAAATTATATTAAATGGTAAAAATATATTATATTTATACTTTAATACCATAAAATATTATAAATTAACCACATAAATTATTACTATGAAAAAAGTTGTTTTTAATTAAAATATAGTGTGTTTTTACTATTCATTAAAATATGAAGGTTATCAGAATAACATGAAAATTTTATCCAAGGAAATATTTTATATCATTATTCCAAATAATAATTTTATATTGTAAAATTGAACTTATAAACATGTCAAAAACTAGATTTAAAGTGGGTGCGCAATCAAAAGGCGGTAAAACTGCATTTTTTTAAAAATACTTATTTTACCAGAAATATTTATTTTGTTCTCATACCATGTTATATAAAATGTGTAAGATGAATAATAATGATATAAAATTCAAAATTTAGTTAATACTATTTATAACGTCTAGTTTATAATAATATTATAACCATATATCGTTGTTTAGTAAAACCTGGTATTGCGTACAACACACGCTATCGAAAAAGGTCGTGATTGCATGTAATGCAAGCCAAGTCAGGGTTGCGTATAGTGAAATACTCCTTTGTTGTTGCGTATAACAAAATAATACCATATTTCATTTATAAATTTAATATATATATATATATACACTCAATGTTGCGTAGAATAACTAATATAAAACAAACTTGAAATTGTGTGTAACACGATCCAATATTAGTGTTGTGTATACTGCAAGCTAATACGGTGTTGAGTATAGCGCAAGATAATCTTGGTGTATCGTACAATAGAAGATATTAATGAAATTAAAAAGAATGTATCTTATAAAATCTCGGGTTGTTACATTCTACCCCCCTTAAAATGAATTTCTCCCTCGAAATTCGTCGGGGTTATAAATAATTTACTATTTATAGAAACCCACATCGTAAAAAGGAATACTAAAACTTAATTATAAAAACTAAAGTATGAAACGTAATGATTACACAAAGTAACTCATCACAGGGTTTCTATATAGGAGAACATAGGTGAAATTATGGATATGGAAGAAAAATCTGACCATCAAGTTCTGATGGAGAGTGGTAGAGAACATGGCTAGGAAAAATCCATCAATCACAAAGCCATATATTTTTGATGATCTAGGTTACCATCTGATTCATTGGATATAAGAGAACTATGACAACATTTTTAGTTTTCAATATCATTTCCCTAAAGATGAAAATTTTGAATTATAAGAAATACTTGCTTGATTTTGATACAATCTCACTGTTGTTCGAGATTTGAACAATTTCCACTTCATCTCTTAAAGAAATGAAGTTGAATTTGTTATTAGTGAAGTGTTAATAGGTCATGTGATAGAATGATTGGTCATTCCATCGGTTTCAAACAAAAGTTTAGCAAAAGTTGTCAAATATACATAAGTTCATCTATGGTGAGGTTAATAATATACGATTCCAAAAATGAACTAATACATCATATATCCTACCGCTTAATAAAATCAAACTAGTTTCTACTAACCAGGGACTTCCTGTAGGCCATTGGTATGCGATAAAGGCCAGTCGCACTTCAGTTGTGGGTTCGATTCCCACATCCTTGTCCGACGTGATGGGTTGTCACCCATCCTATAGGTTGTCCTTTTTCAAAAACTACATTACTATAAAATCCCATCAATAATATCGAAAAAAGCTTTATCCTTAAACAATACTAAATTATGTCCAACATAATACATTCTAATCTTTAGGCTTATCTAAAATACATCGGTCCAAACTCATAGTATAAAAAAATGATTACTTGAAATGTCACAGAACAATCACGTGAATGCCATCATTTATCCCCCATATATCATAAGAAATATTTTGTAGGTCAAATTACAAACATGTGAATACCTTAATCATGTATTCTCTTGAAGAATGAAAACCCATTGAAAATTAGTGAAAACATGAATGCAGTTAAAAGTTAACACTTTCCACATACAAAAATCCTCAAAATTCTATATACTCAAACCATGATATCACATATTCCTTATATCAATCATGAGCTCATGAATACAATCAAACATTTCATTATCTTTTTATCCCTTCATTATGCGCATATCACCTACTTTCCAAAATATTTGAATCACTTTTCATGGTTACTGGTACCATAAAATTATTGAAAACCATAATAGACTAATAGAAAAATATTGTAATAAACCATAAAAGTACCTCAACAACATTATTCTTGAACACGAATACATAAACACTTCAATCCATCCTCCTCAATTATTGTCTTGGAATAATTCCTTCCTTGATTTAGATGTAACTTTTTAGGTCAGGGCATTGAGTTGGGTAATTCCCATGTTCTCCACAAATAAGACATCAAACTCCATAACAGTCTGTCACTCTATGACCCTTTTCTCCACACAGATAACATATGTCCCTCCATTTGAGGTATTCCTCAATGTTCTTCTTCCCTTCTTTCAAAATCTAAATCATTCTTTCTTTATGCTCCTCAACATGCGAACATGCATAAAAGTCTATCTTCCTCTTATTTTATGAATTAGGCATACCACTAAAGTTCACCTTGTTAATCATATATCGCGATGACCGATTTGCCATAATCAAAATATCTTTCTCTCTAGGCATTAAGCAATTTTGTTTCTCATAGTCACCAATTTGTCCATTGGATTCAATGTTAACTGAATTCCTTCTGGTTCCCTCCATTGACTAAAACACAAAAATAATTCTGTGAGAGGAAAAAATCATACACAGAAAATAACATAATCAAGGGGGAGTACCTTTGACATTTTACATCATAGGTTTAATTATAATATTGTTACCGTAATTCTAGGACTATAACCTATACTTATACTTAACCTTAGTTACATCCCTAGACATACCTTAGAAATATCTCTAGGGATCTCACTAACGTTTTCACATCCTATTTTCTATAGGTTGACTAAACCTTTCCTATGATACCAATTGTAGAGACCCAAATATTGATGTACATAGATATTACATTACTTTTTTGGAATGCATAATACATAACAAAAACTGACACACAAGGACCATAATAGTTTAATGTCTTTGGAAACTCGGAACGTAATCTTCTAATCATAGTGAAAGATCTTCAACATCTCCCATAAAGATCTCCCACTTTTTGTTTCCTTACCTAAAACCTTTATTTTAATCCTGGGGGAAATAAAACATGAAAAGGGTGAGATCAAATGCTCAGTAAGGGTAAAAAAAGAAATATCAATCACACCATATTCATAAGAACAAAACATTTTGTAAATCTTACCCTACAAAAGAGATCAAAATCTCATAACATGGGATAAATCATGGTAGTGAAATGTAATCATAATAATAATAACTTGAAACATGAAGCTTTGTGGCATACCCACATAATCATAGATAATCATTTCTTATTTGTAAGGACTCATTTCCAAGACTATCTTAGTGGACAAAGTCCATTTATGAACCGAGTTCATTCCTCGTTTCAGTCCTATTTCACTGAACCGGTTTAACCTGCCGTTCCAGAATTGTCTATCTCATGAGATATAAAATCTTTACCCAATGAATTGGAGAGAGATATAGGTCCCAACCATCTCATAAATATACCATTCTTATGTGTTCCACAAAATCATAAACCATACATCATAGCATAACCCATGTAATAAAAGTTGGATTCTTAAACATCGTGACATCATAAAACAATTCATATAAGATAAAGGAATTCCTAAAAATAATTCCATCACAACATAATCAAATCAATTCAATAATAGGGATAGAAATAGAACCCTTTATTATCTTAGATGGAAAATAATTTTGATAAAACACTTGAACTCCATTCTTGAGGAAAATATCCTTTCTACTTCAAAAAACTTCTCCTTTCTTAACATGTCATACAATTCTAAACTAAAAGAAGTTGATTACAAATAAACTTGAAAACTATTAAAGGAATATTCTTGGAAATAATTTTTTAAAAATCCATTCATGTCGTATAAGTTAAAAAAACATTCTTCTCGTACTTTTGTCAGAAAAGTCAAAAAGTACCTTGTACGAAAAACGAAAAAAGATTCCTTTCATATCTTTTACTAAAAACTCACCAAAGGGTAAAATTGGATTTAAATTGTAGGTGGATGGAAATAATATTACATGTTGTGGAAACATGGGTTTGGATGATAAAATACACCCCAGTAAATTCCAAAGTATAAAAAATCTCGGATAAAAATGAGATTGTGATATTTCCCTTACCTTATGTCTGATATGCTTCGTATGGTTCAGAACATCCTGTATAATGATTTAAATAATTTCATTGACTTATTAAATAATCATATTCATTGTTATTATATCATATATGTTTCACTTATGACTTTATATTACACGTTCTTTTGAAAATTCCATGTTATAGTAGCGTTTTGGGTAAAATCATTTCATTTATCGTATGTGTTTCGACTTGTCATTTCTTGATATTATCACTTATATCCTGATATAAATAATTCCGGAATTTGAAACATGATTTATATATAATATATATTCATCATATAGATATACATTATAGATCGATAAAAGGAATGAAATACACCGTTCATGGAGACGATAGACCGTACGTACGCATGAACACTGTTTTCATTTCCTTATTGAATTGAATGAAACTAAATAGATGACATACATATATATATAAATAAATCCAGTAGCATTATTATTTCATATATTTCATTATTATTCATTATATAAACTTTATTATCATTCATGTATGGTTAATCATGGAGATTGAATCTCATCGCATCGTAGAGACGGTAGTCCGTACGTACGCACGAGTGATGATATCGTTCAAATAATTATAGAATTGGAGTATATGGTATAATATATCATAATCATTATGATGTTATAATAACCATATATAGTTATTATTTACAACATTATACCCATCCATGTAATGTGTTGGTGGAAAAAAATATTACACCACGGCGTAGAGATGGTATTCCGTAGGTACGCACGCGCGGTGATTTTGTTTTCCGTAGGATGGATAGAATGTGAAATAGGGTTGTTTCATGTTTATAATAACATATCAGTATCTGTGGTATAATTATGCTATTACTTCATAATTAAACAACTAATGAAGAAGAATTTGAAGAATAATGAAAATTGAATGAATCGGTAACGGATATTACCTCTTCTTTGACACGACTCTTTGAATCCTCCTCTTAGGGTACTAAAATTGGTCTTCGAAGAAGACAAGGACCTATAGGATGTTTCTAGGGAAGTTTATAAGGGATATGGGTTTGATCTGGCCGAGCTTAAAGGCTCAAATTGGTGTGAGGAAGAGAGGGAGGAGGTGCCCTTTTATAAGGGAAGAGAGGGGCACCTTTGGAAATCTTAAAAATATTATTTTATAATAAATCTAACCCCACTTAAAAACTTCCAAAAATTACTCATATTAGATTATTAGATGAGATAGTGTTGTAATATCATCAACCAATAAAATTTAGACATGTTAGGAATTTATTTTAAACATTATCAACTTGATTTGTCCTTATTTAATCAATTTAATTTTATTTGTGGTAATAATATTATAAAATTTAAATTATAACAAATATTTACTTATTTGTTGTGAATTGTCCATAATTGGATAGTTTATAACCTTTTATAACATATAAATATAAATTTATAATTTGTAAATATTTTTGTGATTTTTAAACAATTTTATAATATGTTATTTTTATAAAATGGCAATAGTGTCAATTTTGACACTATTCATTTATTTGAATTTAAATAAAATATATACCGAATATATGTTCTAACTAAAAGCTTTAATATTTTAATAAAAGTTCATATGTATCTATAAAATTAGTGGAGAACATTAAATAGTTCATATAATATTTATTTTATTATTTTTAAAACCATTTATTTGGTTTATCTCTTAATAAAATAATTACTACATCATAATTTTATAATTATTTAATATACCTATTTGCTGCATAAAAATTAAACCTAAATTCCTATAATTAAGATAAATATATTACCTTTACCAATAATAATTTTACTCTAATTTATCATCTTAAAATCACAAAATTTAAATTCTTATATTTATTTAATTATGAAGGTGACAACTTTGGTATCATTTAAAATAAAATAAAATAAGTGTAATAATCGCTTTTATAAGGCTCCAAATGGTCAAAAATTAGACCATTGTATTATTATGGTTCATATTTACATTAACAATAAGTTTTAGTCATGGTTTTGTGCCTTTTATGGTCACTACTAGTTTAATAAAAACCATATTCTTGATTTTTCACTAGATAAACAATTTCTGCATCACTATTGTGTCAAAATTAATGATAATTATTTAATCCCTAAAAATTATAATTAAATTATTATGATGTAGAAAATTTCATTAGATTTTTGGATACTATTCATGTTCTAAGTTTCATGAATTTTATCACTAAATTAAAATTAATATACTTATAATATTTAAGAGAGTGACATGTTGTCACTTGCTTTGGTTTTAATAATAATTAAGTTATTTTCATGGAACAAAGTCCCTTAAATGATTCTAATCCGACCCTAAGGTGATATGGGTCGACTTTTAGTCATCCAATATGATTTTTTAAGGTTTTAGGGTAATTTTATAATCCTATATTTACCCTTAATTACCTGATTTACCTTTAACTATGGTAAATAAAATTTACCGTAGTTATTATTCATAATGTCCAAAAATAAAAAGCAGGCTATTAATATAATTTGGACCCACTGATTCCAAATATGGAATCCATTTTTCCAAATTCAACACACATAAGTTTTAGAAATAAAATAAAAATTAATCAAGTTGTCGAAAGAAAACGGGTTTTTGTTTAAAACATTACAGAAGATTGAATTGATTTAACCTACGAATTAAAGGTAAAATAAATGATAATGACATAAATTATATTAAATGGTAAAAATATATTCTATTTATACGTTAATACCATTAAATATTATAAATTAACCACGTAAATATTATGATGAAAAAAGTTGTTTTTAATTAAAATATAGCATGTTTTTACTATTCATTAAAATATGAAAGCTATCAGAATAACATGAAAATTTTATCCAATGGAAAATTTTATATCATTATTTCAAAGAATAATTTTATTTTTTAAAAATGAAATTATAAAAATGTCATAAAATAGATTTAATGTTGGTTTTCCATCAAAAGGCGGCAAAACTGCATTTTTTTAAAAATACTTATTTTACCCGAAAAAATTTATTTTGTTCTCATACCATGTTCTATAAAATGTGTAAGATGAATAATTATGATATAAAATTCAAAATGTAGTTAATAATATTAATAAAGTATAGTTTATGATAATATTATAACCATATATCATTGTTTAGTGAAACCCGGTATTGTGTACAACACACACTATCGAAGAAGGTTGCGATTGCGTGTAATGCAAGCCAAGTCAGGGTTGCATATAGTGAAAGACTCCTTTGTTGTTGTGTATAAAAAAATACAACCATATTTCATTTATAAATTTAATATATATATATATATATACTCAATGTTGCGTAGAATAACTAATATAAAACAAACATGAAATTGTGTGAAACATGATCAAAGATTAGTGTTGTGTATACTTCAAGCTATTACGGTGTTGCGTATAGCGCAAGATAATCATGGTGTATCGTACAAAAGAAGATATTAATGAAATTAAAAAGAATGTATCTTATAAAATCTCGGGTTGTTACATCCATTTTTTTAATCTACCAATGATTTCATAGTTTCCCCACAATCACACACAAGGCCCTTGCTACTACTCAGCAGCCTTAGATGATCGGAGAAATGAAAATGAGTCCATTTGACCAACAATGTACATGGAACCGTTAGGAGGCAATCAGAATAGAGACATTAAATAGTGGTATCAAATGGATTATTTGATACATTGGCATAATTTTTAGAGACTATAGGTTGGGATAGGATGTAATTGATAGTTGGTGATAAGTTGTTCTTAGGAGTAGCTAACATGTGTACAGGGAAAACCTAATTTTCCTCGATTCTTGAAATTTTTATGATTTTGAAATTATTACTGTTTATTTGACTTCACCATTGGGTGATTCACAAGTTTTTTGTTGTTATTGTTGATATTATTCATGTTTAATTTATGTTGCAACACGATTAGATGAGTATATGCCATATCATGCATTATTTAGGCACTTGCTAGAGATCACATGTCATGCATTCTTGTAATTCCATTTATTGTGCATTATCGATTGTATGTTGTAGTGATAGATGATTTGATAAAAATTCATACTGTTGTGATAGATTCCTTGATAAAATACCAGGTATTTGATATGATATTGGATCATGTACAATTTCATTTGAATGAGTGCCAAACATTGGCCCCTAAGGTGTTATGAGTCCTCATTGATCGGAATTTTGTGGATCATTTTTATCTCTAACAGTTATACATATGATTTTACATGATTAGGATTCCAATATTTAATTTTTGATGAGTATAGGCCCCACAGATTGGAATTTTACATTTTAGTGTTTCTTTCAGTGTTTTTATGGGTCCGAGTGCAGTTTCAGAGTCTAACATTCCAGAAAACCCAAAATACATGGTGTGTATTGATGAATACAAGCCATGAATCCTAATGGACATGAAGGATTTTTTTTTTCTTTTTTACATTCCGTTTACTATATGTACATGGAGTGTAATTTTTGATCGTGTGACTACATGTTTGGGAAGGAACACGAGGTGGGTAAATATTTAGTAGAACACACATTGTTCCAGAACTACATGCCATTTTGAATCGGCCATGTGTCCGGCTGCTTGACTAATGACCCTGGTAGATTAAATTCGTCTAGTACACACCGTGTCTAGAACAAACATGCCATGTAGAGCTTGTCATGTCTCTGACCGTGTGAAAAATGACACTAGCGGTTGAAACATAAGTGGTGCACCCCGTGTCTGGCACAAACACGCCTTGTTGTATTGTTCTTTGAGAGAACCATGTGGTTTATCCATGATGTAGAATCTGGGTGGGGGATAAGGATTCAAGTACACACTGTGTGTATGGGTTGTTTCATGACTAGTTTTCGATTAAGTACACACTCATGTAAAAACATAAGGGAACACACCATGTGAGGGGAATACACGCCATGTATCCATGTTTTGATGAACATTAATGTTTTATTACTCAGGTTACCTTCATTCCCTTGAATTTTTATATCCTTGATAATCTTGAACTGAGGTGTGAGCTTGAACTTTCATAGTCATGCTATAATGATTTTCACCGGTTGTACGCTTGATTTAGGGAATCGATCAGACAGTGGACATGGTAGATCTAGGATTACCATCAGATCCCCTCTATTATGCATGTCATTTCACCAGCCGTCATTCCAGATGTTGTTGCTGATGCATTGTTCTAAGAAGGCTTTATAAAGACCTTCCGAGTAGTAGCACATCCTACCTCATCTATGGGAGAGTTTATGTTGGTTTTTCAACATCAGCTTCCTCCCACGTTCATAGGGGATGGAGGAACTCAAGATTCAGAGTCATTGTTAGAATCCATGTTAGCAATATTTGAACTTCTTGAGACTCCACTAGAAAGAAGGGTTAATCTTACTACTAACAAGCTTTTGTATTGAGAAAAGAGATGGTGGGATGTAATTTCACAGATGGTATGCCCATAGGTTGTGGTTTGGGATGAGTTCACGTGTACCTTATAAGACTACTTCTACCATGTGAAATTGAGGGTCGATCAATCCTGAGAGTTCATGATTCTCGAACATTGTATTCTATCAGTCATGGAGTACTATTCTCGCATAACATAACAGAAACACTTGAGGACAATTCATGGGGGTGATGAGTTATTTCTGGAAAGAAGCTTGAGGTCGGTCTTAAGCATGAAATCCAGTCTCAGGTGAACATCTTTAGGTTGACTTCTGTCACCTGCATAGTCAACTAGGGGCTAATCATGGAGCGAAAACTAAGGGATTCTAGATCTATGACTTAGGGAATCTCGACATTCAGGGTCGGTAACCATCTCACTAACAATCGGATGCACCACAGAGACTGTAGGCATAGAGATCCGAGTAGGAGGAATACTTCTTCAGGTGGACATTGGGTGTGCTACAGGTGTAGGAAGATCAGGAATACTAGGCCACAATGCCTGAGAGACCCAGTTGACTGACTATCATGCAGAAATATCTGTAATATTCAGCCTTTTTATTATTTTTTCTCACTAAAAGTTGGTGATAAGAGTTTTTCCGTGACTCCACAATCAAGATAAGGAACACCAGTTTCCCCTATGTCAGGGAAGTGGAGTTCTACATGCTTTTCAGGTGAAGGTGGATGTTGTGGCCATAGTGATCAGACATTGGGTTTTTTACAACCGCAGTGTTGATGAGCTCAAGGATCATTGTATGCTTCACAGGGTCAAGGAACAGGTCATACTTTTCCGATATAGTAGACCCAAAAGGAGAAGGATCATGAACCCTCTACAGTTGATGGTACAATTCTAGTTGCCTCAGAAATTGCTTCTTCACTTTTCTATAGATAGGCTTCCCATTGTTTCATATCTGTTGTAGATGTTAGGATCCTTGAGATCTGAATAATTTTTTATACTCATATCATTATGCTAGACAATCCATTGGGGACATGAACCACTATTATACGTTAGTGCAAGGAGTTCCCTATCGACGTCAGTGGGTGACACTTCTTATGGGACATCTATGTATTAGGGATAAATGGTTATGATTTCACTATCAGAATGGACTAGATGGTTCCCATCTAGGAAGTTATCATCTGCTATCAATGTAGGGTGAGGTTCACATCACCCGAGGGCACGTTGTTTCTAAAAAAGTGAGAATGGGATGTCTATGTGGGCGGAGCAAGACCAATGAAATATGGCTGGGGATGAGTTACATACCATATTTGTATTATATTCCTAAATGACTAGGGGACTTCACATATTTATTTTCCTCCAGTTTTGGATCGTTTTAGTGAAGTCTTATGAGATTAATTTTCAGGTTTTCCTCTAAAGCGAGAGGTGTAAATTTCTATTGAGTGTGTGATATGAGAAGCACTGGTGTACATTCCACCTTATTGGATGGATACACCAGAGTTACATGAGCGCAATATCTAGTTATAAGAGTAACATGCAATGCATTTCATCAGACCTAGTACTTCTCTGTGGGGTTCACATTCCCTTTTTGTGATGATGGAAGATGATACCCTCAATATTTGTGTGGATTATCAAAATCTAAACCAATTTATGGTCAAGAACTGATATCCCTTTCAAATTATTGATGATCTATTTTATTTTCATCATGGAGACTAGGTGTTCTTAAGTATTTACATGAGATTTGGTTATCATTATTTTCACATTAGACATACAGATATACCTATTACAACCTTTTGGAGCAGGTATGGTCTATATGAGTATGTGGTTATGTCATTTGATCTCACGAATGTGCTTGTGGTTTTCATGGATCTGATGATCTGCATGTTCCATCATTACATAGATTCATTCGTGGTAGTCTTTGTGGATGATATCTTGGTGTACTCTCCCACTTGATAAAATCATGACATTCAACTCAATATCATTTTGACTACACTGAGGGAGCATCTGTTATATTCTATGCTCTCAAAATCACACTTTTTTATGGACCAGATTCACATCTGGGGTCTTGTTATCATACATACAGAAGTATCAGTATACCCAAAGAAAGTGAGGAAAGTAGTTTTCTAGGAGAAACCAAAGAACATCATTGATGTATGGAGTTTTCATTGGTTTGATAGTTACTGTAGATGTTTCATATATGACTTTTCATGCCTATAAGCTCCACTAACAGGCCTGACTAAGAAGGGTGTGTAGTACATGTCTAAAGATTCCTACGATTTAGACATTGATGAGCTAAAAAGGATGTTGACTTCAGTAGCAATACTATTTTTATAGAGCCATGACTGAGCTATACTATTAACTTCGGTGCATCATGTATCAGGCTTGGAGGAGTACTTATTCTTGGGGAGATTTTGTTGCTTTTGGGTCTCGGAAGATGAGGACACATGGGAGGAATTATCCGTCACATTATCTTGAGATGGATGCAGTTGTTCTTTATCACCGATTTTTGAGATATAGTCTTCTGGGAGAGCATTTTATGTTGTCCACCAACCAGAAAAATATCAAATACATATTTACATGGTGAAATCTAAATTTGAGATAGTGATGGTTGGATGAGTACCATAAGTTCTTTAACATTGAAATCGACAATACATATGGGAAAGGAAATGTAGTGGCTGATGTGTTGAGAAGGAGGACTCAGATAGAGGTAGTTCAGGAGGCCAATAGTGAGTGAAAGCTTATGGATATATTCATTAAGATGCATTTAGAGGTACATTCTAGATAGTAATAGACGTTTCTTTCTTCTATACCTATTACTTATAATATACATGAGCGAGTTTGAATGTGGAATCTATCTATTATTGAAAGCTTATTTCTGTAGGAGATTGTTTCATGAGAGTAATCTATTCCGGGTTGGACCATAGATGAGGATGAGATCTTTCATTTTCATAGGAGCATAGGGGGGTCAGCAGACATACGCTGGGAGCTGATGTAGGATTTTAATTTCTCAATTTGCGAAATTCATCCTAGTGCCACCAAGATTTATCGAGATCTACATAGTCTATATTGGTGGAACGGTATAAATGTATATGTCTCTAGTTTTTTCATGTGGTGTTCCCCCTGTCAGTAGGTGAAGAAGGAGCATCAACTACCAGTAGGGAATCTTTAGTAATTACTTCTTCCAAGGTGGATGTGGAATGATGTCGCGATGGACTTCATGAAAGGTTTACCGAAGTCTCCTAGATGGAATTATGTAGTTAGGGTTGAAATTGACATTCTTTTTATGGTTTCTCACTTATTTCCGATCAAAGAGACCTTCAGGGTTGATGAGCTTGGAAGGATGTACATTCCAGAGACTGTACATTTACATGGGGTTTGTCACTCCACCATCTCAGATAGGGATGCACATTTTAAATATCGGGTCTAGAAAAGACTATAAAGGGATTTGAGTACCCATGTACATCTGAGTACAACTTATCATCCCTGGACAGATGTCCAATCTGACCGTACGATTCAATTGTTGGAGGAAATTCTTCAAGAATGCATCATATATTTTTGAGCTTTTAAAAGAAGCACATAACTCTGGTGGAGTTTTTCTATAATAATAATTTTCAAGAAACTATTAAGATGGAACCTTATGATGCTTTGTACGGTAGGCAATACCGAACACCCATATGTTGGTTCAATGATGGAGATGCAGCTATCCTGGGACCTCGTCTTGTTTAGGAGACCACCGAGTAGATATTGTTGATTCGAATGAGGTTGGGTAGTGAACAGTGATGAAAAAAGACTTATGAAGATCAAAAAAGAGGACCTCTAGAGTTTGATGTCATAGATAAGGATTTCCTACGTTTCATGCTGATGATGGTAAAGTGGAGGATTAGGAGGCAGGGTAAGATTTTGTCGAGATACGTTGGGCTATTTGAGGTTTTTGATAGAGTCAGAAAAGTTTTATATCATTTGAGGTGACCTTTGAGGAATCGGGATATGCATGATGTATTCCTTGTTTCTCATCTACGAATTGAATTCTCCAAAACATCTCAGGATTTTCAACACAAAGAAGATGATTTGGAGGTGGATGCCTCATTCAAAGAGAATCCTCTAAGGATTTTTTATCGCAACAAAAAGGTTCTCTGTGGTTTGTATGTTCCTATGGTATAGATTATATGGCAGCTTGGGTGAGTACATGACAATAAATGGAAGATGGAGACTGATGTGTGATCATAGTGGGCAGAGCTATTTGAGGATTCGTATTAGGTACATCTTTCTTTAGGATATTTGGGGATGTATATTCTTTTAAAGTGGTGGTTTGTAAGAACACAGATCATCATTCCATGTATGGATCTTGTTTTCCAGTGTTTTTGACAAAATATGAGTTTCTAGAAATTTGAGGAGTACATGCTGGATATTAAGGAGTACATGTTGTGTAACTACATTCCATGGGTAGCCATGTATTGGTTGTGTAACGTCCGAGTACATAGCTGTGTGGGGTGACCTGGGGTCCGCCTAAATCGGGGTCCGATAAAGGCATATACATGCCATGCATCTATAGTGAACATTCTATGTATATTTATTTATATTTATTAAATAGAACTGGGATTTCATCTTGATTACAGAACAACTTTATTCTATTTTCATCTCATCTAGGAGTGACCAAATATTTTCATTCTTATATGAGCCCTCGATCGACTATCGATGGTCCAAATCGAACACCTTGAATTACCTTTTAATCGCATCAGTGAGTTATTCCTTTTTTTTAGAGCCTCTTCTCTTGATTTATACTATTTCATGAGATATTCAAGGATAAATTTTTTAGACCTTTTTGTATATATAGGATGTTCTAGTCCGATTTAAGGGATTATTTTCGAGAGTTTTCTTCATACAACATCAAGGAAGTGGTTTTGTGCCTTTCCGTAGAGTGTCGTTGAATTATGTATAGAAAACATCCCAATAACCTAGTTTAGGGTATTGTGTGTTTTGTGTATTTAACCCTTTAATGTAAGCTAGGCATTGATTTCTTGAGTTAGGGATCTTGATTTAAAATAGTGTTTAATTTCGTTTCTCTGAATATGTTTTCCTATGATGAATTGTTTGGCCGCTGGGTCTACCTTTTCCTATTTGGATGCCCTGTTTCCCATGCTTAGTGTACATTTGATGGATTGCTATTATCTGACATTAAAGTTCCATGAATTTTAGATTTTTATCCCAGTAGTATACTTTGTTTTACAAATGATTTTTGATATTGTTGGTGAATGATTTCTTCGCACAAGGGTGTGAGAACCATGTTTAGTTAGACCATCGGGGGAATGTACATGAAGAGATTCCCCAGTGGGTTTGCTATAATTTCCACATTTTGAGACCATATAGGGGATATAAATTCATGCTCCCTTAGAGTTTCTATAGGTCAATGTTGCAATAACACAACGATAATTGGATGATGAGAGCTAGTATAGAGTAGTTTACCGTGATGAGACCACATGTGGGATTGATGATGACTACTTCTCAACGATTCTTTGTTATGCTGAACCAGAGGGGTTATACTATGATAACATCCTAGATGGTTTCTTGTGGTTTTTTCATTGTTTTTTAAATAAATGAAAAAAAATATATTTTTGAAAATGTAGGATTTTTTAGCTTTGAGTACTTCATTATTTATTACTTATTATTGCATATTGTCTGACATATATATTCACTGATAGTTAGGAATAGATATTTGGGTGGTAGCTGACATTGATTCATCTCACACCCTATTTTTGTCATGCTTTTGAGCCCAAACATATTATATTTTTGCGGGTATAGATATGGTCAAGCACCCTTCCACTTCATGTACTTGATTGTTTTGGAGCTGGAGAGCATGGGACCATGCTATGTATTGTGATGCAGTTGTAGTTATTTATATGTTTCCCTGTGTACATTGGTTTAATACTATATTTCCTCATTGTGACTTTTTTGGATGCTTTCAGAGATACATGAGATATGATTCACTATTGACATATATATATATATTCTACTATTGTTATCTACCTTCATCCTTCTCTAGTTTACTTACTATATAGTAATACAGTTTTTGATACTATTATCAGTTTTTTTCAATGTGTTTCTTTTCCAATGAGGTCATAGATTACACACTATCACACACACGTCCCTCACTGCTAGTCGGAAGACTCTGGCATTCGACAAAATGTGCTTGAAAACATGTGACCAAACAGGTATGGGGAACCTCTCTGTGGCTCTCAGAACCAGGACATTACATTATCCACCCATCACATTGCATGCCTCCAATCATCTTGATTATTTAATTTAATTCACAGTTCTAAATGTATCTAGGTTTCACCAAACATTAATCATAATCGCTTGCTAGATTCTAGTTGTATCCATTGCTCGATGTCCACTGGTGTTTCACCTCAGTATTAATACATTCCCAAACTACAATAATATACTCATGATACACTAGAATAGCTCAATTCCATAATCAATACAAACCTGAATAACTAGTGTCAATACATTATTGAAAAATTGTTTCTGAAATGATTGATTATTGGTTTCAGTAGGCCTCCGCATCTAATATTGTCTTAGCACCTAGCTATGAATATTATGCATATCATATTGACGAAGGGTTGTCGTGTGCGCTCTTTAAAATATTTATACTAAGTGCAGCATAGGGGCTGACCTAGGTCGTTCTCTTGAGGAGATTTTGTGGTTAATAAATCACTACATCTAGTCCACCTAATCTAATTCTTTTTTTTTGTTTAATAATTTATGAAATAAATGTAATTTAATAAATAAATGAAATTCATAAATCAGAAGAAACTAAAATTTAATTCTAAATTACCATGAAATGCTAAACAGAATGTAATTAGGGAAGAAAGGAAGTTCTCTCTAGAGAATATTCAGGGAGCACCTTCATTGGCCAATTTCAAATATTCTTAGTGTACATACTCCATCGTATGTGTGCACACATTATTCTAAACCAGTTATGAATGAAAAGTCTACTTAGCGATCGCCATGAACACCTTCCATCCACCTCCTCAATCG
This sequence comes from Viscum album, assembly GCA_963277665.1. Classification (NCBI taxonomy): domain Eukaryota; kingdom Viridiplantae; phylum Streptophyta; class Magnoliopsida; order Santalales; family Viscaceae; genus Viscum; species Viscum album. Next base: position 42,655,667 of record OY728123.1, read on the forward strand.
AGGGAAAATGGTTGTAGATTAAGAAGTTAATCTTTAGACAACCACAATGAGGATTACACCCACTATAAATTATCCTTATAATTAACTCAAATAATATTAAAAACATGGTCTTGGGTTCAAAACCAGATTACTCCCTCGGGATATTCCTTGGATTAGTTACTCATGATCATGAGTATTATAGTTCACAATGGTAAGATGAGAGGAAGAGAAGAGGGTGAATCGGTGGACACAGAAATAAAAACAATGCATGAATTTAATAGAAATCTAAATTACAATTGAAAACTAAAAATAAAGAAATGAAATAAAATAAAAATAAATGGGGAATATTTGCGGCCAGCCTCCCTCGGTGGATATCTCCTCCTTGGTGCCTTGAAGGAATGGATGGACAATGGGATGTTTTGATGAGGAGGAGCTCTCCTCCTTTTATAGGAAAAATTTGTCCCTCAAATGTCGACGCGTTGTAGACCCCTTTAATGACATCTTCACGCGTTCCACCCTTCATGAATGTGTTTAATAAATATCTTGGTCGTCTCTCCTAAAAAGTTCAGCTATATTGGAAGCCATATGTAGGAGTTATGGAATTTTCATTCTTGGTTTCTGTTTATGGATGAAGCTTCCAGGAAGGTTCCACCAAACGTATATCGTTAAATAGAATTATTAATGACCTCCAACATCCACCAAATTTATTGTAGATACGGCCTTATCTGGCCTCGTGGTATCCCAGGTTGAAAAACATCATTTAGATATGTGTAGGCTGAGTTTGATGTCCGTTCCATTGGGTGGGTCCATGCTATCCATCCGAAAAAATTCCCATCTTCTATGAATTTTTAGACCCATTAGATGACCGAATCATCTCCTGGTCTAGAAGAAAAAAATGAAGGAAATAAAATAATTATTCTAAAAAATTTAATCAGAAAATTTGGAATTTTATGTTTCCTGAAATGACCAAAATACCCCTGATGTAAAATTCTAAAAAAAATCCAGAATTAGTCATTTTTCACATTTGGGTTCAAAATAAAACTAAAACCTAAAAACATGACAATTACCCATTCAATAACACTATGGTGGGATTATAAACAATTATTTACAGTATAAAATATATGAAAATATGAGATTCATCACTCCCCCACACTTAAACATTGCTCTCCTAGGCAATCATCTTACATCCAAATCAAAATGCACACAACAATAAAAATGAAAAAATATCAATGATTTTATACAAAATATAGTCCCATCATGTCTCATATATGAATAATAATTCTCTAATTTTCATTTCAATCATTAAAATTTGTTCAACCTCATAAATCAATACATAGCCCAATCACAACCTACCTCACATTGAATTTTATGTCACTCTTCACTCAAGAGAAATTGAATCTAGAGTTATACTCATACTTGAAAATCATATGTATCACCATAGGTTTGTGAAAATTCTCACTTCTCCACAGCGTGAAACATAAAAATGAATTTAATCATGAGGGCTTTAATTAAATGTTCAAATGATTCTGTGGCTTAGGGTTGGTGGGAAAATTATTGAAAAACGTTCCAGGCTAGAAAAAGGAGGTTTGACTTTTAAGTAAAATGCATTATTATTTCAATTGAAAACACAAGATATTCCTCACTCAATACCGCTTTTAAATGTGAAAATCAACCCCACCATATTTTAATGATATGGTACATGAGCCAAGAAGTTATTATAATGAATGATATCATCTAAGTTCTCCTTTTTTTCAAAGCTCTAGAAAGGCACAACTCTATTTTCTTTTTTTTTCTTTTTTTTATTTTTTTTCATAGAGGTTGAGCTGAAAAATTGAATACAATGAATGAATGAAAATTCATGCCCTTGATTTTTGAGATGCAGATGATTCATAAAAGAATGTACAATGAGGAATTCAAGATCATCTCCATTTTTTTGTTTTTTAGGAGAAATGGATGATCCAAATAAAGCACAACAAAATGACGACACATGCCCAATTATCTTGTTATCCACTGCCCAAAGTATTGAAACACACCTCACACCACCCATAAATGATACAAATCCCTATGAACACACAAGAAAGGACCTTCCCCCACACTCAAACTTGAAATATCCATCCAAAAATACTAAAAGTGCTTGTAGGTGAGGAAAAATTGGCTTGTAATGTGGCTTAAACCTATAAGGAAATTCATGGCATCTAAGGGTTTACAGAGGATAAATGTAAAGGTGGGTCTCAGGATAAATTTTGGCTAGCCTAAGATATGCCTGAATCATTTCAAATACATTCCATGAAATCTAAAGCTTCGAAAGAGAATATTCACAAATTCTGGTTCTCACACAATATTCATGTTTCCCTCAATAAAGTGTGGGTATTAGGAAGAATATGTAAAAGTGGTTTAGAATACCTCATAGGATTGGAAACAATATTTTGAGTCAGTTGTTTCATGGTCATGCATTTAAAAAATCAGTCAAACTCATACCTATGATTGATAATCCAATTCAAGAAAATGTTTTCACATCAACAGCCATTTAAAATCCATTATTTCAAAAATCATTTCAACTCTTTCAAAATAAATTGTTGTGTGAAAAGTTATAAGAATATTCATTAAATCTTAAAAATCCTAAAAATATAATAATAAAAAAAATGAAAATCACATGAGAAGAACTAAGCAAGTTGACACTCCCCCACACTTAAATTTAACTACCCCTTATTTCAACTCAACAAAATATAAATATAAAGGTAGAAAATAAAAGTGAAGGAAAGATACATCCTGTCATTATTTTAGAAGTGGATTCCTTGAGTTAAGCTCCTAGAAGCAGCCACTTTAAGACTACAAGAAAGTAATAAAAATAAATAAGAAAAATAAATAAAAAGAATGAGAAAAGGAAAATAAATGAGATAATGCTTGGTTTAGACCCCCAAACGGGTGCTAGGTTTTTAATGCCCCTAGTCAGGCAGTTTCAGTGGATTATTCCCAATCAGAAGGTGGATGTGGTTTCTTTGCGATGAGCCACCACATGTGAGTTTTCCCGATGTCCATGATTGAACACTGAAAGTAGAGAACCCCAAATAAGATAAGAATGTTCTCAACCACTAAGAAAGAATAAAGGAGAAATTTGATGTTCGAAGTGGGAGGGAATAAAAGATAAGGGTTCCCCCTGTTAACTTCAGTGGTGTCCTCCTCCATGTGATATAAAAGTTGATGTAGAGGAGGTAGTCGCACCACCACCAGCTTCTCCGAATCTTCTTCCTTGATTACCCCCACTTGGGTGGTCTCATCATCAACATCCAAGGCCCTATCCATTTGTGCTATATCTGAAATTTCAATAAAGGAGAAATCAGAAAACAATTCTGTTTGAATAAAATTAAAACATGATGAATCAATAAAGAAATATTCCCTTTCAAGTAAGTCAGCTTGGAAATTGATTTCTTCTGACAGGACCATTGGCAACTTCATCTCAGCAAGTGCATCTTCTTCTTCATATTCCAAAGCAAGATTGAGGTCAAAAGGTACATATTGCTCAATATCAAGCATGGGAGGATCATGTTTCATGTTATCTTTGACAAAGTTATTCCAAGATTCTTCCAAAAAATGTTGACATCCCATTAGTGCATCATTTGGAATGTGTACTTCTGGGACCTCCTCGAGCAATGGTTGAGTGCGGGATGATGTGATAAGTTCCTTTAGAAGTTCATTCTCACCTACCTCATGTTCTTTAACATTAAAAATTATTGGTGAAATCAATTCCACCACTCGTTCTAGTTCATGTTCTGGCTCATGTTCGGATTTCTCTTGGGATATGCGTACATATTCAGCAATCCATTCTATTTGGCTCTCCAGTTGTTGAACTTTATCACTAATATTATGAAATCGAGTATCAAGTTCATTGCAAAATTTTTCTGGAACATGAGATTGTTCAGACCATAAATAAAAATTTGAAATGAATGACATCATGAACAAAGAAGATTTTTTTTTATTTTTTGAAATTTATGATTTTTTTTGTTTTTTTAAGGAAAGAAAAATTATTTACTCAATGTGAATAAAAAATACTGAATTAAAACCACTTGGATCCCCGGCAGAGGCGCCAATTTGACTTAGCGTTGTCGTTTGCACTCTCGAAAATATTTATACTAAGTACAGCTCAGTGGCTGACCTAGCTCGTTCTCTTAAGGAGCTTTTGTGGTTCATAAATCACTACTTCTAGTCCACCTAATCCAATTCTTTCTGTTGTTTAATATTTTATGAAATAAATTTAATTTAATAAAATAAATTAAATTCATAAATCAGAAGAAACTAAAATTTAATTCTAAATTACCATGAAATGCTAAACAGAATGTAATTATGGAAGAATGGAAGTACTCCCGAGAGAATATTCAAGGAGCACCTTCATTGGAAAATTTCAAATATTCTTAGTGTACACACTCCATCGTATGTGTGCACACCATATTCTACACCGATTGTGAATGAAAAGTCTACTTAGTGATCGCCAATCACACCTTCCATCCACCTCCTCAATCGATGGAAAATGGTTGTAGATTAAGAAGTTAATCTTCAGACAACCACAGTGAGGATTACACCCACAATTAATTATCCTTAGAATTAACTCAAAGAATATTAAAAACATGGTCTTAGGTTCAAGAACCTGATTACTCCCTCGGGATATTACTTGGATTAGTTACTCATGATCATGAATATTATAGTTCCCAATGGTAAGATGAGAGGAAGATAATACGGTGAATCGGTGGACACAAAAATAAAAACACTACATGAATTTATTCGAAATATAAATTACAATTGAAAACAAAAAATAAAGAAATGAAATAAAATAAAAAGAAATGGGGAATATTTGCGGCCGGCCTCCCTCGGTGGAGATCTCCTCCTTGGTTCCTTGAAGGAATGGATGGAGAATGGGATGTTTTGAGGAGGAGGAGCTGTCCTCCTTTTATAGGCAGAATTTTCCCTCAAATTTCAACATGTTGTAGACCCATTTAATGACATCTTTATGCGTTCCACACTTCATGAATATGGCTCATAAATATCTTTTCCGTCTCTCCTCAAAATTTCAGCTATATTGGAAACAATATGTAGGAGTTATGAATTTTTCATTCTCGGTTTCTGTTTATGGACGAAGCTTCGTGGAAGGTTCCTCCAAAAGTATGTCATTAAATAGCCTCCTTAATGACCTCCAACATCCACCAAATTTATTTTAGAGACGGACCTATCTGGCCTCGTGGTATCCCAGGTATAACAACATCATTTAGATATGTGTAGGCCGAGTTTGATGTCTGTTACGTTGGGTGGGTCCATGCTGTCCATCCGGAAAAATTCCCATATTCAATGAATTTGTAGACCCTTTAGATGACCGAATCAGCTCCTGGTCCAGAAGACACAAGTGAAGGAAATAAAATAAGTATTCTAACAAAATTTTAGTCAGAAAATTTGGAATTTTATTTTTCCTGAAATTACCAAAATACCCCAAACGTAAAATTCTGTTAAAAATCCAGAATTAGTTATTTTTCACATTTGGGTTCAAAATAACACTAAAACCTAAAAACATGACAATTACTCATTCAATGACACTATGGTGGGATTATAAACAATGATTTACAGTATAAGATATATGAAAATATGAGATTCGTCACATATCCAAAATTAATACATGGATAAAATAAATTTTCTTATATCTTCATTAGTGGAACAAATTAAAAAAACACATAATAACAAAAATCTCCAAAACAATCTCCTAGTAGATAATCCTCATGAAAAAAGGAAGCACCACAACAATCAAAAAGATAAAATAATATCATTAAAAAAAATTCAATATCTATAAGTAGAAATAAAATAAGTGAAGATATAAATACTAAAAATATTGTTGAACTCAGAAAATATCTAAAAATAATGGTCCCTATTACTCTCATATGAAACAATGTTGTACTACAATATATGACCTAGGGGAATAGAATACACAATTATACCCATCTCTCAATTTTTATAGATCTGTACTGGACACTTTTTAAAGGTCACATAATTTATTACATCGATCATGAAAAAATAAACGGTGGGAGAGTCATCATGAAGTTAATAAAAGAGTTGAAACTTGTGAATAATAATAATATATATAGCTCATATATTGGGGAAGTTCAATCATATATTTCTTAAATATAATTTGAAAAAATGTAAATAATGATCCAACAAACCGAGGAAAAATCTTAATCACATAACATACCATTTGAATCTAATGAAGAGGATTCAAATTTAGTGACACAATATATCCAATGTTAAATTCAAAATGTATCATCCTTTAATTGGATTAAGATTTATAAATATGCATTTCTTCTTTCATTCTATCTGGAATCACCTGATCCATATGCATCATATTTTATTCTTGTTCCTACCCAAGAATTTAAGAATCATTGACCCCGATATATCATAATGGATATTGTAAATTTAATAAATATAATTCTAAAAAAACATCTATATCAATGGTGGACAGATATATATCATTTCAGAAAAATTAACCATGTGTAGGTTCCACCCCCATGAACATCCAAAATCAAGGACACAAGAACATACAATTTTATAAAAAAATTCGGGTGGTCCTCTCTCTAAAAAAACATATTCATATGAATAATATGTTTTGAAATAACGTAGATCTAAAACAAAAACTGATATATCTAAAAACATTGGAATTAAAAGGGGATCCAAATAAGATATGATCATCTATAGTAATCCATGGTTCCTCATCAACAATTTAGATTCTTCCAGAAAAAATCATCTATAGACACTTACTCCCGTATTTCTATGATGTTGGATGATTTTTTGAAACAATCTAGTATCATCCATATATGATCTTATAATCCAAGATTCTAAGTTAAACATCTAATTAATTCGACTAATAGTTCCTCCTACTTCCACAAGGGAACATCTAATGTATGGAGTGATCCACAAGAACACTATTCTTAGACTTACACCTCTAGAATATCAAATATCGAATCAAAATAATTGAAAATATACATTTCAACCCTATAAAATAGTACTAACCTCCAAAATATTATTACATCATGTTAACTTTGGAATATATATATATATATATAATGTTTATAAATATATATCTCATTTTGAACCAATTAAATCATCCTAGAAGCGTTGAAAATCATTCCTTGAAACAACACCTGGGGTTGTGAATCCACTGATATAACAAAATGGGAATCAACACAATCAACTCAGTTTATCCATTCCGAAATCTCCAAACCCCCAACCATGAAATCCTCAACCTACTACACCTCTGTAAACATCATTTTCATTTTGAGAATATGACATATGCCTCTAACCTCCAACACATACAGATGTTTCATTCATATATCTTCTATCACTCTATAGGAATCTCTACATTCGCGTACATCATTACAATGTGACATCCTTCTTAGAGGATCATCTACACCATTTCAAATTTATTTATTTACTAAATATGTAAGTCCTAATCATATATGAGATCCATCCACCACTATTATCACATGTCCCGGGGGAAATAATAGAAAAAATACATCAGTCTCTAATGAATGTTTGAAATCAAAAAACAATAACCATTGAGGAAATATCATCAAAAATCATGGAAAATTTGAAATTTTCCAAACTGATATCATGAGTTGAATATTTATTCAGATAGAGATATAATTTTCTTGACTCATAATAATCAACCTATTTCTACTACATAAAAACAAAACAAAAACCAAGAAATAATGCATTTTAGATGTCCTAAAATTGATGTCCCTCTATAAGAAATATTTAGACTAGAGCCTAAAAATCATATCATTTGTATAATAAATCAGTTTGTGTAACTGGTCAGTCTTTAAATTTTCAAGATCCATTCTAGTTAGAGATATCATACAATTATACATCTCAGAGAATAAATACAATTTTATGCTTAACAATATGTACTTTTCTCAAAACACCATTTATTGGAGAAATTATATTAGAAATAATTTTTTAAATGTTAATAAATCATTTCTAAAAAAAGTTATGATTATATATTAATTAATAATTTAAAAGTTATCTTTGGATGAATTTTTTGTATTGTTTCTAAGATGAATAATTTTTTGATAAATAGTGAAAATACTAATTTGTTTTTAAAAACAGAATTCTCTTCTGCGAATTTTTTAATGATAATTTTTTCTAAATATAATTTAATGAAAAATTATTTAGTTAATACTTATTATAATCCAATTGAGGTCATTGGTATCAATTTTTTATTGAAATTGGACATAAAAACATTTTAAAAATTTGAACATCTACCCGTTAATGGCCTATGAGTCATCCCATGTATGAGATTGATTTTATATTAATTTATATCGTATAAGGTATTTGAATATATTAATGTATTAAATAATTATAATCAGAGATATTTATTATATATATTAATTAAAACATATTTTTTTGATAAATTAAATTTGTGAAAGTAGTTAAAATTAAACAAAACTATTAAGAGAAAAACAAGTTTACTAATGGACTTGACATTAAAATTAGGGGAACAATTACCTAAAATTGAAAAACAATAGGATATATATTGTACATAAACCCTAATTTTTAAAATATATTTCTTCATCAAGGATACCTTATGTAAGGGAGACCTACCAATAGTGTTTAACATTTTGTATTTACTTGAATGCCACTCTTCCTCCACTATAAATGGAATCTCACCCACTCAATTATTCACACCCATCATGCATCATAGATTTACATACCCATAAAATAATAAATACTCAAAATAAATACCCTGATCCGTAAATACATATATTTTTTATAAATCAAACCATTGATGGTTTTTCCCATATTAATAGAGGATACACAAAGAAGATGTAATGTTCATTTAAAATATTTTTCATTTTATTTTACACCCCACCCCCTTCTATTTATATATTAATATTATAAGACAATAACCTAAATAAAAATATTATTATATTTTTATGTTACGTTAATTACCTATGACTTCACACACATCTATCAAATGGGATACACAATCAGCGTTATTGTTTACATCTGAAAACCACCTCATGAACTAATGCCTTTTCCTCTTCCATTGCCAGCATTATAGTTTGGTCATAAATAAAGACATGTAGTTTACATAGGATTGATATTATTATTATGATATTATTATTTTTATTTAATTTTTATATAACACCTACCTTCATTTTTTTCATTTTGTGAGATTAAGATAATATCAGTCGTCCATATGGAGGGTTACCGCCTCACAAAGCGATGTGGTTTGTTCATGAATTACTTGCAATGTGTTAATGATATGATTAATAGAAATATTTATTATATATTAATTAAAAATTCTAATGGAACAATGATATATATATGATTTGGTTATCATTATTTAAATTAAACATTAAAAGCAAAACAATGTTCCTTCGTACGTACAGACTACTATCTCTATGAACCGTGTATTTCCTTAAACACTTATATAATCTATAGTTTATTATAAATATATAGATATTGAAAATATAAGATATTTATATTTATATAATGTAAAATATGAAATCATGATCAGTTTAATAGGACCTAAAATAATATATCAAAACATTAACAAAAAACAATATGATTAATAAATGAAATACAACATTAACAAGGAATTGAAAATAAATATGTAATATGGATTCATAATAGATTTATTTATTTTATTATATATTTAAATTTAGTTATATGTTATATTTATAATAATTTTATATTAATTATACATGAGTTTTGATCATTTACAATGGAATTCAAATCGTAAGGATAGAATAATAATAGTTTCACATTCATTTATGTGAGACTACTTGTTTATTCAGAAGAAATTTATTTTGTGTTGTGTATATTATAAAAATTGAAGTTTTATAAGACAAATATCAATTATTTTATGATTTTAATAGTTTCAAATTATATTATTCTTCCATGGATGTCATGATTAAAAATTTATAGATATAGTAATGGATTTTGGCCGTATATACTTTTTCCCATGAGATTGAAGCCATGTTCTATACCTATTTATTTAATGTGATTTGTATCCTACCCATATTTATTTTTTATGATTAATCTATAAATATTATTATTTAGTTACTCATTTTTGAATACTTGTTTCATGGGGTATATAGTTAAAATGACTCCAAACTGTTATGTGAATTTTTTCTTAATTTTCGTTCTCTGAGACACATATATTGTTATACACATTTATTCATTTACAAAGCTTATATACTGAATCATTGACATGTTTTATCATGAATAAAAAATTTTACATTATGTTTTTGGATTCATCTATTGTTATTTAGTCCAAATTATTTATATTCAATGATACAGAAGTTGTATTATTTTATTAGTACAATCTCATCCTTTATTGATTTTTATTATTGTTATTATGATTACATTGATGAAAGATTAATATACATATATCAAGTACTCTCATGAATACAATTATCTTATGGTTATTAATTATATATTCAAGTATTGGAAAAAAAATTCAGTAATGGGTATGTAATATTTTATAAAAATATCTATCAAGGAAATCTAACATTATTTCTCTCATTGGTCAAAAAAAAATTTTATTCAAAACTACGTTTTATAAACATGTTTAATTTTTTTTGAAATTAGATTATATCTTCATCATCAGGGAAATAGATTTTCAAAAAGATTTATTTTTTAAAGGCATTCTAAATTATTTTCAGAGATTCCTTTATATTTTTAGAAGGTTATTTTTATATAAAATTAATTAGAAAATCATTAATGCTGTAATTTTTATTTTAAAAGTTGAAGTGAAAATTTCCATAAGAAATATTTCAGAATGATTTTTAATGATTCCTTTATATATAAGGGTAATTTTTTATGAAATGGATTTTGAAAATGGATTTATGAATTAAAAATAATTTTCCATGATATTTTAGATTCCTCCCAGAATTTCATAAATGATATTTCAAACTTATCTTCTATATACGGTGACATCAGTTTGTGTTTCTAATTTCTATTTAGGGAAATTATTTAAGGGTAGAATTTATATTATTTATTTTATTGGTTTGTTTTTGGATGGAATGACGTATATGAAACAAGTCACTATTCATTATTTTATATTTTTGTGAATGCTTTTTATCATCCACATGTTATATGCTTATGAAACCCAAAAATGATTCATCAGTTTTTTATGATCAATTTATAATGAAACTTTTATCCTTTCTAAATGTTATGATACTAATAAATATTTTTAGTTCCCATCTTAATTAAAGTGTTATGATATGATGAATAATTATTATCTTTTGGAATATATATCTATATATAATGACATTATTTTATTTTTTGTACCTATATCAACCTCCAATGCATTTAGTAATGTTTAATGACCAATAAGCTCAATGTTTACAATCATTTTCAGTCCAATCATACTATTAGATAATATATGCTAGGGAATCACGTTCCCACAGGAAGAGGGTACATAAGAGGGAATTCCTATCCAAAAATAGTAGGGTATATTTAAGGTAAATTGAAGAAGAAGAAAAAGGGTAAATGAGAGGATATCCATACATAATGTAGGTACAAAATTTTTTACATTAAGTCTAGCATGTTATTAAGGTCTCGGTTTGTAGCCTTGAAATTTTATTTTTTTACTAATGTGTATTCCCCAAATGAATATCTTATTCCAAATATTATGATCCCATGGATTTTTCACCTTGATTATATTATGATTCATGTCCTCTAATATTCCAATATTAATGCCATAAATCATTTATATTATCATGAATCATCTAGATACGAAAATTATATTTAATAATAATGTTCTCATACCCTTAGTTTCAACTTATGCTTACATATTTCTATTATTTACCCTTGAAATGAGCTGAGATCAACTTGTCTTATGATTCTTTTCTATAGGTTATGATTATAGGTTTTATGTAGGAATACTATAAAGGATGGTTTGAATGGGAAAAACTGACGATGATTCACCATGTTAAAAGATTATATTCCATGTTTCCATAAACACAAAAATATTATCATCTATGGGAATGTACTTCTGAAATGTGATTAATATCTATCTATTATTATGAAATATCTGTGTATGTTATGCTTATGTTTTTATAGTTGGTATAAAATGAATGGTTTATTTATCTATTGGAAACTATAATGATAAATCATTAGTGATATACCTAGGGATATTTCTATGGATATATCAAGGGATGAATCTTTGGATATGCATACAGATTTGTAAAATTATAGAAATATAATTATTTAAATATGAAAAGGATAAAACAAATGGTTTCTTAACAATACATTCCAATTTGGATACAACTAGTCGATGAGTCTCTATAACAAATGTGCACAGGGTTAAAAACCCTTAAAACACTATATTTAGAGTATGTTTATCAGGAAATAGTGAAAAAAATTGGCCTTATTGCGCATAAGGATTCAAACTCCCAATGGATATTATTTTGGAATTCATAAACTCATTAAGAAGCATAATAAAGTACATAAATTGATGATTAAAATTAATAACATTGTATAAACCTAAGGATTCATATACTAATGAAGTACATATCATGATATAGAAATCATATATAAAAATTTTCATTAATATTATTTTTAATATGACTAGTTGTACTCACAAATTATTCACCTATTTTTTAATAGTTGTATGTATTTTAAACTAGGTAGATTTTGATTGTGAAGAAAAAAAATGTTCCGACCAGAACAAAAATGGGATGATGACATGGGTATATATTTTTTGTGATTCTTCTAAATTATTTTTCAGATAATAGAATTAACCACATATAACTTAACCAACATAGAGAGTCAACAAATAAGTGAAAAAAATGAGTAATTTGCAATATTGTGAGATGAATATCATGGAGTAATGATGATTCGGTTTTCTATATGTCAAAAATGTTGAAAATTTACTCAAGGGAAGGTCTTAAATGAATTATAATATGCCTTATGTGTAGTGAAGAATGACAAAGTGTGAATAATTTTGAAGGGTAATTGAATATATCATCTAATTTTAATGTTATGCTCTATATGGTATTTTCAATAGTCGAATGTATTAAGTATGGAATGTATTGGAATTATGAAAATTAATACATTAAGTGGATATCTATCCAATAGAATTGGTATGTTTTTATGGGTTCTGTTCTAATAGTTGTTGATAAGGATACTACATGTAATATATGAATGTTATGGGAATTTTTAAAAGTTTGTTTTAGATAAATATTATATTAATGATTAAATTGAGGTTTATTAGTGTAAAGTTATGATTGGGTTTTCACAATGTTGTAATGAGGTATTACAGAAGAAGATCCAGAATCATGGTCAATGGATTAATTAATGGGAGAAAAGATTTTTTAATTAATATATTTGAATGAAATTATTTTTTTGAACAATGAATTATTAATGGATTTTTTGTAGATGTTGTTCATTTTTAATTATCAAGAATATATTGATGAAACTAGTGGGCCAAAAAATTCATTAATTTTAATGGTCATATTGCATAAACTGACATGATTATGTATTGATAATCCATAATATATTCTAGATACTGATAAAATGTTTTTTACTTTGGTTAAATATATGATTATTTTGATTGAGAAATAAAAATAGTATTGCTGACCTCTGAATTGATAAATGTTTTTTAAAAATATATTATGTTATTATTGATGGAGTCTACGATATTATTGGATCTATAGAATAATTAAAATAATTTATGGTTTTTTTCATGTACTGTGGGTTTTTTTATTTTTTTTATGGATATATGGTAATTTTGGTTATTTTCACGTTTAAAGATATTATATGATTAAGGTATTCAAATATGCGGTATTTTATGATGATGAGATACATTATGAAATATGTGGGATTTACGATAACGTGATTTTCATAATTTTCTTCACCATCTCCCTCACATTTTGGAATATTTAATATTTTCAACGATCCAAAAAGAAATCCATTTATGAAATGGTTTATGTTGAACATTGAATTTTATTCTAGCGATTAATGTATTATTTCATTATATGATGATTCATGAATGTTGGATAATTTTTGATAACCCTTTTATACTATTGACTACTAAATATAGAATAAATAACTATTAATTATATCAATGGACTTTGTGTCCAATTAAAACTTTAGTCACAAATATTTCTCCATTATATTATGGACCTTGAGATAAAGTGTCTATTGAACAAATAACAACAAAAGGGTGTGATTTCTATTATGAAATTAAAACATATAATGTAAGTGTATTTAGGTGTATTGTTTTAGATATAAAATATTTCTGTAAATATTTGAAAATGATATTGGAACAAAATGTGACAATAATTCCTTAATTTTTATATAACTTGTGGTCATATAAATCATCAAAGAGTTAATATATTTAGTCCATTTAATTTTAAAAAATCTCTATTTTATTTCCATTAATGTTCTTTATCAATATCATTCTATATTATGGATTTAATTTTCATTTATTTTTGCATGTTATCAGTTACAACATAGGTTATCCTAGTTGGATACCATTTATGTGTCATTATATATGACTAAAAAAATTCATTTCACTTTTTCAATAGTAGGTTACATTATGTATATATAAAATGTGAGTTTCCTTAAAGATATTTTAAAAAGTCAAACAATTATTGATAAAGATGATATTCAAGGAAGAAATTCATTTTAAGGGTGGTAGAATATAACACCCTGATATTTTGTGAGGTATGTTTTTAAATTTAATTTAATCTTGTCAACATTATTGATTTTACAAAATAAATAATATATATAATTTAACTAGAAATCACTTTTTTTAGATTTTGTTACACACCAAACCATGTTAATCATGAACTCCATGCAAGACGATGAAAATATTGTGATACATGAAACACGGGATTTTCCTATGTTACATGCGAAAATTTTTTTATTGAGGTATACACAACATTAAGATTAAATTAAACATGACATATTATTGGCTAATATGAAAATTAACAGATAAACAGTGAAATAGAGAATACAAAATGGATTAAATGAATTAATGAAAAATATTATGCATGTTTATAAAATAAATTCATTGGTAATCAATTAATTAGAAATGAATATAAAAATTATTTGAAAATAATGATATTTATTTTCTAAAGAACAATTTTTCGATGCATGAACACATTTTATTATAATAAAATTAACAAACCACTTTTAATGAATTATTTTAATGTATTAAAAATATAAAATATATTATTTAACATTCATCTTATATTTTTTCTATAAAAGATACCCGAGATAAATCAATTTTATGAATAAAAATATATATAATTTTAAAAAAAATTATTGATTTTAAACGATTCACTTATTTTAAAATAATTTTGACACTTTTATAAAATTATACTTGAAAAAATAAACATAATTTTATAAATAAAAATATAAAAATTATTTTATGGTGATGTTTTTATTTTTGGTGAGAGTATTCATTTTTTTAATAATAGTGAAAAATAATATCACTCAAACATTAAAAATTTTATTGAAATGGTGAAAAGTGGGATGAATATAAAAATACATCATGGGGATTGAAGTAATATAGAACCAAAGATCCATCCCATTAAATAATAAAATATTCACGGGGGATCATGTAGAGATAAAAATTAGACATGGGTAAACATGTGTATCCCTGAATGGTAGTATATTAGAAAAATTGATTCATTATATACAAGTTTAAATAATACTAATGTTATTATTATCAAGTAAACTATACATGCGAATTGAATACGTGATATATCATCTAAGGGAAGACAAGCATTTTATTTGGCTAATGATAATCATGAAATTTGTTTCAGGATAGTGAATAATAATACTTTGGGAGTAGTACAATTATAGTCCTTAAAAATGACAGATGACACTTCCAAGAATCAGTATCCATGGAGAAAACAAAAACTAAATAAATTTATTTATATGAATCATGAAGAGTAGTTACACCCCTAGTTCAACAATTCATGAATTTGTCATGACCCGTCCTCGGGGCCCGTGTCGTGACTACCCCAAGCCCACCTTCAATAGGCCAGGGGCTGGCTACTAGCACCAAAGGCGTAAATCCCGATAACTAGGAAGGCATTGCCTTTATAAAAGTAAACAAAACACCACAGAGTACAAGGGGAAGTAAAACACTAAGTACAAAAGAAAGTTCTGAAAAGTAAATGGGCCAGAATACAAACCCAACTAAAAGTACAGCTACAACTGAACGAAAGTACAATAGAAAAAGACAAACAGCTAGAAGAAAGGAAGAACCTCCTGGGTCGTCCTCCTCGGATCCTACCTGAAGGGTAGGTACAGATGGTGCAGCTCCTAGATCGTCCACCACAGATCCTACCTGAACGGTAGGTACAGATAGCTTCCACAACGCTCTCGCCCGGCAACCTCCTCCGGGTTTCGTCTTGCCGTGAAGTCCACCTCCGGGTACTGACTCGTCATGTAGTCCACCTCCGGGTACCGTCGAGTCCTCAAACACTCGACCTCCGTTAGCACTGCCCGTCGTCTGCAACCAACACAATGAGGTGCGAGCATAGCCCGTGCAGGGGTGAGTATAACGATACTCAGTAGGGACCCCGAGACCCTCAAGGTCTCACTAAAACCAACAATGTTAACCAAAAATAAGATCTCAACAGATAACCTCTACATAGGTATATGCTCATGCATATACCTAAGTTATCAACTAACCCATCTCAATCATGAGGAAAACACCAAGATCATGAAATCAACGGATAACCACTACCCAGGTATATGCCCATACATATACCTAAGTTATCAAGTGACCCATATCAATCATGAGGTAAACACAATGGTTGAAAGTCTCAGCTCAAACCAGGATTTTTATTATCAAAACTGTAACTGCTGAAGAGCTCCGTCTCTGGAGTGTACAGTGGTCCTGTCATGACTCTGAGGTACTTCTCACTAACCTAAGACTGCTAAGGTACTCCTCCTGTCGAGTACCGCGTGTCAGCCACCCAAACACCGTAGTGCTTCCCGCCGGGGTATGTCGCCCAAACACAGTAGTGCACACCCCCTAGTAGCCTACTGAGGAACTCTCCGGACGAGTACCGCGGGTCTGCACTGTCACACAGGTAGTGCTCCGTCTGCCATGGGTCTGCACCTCACAAAGTATTGCTCCATCCACTGGGCTAGTCGACTCACTCCAAGTTGAGTCGGTCAAGCAGTCGTTAGGTCTCAGCCGGCTACACGGTCTCCGTACTCCACATGCTCATCTCTAGGAGGGTCTGCTCCACGAACTATGGGTCGATACTCCAAGTATCTCAAAGTCCTGTGAAGAAGTATATCAAAGGACCACCTCATCATAGGGGTCTCAACGCAACATACGACGCGTCAATCGGACGCCCGGTCTGCGAGTTATTAGCCTTTTCGTCCCAGGGCCCCGGTTGGTTTCATGGGAGAACCAACCAGGCCATATCTCAACTGTACCCCAAACTCTCATAGGGTATACTCATAGGGACAGTTTCTCAACGTGATCACCAACGCCTCTGACGGTTCGTCAAACGGACGTCCGGTCTGAAAGATAACAACTTTTCTGTTCCAGGGGCCCGGTTGGATTTCGGGTACAATCCAACTCGGCTACTATCCATCAACAACCAAAAATCAGGTGAAGTATTCCAAAAGATCCGTCTCAACATGAGGAAATCATCAAGACAGACGGCGCGTCAATCGGACGCACAGTCTGGGAGTTATTGGCTTTTTTGTTCCAGGGGCCCGGTTGGTTTCGTGAGCGAACCAACCCGACCACACTCCAACAGCATCCAAAGCTCGAGCGGAGTAAGCCAAAAGATCCGTCTCACTTAGAGGAATCCATCAAATTCAACGGAACGTCAATCGGACATCCAGAGCTCATGATATAAGAGTTTCCGTCCCGAGGGCTCTGTTGGTTTTGTATCCGAACAAACTCGGTCGAACCCAAAGTGTTCCGAAACATTGAGTGTGATATACCGAAACATTGAGTGTGATGTACTGAAACGACCGTCTCGATCCAAGGATCGCATAGCCGCTGACGGTGCGTCAATTAGAGGTCTGTTGCCCATGATATGGGCAAATGACTCAAGAGGGTCCGAAAACGGGGGTTTCGGGCCCGGACCGCCCCGGCCCGAGGCCCCCTCGGTCGGCCAAAACCGGGTCGACCCGACCCGGGTCCGAACCGGCTGGGCCCGGCCCGGCCCGGCTGTTCTGGCTCGACCGGCTGGTCGCGGCTCGGCCAGCGAGGCCGAGCTGATGTCCCGGAGCGGGGGGGGGGGGTGTGTGGCCCACCCTCACCGTTGATTGAGGCTGGTGATGGATCCGCCGCCGCCCCTGGTCGCTGGCAGCACTGCGCTGGTGACCCGCGCATCCGGGTGTTTCTGCGGGCCACCGGAGTTTCTCCGGTGGTCCGTTTTCAAAACCGTCTAAGCTGGTGATCATGCCGGGTCTTAAACTTTACTGCGCAAGCTTCAAAAATACATTGTGGCCCCGTTTGTCGTCGCCCGTCAATCCACACATCAATTAACAAAACATAAGGTTTTGTGGTTTTTCCCGGCGCGACGCGAAGGCACCACGCCCCTTCACCGCGGCCCGACTCCGGCCGCAGTTCTTTTGCGGTTCTTCGGCACGGCGCGACGGCACTACGGAATTGGTTCAAAAAAATTGAATGCGCGGCGTGACGACGTCGCGCATTTCTTGCCGCTCAATCCCACGTGGTGTGACGACACCATGTCACTTTCATTCGATCCGCAATAACAAGAAAAAAAATAGGGAGGGGGCGGCCGTGTTTCTGCGGTCCGGCATCCTCCTGTTAACTGATATCCTGCGGTCCAAATAAACGCGGATAAAAGACGGAAGAGAATCATGTAAGGAAAAATCACGTAAACCCCCAACCTCATGCGAGCTTGAACAGAGGTTCGTAGAACGGGGATTCATCGTGGAAAGAGACGTCGCGGAAGAAGACGTCACGGAAGAAGACATCGCGGAATAAGATGTCGCGGAAGAACCGTCGTGGTAAAAGTCGTCGCGTAGTCGGTCTCCGAGGACTCGGTGTTCTTCGACGGAGTTCGATGCGTTCTTCGCGTTCTTCGTGTTCTTCGACAAAGAAGATGAATAAATCTAGCTTTCCTAAGCTTTTCTCCCCAAACCCTTCAAGCAACAAAGGTTCCAACCCCAAAATAAAATAATCTTACCTCTTATTTTATTAACATAACAAATATTTGAATTTCAAGAGTTTAAAATTCAAATAACCACACTTAACTCACTTAATTAATACCATAAGTTATTAAACATAATTTGTCAAATATTAAATGTGAGTTGAGGGGGGGTTAAATAATGTGAAGAGTTATGGAAGGTTAGGGAAGGTGAAGAGGTAGGGTTCTTGTGGGCCCCACTACCTTCATAACCTCCCTTTGGAAGTTTGGTAGTAACCCAACTTCCACCCAAATCCTAAATCACTTAGTTAAAATAAAAATTGTTGTTTAATTTTTATTTTATCCTCCACAAATTCTAACAACTTACCGCGTGTAAACGCAACTTCGGAAGTGACGTTCCTAAGAAATTATCGGCGCTACGGTTCCATCGGTGCCCTTGGAATTCGATTCCGAGCACCGGTTCAAAAGATAAGAATTCCTGCTCATTCGTTCACTGAACGTACTAGAGCCAATCTTAGGAAAATGATTCTGGGCACACCGGGCCTCAGGATCAGGTGCCGTCAGAAACTGCATTCTTTTAAAATTCGAAAGAAAATTAAGAAAAAGTTTTCCTTGAAATTTCCGTGTCTTTACATTACTCCCACCTCAGGGCTTCACGTCCCCGTAAATCTTCAACACAAACTAGGGACACAAAAGTGGTATTGAGCACGCACATGAGCCTTCCGCTCCCATGTGCCTACCTGGAGATTCCGTACTGCCAAAGAAAGTGCACCCGAGTAATCGACCATCCTCATAGTATCAACTCCTGTCGATTCTCGATCCCCACTAGAACCTCCGTGAAAGTCACCCCATCGCCATCGTCCAACTCCTCATGGTCGATGATATGTGAAGGGTTGAGCACGTATCTCCTCAGTTGAGATACGTGGAAGTCGTCGTGCACCTGGTGCAACTGAGGTGGATGGGTCAAGCAGTAAACCATCCTGCCTACCCAGCTGAGGACCTAGGAATGGTCAACTGAACCTCGGAGATAACTTGCCGCCTTGGCCACATCTCCGTAAACCTCGTCGAAGTGATACCCTTATGAGGACGTGATCATCATCCTGAACTCTAGAAGTCTCCAATTCCTGTTAGAACTGAAACTCAAACGACTGCTGCCACGAGGGTATGGTTGACCGACTCAAGAGTGATCGGTCGCACCCTCCTGTGAAAGAGTTTATCCTGTGCTTCCTGGGGTTTTCTTTTTGCTGACCAAGGAAAACTCATCTTGACGTTTTCCTAAAACCGTCAATTTGAGTATGAACAGTTATGGCCCATTACATACTCAATCTAACGTCGTAAGGCCTCGACGCTACCACCAAGCGATTCCAACCGAAACTCTCGCCTCGAGGGTCTGACCACACTATCGGCGTAAGGGTGATTATCGAGTCTCCTCCCAAGGTATCTCTAGACATGAGGGTCAAGTCCACAGCTTCCGGAAACTCTAGGTCTGGAACAAGATTTTCGAAAGCAAGGAATGGTTCATATCGACGTCTCTTACTACAGCAGCTAGTAGTGGACACAGAATGTCCCTTGATTCATTTTTAGAGCCATTGGGTCACACTCCTTGACAGCATGCAGCCGCACTCTTCCTCCTCCCTCCAGCTCCCTGAGCCTGGTGGGGATAACAAAGGAGGGTGGTTGTAGCATGTTAATATGTACACCACCTCATTCTGCTCTCCTAGATCTGCATCCACGTCTGCCGCTTCGTAGACTCATCTCTCTTTAAATCATCCTCTTCTTGAAACATTTAACACGCCTGAGTCTCTAAGACTAGCACCGGTTTCCTGTTTCTTACTGCATTGTGCAGTCTTCATCCGCTCCTGGAAGATCTGCACCTTCTTTTCCTACGATCTGGAAGAGCTTCTAAAATTTCTCCTTTGCCGAAAAGAGAAACTCGGTCTCATCCCCTAGATGAACCACACCCATTGCCTAATACAGTCAATCCTGACATGAAGGATGCATTCATTCCATGAATGACGTCGTAAGGCCTCGACGTAACTACCAAGAGATCCAACTGCCACTCTCGCCTCCAAAGGTCGAGTCACACTGTCGGCATCAGTGTGAGGTTACTAGGTCTCCTCCAGTAGAAATCTTGAAAGTGAGGGTCAAGTCAACAGTCTTAACCAGGACCACTCAGTATCAACCAAACAAAAAGGGCAGGAAAGCAAACATCACAAAGATAAGTGTTTTTTTATTATTGCATCTCATAGTACAAAGACACGAATACAACAGCAACATGGAACTTGAAGTACATGGGACGTATCCATTAGTTCCTCTCCTGTCCACCTGCTCCCAGAGCTCTACTGCCTTGTCCACTGCTCGACTGTTGCTCAAGCACCAGCTGCTGCTTCTGTCTCGGTGGATCCTCCAACACCCGCTGATCAACCGTGCGGGGGGTCGTACAGTCACATGCCAGATGACCCTTCCTGCCGCAGGAGAAACACTGTCCGTTTCTGGAACACCTGGATCTGACCCCACCCTGGGTGCCCCGCACCAACGATCCTAAAACACGCGATTGCCCAACTGCTGGTCTGGTCCTCCTGAACCTCTGCATCATCTGTCTACTGCCCACAGATGACTCGGCTACTGATCGAAAACCCTGCGGCAAAGGCAGAATCTCTT
Organism: Viscum album; assembly: GCA_963277665.1. Taxonomy (NCBI): domain Eukaryota; kingdom Viridiplantae; phylum Streptophyta; class Magnoliopsida; order Santalales; family Viscaceae; genus Viscum; species Viscum album. The sequence continues at coordinate 42,677,455 of OY728123.1, forward strand.
GTACACGCTCAGGGTGTAGAGCTACTGGCACAAACTCCACCCTGAAGAAGGTCTCGAAGTCTTCCCATGCGAAGGTCATCCCGTTGCAAAACTGGAACAGGTGGCTCCACCACCTGCCTGCTGCTGCCTGAAGAAGGCTGGCAGCAAAGATCACCCTGATGTCTGTAGGCGTCCCCACTAGCCTGAAGACTCGCACCACAGCCTCCAGCCAAACCTCAGCCACTTTCGGGTCCGTCTCTCCCCGGAACATGGGTGGCCTCTGGCGCTGGAACTCGTGCAGCGCACTAAAGTGGCATGCATCTCCTACTGATGGGGCTGGTGGCATCGGTGGCCCAATGTATGGTAGTACCGCTGGTGCCTCTGCTGGTGCCTAGACTTCAAGAGGGCCCTGTACCGAAGCCTCGTTGCTCGACAGGCTGTCAGAACGCACATCCCTCTGGGCTCTAGCTGGTCATCTGAGAAAAGGCATCCTGAAAGAAACAACGTGACACGGTCAAACATTTATACCTGGTGAGATGACCTGGTTTGATCTGACATTTAAAAACTTCTGGAAACACACACACAATTAGTGTTTTCGTGCACAAAGTCGGAAATCAGTTGTCAGGGTCCTGGTGTACGGATACGTCAGCCGCCCGCACCAACACTGGACTCCCTGAACTGAAAACCACACTCGGTACTCTTAACACTATTTCTTCAGATAATGAAAAAAAAATCAGAGTTATAAGTTCTGCGGTAGAACCAACTCCTCTGATACCAATTTTCCATGACCTGTCCTCGGGGCCCATGCTGTGACTACCCCAAGCCCGCCTTCCATTGGCCAGGGGCTAGAGACTAGCACCAAAGGTGTAAATCCCGATAACTGGGAAGTCATTGCCTTTATAAAAGTAAACAAAACACCAGAGAGTACAAGCAGAAGTAAAACACTATGTACAAAAAAAGTTCTGAAAAGTAAATGGGCCATAATACAAACCCAACTGAAAGTACAACTACAACTGAACCAAAGTACAACACAAATAGAAAAATAGCTGGAAGAAAGGAAGCAGCTTCTGGGTCATCCGCCTTGGATCCTACCTAAAGGGAAGGTACAGATGGCGCAACTCCTAGATCATCCACCACAGATCATACCTGAAGGGTAGGTACAAATAGCTTCCACAACTCTCTCACCCGTCAACCTCCTCCGGGTGTCGTCTCTCCGTGAAGTCCACCTCCAGGTACTGACTCGTCGTGTAGTCCACCTCCGGGTACCATCGAGTCCTCGAACACTCGGCCTCCATTAGCACTTCCCATCATCTGCAACCAACACAATGAGGTGCGGTCATAGCCCGTGCAGGGGTGAGTATAACAATACTCAGTAGGGACCCCGAGACCCTCAAGGTCTAACTAAAACCAACAAGGTTAACCAAAAAGAAGATCTCAACGGATAACCTCTACTTAGGTATATGCTCATGCATATACCTATGTTATCAAGTAACCCATATCAATCATGAGTAAAACACCATGATCATGAAATCAACGGATAACCAGTACTCAGGTATATGTCCATACATATTCCTAAGTCATCAAGTGACCCATCTCAATCATGAGGTAAACACAAAGGTCGAAAGTCTCATCTCAAACCAGGATTTTTATTATCGAAACCGTAATTGCTGAAGAGATCCATCTCTGGAGTGTACAATGGTCATGTCACGACTCCGAGGTACTTCTCACTAACCTAAGACTGCTAAGGTACTCCTCCTGTCGAATACCGCGGGTCATCCACCCAAACACAGTAGTGCTTCCCGCCGGGGTATGTCACCCAAACACATTAGTGCAAACCCCCTAGTATCCTGCTAAGGTACTCTTCGGACGAGTACTGTGGGTATGCACTGTCACACAGGTAGTGCTCCGTCCGCCATGGGTCTGCACCTCACAAAGTAGTGCTCCGTCCACTGGGCTAGTCGACTGACTCCAAGTCGAGTCGGTCAAGCAGTCGTCAGGTCTCAGCCGGCTACATGGTCTTCGTACTCTGCACGCTCATCTCTGGCAGGGTCCGCTCCACGATCTACTGTTCGATACTCCAAGTATCTCAAAGTCCCACAAATAAGTATCTTAAAGGACCGCCTCGTCATAGGGGTCTCAATGCAATATATGGCGCGTCAATCGGACGCCCGGTCTGTGAGTTATTATACTTTTCATCCCAGGGGCCCGGTTGGTTTCGTGGGCGAACCAACCCGGCCGTATCTCAACTGTACCCCGAACTCTCATAGGGTATACTCATAGGGACCGTTTCTCAACGTGATCACCAATGCCGCTAACGGTTCGTCAAACAGACGTCCGGTCTGAAAGATAACAGCTTTTCCGTTCCAAGGGATCGCTTGGATTTCGGGTACAATCCAACTCGGACAGTATCCAATAGCAACCAAAACTCAGGGCGAAGTATGCCAAAAGTTCCGTCTCAACATGATGAAATCAATGAGATAGATGGCGCGTCAATCGGATGCCCGGTCTGCGTGTTATTGGCTTTTTCGTTCCAGGGACCCAGTTGGTTTCGTGAGCGAACCAACCCGACCACACTCTGACGACATCCAAACCTCGAGAGAAGTAAGCCAAGAGATCCTTCTCACTTATAGGAATCCATCAAAGTCGACGAAACGTCAATCAGACGTCCGGAGCTCAAGATATATGTGTTTCCGCTCCGAGGGCCCGGTTGGTTTTGTATCCTAACCAACCCGACCGAACCCAAAGTGTTCCGAAACTTTAGTTCGATATACCGAAACGATCGTCTCGATCCAAGGATCTCATCGCCGCTGACGGTGCATCAATCGGAGGTCCGTAGCCCATGATATGGGCAATAGACCGAAGAGGGTCTGAAAATGGGGGTTTCGGGCCCAGACCGCCCCAGCCCGAGGCCCCCTGGGTCGGCCCGAACAGGGTCGACCCGACCCGGCCGATCCCGCTCGACCGGACGGTCGCGGCATGGCCAGCGTGGCCGAGCCAAAGTCACAGAGTGGGGGGGCGGTGGTTCACGGCCCGCCCTCGCCGTTGATTGAGGCCGGCATCGGATCTGCCGCCGCCAATCTTCTCGCGGTGCGCTCGGGCGCCGCCGCCTCCTGGAGGCCGGACGGCTCCGGCTGCCGCCCCCGGTTGCCGGTGGCGCCGCGCCGCCGACCCGCACCTCCGGGTTTTTCCGCGGGCCACCGGAGTTTCTCTGGTGGTCCGTTTTCAAAACCGTCTGAGCCGGTGATCATGTCGGTTCTCGAAATTTACTGTGAAAGCGTCAAAAATACTTTGCGGCCCCGTTTGTTGTCGCCCGTCAATCTGCACGTCAATTTACAAAACATACTGTCTTTGTAGTTTTTCCTGGCGCGACGCGATGGCGTCGCGCCCCTTCACCGCTGCCCGAATCCGGCCGCAGTTCTTTTGCGGTTCTTCAGCACGGCGCGACGGCGCAGCGGAATTGGTTCAAAAAAAATTGAATGCGCGATGTGATGAGGTCTCTCATTTCTTGCCGCTCAATACCATTCGGTGAGACGACACCATGTCACTTTCATTCGATCCTCAATAACAAGAAAAACAATAGGGAGGGGGGCAGTCGTGTTTGTGCGGTCCGGTCTCCTCCCGTTAACGGATATCATGTGGTCCAAATAAACGCAGATAAAAGATGGAAGAGAATCACTTAAGGAAAAATCACGTAAACCCCCTACCTCGTGACAGCTTGAACAGAGGTTCGTCGAACGAGGATTCATCATGGAAAGAGACGTAGCAGAAGAAGACTTCGTGGATGAAGACGTCGCGGAAGAAGATGTCGCGGAAGAACTGTCGCGGTAAAAGGCGTCACGTAGTCGGTCTCCGAGGACTCGGCGTTCTTCGACGGAGTTCAATGCGTTCTTCGCGTTCTTCGTGTTCTTCGACGAAGTAGATGAAGAACTCTATATTTCCATAGCTTTTCTCCCCAAACCCTTCAAGAAACAAAGGTTCCAACCCCAAAATAAAATAATCATACCTCTTATTTTATTAACATAACAAATATTGAATTTCAAGAGTTTAAAATTCAAATAACCACACTTAACTCACTTAATTAATAACATATGTTATTAAACTTAAGCTGTAAAATATTAAATGTGAGTTGAGGGGGGTTAAAGAATGTGAAGAGTTATGGAATGTTAGGGAAGGTGAAGGGGTAGGGTTCATGTGGGCCCCACCACCTTCATAAACACCCTTGGGAAGTTGGGTAGTAACCCAACTTCCACCCAAAGCCTAAACCACTTAGTTAAAATAAAAATTGTAGTTTAATTTTTATTTCAACCTCCAAAAATTCTAACAAATTACCGCGTGTAAACGCAACTTCAGAAGTGGTATTACGAAGCAATTACCACCGCTATGGTTCCATCGGTGCCCTCAGAATTCGATTCCGAGCACCGGTTTAATAGATAGGAATTCCCGCTCGTTCGTTCACTGAACGTACCTGAGCAAAACATCCGAAAATGATTCCGGGCACACCGAGCCTCGGAATCAGGCGCCGTCAGAAAATGCGTTCATGTAAAAACTCAAAGAAAAATAAAAAAAAAATTCCTTGAAATTTCTGGTTCTTTACAGAATTAACCGTCAACGTTCAATTTAAAACCAGAATCATGGGTGTTCCTTCATAGCCAGTTACCTTTAGATGCTGGTTTGTGAACCAAAATATCATTTCCTCTACCTTTCATAAGCATCTATAGTAATGGTGAATGTGCATTTTTCATTATATTCAGAATCAATTGTGATTAGGTTTTTTCATATTTACAATAAATTAAATCCTCATCCAATGTAATATGGAACCTGACCACTAACATATTCACAACATTGAGAAAATTTGGGCTATTATTACCCTTCCAATATTCACTAAAAAATTATTCATATATACTTATAAGCCTTATCTTTAATAGAGTTAAATATTATGAAGGCTTTAGAGAAACCCTAATGAGGATACCCAAATAATATATAATGTAACTATAAAATCATGTTTAGTATATTTACTTATCCCCCTTCTTAAACAAAGTTTATATAATTTTTATATGTTATTATCTTTATCCTTAATAAAATTACAATTTTTATATTAGTGAAATTAAATAACAAATCATAATATTAATTAGAATGGGATACACAATCATTGTTCATGTGTACTTCAGACAAGTGCTTGACTAGCCGATGTCATTTGTTCAAACATTACAAACTATAATGGGTGGAAATAATGCTAGAGTTATATTATATATATGATTTATATGATTTATCTGATATTTTAATTATTATGGAATTTATATATAATTAATACCTTAAGTCTTTATGTAACATTCCACTTATTCTAATTGGTATGATAATATGGAGAATAATTAATTTTCTTTATGAAACATCCCCAAGATGACAATGGTTGGAAATAAATTCCAGATAGCTTAAACACATGTGGGGGATGATTTTAAATTTACTAATAAACAAACTGAATAAGAAATCCAAAACCAATCAAATCACTATAAGATTCATTATTATATTGAAAAAAACTCAAAATTTTATTTACCAAAATCAATAAAAAACCATATACAATAACGGAAGACTACACTATCAAACTAAAAATTAGAAGAATAAAAGAATATGAAAACACAAATACAACAAACTATATCTCCATGATCCCTGAATTATTTATTCTCTATCTTCAAAAGACATCCAATGAATCAAAATGTACTTCTCGTAATGTATGGTACTATAACAATACCCATGAATCTATAAACACCTTCTAAAAAACAACCTATGTGATAAATCATGGATGAGTGATAAAATATAGTATATTTTCCTAAATGACTTCCCTACTCATTCCACTAGGAGAGAACATGTTGGATTAATATATATAAAAATTATTATATAAATTTTCTTTTGAAAACATTTTATATCAAAATTTAACTATCATCCAATTTAACAATTTTCTCAAAAAAAACATCAAGTTCAAAATAAGGAAGACAAAAAAATTTCAAAAATCATTTCAAAAGCTCTTGTTTTAAATAAATATTATACATCACTTATACACACATAAAACAATGCATGGAAGACCAAGACATCCCTATAAACAAAATTTTTTAGTCATCCATTAACTAAGATATTACATAATGAACCATCTTTGGGGGGATAGCTGTGACCCTTATCCATCCCACAAATGATGGGGGAGACTCCTTACACTTATCCATCACATATGAAAATGAACACAAACAACCATTATTCCAAAAAATGTTCCAAGTAACCCATTGCATCCATTCAAATTAAAATATTTCATTTATTTAAAACCATCAAACAAACCAATTCAAATCAAACATCCCCATTTCATTTCAAAAAAATAATCCATTTTATTAAATTTTTTTCTTTGTCCATTTTCCTATATTTAAGAAAATCTAAATTTTAACATCTACATTTAAAAATATAGAACCAATTCAAATTCTATAGAAACAGCAAATTTACATTTATCCATAGACCTTCACTCAAGAGGTTTTTAAAAATTCTTTACATTACAAAATCACAATCAATTTCACACAAATAATAAATTCTAAATAAATCCTTCATATTATTAATTGAAGATGTGGGTTTCTTTCCACATACCTTACGAAATTTGGTATAATGATAAACATCCTATTAAATATCCCTGAAACCAACATAGATATCGTCATGTATAATAAAAAAACAAAAGAAATAATATATGGCCACAAAAAACCTTTTATCTACCCACAACGGGTGCATATTTATGAATATGTGTAAGGGAGAGAGAGGTAAAAGTACATCAAAAAAACTACCAAGAATAACCATGAATGGTCAATTACAATGAAAATCCATTTTAAACGCATCACATAATGACTCTAGATCACTTTTAATTTGAATGGGAGAGGTTCTAAAACCATTAAGAGAGAAAAATATTTTGTTGCAGCAATTTTGGGGTTAAAAAATCATTGATATGTGAAATAACATTAGATCCAAAATTTAAGGATCTATATTTTTACCAGATCATGGTTTAGATGAATGGATTGGAAAACTGTGTGCTCAAAAGGTTCCTTCTTCTTCGTTAATTGAGTCCTTACATGGATGGATTTCATAGCTTCCATACAATGTGGTAACGACACCAAATTTAATTATCTAACAAATTATCAACAAAACATAACTTCTTCAACGATTTTACCGAGTTTGGGAAAATAAAGAACCATTCGTGTACCTTCTATTTATCCCTTTTCAATTATTCAGGGTCTCGTATAGGTGTTTCATGGTTTTCCCATAACATTCACCAACCTTTCACCTATAGAAAATCCCCCAAACACTCAAAATGATATCCAAACTCTACCATAATACACTCATAAACGTTATATACATAAAAAACATAAATATATGTTTTTATAAATGTAACATGGTTGTGCTACATTCTCCCCACCATTGAATCATTAATCCCCGAAAAAATAGAAAACCATCGTTGCTCAGACTGAGTTCCAGGGATTGATCATTCATTTCCTATCACATTCTGAATTATCTTCATAAATCTGACCTTGTTTCCAAATAAGCCACCCTAGACTAATTAATTTTCCATTTATGTCATTATAATGACAATCAACAATCGAAACTTTGATATGTACCAAAAAAGAATACACCTCTATTTCCTCATGATTCTTCCAAATAAAATAGTTAGGATCTTGAAGATACATTCTCAATTTAGATATGTGAAACACATTGTTCATCCCACTGATCCATGGTGAAAATACATACAAATATGCTACCTTACGTACCCATTCCAATGTTACAAAATGAAATATTTATTAGGTAGATAAAATTCCATTCTTTCAAAAAAATTTATTTCCAATCCATGTATAAAACATAAAAAACGCATGATCACTCATGGAAATTAAAAAGTTCTATAAAAAATAATCTGTATAAGATTTCTAACAACTCTAAGAAATCTCAATCTATTTCATGATCATTTTAATATTATCAACCATTTCATGAAAAATTCTCAGACTAGCTAGTGATGTATAAATAGTTTTCACAGAATAATGTGGATAAAAAAAATGACTCCCATAAAATTATTCAAATAGATCAATAATTTTTGAGACATTATAATTTTTGTTATACGAGAACTCAACTAATGGTTTGTTCTCTTCACAAGAGATACTAAAATCTAATACAGAAGCTCAAAAAATTTTCTCCAACATTTGTATCATCCTTCAGAATTGTCCTTCTATTTGTGGAAGATTTTCCATACTCACTATCAACTCAGTCACATGGAATTTCTGCAATGTTCACTAGAAATGAGATTAAAATCACTTATCTATGTGTAATATGATCGGAACATAAACATCATTACTCTTTACCACTAATCATATATAAATTTTACAAATATCCTCCACTATATGATGTTCATGAATATGAATGAAATGAAATGTCTCTATTAGTTTATCCACTATCACAAGAATGGAATTGTGTATCCAAAGTATTCTCGGAAGACCAGTTACCAAATCCATAACTATCTTATCAGATTACAAACTATAATATGTAATGAATACGACAAACCATCTATTTGTTGACATCCTACTATAACTTGTTACATGTTAAGAATCATAAAACAAACTTAGCCACTAATTGTTTCATACTACTTTATTAGTAATATGATTTAAATTCCATATAAATATTTTATATTCCAATAGGAACATCCCATAAAAAATGGCTATATCATTGAAGTTTTTTTCCGGGCAGATCGTAGGTATGACCATATCATTTTTGAACCACAAAACTGAACTCTCATTCTTCTTCATCCTTCAATATTCAACCAAACATTGAGTTTTAAATCATCGTAACACTTTAGAAATAGGATATATGTTCATATATAACCATAATTAACAAAAATTGAACCACATAAACTAAAAATAAAACCCAAACATTACTTCATTTTTCCCTTTCTATATGAATGTTGGCTAAGACTGAAATAAACTTCCAGTAATCTTAATCCCCTATTTATAACTGTGAATATGAATTTCTACATAGTGTGTCTACCACAAAATATCATTTACATGGTGCATAAGTCAAGTTGGAGTAATCTATTTTTAGATACTGCATCTATCATCATTGATATAGATTCAAATCCTTTTGTAAGAAAAGTCGTTTCATGCTGTTATGATATGTGAACACAGAATATTCCTCCCCAAAGACAAAATGAGGCAATTTCATCATAGAATAGACTATGGTATCTTACATAAAATAATGTTTGTTGTAATTATTATAATTCACTCATAACTTCATTGATCAATAAGAAACAGAATGATATAATTTCTTGAGAGAAAATCCCAACCCTCGTCCTAAAGTATCATAATTCACCACATACCCTTATATTAATTCAGGAAATATTAATATAGGTACTGATGTATGATTAATATACAGCACTTGAAAAAATTATGTATTTATTCATTCTATTGGAATGGACCAATAATTTTTTAAAATATTTCCCAGGAAATACTATTCTTGAAAAACCATAATCAAATATCTAAAAACAAAATTGGACTAATAAAAACAACATATATTGAAGATAATCTTTAGAACATTCCTAGAGATAATAGCTTATGTCTTATTATGATCCACTAGAATACATATTTTAGAAATTAAATGACTAAAAAAGTGTACCTACTGTATAAAATATTTCACATTGATAATTTGGAATAGAAATAATGGTCTCTTGAGATTCCCAACAATGTCATAACGTGTTTCTCATGCTCGTCCATTTTCCTTGAATACACTAATATGTCAACTAGAAACACCACCATTCAATAATGTAGAAATAATTTAATTAACCAATTTATCAATGCCATACAGGACACTAGCTCATTCATTTTACATAATGTAATTACAACATAAATGTAATGGATATAACGTTTTATGAATGTTTCCTTTAGAATATCCTCACTCCAAAACCGAAATTGGTGATATCATGAATGAATGTATATCTTAGAGAAACACTAATCTCCTGATAATTAATCGAACATTTCATCAATGCATGGAAGTGGATATAGATTCTTTATTATAACATGGTTCATCTTATGATAACCGACAAACATTTAAAGGGTACCATATGCCTTCTTCACAAACAAAACTAGTGCCACACATAAATACATGATAGATTGAATGAATCATTTTCTTTCAACATATTGTAACATTACTATCATCTCCCTCACCATTTTGGGGTCTATTTGAAATGGTTGAAAGGAAGTAGGTTTGGTCCAATGAAGGAGATCAATCCTAAAATCCACTTCTCTTATCAGTGTTAAACATGATATGTTTTCGGAAACACATCTGGATATTGATCCACCACTTTTAGAAAATAGTCATTATAAATATCATCCATAGATGAGAAATAAAAGGCTTTAAACTAGTATGATATCATCCCACCTACTAGTTACAACATTTCCAAATCACCAACCATTAAATTCCGGTATCCTTGAAAGAGATTCTCGATGACATCTTCAGTCGCGAAATGAACAATTCTTATTTAACAATCGATGCGAGACATGAATGTTTTCAACCAATCCATACAATTGGTTATACCAATAAACCCAATATAAAACATAGGGAAATCACATTTCATATTGAATACTTAAATAGTAGTAGGACATTCTCTACACACATAATCATGAAATTTTATATGACCAAGAGGTTTTTGATATTTTATAATTGGAGGAATAATTTCAATATTTAAACATATCGCATACAAAAAAAGTGTTAATAAAAAAATTATATTCATCCAATTCATTCATATCAATATTAATGGTATAATTCAAAACAATCATACCTCTTACTATTTATAGTCCATCCTAATCATCCATAATCATCTTCTCAACACTATAATATCTCAAAATCACTACACATTGTTCCTTGTTTCACTTTTTTTGTTGGCCTACCTGAGGAGTAATTGTATTCCAAGAATCATTAAAGATATCATTTTATTACAGAAATTATTGAATATGGTTCCCTCTACCCAAATAAGTTTACGATTCATGTGATGCCTTATAAATGTTTTGATTACCTGTATTTGGAGTATTATCACTATATCGATATTGATGTCCCATTTGGTTTCAATTGTGGAAGACCCTCAGTAGTCTCTTACACCATCACAACATGAGGTAGAAAGAACATCATTAAAATAATAAGTCTCAAATCTATGGTTTTATAGGAAGATTAACTAATCCATCCATTTTATTTAGATTAATTCTCTCTCCTTGGAAATAGGTGACCCTCTTCTGCTTGCACCGAGAAATAGAGTTTCTTCCATTTCCTATGTGAATCAAAATACATATTCCTCCAAAATCTCCTGAGTAAACCCATTAAACAACATATTATATATTTATTATCTCTATATAATCCATAACACAATACATAACAATCATCGGAAGAATATCATTTCTCTACCCCAATTCAAAAATGGGTTACTTCATGTTTGAAGTACAATCAACTTTGGGAAAAAAGGGCACTAAATTCCTAAATAGAGATGCATAATCCGTGATACAAATATATTCCTACAATAAGATGAATAAATACATTATTAATTTTTCTTAATCATGGACTATAGAATTTTTTTGTTCAAAAATTATATAAAATCATCCCAACCAATGACATGATCGACTTTAACCAATACACCTAGATCCCACCACTGGTGTGTAATATCCTAAAGAATATATCATTTCATTATGACTATTAGAAAATATTTTGTGTTGATGAAATTCATGATATTATTCATCACATTTAGCCACACCTCAATCTTATATGGTTCAGAATCACCATAAATGTTGGTTGGATTGTGTATTTTTGGAACTGTACAAAATCATAATCTTTTCAAGAATCATCCACCAATTCTAATTTCCCACCTCTAGAAACCCATTGGATATACACTAAACAAACTATTATTTCACCTATAGAACTGGTGATACAACATTTTCATTTGATTCCCCTATATGGATTCTACATCACTTATCAGGTACCATTTTCTACTCACATAATATTTGACAAACGTCTTGTTTTTTGTTAAATAATTTCATGGAAATTTAGAATTCTATCACATAAACTATAACAAACATTTGTATCAAAAATTAAATTTATCTTGTTAATCCATATATTAAAAAATATATACTTTTATATGATAGTAAATCCATTTTCAAAATACCACAATGATGATCTAATTCCAAAATCATTCATTTGAAATCAATGTCAACATTTTTAAAAAATAAACACATTTCACTAAATCATTAATAATTAATAAAATACTAAATATTTAATCTTTAAGGCAATTTATCTCTATAATGTATTTTATACACATCTCATTGGATAAACCCATGACAAAGAGATTCAAAATAATATAAATGCATCCAAAACACTTATGCACCCAAATCCATAGTATCATTATTTTTAACAAAAATGAGATAACTACAACATTTTTATGATTATCATTTCATGTCATAAAAATCCTACTCTTTTCTATGAACCCAAATATTGTAAAATACCTTGATGAATTCATCTCCATGACTGAACAACAATTCTAAAGTCAATGTATATCCAACAATTATACTTCTTATTCCAAAACAGATGTACCATGATAATACCACAGGTCTCAAATATATTTTTTTATCTAAATAATTCGATAACACTTGTAACAACTCTCTTATTCTCATTGTCTTTAGTAGGTGGAGGAACAATACATTTCCATAAGATACATCTCCAAGATGCAAATGGCTGGAAATAAATGAAACTGGTTAAATCCCTATTTACCCACATTAGATCTCTTCCCCAATCATTATAAAATCCATATGCATTCTTGTTTGTAATCCACAAAAGCTAATATACCCACATTTGAGTAGATCTATAAATTTTACAAAGAGGGATAATTACATCTAAAAAAACTACCAAAAACAACCTCAAATGACCACATTTCGTGAGAGTAATGCTTCAACTCACTAAAGAACCGCTCTAGAGCACTTCTAATTATATGGGGAGATGTTCTCTGACATTTGAGAGTGAAAATTCCCAAGGTAGGTGATTTTGGGGTATTAATAATTTATGAGTAAAAAAAATTTAGATAAAAAATTTAAGGATACAACTTTTGATCCAGAAACGATTTATTCACATAGTTTGACAAATAGTGTTCTAACTATGCTCTTACTGCTGCCTTAATGGAGACCTTAGACGGTTGACTCACATGGCTAAAAAACTGGGCGCCAACCATGCCCAATCTAACTACCCAATAGATTCTAAAAAAATCATGTTCCCTCCTAGGCTTTAACATGATTTGGGAAAATTATTTCTCCCTCATGCACTTTCCCTTTAGCCCACGCTACATTGTGAATGTTTTCTTGTAGCTGTTTCATGATTTTCGCAAACTTTGAACCAGTATAAAATCTACAACACACTTCAAATTTTATTCACACTATCCCAAACATCACCCATAAAAATTAAATTTTTAAAAATAAAATTTAATTTTTTCATACTTGAAACTAGAATGTCTACAATTTCTATATTTTGAAAATAAAATAATGTATTTCTTTTGTATGATAGAATGTCACTTAACGAAGAAATTTCACTCATTCGTGAATTCCATGGAATCCATTATGGAAGGAATTTATGAAATTATGTGATATAAAATTCCACGTTGCATGATTGTGTTCCACGATTCCAAAGACATAAAACTATTATGACCCTTAGTCTGGTGATTTTGTATTGTATGGAATATTCATATAAATTGATTTAATATCCATGTATGTTATGTCCCAGTCTCTATAAGGTTGCTAAAAATTGATATAATACATTTACATTAAAAAACAATTATATTTAATGTTATTCAAAATAAATACTATTAATGGATAATTAATTTATTTTAATAAATAATAATTCAATAATTTTTTAGAACATGAATATTTAATGAACCATTAAGAAAATTATTAAGTTATAAAACATAAACTTTTTCAAAGAATTATTTTTACAATTAATTGAATTTACCTAAAATAACCATCTTTTCACTTATAGAATCTGAATCAAATGTTATGTAATAATTAAATCAAATATATCATCAATAATTCATGTACATTAATAATATAAATGATATTATGACATTTTAATTATTAAAATATTACATTTCAATAATTTTTTTCATATATGTTTTATTTTCATTTAAATGTATAATATATATATGTTTGGATTTTAATTTCTAAAAATGACATTCTTTTAAAAAAATTATTTTTCTTTGATAGCTATGGTTAATTTTCAGGATATTTATGATTTCATATATTTTTAGGTAAATAATAATAAATAAAATTTACATTAATACCATGGTTTTTATCACATTAACATAAACCATGTATGAATTAATAATGGGTTGAGAATTATCCATGAAATAAATGAATACTGAGTAATAATTTTCATTTTAAAATACTATATTGAATTTAGAAAATGCATGCATAACATTATGAATGTTCAATAAAATTTATTTTAATGAAAGATAATTTTATTCAGTTCCACTTAATAAAGAATCCAAATGGATGAATTGGGGTTTCACATAGATTTAAATCAACGCAAATCATAAGAGTATAACAACAAAAAAAGTTATGTTATGGATTTAAATTTAATTTATAATGTTACGGTAAATATGATATTAATGATTTAAAATTATCACTATCTAAAAATGGGGTTTACATGAAATGGTGGATTATGATACAAACTATTTTAATAAATCATATAAATTTTTTATAATAAAAATGGATTCAATATTTTATATAGGAATTTCAAATTTAGTTAATATTGTTTGCCTTTATTTTAATAAAAAAAATGAGCTACGGATGTAAAATGTATAATAACAAAAATAAATTTAAATTAAGATAAAATTAATTTAATAAATTTTAAATAATTAAAAACAATATTAAAAACATGTCCAGAAATGAATGATTTTGTAGTCTCTTAAATAAAACTATCTACGATGTAGGGTTTTATACATTTAATTCAAAATGCCTTATGAAACATGTTCACTATGTATATTAGAAAGTGATAATTACAAAAACATTGTTACCACCACATTAATAAGTGTTCAAAAACCATCCCTTCAATGTCAATCTAAAAAATATAATTCTACACAAAAAACTACACATTATACATCCCCTATATTTTATTCTATGACCTTGAAACACAGGTCACATGAAGGATTCATGCAACCCCCATTTCAAAGAATTACATCAAGAGAACGTTCAAAATTTCAATGTATGTAACGATCAATATCATATATTTTTCTTTATCATTCATTAAGTATTATACCTATCATACATACTCCCGCATTAATACATCAGAATAATTTATTTTATATATTATTATATTTTTATTGAATAAAAATTGCATACATTTAAATCTTTTTCATTACAAAAAATAATAGATCATCATGTGTAAGTATATACTACTTCTTTCATGGGTTATTTATTTTATCATTAATCTTTTTATTAAATGGATAAAATTTTTATTTTATTAATTAATATATATTCGTTAATTTATTAATTTTTTTACAAATAAAAATCTTATTATCATTGTATAATTATATGGAATATAAAAACATCATATATGTGTATGTGTAAACTACCACCTATATGAAATGATCTATTTCATTTTACATCTCTCAAGATTATATTTTAATTTATCACTTATAAAATTTGGCTAACACACTATAAGAAAAATTATTTTAATTATTATTATTTATGGAAGATATTAATGAAAAAGAATCAATTTATTAACCATATTCACAACTCAATTATATAATTATCTTATTTTAAATGGTTTAACCACCTATGTGAAAATGGTGTAAATCTATAAAATAATGGATAATGGAAAAATTAATACTAATATTATTATAAATTTATGTTAAAATAATGTTTTTAATGTACTATGTGTGTTATGATAAAAATTATATTTTATTAATATAACAGATTTCCCTTGAAAAAACTTACGGAAAGAAGCTCTTCACGTATTCCATATCCATGAAGCATAACAAACACTACCAGAGAATGTAATTAAATCATTATGAA
The DNA here is from genome assembly GCA_963277665.1 of Viscum album. Classification (NCBI taxonomy): domain Eukaryota; kingdom Viridiplantae; phylum Streptophyta; class Magnoliopsida; order Santalales; family Viscaceae; genus Viscum; species Viscum album. The sequence continues at coordinate 42,693,522 of OY728123.1, forward strand.
TAATTATGAATCCTATATTATATTAAATTATATAATATAGAAATTCGAACCCGATATCATTGAATGGGGATTGACTTCCACATTATGAATAATAAGAAAAATAATTGAAATTTCAAACATGTAAGGATGAAGAAGTCTACAACAAACATTTTAATTTCTAGTAAATAAGAATAAATACAATGTATAAATTTAAATATAGATGAATACAATTCAGAATTAAGTTTTCAAGAGACTCACATAAATTTTATATGATTATATATAATGTTTTTCTAAGGAGGAATACAAATTAGGGGAATTTTGATTTCATTTTTTGTGAGTTGATACTTCTTCTAAATAATGTATATTTTTTTAATTTTTTTACTAATTTAACACCTGTATTTAGTTTTACCAAACATATAATTAATATCTATGGATTCAAATTTAAATATCATGTACCTTATTTCATGAACTATTTTTTCACAATTTTCCAATGTTGTAATTGTTTTTTTCACAAATTTCATTTTCAAAATACTTTTATTTTGAATGATAATCCATATAAATAATTTGTATTATAATTATTAACAGAATTGAACCCATTTCATTATCATTTGGATATTATTTTATTACATTTTGATCTTTGAATTTTTACTTCTATAGGTTTTTTATTTACAAAATTTTATTTTGTTAGATAAATTGACGCGCCACATTATTCTAGTACCAAATAAACCTCATCAATTTACATGTTAAATTTATGAATATAGTTTTCCCTTGATCAATAACATAATATGGTCATATTTTTAAAATATTATTCCATTACAATATCGGTTAAAAATGTTCTTACATTTTAAAAATGTATCATTTGACAATAGAATCCATTTAAATGTTTTCTTTTGAATATATAATTTCACAGTATTGGGTATAAATATTTACAAATATTAATTTATTTATTTAAAAAATAAATTTATTTATGTGTATCATTGAAAAATATATTTCCAAAATGTAATTATTGTTTTATTTTTGAAAATGTAAATTTTTATTTAAAATAGTAATTATCAATTATAACAATTGGTATCAAAGTATGTGTTTTTATAATGAGTTGTTATATTTTTTATTCATTCAAAATGAATTCTTTATAGTATCAATATATTATGAATTATATTTCTATATATAAAATTATAAATTGGGATTAAAATGGTTATATTTAAAATATTTTATTACTCCCATCACATTCCATATTAATGAAAGAAAATTTAATGTGTATTCAAGAATTGAAGAAGGTGGATTTTTTCAATCATTTTTAATAGTGAACTATCTGATAATATTTTCTATGGTGTTTTATAACAATTTGGAAAATATATTATATTCCTTATAATAAAATTATAACTTTTATTATGATTAATTGCACCTTATATCTCTAAATGAATTATGAAATGATTTGATTTATTTTTCATGGATCCCGTATCTTCTCAATTTGTAAATTAAATAATTTTTTAAATATTATGGTCATAGTGATTTAATTTCACACATATTTAATGATTTTAGATGTGTGGGATTCTTTATTGAAATATACAATACCTCTTTATTGGCTTGAAAAGATTTTTTGGTGCCACTAGGCCATAGGGACATCACTAAGTAGCAATGGGAAGACAATAAATGTCATGGGATAAAGATCATTTGGGGAATGATTTTCCATTTTAATAAAAAAATAAAAATACAACATACTAGTGAACATTCAACGCTCAATGTGATGAATGAAAAAAATACAAGAGAAAATAAAAAAAATTTAATAAATTATATCACAGTATAATAAAAATACAAAATACATAATCAATGTGAACTAAAAAAACTACCTCATGTGACAGAAACTAGAAACTCCCAACCCTCTCAAATCCCAGACTCTATATCAACAAGCTATACATATGTTTTCATGAATAATAACTATAAAAAATTAATACATTTATTTTTCACTAGTGTCAATAGATGATATCTACAAATGGATAACACTTCCCAATATGAAGGTGGACCTAAAATCTATATGACCTCAACAAAGACATAGAAAATGATAAAAACATGTCAAAAACTAGTTAGAAGATTTTATATAAAATTATTCCAAATTGTTTAAATAATATATTTCAAAACCATGATCGTTTTAGAAGGGAAAATATTATTTAAATTATAAAACCACATAACTTTATCTAGAATAACCATAAGCACAAATCCAAACACAAAACATGAATCTCAAGGAGATAGTTCCATACTCATTTGTGGTCCCTCATTGATCCACCCATATGGAACACAATGACAAATATCTGGTTATACAATGGAACATGCCCAATACATAGTTTCATGTCCATGAATGCACTCACCTCAAATATGAATGAGAAACTAATTCCAAACTCATTCAAAATAAACCATTCCATTATTTAAATAATTACAAAAAAATAATTCAATGAGTAAAACCCAAACCATAATTTTAAATTAAATATTTTAAATTTATTAATTATGGAGGATTCCGAGAACTACATCCATTTTTTCCAAATTAATGTTCCATAAGAAAAAAGGGATTCCATTACGAATCATGAATGGAATTTTAGAATATTAATGCAAAATAATTTAAAATAAACTGATACATTAACATCTAGAAAAAATAGAGATGATATAGAATCCTCATACATATCTATAGTATTGGAAAATGATGTATCATACCAATACAGATGAAAATTCCATCATAGAACTTGTTCCATCACTATATCCAACAAGATTCATTTTAGATTAACATCACAAAACTAATATCTATCTCTAACATATTAGATATAGGGTTCCATGTTAGAGAAGAATATTGATTCTATGGGAAACATGAAATAGCATGTACATACTCATGATCTCAACCACCAAAATTCTTCAATTCACCTAAGAATCCCATCCAAATTGACATGGATAATATTCCAAGAACATGAATAAAGTGGAATTTGGGATTATAATTATTTGGAAACAAAAATGTTTCCTTTTGTATAATAATGAATAGATCTAAACTTACCCAATATCAATCACGTTGGTGTTTTTTTTTGGGTTCCAATTTGAATTTTTTTTAAAAAAAATCCTGATAAACCCTTTTTAAAATATTAGGATCTCATATATTACCCTAGGGGCTAGAATGGTATAGCTAAACATTTTTCTATCCATGTAGTGATATTTTCTCTAATTCCATAAGATTCATCGTTTCCTATATTGGGTGCATGATTTTTGCTAATGGTTCTCAACCTCATTACCACAATAAATACTTGAAAAATATTCCAAAAAATCCCATAACATCCCAAAAATTTTCTAATAATTATTAAATACGAAAAAAAATCGGCCATGTACCTTAAAAAGCTATAGAAAAAGTCTCTATACCATTGGAAATTACCACCCATGAAAGTGGAAATTTTTTTTCTCGAAGTGTTTAGGCCACTACTCTTAAATTTCATATTGATTCTCCCACATATCATCATGAATCTGAAAATAATTCCTTAAATTCCACGCTACAACAATGATTATCCAATTACATGACTTATCATTCATGTCCACAAACCATAACATCACATAAATCAATGTAGAATCCATATAATGGTAAATACGATGTAATTTAATCACATTGTAAAGATATGATTTTTATTTATTAAACTAAGATACACTAAATACATTGTTCATTGAAATAAATATTAAGGAAATGTTAAACTAATATTCAACCCCACTAACTCATTAATGTATATATAATGAGAATATATACAGAAGATAAAACACAACCTTATTACCACAAAAAGGTTTTTCGGGCCTTGTACATATTTTCAAGAACACAATATCACTCCCCTAAAATGATAATAGTTGTTAATGATCATTCTCAAATGAGTTTTGATGACTATGAGAACTCTCAATCTTATTTCAAAGAAAAATAATATTCACATCTTTACATGCAAAAGGATGGGTCTAATTAAATTAGTCTAAACTTTTGAAATCCAAGGAATTTATGAATTATAAGAACGAGCATAAAAACCTTCAAAAGAATCCATATGTATTTAGGCCTAATTACTAATTTTGAATTGTAACAAAATTAATGGAAATTCATTTCTGATGATCAACTAATATAAATTAAATAAACCCTACAAATATCATGTAATGTTTCAATTAATTATTCAGTATGTTTGTCAAATGGAAAATAATAACCCATATTCATAGTCAAATTTTTACATGGGAATTCAATAAGGATTTACAAAAATGAGACATAAATTCTGGTTATCAATCAAACACAACTGTTATTAGAAAACCATGCATCTTTAAAATTTTATTAGTGTTTATAATTTCCATGAATTTCACTGAATCAGTTTCTTTATTAGAGAATACATGAGTTTACATTGTTATTGATCCACAATAAACCATATGTAATCATGTTCCCTAACCATTCATATTTGAAATGATTTAAAATAAATGTATATATGATTCTATTTTCATAAAGTGATCAGTTATGACTATATAATCCCATACGGTCATTGATTCTCTTACTAAAACTACTAAAATGTGATTCATATCAATACATATTGTACTAATGATAATTTCATTAAAACCCCCAAAAAATATTATTTAATAGTCAATAAATATTTTATATTCCCAAATTACGAGACTATATAAAATATAGGTGGGATCACAGAAATTTCTAGGTTAATTAAATGATGCATCCATCCAATCTCAATTCTATAACACAAAATTCTCATTAACATTCAATTCCACTATGGTCTCCCCACCACTAATTATTGATTTCATAATAAGACAAAAAGTATCATATTTATAATAAACATATAATATCATAAAAAAATCAAGAACAAAAAAAAACAATGAAAACATCAATATCAATAATCTCTTCAGGATTCATATTCATATCCTCTTTGATTGTGTTTAATTTAAAATGTTTTAAAGCCTCTTTTATCCAACTATGAATATGAGTTTCAACATAATTAATCATCTGAAGACATTTCTTTTCCTGGTGTATAGATAAACACAATGTTAAAAATCTATATATTCTCCATCCATCTTATATTCCTTAAATTTTAATCACTTTGTGAAAAAATTTCATTCAAACTATAATGATCCATATACATTATGAATCTGGCCACATAGATAATGACATATATCTTCAATTAAAGGAAAGAATAATCTTATTATTTGGAACGTGTTGGGTAATATATCTAATGAAATAGTAATTGATATGATATATATGTAACATCATTAGAACACACCCCAATCCAAATTCAGATGTTTCTATATAAACTATATTTCCCTACCAAAACTCTAACATTATGAGGAATGTTGGTGCTATACTTTTAATCTTATTTTCATTAAGATATTTTTAAAGGCATCATTCCATTTTAATGGAATTACATTTAGCATGAAATCTTTATTTTTTTATTCCAAACCTAAAAAATCACAAAATACTCCATTCTATTATCCCACCGAACCTGGGAAACTACATATCTTAAAGATATTTGTTTCTTGTTTCTAGAATAAAACCACTCTTACAATTTAAGGATATAACAAAATATATTTTTAAACCATTTCATGGCCATTGATACAGACCTCTTATTTCCATAAGTCAATCATTTATTGCAGGATATACATATGGTGCTACCGTATGAAACCCCACCCTATAGCCATGTGTTTCCCATGGTCAGATTTTATATCAGAATACAACATAATATCATCCATTAAGTCTACCAAAATGGAATAAATATACCTATTAAATAATAATATCACCAATTCTAAAAAAATGATGGCTTAATACATAAAAGGGGAATCCGTAAATATTCATAATGGCTATATGTTCTTCTAAATGATATTTTCCTAATATCCAATTTTTTTCTCTCACACATGGATATATAAAAAATGTAATGAAATCATTGAAAACAATTATTTTACTTAAAATTTATCGAATAGATCATCAATTCCTAGATGGGGATACCCATTCATCATCATAACCTCATTATGATTTTGATAATCCACACAAATCCAAATAGTTCCATCATGATTTTTCACAAAATGATCTGGTGTTGCCTGTGGATATGAGCTCAATCAAATGAACCCTTAAATTTATAATTCTTCAATCTAAAATTCCAATTAACTATATTTAATTGGTTTCAACCAATATTACAAAATATAAAACATATTTGTTATAAGGCCCCTGCTTTAAACCTTACTTAATATTGAATTAAATGAATAATTCACATTGATGATCTTTTCAGGTTTAGAGTTTTAGAGAATTAGGATATAACTATTACATCTCAAAATATTACACAGTAGACACTTTTACTAAGTTTCCATAAAATAAAAACTCTTAAAAAGAAACATGTCTAGTTCCATGTTTTAGATAGCATGACTTTTCCTTGATCCCATCCTTGACCTTATTACAGATTAAGTCCTGTGAAAAACATTTCAAAAACTTGGGGTGAGCATATAAAGCTCAGTAAGGGATACACAAAGAATGAAAACTATTAGTTTTTCAAAACAACACGTAAACCATGTATAATTTATCAATTTAAAACCTTTCATCTCTATGAAGTATTAAAAACTCTTCACTGAATAAAATATAATTACTTACCCTTTTGTAACCAAAATATTACCATAAATCCCATATAAGGAACACATAACATATAAATGTATCTTGGGACATAAACATACTTAAATGGAATAACCATACGGTCTAATTCCACACATATCACTTAATGGAATAGCCATACGGCTGACATCCATACCAAATGCATCAGAGGTTATAACGTAACCACCCTTTATGGTATTCACGGATCCACCCGTCATATGGTTTATCACGTAACCACCCATCAAATGTCCAAGTACCATTATAAAATCATATGGCATAAAACAAATATAATGGAAAGAAAAAATTTCCACACATTGATCACAGTATATCACTTAAATATATTGACATAAAAAATACATTATAAAAACCATTTTCAATACCAAAATACATAAAAGATTATATGGAATATATTTCATTTTAAAAACATTACGACTTGTTGAGGAAGCCAAAGACCAAATAATACTCGTGGCAGCGGAAAATGTCATTGTCATCGCCTACATTAAAAGAAACATTCATTTTTGTCATTTTTTAAAATGCATCATAGGAGAAGATTCCTTTTGTATGAAATTAAAAGTCAAAGGGGTTTATACAGCGTATAAAAGAAAGCCTTGTATTAGATCCAAGTATGCCTCAATGAAAGGAGATTGAGACGAAGTCCCTTACCTCGGGTCCGACTTGACTCGATCGTTATTTAATGTCCGGAATAATAAACTTCAGTTATTTTCTACTTTCATAAGAACTTTTTTCAATTTAATTATTCCTTTTATATCACTTATTACCATGTTATGAACATTATATAGTCAATTAAGTTAATAACTGTCGTTTTGTCGATATTTGGTACTTGAGTCAAAAGTGAACTTCTTATATTTACAAGTTGTTAATGTAGTCAAATATCCATTATCTAAAGAATGATATTCATGATGTAGATGACATATATATCATATATATACATTATATACACGCATTTATAATATTACATAATCATTTATAGGTATGAAATGAAATGCACCATTCATGGAGACGGTTAGCCGTACGTACGCATGAACGCTACTTTCATTTCTATGTCATATTAATGGAATTAAAACAAAATGATAGATATTTATATTTTAATTCCAGAATTATATTAATCATTTAGATGAAAAATACATCATATACATCCATTATATATATGTACATATAATAGTACATTACATTTGGGGATAAGAAATGAAATGCACCGTTCATGGAGACGGTAAGCCGTACGTACGCATGAACGCTACTTTCATTTATATCTCATATATTAATGGAAATAAATAATAATTATATAAAGGTCTATTATAATTCCAGTATAATATCATATATAATATCATTAAATATATCCTTTATACGTACCACATATGGTATTAATGAATAAAATCACTTTGAGGGGGCGTTAATCCGCACTTCCTAAAATGAAGATATCGTGTTTACCAATAATGAAAACCATAAAAGTATGCCATAAATGAACAATACAGAAGATGAAGTAAATCATAAACATATTATATATCATATATAAATATATTGACATCTTAATTTCCACCATTAAAGGTGTTAAAAGAATATTGAACAATCATCGTTTCATGTGGCAGAAAATTGCCAACCATAGAAACAGTATGTTCTTTAACCATTAAACAAAAGTGTCTGCAGGTGTAGCTCTAATACATCTCATAAAAAGATCCTAGTATATTGAAGATACTGGTTTTGTTACAAAATAAAGGAATAAAAAGAGTTTAGGGTGTTGGATAAAAAAACTAAAACATAAGAATACAAGAGAAGACACTACCTTTAAATCAGGTAACTCTTTTTAATTTGAGCTCAATGGCATCCTTGGAAAGACTTCTGCCCAATGTGAGGCTTCTATGAGTAATAGAGGGATGTGGAGAGACATAATGGACAGGGTTTGGCCGAGCCAAAGGCTTGAGAGGTGTTGGTATGGTAGTAGAGGTGGGGGCCTTTTATAAGAGGGGAGGAGGGGCACTCTTGGGAAGTTATAAAAAGCTACTTTATTATAAAATGAATTTCAGATTTAAAAGGCCCCAAAATTATATATTTAGAGTATAAGGTGATAAGAGTTCGAAATCAACCCATCCAATAGGGTTTTGACATGTCTAGGTCTTATATTTTACATTTTATTTTCATTTTATTTAAATCATTAAATAATGAGGTAATCGATGCATCATCATGATATCATAAATAATTTAATTTATTTAATGTCTAAAAATTATAAAACAAATAATATGATGTAGGAAATATTTTTATCTTTACAATGAATATTTATAGTCAAAAATATGACTTTTATAACCACATTTAACAATTGTTTTAGTAAAACAACATATGTTTGTGACCTTTTTATTTTAACATTAAATAAAAAGAGATTAATGTTATTTTCCAACCATAGTGGCCCCATGGGGTCCCCAAGTTGACCCATGGATTTTATTGGTCTTCTATGACACATAAAATAAGGGTATTACACGTGTCAAGTTCATTTCATATTATTAAAACATTATTTTTACCTTAAACAACACTAATTACCTCTAATCGTGATTGAAAACTTAAAAGTTACTATTCACGAAAAAATTATTTTAATCCCATTGAACCACATTTTACCTCTTAATGACAACCATGTATGTCGGATTTTTGAAATTCAAAACACAGAGGTGGTAAAATTTCATTTAAACGAAAAAATCAGTTTTTAAAGAACCACTTAGTGGTTTAACTATTCATCAAAAATTGATGTTTTTCAGAAAAATACCAAAAATTCACCCTAAGATATATTTGATATTCAGAATTCAAAAATGATATCTATTTTAAAAAAATTCAAAACATATAAGTTTCATTAAATAATTTAATAATTAATTCCCAATGTCAAAAAAATAGCGTGTTTTTATGAAACAAAAATGTATCAAAATATAGACACTACTTTAAGTCCGATTTCAAAGTAAAATTAATTCCAACGACCACTATTGGATTAAATGGTAATAATATATTCTAATTTGACTTTAAAACGAATTCAAAAGATAATCTAATCATATTAATAAATTATATTAAAAAGAGGTTTTGAATTAAAATACCACATTTTTTACTATTAATTAAAAAATGATCTTTATCAGAAAAATACAAAAAATTTACACAAATTAAATTTTGATGTCCTGATTCTAAAGAAGAGTTTTATTTGGTCCAAAAGAATCATGGTGATTATCCAAAACTATATTTAATGAGGGTTCACCATCAAAAGGTGATAGTTCGACCTTTTAGTGAAAATTACAGTATATATGCCTAAAATTGAATTATTTTCTTATTTTAAGCCTTTATCTTTTATTGGATAAATGTAAATAAATTTAAAAACATATATAATCATATTTTAGTTATTTATATTATTTCACGCCAATACAATGGCTACCTGTTAGCTACCATTTAAAATAATATCATTATATTACTAGTGTGCAACGTAAGATTTCAAAGAAACTCATTGTTGCGTATCGAGTACGCTGTCGAACATAAGAACCCCTTTAAAGTAAAATTAATATTTAATTTGCAACTATTAATAAATATGAAACTTCATTATTCATTATTTACCTGGGATGTTACATCCTTCCCCCATTTTGGGAATTGCGTCCTCGCAATTTTATTCAATTATCAAAATTAGTGGGGGTATTTATCCCTCATAGCATTTTCAGATTCCCACGTTGCCTCTTCACCCATATGGTTTTTCCAGAAAACCTTTACCTAATGAATTACCTTATTCTGCAACACTTTCTCTCTACGGTCAAGAATCTAGACTGGTTGTTCTTCATAAGAGAGATTCTCTTCCAACTGAACTACCTCTGGGTTCAAAACATGAGATGGATCTGGTATATACTTTCTCAACATCGAAACATGAAAACAATTGTGTACCTGAGATAAACTCGGAGGTAAAGCCACTTGATAAGCAACTGATCTAACTTTCTCCAGAATTTCATATGGTCCAATGAACCTTTGACTCAACTTTCCTTTCTTACTAAATCGCATCACACTTTTCCATGGTGAAACTTTGAGAAAAGCATGACCACCTACGTCAAAAGATAGATCCTTCCTCCGGTTATCTGCATAACTTTTCTGTCTGCTCTGAGAAGTTTTCATGTGTTTCTGAATCAACTGAACTTTTTCTGCCATCTCTTCTACCAATTCTGGTCCCATCAGATTCTTTTCACCCACTTCATCCAAAAAGCTGTAGTTCGACAGCGCTTCCCATATATTGACTCAAACGGATCCATCTGTATATCAGAATGGAAATTATTTTTATCTGAAAATTCAACCAAAGAAAGACGTTGGTCCCAACTTCCCTAATAATCCATCGAACAAGCACGTATCATATCCCCCAAAGTCTGAATTGTTCGTTCTGACTGCCCATCTGATTGAGGATGAAAAGATGTACTAAAATTTAATTCAGTACCCAATGACATCTGAAGGCCTTTCCAAAAGTTATAAGTAAACCTAGGATCACGATAAGTTACAATGGAGAGGGTAACTCCATGCAACCTGACTATCTCTTTAAGGTACAATCGAGAAAGTTGATCTAGAGAGAAATTATCTAAATAGGAAGGAAATGAGCAGATTTAGTTAATCGATAAAAAAACATAGATTGTATTATTACCTCGAGATGTCCTGGGTAATCCCACAATAAAGTCCATGGATACATTTTCTCATTTCCACTCTGGCACTGGTAAAGGCTGAATAATCCATTTCGGTAAGTGTCGCTCTACTTTAACATGCTGTCAAGTCAAACACATTACATTAAAATCAGCAATATCTCTTTTCATTCCATCCCACCAGTAATACTCCCGCAAGTCTCTGTACATCTTAGTACTGCCATTATTAATTGAAAACGGGGAACTATGATCCTCACATAATAACTCATTCTTCAACTGTGAATCACCAGGATGACATATTCTCTTCCCAAACCTCTTAACACAATAATTATCAATGTTAAATTCAGGCAACTTACCCTTCTGAACTGGCTCTACCATTTTCTACAACCCACTGTCTTTCTTCTGCGCTTGCTTAATTCTGTCTGATAGGGATGATCTCACTGATACCTGAAATAATACAGAAGAACTTCCTGCACCAACAACTTCTATACCAAAGTTAATCAAATCAAAAACCAAAGATCTCATTCAAAACATATCATGGTTAATCAAGCATTACTTTTTCGACTCAATGCATCAGCCACTTTATTTGATTTTCCCAGATGGTAATGAATTGTACAATCATAATCCTTGATTAATTCTATCCATCTCCTCTATCTCATGTTCAATTCTTTCTGAGTGAATATATACTTTAATCTTTTTTGATCAGTATATATTTCACACTTTACTCCATACAAATGATGCCTCCAAATTTTTAGAGCAAAAACAACATCAGCTAATTCCAAATAATGTGTAGGTTAATTTACCTCATGAGTTTTTAACTGATGTGAAGCACAAGAAATTACCTGAACATTTTGCATAATGACACAACCAAGTCCCTTCAACGAAGCATCACTGTAGACAACAAACTCACCATTCTTGGAAGGAAGTGCCAAAACTGGAGCATTCACCAATCTTATTTTCCACTCATGAAAAAATTAACACATTCTTTTTTCCAGATAAAAATAACACCCTTCTGAGTTAGCTTAGTCATTGGACTAGATAACCGTGAAATATTTTCAACAAACCTTCTGTATTAACATGCCAAACCAAGAAAACTACAGATCTTGGATACATTTGTGGTCTTGGCCATTCTTCAACAACTTTTGTTTTTGCAGGATACACATTTATTCCATATTTAGAAACAATATGACCATAGAAATAAATTTGTTGCAACCAAAAGTCACACTTGCTTAATTTCCCATACAATTTCTTTTCATTTAAGGTTTTCAAGATAAACCTTAAATGACTTTAATTCTCCTATTTACTTTTAGAAAACAAAAAAATATCATCAATAAACACAACCACTATTTATCACCTGATCCAACTGACCCATCAGTGCATTAAACTGCTTAATTCTGATTCTGACCATCTCTGGTTGCCCATTCGAAAGGTCATTATACTGTGTACACCTTCCTAGAAAAGCTGCTCTGTTTCATCGATGGAAAACCAATCTCATCACAGAAATATCTTAGGCAAAGCAAAATGGTAATCTGTAAATGCTATATCATTTCAATTTGACCATAAAAAATTATTTTTGGATAATCATTTAATAGAATTATAACTCCTAAATTTATCTAAACCGACCACTTATACCAACTATAAGGCCTCGACCTTAAACATTACTTAATATTGAATTAAATGAATAATTCCCATTGAGAATATTTTCAGGTTTAGAGTTTTAGAGAATTAGGACATAAAAATTATATATCAAAAGATTACAAAGTAGACACTTCTACTATGTTTCCATAAAATAAAAACTCTTAAAAAGTAACATGTATAGTTCCATGTTTTATATAGCATGACTTTTCCTTGATCCCATACTTGACCCTATTCCACATTAAGTCATGTGAAAAACATTTCAAAAACTTGGGGTGAGCATAAAAAGCTCAGTAAGGGATACACAATGAATAAAAACTGTTAGTTTTTCAAAACAACAAGTAAACCATGTATACTTTATCAAAGTAATACCTTTCACCTTTATGAATTAGTAAAAACTCTTCACTGAATAAAAGATCATTACTTACCCTTTTGTAACCAAAAGATTACCATAAAACCCATATAAAGAACACATAACTTATAAAGGTATCTTGGGACATAAACATTCTTAAATGGAATAACCATATGGTCGAATTCCACACATATCACTTAATGGAATATCCATACGGCCGACTTCCATACCCAACGCATTGGAGGTTATAATGTAACCACCTGTCCTGGTATTCACGGCACCACCCATCATATGTTTTATCACTTAACCACCCGTCAAATATCCAAGTACCATTATAAAATCATAAGACATAAAACAAATATAATGGAAAGAAAACATTCCCACACCTTGATCACAATATATCACTTAAATATATTGAAATAACAAATCCATTATAATAACCATTTTCAATACCAAAATACATAAAAGAAAATATGGAATTTATTTCATTTTAAAAACATTACGTCTTGTTGAGGAAGCCAAAGACCAAATAATACTGGCGGCGGCGAAAAATGTCATTGTCACCGCGTACGTTAAAAGAAACATTCCTTTTTGTCATTTTGTAAAACGCTTTGTAGGAAAAGATTTTGTTTGTATAAAATTAAAATTAAAAGGTTTTTATACACCGTATAAAAGAAAGACTTGTATTATAACAAAATATGCCTCAATGAAAGGAGATTGAGACGAAGTCCCTTACCTCGGGTCCGACATGACTCGATCGTTCTTTAATGTCCTGAATAATAAACTTGAGTTAATTTCTACTTTCTTAAGAACCATTTTCTAGTTCATTATTCCTTTAATATCACTTATTACCATGTTATTAACATTATGTAGTCATTTAAGTTAATAACGGTCATTTTGTCGATATTTGGTATTTGAGTCAAATGTGAACTTCTTATATTTACAATTTGTTCACGTAGTCAAGTATCCATTATCTCAAGAATTATATTCATGATGTAGATTACATATATATCATATATCTCCAGTATATACATGGATTTATAATATTACATAATCATTTATAGGTAATAAATGAAATGCACCGTTAATGGAGATGGTAAGCCGTACGTACGCATTAATGCTACTTTCATTTCTATGTCATAATAATGGAATTAAAACTAAATGATAGATCTGTATATTTTAATTCTAGAATTATATTCATCATTTAGATGTAACATACATCATATATATCCATTATATATATTTACTTATAATAGTACACTACATTTCGGGATAAGAAATAAAATACACCGTTCATGGAGACGGTAAGCCGTACTTACGCATGAACGCTACTTTCATTTCTATCTCATACTTTAATGGAAAGAAATAATATTTATATAAAGGTATATTATAATTTCAGTATAATATAATATATAATATCATTAAATCTATCCTTTATACGTACCACATATGTTATTAATGAATCAAATCACTTTGAGGGGGTGGTAGTCCGCACTTCCTAAAATGAAGATATCGCGTTTACCCATAATGGAACAATAATGGTATTTCATAAATGAAAAATACAGAAGCTTAAGTAAAACATAAACATATTATATATCACATATAAATATAGTGACATCTTAACGGCCACCATGAACGGTGTTAAAAGAATATTGAACAATCATCGTTTCGTGAGGCAGAAAATCGCCAACCACAGAATCCGTATGTTCTTTAACCATTAGATGAAAGTGTGTGTAGGTGTATCTCTAATCATTCTAATAACAACACCTAGTATATTTAAGATACAGGTTTTGTTACAAAATAATGGAATTAAAAGATTTTAGGGGGTTGGAGAAGAAAAATAAAACATAAGAACACAGGAGAAGAAACTACCTTTAAATCTGGTAACTCTTTTTAATTTGAGCTCAAAGGCTTCCATGGAAAGACTTCTGCCCAATGTGTGGATTCTAGGAGTAAGATAGGGATGTGTAGAGACAAAATGGGCAGGTTTTGGCCGAGCCAAAGTCTTGAGAGGTGTGGGTAAGGTGGTAGAGTTGGGGGCCTTTTATAAGAGGAGAGGAGGGGCACTCCTGGGATGTTATTAAAAGATACTTTAATATAAAAAATACTTTTCCGATTTAAAAGGTCCATAAATTATATATTTAGAGGATAAGGTGATAATAGTTCGAAATCCACCTATCCAATAGGTTTTTGACATGTTTAGGTATTATATTTTACATTATCTTTTCATTTTATTTAAATCGTTAAATAATGAGGTAATCGCTACATCATAATGATGTCATAAATAATTTAATATATTTATTGTCTAAAAACTATAAAAAAATATTATTTTGTAGGAAATAGTTTTATATTTCCAATAAATATTTATAGTAAAAAATATGACTTCTATAACCCCATTTAAAAATTGATTTAGTAAAACAACACATGTTTGTGACATATTTTTTTAACATTAAATAAAAAGATATTAATGTCATTTTCCTACTAAAGTGGCTCCATGGGGTACCCAAGTTGACCCATGTATTTTCTTGGTCATCAATGACACATCCAATAAAGGTGGTACATGTTTCATGTTCATTTCATATTATTAAAAAATTATTTTTACCTTAAACTACACTAATTACCTCTAATCGCGATTAAAAACTTAACAGTTACTATTCACCAAAAAATTATTTAAATCCCATTGAACCACATATTACATATTAATGACAACCATGTATATCAGATTTTTTAAATTCAAAACACAGAGGAGGTAAAATTTCATTTAAATGAAAAAATCAGTTTTTTAAGTACCACTTAGTGGTTTCACTATTCATCAAAAATAGATGTTTTTTAGAAAAATGCCAAAAATTCACCCTAAGCTATATGTGATATTATGAATGAAAAAATGATTTATATTTTAAAAATTTAAAAACATATAAGTTTAATTAATTAATATAATAATTAATTCACGTTTTCCAAACAAAATAAGGTGTTTTTATGAAACAAAATGTATCAAAAGATTGACAATTGTTTAAGTACGATTTCGAAGTGAAATTAATTCCAACGACCACTATTGGAATAAATGGAAAAAATATATTCTAAATTAATTTTAAAACCAATTAAAAGATAATCTAATCATATTAAAAAATTAGATTAAAAAGAGGTTTTTAATTAAAATACAATATTTTTCACTATTAATTAAAAAATGATCTTTATCAGAAAAATACCAAAAATTTACACAAAGTAAATTTTGCGGTCCCGATTATAAAGAAGAGTCTTATTTGGTCCAAAATAATGTATAAGAGTGAAAAAAACTATATTTAAAGAGGGTTCGCCGTTAAAATGTGATAGTTCGACCTTTTTGTGAAAATTAGAGTATATATGCCTAAAATTGACTTCTTTTCTTATTTTAAGCCTTTATCCTTTATTGGATAAATGTAAAACATTTAAAAAACATATATAATCATATTTTAGTTATTTCTATTATTTCCCTCCAATACAACGACTACGTTTTAACAACCATTTAAAATAATATTATTATATTACTAGTGTGCAACGTAAGATTTCAATGAAACTCGTTGTTGTGTATCGGGTACGCTATCGAACATAGAAACCCATTTAAAGTAAAATTAATATTTAATTATAAAATATTAATAAATATGAAACTGATTTATTCTTTATTTACTTGGTATGTTACATTTGTCCCTATTAGAATATCAATCATAACCTATAAGTTTTTTTTAAAAAATAACCAAGAATGATAATGGAAAAACAATAGGAAATTTGTCAATAATTGTTCAAAAATACATATTCATATTCTCATACATTGATTACAAAGTGAATAATTACATATAAAAAGAGATGTTTGCAACCACCTACGATAAATGCTTTTTAGTACCTACCTGTACATCCCAATATCCTCTAATGATATTCTAGACGACTTCAAATATGGGAAACTATAATTTTTTCCATAATAATCGATGTGATAGTTATATTATTTCAAAAAATCCATAAAAAATAATGTTAATGAAATACATATCTAAAAAAATGGTAGTATAATAATGTGATCAATAACACAAAGAAAAAAGGATTTGGATCATCATGTATGATAAAATTTGTGAATAATGGTAGAAATAAAATTATCTATATGTAACATCATTGATGAAAGTTATTAATCGCCCTTGATCTCAGTGCCATGTCCAAACAATTACATAATTTATGTGATTTTCCCTTTGGTACCTCGTTGATATTACATTGGGTTAGGAGTCATGAAGATATAAGAATAAAGATGAATCATTCTATTTTTAAGGAGAGATCTTTTCTGAGGCACTCACCTTATTGAATAACATGACGTTTGAGTACCAAGATATGTGTCATTAGCAATTGGTCCTAGAGCACTATAAAATCAGCATAGATGATTTCCCTTCAACATTCAACTATGACAAGATCTAGGTTCTTTCATACCTTCTTAGTAAATTTACATGAATGTACCACATTGAGAACATATTGGCTTAATTTTTGTAATGGATATTAAAATATTTGTCCCTGGTCATATTCTAAGTCATTCCACTACTCTGTATGTTGGTTTCAAACTCTCTTATTCCCATAAATGGTGTTTCTACCTATTTTATTTAGAATAACATACGTCTTCCAAATTTATTTCCCATGAAATATCATTCAACCACTATTTTAATAATGATAATTTGAGAATTATATGTTATATAGTTAAAAATAATCATTGAAAATATATGAATCCCCAACAACAAATCGAAACTGAATTCTAATGTATACTCACAATTCACATGTTATAGGGAACAAATAATAAATTTATAAATTTATCATCATACTCTATCACCTTGAGCATCTCTTTATTAATTCTAACGATGTATTATTTTCTCACAATATGAATGGTGTGATAATATAATTTAGTGTCAAATAGTTTATCAGAATCATTATATGTCTTTTCATGGTGCAATTTAGTATTAAATTATAATTCCAACCATTATACTATGAAATAATCTAGTATATATTTTATCAAATTTACTCTTAGCTCTATTGGTCTTCTATCAAAATATAAAATTTGTTTTATTTTATTCAATTATTCTTGTTCATTATTTTTTCCCACAATCCCATTGAATTTCTGTGGGTTCTTATTTCATAACTGAACTAAATAGTCTACTTATCAAATATCATCGTTCCAATAAGCCCTATCCATGGTATGACATTCCATTACTATACATTGGACCTATTTTTGGTCCACTAGTGGTGACATCCTTATGACTACAAGGATAGAAATAAATTTCAATGGACTAATAAAAAATTGTAGGATTATTTTCACGTTAATGATAAAATAACCAAACCAATATAAAAAAATCTCATACTGTTTATAATTCATGAAAAACAATAAAATTGAAAACATTGCCAAAATAATAAGCCTTATTATAGAATAATAAAAAACCAAAATACATACTAAAAGTGAACCAAAAGACCAAAAATCCCAAGTCTCCCAAGTGACATCAACTATCTATTACCAACCAAATAAAAGCATTAATTGTACATCTATAAGATGTTTCCATGTTATCAATTAAAATCACTAATTAATTTTGATACGCAGCCTTTATATGTAACATTATAGATGAAATATATAAATATAGTAAGGATCTCAATAATGGGATGTCTAAAAAATTTAGGATATCCCCAATGAAATCCCGACTCAATCCACTTCAAAGGAAACATGGTAATGGAAAGTATATAAACAATTTAAAAGCTTTGATAACATTTTATATTAAACTTCCATTAATTTATATGGGAGAAAAAATTTAAGAAGTTATAAAACCATTACATGTTATTTGGAATACACATAACTTTGTATACATATACACTATAAATTCCCATTTGAAAGTTCCATACTCATTAGTGTTTTCTCATCACTAATCCATGTGATCCAAGGGTTACCAAAACCATATTCATTAATAGCACATTCCCTTTCAATATGTTCTAGAAAATAAATTCACTCACACAACTATATATTCCAACAAACAAGAAAAAACAATTTCGTATAAAAATTATCTTTAATTACAAATATTCAAAAAAAAACACATTAATTCATCAAAACCAAACCATATTTATAAATTAAGTATTTCAAAATTATAGGAAAATGTGGTTTTCAAAAAATCCATTAATATTTTAAAATTATAAATCCCTAACAAAAAAGAGTTACCATTATTAATCAAACATTATGTTGACAAATTTTAATGATGTCACTTTCAGGGGGATTGTGGTTCAATATATAACCATGGGATACGTGATATTTTTTTACAATATAGATATATCTAAAATGAATTATCTTAATGGTTACTTTTGGGATTAGAAAAATAGATCTTTGAAAAATATGGAATAACATGTACTTATCAAAAAATACATTACTCCAATTTTGAAGGATTTTTCTAACATTCTCTACATGCTAAAATTGAAAATTCAATCAAAAATAAATTCAAAAAGGAATTTTGGTTTTATATTGATTACACAAAAGGGGTTATTACCTAAAATTTGATTTTGTCAAATAATTTCTAACAAATAGGTAATAAATTGTAATGGGAAATAATATAGGTTATGATTTATTTAAATATGGTTTTATAATATATGTATAATAAATTAATTTATTATAATGGATTTCTGATAATATAAGATGGAATTTGGTAATTAAAGTAATGAATTTATATTCTCTATTATTTTTTGGGAGACATATACAAATTTAACAGTCAAATTTTATGTTTAATATTTGTAATGTTTTACAAGTCATATCATTAGTCTCATCTATTTAAAAATGTTAACTGTTACATTTGATGTTAATTTTTAGTGAGGCATACAATTCAATAGAATACTAATTTGTAAGGGACTTCCATCTAACTTTTTACTTTTGTTAGGTACATTACATATGCACCACATAATTTTTATATGTTTTGTATATACTATCCAGAAATTTAGTTTATATATATTATCATGAAAACAATGTGGATTTATATATAAATTTTATGATTTCTCTTTCACATGGTTTATAGTTTAAAAGAGACAATACGAGTAATGAACATTTTATACATTTATATTTTTTTAGACATATGTAATGTGATTTCACAATCATTATAATAAGGTTTTTACAAATAACCTTTGACATATAATATGATGAATTTTTTTATTATATTAATATTTTAAGTATTATTTAATGGTACTCATTCATTGGGAATATGATTCAATGTTACCAAAGTGGTAAGGGTTTTATGTTTTGAGGTCAACATTTATCATGATTTATCATTATTAAGTTCTCGATGTGGAAATATTATGATCTAAATATATGGAAACTCATTTTTTCTCCTCTACTATAAATTTTTGAAGAATATATGTTTCCCTGTCATTTCTTATATTGTATACAGTAAACAGGTTATTTTTTAAGGAAAATATGTACTGTTTATCTCATTGGTTGAATATAATTTTACATATAAAACAATGTTTTCCCAAAAAATCATAAAATGTTATTAACTTCAATAAAAAGTATTTTTATATTAATTATTACCCATAAAATACTTTTTAAAAAAATTTATAAAAAGATTATTTATATATGTTTCAAATTAGTCCACATTTCGCTTTTATAGACAATTTGAAAGGGATTTCTGTTTTACAATGTATAAAATGAAATGATTTTCCCACCATCCTGATCATTATTTTCATTATTGATTAATAATTATATTTTCATGTTTCATTTTAGTAAAATTTGTTTTCCAAAATAAAGTTCTGAATTTTTTTCAAACATAGAATGTTATTTTCGTCATGAAATGTTTTAATTTAATTTTAAATATTATATTTCATTTCATAATGGTTATTTAAAAAGAAAATTATTTCCAATATATTTAAGTATTTATTATTTTTTATATTTTATTTTCAATATACTAATTTTTTCTTAATAAATATTCCATATGAACATTCTGAGTCATTTTCGATCTAAGAAGAAATAGTTAATTTTAATTATTATTTAATGGGAATATGATACAAAGCTGCCATTATAATTTTTTATCAGGATGGTTTATGATTATAATGATAAGATTTTTATGAGACCCATTCCTCATAAATATTTTATACACTGGTATAAAAATTATGAAATCCACTTCATCATCATTGGGTTATACTGTGATAAAATGATTATGAACCCTACATATTTTTTCTGGTTTTTGATATGAAGGAGTAATGAAATGATTATGAAACCAATCTCTTTTTCAAAGTTTATTATATAATTCAATTTTTATGGCACCCATTTCATTTCACGGGATATGATAATGTGAAATATTTAACATCTTCTGTCATAATTAAGTAATATTTTTATTACATGTTGGTGGAAATGTTATAAAAAATAATGGTGGTATAATATAATTATTGATCAGGACTTCATATAATTTTATTTATGATGATGGAATTTTAGGACGTATCCATCATGAATCCAATGATTTTTAGTATCCTATAGTATTTATGATGATTAATATTTTTCATTCATCATACTCCCTTTATGACCTAAAGAGACTAAAGAATGATTTAAGGAAAATTGAAATTATTTCTTTCATTGGGAAAAAATACATTTTTATCAATATCCCTGTTTTTATAATGGTTTTTTGAATTTTTTTTGAAATGTAAAATAATTTTTTACTTTACTATTGTCAATTATAATATATTTTTTTAAAAAAATTTAGATGGATTATTATTTTCCTTTTATGAGTTATGTATTTTTGATTTTTTTCATAAAATGTGAATGAAATAGTAGTTTTCATGGAAATGAAAAATATTTATTTTATTGTCATTATAAAATATCAATGATATGATGAATCCATGTTATGATTCCAAATTTATTTTAAAAAAAATATGTTCATATTTTGGGAATAATAATTTAAACATGAGATTTTATTGTAAACAGTTTACTTCCCCCATTGAAATCTGCAAGGATAATAAAATAGAATATTTCATCTATGGTAACATTGTATTATTTTACCTATATATTATTATATATTGATATATAATACATTTATTCCATCCAATTTAATTCTCTATATGACTAGTAATTTTAATGTTAATGGATGATTATATGGAACACATTGTTTTCCCACACATTAATTATGTTATGTGGAAACCTCTAGGAAATCAATTTCATTTACATGGGTTATAAAATTATTGAATTTTATTGAAAAAACTTTATTTTCCATAGTTTATCTTATAATGAAATTTTTAAGTGTTTATGAATATCATTCTCTTCCATTATATATGATATATGATAAATAAATAATTATTATATGGAAAACATTTTATTAGACTAATAATACATGATGGCTGTGTCCAAAATTATAGATCCCTTCAAATAACATTATTGTAATGGACATATAATAACATAATAATAACTAGAATGGTAATTTAACCCTCATTAGTAACATAGAGTGTCTACTATGATATTCAGATAAGTGAACCTTAACAAATAATTTGATTTAATGGGGTGTTAACCCAATACATTTTGATAGTCTTGTTAGTGATTCTAAACTATAGAAATTATTTTATTGGCCTTTATATATGCTAAAAAATCATGTCTAATGATAATGTTATGTGATGATGGGTCAGGTTATATTTTTACTTTATGATTCATATATTTTGAACTACCATTAATTATATTAGGACTATATTAAGATCTATGAAATGAGGGGTATGATTTTAAAATGATATGATCATGTTATCAAATACATATTATTATGAAATGACTATATGAGAATTAATATCTCCGTTGATAAAACATAATATGAATCTAAGCCCTCTATTTCTTATTTTTCATTTCCCTTTTAATGAATACTAGTTTTTTTATGTTATTAATAAAAAATTTATGAGTTATGATGATTTCAATTGAAATGTTATTTATCCTGTTAAAATATGATTTGTGTATCCAATTTTCCAAATAGATAAAACATATAAGATTCATGATTTTATTTTAATGCTTTTAATTAATATTAATCTATTAATAATTTTCTATTTTTTATGAAATATAATGGTATCTATAGTTCATATTAGAGTATGATTTAGATTCATATCAAAACTAGGATGATAAATATTCAGTGAGAAACAAAGGATAGTCATATGTATATCACATCTTATTATGTTTTATTAAATATATAATTATTTTTTCCAACGAAAAAACAACCATGTATTCACACATCATGTTGATAATGTTTTTGAATAAATGATTCATTGGGATATAACATCTAAAATTGATGGTTGAGTATATGTCCACCATCATTAAGGTGTAGTGTAACTTTTTTATTAATGTGTACCTAGTATGACCCCACTATTTGAAATACATATTATTTCTCACAGATTTTATATCATTTTAGTGGATTTGAATAGAATATTATCAATATTGACATACATTAAAAATATTGTGTATAAACATAAGAAGATAGTTTCATGTTTTTTACATCTTATTCATTATTTTTTCATTATTGATCACTATGATCAAAGGATTCATATGGTCATGATAAAAAATTTACACTTTTTATGAGAATGAAGATGATATATTGAAGTTTAGGGGATGACTGGAGAGCTCAAATATTGATGTATAATGTTTCAGGTTAGTCCTATGAATTCTTATGTATAATTAAAATTATAATGTATTATGATTTTATATATCATCAAAAATTAAATTTTCAATTTTCATTAATTACAATTATCATAATGATGATTTCATATAAGTTTCAATTATTCTTATATGATTGAATTGTGTTTAAATATATTCTTATAAATCATGCTATTATTGATATCAGTGAATTTTATTCTAACATAACAAAAGTATGCTCATTAATTAAATAGACCCCATCACAATTTTTGATGAATGTATGTCATTTTTTATATTTCAATTGAATTTTTTTTCCATTATTGTAAGGATAAAAATGATCATCCAATAGAAATTTAATACAATATTTGTTTTCTGATTCCTATTCAAAATTGGTTCTAATCACAATGGTTGTGGGATAATCTTAACTATAATGATATGTGAATTTTATTTGTGTTTATTAATATAATTTTTAATGATTATCATAGAAATCCTCTAAAAGGTGAAGTTATGTTATCAATGTAAATCATAACTAGTGATATACCTTTTCCAATTAATCCATATAGAATGTCCACAATTTATTTTCATGAATTTAAGATGAACTATAAGAGAATCATGATAAGGGAATCATTTATCCATTTTTCACCATTTTGTGCATCTATTTACTTTATTAAGAAAAAATATCAGTAAATGTGACATTGCAATAATTATTTGGAACATTTAGAAATCAAAATTAACAATATATATCCTTGAACCTATATTGTGGAATTATTTGATCAATTATAATTGGGTAAATATTTTTCTATTATTAATATTTGATCTAGTTACTATTTGTTTTATGGTAGAAAATGCATACCAAATATGACCTTCTATATGTGGTGTAGACAATATTAAATTAAATTATTTCCATTTTATCATACATATTCCCACAATATAATAATTTATTTAATAATTAGTTATTTTAAATAATTACATTAACAGGTTTTTGATATCCTTTATAGATAATATAAATATACATTCCAGTAATAGGTAAGATCATTATGATCACATACAGATTACTCTAAATAAACTATGAAAAGGGATGTTTTTTTATAAACATAATAGGTTATAATTTTTGATACAAAAATGAATAATTTTTGTGATATTAAATCTCATTAAAGTTATATATGTGGGAACATAACAGAATAATGTTGTTAACATTGTCCTATACATACAAAAGTTACTAAAATCCATGGTTTTAATTATTTCTCTATTTCATTTCTATAAATTGTGATGAAATTCTAATGGTTGTCTAATCCACTCAACATGCTCAGTCCAAAGGGATCCATGTTATTTTATATGGATAATTATGTGGGAACATTAAATTATGTCAAGGGATGTCTATTTACCATTGTAGTAATTATACTACAATATTGCGGGTAAGTCTTTGCGATGTATATTGATTCATCATTGATTGGATAGAGATGTTTACCCATGAATAATGACATAGTGATAGCTTAGGAATAATTTAAATTGTAATTTTTTTTAAAACATACTTGACTCTATATTTGATGTAAGATGCTATATTGTTTTAATTAATTACATAGAGGGTTAATGATGTGATATATACAATAATTATATAAATTTTCAATTTATATTTATGTAGAAAATCATAAATACACCACTGAGAATATTATTGGAGATAGTAAATAATTATAATTTTTTAATACATTACCACCATGGAATGATAAACACTGTTATTTAATTTCTAAGTGAAAAACATCATCATAGAATATGAATTATGAGGAGAACAAATATCCAATATTTGTAAATTAATATTTAATGGATATGAAAACCCTGATTGAAGGTGATAAATCATATCATTCTCAAATCAATGATAATCTATATATCCACGGGATGATTAATGAGGTGTACAAGGAATATTTAGAGAAACAAAAGAATTTTAGAAACATTCTTGTGTTTAACATTGACGATGATTTAATGTTAAGGATTATGGACCAATTATTTGTTACATATATATTTTTTTTTATGGATCAACCATTTAAATATCATGTTTCATCATTATATATTAATCCTGGAATAAAAAACCACGTATAGAGATATTTAAGAATGCTATTATGGATATAACATATAGATGGAAATTGGAGATTATGTATTTTGATGTGTAGTTTGTCTGTACATTATGGATGAGATAAATAATTATAATGGGATTATATTATGATTACCCATAACCAAATTGAATTTGGAAAACATAGCTATTTTTTCTATTTTACATCACAATACATTTAATGGTCATAATTCTATTTTGGTTAAATTTGATCTCCTTACAAGGTCACTACACTTCATTGATATAATTTAATATTTAATTATTTATTACCTGGTAGGAATATACGTTAATTAAGTATTATGGGTTAATGGATTATGAAATTCTATTATATCATATTGAGAAATATTATTTTCCATGAATTTCTAGGAATGTATTATGCATGATCTATAATTATACATTTGTTTTATTAATACGTAACATCCAAATATAGATGATCCTTATTTTATAACCATTAAACCCTTATAGGGTATATTGATATTTTATTTTATGGAGTTTTTTGTTTATTTAGATCAACACCTTAATTTTTTTGACATTTCGTAGAATAATCACAATCAATGGAAGATTCGAATGGAATATTATGAATCCCTTTATAGAATTATGTTTGTATCTCTAAAGTGTAAATAAGAAGTTGGATAATAACTATAATTGGTACCTCATCTATATATGGAATGGAAGATAATGTTATATCCATTTCACAAAATAGAAATTTATATTATAGTAGATATAAAATTTATTCTATAAATCCTTGGGGAATTATGAATTTAAAATTGTATTTATAGTTACCCTCAGTTTTTGAACTTAATCATTAAATATTTTTAAAAAAAATACATAACATATTACAAAAATAGACATAAAAATATCATGTTAGATGACTTCCATTAGATGTTTAGAGAAAATCATCAAACATAATTAATGATCTTATTTTTCATCCAAAATGATCTTCCCCAGTAGTAATCCTATATAGAAACCCTTTATTATAATCTAGTTAATGGAATCATAATAAAGGGGTTCTCTAAAAAGCTATGAAATAGAAAAATAAGAAAATTCATATGAATAAACCAAACATAATGGTATTAAAATATAATAAAAAATTTACTAGATCAAACCATGTATATTAAAGTGAATCAACAAGGATCATGGAATAATTTTTAGAATTTCATAAGACATGAATAATAAGTGAATAAGAGAATAATACATAAAAAAAATTAAGGAATAAGAAATTGAATTTTTGTCATACATATTTGAATATAAAATCACATTTCATTCTTTCACCAATGACCTTAATAACATGTTATTATTATGATATCACCCATGTACCTATTTATTTTTTGATTTGGTCCACAACCTATTCACATTATTGTTTTTATTCCTGGACTACAATCATTGTTCACTGTTAATTAATGGCTTAGGATACAACACAGGTTACCTATTAACTTCATGAAATGGCTATAACATTTATCTCCCCTTAATTTTAGTCCTGGAATACATACCATTTACACTCTTATATTCAGGTTTGGGATACAACCCATGTACCCTCTTACATTCAGTGTGGTGAAACAACCTTTGTTCCCATTGATTTCATATAAAACATTCCATTAACCAATACATTAGAGGGAGATATAGGCCCATACCATATCATAATAAATACATTCATACAATTTACACAATATAATAAAACATGCATCATATCATGAACCATAATAAGATATGTCTTTTATAAACACGACGTCAAAAACCGTGAAATTAAATTGGTATCAATAAGATTTCATCACATCAAAACCAATGGAAAATATATAGTTTTCATAATCATTTCATTATTTTATAACAAGTTAAAAGAATGTTGTTTGAAATGAATATAAACCATTTAAGATAATAGTTTCCAAAATCATCATTCCATAAAAAAACAATCAATTCAATAATGAATATGAGTGATACCTTTTTATCATTTCCCATAATTGAATTCATAATGTCGATATATGTTTTCATAGATGGAAAATAATTTTTAAATAACTTTTAGAAACATTATTTATGGAAAATATCCACTTATATTTAAAAATATATTTTCAAAAAAAAATACATATGAAGAAAAAATATCATGAAAATTAAATTTAAAAAATTATAAATGTTTTTCAAAATTCTTTTTAAAATATTTCACCTAGATAACTATTAAAATAATGTTGTTAATATTTCCAAAATATTTTTCGATGCAAACTAATTTATAAAAATGATTTTTATATAACAGTTGGGAAAAAAATTACTTAATAAATAATGTTGTAATCTTGATAAATAATATTCAAGGGAATGATGGTCCTGACGTTGGGTAAATCCATATACAAATAACATTTATTTCTCTTTGTAAAAATGTTATAAATGTGACTCTACTGGAAAACAAAAAATATAATTCAATTTTAAAACTCATTTTATTAACTGCAAAAATATGGGTCTGAATGTATATGAAATAACATATTTCAATATTATAATATTTTTGGAAATGTTTTACAAATCATTGGTTTGAAGGAACATTGATTTCCGACCAAAGATACAGGTAGAGTCCGACATTCTAAAAACTAGTGTTTGTAATATTATGTACCATGTAGTGGAACAAAATTTCACTATTAATTTAATATAACATGAATAAATATAGGGTTTTAAAAATAATGAGTTTTATTTAAATATGAATCATAATATTTCTTAAATGAAATCACAATCATAAATAATCTTCTAAACTATGAGATTATTTGAATCTAATCATACAAGATGGTAAGTATCAATCATACATCCCATGTTAGAATTTGAAATTACATGGATATTAAAAAAATTAATTAAATAAATAGTAATTTTTTATAAAAAAACCAATGCATTACATAAATATAATTTAAAACTATTGGTCTATAACATTGGATGTCTCTCAATGATTGAAAATTAAGATGAAATTAATTTAATGATTTTGTAACATTTTCATCAGAAACACCCCGAGATAAATATCATAATATCAATATGTAAATAAACATAAATTTAATTATTATAGTAATAAATTATATTCATGGGTAGTATATGTACTACACAAATTAATTGAGTGGTGTATTAGGCATGTTTCTCAATGAAATAACAAGTGAGATGAAGTTCCCTTAGCATGTGTCTTATCATTCGTCGTACATGTAAAATACTCATTTATAATAAGTATAAGTTTATTATAAATCTATCACATAACCATAAAAATATATATACTATCATATAATATTTTCATATGTCCTTCTATCACCTATTTATTAACGATTCCATTTTAATGTAACGTTATCAGGAATAACTGCTTTACTTATTGTATATGTTTTGAATTTTCATTTCTGGTTCATTTAATTCAATAAATATTTAATTATCATAATTATATAAAATAGTGATTATATATCATATATATTTCTTATATAAAAACATATAAAATATTATAAAATATTTATATAGGAAATGTAATACCTCATTCCTGGAGACAGCTGGTCGTACCTATGAATGAACATTGTTTCAATGTTTATGTTATATTGAAATAAAGTAAGTAAATAAAATTTATATATATAATATCATTGTATAAAAAAATTATTTAATATATAGTATACATGTTTACTAAAAAATTGTTAATACGTTCTGTGTAATGTTTGAACGAATCATGTCTCTTTGAGGAGGTGGTAGTCCACACATCCACAAACCATGTTATTATATTCCCACAAAATGGAAATAATGAAAGTATGATTTTAAAAATTAATAATAATGAATGAGTACATCATAAATATCACATTAATAATATAAAAAAGTTTTTCCATTATTATTTGTAAACATAGTTGGTAGTAAATTTGAAATTAATAACATCACTTTGTGAGGTGGTAGTTTTCCAAAAACAATAATGGTACAATCATTAAAAATTAGTTAGAAGTGTTTGTAAGTTCTAGTAGAAAAAATAAAAAAAATATATCATAATATTAAGGATATTTATTGTACTGTAATATTATATAATATGAATAATTGAGGTATTGGAGAATGAAAGTAAAATAAATGATCTTGATGATGCACATTATCTCTTCTGGGGGTAACTTTTTTCCAATTCACAAAAGGGATTACTTGAATGGATTTATTCCAAAACAGAGGCTTCAAGGAGGAATTTAGGGAGGTTGGGAAGTATATTGGGATTTTTTGGTCACAACATGAGTGGGTATAGAGGTGTTAATAAGCGATAGAGTTTGTGTCCTTTTATTGGGTAGGAAAGGACACACATGGAATTTTTTAAAACAATTTAGGTGTACCCATGTATTTTTGTAAAAAAAGTCATAAAACAAAAAACCAAAATAATAGAAGTATTCTTACCAAAATAGGTCCAAAATGGGGTTTGTAAAAGTTTCTATGTCATTTTGGAACTTAAGTTTATGTTACAGTACATTTTTACAATAAATTTTATTATAATCTTTGTAATTAATTTTAATTAATTTTAGTAATATATAATGTGAAAAAATATGTTGATATTGTTATACTAGAAATTTTATATAGTTTACAACCACATATGTTACTTTTTCAGAATTCATTTCTCAAATTTTGAAAATTATGTCAAATTATAATCTTGTAGACCTGGTGAGAATGAATGATTTTAACATGAGATTGTTCAGAATTTCTTTAATCATTTTTACCCTTATTCAACATATAAATGATTTAAATTACCTATATTAGATTAATATATATATAATTTATCTATTATGACTTTTATACCAACTTAATAAAAAATATAACTATATAGATAAATAATATGGAAACATAGTTTTAAATTAAAATTCGATATTTTCTAGTATTCAAATAAATATTATGTTTCATAAAAAATTCCAAAAAATTAGTCGTAATATATTTTCAATATTACCAATTTTCAAATGGTGTTTATTTTAAACATTTAAATTTTTATGTTTCTAAAATTAATTTTATTTCTTTTCATAGATGGACATAGGAAGTTGTTCATTTGAGAAAAAATTATTTCCCAATATATAATGAATTTTCCAAAAGTTATATGTTTTATCCTAGTTATGTTTTATTTATATATTAAAATTATAAATAATATATAAAATTGTTTTTACTATACATGTTAAAATGTTTAATTTGTATTATATATATATATATATTAATTAATTATAACAAAATAATGATGATTCTTAGAAACTTAGGGTAGAGTAAAATTCAAGACATATCAGTGTTGCATATAAGGATTAAGAACTCTTGTTTTGTGTAGTAAAAACATCTATTTGGGTATCTTATAATCAAATCATAGAATAGTGTAACTTAAAGAACATGCATAACATGGTTCTATCACATAAAAATATCAATATTTAGTGTTGTTGAAAATTCAATATAATAAAAAATATTAAATTAATTCAAAACAATTTAAGACAAAAATCATATAGTAACATTATAACACGCAATTAATGAAAATCTTCCTAAAAAGTCATTTTTTATTTCAATAGTTTATTAATTTTATTTTATTTTAATAGGAATCCCCATAGTAAAATTGACTACTAAAATAACCTTTAAAAAAGGAATGTTGGAAGAAAAATGATAACACATAGTAACACATATCTAGACTTACACATAGGAGAAATTTGGTGGTATGTTAAAAAATGGACTTGGAGGAAAATACTTGATCTTAATATTGAGTGATTGAGTTCATTATTCACAAAAAATTTATTGATAAAATATAAGTTAAGGGACACAAATTCATAAATATATAATGATTTCAATGTCTATTGATTCAACAAAAGATATGGAATTACGAAATCATATTATCTCTAGATGTTCTTCCTACAGTTGAAGAATATTAATGAATATATATAATTGAATGATTTCTTCACAACATCACTCATTATTGATCCATTAACCATTTCAACGCATTCTAAAAAAAGGATGTATAATTTTTCATTCATGAAGCACATACTGATCCTAAGATCCATGATATGCAGTCTCATCTTTCATCAGTTACCATCTCAAAATGCTGTTAGAATAGGTTATCCAATATGAATAAATAATCCTTCGGTGGGATTGTACATTAATCGTGGAGGTTTAATCTAAAGTGTAAGATAATATTTAAATTAATTATTATCCATATAATCCTTTAATATGTTTAAAACAAAAACATTATGAATAAATTCATGAAATCGGCATAACATGATCCCCCGTTGATTGGGATGGAGCGTTTGGTTTTCACAATATAAATGTTTAAATATCCTCACCATATATTCCCTTAAAACATGGTTATATCCAAAATTATAATAAATTATTTTTGAAAACATGCATGCTTACTTCTTATAAATATTACTGGATATGTACCATAATGAAAAAAATATGTGATCATCAATAATGATATCATATACTACCTTATCAACATATCCATTATCATTTTTGAAGCAGTTAATACTGTGCAATTTACTTATTCATATCCCACATATCTTTATCCAAAAATGATTATATAAACATCTGGAATAAATTAAATGTTTCCAAACCATAATCATGATATCATTTTTCCTTGAAATCACTTTTCATCCTCACCAACACCAATCAATGTATCATTTAAAATCCATAAAACAATTTACTGAAAATACTTTTACATTTCATGATTTCGTTAAAATAATCCTTGAAATACCAAAACATAAATACTTCATTAATCCAACTATATTCATAATCCATTACTTATATTTCATCAAATTATTCCATAATACATATTTCATAGAATAAGAAGTATGAGTCATGTCTTAAGGTTCCTAATGAATCAAATAATCACGATTCATTCATTTAATATAGAAAATATAGTTACAACATTCTATACATTTTCACTTAATTTGTGGTATCCTTATATTGGGAATTATATCCACTAATCATGACCTTCCTGAATATCATTATTAGATTTCAACACAAGAAATCAATTTTTACCACACCCATACATTCCAAATTAGAACTATTTAATTCTATCCTAGCTCCTTCTAGATCATACTTCAGAATAAAATGAGAAAGCATATGGTGGGAAACACTTTTCCTTGGTGAAATACACATATAAATGAAATATTTCTTATAGGATTCCCAAATAATGAAAACTACTTATATAATATAAGTATCCTTAGGTTGGTCCATTGTTATTCATATCCAAAATATTTTTTATCCTTATTGTTGGTTTATGAAGTGTTCGTGAATTCCCAAAGAATATCATTTGGGATTGTAAAACCCTATCTTCAGTAAGGCCTTTTGTTATGTTAAAGGGTTCAAAAAACTAGAATCAGTGAACCTTATTAGATTTTGTACTCTAAATTACATCTACTCTAGAGACACATCCACATGTTGTATCAAAAAATGGATTTCCTTCTATGAAACCACTATTTTTATCCTTTATTAATATTGTAAACATTGGATCATCCTTATACATATCCTTATATTAATCTATTGACAATTCATTAGTAATATTTATATTGAGATAACTAATGTTTTCACATCATACATAACAATTATTTATTAATGAATTTCTTTAATACCAACTATAGTGAATCCAAAATTTGATACATATAAATTAAATCATTTTTAAGAATACATAATAAATTACAAAAAAAATTCACAAAGGCTTTTTTTTTATAGTGCAATTAAATTTCTGAAAAAAAATAAACTTACTAATATATATACTTTCAATTTTCCTGCAATGATATTCTCCATTAGTAATCATACTTATAAACCATTCTTAACGTCATGGGGAATGAAAACCTAATAAATATGTGTGCCTAAATTCTCATTAAGGGAATATAAAGAAACTACATAACTATAAGACGAACATACATGTATGAGAACATTATAATAACATTCCAAGATCAAACCCTACATATCAAATATCATAAACCTGAATCATGGCATAATGGATGGCAGTTAATAAGACTATAATCATTATTTAATCAATAGTATGATAATTTATATCATATCTATAAAAAAATATATTTAAATTTTTTTTCATACACAAAAAAAGAAAAAATATTATGTCAAGGCTACCTACAATGTCCTTTATAACTTATAAGGAATATTATATGACATGTGTACATACTATATTTTAGTATTTAGATATAGAATGTGTACGTTCTTGTTTTCAGGCTTGGGTTACAACCCATCTACCCTCATAATTTTAGTATTTAGATACAACCTCTTTACAATATTAATTTCATGATTTGGAAAAAACGTGTATCTGGTTGCACTTTTATTCAAATATTTCCGCAAATGTGAATTCATATATTCATTATTAGGATAATATAAATGTTACCTCATTCTTTTAGGCTTGAGATAAAACCCGTTGAGCAATTTATCTCGTATACAACTTATTGTTACCAAATTCATAGGAGGGTGATATAAGTCACACCCGTCACATAATTAAATCAGTCATACATGTTACAAATATTGTAAATCATTCATCATATCATTACCCATAAAAATATATGGGGATTACGAACATTAAATCAACACCCATTAAATTATATGTGTATTATTAACATTTACTCACATAATAATTTATGGAAAATATATTTTTCATAATCGTTTTATTAAAACATAGCTAGTGGAGATAAGTGGTCATCAAAAGAATATGACATGTGCAAAATAAATTGGTTTTATATGCTATATTAAACTAAAAAAAATATACCATTTAATAACGAATATGTATGGTACATTTTTACTATTTCCAATAATGGAATGAGTAACATCTACGTATTTCATCTCTGTTGGAAAATAATTATGAATCATTCAAAAAAATTTCATAAGGGAAATATAATTTCAACCATGAAAAAATATAATAAAAACATAAAACCGTATGAAAAATTTTCTTTTAAATTACATTTAAATCATAGAATAAATTGTTGTAATCATTTTGAAAATAATTATCAATGAATAATTTTAAAATATGCTTGAAAACATTTCGAAATATTTTTCCTTTGACAAATAAATTAATATATTAAATATAATTAATATGTGGAAAATTATTCCTTACAAAAAATAACATTGTAATTTCGTAAAATATGAAATATTTGAATTACATTCAAGATGGTAGTTAAATCCATAAGTGTATAAATTTTCCTTTGCATTGTAAAAATCAATGAAAAGAACCTCTTATAGAAAATAAGAAGAGGATTAAAATTTTAAACACATATTTTTACTTAACAGATGGGTAAAAATTACATCAAAATACCAATGGAAAATATAATAATTTTTTTGAACCTTTTATAATACATGGATATCATGAAACACGTATTTGTAAGAAAATATAGAGTTAAAGTCCAAAATTATTATAAACACTTTATTGATCATATTATCTTCCAAAGAGTTTAAAAATGGTTCCATTAATTGGAATTAAGAGGAATAAATTTTGGTAATGAATATAATGATAGTTTTTGAAAAATGGATCCTGATATTACATCAATGATAACATAATCATAAACAATCCCGACAAATGATGTGATTATATTAATATATTATCACCACATGGTAACTCTAAATAATACACCCCATTAAGAAAAAAAATTACATTGAGATTAAAAATATCATGAAAATGAAGAATTATTGATACAACATATATATATTATTATATACACCTCATATAAAAATAATGTTTCATAACATATCATGTGTCTCAAAGAAACAAAATAGTGATGAAATTACTTTACGGATTGGTCAATTTTGAAACATAAAACCCATGAAAGAATGATCATATAATGGATCAGTAAACAACCATAAATTTAATTGTAAGGTTCATACAATAAATTTATTTAAAATAATGATAACACACAAGATAAATTATTGGTCTATAAGTTATGTATCTTATGAAATAAAAAGTGAGATTAAATTTCCATACCTTCTGTCCTTAATTTTTCCAAACTTGTAAAATAATCCCATATATTAAGTATATGTTTATTATAAATTTTTCACAGAACTATATTAATATATATACTCACATATAATATTTTCTTATGAAATTATATTTCCCATTTATTAACAATTCCATGTTAATGTAATGTTTTGGGTAATAATCACTTTGTTTATCGTACATTTTTGGAGTATTCATTATTGATCCTCATACATAAATAATGATTGAATTATTTGAATAATTTAAAAAATGACTTATATGTCATATACATTCATTATATAATAATTTATAATAAACAATAAAACCAAAATATATGAAATCGAATACACAATTTATGGAGACGGTAGGCCATACGTACACATGAACTTTGTTTCCATTTTAATTGAATATTTAATGAAATAATGTGAATGAAATATATTTTTATAATATCTTTACCTTATAATTATTAATTCATGTTTTTCATATATGTTTACTAAACCCATCCTTAATAAAG
Organism: Viscum album; assembly: GCA_963277665.1. Taxonomy (NCBI): domain Eukaryota; kingdom Viridiplantae; phylum Streptophyta; class Magnoliopsida; order Santalales; family Viscaceae; genus Viscum; species Viscum album. The sequence goes on from OY728123.1 coordinate 42,729,860, forward strand.
TACAAGTATTGTGTTATCCAATCAATCGCTTTGAGGGGCTGTATTCTACACTTCCAAAAACAATGTTATCGTATTTGCATAAAATGTAAAGAATGAATATTGTTATTAAAGAGTAACTAAATTTGTATAAATACCTCATATATATATATATCATATATTATATATATAATCAATTTTTCCATCATAATTCTTAACCATATGATGAGGTAAATTTAAAAAGACAACAATGTTTCAGGAGGCGGTAATTCATTGTTCATAAGAACGGTATGTTTATTACCCATTAGAGAGATGTGTGTTCGATTTATTGTCAAATATATAACATAAATACATTTAAAAAAATTTATTATACAATTCATAAACTTTATTAATGTATAATGATTAATTTTCGTTGTAGAGGAAGAAAATAGAAGAAGGGAGCTTGATGAATGATGTTAACTCTTATTTGGGTACACCTTATTTCCACTAAAGGGATTCCTTTGATGTAATTCAACCCAATGGGTGGATTCAAGATGAATTTATGTATGATAGGAAATAATTTGGGAAGATAATTATGGATCTTAAGTGGCTTGAGAGGTGTGAACAAAGAGAATATGTGGTGGCCTTTTAAAGTGGAGAGAAATGATACACGTGGAATTTTTGAAACCAAGATTTTTATTTCAATCATTTTTCTTAAATAGGTTTTTAAAAACCAACCAATATCAATAATTTATATTGCAGGTAATAACATATGTCCATTAAATGTTTTTTAGTTATGTATTGAACATTTTAGTACTTATTTTTATTTTTTAGTCCCTTGTTTATCTTAATTTTACATTAATCATTATAATAAATTTTAAAAATATTCACTAATCTTGTTGGTCAAAAATTAAGGTTATATTCTATAATAAAAATATTATACTAATTTAAACCATTTATATCCATTTTATGATTTCAATTCATAGAATCATCTAAATATATTACATGATAATCTTGGAGATATAGCAAGAATGTGGGGTTTTAATGTTTGAATATTCAAAAAATCATTATGATTTTTTATATAAATTCGACACAAAAATTATTACAACAAACTCAATTGGGGTAATATATTCATATATTATATTTTATAAAATTATAAATCTTCAAAGTTAATTGAATAATATAAATAAGTTTGGTGAAATAGAAGTTTTGAATTAAAATTTAGTGCTTTTCACTATTTAGCCAACAATAATGCTTCAATGAGAAATCCCAAAAAATCAACCCAAGATAATTTGGAAATTATGAATTCAAAAGTTATGGTTTAGAAAAAATTATTTCTAAAAGTGTAAAAAAATATTTTAATTACATTACATAGAAGGAATAATATAGAAGATCATTTGAGAGATATGTATTTCCAAACATATAATGACTTTTAAAAAAAATATATGTATATCATTTGTATTTTTCATTTATATCAAACGATTATAAATAATATATAAAATGTGGTTATTATTATTCATATTATTACCATTTTCAAATATTTTATAACCATTATTATTAATTATTTATAATAAAAAAAATTAAGTTTCATTAAAATTAATTAATGTGTGAAGCATGAACCTAGTTGGTGTTGAATATAACACAAAAAAATAAAATGGTTTTTCATGAATTAAAAACTTATATTGTGGTATGTTATTGTTAATTCATGTCATGGTGAAGCTCAAAAATTAAAAATAAAATGGATCTCTCATATAATATAAGTTATATTCATTATTTTCTGAAATGAAAAATATCTAAAATAATAAATCAATTAGAAAAAAAATAATTCAATAAAACTCATGGTGTTATAGGTTGGATGATATTTTTATAAATTATATCCATGGAAGAATATTATCATATTTAGAAATAATGTTTACATGATCCATTGGAATATCAAACCCTTTGAGATTCATAATCACTTATGGATAGTTAATTATCACATGGAAATTCCACTAAACAACTATCATGTTCACTATGTGATCCATTTATCTACCATGAAGAATATAATGGAATGTTTTGAAATTTAGTGTTTGAGGTGTTTTGGGGAGTAACAATGACTCATTTCTAGATTCATCAAAAAATATAGTTTTCCAACGGTAGGTCGGGTGTCAGTAGGTCAGACGCATGTTAGTTGGGAGTCAGTAGGTAGGTTGTCACAACATTAGGCACCAGTGAGTGGTGTAAGTGATTGGTGTCGATGAGTGGAATTAGTGAGTGGAGTTAGTGAATGGTGTTTGTGAGTGTAGTCAGTGAGTAGCGTTAGTGAGTGGCATCAGTGAGTGGAATCAGTGACTAGAGTTGGGGGTGGTGTTAGTTAGTAGAGTCGGTAGGTGGAGATAGTAGGTGGAGGTAGTTAGAGACATTAATGAGTCTCATCGGTGATTTATCCATTGGTGGATCGCATCAGTGACTCAACTCTATCACTCATCCATCTATGACACGCATCAGGGACTCAGCCACCAATGACTCATTTCTAATTTTCCCAATTTTTCATTTTTCATCCCTTATACATTTTTTTGACATTTAATGTGTTACCTATCATAATTAAGTGCATTTAAAGCAGTTTCAAAGGATATTAATCATATATTAAATTCATAAGGATCATGGGGGGGTTGTTTGAAATATTCAAACCACATAATCATAACCACAGTACAGATTTTATGTACATTGATATAACCACCCATCATTTGATACCGAAACTGACCTTTTCTAAATCCTAGTTTCTCCCTTTCTTGAACCCATATATTTTATCTTCATATACCTATATCAATTCATCCCCATTGATTTTTGTGTTGTTTTGTGTCCTTTGTATCTAATTTTCCATTGGAGTCATTCGTACTACTCATTCACCCTGATTTGGGTGGAAGAAGGAGTGGTTAATCGCCTATTCTTCCATGTTGGGATCCCTTTGACTCGCTTTATTTGATTATCATGAAGGGAGGGTAAGGTGATGTCTCTTGGAGAATGCGGTCAAATCACATTCAGAATTAAGGTTGTTAGGAAGATTAATGGTCCTATTATAAAAATGGGTTTTGTTATAATAATATCAAATGAGTGGTAGAGATAATTATGAATATTATCATTTGTTTTATATGTTCTCTTTGATCCATGTTATGAGGTGTTTTCCTTCTAAAAATCAATTTATTTGGTGGTATTTTCTTGTGCCCATGTGATTATTTACAATTTTTATGGATCTCATGCTGAATTACTTGAATTATGAAATTCATTAACCATGTATTCTAAATTATGTAAATGGATTCCCCATGAGTGAACATGTTTTGTGATAACGCTAAATTAGAAAAGTGGTATTAATGAACAAGTGTTTTTTAAATGAAACTACACCTTTTTATGTTGGTATGGATTTGGTATTGTGTGAACAAGTTCATTTTTTATTTCATTATGTGGTTTTGTGGTGCTGGGATGAGGGAATGAGTATTGATTCAGTGATACAGGTAGAGGAATGGTATCTAAGTATGAGAGAAATATTGGTTGTGGAATGGATCAAAAGTTATTTTGCAGTGGGGATGAAGATTGAGATTGTGTAACGTTTATGTTTTTGTTTGATGGGTTATTATGCAGTGGGGTAGTCAAGCATGGTGTGATGAGGTTTGTTTCGTGGTTTAGTGGTATGTTGGGGGATTTCTTTTTCAGAGAAATGACAGTGAGTAATGACTTTGATTAATTATAATATATTTGGATGGATTGGGTGCTATGTGGGGAGGAAGTGTGAAGTGTGTTGTTATATCATAGATTTATTCCACTTTTTAGTTTGGTAGAGAGGCTTGTCATGTCATGTTGTAGTCAGTTTCCCATGTAGGGGTGTAGTAAATGTAAACTCTTAATAATGTCAAAATGATTGGGTGTTAAGAATCATTCTTTGATAAACTTCATAGGTGACTATTATTTGTCATGATAGGAGCATTTAAAGGTAGCAACAATGGTTCTAGTGCTTTGGGTGGTTGTTATCATGAGAACCCATAGGTTGGGAATAGTGTTTATGATCTATATACATACATGTACATTCTTTTAATTCTATAAGCACTCCAAAATTTTTGAGAAATAAATGATGAACACCCCCATTGAAATAGGGGAGGTTGTCTTTACCAAACATCCTAGTGGGATGATGGATGGATGGCCACCTGCTCTTCCAGTAGGGCTGGAAAACATTAGAGGAATGATCAGTTTTTTCAGAACACTTGCCTTTTCATTATTTGTTTCGGGAGGTTTGTAATCTTTAGTTTCACCTGCTCTAGCACATGCTCTATGACTAGACATGGAGAGGCTTTCCATTCCCCTTGTATTGAGAACACTAGTTGAAGGTCATACTAATTTTTTTAATGTTTTCATGGGATGTAGATTGAGTTTAGTGATGCATTAGTCCGGTGGGGACCTCTTACTACTATAGATGCAGTCATACTATATTATCTATGTCATCGACTAGTTTTTTTTTCTATTCATTCTATAATTGACTACTTATACATAAGAGTTGTATTTTCAGATATAGATTTCCAGCATGTGAATTTATATTGTGAGTTTATTCAATAGATATGTAGTTGGTGCATAGATACTCTTATTTATTTATTGTCCATGTTGTTTGTTTGACTGGTATATTTTGAGATAGAGGAAAGCCCCATAGGTTTTGGGGAATTCTTGTATATTATCCATTGGGAGGATGTGACTCTACCTCTTCGATGTGTTGTTCAGTTATGGATATACATGTAAGTGGTTCTTCTCTTATTTCGATGGATCCTTATTAAAAGTCACCTTTTGAGTTACGAGTAATTCTGATCCCGACTGAATTCTTGTTGAAGAAGGGCATTATCCTGCCCAGAGTGTCACCACGTGGTGATACAATCATTTTCCCAAAGAAAGAAGATGGTGGTCTGAGGTATTGCATAGATTGGTGCAGGTTATATCAGGTTATGATCAAGAACTGTTACACTCTCTGATAGATACATGATAATTTTGACTACATGAGGGGATCATGTTGGTTTTATAAGATTGATCTATGGTCTAAGAATCACTAGTTGAGGTTGAATGATGGTGACATCCTAAAGACTACATTAAGGTGAAGGTATGGGAACATTGTCTTTCTAGTACTGTCATTAATTATTACGAATGAAATAGCCATCTTCATGGGATGCATGAACTATATATTTCATGAGTTCATGTCTAGTTATTCGTTTTATTAATCGATGATATCCTAATGTACTCGAATTAAAAGGAAGAGCATAATGATCCTCTGAGGACTTTCATGGAGGTTCATTGATGTATCTATACCTATGGGAATTTGTTTAAATTAATTTTTCGTTTTTGAGAGTCACACATCCATGGGATCATTGTGTCTCAGAAAGGTGTGGTAGTGGACATGTAGTATGTTTAAGGAGTTTTTTCATGGTCACCACCCCAGAATGTGTTAGACACTCACAGTTATATTGTCCTGGTTGTTTATTACTTGATGTTTTTACCCAATTTCATTGATATTATAGCTCCATTGATGGATATAACTAGAAATGACTTGTTATTTCTATGGATTGGTATGGGTGAGGCAACATTTAGATACCTTATGGGGATGTGAGTAAGATCTGTAGAGCTCCTACTTTTTGAGGATGTGGTGATGTTCATGGTGTTCTATGATTCTTCCCATGTGGGATTAAAATGTGTTCTGATGTAGTAATGGGGAGTATTCTTTCATCGGTCTAGGTTGTTACATCACATTGAATGTGACTTTTAAACCCATGATATAGAGATAAAATCGATCATTTTTTGGATAACTTTATTGCAGAATTACCTCATTAGGGAGCGATTGTTTTCATTACAAATCACAAGAGGTTGAGGTATATCATTTCACAGTGAGATCCTCTATTTCTACATCAATGTTTGGAGTATTTTTTCAATATTATGAATTCGATATATCTTATACCTCAAGGGAGGGGGATGTTTTGGATGATGATTTGAGTAGTAATTCAAAAAATGTGGTTGTTTATGAATCAGCAGATTCTTGGAAGGTGGTGGAGGAGTTGGATTCCTTGCACATAGATGCTGTATTGGATAGTGGAAATGGATGTCTATATCAATTGAATGTGTTTTCATTTATGAGGTATCTACTGGAGGAGTCTCAATGGGTATAATCAGAGGTGTAGGTGATGCATGAACATTTTGAATAACGTTATACTCTAGAGTGATGGTCTGAGGATAGAAACAAATAAGTTTTTATCCCCAGTGGTAATGTGTGATGGAGTTGTTATTGAGTATCATATATCAACCTTTGAAGCACACCAAAATGTTTCTAAGTTGTACCATGGATTTTATAAGGACCCGGCCATAAACATTACTTATTATTTAATTAAATGAATAATTCACATTGAGGATCTTTTCAGGTTTAGAGTTTTAGAGAATTAGAACAAAACTATTACATCTCAAATATTAAAAAGTCTTCACATCTACTCAGCTTCCTTTTTTCACAAAATAAAAACTCTGGAACAAAAGATTCATGTCTAGTTCCTTGTTATAGACAACCTGGCATTTCCTTGATCCCATCTGTGACCCTATTCAACATTATATCCTATGAAAAACATTTCAAAAAAAACATGGGATGAGCATAAAAAGCTCAGTAAGGGTTATGAAAATATGGAAAGAAAATATTAGTCCATGTATACATAAGAATTAATTAAATAATACTTACTCATAAAACATAAGCAATTTAACATACCTCGTGAAATCATAGGATTTACGAATAACTCATAGAAATCATATGATATAAAGGTAACTTGAGGAATTCATAACATTCTTACGTAGGGAGTAACCCTCATGATTACGTTTGGAATACCCATCACACTAAATTCCCTAATTCTCTTCGGATAAACCATAATGTTTAACTCTATCACGTTACCCAACACATTGGAGAGCTATATCGGGCTCACCCACCCTTAGTTTATCACGGAACCACCCATCTTCATAAAAAATGCCCATGAAACATAAAATAATCATAGAACATAACATAAGCACCAAGGAAAGATAACATTCCCACATTGTAATAACAATACAACATTTTATGATATTGAAATAATTAATCCATTCTAAAAACCATTTTCAAAACCATTTAAAAAAATTAATTAAGAGATTTTTGAATCAATGTTTCCCATACCTCTTTGAATCATTTAACATTTTAAACACTTAATATCCATATAAATAAATCCTTAAAACCATATTGAAAACATTGATATTAATGAGAATTATTTAAATGAATAAATTATTAAAACATTTAAAACGATATTTTAGTTAAAGGATTTTTAACAAAATGAAAGACACTTGAAAACAAATAATTGTGGAATAAGATTTATCCAAAACATTATAATATCATGAGAATAAAAGTATTCATCATATAATATTTCAAAGGACGGTATATACACCATATAATAGTGAATTGGTGCATACCAACAATGAAGTCTCAATAGAAATGAAAATGAGATAAAATCCCTTATAAAGAAGGTATCCTTAATTAATGGAAAAATCAATCTCATAATTATGTGTGAAAAATATAAATACACCAAATATAAGTGGATATTATATAAGACCCCAGCCTTAAACCTTACTTAATCTTGAGTTGTTACAAGATTACACATTGAGGATCTTTTCGGGTTTAGAGTTTTAGAGAATTAGAACATAAAACTTGCATTACATTCAACATATAAACAAAGTGGTTACATAAATATAGTATTCATTTTTCCCATCGATGGAAACATATTTAAAATATTACATGGATTCTTTCTTGACACTTCCTTGAAACTATCATCATATCAGGTACAATTCCCTTGAATTGTGATAAACATTTCAAAAAAAACATGGGATGAGCATAAAAAGCTCAGTATGGGGTATAAAAATATGGAAAGGAAACATGAGTTCATATATACATAAGAATGAAATCATACATTACCCATAAAACATAATCACTTTAACATACCTCCTCAAAACAGGAATAAATCATAGAAATCATAAGACATAAATGTAACTGGAGGCATTCATAACATTCTTATGTTGGGAGTAACCCTCTTGGTTACGTTTGGAATACCCATCACAGTATATTCCCTAAATCTCTTCGAAGAAACCTTAACGTTTCACTCCTTCACGTTACCCAATTCATTGGAGAGCTATATCGGGCTAACCCGCCCTTAGTTTATCACATAACCACCCGTCTTCATAATAATGCCCAAGAACCTCAACATAATCGTATCACATAAAACATGCATAAAGGAAACATAACATTTCCACCTTTCAATCACAAGATATCAATACAACACATTGATATAAAAACATTATGAAAACCATTTTCAATACCGAAATAAATGAAAAGTAAAACATGGTATTTATTTTTCTTTTTTTTAAAGGTATGGCTTGTAGAGGAAGCCAAAACTCAAATAATGGTCACGGTGGCAGAGAAGTCGTTGTCGCCACATACATACGACAAAAACATTCCCTTTTGTCCTTTAGAAAAACGCTTCGTATAAAAAAGATTACTTTTGGATAAATGTAAAAGTCAAAGGGGTTTATACACCGTATAAAAGAAGGTTGTGTATAAAACAAAATATGCCTCAATGAAAGGAGATTGAGACGAAGTCCCATACCTCGGGTCCGACTTGACTCGATCATTCTTTAATGTCCTGAATAATAAACTTGAGTTAATTTCTACTTTCTTAAGAACCTTTTTCAAGGTCATTATTCCTTTTATATCACTTATTTCCATGTCATGAACACTATGTAATTATTTAAGTTAATAACGGTCGTTTTAACGATCATTGGTACTTGAGTAAAAAATAAACCCTTTATAATTACAATTTGTTCATGTATCCATTATATCCAGAATTATAATAATGATGTATATATCATATATATATAGTATATACATTCATTTATAATATTACATAATCATTTAGAGGTAAGAAATGAAATGCACCGTTCATGGAGACGGTAAGCCGTACGTACGCATGAACACTACTTTCATTTCTATTTCGTATTTTATAGAATGGAATCATAATGATATAAAGGTATATTATAACTCCAGTATAATATCATATATAATATCATAGTTCCATCCTTTATACGTCCCACATATGGTATTTAACGAATCAAATCACTTTGAGGGGGCGGTAGTCCGCACTTCCTTAAATGAAGATATCACGTTTACCCATAATGGAAACCATAAAGGTATGTCCAAAATGAAAAATACATAAGCTTAAGTAAAACATAAACATATTATATATCATATATAAATATAGTGACATCTTCATGTCCACCTTTGAAGGTGTTAAAAGAATGTTGAACAATCATCGTTTCGGGAGGCATAAATTCACCATCCACGGAAACAGTATGTCCTTTAACCATTATATGTAGGTGTGTGTAAGTGTAGCTCGAATCCTTATTATAAAAACATCATAGTATATTGAAGATACTGGAGTTTTTATAAAATAAATGAATAAAAAGAGTTTAGGGGGTTGGAGAAGCAAAATAAAACAAAAAGACTCAAGTGAAGACATTACCTTAAAAACAGTTAACTCCCTTTGGTTTGAGCTCAAAGGCTTCCTTGGGAAGACTTCTGCCCAAAGTGAGGCTTCAAGGAGTAATAGAGGGATGTGGAGAGACAAAATTGGTAGGGGTTGTCCGAGCCAAAGGCTTTGGGAGTGTGGGTAAGGAGGTAGAGGTGGGGGACTTTTATAAGAGGAGAGGAGGGGCACTCTTGGAAAGTAAAGAAATGTTACTTTATTTGAAAATGATTTTCGGATTCAAAAGGTCCCAAATTGATATAATTCTAGGGTAAGGTGATAAGGGTTCGAAATACACCCCTTCAATATGTTTTGGACATGCTTAGGTCATAGATTTTACATTATCATTTCATTTTATTTAAATCCTTTATTAATGAGGTAATCGTTGCATCATCATGATGTCATAAATAATTTAATTTATTTAAAGTATAAAAATTATGAAAAAAATACTATGATGTAGGAAATATTTTTTTACTTCTAATGAATATTTATAGTCCAAATGATAATTTATGTAGACAAAATTAAAAATATTTTACTTAGGTGATACATTCTTTGTCACATTTAACATTCTTTAAAAATAAAAAGATAAAAAGTCATTTTCTCACAAAAGTGATTCCATGGGGCCCCCAAGTTTGGCACAAGGAATACCATGGTCGTCCGTGAGACAACCGGTATACTTATGACACATGTTGTGGTCTTTTGTGTTATTATGATATCATTTTATTATCTTTAACTACCCGATTACTCATTAATCAAGATAATTAAAGATAATTACCGTCGTTACTATTCATAATGTCCAAAAACAAAAGAGTCTTGATTACATAATTTGGACCTTATGATTCTAAATATGTAATCCATTTTACCAAATTCCAAACCCAGAAATCTCAATAATTCATTTAAAAAATAATAACTGTTGTTAAAAAAAATAGCGGGTTTTTTTTGAAACAATATCTATGAAAAGTTTGGCATTAGTTTATGCCCAATTCCAAAGTGAAATTAATCCTAATGACCACCATTGGATTAAATGGTATAAATATATTCTAATTTTATCTTAAAACCAATTTAAAAGGTAATCTAGTCATATAAATAATGTAGATTAAAAAGAAGTTTTGATATAAAATGCAGTATTTTTCACTTTTCATTAAAAAATGAACATTGTCAGAAAAATACCAAAAATTCACACAAAGTAAATTTTGATGTCCAAATTATAAAGAATAAGTTTATTTTGAAAAATATATATTATAAAATTGTCAAAAGATAGATTTACAAATGGTTTTCCATCAAAAGGCAGTAAACCAATCTTTTAAGAATATTAGTGTATTCCGTGCTTAAGATTGTATTTATTTTCATTTTAAGACTCTAAAACACTATCTTAATCATTAATAGACATAGAAAAAATATATATTATTAATTACTTACTTGGGATGTTACATCCTTCCCCCCTTTAGAATATTGCATCCCCACAATTTATTTACTTATCAAATAAATGTGGGTACTTATCCCTCAATGCATTTTCAGATTCCCAGGATGCCTCTTCCATCATGTGGGTTTTCCACAAAACCTTTACCTAATTACTCACCTTATTTCATAACACTTGCTCCATATGGTCAAGATTCCGGACCGTTTGTTCCTCATATGATAGGTTCTCTTCCAGCTGAACTACCTCTTGACTCAAAACATGAGATGGATCTGGAATATACTTTCTCAACATCGAAACATGAAAAACATTGTGTACCTGAGATAAACTCGGAGGTAAAGCCACTCGGTATGCAACTGATCCAACACTCTCCAGAATTTCATATGGTCCAATGAACCTTGGACTCAGCTTTCCTTTCTTACCAAATCACATCACACTTTTCCATGGTGAGACTTTGAGAAAAACATGATCACCTTACCCAAAAGATAGATCCTTCCTCATGTTGTCTGCATAACTCTTATGCCTGCTCTGAGCAATTCTCATGTGTTTCTGAATCAGCTGAACTTTTTCTGCCATCTCTTCTAACAATTCTGGTCCCATCAACTTCCTTTCACCCACTTCATCCCAGAAATATGGAGTTCGACACCGCTTCCCATATAACACCTCAAATGGTGCCATCTATATACTAGAATAAAAACTGTTATTATATGAAAATTCAACCAAAGAAAGATGTTGGTCACAACATCCCTGATAATCCATCGAACAAGCTCGTAGCATATCCTCCAAGGTCTGAATTGTTGGTTCTGACTGCCCATCTGATTGAGGATGAAAAGTTGTAATAAAATATAATTTAGTACCCAATGACTTCTGAAGGCCCTTCCAAAAGTTAGAAGTGAACCTGGGATCATGATCAGATACAATGGAGAGGGGAACTCCATGTAACCTGACTATGTCTTTAAGATACAAACGGTAAAGTTGATCTAGGGAAAAATTGTCTCGTATAGTAAGGAAATGAGCATATTTAGTCAAACGATCAACAGTAAAACAGATTGCATTATTACCTCGAGATGTCTTCAGTAATCCCACAACAAAGTCCATGGATATATTCTCCTATTTCCACTATGGCTCTGGTAAAGGCTAAAGAATCCCTTTCGGTAACTGCCTCTCTGCTTTAACCTGTTGACAAGTCAAACACTTCACAGTAAAAACAAAAATATCTCTTTTCATTCCATCCCACCTGTAATACTCCCGCAGATCTCTGTACATCTTAGTACTACCAGAATGAATAGAAAACAAGGAACCATGAGCTTCACATAACAACTCTCTCTTCAACTGTGAATCAAAAGGCACACACAATGTCTTCCCAAATCTCAAAACATAATCATTATCAATGTTGAATTCAGGTAACTTACCCTTCCGAACCAGCTCTACCTTTTTCTGCAACTCACTGTCTTGCTTCTGTGCTTTCTTGATTCTATCTGATATAGATGATCTCACTGATACCTGAAACAAAACAAAAGAACCTCCTGCACCAACAAATTTTATGCAAAAGTTCATCAAATCCTTAACCAAAGGATCGCGTTATAAATGCAACATTGTTAATGATGCATTACTTTTTCGACTCAAAGCATCAGCCACTTTATTTTCTTTTCCCCGATGGTAATGAATTGTAAAATCATAATCCTTGATTAATTATAGCCATATCCTTTGTCTCGTGTTCAACTCTTTCTAAGGGAATATATACTTTAATCTTTTGTGATCAGTATATATTTCACACTTTACTCCATACAAATGATGCCTCCAAAATTTTAAAGCGAAGACAACAGCAGCTAATTCCAAATCATGTGTAGGGCAATTTACCTCATGAGTTTTCAACTGTCGTGAAGCATAAGCAATTATCTGATCATTCTGCATTAGGACGCAACCATGTCCTTTCAATGAAGCATCACTGTATATAACAAACTCACCATTCCTGGAAGGTAGTGCCAAAACTGGAGCATTCACCAATCTTCTTTTCAGTTCTTGAAACCAATCATCACATTCTTTTGTCCAGATAAACTTAAAACCCTTCCGAGTTAGCATAGTCATTGGACTAGATAACTGTGAAAAATTTCTAACAAACCTTCTCTAATAGCCTGCCAAACCAAGGAAACTATGAATCTCAGTTACATTTGTGGGTCTTGGCCATTCTTCCACAACCTTTGTATTATCAGGATCAACAGTTATCCCATCTTTAGAAACAATCTGACCAAGGAAATAAATTTTTTGCAACCAAATCTCACACTTTCTGAATTTACCATACAATTTATTTTCTTTTAAGGTTTTCAAGATAACCCTTAAATGTCTTTCATGCTCCTCTTTACTTTTATAAAACACCAAAATATCATCAATGAAAACAACCAAAAATTTTCAAATGAGTCAACTGAGTCATCACTGCAACAAACTGTTTAGTTCTGATTCTGACCATCTCAGGATACTTATTTGAAAGGTCATTTCCTTCTGTATGCCTTCCCAGAAAAGCTATTCTATTTCCTCTATGAAAACCCATTCTTAACAAACATGTCTTAGAAGAAGCAACATGGTAATCTTCAAATGCTATATCATTTCAATTTGACCATAAAAAATATTTTTGGATAATCATTTAATAGAATTCTAACTCGTAAAGTTATCTAAACCGACCTCTGATACCAACTATAAGACCCCAGCCTTAAACCTTACTTAATCTTTAATTGTTACAAGATTACACATTGAGGATCTTTTCAGGATTAGTGTTTTATAGAATTAGAACATAAAACTTGCATTACATTCCACATATAAACTAAGTGGTTACCTTAAGATAGTATTCATTTTTCCCATCAATAGAAACATATTTAAAATAAAACTTGGATTCTTTCTTGACACTTCCTTGACACTATCATCATATCATGTACCATTCCCTTGACCTGTGAAAAAACATTTCAAAAATAAACTTGGGATGAGCATAAAAAGCTCAGTATGGGTTATAAAAATATGGAAAGGAAACATGAGTTCATATATACATAAGAATGAAATCATACTTTACCCGTAAAAAATAATCACTTTAACATACCTCATCAAAACATGAATAAATCAGAGAAATCATAAGACATAAAGGTAACTTGAGGCATTCATAACATTCTTGCATAGGGAGTAACCCTCTTGGTTATGTTTGGAATACCCATCACAGTATATTCCCTAAATCTCTTCAGAGAAACCTTAACATTTCACTCCATTGTGTTACCCAATGCATTGGAGAGCTATATCTGGCTCACCCGCCCTTAGTTTATCACGGAACCACCCATCTTCATAATAATTCCCAAGAACCTCAACATAATTGTATCACATAAAACATACATAAAGGAAACATAACATTTCCACCTTTCAATCACAAGATATCAATACAACACATTGATATAAAAACATTATGAAAACCATTTTCAATACCAAAATAAAAGAAAAGTAAAACATGGTATTTCTTTTTCTTTTTTTAAAGGTATGTCTTGTAGACGAAGCAGAAACTCAAATAATGGTCACGGTGGCGGAGAAGTCGTTGTCGCCCCATACGTACGAAAAAAACATTCCCTTTTGTCGTTTAGTAAAATGCTTCATATAAAAAAGATTCCTTTTGGATAAACATAAAAGTCAAAGGGGTTTATAAACCGTATAAAATAAGGTTGTGAAAAAAAATATGCCTCAATGAAAGGAGATTGAGACGAAGTCCCATACCTCGGGTCAGACTTGACTCGATCGTTCATTAATGTGATAAATAATAAACATGAGTTAATTCCTACTTTCTTAAGAACATTTTTCAAGTTCATTATTCTTTTTATATCACTTATTTACATGTCATGAACACTATGTAATTATTTAAGTTAATAACGGTCGTTTTAACGATCATTGGTACTTGAGTCAAAAATAAATCCTTTATTATTACAAGTTGTTCATGTATCCATTATATCCAGAATTATAATAATTATTTATATATCATATATATACAGTATATACATGCATTAATAATATTACATAATCATTTAGAGGTAAGAAATGAAATGCACCGTTCATGGAGATGGTAAGTCGTACGTACCCATGAACGCTACTTTCATTTCTATTTCGTATTTTATAGAATAGAATCATAATGATAAAAAGTTATCTTATAATTCCAGTATAATATCATATATAATATCTTAGATCCATCCTTTATACGTCCCACATATGGTATTTAACGAATCAAATCACTTTGAGGGGGTGGTAGTCCGCACTTCCTTAAATGAAGATATCGCGTTTACCCATAATGGAAACCATAAAGGTATGGAAAAAATGAAAAATACAGAAGCTTAAGGAAAACATAAACATATTATATATCATTTATAAATATAGTTACATCTTCATGGCCACCTTTTATGGTGTTAAAATTATGTTGAACAATCATCGTTTCGGGAGGCATAAATTCACCATCCACGGAAACAGTATGTCCTTTAACCATTAGATGTTGGTGTGTGTAAGTGTAGCTCGAATCCTTCTTATAAAAAAATATTATTATATTGAATATACTGTATTTGTTACAAAAGAAATTAATAAAAAGAGTTTAGGGGGTTGGAGAAGCAAAATAAAACAAAAGGACTCAAGTGAAGACATTACCTTAAAATCGGGTAACTCCCTTTGGTTTGAGCTCAAAGGCTTCCTTGAGAAGACTTCTGCCCAAAGTGAGGCTTCACGGAGTAATAGAGGGATGTGGAGAGACACAATGGGCCGGGGTTGGCCGAGCCAAAGGCTTTGGGAGTGTGGGTAAGTAGGTAGAGGTGGGGGCCTTTTATAAGAGGAGAGGAGGGGCACTCTTGGAAAGTAATGAAATGTTACTTTATTTGAAAATGATTTTCGAATTCAAAAGGTCCCACAATGATATAATTCGAGGGTATGGTGATAAGGGTTCGAAATCCACCCATCCTATAGGTTTTTTACATGTGTAGGTCATAGATTTTACATTATCATTTCATTTTATTGAAATCCTTTATTAATGAGGTAATCGCTGCATCATCATGATGTCATAAATAATTTAATTTATTTAAAGTCTAAAACATATTAAAATAATACTATGATGTAGGAAATCTTTTTAGATTTCTAATTAATATTTATAGTCTAAAATATCATTTATTTTGACAAAATTAAAAATATTTTACTTAGGTGATACATTCTTTGTCACATTTAACATTCTTTAAAAATAAAAAGATAAAAAGTCACTTTCTCACAAAAGTGATACCATGGGGCCCCCATGTTTGGCACAAGGCATCTCATGGTCGGACATGAGACAACCTGTATCCTTATGACACATTTTGTGGTCTTTTTGTATTATTATGATATCATTTTATTATCTTTAACTACCCGGTTACTCATTAATCAAGATAATTAAAGATAATTACCGTCGTTACTATTCATAATGTACAAAAACAAAAGAGTCTTGATTACATAATTTGGACCTTATGATTCCAAATATTTAATCCATTTTACCAAATTTCGAACACAGAAATTGCAATAATTGATTTAAAAAATAATTTACGTTGTCAAAACAAATAGCGGGTTTTTTTGAAACAATATATATGAAAAGTTTGGCATTAGTTTATGCCCAATTCCAACGTGAAATTAATCCTAATGACCACCATTGGATTAAATGGTAAAATTATATTCTAATTTAACTTTAAAACCAATTCAAAATATAATTTAATCATATAAATAAAGTAGACTAAAAAGCAGTTTTGATGTAAAATGCAGTATTTTTCACTATTCATTAAAAAATTAACATTTTCATAAAAATACGAAAAAATCACACAAAGTAAATTTTTATGTCCAAATTATAAATAATAAGTATATTTTGACAAATATAGATTATAAAATTGTCAATAGATAGATTTAAAAATGGTTTTCCATCAAAAGGCAGTAAAACAATCTTTTAAGAATATTAGTGTATTCCATGCTTAAGATTGTATTTATTTTCATTTTAAGCCTCTAAAACACTATCTTAATAATTAATAGACACAGATAAAAATATATAATATTAATTACTTACTTGGGATTTTATATATTAAGTGTAAAACAATCAGAGGTCATTCACACATATTTATAGGATGAAATATTATATAACTACAAGTTGAACCCAAAGAAATCGAAATTGGGTTAAGAAGTTCCCTTATAAAATTTCGATATCCTAACGACGTCACATTAAAATTCAGAAAAAGAGTTGATGAGATAGAAGGGTATCTCATCACTTTGAAATAAATTTTACATTCATGAGGATATATAATAACATATCATAAAAAGATGTAAATTAAAAGAGATGACAAAATAAGTATTTTTTAAAAAGAGGATTGTGAAATGTTCCCTTACTGATTTGGGAAACTTTCGAAACGTACACCCCATGAATGAAGGGTCGTACAATGAATATGTAACTACCGATAAATGAGAGTATATTATACAAACAGTAAAATAATGGGCAGTAAATACACCACCCAAAAAGAAATAGTGGCCACTATAGCATGAATCTCATGGAAATAAAAAGTGAGATGAAAATCCCCTTATGAAAATTCGGCAGCCTAACGGCGTCACATAAAACATCAAAAAATCTATTAATGATATAATATAGGGTCTCTCATCATATTAAAATAAAATTTACAGAAAGAGGAATATAAAAGAACATCCCCCAACATAAGAAAGAGGAGTATAAAGTAAGTTAGATAAAAAGTGTACTTAAAAATAAAAAGAGAAGTATGATCCATTAGGAAAATTCGGCAGCCTAACGGTGCGACATAAAAATTCTAAAAATTAATTGATGAGGGTAATAGAGGGTATCTCATCATATGAAAATAAAAATTACAATATTGTGAATATAAAAGAACATCTTTCAACATAAGAACATTGAGCATAAATGAAATGACATAAAAGAGGGTACTTGAAAAGAAAGAGAGAGGTCGGATCCCTTACCTAAAGTCCGACTTGTCTTGTTAGTTTCTTTATATTACTTAATAATAAACTTTGGTTAATTTATAATTACTTAAGGTCCTCCTTTAATTATTATTATTCAGTTCATATGACATATTATAATGTTATAAAAATTGGTTAATAATGTGAGTTCATATCAGACGTTTTTCTCGATGTTTGGTACATGAGTCAAAAATGAACTTGTTTGAAAATGATAGTCCATGTAGTTATAAGTAAATAATCTCCATAATTGTATTAATGATTTAAATATAATATATATCTATTACATATTCATTTTATACTATTCCATAACAATTGGAGATAAAAATAATTGAAATGCACCGTTCATGGAGACAGTAGGTCGTACGTACGCATGAACGCTACTTTCATTTCGTTGACATATTAATGGAATTAAAAATAATTGAGAGAGATATATATTATAATTCCTGTATAATATATATGTTTTATTGGTCACAATAGTTCATTAATTTCATTCTTTATAAATTCCATGTATTGCATGAACGAGTCACGTCACTTGAGGGGGCAGTAGTCCACACTTCCTCGTATGAGATTATCACATTTGCACAACATGAAAAGCATAAAATTATGTTTTAAATATAAAATACAGAAGCATATGGAAAACATAAATACCATATATATAATATATAAAATATAGTGAAATCATAATGGCCACCATGAAAGGTGTTAAGATAAGATTGAACAATAATCGTTTTGTGAGGCAGTAATTCGCCATCGACAGACACAGTAATTTCTTTAACCATTAGACAGAGGTGTGTATAAGTGTAGCTTTAATACTTCACATAAAAACATCATAGTATATTTATGATACTGGTTTAGTTACAAAATAAAGGAATGAAAATATTTTAGAGGTTTGGAGAAGAAAAATAAAACAAAAGAACACAAGTGAATACATTACCTTTAAATTGGGTAACTTTTATTGGTTTGAACCAATAGGGTTTCGTGAAGATCATTCTGCCAAAGGTGAGGCTTCAATGATGAATAGAGGAATGTGGATAGATTAAATGGTCAGGTTTTGGACGAGGCAAAGGCTTGAGAGGTGAGGGTATGGTGGTAGAGGTGGGGGCCTTTTATAAGGGAAGAGGAGGGGCACTCTTGGAAGGTTATAAAATATTACTTTATTATAAAATTATTTTCGGATTTTAAATGTCCCAAAAGGATATATTTCTATGATATGGTGATAAGGTTTCGAAATCCACCCATCCAATTGGTTTTCGACAAGTGTATGACTTAGATGACACCCTATCTTATCATTTTATTTAAATCGTTCATTTATGAGGTAATCATTGCATCATCACGGTGTCATAAATAAAATAATTTATTTAATGTCTAAAAATTATAAAAAATTTATCATGATGTAGGAAATTGTTTTATCTTTCTAATGAATATTTTTAGTCGAAAATATGACTTTTATAACCAAATGTAAAAATTGTTTTAGAAAAACAATAAATGTTTGTGACATTTTAATTTTAACTTTAAATAAAAAGTTATTAATGTCATTTTCCAACCAATGTGGCTCCATGAGGTCCCCATGTTGACACATGGATTTTCGTGGTCGGTCATGACTCATCCAATAAGGGTAGTACATGTTTCAAGGTCATTTCATATTATTATAACATCATCTTTACCTTAAATTACACTAATTACCTATAATCGCGATTAATAAAACATTAAAGTTACTAGTTACCAAAAAATTATTTTAATCTCATTGAACCACATTCTACTTCCTAATTACAACCATGTATATCGGATTTTTGAAAATAAAATCACAGAAGTGGTAAAGTTTCACTTAAACAAAAAATCATTTTCTTTAACAACAACTTAGTGGTTTCACTATTCATCAAAAATTGATGTTTTTCAGAAAAATACCAAAAATTCACCCAAAGCTATATTTGATATTCTGAATTCAAAAATGATGCCTATTTTAAAAAATTCAAAATATTTATGTTTCATTAATTAATTTAATAATTCATTCCCGCTGTCAAAACAAATAGCGTGTTTTTAAGAAACAATATCTATTAGAAGATTGACACTAGTTTAAGTCCAATTTCAACGTGAAATTAATTCCATTGACCACCATTGGATTAAATGGTAAAAATATATTCTAAATACACTTTAATATAAATTAAAATGATAATCTATCAATATAAATAAATCATATTAAAAGGTGGTTTTGAATTAAAATGCAACATTTTCACTAAAACTGATCTTTATCGGAAAAATAACAAAAATTTACACAAAGTAAATTTTGATATCCAGATACTAAAGAAGGATTTTATTTTGTCATATAAAACATATAAAATTGTCAGAAGTATATTTAAAAAGGGTTCTCCATCAAAAGGCGGTTAATCAAACTTTTAAAGATTATTAGAAGAATCATGCATAAAATTGGATTCATTTTCATTTTAAGCCTCTAACATTTATTGGATAAAAGTAAAAATATTTGAAAAACATATATAATCATTTTATAGTTAGTTCCGTTAATTCCCACCATTACAACGGCTATGCGTTAACTACCATTTAAAATAATATTATTTTATTATTAGAGTGCAACATGAGATTTCAACGAAACACGTTGTTGAGTATTGGGTACGCCAGCGAGCATAGCATCCCCTTTAAAGTAGTATTAATACTTTATTCTCAAATATGGATAAATATGAAAATGTCATATTCATTATTTACCTGGGGTGTTACAGCTTTAGGGATCAATTATGTTATCCCTGGATAATGTGAGTAGTATTTGAGATTGTTGCAAGATGCCTAGTGGTCCAACTATTGAATTCTAGGAATTATGTTTTTGATGCTATGTTGAAGTCCATAGATTTCCACAAGTGGACGACAGATGAAATATCAATAGATTTCTTAATAGGAGTACCCATGGATCAGGGATGTTGTGACTATATCTGGGTAGCAATGGTCCGATAGAAAAATTCATCTCACTTCATAGAAAATTAGAGAGTCTAGTATAGTGGATTCCATAGAGAGGAGGTTAGTTGATGTGTTGCTTCGAAATTATGGAGTTTCAATATTGATCATCTCAAATTAGAACTAATATATTACCTGTTGAGTCTGGAGTGGATTACATATTTCGTTTGGCACATAGTAACATCTTATCCATAATATTCACCCTAATAAAGTAAGGAAGACATAACAGACCATATAGATGCTATAGGATATGTTGTTGACATGTGTTCCAAGAAATTAAAGAGGATTGTGGGTATGACACATAGGCCTTGTATAGTTTTCATACAACAATATCTATCATTCTACAATTAGAATGTCTCATTTCAATGATTTATATATAATACCATGTTGTGCATCAATGTTCTAGAAATAGGTTGATGATACAGCTGAATTTGAAACTAATGTAGTATAGAGCATAAAAATGATGGTTCATCTAGTTTAGGAATGGACGAAGGGGGTATTGGAATGGTAGATGTTGAATGTTTATCATAGGTGAATGACCTTA
The DNA here is from genome assembly GCA_963277665.1 of Viscum album. Taxonomy (NCBI): domain Eukaryota; kingdom Viridiplantae; phylum Streptophyta; class Magnoliopsida; order Santalales; family Viscaceae; genus Viscum; species Viscum album. The sequence continues at coordinate 42,751,305 of OY728123.1, forward strand.
GAGTATGAGGTTGGAGACCACATGTTTCTGAAGGATTCCCCTCGATGTGGGCAATGGAGGTATGGAAGAGGGATAAATCCTTCACTGAGGATTATTTAACAATTTGAGGTGTTGGGATGAGTTGGTGAGGTGGAATATTTACTAGATTTTCCACCCCTATTGGAGAGGATCAAATATTTCTTTGACATCAATAAACATTATCGTTATCTTAACTATGAATTATATGTAATTGATTGGGTAGATTTGGATATCGAGGATGATGTAAAATTCATGGGGCCGCCAGTTGGGGTATAAGATATCCCGGATAAGGTACTGTATATATGGTCTATTTTTGGTTCACATGTTTGAGAGGCATGATGTCTGGAAGTAGAGTAGATAGGATCGAGAAGCACTAATTTATGCATAGTACCTGAAGTTGTTTTGAGGTTTACTTTGTTTTGTCTTGCATTATGACGTGATGATTGAAGCATGTTTTCATTGATATGAGTTTCTTCACTCATTTATAATGTATGATAATGTAGGGATAAAGTAATAGTAGATGATCTGAATTACTAATTAGGAAACATTAATAAGGATGTTATTAAACCCATATAGGCTCATTAGTGATGCCCAAAGAACATATTATCTTGATATTTAGGTGGGAATTTCCTTGTTCATATTCATGTAAATACTGGTTCCTATTCTTTTGTGGTGGTTTTTGGTAGTTTTTATTATTATATGTTAGATAATGTGTTCATGGATGTTGACGTTTCACACTAGCCTTTGATACACACATGGTGGTTTGTCACTGAACCTCGAGCTGTCCAAAACCAATCAGTGTTTCAAGTGTTTGAAGTTCCTTAAGAGGTATCATACAGGGTTATCATTCAGACACCTCATACATCATGGTTTGGTTTTTAATTATTGAGAGTGATTATAGTTTGAGAGGTATATGATGTAATGGATCAGACCTCTCCAGTCAATTACATTGTCAAAATTCATTGTTTGAGAAGATCTGGGGTGTCACTGTAACTCATTTCAACAGTTTTAAAAAAATAATATTTTCCAATGGTAGGTCATTAGTTAGTTTTTTCGGTGTTGTTAGGTTAGGAGATGATGGGAATGACATTGGTAGGCCAGGTTTCTGTGAGTAAATTCAATGTGTGGTGTTTTTGAGTGTCATTAGTGAGTGGCCTTAGTAGGTGGCTATGGTAGGAGACATTGGTGAGTCGCATCAGTGACATATCAATCATTGGCTCGTGTTGGTGAATCGTAATGATGACTCATCAATCATTGAATCATGTTGGCGAAACATCCATTTATGACTCAATCCTAGTTTGGAAAATCATACATTTAATTTATGTTAAATGTGTTACCTTAAATATTTAAGAGGTTTTAAATCCCATTGCAAGGATATGAATCATATCATAAAATCATAATGGTTATGGGGATTATGAAATAGTCAAACTACATAATCAAGACCGTGATCCAAATATAATGTAATTTAAATAATCTCCCTTTTGTTGATATAGGAGCATTCCTTTTCAATAGATGAGATCCCATCTTCCTTGAACCCAATAATTTTATCTTTGTACACCTAGAGCCATTGTTCCCAATGGAGTCATGTGTTGTGTTTTGGCCTTAAAATACAGTTTTCCATTGGATAATTTCGTGCTTCTCATGAACCTCACCATATTTTGGGGAAATAGGGTGTTTTTAATCACTTATTCTTCCAGGTATGGATCCCTTCATCTCTCATTATTTGTGGATAATTCGGGGTTGATTTGATGATGTATATTTAAGAATGAAGTCAAATCCCAATCTTAATTAAGGTTGTTATATAGATGAGAAAACATGTTATGATAATGAGTTTCATTACTTTATTAATAAAAGGGGCAAGGAAGATGATAATGATGATGAATTTTTTATCTGTTGTATTTGATTCATATTATGAGTTGTATTCCATATGAAACTCCTAGATATTGGTGGTATTTTATTGCACATGGGTAATTATTTACACATGTTATGGATCACCTATTTAACTACTAGAATTTAGAAACTGATTTACCATGTATTCGATGGTATGTAAATTGTTGCCTAGGGATTGAACTTGTTATGTGACCACCCATATGCATCAAAGTGGAATTAAAAAACATTTGTTTTCTAAATCAGAATACTTTTTTGTTTTTTAGTGTGGTTTTTGTGGTGTCTTTCCTTGTTATTTTTTTTACTTATGTGGATATATGGTAATGGGTTGAGATAGTGGCTGTTTTTGGAGTGATATAAGTGGTGAAATGGTATATGAGTTTGAGATATTTTTTGATTTGTTGATGGGTGGGCAATGGTTGGGCACTAGGGTTGTAGATTCAGGTTGTGCAATGTTTTTTTGTGTTGTAATGTAGTGGTTCTATCGAGTATGCTTGTAATGTGGTGTGTTGTAGAGTTCAGTAGTATGTTTGGAGTTTTCTTATTGAGATAAAATATAGGGCTTATTAATTTTAATAATAATAATGGTAGTGGTTGTATTGGGTGATAATTGGAGAGGATGTGTGAAGTGGGATGTTATATCATAGTTTTATTCTACAATTTAGATTGTTTGTGAGTATGGTCGAGTATATTTGTAGTTAGATTCCATGGTAAGGATGAAATAACAATTAAATTAGTAATAATATTAAAATGATTGGGTGTTAATTGGATTTATTTTCTCAACTAGTAAATTTACCTTCGTACATCTAAATATGTGAATAAAGAAGTATAATAAATCATGAAAGTGTTATGGGGTGGTTTTTTCATGAAAATACATAGCTTGGGATGAGTGTTTTATACCTATATATTTATATGTGTAATTTATTTTGATTCTATAGGAATCCCCATCTAATTGAGCACTATGTTAATAAAAACCCCATTGTCATGGGGGTGGGTGTCTTTCCCAAACATCATTGTGGGAGGATGGATGAGTGGCCACCCACATTTCCCCGATCCCTCCTCTAGGCAAGGATAGCCCAAGGACGTTTAGGAGGATTGTAGTTTTTGAGGACCAGGTTGGTGCATATGAGTTCTTCTTACCATGTTTATTCAGGATGATATGTGATGTTTTTTTCAAAGGTGCGCGAAGGTGGGATGATATGGGGTCTGTGTCCATGGTGTGTGAGGGAGGGTTGTGACATGGCTTTTTCAGATTTTGTGGCTGCTCTAGGATTTTTTTCATTTGGGTGTGAGATGGGCTAATAAGTGGGAAAATGTTGTAGGATTCCCTATCATCTATGTGATTATTATATTACCTGACTTGACTTGATTTAGTTAGTGAGTTTTCCTTGGTTAGATTCTAGAATGCATTGCATACCTTGTTATGTGTTTTTTATTTCAGTTTTCTCTTATGGGGGAATCAGTATGATTCTACACATGTGAAAGATAGACGTTGGTTTTACCTACTAAGTATAATTCTTTTCTCACCCTATGTATATAAAACAATTTTTAGTTTTCCAAGAGGACTACAGGGACTGTATTAGGCGATACTAGCTCTGACATCGGGAATGTTTTTGTGTCACTTCAAAATATTCTTTTAGTACATATATTGGAGACTCTTTTTTTGTATCAGTTACATTTTAAACATTCATGTGGGATGGATTTTTGTTTTCCTTTATATATATATATAGTTTCTTAATGTTTTTAGGAAGTTGATACTTCTTATATCCCAATCATGGTTATTATGAAAAGTTTATTGACTAATTTTTTTGATATCTCTATATCCATTATGATGGACCACCTCGAGGCCTACTAGTGGAGGGAATATTGGGTCCATTATCTCTCTTACTTCATTGATTTCTCATTTGCGGTATCTTTGGCGGTAGTGGGTGTGAAAAGAAATGTACACACTATATCTACTACTTATAATAAACTCATTGGTTATACTAATCGAGCATCAACTATCCAAAGATGAACAAATAGTATATGAATTTTACATAAATATAATATACTATGGAACATATAACTATCATACATGGGAAATCCATCCATCAAACATTCTCAACATTTTTTAACAAGGAAAATATGGGCTTATTAATCCCCATGGGATGGAAAAGGTATTTGGAATATGGGATTATCTACAATTGAGTTATTTTGAAAAATAAAAATTAAAAAAGGAATACATTAAATTTCAATAATATTAAATCATGAACTATAATTAAATTAAAATTCTAAGAAAACTAATCATAAAAATAGCAACAAAATATCCAAACTATGAAAGAAATAAAAAATATTGAAAACAAAATGTATCCCTCACCATATGATCTCCAATCATTTTATGAAAATGATGCACCACTAATGGTATTGAATCTAATATATAAAGATATTAATACCCTCTATTTCTAGAAGGTAATAAATTCCTTAGTTGATGAAGCATAAAAAACTACAATTAAAACTAATCTACAACATACCTATATCCTTTTGTCTTTACAAGTCTCCACCCAATGAAAAAGAACCAAAATTAACTATGGGTAACCATAGAACACACAATATACCTATATCTGAAAAATAATACACATATTACTATGATAAATAAATATTGTTGGTTTGGAAAAAGAATCAAAACCTCATTCCTTACATTATAATAAAAATCCACTTATTTAAAATTTCAAAATATGTATATATAAAATATAATTTTTCAGGTCATTTTAGAAAATTAACATGATAATAGAATAAAAATATCTATTCTCCATTCCATTTATCTAAAAAGTCACTTATAATTATAGATATTCAAAAAATCCATTGACTAGATGAAAAATGTGATTAATGATTAATTTTAGTAAAAAGTGAACAGTAGAAATAATATAACAATTAGTTCCAAAATATTGGAATATCGTATACCTATAAGCATTATATGACATTAGGAATTAATGTGAATTCTTAATAGATTACATTATCAAATAATTAAATAAAAAAATGAGATAAAATGAATCCTTATAAAATTGTTAACATTGGATTTTCCAACAGATCAAGTGAAGTGACCCCATAAGTTATTGGTTAAGATTCATCTTCTATCTTATCGATAGGATCGATAGTCTATAAAAACATGCCTCTCCTAACCAGAAACAGTAGTGGAACAACCCGACATGGAATTTTCCTTCTAGGAGACATAGTCCATCTAATCACAACTAGATAAAAAATCTCTCAACTCCCATTAAAATTCATATTATATCATGTCTACTGAAATTGTGGTAGGGGAGGGAGAAAAAATTCCAATATCTCATTCATTATAATAGGAAAACACCTGCTAAGCCCACCTCCCGACCCCACCCTTGTCAAATCCACATCAAATGGGGAGTATCCATGGAGGGGTATTATTTTTTATTAGACCATCCAATATTAACAACCAAACCACGTCATTTGAATGCAATCCCTTTTCAGTTGAGAGAAAATTATTTAAAAGAAAGGTTTTCAATCTCTAGTGTCACCATTTAACCTTATACATATATGAACACACACAAACACACATAAACATATATATATATATATATATATATATGAAAACCCCATGGCCCAATATACACATTCATTGACCGTTGATGATTATTTTTCAAATAAGATATATATATATAAATATATTATGTGTATAAGGAAATTTTAAAAATGTTAAATCATTTAGAACCCATATTGACGATTTTGGAATAAATTGTGTCATTTTGCCTCTATGGAAACATAAAATAATGATAAATGATTACATCATGTATCCATCAAAAATAAAAAACTGTTTGGATGATAAACTATGAAGAGTTGTTGAATTTCATTTGAAAAAAAATTCAAAAAAATTCACATTATGAAAAATCATAGTCAATGTTTAATGAAACCCATAGAAAATGAAGTAAAGGTATTTCCTCCACCAGAAAATTTTTTATACTTTAATTACCTCATTATCTAATGAAAAAATCAAATATATTACTCAATATTTTTTTCTGATCTAAATTATTATTTATTTGGTAAAGAACATAAGTTGTTGTTACCTTCATAAATGGTGTCCCAAATATAGCTTCATTCATTAAATAATAGTATGAGGGACTGAATAAAATGATAATGAGGTTGAAAATTTACCTTACTTACACTACAAATTGAGGATAATTATAAAATATAACATAAAAACCCCATCATGATTCAACTTATTATGATCCGCCAAAAAGATGGGAGAAAAATAATAAGATTGGAATAAAAGGATATGGAACACAAAAAATGAAGATTGAACCTAAAAGTGTTACAAAATTTAGTGTATTTTTTATGAATGGGATAATTCCATAGTATTGTAATGTTCTTCGATTAGAGGACATTAGGCCAATCACACATAATATGGGAGGTGAGAGGGGTGATGGATCAGTTATGGTAAAAAACTTGTGAAAATAGTAAGTTCAGTAATGTTAATGATATTGGTGAATAACATGGTTGTGATATGATTTTCCAAAACCTTATGATAACCAGATTCTTTTTATTAAACCATCTTGAATAGTAATATTGTTGGTCTGCATAACTATGGTAAATGTGCAACAACCATACTAAATAAGTCTTTCATCATCGTCGTTATACCAATAATGGATCCTTGTGGATAATTTAAATAAACTCCTAACCATGTGACTATCCATTTACCTTTTTTAAAAACAAAATTTAAGTTTGAAAATAAATTAAAATAATCAAAATAAATTAATAAATTAAATAAATATTAATGTTTTGAAAATTCACCCCACCATAAAATAATGATACCCCCAAAAATTATCTAAGTCCTTGATGAGATGCTACAAGGAACAACAAATATTATTGAATGAGTCATAAGAATAATATTTCCCAAAATAATAAAATTGAAAAATACTACCAACCCCAGTTTGACATATATCAACGCAGGTCAAAAATGACATGGAAAATATATATAATCAATAAGGTTTTATATGGTTATTCACAATGAAATAAAATTCCACTATAAAAAGAATTTTCCATGAGACAATCATCAAAATAAAAAAGTAAATTACAACTCAAATAAAGTACTTCTAGAGGTTATAGCATTGAAAAGTTTATTCACATGGAATGGTACCAAGATTCCATATGTGTTATACTACTAAAATATAAAAAACATACTATAATACGAATTTAAAGTAAGAAAAACTAAATGAAACCATCAAAATAATGAATGTTGAAACTAGAATATTTCGTTGTGATATTTTTGTGAAAAGATCAAATAATTGAATATTCTGAAAAATGGAGGAAGATGTGTTAAATTCGGGTGTTATATCGAAGACACTGAAATCCAAATAAACACATAAAAATATTCAATGTTTTATCTGTAGTTAAACTGATTCTAGAATACTACACATCCTAGTCATCCATTAACACATCCTAGTATTCGATCTTCCATACCTCTAACTAGATGATCATATATAAGTATAAGAGTAAATTAAACCATCAAAAACAGACAACAATCCTCTAAATGGATACTATTAAAGTTTGTACCATCAAAATATTGAAAATAAAAATGAATGTACCACAAATTTTTACAATCCACTATAAAGATCATAAAATTATATAGGACAACATCCCAAAAATATTATTATTCTTAATGATCTTTTAGTGTTGTTCCAACCAACCATAATAGAGATAGGTATTTAGAACATCCTAGAAAGTGGTCTTAAATTGGACAGAATAATTTCATTGGAATCAAACTAGATAAGACTTATTTTCTGAATTTAAAATAATTAAAGAAGGTTCATAGGAAGTCTGATCATCTTTTATAAACTTCTTACGGTATTAAGAGCCTTCATCATCTCCAAAATAATCAAATCCACTATTCGATAATGATTTCGTAGTGAATCCCAATCATATACATTTTACATTTTCATCAATCTGTCTTACATGACTATACATACTAAAAGGACTTGATCCTATTCTATTTAGGTGAATAACCATAATGAATTTTCATGAATTCAATGAATCAGTTGATTCAACATCCAAAAAGGATAACAAGAACATTAATATGATTTTTTTACCCCATCACCATTCATTAACCTTACTAGATGCTTATATCCTCTTCCACATTCTTTGTCTTAGACTCCACTAGATGTAACCAATGATCAAATGTGGTCTTATAGATCTCACAGGACAACCCAACATTCAAATGGGATGATATGGAGATCTTACACTAATCTATACTCAATGCCTCATAAAAATAGTTCAATATACTTATTATATAGAGAATTAGTAATTCTCAAATACCATAATACTTCATCAAAGTCCCCAATATACCAAACCAAATCCCTAGATCCTTGATCAACGTGATTGATGGGAAATTTTCATAAATTTATATTCCCTAGCTATCTATAATGATGATTTGTGTTTCATCAGTAGTAATAACCAATCTATACTCCTAATTATGTCATGAAAATATTTTAGGCTGGATAAAATAATGAATAAAATAATAAAAATACATATAATTAACAATAATTTTTTTCATCAAAAATAAAAAGGTTTCCAATATAAACTCAATGAAAGATAACAAATATGATTATAAACTACAGTAGTAAACATAATTTGGAATTCACATCCTTTGAAAACACCTAATTATTCAGATATAAAATTTATTTTTTAAGTTATCACTAACATATTTTAAATTATACTAAATTTCATTATTTTATTTATTTAAAATTTCCACATAAATATATCTCATAATATATATATTCCATTAATTCAAAAAAATCATATGTCCTTGAAACAATCTCCCTTTTTATGGACGGAAACTATTTTACTTTCTATTGTTTACAATAATATGCAATTTATCTTACACGGAATATATCATAATTTTCTCCATTCAATGACTAACCCAATTCCGAAATCATGAGGTTTGTTAGGGGTTTTCAATTTTAAGGGAATATCCTCAAACTGGAAAATGGAAATTACAAATTTGGAGAAAGCATCATACATATGAAAAAAAACTCATTCATTTTTCATTGAAACCAAACAAAAAATTCAATATCCATTTAAAATAAAACCAATTTCAATAAAAAGAACATGAAAATCAAATATAAAACCATTAAATCATTATATTGAAAAATTTAATCAAAATTATCACAATTTATATCAATCACTACAACAATCCATAATAAAATAAAATACCCAAATGATTCCATCACATTTTTAAAATGGGGTCTAGTTTTTTTACATAGTATAACCACATTGAATAGTAGATGATGTTCCATCTACACTAATAGAAATGTGAGTCAAAATGACCCATGTTATCAGGGTAGACATTGATTTCTAGGCCCTACGATCCCATTTTTTAATATTAGATCACTGTTAATTGTCTATAAAAAACCATAAAACAATTAAACTACTAATAAAAAAAATCCTCAAAGCCTCACATCTCATGGAAACAAAAGACGTAGAATGAGTAAGAGATTGTGAAAATAATCTAGATCAAACCACCCATGTTCTAATAGTCCAAATATCATACTTATCATACAACCCCAAATAAGAAGGGTTAAATTGATAAATTTTTTTCCTAAACCATCTAGACCAGTCCCACCATAGTAAACATATCCAATTCATTGAAAGGATAGAAGAGAATTTATGAACTCAAGTATTTAGAATAAGTGCATGGGAATCATGGTTTCAAAAAATTGGAATTATGTTTTCCATTAAATACCCCAAAAATCTAAAATGGATATTGAAAAATTGGAGTTGTGGACTACTGGAAGCAATAATAAATATAATATCATAGTATAGAAAACCCATTATACATGATAATTCCACATCTTGACACTATCCATGTGAACTACCCCATGAATTAATAGTATCGAAAGAGGAATATCATTTTTATTAATGGAATCCAATGGTACCATCTAAGCCGCATTATTTTAAAAAATGTTGTTATTATTTGAAATTCCATGTTTCAAAACAAATGATTTCTATTTCCAAAGACACCATTTAAAATTAATTATATATAAACACACATACACACACAAAAAATATATATATTAATACCCATAGTACTGATGTAAATATTTTCACACCGTGTATGAATATGTATAAGGATGATATATAAATATATATTTATATATCAATGTTTATGATTTTATGTGGGCAATTCATATATATAAATTTTGATTCATCTAGAAATGATTTTGATACAATTTGGAAATAATATTTTCCATTTTTCCATTATATAAAAACAAATGAAACTCCAGATGTTTCTTTTTATCATTATGATTCACAAACAAAAAATTAGTTTAAAGACAAACCAAGAACTCATTGTGATTATCTTTCTAAAAAATTATAATAAATCATGCCTCATTGAAGATAACCCATGGATAAAATTATATGAATATGGATAGAATGATGGAATAAAACATCAACCATCTAAAAAAATTTATACAATTCATTTTACCTCATAATATTATGGAAAAACAATATAAAAATTTCCAGACATTATTAACTTAAATTTATGTTCTCAAACATTTGAAAACCAATCACCAATGGTGTCTCATTCATCAATGGTATAAAAAATATACATTGATTCATTGGTGAACTGTCTGAGGCTTCAATGATTCTGGGATAGAGATAGAAAAATAAAATTTTATACATTATAAATTGATTCCAAAATGATTACATAACCAAAAACCAATATTAGGTTTCTCTAAATTGTGTAGTAGGAAAAAAAGCATAGAAATAAAGAGTAACATAATGGCAGAAGAAATATGAACAATTACATAAAAAATATTACCAAATATTAAAATAATAGAGTAGATTCGTCTGGAAATAGAGATGAAAAATGGTTTTTTAATACATGGTGGGAAGAAGAGGGTCTTATCAAGTTAAAAAAGTAAAATGGGGATATGGATTGATTTGTGATAAGATATTTGTCATAATGGTAATACTAAAATATTAAATGAGTTGAAAAATCCCAAGGTTTTCACATGATTTACTAAAACTATGATTTTTTTATGGGGCATACAATGAGAGGAACATGGTCGGTCAGAATGGTTATAGAAACCATATTCCATTTATGAAAAATCTGTCTTCCAAAATTGTATACACACACACATGGTCTTAACCTTGTTGCTTTTTGTAACGCCCTGACCCTAGTTACCCAGAGTTGGTGCATTATTTTAATACATTGGCATGATTACAAGGAATCAAGTCCCAAAGGACCGATAAGTTTAGTAGTCTTGGAAAAATAGATCACATACATGAATGTTACATTTCCACTTTAAGACGTACAAAACAACATAAATAATCTTTATGAACGCGATTATTCCCTTGGCTTAACCCTGCATATCAATCACATTACACTTCTTGGAATCCTGGGGAAAATAAAGCATATAAAGGGGTGATATCAAATTCTCAGTAAGGGTAAGCAATACATCAGAATCTTTCAAAAATAAGCATAAACATTTAAGGCGATGCATAAAACTAAAACAAAATCATTTTAAACATGAAATTCAGCATAATATGAAAGAAATAAAATGAAATAATGCCATTTACTTATTCACATGGATATTCTACAAATCAAATAATCACATGCAATATCACTTACCAATTTCTTAATGATGGAATGCATAATTCCATACTATCATAACCACATAGCCAAGGCCTCGTGCCAAGACTAAAAAATACTATTTTGTCAAGGAATTGTTCCAAGAAAGTAGTTTTTCTCATGAGACCTACCGATTCATCGAGGAGCTATATCGGGCTCCACCCGTCAATTATTAAGTCCAATGAATTCCTCATATGAATAGGTTTAAACATAACATAAACATTCGTATTAAAACTAGTATACGAAATGTCAATAATTTCTCCATAAAACATTAATGGTATCAAAATAACACATCCACATTCAAACATATCACAAAACCTTCAATGGAATTTTTGTATAATAAATCAACATCAAATGAGCTTAAAATCCATCAAAGGATGTTGACATTGATGAAAATGATGAGTAAATTTTTTTTAGAGAAATATCCTTTTTGTAAACTCATTTAAAAGTCACACATTTACAAAGGAAGTAATTTTAAAAGAGATTTTTGAATCAAAGTGTCCCATACCACTTTGAACCTTTTGAAAAGAATTATCACTTCAAAACATTCATTTCCATATAAATAAATCCTTAAAATCATTTTAAAAACATGGACAATAATTAAAACTATTTAGAAAGATAAATATTTAAAACATTTGAAATTATGATTTTGATAAAGAGTACCTTTAAAATCCTTAAAATCATAATTTTGAAATCATTTTTATGAAAAATGGACATGGATGATAAAAATGTCCCTGTAAATACTTACACATAAACAATCTCAGATAATGATGAGATTGAGTAATTAACCATTACCAATTTCGTAACTTACAAAAAATACAACCCATGAAATATGTATCATATAATGAATATGTAAATACACATAAATTAAAGTGTATTACACAAAGAATACAATTATGCGAAGTACATACACCACACAAAAGGTAATAGTGGCAATATGGCATGAATCTCATAGGAATAAAGAGTGAGATGAAAACCCCTTACCTTAAACTTTCCTTTAGTCGAGGGTACGTTTATCCTGCTGTACGAAGATCATAGTATGTTATTAAATTATACCAGAACCATATTAATATTTATGATGACATACATGATTACTTTATGACTTTATATTTCCCATTTAATAATAATTTCTATGTTAAGTTAACATTTCGGGTAATAATCACTTTCTTTATCGTACGTGTTTTAACTTGTCACTCTTGGTTATATCACTTAGATCATGATTTAAATACTTAAATAATATATAACATGATAAATATATCATATTTAATTAGAATATAAATATGTATAATATACATATATATGAAATGGAAAACACCGTTTATGGAGACGGTAGTCCGTACGTACGCATAAACGTTGTTTCTGTTTTCATATAATATTGAATGGAAGTAAATGAATAAGATATATGTAAGTACATAAATTCTTATATATATATATATATATCTCTCTCTCTCTCTCCACTAGCATTATTATGTCATATATTACATACTTATTAGTAATATATATTTTGATAATAGTTGATGAATGGTGAACATGGAAATGAATCTCATCGCGTCGTGGAGATGGTAATCCGTACGTATGCACGAGCGAAAATATCATTCTTTTGATATTAAAATAAAATATAATTGGATGGTATATTATATATACAGAATCATTATCATGTTCTATTTATTATTTACATGAATTAAAAATCATTATTTTACCCGTCCAAATAATAATATATTGAATAACAATTACACCACGACGTGGAGACGGTAAGTCGTACGTACGCATGTATGGTGACATGTAATTCAAAGGATGGATAGAATACTGAATATGGTTTTACCATATTTATAATAATACTAAATTATATAGGAGATACTGGATTCATTATTTTAGAAAGGTAATAACAAAGAAAGAAGAAGTGGAAGAAGAAAGGAACTTGAAAAAGGGTGGTGAAATCATTACCTCTTCTTCGGGTTCTTCCTTTTGATTTGATCAAAAGGGATACTTAGAATGGCTATATGACTAAATAAAGGCCTATAAAATGAATTGAGGGAAGTTTAGAGAGTATTTGGGATGATTTTGGCCAAACAAAAAGGCTTTGAAGGTGTGAGTTAATGATAAGGGAGAGTTCCCTTTTATAAGAGTGGTGAGGGACACCATTGGAAAAGCTAGAAATATTATATTATAATAAATTCATATTCGGATTATAATGGCTCAAAAGTGGATTATTTACAGGTTATGTTGGGGATGGGTTGAAACCCACTCAACCAATAGAATTTAGACAGGTTTGGGTTACTATATTAACCTTATCTTTAAATATTAACTCTTAGTTACTTAGTTTCACTTTTACAATGTCGCTGTGTCTTTTTATATTATATGGTTAATAAAGATATTATATACATCCAAGAGACTCCCAAGTGGTCCATTAATAAAAAAACTATCATGGTATAAGTCTCTTGTCCGAACCTTATAATTTTAGGAATTTAATATCAATTAATAATATAATCATTATTTTAACATTTCTTTTATGTCAATTTTGACAGTATTCAAAAATTGATTTTTGTAACACTCATAACAGAATTATTACTTCGAAAAAAGTTAATTAAATCAATACTAACATGTTATATTAACCTATAAAATTAGTTTAATTAATAAAAAGTCTCATATTATATTTATTTTGGTATTTATAATATCAAGTATATTATTTTTTCACTATTATATTAATTACTGCATCATCATTGAATCCTAAATAAATTAAATTATTTATTGTCTAAAAATTATAAATAAACTATATTGATGTAGGAAATCTTTTTATCTTTCTAATTAATATTTACAATCTAATTTAACTTATGTATAACCCTATATTAAAAATGGTTTAGTAAATAAACTTTGATTTTAACTCTTTTAACTCTTCTTTGAATTAAATAATAATAAATGTCCTAATCTATTCCAAATGGACCTAAATGATAATAATTTTTTCCTAAGGTTGTTTTTGGTCGATATACACTTTTAAAATAGAATTAGGACATGTGTTATGGTAATATTAATATCATTTTTACCCTTAGTTACCATATTTACTTTTAATCATGGTAAATAAAAGTAAAAAGTTACTATTCACCAAAAATTATTTTCATCTCATTGAACCACATTTTACTACTTGATAATAAATTTGATTCTCTGATTTTCGAAATTCCATTCACAGAATCGGTAAAATTAACTTTTATAAAAAAAATCAGTATTTTAACTACCACTTAGTGGTTTCACTATTCATCAAAAATTGAAGTTTTTCTGAACAACGCCAAAATTTCACCCTAAGATATAATTTATATTCCAAATTCAAAAATGATGTCTATTTTACAAAATTACAAACATATCAGTTTCATTAATTAATTTTATAATTAATTCCCGCTGTCACAACAAATTGCGTGTTTTTAAGATATAATAACTATCAAAAGATTGGTACTTGTTTATTACCGGTTTAATTGTAGAATTATGTCCAATGACCAACATTGTATTAAATGGTAAAAATATATTCTAAATATATGTTAATACCACTCAAATTCATAATTTGTCACCATTAATTATTTTGATTAAAAATGTTGTTTTTAATTGAAATTTAGTAATTTTCACTATTCATCAAAATATTAAAGTTATCCGAAAAGTACCAAAATTTCACCTTAGGCTAAATTTGATTCTTCGAATCCAAAAATGAAGTCCATTTTGAGAGATAAAATTTCTAAAATTTTTAAAATTATGTATTACTATTCATAACTGCTACTTTGATTGGTCGTGGTGTGTGTTTGAACTCGAAGTTGCCTACAACACACGCTACGATATTATTCAAAGAGAAGCGTACCGTGGAAGCTCGGGGTGTTACAATTTTGACCATGTCACATATTTTCGAGTGGAATTTATGATTGTTTCTTTTTAAATACATGATGTCTCTGAAACTCAATGAATATAACTGAAATGCAAAAAATAATCAAATATAAATATAATTATTAATAATATTGTGACTAAAAAGGACAACTCACCAAGAAACATTTATGTGGAATTAGTAAATATAAATAGCATCTTTTGAACCTAATTATGCAATGAAATAGAAATGTGATCATTTTTATGTTTTTCTGTGACGAGATTTTATAGTTAAAATTCATTTCATTACTGGTATAGTCTAACACATAATTATTTTATAATATTCTACTCTTCGAATATATTTAATTTATTCAATGGATTTTAAAAATCTCCACCCAGTGTATATATTATCAATAATATAATATACTATTATAACCTATCCATTAAATTTTGTGTATAAATAATATTATATAAAATTAAAAATATATATGTGTAAAAGTTTTAAAGAATAAAAATAAATTGGTAAATTAGTTATCAATTTTCTGTAAGGTTACAATGGTATTTATAAATACTATTTTTTCATAAAAATGGGTTTTTTGTTTTTTAAGAGTAATCAAAATAAATAATTCTTGAAACATTTATAAATTGTATTTGAAAAAATGAAGATAATTTCTAAAATCATTAATTGAATGTTCTTATAGAGAGAACTTTTTAGAATTTTATGACAATATGTTATTATTGATTATTAAAATGTATATATGTTTATTGAGAACTACATTTTCATTTGAATGAATTAAAATGATCAATTTTATATTAAAATTATTTTCAATGTAGAATGAGATATATTATATTATTAATTATTTGATTTTGTTCAGAATAAAAAAAATTATGTTGAATTTGGATATAGAAACTAATATTAGAGATAATTTTTTTTGAAAAAACCACTATTCTTCATGTTTTAATATATTAATTTAAAATTATATTCTTCCAAATGTATAATTTAGATTTGATAAAATGGTGTAAAAAGTTGTAATAATTTTTTTCATATTACTTATTTTTTTGAACATAATTTTCCTCAAATAGTAAATAAATTAAAAAACCTGGGTTATTGTTAAAACAGGTATACCAAGAGGTTAAACAGACTGATAAGTGTTGAAAATTAGACTTTAAAAAATATAAATGTTAGTAAATAATTGAACCTCATTCCCTCCCAGAATCAAGTATTGTGTAATTTCTTTTCAGTTTAATTTAGTATAACCTTATTATATTGTAATCTTCTCAAATTTTCATGTGTTTCCTATCAAACCCAAATAAATTTATACCCCTACATTCATTCATTGTATAAAACTAACCTATATATCATTTAAAAATACTACGTATTAATATTATCAAATTTCATATATATGATTCACATGGGATGGTATTCTATTTATATCCTTCCAACGGTCCTTAAGAAAGGATCTAAAAATGGCCTACCGATGAAGAGGTAATCATTTTACCCAAATTCTATCACCTTATTTCTATTTATAACATATCTAAATATATTATATTATTAATAAAATAATATGTTTATAATCCTAAAAATATGGAAACATCAATATTATTATGGAACCACAAATATCTACCCCCTTTTTCATCAAATGGGTTATGAATGTATGACTTGTGGGTAGTTGTGGACTACCTCCTTCACGTTGAGAAACAACTATATTTTCATAACCATCATTTAAGAATAATTATTATTCTAGATTTTATATTTAAAAATGGAATTTATTAAGTGATTATTATTTTGCGACTATAGTCTCAAATTTACTGTATTACCATCCAATCTGTGGGAAAATGATATTATCGCTCATGTATACATGTGGAATATAACCCCTTTGATGAGATGTGACTCATTTTTTTATTCTAAAAAAATTGGGAACTAATAAGGATTGATTTAATAAATTTATATTTATATTATATATTATATTATATAGATTATGTAAAGGTAAATTTTCTTTTATTTTCTATTTTTTCCATTTTTTAATATTGAACATAATGTTAATCAGTTCGTATGACCTACCATCTTCGGGGATATTCAAACTAATTAATATATATATATTCCTTTATGGATTAATAAGAATATATATTCTATTAATAAATATGATATTTTTATCATTATTAAAATTCCATATATTATAAATCTATAATCAATGCATAAGGGTCAAAACATCCATACCAAAATTTATTATAAAAAATAAATAACTAAAACATGGAATTGAAAATTTTAATAAGTAATTAGTAATTAATGGTCTTAAAATGTTATAGTTGAAACATATATGAAATTATAATAAATAATAATATTCATTAATATTATAATAGTAAAATTAATAATTTTAAACCATTTTTTATAATACATTCAATAAATTTCAAACATGAGGTTACTGATTTTTATCTCAATTATTTTTCTATAAGAAAAATAACATATTCCCCACTTTTATCTTCTATGTGGTGTATATTATTCTCAGTAATGAATTTAATGATTTATATCCTGATTATTTGTGATATACATATTCATAAAAGGTTATTTCATTAGTAGGGATTATTTTTTAAATCATTATAAATTGGTATGAGATTTTGTAACAATCTACTCGATTATCGAGATTGATTCTAATTACGTTTATGATGAGGAGACTTTTAGAACAACACCACAATAATTTAATTAATTTTATTTATCCTACAGTTATTAGTATATATTACATATTTCTCATTGTTTTTCTCTCCTTAAGAGTGATATATACTGAAAGGTTGTTTTTATGTAAAAATTTATTAATTATTTTCTTCATAGGAAAATTAGGTTTGTTCTATATCTATTATTTCTATAATGTATTCAATAAAATTTATACAAATATATAACTATTTATTAAATTTCTCATCACAATTTTATCATATTTTACCAAATGGTTTAAATTTAATCATCTAAAAATTTTATGGAGGTAATTTTGTACTTTTACTAAAAATGTGAATGTAATCAATGTGTTTTCGTATATTGTATTAATGATATTTTCCACAATTATGATCACTAAATATTTCTACAATTTCAATACATGGTTTGAATTTCAATTTCAATGGAAATGTTATAAATATTATTTTAGAAATTTCTGGATTTTAAATAACTAATTTTTGGGGGAAATGATAATTTCCTCAAGAAATGATCCAGTGACATTTTTAGGGTTTTTTACCCATGATAATATTCATTAATGATACATATTCTAAAATAATGATAGGATCCACAGATACCATCCACTTTTATTAATTTGATGTATTATGATGTTGAGGATTTGATTACGAATTTATAAAACCTAGTTCGTTCATATGGGGAAACCATGTTATACATAATCCATTATGAAACCCATTTATTTTCCATGCATTTTACTATGATAGAATAATGAAATTTGTAGGAAAAATATTTTATTTTCATAAGTTATTCTAGGATGAAAATTTTAAATGTCTATAAAACCGGTTTTCATTCCCGTAGTTATGATATACAATGAATGATATATGATGTTATGGAAAACATCTGAATGGATTTTAATTATGTGATTGGTGGGATTAGAAAAATATTGGAGTAAAATATATTTGTTAAATATAGTTACATGTAGAGATAATAAAAACTAAAAGTTGTTGATAACACATATTATATAGGGATTTTGTACATATTAGTATCCATGCATGTAAACCCTAACTAATGATACGATTGAATTGGGAGTGAACCAAGACAACTATGATATGTTTGGATTATAACACTACCTATGGAGATTAATTTTTATCCTTCTGTATATTCCACAAATTTATGTCTTCTATGAATTTCATACTCTGAAGCCCCAAGTTATTTTTCTGTTTTATGAATTATGTGTTATTAAATTACATTTTTTATTCCATGAATTGTTATTTCAATATTTGATATGGTGATTATGCATTTCCCATGATATGATAGTGACCTTATAACCTTATACAAATTTACTGTTTTAGTGATCATTTTTACCTCCCTTGTTAACCCTTATTGAATATATTATCCCACGATTTCTTATGTTTCTCTTCCACATGTTATAAAGAAATTATTTATGTATTACTTGTCTAGGAATCTATTTATTTTTTTATGAGTTTGTTGGAAATGATGAAGATCAATTATAATCACATTTTTTACGTATTTGTTTCCCTAAATAAAATAAAACAATACATTTATGGCACTTATCATAATGTAATTTATTGAATATTCATCAATTATGATGTGTTTTTATGAAATAAAATTGTATCTCTCTATAATGGTATATATTAAATTATAATATCTTAATAAGAGTTATATAAGAAAAATAATATTTATTCCTAATTACATCAATTATTAGAATATGTTAATTTATGTAGTGAAAGGTATAATATAAAATTATGGAGGCGACGGTCTACGCTTGGTAATAATAAGGTTAATTTTATAAAATTGTGATGAAATAAATAAATAAGGGTTATTAAATATAGATAAAATCATTTTAGTATAATTATGAAAATTATGTCATTATATTATTGGGGTATTATAATATTTTTATGAATATGATTATGAATGAATTCATAAGAAGGATAAATTATATATGTTGGATAAATCATTTTTCTTTTGATGTTCTCTAGGAATAGAATGTATTATGAAATATATTTTTGGCTATAGCATTATATTTATGCGATAGGGTTACATGGAAATTGAATGTGAATCATTCAATGGATGAATTAGATGGTCATATGTAATTTTGATATACAAGATGTGATATAATTTTATATGATGAGAAATAGAAATTTATCAATAATTCAATAATGCAATTTTAGATTAAATGGATAGATATTAGAAAAAATAAATTGTTCTATAAAAAAATAGTCAACATTCTCCTCCAAAACGTATTTTGAATCATGTTTTTAGCATGATATTCATATTTTCCCTAAGTAAAACTATTTTTACCACTATAAATATTAGTTGTTGTAACAATTATTAATAGTAGTAAAAAATTTAGGCAACTAAATATGAAAAATATAACATTAACTAATTATAGAATTTTGACTCTAAATATGAAATTAATTTTATAAAAACAGATTTTTATATTTGTGAAAAGTTACATTAAAAAAATACATAATCACTGAATTTTTTTATGTAATGAAATTTTCAAAATTAATAATTTTATATGATAAAAATATGTTTATTTCAAATTATATTTAAATATATTTATTTATTATAAATATAATAAATTTTTTGGTTCTTCCAAATAAATCCATTATGAATCTAACCTTGAAAATACATCATTAAAATACAATATTAGATGACATTTTTGTTAAAAATATATATCGATTTTGTTTATAAAATTTTTTACATGGTATTTATATGCTCAATATATATATTTTAATTAATAATTTTATTAATTAAAAAAATATTTTATCAAATAAATGGATATTGAAAGTAATAAGATGCACTAACATATATATAAAATCTAATAACCTATATTTTCATAAAAATGTGTCTTTCAAAAAAATTTATAAATTCAAAATATGTAAATATTCAAGAATAGGGTAAAGTGGAATTTACATTAATGAAATATAATTTTTTAAGATTTTTGAGTTTTTTTTTGATTTATAGATAATATAATAAAAACTAATTTTGTTATAATAATTTCCCATTCTAGTTCATAATAATTTTTATTCTTCCTAAAATAATAGTGATTCGAGGTTTATTATCACGATGTTTATTATATATTTTTTCATAATTAAATAATAAAATTTTTAGGATGATTTAAATTGGATGTATCAGTTGAAATTAGTTACGTAACATTATATATATTTTTAGAGATCCCAAATATCATACAATTGAACTCTACCCCCTTAAATAAATTGTTTACTCGTAATTGTTTTATAATTCATTAAACAATGTGCCTTAGATACACATGTTAAACTAGTCATAAATATTTTTCTATAATATATACCTCATTATCCTTGGATGTATGAGTTAAATAATAAACCCAAATATACTTTATAAGAGTAATTATGGGTGTACCTTTCACATCTTCAGTTTCTTAATCATTATTTAACTGAAAACTAATTCCAAAATTGTTGGGATATTATCTAAAACAAATAGATTACATTAATATGAAATCATATTCAAAATATATCTTATCTTATGAAACATTCTATTCAATTGAATTATGTTATTCATGTTTAATCCAATAACTATATTGGATCTACATAGGATACATTATGTTACATTCTATAATACTTATTATCAAAATTACCTAATGTATGTTTTAAATATATCATCCATATTGGTTTGTAATGCACATATGATCAACAATTTCATATCCATTGGGAGTGTCAAATAAGATTCCTAGTAATGGTTCATTAACAAAGTAAGAAAAAAATATATATATCTGTACATGACTATCTCTTTTCGGTTTTATTACTCATAAATTTGTATATTCTAAAAGCACATAAACATTTAGTATGAAAATTGATATATATTAATAGGAAACCAATATAATGAATAAATTTTATATATTTTAGGATATCATTATATACATAAACTCTAATATGGGGTTTTACCATTATTTTTATAAACTAATCAAACCAAATAACTAAACTAATCACAAAATATCTAATCCCACCTATAGTACCCACTATAGGAACCCATTGTAACCAAGAAATAATATTACATTCATTACATTAAATAATAAATAAATATAATAAATAGTTGAATAAACTATGTATCGAAAGGTTTAATGTCTTGAAGAGTAGTTACATAATTTTTTTATTCTATAATAATTTGACCCTAAAAACACACATTGACTCCCATAGAAAAATCCCAAAAATTAAACATATTCTCATAACATAGGGAATGGATAATATAATAACAAGATGTAATAAAATAATTAAAATTTCAATCTTATCAATATTTCATAAGGGGTAATATCACAAGAAAATGCGAAATCAAGTGCAAATGGAATAATTTATTTTTAAAATTAACATTGTATAATATTATTTTATTTTAAATCACTCAAAATGGAAAGTAATATCTAATGAAAAAATACCCAATAAATTATTTTTGTAATATTGAGAAAATAAACAATAGTAAATGATCATCATCATGGGTATATATAAATATGGAATTTAATTCACAAATAAATTATGGTCAAAATATAACAATATGTACATTATAGAATTGTAAAAAAATTAAATTTCCACGATTCTTATTGTAATGAATAAAATTCATAAAATCCATATTATCAACAAAAAAATTCCCATGTATTATATTATCCAGAGAAATTTTTTTATGGATTATGTTTTGAACAAACAATAATGCTTCATATTGTGAATAAAAAAACTCCCTCACTTAATTTTGGGAGAAAGAGTTCCAACACATCATTTTTGTGAAACAAATATTCCCACTCACAATTTTCAGAACCAAAAATATAGCATGCTTCATATTGTAATTAAAAAAAATTATTACACATAAAAACCATATTTAGTGTGAAATTATTCGAAAAAAAATAATTTTAAGGTAATATATGATCCCACCCATCATCAATTTAGATAGGGAATCTTGAAAATATCATAATAATTTCATGGAATGACATTGGGATTCCTAAAACTAATAAAAAAAATTACAAAACATGAACATAAGAAATAATATAATATCAAAACTCTTATTCTTTAGAATAAATCATATCATATAATCGTATAAATTGTTCTAAAAAACCACTTCATAGAATATATGCAATAAAATTTAAATTCAATTGAAAATAAAAATATCTTTTAAAAAATTTAAGCATTGTCAAAAATGTTAATTTCATAAAATAAATAATGGAAATAAAATATAATTGAATTTTTTTTCAAAACATAAATCCTTGGAAAGGCATAAGGATTCAAAATAGAGAATTGGAAATATTATAAATTTTAAACTAATAAAAGAGTAATTAATATCACAGACTTTAAAATGAAAATTTATTTAAAAAAATGAAATAAAAATGATTTGGATACTTTTTTATTTAGAAATTAATATATAATAATTGGAACATAAATAAGGAATAATAATTATCAATGTAAGATGTATGGTGGGTGAAAATAATTATAATTTTTAAATGATGGGAAAACATGTTATACAAATTGAGAATTAATTTTCCCAAACAATCATTGTTAAAACGTATAATGAAATTATTACATTAATATGAAAAAATAAAAATTTACTAATAGATATAATAAAATTGTGATTAAACAAGGTAATGTTTTATATTTTCATGATGTAAAAAACATTTACATAAAATAAAAAAACAATAAAAGTAATTTGAATTACTCATAACAGATATTTATTCAAACAATACAATTAAATTATAATGGAAGAATAAATTGATTTGAAAACAAATACCATAAAAATTAAGTTCAATACATTCTAAAATCATCATAAATTGGAAGAAATCAATCATTAAATATTACATATGATTAAAAGGGATGATGATTCATGAAACCCCTAACAAGATTTGTATCAATTGAATGAAAACCCAAGGGGATGAAAAAATATATATCATATAATTTCTTGAAGTTTATTAAGTTGATGGAGAATAATTATAATAGGGATGTCTAAACACTATTTAAAATGAAAAATGGTGTACACCTAAATCATGTCTCAATGGATAAAAACATGAGACAAAGGAACACATACCATGTTTCATTACTTTATTTTGTACAATATAAGAACTAGTACAAAAACTTTGATGAATTAATAAATTATATTAAATTTGTACTCATAAACATTAACCTTTTATATTATTTATTAGAATTCAATATTATTTTTACAGTAATTAGTTATAGTTTATTGTGATCATCGAATGTTATTTACTAATTATTTTTATCACGATCAATATTTTTGAAACCCTTAACCATCATTTGATTCCGTGTTGAATATTTATGAATAATATATTATTAATAAATATATAACTTAAATTTATTTAAAATCTCTTGATTACATTCTATATGAGTTTGGGATATGTTACATGAAAATATAATTTAGTATAGTTTATTTTGGTAATTTTAACAAATCCAAATATAATATTATTATAAAATTGAATATATAATATAATATTTATATAAAAATATACGAGTAATTAATTTAAATATATAATAGTTCTATTTTTATTAATTTATCCATAGTATTCCTTAATATTATTTTAATCCATTATTAATTTACGTTGTTAAACAGACTCGAATATGAATATGCCTTAACTCGGTTCGAGGGTATACTAAACAAGAAGTTTATTTTGATTTAATATTATTATAACAAAATAATAATCATTTTAATTTTAAGTTTTGTTTTTGTGGTTAACTACAATTGATTATTTTATATAATTTATAAAAATATTCACAAAAGTTATTATTGGTGGATGTAGTATTTCACATGTTATCACAATTAGAATTTACATTCCTTATTGCATGATTTGAGGTGATTGTGAATACAAAATTGGAATATAAAAAATATAATTTTATGTGATATAAAGTATATATTCATCATTATAAAAATTAATAAGTTAAATAAATAATGGTAATGAAAAAAATAATGTTAATTTGTGGAGTTTATAGAATGCATTAAGTACTCGCGTTTTTTATTTGTTTTTTAGTGGATAGAAACAAATATCTATAGGTTATGAAACTAATCTAATAAAATGTCATTATATAATGATATTTAATTCAACATATTATTATGGTGATATGAAATTATTAAGAGTAAAACCAATTAAAAATACTATGAAAAAAATAATCCATACACTGTAGACAGGAATTATCGTTAAAAATTATTTTGGAATGGATGGTCTTATGATGACTACGGTTTTACATCAGTTTATGTTTCCAAGTTTTGTTTTTAGGGAGAGTAAATGTATACAATGTTACGGTTGAATTTTAAGGTAACTTTTTTCATTTAACTGTTAGATGTGATATCCATTTATAAGTAGAAAAATGGGAATATTTAGAAACCATTACCATATATTATTAATTCAATGAAAATACATGATTATTAATTTATCACTATTGGAAAAAGTAAAATATAACAAACAATGATGTCCAAAATAATAAAAATTAAATTATTGATAAAATAAGTAACATGTTATTCAAATTTCCCTTATAAATGTTTTTAACAAATTTTCTGTTTTTATAGAGTATCTATATTATAACCTTACTAACTCATTTTGATAACTATAAATAAAAATAACCTAATATAAAATTTAACCTTCATATATTAAATTTTCAACTAATTTTATCATATCAATTTTAAAAATTTGTGAATCATTCAATTTAAAAGAACAACACCAAATCATGTAAAACTGTTATTTAGAAAAATTATGTTTCTTGCATTTAAATTTGTATATAAGATAAAATAATATTTATTACTGATTTTAGTGACATAAATTTATTTATTCTAAATGAAAATAAATTTATGTGCATTTCAATTACGTGTACAACTATATATCACCATGAAAATAAAACATTCAATGAACTGATAAAAAATATTTCTTATTAAATTCACTAATTTTTCAAGTTCAAAAATTTTTGTACCAAAAACATATATAATTTATAAATATTTTAGAATTTGTAACAATATTCATTAAATATATATTTTATCTCATTGACGTTTTTAAAACTTTTATGTCATTATTATATTGTTTTAAAATCAAAAAATTACTTTTGAATTAACAAACCCTCTTTCCAGAAAAATATAAAAACTCATAATATGTTAATATTATATAGAAGTTTTAAGATATGAATTATTGTATATAAAGATACAAATAATAAAAAAATTGTATATATTATTTTTTAAATATGTTAATATATATATATATAATTTTATTATAAACTTTTTTAATATTCACTCATGTAATTTATTTATATACTAAAGGTAAAATTTGTTAATTGTCTAAAATATTACTATTTATAATATATTTTTTAATAATTTATTACTAAAATTTTGTGTTTGGATTACATTAGCTGTTGAATGTGAATTTTTTTTAAAAATAGTATTTATTTTAAAGGATCCATTGAATTATGTTTCTACACCTATTACATGTGTTGTGTATATTTCAAAAAATACCATTTTTTTATTACATCTCATTTTTTCTAATATCTTAATATTTATTCATTATTTTCAATAGCTTGCCCAATATTTATTCAATAAATATATATTCCAACAATATTCATATTTAAATATACATCACTTTCTATACAAAATAAAACTAAAAGTATTATGCAATTGTACTTCTCATTTATGATATCCGATATTCAAAATGAACCTTTATAGATTCCATGATCAATATCTGTAATTGGAGTTATAACATTGAACCCTACTCTATCCCATTGATTTTATATCATAATAAATATAGAATATTTTATAATATAAATTTCAGTATATCGATTAACAAATGATTACATCAAATTTTAACTAACATGTCATGTTCTCATTTATTTGGAATTTAAATTCACAGATTCACATATACTTTTTATAATATTGATATCAAATATAATGATATTTTTCTCATCACGTAATTATAATTAATAATTTCTTTTAATATTGACTAAATTAGTAGTTCAATCATCATCAAAATTCAATTACATGGTATTTACTAATTTATTTAGTTGAATAAAATATTAATTTTATAGAAATTTTTTAGTTTAAATTGTAAAGACCCGTAAAATTCAAGGAAAGTGTTTTCTTAATTTTATTTGGGATTTTAAAAGAAGGCGGTTTCTAACGGCACTTGATTCTGAGGCCCGATGTGCCCGAAATTTCTATCTGAAGTTTAGCTCTGGTACGTTCAGTGAACGAACGAGCGGGATTTCCTAACTTTTGAACTGGTGCTCAGAATCGAATTCTGAGGGCACCGATGGAACCGTAGCGCCGGTAATTGCATAGGAACATATTTTCTGGAGATGCGTTTTCAAGGGTGAAGTTGTTAAAGTTTGTGGAAGTTAAAATAAAATTTAAAGGAAAAATTCTATTTATCTTCCTAAGTGTTTAACCTTTGGGTGGAAGTCAGGTAACCACCCAACTTCCCATGAGAGGTCATGAAGCCGGTGGGGACCACTGGAACCCCACCCCTTCATATTCTCTAACCCCCTCAACTCACCATTAATTTTTTTACAACATATGTTAATTAATTAAGTGAGTTAAATGTGAATGTTTGATATTCAAATGCTTAGGTTATGTTAATAAAATAATTTTTCAACTTATTTTATTTTGTTGGAATTCTGGTTGTGGGAGGCTTTGGGTGAAAAGCTAAGGAGCTTGACGAACTTCATCATCTTAGACGAAGAACGCGGAGAACGCTGGATTCCTCGGGGATCGTCGTCTCCTTCCGCAACGTCTCCTTCCGTAACGTCTCCTTCCTCGACGTCTCCTTCAGCGACAGTTATCTCCATGACGAATCCTCGCTCAACATGTTCGACGAGGTAGGGACTTATTTTATTTATTAGTTTGTGAATACTTCCGTCGCTTTCTCTTTTTATTTTGAGTCGCCTGCTATCGCAATAATGGGAGGAGGTCGGACCGCACGAACACGGCCGACCCTTCGCCCCCTTGTTGGTTTGTTTGTTGCAGCACGAGCAAGGCAACGCGGTGTCGAAGCATCGTGCGGAAATTGATAAGGAAAGGGTGATAATCATGGCACCATCGCGTCGTGCCATTGAAGATGAGCCAAAGACACGGCGCCGTTGATGACGAACCAGAGACGCGGCGCTGTCGCACCGCGCTGGTGAACCACAAAATCACCACGTCCTGAGCGGGGTCACAGCGGAGGGGTGTGGCGCCGCCGCGCCACGCCGTATGGACGAATGCCACGGCCAGTTCCGGGCCGCGGCGGAGCAGGGGAACCGGCGGCCGGTTTCGGGCCGCCGACATCGGAGCAGGGGGACCGGCCATGCCGATCCCGTGGCGGTAGAAGCCGGCCGGCCGGATCAGGTCAGCCGGGACCGTGGAAGAACTGGGGGTTCAAAACCCCCGGCTGGACAGACGTGAGCGGCCCCATTATGGGGTCGTGGTTACAACGAGCGGGGGGCAGCCCCCCCCCCCCCCGCATTCCGAACGGCTCGGCCGTTCGGCCGAGCCACTTGGCCAGCACGCCGGGCCGCCGAGCTGGGCCGCGCCTAGGCCGGGCCGGGCTGTTCCCAAGTGGGCCGGACCCGAACACGGTTCGGGTCGCCCGGTTCGGGCCGACCCTGGGGGTATCGGGCCGGGTCGGTCCGGGCTCGAACCCCCTAATACAGAACCTCTTTCGGTCTGTTGCCCATAACATGAGCTACTTGCCTCTGATCGACGCACCGTCAGTTGTGTAGAGATCCTCGAATCGAGACGGTCGTTTGGGTATACTACACTCAAGGTTTAGGAGTACTTTTGGTTCGGCTGGGTTGGTTCGTACACGAAACCAACCGGGCCCTCGGAGTAAAAAGGCTAATAACTTGAGCTCCGGACGTCCGATTGACATGTCGTCGACTTTGTTGGATTCCTCATAGTGAGACAGAAATTTTGGATTACTCCGCTCGAGTTTTGATTTCATTTGGAGTATGTTTGGGTTGGTATTGACTTAAAAACCAACCGGGCCCCTAGAACGAAAGATCCAATAACTATCAGACTGGGCGTCTGATTGACGCGACGTCTATCACATTGAGTTCCTGTTGATGATACAGAACTTTTGGATACATCAACTCCAGACTATGTGTCAGTTGATTTATCAGCCCCTCGGCTCATGGAGCGGACCCTCCCGAACGAGCTTGCAGTGTGCGGAAACCCTAGAGCTGGCTGTGACTATGATGACGATGACGACTGTACAGAAATCCGTTGTGGATTCGACGACGACGACTATAGCACTCAACGATCCTACGTGGATCAATGCTACCCAACCTGTGTGGTTCTGATCCTATGTGGGTCAGCGCTCAGCGGTCATGTGTGGGCCAGCACCTACAGATCCTGTGTGGGTCTGATCCTGTGTGGATCATTGCAGGGGTTAGTTACCTAATGATCCTTTGTGGGTCATTGCGGGGGTTAGTACCTATCGATCATGTATGGGTCCGACATCTTAGATAAATCAGTGGCAATATTTGATCATCTCTATCATCTTACGATGAAGTATACTTGTGTGAGCTGAATATTGACTTTAAATCCTTATCTTCGATAATATTGACTTGATATCCTGTGTGGATTACGTTATGCATTCCTGTGTGGATTGGATTGTGATTTCCTATGTGGATTGGGTTGTACTTGAGCTCGTATTTTGGTTCCGAACGAGAATTGATGACTTAGTTATATGTATGGGAATATACCCATGTAGTGTCGGATGTTACTTAGTGTTTGTATCTTTCCTTTGTGGATTATCTTCTGTGGATTATGGGAGACCTTCGGTGGTCTCGGTGTCCCTACTGAGTAGTTTATACTCACCCCTGCACGGGTTATTCCTGCACTACATTGTGTTGGTTGCAGACGACGGACAGTGCTGATCGCAGTTGAGGCATGTGGAGAAGGTCGGTACCCGGAGGTGGACCACTGGGCGGGACATACTCGGAGCAGACGGTTGGACCCGAAGAGATATGGAGGATATCTGTACTCACCCTTCATGTGGGACTTTCAGTGGACGGATCGAGGCTGCGGCTTTACATTGAGTTGTTGTTTGCCCTTTCAGTGGATGTTTTCCCTTTCCAGATGTACTTTACTTTCTGTTTGGGTTTGTATACTAGCACACTTACTTTTCCGCACTTACTGTTGTACCCAGTTTTACTTAGTGTTTATTTCAACTGCTTGCTTCCTCTGTGGTGTTTGTTTACTTTACAAAGGCAATGCCTTCTCTTTTTGCCGGGAATTATGCCTTGGTGCTAGTCTCCAGCCCCTGGCCTATGGAAGGCGGTCTTGGGGTAGTCACGGCACGGACCCCAAGGATTGGTCGTGACAAATTGGTATCAAAGGAGTTCGGTTCTACCACAGAACTTTGGGCTCTGATATTTTTCTATGTGATGCAATAGTGTTAATCTTATTGGGTGTGGTTATCAGTCCAGGGAGTCCAATGATGGTGCGACGGCTGACGTATCTGTACACCAGGACCCTGACATCTAATTTCCGACTTAATGTATGAAAACATTGATTGCATGTGTGTTTCAAGTTTTCTTTGTGATTAATTTTTTTCATCTCACCAGGTATACTGTTCTGACTGTGGCGCACCTGTCTCTTTTCAGGATGTCCCCATGACGGCAGCCATCTAGGGTTCCGAGAGTTGTGCGTGACGATAGCCCACCGAGCGATGAGGCCTCGTTATAGGGCCCTTTTACAGCTGAGGCATCGCTGGTACCTATACCCGCCGAGCCACCGATGCTTCCAGCCCTAACCGCTGACGATGCAAGTAGCCTTAGTGCACTGCACAAGTTTCAGTGACAGCGACCGCCCAGGTTCTACAGGGAGACGGACCCTCCGGCAGTCAAGTATTGGCTGGATGAAGTTGTACGAGTTTTCAGGTTAGTGAGGACACCGGAAGACCTCATGGTGATCCTCTCAGCGAGCCTACTACATGCGGCATCAGGAAGATAGTGGAGCATGATACTCCAGGTTCACGACGAGGCATCTCTTCTCTGGACGGACATTGAGAGCCTCTTCTTCTCGAAGTTCGTCCCAACCACCCTTCGTGCAGTGCACATCTAGGATCTTCTTCAGTTGCGGCAGGGCAGCTTGACGGTCGCCCAGTACTCAGAGAGATTTACCGATCTCTCACGCTACTCGACAGACATGGTACGAGACCCATTCTTCCAGGCACGGACCATCGAGAATGGTTTGATGCAGGAGATCAGGGAATCGCTAATCTCCCTCAGCATTCTGACATAGGTAGGAGTACTAGAGCGAGCCCTTCTGATCGAGAGATTCCTTGCTGAGCCTGCATCAGCAGCGAGACCTACCGCAGGGCGGCACGTAGAAGAGTCTTCTGCAGCAGGCAATCAATGGATGACTCATGGGTCCAGGCATACCAGACCCTCAGGCAGACGACCTCAGGAAACTGGATCAGAAGTGCGGGGCACACAGCGCAGAGCCAGCCTTTCGAGAGGCAGACAGTGCTACGCATTCGGTGGGCAGGGTCACATGGCTCGTGACTGCCTGACCCGCCGTGTAGAGGAGCAGCAGACGGTTGAAGGGCCACCCATGCAGAGGCAGAGGGTCGACCGTGGCGGTCCGCAGGGAGTAGGAGGACGAGGCAGAGGAGTAGGCCGAGCAGAAGGTGGTGGGTGACGCTTTGAGGCTCTACCACCACCACCACCAGGAGGTCCACCCCGACCATAGGGAGCTTGCGGGTAGAGACAAGCACACCATCAGGCAGCAGAGGCCTACGACCACGGCGCCCCCGAGATGATTTGAGGTACTATCTGTGTCTATTCCAACCTTGTTGCAGCTCTTATAGACATAGGATCGATTCATTATTTCATATCTGATGCCCTTGTTCGGAGCTCAGAGATTCCGACAGATCCATTACCTCGATCATTACGATTAGAGACTCCTACGGGAGCAGACTTGACGATTACGCACAGGTGCCGGCAGTGTGAGATTACTCTAGGAGGCGAGAGCTTCGGCTGGGATCTTCTTGTAGCGGCGTTGAGGCCATACGACGTCAACTTGGGCATGGATTGGTTATCTACATTCCATGCTCAGATTGAATGTTTTAAGCTCAAGGTGCGATGTGTATGCACCGACAGGAGCAGGTTCACCTTCACTGGTGAGAAGGGAGCCTTCGCAACACAGGATGGACTCCCGCATAGGAGAGGACAGCCCATCACTAATCAATTGGCTAGCCTCATCCTAGTAGCAGTTGACGTACGGAGTCCTGGTTTTCCTGCAGTGGTGGATCAGTATGCAGACGTTTTCCCCGACGACGTTCCAGGACTACCACCTCGAAGAGAGGTAGACTTTTATATTGATATGTACCCCGGGACAGCCCCAATATACACTCCAGAATATCGGATGGCCCCCACTGAGCTTCGAGAGCTACGGGTACAGTTGGAGGACTTGCAGGGCAAGGGATTCATCTGTCCTAGTGTCTCACCTTGGGATTCCCCGATTTTGTTCGCCATGAAGACGGACGGGAGCTTGGGACATTGTGTCAACTATCGTCGCCTTAACCAGGTGACAGTGATGTACAAGTATCCACTACATAGGATTGATGACCTCTTTGATCATATCAAGGGAGCACGGTGGTTCTCGAATATAGACCTCAGGTCAGGCTATCATCAGCTCAGAGTTCGGGACGAGGACGTGCAGAAGATGTCCATCAGATGTCGGTATGTCCACTATGAGTTCTTGGTTATGACATTCGGTGTAACCAATGCTCCAGCAGTGTTCTTGGCCCCCATGGACATGATATTTCAGCCATTCCTCAATCAATTTGTTGTGGTCTTCATCGATGACATTTTAATATACTCGAAGACTGAGGAGGAGCATGCCTACCACTTGCAGGTTGTACTAGACACACTCTGAGAGCACCGGCTTTGTGGAAAGCTCTCGAAGTGTCAGTTCTGGATACGTGAGGTCCACTTCTTGGGACACATCATCTCTGAGACGGGAGTTGCGATGGATCTTGCGATGATCGAGGCAGTGCTAGCTTGGGAGCCACCCAGGAGCGTGACGAAGGTGCAGAGTTTATTGGGACTAGCTGGGTACTACCAGAGGTTTGTGCCAGACTTCTCCAGAGTTGTGGCACCACTCTCAGGTCTGACGAAGTAGGGAAAACCGTTTGTGCGGTCATACAGATGTCAGCAGAGCTTCCAAGAGCTGAGACAGAGATTGACCAGTGCGCCTATCTTGAGGTTGACAGAGGAGGGAGTAGGCCATGTAGTTTACTGAGATGCATCAAGGACCGGAATCGGATTTTTCCTGATGCAAGAGTGGGCTGTGATCTCCTATGGATCACGATAGTTGAGGCAACATGAGTAGAACTACGCTACCCATGACCTGATGTTAGCAGCAGTGGTCTTCGCTCTGAAGATGTGGTGACACTATCTGATTGGAGAGCGCTTTACAGTCTATTCTAACCATTAGAGTCTCAGGTACATCATCTCGTAGAAGGACCTGAACCTAAGACAGTGTCGATGGCTCGAGTTCCTCCAAGACTATGACTTTGAGATATTCTATACTCCTAGGAAGGGGAACGTAGTAGCCTATGCTCTCAACAGGAGGATGGGAATCCAGCTACTTGGGGAGGCGACAGAGCAGCTAACCGCTTTGCAGATATCCTTCGTGGATAGAGATAGAGTATCCTTTCTTCAGTCACTCCTCCACTACTGCAGTGGGTCATAGAGGCACAATGTGGGGATGCCGACGGTGAGACGTGGCGTGCTCAGATATCCTCAGGACAGGCACTTGATGGATTCTCTGTGGGAGGAGAGCACGAATTCCTTTTCAGAGGACGTACCTTGGTACCAGTTGCATTACGGGAGGTGGTGCTGAGAGATTTTCACACTTCACCTTTGGTGGTATATCCTGGAGTGGGGAAGATGTACCTGGATCTCAGACGACAGCACTGGGGGCCGGGAATGATGAAGGTTGTGGCAGAGTTCATTTCTCGATGCCTCAGCTGCTAGCAGGTGAAGGGAGAGCACCAGGTACAAGCAGGCTTGGTACGTCCCTTGGAGGTCCCGGAGAGGAAGTGGGATGGGATATCTATGGACTTCGTGACTGTACTTCCATGTACTTTCAGAGGTCATGACTCTATTTGGGTGATTTTCGACCGACTCACCAAGTCCGCTCACTTCTTACCCATCAGAGAGCAGGGCTCAGTGGAGAGCTTGGGACGTCTCTATATTCAGGAGATTGTACGGATTAATGGTGTGCCATCTTCTATCATCTCTGATCGAGATTCTCACTATACTTCCCGGCTTTGGAAGGGGTTTTAGGAGGCATTCATGACGCTGCTACGTCTGAGCACCGCCTTTCACCCTCAGACAGATGGTCTGACAGAGAGGACCATTCAGACTCTCAAGGACATTCTCTGCGCATGTATCCTTGACTTTGGTCGCAACTGGGAGGACCACCTACCATTGGTGGAATTCGCGTACAAAAACAGCTACCACTCCACCATCGGGATGGCACCATACGAGGCGTTGTACGGCAGTCCTTGCAGGTCACCTCTGTGCTGGACAGACCCTGGGGGGTCAGCACTTGTGGGACCAGAGATGGTCCAGGCCATGACATAGAAGGTCCAGGTAATCCAGGAGCAGATGATGATAGCTTAGAGTCGACAAAAGTCTTATGATGATAGGAGGCATAGGCCACTGGAGTTAGAGGATGGCGACCATGTCTCCTTGTGGGTCTCACCTTGACGTGGATTACGGAGATTAGTCCGAGGCGGCATGTTCTCTCCGTGATTCATCAGACCGTTCCAGGTCCTCAGCAGGATTGGTGAGGTGGCTTATCACATGGATCTACCACCTCAGTTGCACAGGGTGCATGACGTCATCCACGTATCTCAGCTGAGGAGATTTGTGCACAACCCGACACATATCATTGACAATGGGGAGATGTATGTTGATGATGGGGGGACATTTGGCAAGGTCCCGGTGGAGATCGAGGATTGACAGGAGCGGGTCCTACGTGGATGGTCGATTCCTCTAGTGCGCATTAGATGGCAGCACGGGAACCTCCAGGAGAGCACTTGGGAGTTGGAGGCTCAGATGCGTGCTCAGTACCCACATTTGATTCCCTAGTTTTTATGTACCTTTACGGGGGCGTAATGATCTAAGGTGGGAGTAAGGTAAAGACCCATAAAAATCAAGAAATTTTTTTTCTTAATTGTTTTTGGATTTTAGAAGAACGCGGTTTCTGACGACACTTGATTACGAGGCCCGGTGTGCCCGAAATTTCTATCCGAAGTGTAGCTCGGGTACATTCAGTGAACGAATGAGCGGGATTTCCTAACATTTGAACTGGTGCTCGGAATCGAATTTCGAGGGCACCGATGGAACCACAGCACCGGTAATTGCTTAGGAACATCTTTTCTGTAGTTGTGTTTTCACAGGTGAAGTTGTTAAAATTTGTGGATGTTAAAATAAAATTTAAACGACAAATTTTATTTATCGTCCTAAGTTTTTAACCTTTGGGTGGAATTTGGGTAACCACCCAACATCCCATGAGAGGTTATGAAGCCGGTGGGGCCCACACGAACCCCACCACTTCATATTCTCTAACCCCCTCAACTCACCATTAATTTTTTGACAACTTATGTTAATTAATTAAGTGAGTTAAATGTGAATGTTTGATATTCAAATTCTTAGGTAATGTTAATAAAATAAGTGTTGAACTTATTTTATTTTGTTGTTATTCTGGTTGTGGGAGCCTTTGGGAGAAAAGCTAAGGAGCTTGAGGAACTTCTTCATCTTAGAAAATGAACATGAAGAACACAAAGAACATCGGATTCCTCGGGGATCGATGTCTACATACACAATGTCTCCTTCCACGGCGTCTCATTCCGTGACGTCTCCTTCTGCGACGGTTATCTCCGTGACGAATCCTCACTCAACTTGTTCGAAGAGGTAGGGAATTATTTTATTTATTAGTTCGTGAATACTTCCGTCGCTTTCTCCTTTTCTATTGAGCCGTCTGCTATCGCAATAACGGGAGGAGGTCGGACCACACAAACATGGCCGACCCTCCTCGCCCTTGTTGGTTTGTTTTTTGTGGCACGAGCAAGGCAACGCGGTGACGAAGCACCGCGCAGGAATTGATAAGGAAAGGGGGAGAAGCACGGCGCCGTCGCGCTGCGCCGTTGAAGAAGAACCAAAGACGCGGCGCCGTCACGCTGCGCTATTAAAGACGAACCAGAGATGCAGTGCCATCACACTGCGCCTGTGAACCAAAAATGCACCGCGGCCAGAGCGGGGCCGCAGTGTAGGGGTGCGGCGCCGTCACGTCACGCCAGACAGATGAAGGCTGCGGCCAGTTCTAGGCCGCGGCGGAGCAGGGGAACCAGCGGCCGGTTCCAGGCCACCGGCATCAGAGCAGGGGGACAGGCCTTTCCGGTCCCGTGGAGGCAGAAGCCGGCCGGCCAGAGCGGGCCGACCGGACCCTGGAGAAACCGGGGGTTCGAAACCCCCGGCTAGCCAGACGTGAGCGGCCCCATTATGGGGCCGCAGTTACAATGAGCGGGGGGCACCACCCCCCCCCCCCCTCCATTCCGAAGGACTCGGCCGTTCGGCCGAGCCACCTGGCCAGCGCGCCGGGCCGCCGAGCTGGGCCGCGCCCTGGCCGGGCCGGGCTGCCCCCAGGCTAGGCCAGGCCGCGCCCAAGTGGGCCGGACCCGGACCCGGTTCGGGCCCACCCTGGGGGTATCAGACCGGGTCGGACCGGGCCCGAACCCCCTAATACCGAACCTCTTTCGGTCTGTTGCCCATAACATGAGATACGTGCCTCCGATGGACGCACCGTCAGTTGTGTAGCGATACTCAGATTGAGAAAGTCATTTTGGTATACTATACTCAAGGTTTAGGAGTACTTTGGGTTCATCCAGGTTGGTTTGTACACGAAACCAACCGGGCCCTCGGAGCGGAAATGCTTATAACATGAGCTCCGGACGTCCGATTGATGTGTCATCGACTTTGTTGGATTCCTCTTAGTGAGACAGAACTCTTGGCTTACTCCTCTTGAGGTTTGAATGTAGTTGGAGTATGGTCGGGTTGGTTTTGACTTCAAAACCAATCGGGGACCTTAAACAAAAAAGCCAATAATTCTCAGACCGAGCGTCCGATTGACGCACCATCTGTCACGTTGAGTTCCTGTTGACGATACGGAACATTTGGATACATCAACTCCGGACTATGTGTCAATTGATGTATCAGCTCCTCGGCTCATGAAGCGGACCCTCCCGAAAGAGCTTGCTGTGTGCGGAAACCCTAGAGTTGGTTGCAACTATGACGACGATGACGACTATACAGAAATCCTCCGTGGATTCAACGGCGAAAACTACAACACTCAGCGATCCTACATGGATTAGTACTACCGATCCTGTGTGGGTTCGATCCTGTGTGGGTCAGCGCTCAACGGTCCTGCGTGTGTAAAGACCTGGAAATTTCAAGGAAATTTTTTTCTTAATTTTCTTTGAAATTTTACAAGAACGATGTTTCTGACGGCGCATGATTCTGAGGCCCGATGTGTCCGGAATCATTTTCTGAAGTTTGGCTCGGGTATGTTCAGTGAACGGATGAGCAGGTTTTTCTATCTTTTGAACCGGTGCTCGGAATCGAATTCCAAGGGCACCGATGGAACCGTAGCGCCGATAATTTCTTAGGAACGCCATTTCTGGAGTTTTGTTTTCACAAGATAAGATGATAATAATTGTGGAAGTTTAATTTATAAATTAACTACAATTTTTATTTTCTTTTAGTGGTTTAAGGCTTTGGGTGGAAGTTGGGTAAATACCCAACTTCCCAAGAGAGGTTATGAGGGTGGTGGGGCCCACAAGAACCCCGACCCTCCATATTCTTCAACCCCCCTCAACTCACCATTAACTGTTGATAACATAAAAATTAATAACTTATGTTATTAATTAAGTGAGTTAAGTGGGGCTTTTTAAATTTCAAACACTTGAAATTCAAAAGTTTTGTTATGTTAATAAAATAAGAGGTGAGCGTATTTTATTTTGGGTTAGTTTCTTGTGGTGGAGTCTTGGGGAGAAAAAGGCTATGGATTGAAGAGTTTCTTCATCTCCTTCGTCGAAGAACACGAAGAACGCGCAGAACGTGAAGAACGCTAGATTCCTCGGAGGCCGACGTCTCCTTCCGCGACGCATCTTATCACGATGCCGATGACGTCTTCTTTCGCGACGTCTCTTTCCGCGACGAATCCTCGTTCGAGGAACCTCCATTCAAGCAACGTCGAGGTAGGGAATTGTTTTGTGAATATTAATGAACCCCATGTTACTTCCTTCTAAATCAAAGAACGCGGATCAACTAAACATCAAGTTGATCCGTGAAGAATATGTTGTGGGTTGGGAGTTATTGTTTGTGGGAAAACTGTAGGGTTTTATTTATTTATTTTGTTCGTGATTATTACCTTGACGTTCTTCATGAAATATGACGAATTTTTATCAATTAACAAGATGGGGCCAAACCGCACAAACACGGCCAAACCTCCTCCTTATCCATGTTGGTTTCTTTTGTGGATTGAAACGGGAATAGCATGGTATTGTCGCATCACGCGGAATCGTGCTGCAAAGAATGTGCGGCGTCGTCGCCCCACTCCATGAAAACGAACAAGGACGCGACACTGTCACGCCGCATCGGAGAAACCCAAAGACATCCACGAACGGAGTCGGGCCACAGTGAAGGGGCGCGACGCCATTGCATCGCGCCGAAGAACC
The DNA here is from genome assembly GCA_963277665.1 of Viscum album. Lineage (NCBI taxonomy): Eukaryota > Viridiplantae > Streptophyta > Magnoliopsida > Santalales > Viscaceae > Viscum > Viscum album. The sequence continues at coordinate 42,790,092 of OY728123.1, forward strand.
ACGAGGATGACACGATTTGATGATTGACGTGTGGATTGACGGGCGACGACAAACGGGCCCGCTGGGTTATTTTGAAGCTTCCGTAGTAAAGTTCGAGAACCGAGATGAACGCCGGCACATACGGTTTTGAAAACGGACCACCGGAGCAACTCTGGTGGCCCACGGAAAACCAGGAGGCGCGGCGCCGCCAGCGACCGGGGGCGGCGGCTGGAGCCGTCCGGCCGCCAGGAGGCGGCGGTGCCCAAGCGCGCCCCCGGAGGAATGAACAGCCGCGGCTTGCCGCGGCGGTGCGGCACGGGGGATCCCGGAGGATTGGCGGTGGCGTAGACCACCGCCGGCTTCAATAAACGGCGAGGGGGGCCGCGCACCCACCCCCCCCCCTGCTCCACGGTATCCACTCGGCCACACTGGCCGACCCAGGGGGGGATTGGGCCGGGCCAGGCCACGACGGCTGGGTCGGGCCGACCCAGGGGGGATTGGGCCGGGCCGGGCCGGCCCCAGATATCCCATTTTGGTTTGTTTCCGATCGAACACCCATAACACGGGATACAGACCTCCGATCGATGCACCTTCATCGGTGATGCGATCCTTGGACCGAGACGGTCGTTTTGACATATCGCACTCAAGGTTTCGGAATACATTGGGTTCGGCCGGGTTGGTTCGTGCACGGAACCAACTGGGCCCTCAGAGCGGAAATTCTCATTACTTGAACTCCGGACGTCCGATTGACGTGCCGTTGACTTTGATGGATTCCTCTAAGTGATACGGATCTTTTGGCTTACTCCCCTCGAGGTTCGGATGTCGTCGGAGTGCGGTCGGGTTGGTTCACTCACGTAACCAACCGGGCCCCTAGAATGAAAAAGCCAATAACTCACAGACCGGGAATCCGATTGACGCGGCGTCTGTCTCGTTGAATTCCTTTTGATAATACAGAACTTTTGGAATACTTCGCCCGGGTTTTCGTTGCTATTGGATAGTGGCCAGGTTGGATTGTACACGAAATCCAACCAGGCCCTTAGAACAGAAAAGCTGTTATCTTTCAGACTGGACGTCTGTTTGATGAACCGTCAGCGGCGTTGGTGATCACATTGAGAAACGGTCCCTATGAGTATACCCTATGAGAGTTCGGGGTACAGTTGAGTTACAGCTGGATTGGTTCGCACACGAGACCAACCGGGCCCCTGGGACGAAGAGGCTAATAATTCACATACGGGGCGTCTGATTGATGCATCGTCTATTGCGTTGAGACCCCTATGACGAGGCGGTCCATTGAGATACTTCTTCATGGTACTTTGAGATACTTGTAGTATCGACCTGTAGCTCGTGGAGTGGACCCTCCCAGAGACGAGCGTGCAGAGTACGGAGACCGTGTAGCCGACTCAGACCTGAAGACTGCTTGACAGATTCGACTTGGAGTGAGTCGACTAGCCCAGTGGACGGAGCACTAATTTGTTTGGGTGCAGACCCATGGCGGACGGAGCATTACCTGTGTGACAGTGCAGACCTGCGGTACTCATCCAGAGAGTACCTCAACAGGCTACTATGGGGTGTGTACTACTACGTTTGGGTGGCATTCCCCAGTGGGAAGCACTGCTGTGTTTGGGTGGCTAACCCATGGTACTCGACAGGAGCAGTACCTCAGCAGTCTTAGGTTAGTGAGCAGTACCTCAGAGTCATGACAAGACCACTGTAAACTCCAAAGACTGGGCTCTTCAGCTGTTACTGTTTCGATAATTAAAATCCTGGTTTGAGCTGAGTCTATGACCTTTGTGTTTATCTAATGATAGAGATGGGTCACTTGATAACTTAGGTATATGTATGGGCATATACATGGGTAGTGGTTATCCGTTGATTTCATGTTCTTGGTGTTTTCCTCGTAATTGAGATGGGTTACTTGATAACTTAGGTATATGCATGAGCATATACCTAAGTAGAGGTTATCTGTTGAGATATTATTTGTGGTTATCCATGTTGGTTTTGGTGAGACCATGAGGGTCTCGGGGTCCCTACTGAGCATCATTATACTCACCCCTGCACGGGCTATGTCTGCACCTCGTTGTGTTGGTTGCAGACGACAGAAAGTGCTGACGGAGGCCGAGTGTTCGAGGACTGGACGGTACCCGAAGGTGGACTACACGATGAGTCAGTATACGGAGGTGGACTTCACGGCTAGAAGACACACAGAGGAGGTTGCCGGGCGAGAGCATTGTGGAGGGTATTTGTACCTACCATTCAGGTAGGATCCATGGTGGGTGATCTTGGAGCGGCGCCATCTGTACCTACCCTTCAGGTAGGATCTGAGGAGGATGAACCAGGAGCCTCTTCCGTTCTTCTAGCTGTTGCCTTTTTCTATTGTACATTGTTCAGTTGTAGGTGTACTTTCGGTTGGGTTTGTATTCTGGCCCATTTACCTTTCAGAACTTCTCTTTGTACTTAGTGTTTTACTTCTGCTTGTACTCTGTGGTGTTTTATTTACTTTTATAAAGGCAATGCCTTCCTAGTTATCGGGATTTACGCCTTTGGTGCTAGTCTCCAGCCCCTGGCCTATGGATGGTGGGCTTGGGGTAGTCACGGCACGGGCCCCGAGGACGGGTTCTGACAAATTGGTATCAGAGGAGTCGGTTCTACAGAAGAACTTATAACTCTGATATTTTTTTTCTGTGAAGCAATAGTGTTAAGAGTACCGAGTGTGGTTTTCAGTTCAGGGAGTCCAGTGTTGGTGCCGGCGGTCGACGTATCCATACACCAGGACCCTGACAACTGATTTCCGAATTTGTGCACAAAATCACAGATTGCCTTTGTGTTTCCAAAAGTTTTTAAATGTCAGCTCAAACCAGGTCAGCTCACCAGGTATAGTCGTTTGACCGTGTCACGTTGTTTCTTTCAGGATGCCTTTTCACGGACGACCAGCTAGAGCCTAGAGGGATGTGTGTACTGACAGCTTGCCGAGTGACGAGGCTTCGGTAGAGGTCCCTCATGCTGTTGAGGCACCAGCAGAGGCCCCAGCGGTACTACCATACGTTAGGCCACCGATGCCACCAGCCCCAGCAGTAGGCGATGCATGCCACTTGAGCGCGCTGCACGAGTTCCAGTGCCAGAGGCCACCCAGGTTCCGGGAAGAGACGGACCCGCACGCAGCTGAGGTTTGGCAGGAGGCAGTGGTGAGAGTCTTCAGGCTAGTGGGGACGCCGACAAACTTCATGGTGATCTTTCCTGCCAGCCTCCTTCAGGCAGCAGCAGGCAGGTGGTGGAGCCACTTGTTCCAGTTTTTTGATGGGATGAACTTCACATGGGAAGACTTCGAAACCTTCTTTAGGGTGGAGTTTGTGCCAGTAGCTCTACACCCCGAGCATGTACAGGAGCTTCTGCCTTTTCCGCGTGTTTTTAGATCAGTAGTCGAGTCATCTATGGGCAGTAGAAAGATGATGCGGAGGTCCAAGAGGAACAGATCTAGTCGTACATGGAGCATGAAGTGTTACGAATGCGGCAGGAAGGGTCACCTAGCACGTGACTGTCCGACCCCCCGCACAGTCGATCCGAAGGCGTTGGAGGAGCCACCGAGGCAGTATAGCTCCGGGAGCAGGTGGACAGGAGCAGAACTAGTGGATACATCCCTTTTACTTCTAGTTCCATATTTTTGTTGTATTCGTGTCTTTGTACTATGATCTATAATAATAAAAAGACACTTATCTTTGTTTTCTTTCTTGTCCTTTTGTTTGGTTGATACAGAGTGGTCCCGGTTAAAACTGTTGACTTGACCCTCACATTCGAGATTTCTACTGGAGGAGACCCAGTGACCTCACACTGATGCCGACAGTGTGACTCGTCCCTTAGAGGCGAGAGTGATAGCTGGATCTTTTGGTAGTTACGTCGAGGCCTTATGACGTCATCCATGGCATGAATGCATCATTCATGTTAGGAATGACTGTATTAGGAAACGGGCGTGGTTCATCCAGGGGATGAGACCGAGTTTCTCTTTTCGGAAAAGGAGAAATTTTAGCAGCTCTTCAGATCATAGGCAAAGAAGGTGCAGATCATCCAGGAGCGGATGAAGACTGCATAGTGCAGTAAGAAACAGGAAACCGACGCCAGTCTTAGATACTTGAGCGTGATAAATGTTTCAAGTAGATGAATCTTTAAGGAGAGATGAGTCTGCGAAGCAGCAGACATGGAGGCAGAGCTAGGAGAGGAGCATGAGTTGGTGTACATCTTAACATGCTACAACCACCTGCCTTAGTTATCCCCGCCAGGCTCAGGGAGCTGAAGGACCGAGGAAGAGTGTGACTGCATGTGGTCAAGGAGTGTGACCCAATGGCTCTAAAAATTATTCAAGGGACAGTGTGTGTCCATTACTAGCTTCTGTAGTAACAGACGTCTATATGAATCATTCCTTTCTTTTGCAAATCTTGTTTCAGACCTAGAGTTTCCGGAAATCATGGACTTGACCCTCACGTCTGGAGATACCTTGGGAGGATACTCGATAATCACACTTACGCCGACAGTGTGGTTAGACCCTCGAGGCGAGAGTTTCGGTTGAAATCTCTTGGTGGCAGCGTCGAGGCCTTACAATGTTGGTTTGAGTATCGAATGGGCAATCACAGTTCATACACAAATTGACTGTATTAGGCAAAAAGTTTGTGGTTTAACTACGATGTCGGAATGGGTTTTCCTTGGTCGGCGAAAAAGGAAACCCCAGGCAGCACAGGGTAACTCACACACAGGAGGGTGCGACCGATCACTCTTGAGTCGGTCAACCATACCCTCGTGGCAGCAGTCGTTTGAGTTTCAGTTCTAACAGGAATTGGAGACCTCTAGAGTTTGAGGATGACGATCACGTCCTTATACGGGTCTCACCTCAACGAGGTTTATAGGGATGTGGCCAAGGCGGAAAGTTATCTCTGAGGTTCAGCGGACCTACTTAGGTCCTCAACTAAGTAGGCATGATAGTTTACCGCTTGACCCATCCACCATAGTTGCACCAGGTGCACGACGCCTTCCACGTATCTCAACTGAGGAGATATGTGCTCGACCCTTCGCATATCATCGACCATGAGGAGCAGGACGATTGTGATGGGATTAGTTCCACGGAGGTTCCAGTGGGTATCGAGGAACGACGGGAGCGGATCCTTTGAGGATGGTCGATTCCTCAGGTGTGCTTTCACTGGTAGTATAGGAGTCTCTAGGTGAGCACATGAGAGTGGGAGGCTCATATGCGTGCTCAGTACCGCTTTTGTATCCCTAGTTTGTGTTTAAGCTTTACGAGGACGTAAAGCCCTTAGATGGGAGTAATGTAAAGACCCGGAAATTTCAAGGAAATTTTTTTCTTAATTTTCTTTGGAATTTTACAAGAACGCAGTTTCTGACGGCGCCTGATTCCGAGGTCCGGTGTTCCCAGAATCATTTTTCGAAGTTTGGCTCGGGTACGTTCAGTGAACGGATGAGCATGTGTTTTTAACTTTTGATACGATGCTCGGAATCAAATTTCGAGGGCACCGATTGTACCGTAGCACCGGTAATTTCTTAGGAACGGCATTTCCGGAGTTGCGTTTTCATGAGAGAATATGATAAAAATTTTGGAGGTTTAATTTATAAATTAACTACACTTTTTATTTTATTTTAGTGGTTTAAGGCTTTGGGTGGAAGTTGGGTAAATACACACCTTCCCAAAAGAGGTTATGAGGGTGGTGGGGCCCACACGAACCCCACCACTTCATATTCTTCGACCCCCCTCAACTCAACATTAAATATTGATAACTTAAACATTAATAACTTATGTTATTAATTAAGTGAGTTAAGTGTGGCTTTTTAAATTTCAAACTCTTGAAATTCAAAAGTTTTGTTATGTTAATAAAATAAGAGGTGAGATTATTTTATTTTGGGTTAGGTTTTTGTGGTGGAGTCTTGGGGAGAAAAAGGCTAAGGATTGAAGAGTTTCTTCATCTCCTTCGTCGAAGAACACGAAGAACGCGAAGAACGTGAAGAACGCCAGATTCCTCAGAGGTCAACCTCTCCTTCCGTGACGTCTCCTTCCGCGACGCCTCTTACCGCGACGCCGATGACGTCTTATTTCGCGACGTCTCTTTCCGCGATGAATCCTTGTTCGATGAACCTCCATTCAAGCAACGTCGAGGTAGGGAATTGTTTTGTGAATATTAATGAACCCCATGTTACTTCCTTCTAAATCAAAGAACACGGATCAACTAAACATCAAGTTGATCCTCGAAGAATATGTTGCAGGTTGGGAATTCGTGTTTGTGGGAAAACTGTAGGTGTTTATTTATTTATTTTGTTCGTGATTATTACCTTGACGATCTTCATGAAATATTTCCAATTTCTATCAATTAATGAGAGGGGGTCGGACCGCACAAACACGGCCGACCATCCTCCTTATCCATGTTGGTTCCTTTTGTGGATTGAAATGGGAATAGCGCGGTGCCATCGCACCGCGCGTAATCGTGTTGCAAGGAATGCGCGGCGTCGTCGCGCCGTGCCGTGAAAACGAACAAGGACGTGATGCCGTCGCGGCACGTCGGAGAAACCCGAAGACATCCGCGGACGGAGTCGGGCCACGGTGAAGGGGTGCGGCGCCATCGTGTCGCACCGAAGAACCATGAGGACGACACTTTTTTTTGATTGACATGCGGATTGATGGGCGACGACAAACGGGGCCGCAAGGTTATTTTGAAGCTTCCACAGTAAAGTTTGAGAACCCAGATGAATGCCGGCACAGACGGTTTTGAAAACGGACCACCGGAGCAACTCTGTTGGCCCGCGGAAAACCAGGAGGCGCGGGTCACCGGCGCGGCGTCGCCGGAGACCGGGGGCGGCGGCTGGAGCCCTCTGGCCGCCAGGAGGCGGCGGCGACCGAGCGCGCCTCCGGAGGAATCAACCGCCGCGGCTTGCCACGGCGGTGCGACACGGGGGATCCCGCGGCCGCGCGGGATCCTGGAGGATTGGCGGCGGTGCAGACCACCGTAGGCTTCAATCACCGGCGAGGGGGGCCGCGCACCCCCCCCCCCCCCCCCCCCGTTCCACGGCTTCCTCTCGGCCACGGTGGCGGAGCCACGGCTGGCCGGTTGGTCCGGGCCGCGACGGCCGGGCCGGGCCGACCCAGGGGGCGATTGGGCTGGGCCGGGCCGGTCCTAGATCCCCTATTTCGGTTTGTTTCTGATCGAACACCCATAACATGGGCTACGGACCTCCGATCGACGCACCGTTAGTGGAGATACGATCCTTGGACCGAGACGGTCGTTTTGACATATCGCACTCAAGGTTTCGAAATACATTGGGTTCGGCCGGGTTGGTTCGTGCACGGAACCAACCGGGCCCTCGGAGCAGAAACGCTCATAAATTGAACTCCGGACGTCCGATTGACGTGCCGTTGACTTTTATGGATTCCTCTAAGAGAGACAGATCTTTTGCCTTACTCCACTCGAGGTTCGGATGCCGTCAGAGTGCGGTCAGGTTGGTTCACTCACGAAACCAACCGGGCCCCTGGAACGAAGAAGCCAATAACTCACAGACCGGGCGTCCGATTGACGCGCCGTCTGTCTCGTTGAATTCCTTTGGTAAGACGGAACTTTTGGCATACTTCGCCCGAGTTTTGGTTGTTTTTGGATAGTGGCCAGGTTGGATTGTACCCGAAATCCAACCGGGCCCTTGGAACAGAAAAGCTGTTTTCTTTCAGACTGGACGTCCGTTTGATGAACCGTCAGCGGAGTTGGTGATCGCGTTGAGAAACGGTCCTTATGAGTATACCCTATGAGAGTTCGAGGTACAGTTGAGTTACGGCTGGATTGGTTCGCACACGAGACCAACCGGGCCCTTGGGACGAAAAGGCTAATAACTCACAGACCGGGCGTCCGATTGATGCATCGTCTATTGCGTTGAGACCCCTATGACGAGGCGGTCCATTGAGATACATCATCATGGGACTTTGAGATACTTGGAGTATCGACCTGTAGCTCTTGGAGAGGACCCTCCCAAAGACGAGCATGCGGAGTACGGAGACCGTGTAGCCGACTCAGACCTAAAGACTGCTTAACCGACTCGACTTGAGGTGAGTCAACTAGCCCAGTGGACGGAGCACTACTTTTTTTGGGTGCAGACCCATGGCAGATGGAGCACTACAAATGTGACAGTGCAGACCTGCGGTACTCGTCGGGAGAGTACCTCAGTTGGCTACTAGGTGGTGTGTACTACTGTGTTTGGGTGGCATACCCCGGCGGGAAGCACTACTATGTTTGGGTGGCTGACCAGCGGTACTCGACAGGAGGAGTACCTCAGCTGTCTTAGGTTAGTGAGCAGTACCTTAGAGTCGTGACAAGACCACTGTACACTCCAGAGATGGGGCTCTTCAGCAGTTACAGTTTTGATAATGAAAATCAGGGTTTGAGCTGAGTCTATGTCCTTTGTGTTTATCTCATGAATGAGATGAGTCACTTGATAACTTAGGTATATGTATGGGCATATACATGGGTAGTGGTTATCTGTTGATTTCATGATCTTGTTGTTTTCCTCGTGATTGAGATGGGTTACTTGATAACTTAGGTATATGCATGAGTATATACCTAAGTAGAGGTTATCTATTGAGATCTTCTTTGTGGTTATACATGTTGGTTTTAGTGAGACCTTGAGGGTCTCGTGGTCCCTACTGAGTATCGTTATACTCACCCATGCATGGGCTATGCCCGCACCTCGTTGTGTTGGTTGCAGACGACAGAAAGTGCTGACGGAGGCCGAGTGTTCGAGGACTGGACGGTACCCGAAGGTGGACTACATGACGAGTCAGTATCCGGAGGTGTACTTCACGGCTATACGACACATAGAGGAGGTTGACGAGGGAGAGCGTTGTGGAGGCTATTTGTACCTACCCTTCAGGTAGGATCCATGGTGGGCGATCCAGGAGTTGCGCCATCTGTACCTACCCTTCAGGTAGGATCTGAGAAGGACGACCCAGGAGCCGCTTTCTTTCTTCCAGCTGTTGTCTTTTTCTTTTGTACTTTGTTCAGTTGTAGTTGTACTTTCGTTTGGGTTTGTATTCTGGCCCATTTACCTTTCATCACGTCTCTTTGTACTTAGTGTTTTACTTCCGCTTGTACTCTGTGGTGTTTTGTTTACTTTTATAAAGGAAATGCCTTCATAGTTATCGGGATTTATGCCTTTGGTGCTAGTCGCCATCCTCTGGCCTATGGAAGGTGGTATTGGGGTAGTCACGGCATGGGCCCCGAGGACGGGTTCTGACAAATTGGTATTAGAGGAGTCGGTTCTACAGAAGAACTTATAACTCTGATATTTTTTTTCTATGAAGCAATAGTGTTAAGAGTACCGAGTGTGGTTTTCTGTTCAGGGAGTCCAGTGTTGGTGCGGGCGGCCGACGTATCCATACACCAGGACCCTGACAACTGATTTCCAACTTTGTGCATGAAAACACTGATTGCATGTGTGTTTCCAAAAGTTTTTAAAAGTAAGCTCAAACAAGGTCAGCTCACCAGGTATAATCGTTTGACCGTGTCACGTTGTCTCTTTCAGGATGCCTTTTAACGGACGACCAGCTAGAGCCCAGAGGGATGTGCGTACTGACAGCCTGTCGAGCGACGAGGCTTCGGTACAGGTCCCTCTTGTAGTTGATGCACCTGCAGAGGCACCAGCGGTACTACCATACGTTGGGACACTGATTCCACCAGCCACAGCAGTAGGCTATGCACGCCACTTGAGCGCGCTGCATGATTTCTAGCGCTAGAGGCCACCCAGGTTCCGGGGGGAGACAGACCCGCAGGCGGCTGAGGTTTGGCTGGAGGCAGTGGTGAGAGTCTTCAGGCTAGTGGGGACGCCGACATACTTCATGGTGATCTTTGCTGCCAGCCTCCTTCAGGCAGCAGCAGGCAGGTGGTGGAGCCACTTGTTCCAGTTTTGCGATGGGATGACCTTCACATGGGAAGACTCGATACCTTCTTTAGGCTGGAGTTTGTGCCAGTAGCTCTACACCTAGAGCATGTACAGGAGATTCTGACTTTGTCGCGTGTCTTTCGATCAGTAGCCGAGTCATCTGTGGGCAGTAAACCGATGAGGAGGAGGTCCAAGAGGACCAGAGCTAGTCGTACGAGGATCATGAAGTGTTATGAATGCGGCAGGAAGTGTCACCTAGCACGTGACTGTATTACCCCCCCACAATCGATCCGAAGTCGTTGGAGGAGCCACTGAGGCAGTAGAGTTCCGGGAGCAGGTGGACAGGAGCGGAACTAGTGGATACATCCCTTTTACTTCTAGTTCATTATTGTTGATGTATTCGTGTCTTTGTACTATGAGCTGCAATAATAAAAAGACACTTATCTTTGTTTGCTTTCCTGTCCTTTTGTTTGGTTGATACTGAGTGGTCCCGGTTAAAACTGTTGACTTGACCCTCACTTTCGAGATTGCTACTGGAGGAGACCTAGAGACCTCACACTGATGCCGACAGTGTGAATCGTCCCTTAGAGGCGAGATTGACAGTTGGATCTCTTGGTAGTTACGTCGAGGCCTTACGACGTCATACATGGCATGAATGCATCATTCATGCCAGGAATGACTGTATTAGGCAATGGGTGTGGTTCATCCCGGGGATGAGACCGAGTTTCTCTTTTTGGCAATGGAGAAATTTTAGCAGCTCTTCAGATCGTAGGCAACGAAGGTGCAGATCATCCAGGAGCAGATGAATACTGCACAGTGCAGTAAAAAATAGGAAATCGGCGCCAGTCTTAGAGACTTGAGCATGATAAATGTTTCAAGAAGAGGAAGCATTAAGGAGAGATGAGTCTGCGAAGCAGCATACGTGGAGGAAGAGTTAGGAGAGCATGGCCGTGATGTCGTGACACATCAAATTGATTATATTTTTAAGATTGATTTATAGTCTAGGGTAAACCCTAGGTCGTCTCTCAAGGAGCGTTGGTAGGTTTAGAGTGTGTATTTTTGATAAAAATGTCTAAGAGAGGGGTGGTTTTGAAAACAGCTTAAAACAACGACTTAGTTGAAATAGCATAAAAGATGAGTGACCAAGTGGATTTTGAGAAATATGAGATAAAAGGGTCGATGTGATTTCACTACACACATATCAAGTTCATTGTTCATAGAGATTCATCTTAGGTTTAGAGTAATCCTTTGGATAGAGTTAATTGGAATCCCGATTAATTCCTAAGCTTTTATTTCAATACTTTACGGACCAAACCTTGACGTAACAATCGTATTGTCAAGGTCCAGTACTTATGCATAGAATAAGAGCTTCCAAAGCATATTGAAATCTAAATAAGGTGGGTATGAAAAGGATTCTTGTGATGTCCAATCGGAACAACACAAGTCGCGCACTCAAAACCTCACACCGATCGGTTAGAAATTAAGAGCATAACACTCACATGCATCAAATCAAGAATTCAAATCTGAAATAAGATAAGATACATGGAATGAAATGTTTAAACACCCAAATTACTCCAAACCAGTAGCTAATTTATGCATCGGAACTCCCTTGGCATGTGTGTAGCTCCCTCACAACGAACACCCAACTTTTAGCACGACATCGGGAGGAAGAGGAAGCTCGGGTGGAACTCCTTCTTCATTGTTGATCTCCCTATGAGGATAGGGACCTCCAGAACCTCCAAGGTGATTAGGAGACTCTTCTAGGACTCCAAATTGGCAGCACTTCACTCCTTGGCCGAACTTGCAAATGAGGAGCCCAAGGTGCCCTTTTATAGGAAATGTGGGAGGTGGTTTTGGGAACACAGATTTCATCAATCCACTTGCAGGACGCGTTTCGGCATTCAGACAGTCTTATCTCGCTTTGGAGAAAATAGAACAGTTGTAGCCCTACCTCTTGGATGTCTCCCCCGAAAGTCTGGCACCTTTTGGACAAATAATGCTCGAGATATTGATAAAATACAGAACACCGAATTTGACTTGGTCCAAATTCGGTGGCTCGGACAGATCAGTTCGTATGGGCCCCATGAAATCCGAATTAGGATTGGATTCCTTAATAGGAAATGTAGAATATTGAATTTTGGACAGGCCCACAAAATTGCAGCCCATTTGGATGCACGGATTTTGTGTACTATTCAAAACAGTGGACAGATGTCCATGGATCCATGCAATTTTGGCTCAGTTTTCTTTCACTTCATCAAGAGCCCTCCAAATCACCTCCACCTACATTGTAATTTTCAAAACAAGTATCATTGCCCTATTTAATAGTGATAAACACTAAATTATTGAATCAAACATTAAGTACAATTTGATAATATTTTTATAATTTTTAATACAAAATATGTTTAGCACAGCGGTGTAAGGGTGAAAATGAAACAGTGAATCGTGGTACGATCATACCCCCACACCTAAACATTTGCACTCCTGGGCAAAGTCACATATTCAAATACAATGACTCATATATATATATATATATATCCAACATCATAAAGATTTATCATTTGAGTAAATTTTATTTAAAGTAAAGTGATCAATGCACGAATCACAGCAAGGAGTTCTTCCTAGTGAAAATAGAAAAAGATGTCTCATAAATCATATCATAGTGAAATTCAAAAAGATTCATGATACCCAATTGAGAAAGGAATTCAGAAGTAAACCATGACACTAAATATCCATGTGTGTGTGTGAAAACCATTCCATGCTATTCTTTCCACTTGATATCTAATAAATATATGTTATTTTAAAATTTTTCAGCTTAAATGATTTTCTCACCGAACCTGTCCTACATCCTTTGCAATCATATTTCAAGACCCACTCATTTAAGCATTCCCAGAAGTCAAACCATAAGCTCTCGACCTAGATATCCCCATATGTAGCACATTTCATCACTCCCCTCATTTTTTTTGAAGTTGCAATTGGAACAAATCTCACACTCATCTCTCAACCCTTGTTTGATCTCCTCACGACACTAATTGCAATAGTTATAACAAGATCAAAGGTTGAGGAGGAGTGGTTTTTTACCTGCCCAAGACACAACAATTTTTTTTTTTGAGGGCGTACAACAGTCGGACATTAGGTACACACGCATAGGTCAATCTGGTACAGTAATGAAACAGATCGGATAAGGAACGAACGTATGGAAATATCATTTAAAGCTGAAAAATATTAATCCAACATATATTTACCTTATATTAAGTAAGAAATAATCACACTTTGTGGTTTGGTGCAATATTTTTTTTTTTGAAGATATTAGCGACATAGTTTTCTCAAAAACTACTCACACAATAGGCATCAATCATCTCAAAGGTTTCACATAGATACGACCATTTATATCATTGAAAGAAAACCAATTCACTAAAAATCACTCCCTGATGTTAAATTCATACAAATATTCTTTTTAGCCTTCGTTATGGTATTTTTACATTCCCCATTTTATGGTCGCCACATCATGGAATTTCAAAATTGTTGATGGGGAAAAATAAAAATACCATAAAGAAGGCCAAAAAGAGAAAACAAAAGGAGAAAATGGTGAAAAATCCTAACTAACCCAGGAATGTATCCACCCCCCCACACCTAGAGAATGCAGTGTCCGCACTGCAATAAAAGAGACTGTGTGAAGGAAGGATAAAACCTGGTGAGTGTTATTCATAGATCGCTTCTTGAACATGGAGTTCCTCCATTGGGGACTCCGGAATGGCTTCATGGAAGTGCTTCAGCCGCTGCCCATTGACAGTGAAGGTTTGCTTGGTGTCTTCATTTTGAACCTGGACAACACCAAATGGAGAGACATTAGTAACAATGTAAGGTCCAAACCAACGGGAACGAAGCTTACCTGGGTGCAACTTCAGCCTTGCATTGTAGAGGAGGACCTTCTGCCCAATTTGGAATTGACGATGAAGGATGAGACGGTCGTGGGCAGCCTTGGTTCGCTCTTTATAAATTCGGGAGTTCTCATATGAATCTCTTCTCATTTCCTCCAACTCCTGAATCTGCAACTTCCTTTGAATACCTGCACCAGAAAGATTAGAATTGCATTGTTTAATGGCCCAGTAGGCCCGGTGTTCTACCTCAATAGGGAGGTGACAACTCTTCCCAAAAACTAGCCGATATGGTGACATGCCAATTGGAGTTTTGAATGCAGTACGGTAAGCCCATAACGAATCATCGAGTCTAAGACTCCAGTCTTTTCTGTTTGGCTGAACCGTTTTCTCAAGAATCTGTTTTACCTCTCTATTTGATACTTCAGCTTGACCATTTGTTTGTGGGTGATAAGCAGTAGACACTCGATGCCCAACCCCGTACCTGAGCAAAAGAGATTGCATTGTGCGGTTGCAGAAATGAGAACCCTGATCATTGATGATAAACCTAGGTAATCCAAACCTACAGAATATTTGGGTTCTCAAAAATTCCACAACTGTCTTGGAATCATCTGTCCTCGTGGCTCGTGCCTCTACCCACTTTGAAACATAATCCACTGCCAGAAGAATGTAAAGGTTCCCAAATGAATTGGGGAATGGTCCCATAAAGTCAATGCCCCAAACATCAAAAATGTCATGGAAGAGTAAGGGTTGTTGGGGCATCTCATTTCTTTTAGAGACATTCCCCATTCTTTGACAGCGAGGACAAGATTTACAGAATCCATGGGCATCCCTAAACAATGTGGGCCAAAAGAGACCAGAATCTAAGACCTTGCGAGCAGTCCGTTGGGGACCAAAGTGGCCCCCACAAGCAAGTGTGTGGAAGAACCTAAGGACAGATTGAAACTCACTATCGGGAACACAACGCCTAATAACATGATCACTACATGTGCGCCAGAGGTAGGGGTCATCCCAAATGTACCAACGAGACTCATGTTTTAGACGGTCGGCCTGGTTTTTGGTGAAATCAGCAGGAATGTAAGACGCTACCAAATAATTTACAATTTCAGCATACCAAGGAATAACATCTTGCACTCGGTACAATTTCTCATCAGGAAACAATTCATTTATGGGAATATAGGGGGATGAGTCAATGTCTGAGGGTGGGAGAATCCTACTGATATGGTCAGCAACCACATTCTCTGCTCCTTTTTTATCCCTAATTTCTAGATCAAATTCTTGAAGGAGGAGCATCCAGCGAATGAGACGTGGTTTGGCTTCTGGTTTCTTTAGGAGATATCGGAGGGCTGCATGGTCTGAGAACACAACGGCTTTGGACCCTATAAGGTATGGCCTGAATTTACCCAAGGCAAACACAATGGAAAGAAATTCTTTTTCAGTGGTGGTGTAGTTTGCTTGGGCAGGGTCCAAAGTACGTGAGGCATAGGCAATGACATGTGGAGCTCGATCGACCCTTTGTGTCAAGACTGCCCCAACTGCATAGTTAGAGGCGTCACACATGAGCTCAAATGGTAAATCCCACCGAGGTGGTTGGATTACCGGGGGTGACGTGAGACTCCATTTTAACTTATTGAAAGCTTCCTCACATTTTGTTATCAAAATCAAATTCTTTTTCTTTTTGGAGTAATCGGGAGAGGGGGAGTGCAATTTTACTAAAGTCACGAATGAAACGACGATAAAATCCAGCATGACCCAGGAAAGACCGCACATCCCGAACATTTTTAGGGAATGGTAGGGAGGAAATGATATCTACTTTTGATTTGTCCACTTGGATTCCTTCCCCAGAAATTACATGTCCCAAAACTATGCCTTGTCGCACCATGAAATGGCATTTCTCATAATTTAATACAAGATTCTTTTCAATACAGCGACGTAGGACATAACCAAGACTACATAAACATTCATCAAAAGAGGATCCATAAACAGTAAAATCATCCATAAAAACCTCCATGCAATTCTCCAGGTAATCCGAAAAAATACTAACCATACATCGTTGGAAAGTACCTGGAGCATTGCACAGACCAAATGGCATCCTTCTATAAGCAAATGTACCAAAGGGGCAAGTAAAGGTTGTCTTTTCCTGATCCTCAGGGGCAATATGGATCTGAAAGTATCCAGAATACCCATCAAGGAAACAGTAATGGGACTTCCCTGCTAGCCTCTCTAGCATCTGGTCAATGAATGGAAATGGGAAATGGTCCTTCCTAGTGTGTTGGTTTAGTCGGCGATAGTCTATACAGACACGCCAACTATTCTGCACACGAGTTGGAACCAATTCATTATTTTCATTTTTAAGTACAGTAAGGCCAGTTTTTTTAGGAACTACTTGAACAGGACTGACCCATTGGCTGTCAGAGATAGGGTAAATGATTCCAGCAGCCCACAATTTTGTTACTTCTTTTTTAACAACATCAAGTAGGTTTGGGTTCAGTCGTCGTTGTGACTGCCTCACTGGTTTAGCATCATCATTTAATAAAATATGATGTGTACAAATTGATGGGCTAATGCCAGGGATGTCAGCAAGTGTCCATCCCAAAGCTTGTTTATACTTCCTCAAAAGATCAAGCAGTCGCAATTCATGCTCAGGAGGGAGTGAACTAGCAATGATGACGGGCAACTTGTTTCCATTCTCAAGATATGAGTATTTTAAATCTTGAGGCAGTTGTTTTAGTTCCAATTCTGGGGGATTTTGGATTTACAGAAGTGTGTGTGAAAGTGAGAAGTCACTTATCTCATCTAACTGCTCAATGGTAACATCCTCAGATGAGGAATGAGCTTTTACAAGCTTAGCAGTATTATCGATGGTCATGTGATCCTCTGTGTTCAAGAAATCATCAATTAACAAACATGCATGACATTTCTCTAAACCGCTACAACAATCAATGCATGATTCATTACCTAACATTTCAATCAATGAAGAAAACTCAGAAAGGGGATCAGGTGAATGAAAATAAGTTGTTTCAGGGGAAGGGAGAACATCAATTGAATTGACAAAGAGAGAGGAGTGTTCTTCTAAGGGGTGCTTCATGGAATCAAGGATATTGAAGTGGACAATATTACCACCAAACTCCATAGATAATGTACCATTATGGACATTAATTATGGTTTTGGCGGTTTTCAAGAAAGGTCTCCCCAATATAATTGGGGCATGTCCATTCATCCTATCATCTTCCATTTTAAGCACGTAAAAATCAGCAGGAAAAATTAAATTTTGCACCCTCACAAGAACATCCTCTATCACACCAGAGGGGTGTGCCGTACTCCGATTTGCTAGCTGAACGACAATACCAGTGGGCTTCAGTTCACCGACCTGCAATGAAGAGTAAATAGAGTGAGGCATTACATTAATAGAAGCACCCAAATCAAGCATAGCATTGGAACACGAATACTCCCCTATGGTGCATGGAATCGAGAATGTCCCAGGATCATTGCACTTGGTAGGAAGTGATGACTCTATCAATGCTGAAACATTCCTCCCCAGGCTCACCTTCTCATCACCACGAAGCCTCCTTCGGTGTGTATACATCTCCTTCAGAAACTTGGCATATTTTGGAATTTGCTTCACAGCATCAATCAAAGGAATGTTAACATGTACTTTCTTGAAAGTTTCCAAGATTTCTTTATCAAGATCAGTTTCTTTTTGT
Source organism: Viscum album (assembly GCA_963277665.1). Classification (NCBI taxonomy): domain Eukaryota; kingdom Viridiplantae; phylum Streptophyta; class Magnoliopsida; order Santalales; family Viscaceae; genus Viscum; species Viscum album. The sequence goes on from OY728123.1 coordinate 42,807,559, forward strand.
TTCCTAGGTTGGGCAGCCCTTTTAGGAAATGGAAGAGGAATGGTTGGGATAGGTGGCTCATCAACAACCACAGTCTTTCCTTTGGAAGGGATTCTCTCAGGAAAAGGGTTTTCTTCTCTTGGACCATTTTCAGCAGTTGGGATGGTGGTTTCCTTTGGATGGGAGGACTCTAATGGAGGGGTCATTTGGCTTTTGAGTTGTGTCCCACTCCTAAGGGTGATTTCACTAACATTTCCTTTATCCCTAGGGTTTACTACTGGTTGAGATGGTAGTTTACCCGACCCATGACTTTGGATTTCCCCCACCGAGTTGGCAAGTTGTCCTAGTTGGGTCTTTAGGTCTTGTATGGCTGCTTGGGTGGTTTGTTGGAATTGGATATTATTGGCAGCCATTTGTTTCATCATATCTTCTAGGCTAGGATCGGTTTTTGGAGGGGGTGGTTGGAATGGCCTTTGGGGTGGTTGAGGATTTCTGGGTGGTGGTGGATGACTACTCTGACCTTGTTGGTTCCATTGCTGTTGAGGTTGGTTTGAATACCCCCCTTCCCTATAGGCTTGGTTGTCCTTCCAACCTTGGTTGGATGGATAGTATGGTTCTTGCCTAAAGGGTTGGTTAAAGGGGCGTCCTGGAAATATTTCCTCACAACTTTCAGAAGTTTCTCTCAATTGGGGGCATTGGTCAGAATAGTGGGTGTCAGAAGAGCAGATTCCACAATGGATGGGAGGAGGAGATTGATATTTCCCTTGGGAGAGAGCTAGTTGTCACAGAAGGGTACTTACCTCTTCGAACTTCGTGTCCACCTTCCTCTCAAACTCAGTACTTTGCACCTCATGGACACCTCGAATGGGAACACTGGACCGTGTACCGAATTGTTGAGTGTTCTGTGCCATGTTCTCAATGAGGGTTCTTGCAGCGATTGGGGTCTTATCTACCAATGCACCACCTGCAGCAGCATCAATCATATTTCGATCAATAGGAATCAAACCTTCATAAAAATATTGAATTAAAAGTTGATCACTTATTTGGTGGTGTGGGCAACTTGAACATAACCTTTTAAAGCGTTCCCAATATTCATGTAATGTTTCCCCCTGAGATTGTCTTATACCAAATATTTCTTTCCTTATAGTTGCAGTTCGAGAGGCTGGGAAGTATTTTTCAAGAAAAAGGCGTTTCATGTCTGCCCAGCCCCTAATTGGTGAATTGACATAGTATAACCAATCTTTTGCAGTGTCTTCTAATGAAAATGGGAATGCCCTAAGCTTCACTTGTTCTTCATCCACATTAGCAGGTTTTAAGGTTGAACACACAGTATGAAATTCTTTTAAATGCTTATGTGGATCTTCTCCAGGCAGTCCATGAAATCTTGGTAATAAATGAATTAAACCAGATTTTAGTTCAAAATTGGGTGCCTCACCTTGTAATTGAATGTAAGTGGGTTGGATATCAACATCAGGTGAGGTTAGTTCTTTTAGTGTTCTATTATTTTCAGCCATGTTATACAAGTTATGTTCAATTTTAACTTTGGTTTCAGAAGAAGAAGAAGGATCAAGAAGAATTTTAAGATTTGATGTCTCCTCCTTCAAAGTGTGGTCTTGTATGTCTCGGTTTCGTTGATGTAGGATCCTCTCCGGTTCGGGTTCGAAAGTTTGTAGGTCTCCCGGAGTAGAACGCGTCATACAAAGAACCTACACAATAAATAAATTAGAACACAAAAACAAATTCAAAGGTAGAAGATAAAACAAACAAATATTCACAAAAATTACAAATATATATATATATATATATATATATTTATCAAAAACACGCACAAAAAACCAAAGCGCTCCCCGGCAACGGCGCCAAAATTTGGCCGTGATGTCGTGACACGTCAAATTGATTATATTTTTAAGATTGATTTATAGTCTAGGGTAAACCCTAGGTCGTCTCTCAAGGAGCGTTGGTAGGTTTAGAGTGTGTATTTTTGATAAAAATGTCTAAGAGAGGGGTGGTTTTGAAAACAGCTTAAAACAATGACTTAGTTGAAATAGATTAAAAGATGAGTGACCAAGTGGATTTTGAGAAATATGAGATAAAAGGTTCGATGTGATTTCACTACACACATATCATGTTCATTTTTCATAGAGATTCATCTTAGGTTTAGAGTAATCCTTTGGTTAGAGTTAATTGGAATCCCGATTAATTCCTAAGCTTTTATTTCAATACTTTACGGACCAAACCTTGACGTAACAATCGTATTGTCAAGGTCCAGTACTTATGCATAGAATAAGAGCTTCCAAAGCATATTGAAATCTCAATAAGGTGGGTATGAAAAGGATTCTTGTGATGTCCAATCGGAACAACACAAGTCACGCACTCAAAACCTCACACCGATCGGTTAGAAATTAAGAGCATAACACTCACATGCATCAAATCAAGAATTCAAATCTGAAATAAGATAAGATACATTGAATGAAATGTTTAAACACCCAAATTACTGCAAACCAGTAGCTAATTTATGCATCGGAACTCCCTTGGCATGTGTGTAGCTCCCTCACAACGAACACCCAACTTTTAGCTCGACATCGGGAGGAGGAGGAAGCTCGGGTGGAACTCCTTCTTCATTGTTGATCTCCCTATGAGGATAGGGACCTCCAGAACCTCCAAGGTGATTAGGAGACTCTTCTAGGACTCCAAATTGGCAGCACTTCACTCCTTGGCCGAACTTGCAAATGAGGAGCCCAAGGTGCCCTTTTATAGGAAATGTGGGAGGTGGTTTTGGGAACACAGATTTCATCAATCCACTTGCAGTACGCGTTTCGGCATTCATACAGTCTTATCTCGCTTTGGAGAAAATAGAAAAGTTGTAGCCCTACCTCTTGTCTGTCTCCACCGAAAGTTTGGCACCGTTTGGACAAATAATTCTCGAGATATTGATGAAATACAGAACACCGAATTTGACTTGGTCCAAATTCGGTGGCTCGGACAGATCAGTTCGTATGGGCCCCAGGAAATCCGATTCAGGATTGGGTTCCTTAATAGGAAATGTAGACTATTGAATTTGGGACAGGTCCGAAAAATTTCAGCACATTTGGATGCACGGATTTTGTGTACTATTCAAAACAGTGGACAGATGTCCATGGATCCATGCAATTTTGGCCCAGTTTTCTTTCACTTCATCAAGAGCCCTCCAAATCACCTCCACCTACATTGTAATTTTCAAAACAAGTATCATTGCCCTATTTAATAGTGATAAACAATAAATTATTGAATCAAACATGAAGTACAATTTGATAATATTTTTATAATTTTTAATACAAAATATGTTTAGCACAACGGTGTAAGGGTGAAAATGAAACAGTGAATCGTGGTACGATCATACCCCCACACCTAAACATTTGCACTCCTGGGCAAAGTCACATATTCAAATACAATGACTCATATATATATATATATATCCAACATCATAAAGATTTATCATTTGAGTAAATTTTATTTAATGTAAAGTGATCAATGCACGAATCACAGCAAGGAGTTCTTCCTAGTGAAAATAGAAAAAGATGTCTCATAAATCATATCATAGTGAAATTCAAAAATATTCATGATACCCAATTGAGAAAGGAATTCAGAAGTAAACCATGACACTAAATATCCATGTGTGTGTGTGTGAAAACCATTCCATTATATTCTTTCCACTTAATATCTAATAAATATATGTTATTTTAACATTTTTCAGCTTAAATGATTTTCTCACCGAACCTGTCCTACATCCTTTGCAATCATATTTCAAGACCCACTCATTTAAGCATTCCCAGAAGTCAAACCATAAGCTCCCGACCTAGATATCCCCATATGTAGCACATTTCATCACTCCCCTCATTTTTTTTGAAGTTGCAATTGGAACAAATCTCACACTCATCTCTCAACCCTTGTTTGATCTCCTCACGACACTAATTGCAATAGTTATAACAAGATCAAAGGTTGAGGAGGAGTGGTTTTTGACCTTCCCAAGACACAAATTTTTTTTTTTTGAGGGCGTACAACAGTCGGACATTAGGTACACACGCATAGGTCAATCTGGTACAGTAATGAAACAGATCAGATAAGGAATGAACGTATGGAAATATCATTTAAAGCTGAAAAATATTAACCCAACATATATTTACCTTATATTAAGTAAGAAATAATCACACTTTGTGGTTTGGTGCAATATTTTTTTTTGAAGATATTAGCGACATAGTTTTCTCAAAAACTACTCACACAATAGGCATCAATCATCTCAAAGGTTTCACATAGATACGACCATTTATATCATTGACAGAAAACTAATTCACTAAAAATCACTCCCTGATGTTAAATTCATACAAATATTCTTTTTAGCCTTCGTTATGGTATTTTTACATTCCCCATTTTATGGTCGCCACATCATGGAATTTCGAAATTGTTGATGGGGAAAAATAAAAATACCATAAAGAAGGCCAAAAAGAGAAAACAAAAGGAGAAAATGGTGAAAAATCCTAACTAACCCAGGAATGTATCCACCCCCCCACACCTAGAGAATGCAGTGTCCGCACTGCAATAAAAGAGACTGTGTGAAGGAAGGATAAAACCTGGTGTGTGTTATTCATAGACCGCTTCTTGAACATGGAGTTCCTCCAATGGGGACTCCGGAATGGCTTCATGGAAGTGCTTCAGCCGCTGCCCATTGACAGTGAAGGTTTGCTTGGTGTCTTCATTTTGAACTTGGACAACACCAAATGGAGAGACATTAGTAACAATGTAAGGTCCAAACCAACGGGAACGAAGCTTACCTGGGTGCAACTTCAGCCTTGCATTGTAGAGGAGGACCTTCTACCCAATTTGGAATTGACGATGAAGGATGAGACGGTCGTGGGCAGCCTTGGTTCGCTCTTTATAAATTCGGGAGTTCTCATATGAATCTATTCTCATTTCCTCCAACTCCTGAATCTGCAACTTCCTTTGAATACCTGCACCAGAAAGATTAGAATTTCATTGTTTAATGGCCTAGTAGGCCCGGTGCTCTACCTCAACAGGGAGGTGACAACTCTTCCCAAAAACTAGCTGATATGGTGACATGCCAATTGGAGTTTTGAATGCAGTACGGTAAGCCCATAACGAATCATCGAGTCTAAGACTCCAGTCTTTTCTGTTTGGCTGAACCGTTTTCTCAAGAATCTGTTTTACCTCTCTATTTGATACTTCAGCTTGACCATTTGTTTGTGGGTGATAAGCAGTAGACACTCGATGCCCAACCCCGTACCTGCGCAAAAGAGATTGCATTGTGCGGTTGCAGAAATGAGAACCCTGATCACTGATGATAAACCTAGGTAATCCAAACCTACAGAATATTTGGGTTCTCAAAAATTCCACAACTGTCTTGGAATCATCTGTCCTCGTGGCTCGTGCCTCTACCCACTTTGAAACATAATCCACTGCCAGAAGAATGTAAAGGTTCCCAAATGAATTGGGGAATGGTCCCATAAAGTCAATGCCCCAAACATCAAAAATGTCATGGAAGAGTAAGGGTTGTTGGGGGCATCTCATTTCTTTTAGAGACATTCCCCATTCTTTGACAGCGAGGACAAGATTTACAAAATCCATGGGCATCCCTAAACAATGTGGGCCAAAAGAGACCAGAATCTAAGACCTTGCGAGCAGTCCGTTGGGGACCAAAGTGGCCCCCACAAGCAAGTGTGTGGAGGAACCTAAGGACAGATTGAAACTCACTATCGGGAACACAACGCCTAATAACTTGATCACTACATGTGCGCCAGAGGTAGGGGTCATCCCAAATGTACCAACGAGACTCATGTTTTAGACGGTCGGCCTGGTTTTTGGTGAAATAAGCAGGAATGCAAGACGCTACCAAATAATTTACAATTTCAGCATACCAAGGAATAACATCTTGCACTCGGTACAATTTCTCATCAGGAAACAATTCATTTATGGGAATACAGGGGGATGAGTCAATGTCTGAGGGTGGGAGAATCCTACTGATATGGTCAGCAACCACATTCTCTGCTCCTTTTTTATCCCTAATTTCTAGATCAAATTCTTGAAGGAGGAGCATCCAGCAAATGAGACGTGGTTTGGCTTTTGGTTTCTTTAGGAGATATCGGAGGGCTGCATGGTCTGAGAACACAACGACTTTGGACCCTATAAGGTATGGCCTGAATTTACCCAAGGCAAACACAATGGAAAGAAATTCTTTTTCAGTGGTGGTGTAGTTTGCTTGGGCAGGGTCCAAAGTACGTGAGGCATAGGCAATGACATGTGGAGCTCGATCGACCCTTTGTGACAAGACTGCCCCAACTGCATAGTTAGAGGCGTCACACATGAGCTCAAATGGTAAATCCCACCGAGGTGGTTGGATTACCGGGGGTGACGTGAGACTCCATTTTAACTTATTGAAAGCTTCCTCACATTTTTTATCAAAATCAAATTCTTTTTCTTTTTGGAGTAATCGGGAGAGGGGGAGTGCAATTTTACTAAAGTCACGAATGAAACGACGATAAAATCCAGCATGACCCAGGAAAGACCACACATCCCGAACATTTTTAGGGAATGGTAGGGAGGAAATGATATCTACTTTTGATTTGTCCACTTGGATTCCTTCCCCAGAAATGACATGTCCCAAAACTATGCCTTGTCGCACCATGAAATGGCATTTCTCATAATTTAATACAAGATTCTTTTCAATACAGCGACGTAGGACAGAACCAAGACTACTTAAACATTCATCAAAAGAGGATCCATAAACAGTAAAATCATCCATAAAAACCTCCATGCAATTCTCCAGGTAATCCGAAAAAATACTAACCATACATCGTTGGAAAGTACCTGGAGCATTGCACAGACCAAATGGCATCCTTCTATAAGCAAATGTACCAAAGGGGCAAGTAAAGGTTGTCTTTTCCTGATCCTCAGGGGCAATATGGATCTGAAAGTATCCAGAATACCCATCAAGGAAACAGTAATGGGAATTCCCTGCTAGCCTCTCTAGCATCTGGTCAATGAATGGCAATGGGAAATGGTCCTTCCTAGTGTGTTGGTTTAGTCGGCGATAGTCTATACAGACACGCCAACTATTCTGCACACGAGTTGGAACCAATTCATTATTTTCATTTTTAACTACAGTAAGGCCAGTTTTTTTAGGAACTACTTGAACAGGACTGACCCATTGGCTGTCAGAGATAGGGTAAATGATTCCAGCAGCCAACAATTTTGTTACTTCTTTTTTAACAACATCAAGTAGGTTTGGGTTCAGTCGTCGTTGTGACTGCCTCACTGGTTTAGCATCATCATTTAATAAAATATGATGTGTACAAATTGATGGGCTAATGCCAGGGATGTCAGCAAGTGTCCATCCCAAAGCTTGTTTATACTTCCTCAAAAGATCAAGAAGTTGCAATTCATGCTCAGGAGGGAGTGAACTAGCAATGATGACGGGCAACTTGTTTCCATTCTCAAGATATGAGTATTTTAAATCTTGAGGCAGTTGTTTTAGTTCCAATTCTGGGGGATTTTGGATTGACAGAAGTGTGTGTGAAAGTGAGAAGTCACTTATCTCATCTAACTGCTCAATGGTAACATCCTCAGATGAGGAATGAGCTTTTACAAGCTTAGCAGTATTATCGATGGTCATGTGATCCTCTGTGTTCAAGAAATCATCAATTAACAAACATGCATGACATTTCTCTAAACCGCTACAACAATCAATGCATGATTCATTACCTAACATTTCAATCAATGAAGAAAAATCAGAAAGGGGATCAGGTGAATGAAAATAAGTTGTTTCAGGGGAAGGGAGAACATCAATTGAATTGACAAAGAGAGAGGAGTGTTCTTCTGAGGGGTGCTTCATGGCATCAAGGATATTGAAGTGGACAATATTACCACCAAACTCTATAGATAATGTACCATTATGGACATTAATTATGGTTTTGGCGGTTTTCAAGAAAGGTCTCCCCAATATAATTGGGGCATGTCCATTCATCCTATCATCTTCCATTTTAAGCACGTAAAAATCAGCAGGAAAAATTAAATTTTGCACCCTCACAATAACATCCTCTATCACACCAGAGGGGTGTGCCGTACTCCGATTTGCTAGATGAACGAAAATACCAGTGGGATTCAGTTCACCGACATGCAATGAAGAGTAAATAGAGTGAGGCATTACATTAATAGAAGCACCCAAATCAAGCATAGCATTGGAACACGAATACTCCCCTATGGTGCATGGAATCGAGAATGTCCCAGGATCATTGCACTTGGTAGGAAGTGATGACTCTATCAATGCTGAAACATTCCTCCCCAGGCTCACCTTCTCATCACCACGAAGCCTCCTTCGGTGTGTACACATCTCCTTCAGAAACTTGGCATATTTTGGAATTTGCTTCACAGCATCAATCAAAGGAATGTTAACATGTACTTTCTTGAAAGTTTCCAAGATTTCTTTATAAAGATCAGTTTCTTTTTGTTTCCTAGGTTGGGCATCCCTTTGAGGAAATGGAAGAGGAATGGTTGGGATAGGTGGCTCATCAACAACCACAGTCTTTCCTTTGGAAGGGATTCTCTCAGGAAAAGGGTTTTCTTCTCTTGGACCATTTTCAGCAGTTGGGATGGTGGTTTCCTTTGGATGGGAGGACTCTAATGGAGGGGTCATTTGGCTTTTGAGTTGTGTCCCACTCCTAAGGGTGATTGCACTAACATTTCCTTTATCCCTAGGGTTTACTACTGGTTGAGATGGTAGTTTACCCGACCCATGACTTTGGATTTCCCCCACCGAGTTGGCAAGTTGTCCTAGTTGAGTCTTTAGGTCTTGTATGGCTGCTTGGGTGGTTTGTTGGAATTGGAGATTATTGGCAGCCATTTGTTTCATCATATCTTCTAGGCTAGGATCGGTTTTTGGAGGGGGTGGTTGGAATGGCCTTTGGGGTGGTTGAGGATTTCTGGGTGGTGGTGGATGACTACTCTGACCTTGTTGGTTCCATTGCTGTTGAGGTTGGTTTGAATACACCCCTTGCCTATAGGCTTGGTTTTCCTTCCAACCTTGGTTGGATGCATGGTATGGTTCTTTCCTAAAGGGTTGGTTAAAGGGGCGTCCTGGAAATATTGCCTCACAACTTTCAGAAGTTTCTCTCAATTGGGGGCATTGGTCAGAATAGTGGGTGTCAGAAGAGCAGATTCCACAATGGATGGGAGGAGGAGATTGATATTTCCCTTGGGAGAGAGCTAGTTGTCGCAGAAGGGTACTTACCTCTTCGAACTTCGTGTCCACCTTCTTCTCAAACTCAGTACTTTGCACCTCATGGACACCTCGAATGGGAACACTGGACCATGTACCGAATTGTTGAGTGTTCTGTGCCATGTTCTCAATGAGGGTTCTTGCAGCGATTGGGGTCTTATCTACCAATGCACCACCTGCAGCAGCATCAATCATATTTCGATCAATAGGAATCAAACCTTCATAAAAATATTGAATTAAAAGTTGATCACTTATTTGGTAGTGTGGGCAACTTGAACATAACCTTTTAAAGCGTTCCCAATATTCATGTAATGTTTCCCCCTGAGATTGTCTTATACCACATATTTCTTTCCTTATAGTTGCAGTTCGAGAGGCTGGGAAGTATTTTTCAAGAAAAAGGCGTTTCATGTCTGCCCAGCCCCTAATTGGTGAATTGACATAGTATAACCAATCTTTTGCAGTGTCTTATAATGAAAATGGGAATGCCCTAAGCTTCACTTGTTCTTCATCCACATTAGCAGGTTTTAAGGTTGAACACACAGTATGAAATTCTTTTAAATGCTTATGTGGATCTTCTCCAGGCAGTCCATGAAATCTTGGTAATAAATGAATTAAACCAGATTTTAGTTCAAAATTGGGTGCCTCACCTTGTAATTGAATGTAAGTGGGTTGGATATCAACATCAGGTGAGGTTAGTTCTTTTAGTGTTCTATTATTTTCAGCCATGTTATACAAGTTATGTTCAATTTTAACTTTGGTTTCAGAAGAAGAATAAGGATCAAGAAGAATTTTAAGATTTGATGTCTCCTCCTTCAAAGTGTGGTCTTGTATGTCTCGGTTTCGTTGATGTAGGATCCTCTCCGGTTCGGGTTCGAAAGTTTGTAGGTCTCCCGGAGTAGAACGCGTAATACAAAGAACCTACACAATAAATAAATTAGAACACAAAAACAAATTCAAAGGTATAATATAAAACAAACAAATATTCACAAAAATTACAAAAAAAAAAAAATTATCAAAAACACGCACAAAAAACCAAAGCGCTCCCCGGCAACGGCGCCAAAATTTGGCCGTGATGTCGTGACACGTCAAATTGATTATATTTTTAAGATTGATTTATAGTCTAGGGTAAACCCTAGGTCGTCTCTCAAGGAGCTTTGGTAGGTTTAGAGTGTGTATTTTTGATAAAAATGTCTAAGAGAGGGGTGGTTTTGAAAACAGCTTAAAACAATGACTTAGTTGAAATAGCTTAAAAGATGAGTGACCAAGTGGATTTTGAGAAATATGAGATAAAAGGGACGATGTGATTTCACTATACACATATCAAGTTCATTGTTCATAGAGATTCATCTTAGGTTTAGAGTAATCCTTTGGTTAGAGTTAATTGGAATCCCGATTAATTCCTAAGCTTTTATTTCAATACTTTACGGACCAAACCTTGACGTAACAATCGTATTTTCAAGGTCCAGTACTTATGCATAGAATAAGAGCTTCCAAAGCATATTGAAATCTCAATAAGGTGGGTATGAAAAGGATTCTTGTGATGTCCAATCGGAACAACACAAGTCACGCACTCAAAACCTCACACCGATCGGTTAGAAATTAAGAGCATAACACTCACATGCATCAAATCAAGAATTCAAATCTTAAATAAGATAAGATACATGGAATGAAATGTTTAAACACCCAAATTACTCCAAACCAGTAGCTAATTTATGCATCGGAACTCCCTTGGCATGTGTGTAGCTCCCTCACAACGAACACCCAACTTTTAGCTCGACATCGGGAGGAGGAGGAAGCTCAGGTGGAACTCCTTCTTCATTGTTGATCTCCCTATGAGGATAGGGACCTCCAGAACCTCCAAGGAGATTAGGAGACTCTTCTAGGACTCCAAATTGGCAGCACTTCACTCCTTGGCCGAACTTGCAAATGAGGAGCCCAAGGTGCCCTTTTATAGGAAATGTGGGAGGTGGTTTTGGGAACACAGATTTCATCAATCCACTTGCAGGACGCGTTTCGGCATTCAGACAGTCTTATCTCGCTTTGGAGAAAATATAAAAGTTGTAGCCCTACCTCTTTGCTGTCTCCACCGAACGTTTGGCACCGTTTGGACAAATAATTCTCGAGATATTGATAAAATACAGAACACCGAATTTGACTTGGTCCAAATTCGGTGGCTCGGACAGATCAGTTCGTATGGGCCCCATGAAATCCGAATCAGGATTGGGTTCCTTAATAGGAAATGTAGAATATTGAATTTTGGACAGGTCCACAACATTTCAACCCATTTGGATGCACGGATTTTGTGTACAACTCAAAACAGTGGACAGATGTCCATGGATCCATGCAATTTTGGCCCAGTTTTCTTTCACTTCATCAAGAGCCCTCCAAATCACCTCCACCTACATTGTAATTTTCAAAACAAGTATCATTGCCCTATTTAATATTGATAAACACTAAATTATTGAATCAAACATGAAGTACAATTTGATAATATTTTTATAATTTTTAATACAAAATATGTTTAGCACAGCGGTGTAAGGGTGAAAATGAAACAGTGAATCGTGGTACGATCAGCAGCATGAGGTGGTGTACATCTTAACATGCTACAACCACCTGCCTTAGTTATCCCCGCCAGGCTCAGGGAGCTGAAGGGCAGAGGAATAGTGCGGTTGCATGTGGTCAAGGAGTGTGACCCAATGGCTCTAAAAATGATTCAAGGGACAGTCTGTGTCCACTACTAGATTCTGTAGTAACATGCGTCGATATGAATCATTCCTTGCTTTCAAAAATCTTGTCCTAGACCTAGAGTTTCCGGAAATCGTGGACTTGACCCTCAAGTCTGGAGATACCTTGGGAGGAGACTCGATAATCACACTTACGCCAACAGTGTGGTCAGACCCTCGAGGTGAGAGTTTCGGTTGAAATCTCTTGGTGGGAACGTCGAGTCCTTACGACGTTGGTTTGAGTATGGACTGGGCAATCACAGTTCATACACAAATTGACGGTATTAGGCAAAAAGGTTGTGGTTTAACTATGACGCGGGAATGGGTTTTCCTTGGTCAGCGAAAAAGGAAACCCCAGGCAGCACAGGGTAACTCACACACAGGAGGGTGCGACTGATCACTCTTGAGTCGGTCAACCTTACCCTCATGGTAGCAGTTGTTTGTGTTTCAGTTCTAACAGGAATTGGAGACCTCTAGAGTTCGAGGATGACGATCACGTCCTTATACGGGTCTCACCTCGACGAGGTTTATGGGGATGTGGCCAAGGCGGAATGTTATCTCTGAGGTTCAGCGGACCTACTTAGGTCCTCACTTGGGTAGGCGGGATGTTTTACCGCTTGACCCATCCACCACAGTTGCACCAGGTGCACGACATCTTCCACGTATATCAACTGAGGAGATACGTGCTCGACCCTTCGCATATCATCGGCCATGAGGAGCAGGATGTTGGCGATGGGATTACTTCCACGGAGTTTCCAGTGGGAATCGAGGATCGACAGGAGCAGATCCTTTGAGGATGGTCGATTCCTCAGGTGTTCTTTCACTATCAGTACAGGAGTCTCCAGGTGATCACATGAGAGTGGGAGGCTCATATGCGTGCTCAGTACCGCTTTTGTATCCCTAGTTTGTTTTTAAGCTTTACGAGGACGTAAAGCCATGAGGTGGGAGAAATGTAAAGACCCGGAAATTTCAAGGAAATTTTTTTCTTAATTTTATTTGGAATTTTACACGAACGCAGTTTCTGACAGCGCCTGATTCCGATGCCCGGTGTGCCCGAAATCATTTTCCGAAGTTTGGCTCGGGTACGTTCAGTGAACGGAGGTGCACGTTTTTATAACTTTTGATCTGGTGCTTGGAATCGAATTTTGAGGGCACATATGGACCCGTAGAATCGGTAATTGCTTAGGAACACCATTTCCGGAGATTCATTTTCATGAGAGAAGATGGTAAAAATTGTGGAAGTTTAATTTATAAATTAACTACAATTTTTATTTTCATTTAGTGGTTTAAGGCTTTGGGTGGAAGGTGGGTAAATACCCAACTTTCCAAAAGAGGTTATGAAGGAGGTGGGGCCCACACGAACCCCACCACTTCATATTCTTCAACCCCCCTCAACTCAACATTAACTCGTGATAACTTAAACATTAATAACTTATGTTATTAATTAAGTGAGTTAAGTGTGGATTTTTAAATTTCAAACTCTTGAAATTCAAAAGTTTTGTTATGTTAATAATATAAGAGGTGAGCTTATTTTATTTTGGGTTAGTTTCTTATGGTGGAGTCTTGGGGAGAAAACGATTAAGGATTGAAGAGTTTGTACATCTCCTTCGTTGAAGAACACGAAGAACGCGAAGAACGTGAAGAACACCGGATTCCTCGGAGGTCGACATCTCCTTCTATGACATCTCCTTCCGCGACGCCTCTTACCGTGACACCGATGACGACTTCTTTCGCAACGTCTCTTTCCGCGACGAATACTCATTCAACGAACCTCCGTTCAAGCAATGTAAAGGTAGGGAATTGTTTTGTGAATATTAATGAACCCCATGTTACTGCCTTCTAAATCAAAGAATGCGGATCAACTAAACATCAAGTTGATCCGCGAAGAATATGTTGCGGGTTGGGAATTCATGTTTGCGGGAAAACTGTAGGGTTTTATTTATTTTTTTGTTCGTGAATATTACCTTGACGTTCTTCATGAAATATGACCAATTGCTATCAATTAACGAGAGGGATCCAGACCGCACAAACACGGCCGGCCCTCCTCCTTATCCATGTTGGTTTCTTTTGTGGATTGAAATGGGAATAGCGCGGTGTCGTCGCATCGTGCGGAATCGTGCGGCAAGGAATGCGCGGCGTCGTTGTGACGTGTCGTGAAAACGAACAAGGATGCAAAGCCGTCACACCACGTCAGAGAAACTCGAAGACATCCGCGGACGGAGTCGGGCCACGGTGAAGGGGCGCGACGCCTTCGCGTCGCGCCGAATAACCACGAGAACGACGCGATTTGTTGATTGACGTGCAGATTGATGGGCGATGACAAATGGGGCCGCAAGGTTATTTTGAATCTTCTGCAGAAAATTTTGAGACCTGAGATGAACGCTGGCATAGACGGTTTTGAAAACGGACCACCGGAGCAACTCCGGTGGCCCGTGGAAAACCATGAGGCGCGGGTCACCGGCGCGGCACCGCCGGTGACCGGGGGCAGCGGCCGGAGCAATCCGGCCGCCAGGAGGCGGAGGCGCCCGAGCGCGCAGCCAGAGGAATCAACCGCCGCGGCAGGCCGCGGCAGTGCGACACGGGCGATCCTGCGGCCGCGCGGGATCCTGGGGGATTGGCGGCGGCACAGACCGCCGCCGTCTTCAATCAACGGCGAGGGGGGCCACCCCCCCCCCCCCCGCTCTGCGGCTTCTGCTCGACCACGCTGGCTGAGCCGCGGCTTGCCGGTCAAGCTAGGCCACGCCGGCTGGGCCGGGCCGACCCAGTGGGGGATTGGGCCGGGCCGGTCCGGGCCCAGATCCCCCATTTCGGTTTGTTTCCGATCGAACACCCATAACATGGGCTATGGACCTCCGATAGATACACCGTCAATGGAGATGCGATCTTTGGACCGAGACGGTCGTTTTGACATATCGCACTCAAGGTTTCAGAATACATTGTGTTCAGCCTGGTTGGTTTGTGAACGGAACCAATTGGGCCCTCGGAGCGGAAACGCTCATAACTTGAACTCCAGACATCCGATTGACGTGCCGTCAACTTTGATGGATTACACTAAGTTAGACAGATCTTTTTTCTTACCCCGCTCGAGGTTCGGATGCTGTCGGAGTGCGGTCGGGTTGGTTCGCTCACGAAACCAACTGGGCCCCTAGAACGGAAAAGCCAATAACTCACAGACCGGGCGTCCGATTGGCGTGCCGTCTGTCTCGTTGAATTCCTTTTGATAAGAAAGAACTTTTGGCATACTTATCCTGAGTTTTGGTTGCTGTTGGATAGTGGTCGGGTTGGATTGTACCCAAAATCCAACCAGGCCCTTGGAACGGAAAAGCTGTTATCTTTCAGACTGGACGTCCGTTTGATAAACCGTCAGCAACATTGGTGATCACGTTGAGAAATAGTCACTATTAGTATACCCTATGAGAGTTCGGGGTAAAGTTGAGTTACGGATGGATTGGTTCACACACGAGACCAACCGGGCCCCTGGGACGAAAAGGCTAATAACTCACAGACCGGGCATCCGATTGATGCGTCATCTGTTGCGTTGAGACCCCTATGACAAGGCGGTCCTTTGAGATATTTAATCGTGGGACTTTGAGATAATTGGAGTATCGACCTGTAGCTCGTGGAGCGGACCCTCCCAGAGACGAGCGTGTGGAGTACGGAGACCGTGTAGCCGACTGAGACCTGACGACTGCTTGACCGACTCGACTTGGAGTGAGTCGACTAGCCCAGTGGACGGAGCACTACTTTTTTTTGGGTGCAGACCCATGGCGGACGGAGCACTACCTGTGTGACAGTGCAGATCTGCGGTACTCGTCTGGAGAGTACCTCAGCAGGCTACTAGGGGGTGTGCACTACTCTGTTTGGGTGGCATACCCCGGCGGGAAGCACTACTGTGTTTGTGTGGCTGACCCGCGGTACTCGACAGGGGGAGTACCTCAGCAGTCTTAGGTTAGTGAGAAGTATCTCAGAGTCATGACAGGACCACTGTACACTCCAGAGACGGGGCTCTTCAGCAGTTACGGTTTCGATAATGAAAATCCTGGTTTGAGCTGAGTCTATGACCTTTGTGATTATCTCATGATTGAGATGGGTCACTTGATAACTTAGTTATATGTATGGGCATATACCTGGGTAGTGGTTATTCGTTGATTTCATGATCTTGGTGTTTTCCTCATGATTGAGATGGGTTACTTGATAACTTAGCTATATGCATGAGCATATACCTAAGTAGAGGTTATCTATTGAGATCTTCTTTGTGGTTATCCATGTTGGATTTAGTGAGACCTTGAGGGTCTCTGGGTCCCTACTGAGTAACGTTATACTCACCCCTACACGGGCTATGCCCGCACCTCATTGTGTTTGTTGCAGACGATGGACATTGCTGACAGAGGCCGAGTGTTCGAGGACTAGACGGTACCCGGAGGTGGACTACACCACATGTCAGTATCCGGAGGTGGACTTCATGGATAGACGACACAAAGAGGAGGTTGACGGGCGAGAGCATTGTGGAGGCTATCTGTACCTAAACTTTAGGTAGGATCCGTGGTGGGAGATCCAGGAGCTGCGCCATCTATACCTACCCTTCAGGTAGGATCTGAGGAGGACGACCCAGGAGCCGCTTCCGTTCTTCCAGCTGTTGTCTTTTGCTGTTGTACATTTTTCAGTTGTAGTTGTACTTTTGTTTGAGTTTGTATTTTGGCACATTTACCTTTTATCACTTCACTTTGTACTTATTTTTTTACTTCCACTTGTACTCTGTGGTGTTTTGTTTACTTTTATAAAGGAAAGTCCTTCCTAGTTATTGGGATTTATGCCTTTGGTGCTAGTCGCCAGCCCCTGGCGTATTGAAGGCGGGCTTGGGGTAGTCATGGCACGGGCCCCGAGGACGGGTCGTGATAGTGTGGGCCAGTGCCTACAGATCCTGTGTGGGACCGATCTTGTGTGGGTCATTGCGGGGGTTAGTTACCTATTTATCCTTTGTGGGTCATTGCGGGGGTTAGTACCTATCGATTCTGTGTGGGTCCGACGGCTTAGATGAATCAGTGGCAATATCTGATCATCTCTATCCTCTTACGAAGAAGTATACCTGTGTGAGCTAAATCTTGACTTTCAATCCATATCATTGATAATATTGACTTGATATCCTTTGTGGATTACATTATGCATTCCTGTGTGGATTGGATTGTGATTTCCTGTGTGGACTGGGTTTTACTTGAGCTCGGATGTTGGTGCCGAATGAGAATTGATGACTTAGGTATATTTATGGGCATATACCTAAGTAGTGCCAGATGTTACTTCGTGTTTGTATATTTCCTTTATGGATTATCCTTTGTGGATTCTGGGAGACCTTTGGGGGTCTCAGGGTCCCTACTGAGTAGCTTATACTCACCCCTGCACGGGCTATGCCTGCACTACATTGTGTTGGTTGCAGACGACGGACAACGCTGATTGCGGCTGAGGCTTGTGGAGCAGGTCGGTACCCGGGGGTGGAACACTGGGCATGACATACTCGGAGCGGACGGTTGGACCCGAGGAGCTGTGGAGGCTATCTGTACTCACCCTTCAGGTGGGACTTCCAGTGGATGGCTCGAGGCTGTGGCTTTACATTCAGTTGTTGTTTTCCCTTTCGGTTGCTGTTTTCCCTTTCCAATTGTACATTACTTTCAGTTTGGGTTTGTATAATGGCCCACTTACTTTTACGCACTTACTGTTGTACCCAGTTTTACTTAGTGTTTACTTCTACTACTTTCTTGCTCTGTGGTGTTTGTTTACATTACAAAGTCAATGCCTTCCCTTTCTACCGGGAATTACGCCTTGGTGCTAGTCGCCAGCCCCTGGCCTATGGAAGGCGGTCTTGGGGTAGTTACGACAAGGGCCCTGAGGATGGGTCGTGACATAAATATTCCATTTCAGGGATTAAAAATATGATTCTAAATAATTAGGTGCCTGAATAACACACACATTGACCAGTTGTGTTGTTTTATACAATGGGTAATAACATATCCATCCTTTAAAATTCATAAATTTTTTAATATTGAAAAACATCGATTTAAATTTCTAGTAGTCTAGATAAGTGATGAAAATGATGAATCTTCATGTATCGTGTGATGTTTTACAACACAATATGTGCAGTTTTATGCCTTTTTCATCATATCGTTCATTGATACCTATGAAAACTGGATCAAACCAAGTGAAATTTTCATCTAATATACACTATGATGTCTGCTTGTACCATGGATAATCTTACTAAAACCAATGAAGGACACCCTCTTATGTTAGTTTATAACTTATGAATCCAAATGGATCTTATAACGATAATACATAAATAGAATAAAATTTATTTTTTCGTATTCCATTGTATCTTAAAATTATAATTTTAACCATGAAGAGTCATTCTAATATACCCTTTGAATATAAGGGATTATACATTATGTTGGTCATGATATACCATATGATGTGAAAATTGTGCATTATATACTATAATTTATAAAAGTCATTGAATATAGAATTAATCCATCTCAAAATAAAATTCCTTATGGACATCATAGAACCTCTCTAAATAACATATGAGAAACCTATAATATGTATAATAATTAAAATAAAAATTTCAATATTTTCATCTCATTACATCAGTTCATTCAACTTCTAAACTCAAAATGGGTTTTTCATGTCCATAATTACCTTCCCTATTTCTTCTCATATATCATCATATTTTTCCTTTATCGATGATATTTTTATCAATTATCTAAACAATGAAAATTATATGAATATAAATTATGGATTCATCCAAAAATATTTTTAAAATAAATATCTAAAAAACAATGAATGGATTCTATAATATTTTTCTTTCCCATAATATTTTATTATAGGTATTCAATATCCTAAAAATGAAATTTTATCACATATTATTTAACTACTATTGATAAAATATTTCATAACATTAATAAGTTCCTTTAACATTAATAATTGATTTATAATCATAAAATATTTTGATTTATACCTAGGATCTATTGAGTCATGTATCAAAATTTTAGTACCTGTATTTCATTTCATTTCAAACATATAAAATAGATTCCAATTTAATATTCAATTTCAATACTCATTAAACTATGTTAATAGATTTGTCCTTATTTTAATGTGATTCTCCAAAAATTAAACTATAAGACTTATTCATAACATAAAAAAAACATCGGGAACATCAATATCAACCTTTATTTTGGTTGTCAATATGATAATTTCCTTAACATTACTAATGTTAAATATTTAAACTATCCCTTAATTATATTAATTGATAACGTTAAATATATCATATTCATCATTAAAACCGTAGAAGAATTATAGGGATATGAATTAGAAGTTTTATTTCAATTTAAGTATTCTTATTTTATATTATACGTCTTATATCATTATGAGAAACATTAATTTGGAGTCATAATAAATTCCAAGATATAATAAATTCACAAATTTTATATTATAAATTTTTCTTCAACCAATAAACTATAAATAGACTTAGGTAGTCCCATTATAGAAATAGTGGGTGATTAATTTATAATATATAAATTTCCATAATTTAACCTAAATGTGAGACAAATTGGATTCCATCTCAAAGAATTTATTTCAAAATATATTTTTAAGTGATTGTTAAAACATATAGTAAACTCATTGAACACATAATAAAATTCACATGAACATTTATTTTTCCAATGTTGTTTATATAGTAACTTCCACTCAATAGAATAATTCAACATAAATAAAAACATAAATTGAGTAATTAAAATCCTATATCAAATTAAATTTTCTGTCAATGTTATAAAACATTCTATATTTAATGAAATTTTTTGAAACACTATCATATTCATCTATTTAAAAATCATACCTTAGGGAATCCATTTAATTATTCTTCATCATATTCTCCCATTATTTAGGAAATGAAATCCAATAATTTTTATATTAGTTTAAATTATTGATTCCATTTCAAAATTGATACCTATTAAAATGATGTTGTAACATGAAAGTATTTATTTTGTTATTAAATATTTAAAATTATTTAATTTCCTTTACATACTTATATATTTATAGATCACATTATCCAAAAAATAATAACTCTCCATAATATAAAAATATTGTAGGTCTATATAGTCCCCATAATTTGAGAAATGTGGATAATTATTGATTCTAAAACCATAGAATCCTTTATTTATATCGTTTACATATGTATATATCCTTGTACACATTTTACCTTCAACGTCAATGGTCTATTAACATTATGGAAGAATCATATAATTTACATTTTATAGTTTCATATGGTTTGAAATAGTATTTTATACTTCATCTAGGAAATCATATTTAACATTTTTAACGTCCCATATTCTTCAAGACTCATTCATCATTGAAAGAAATTTTTTTACTCGTTCGTTGATCACATGGTAAGATTATATGTTTTAGAAAATATTTCTCATAAGATGTTTCCTAGTAAAAGGATTCACATATCAGATTCCTCTATACTTTATAAATTACAATTTTATGGACTTCATTTCCTAGGCCAAATAAAAATATATTTTTTAGTAGATAATAATTTTCAATAAGCCACACATAGATAAAATAAATCAGATTATGGATGTCTAAAATGGTGTAACCTAAGAGCACATATAATCAGTTTCCTCATGCAATATGAATTAAAGGACCCAAATATAGAGAAAAATATGTCGTGTGATACATGAGAAGCATTGGAAGTAACGAAGTATGCCATAATTTTACCTTCTATTCATATAAGAATATTATAAACATGGATGTGGCTGAGGTTCATGAATATTCTTATGACATAAATTACAGACCAAAGGGATTTTACATAGATAATAAGGGAGCTTTGGGGAATAAAGAAAATATATTTAGAGTTTTTTATATGGATATTAATTTTACAACATAATGGTAGGCATGCATACATAGCCATTTCTTTCACCTATAAGTATTTTTTTTCCTAATGGTGGTAGAGAGTGTAAGTATGACAGATCTAAATGCATCTTAAATGAATATTCTTCCTCTCATGTCACCCAAGATGTATGATCTATAAATACTTGGTTTATTGTAATATGAATGATGTCTCTATTAAACCCACCACCCTTGTGTTTTGTATAGCTAATGTTATGAAAAGATGGCAGATATTAGGGTAATGATATGGAGTTTATTCCCAATGGTAAATATTTTAAATTCAATATTGATCCCATATTTCTTTCATTCATGGACTTCTTCATATGTTCCATGATATAGCATCTCCTATTATAATATACTTACCATACATTCAATAGTTTTATATCCTTCTCAGTCCTCATTATTAACATATTTAGTGTCATTATAATTATCCGTTAAATAAAATAATAAATCTCTCTCATATATAATATAATTAAAAATTATGTAATTATATTCACTATGAGAATATTAAGTATTCATTTTAATTAAAAATGAAATATTTTTAGTAAATTCTTTTCATATAATATTATTTTAATGTATAATTTTAAAATTTTAGAATTTTAATTTGAAAAAATATATAACAATGTTGAATTAATAATGTCAATATTTTCCAAAGAATAATTTTTTATGGTATTTGAGAAAATTAATTTATCAAAGAAATTTTAAATATACAGGTTTTTTTAAATTTCAATATTATTTTGGATTATTTAAAAATTAAAAATATTATTATATATGATTTAAATTTTCATTATTTCATGCTGATTTAAAAAATTCCAATTTTGTTTTAATAAATTATAAATATAAATGAATATTTTATATATATATTTTATACCTTCAAATGAAATTTTTCAGATGAAATATTTATCATATTTTTTCAATTTACTTTATATTAATTTATGTTATTTTTTGTTTTTAATTTTGAACAATAAATTATATATTTTTAATCATTTGGTTCACATATAACTAACTCATCCCTTCTAGTTTTATAAAATATAAATAATATCATCCCTAAATTTTGTTATCATGGTAAGGGTAAATATGGTAAATATGTATAATTTTTTTGATATTGATTATAACATGGAAATAAAACTTAATTTAATTTTTTATCACGTTTCAATTGCAACCACACTCAGCCATTATTGGGATTTATGGCTGTTAATCCCATTTGGATGTTATTTTGACCATTATAACATTTTATGTAATTGAAAGTAATAAATGTCATGTTCTTTTTTTAAATAACAATAATATTTAGGATTTTAGAAAAAAATAGATAATATGTCAGTTTAAAAATACTCATTTTTAAGATATTTTTTTTATTAGTCATAGTAATTTATTTTTATTTTTTAGTTGGTAAATAATTACGTTAGATTCTTCCAAAAAATGGGGCCATAATAATTGTATTAATTGGAAATTAAAATAATAGATATTATAAATTATTAAAATAATATTATTTGAAATAATTAAGGATATCCATGAATTTTTTTAAATATATATATATATATAATTTTATGTATTTATTATGTTATTTTATACATATTTTATTTTTTTATAATTTTATTAAACTCGGCGTAAAGGAATTATTCAATAATTTAATTTATTGATATTTTTTGGGAAAAATATTATATTGAATGATTTAAAATCCAAATAAATACATATATTTCAACAAAATATTAGGATATAATATTAAATAAAATTCATGGTACATTTATTGTAATGTTTTCCATCTAATGTAAATATATTTTCCCTGAATGAGAAAATAACACCTCTTGCGACAGAAATTTTGAAAAGTGTTAACCAAGAGTCAAAAAACCATCTATGGATTAAAAAATTGTCAAATATATACCAAATATTATTGAATCCGGTTATATAGACTCAAATACATATTATCATGAAATATAATCAATTTTAATGTAGTTCAAAACAAAATAAATTTATAATATATTGATTTTTTATGAAATTTCAATAATTGCACTCCCCACTCATTTATAATGAACCTACTTCATCTAAATTATTATAAAATAAGGAAAAAATTCTAAAAAAATTAAAAAATTCATTTCATAAATATCACCTCACATATTATAGTCTTCAGATCTATCATAAAAACCCCCACAATAATATATTGTAGTAAAACATAAGAGGTTGTGCGAATAAGTTGTATCAATATTGGCTGAGAGTTTGTGTTTCATGTCATTTTTAACATCATTCTAATGTTTTTCAAGCATGTTGATATAAAAAATACACATATATATATATTGTATATAGATTATATTATTTTAGTTGTATAACCTATGACTATCTCAATCCTCCATCAAATTGGAAAAGAATCCTTTGTTCATGTTTACAATAGACTACCTCCTTGCGAACTGATGTAATTAAATTTCAATCACCACATCTCGGATATGGTTAGAATGATATATTAAAATGGTATTTTTGATATTCATAATTTATACATATTATTATGAAAATATTATATATCATATAACACTATACAATTCCATTCATTTCAAAATGATAAATTTTTCCATCCGTACATTTGGACTACCAACATCTTGAAGTGATGTGATTCATTTTTCATCAACACATGCCTTGGATGAAATATATAATTTTATTTAATGAACTAATTGTTCTTTATAAAATAATAATATTTATTTAATGTAATAAATACTTACCTTCTACCCAAAATTATTATTTATAAGTTGAGACATTTTTCAAGCATACATATGAATTACTATCTCTATGATTGAAACAAAACCCATTTTTTATAACCATAATAAATCATTAGATTAAAATGTATTTGAAAGATATTAATTTCATGATAATAATTATGGGTATTATTGGATATTGACCACTTATTCAATAGTCATAATTCCATTGTCATTTTGAAAATATGAACATGATATCATTAAACCATAAGTAATCATATAGTTAAATATATAATTTTATTAAATAAAAATATTAACGGAAATGTTATAAACCTATAAATATGTTCTTAAGTAATTATAAAAATTGGCATAGACTACATATCAAAAATATATTCAGTATACATGATAATATGGAATCATGGTAAGGAATACTTTGACTAACAATATCATTTTAAATAATTAATGATTTACTTTAAAAATCATTAAATTCCATGATCATATTTTAAAAATTATTTTAACTATGTATTTAAATGTATTTAAAATAAATATAAGGTTACACCTATAACTATTTTTAATTTCATTTAATGGTATTCTAATTTAATCTTTTTACATGATTTTTGAACATTTTTAACATTAGAATATGTGAATTTATTTACCAAATACAGTGAAGATAAAATTTCCTTACTAGAATACAATTATTTGTTGTCTGGAATACATTAAATTATTTTAGTTTTTTTATGGAAAAAAACATTACTTTTTTCTATGTATATTTTTATAGAATCATTATTTTGAAATTATAATGGTGTTTTTATATTTGAATTATTTTCTCATAATAGTTTAAAATATCTTTTAAATTATTTTCGAAGAGACCTGTTTCCCTTATAATAATTTGAAATTATCCTATAAACAATAACAGAGATAGGTAGTGAAACAATATGTGATTATAAGGCCTGGCATGCCTAGAAATAATTTTATATAGATATGAAATATATTTTATCATGTGAAAGCATAGTAACTCAAAAAAATAGATAATCCTTAAATGGGTTATTGGATTGGAAATGAGATACTATGATTGAGTCTTGAACATGGAGTTTACCATCGGAACAAGAAAAAATTGGTCAACATGGGGAGTTCATAATCCTCAATCATTTAGGGTATATACTACGAGTATATAAATTATTAAATTAATTAATATATTCAATTTGACATTGTGAAATTGTCAATATAATAATTTCATAGGCATGTTTTCTAGGGTAAGACACATAGTACATGTGATACATCAAGAGAAAATTATTTTTCCTCTATTATAGAATCACATTAGACGATGATGAAAATCTATATCTTATAAAATTGGGACATAACAAATGCCTCGAGTTCCTTTAAACGTTGGTGGGTGTGTTCTTTAGTGATGAATGATCCAAATTTTTGGTAGGATTGTTGAATTTTTTTATTGACACCATTTTTTTAAATTTATTTATAGTACGGACCCCTTCAATATATTTATTCCAATGGATGCCTTTTACAGAAAACAGATACAAATTTTAATTTCTTTTATCAAACATTTCAAACCCTAGATGTTTGTTCATGATCATGGGAAAATAAAACATGGCCAAATATGTTGATAACATTTTTTTGAAGCTTTTATACCTATTTGTATTCTTCTTCATTACATTTTAGACCTTGGTTTTATGGTGTGACATTTCCAGGGGGTGCCTAACCTGTTCAAATCCCCCAAATGGAATAATATAAGGAATAAGGAGTGGATAGTTTATGTATAAACATATAATGGATGATTATCGTTTTTGGATAATTGTTCCATCATACAAATGATTAATATTAAATAATGGAATATTCTGTGCATATATGTTGAATGAAGAAACACTGAAATCGATCTGAGATCAATTTCTAGTGAACGGGGAAAAAACCATGATGTTTAGCTAGATCAACTATTTTTATATGGTGATTAGGGAAATTATAAAGTAGAATGTCTTGATTCGATCCATGGTTCACAAATTAACAAATATAGAGAAACTAGAATACACACCATTTATAGGGATGCACACATGGCATTGATCCCCACAACAGTGGATTCTGGGTTTTTTTGAAAAGTTATGTATGACATGAAAAGCTGCACTTGAAAATTCATTGTACCCCTTACCTGAATAGGAAACCCCGGTGCAGGATAATATGGGATGGATCATATTTGGTAGTACATGGATATGCACACAACCATGTACCTCAGTACACTAACAAGACTATGTCACATGTGTGGAAACTCTTGTGAGGTAAGATGTTATGTAAGGAGAAATCATAAAAGTTGTTTGGTACATAGAAATGATGGGAAGGTCATGACACAATCTCGAGTATCCTAGACACACCATGTATCCCACTAGTACACCATCTACTCTTACAGAGCCAAGAGTTTTTTCCATCCATCCACATATATAGGTGGTGGGACGGGACCATGCATTTTAAGGGTCCCTCACATGATATGTACAATTTCAAATATTTTTAGCGAATATAAGTCTTCTATGTATCCTTTGTTTTTACATTGATTTTTTACAACAAGCAGCATATCCTAAGTGTTTTGACACATCGAAAATGGAGTTTCCAGGGTTTTCTATATTGAGATATAGTGTGAAATATTCTTAGATGAAATCATGTTTAGTAGATTCTCTATGAGGTAAATGACCAATAAAAATCAATAAAGACTACAAATTCTTACCATCTAGTAGAGTTGGGCAGTGATTTTCTTGACCCTTAAATAGGAGCCCCTCTATCTGAATGCATGCAGGTCCTCTACTGAAACTATCTGATTCGAACCCACCTATCTGATGGGGAATGGATCATTAATGACAAGATTTGAACCCCCTATGGAACCATTTTATGAGTCCTATAACTTACCAAGTGGAACCCCCTATCACCATAAGGTGCAGGTCCTCATGATAGTATATTATAACCACCTATACTAATGAGTGTGAGTCATCTATGGATACATACATTAGTGTATCCCACCGTTGGCGTGGATTTAGGTCCTCTATGGTTAATATTAGAGTGGATCACTCCTTTTATACTTTGGAATGGGTCTAATACTTCATGTTTTGACCGCATGAATATACGCCATAGTGAAGAGGAATTATTTGACTTTCAGGGATACTTCTGGGAAGACATGTGAGATATTGGGCATCATTGATGGAGACTTGGAACTGTTAGGTCATATTTTACATGGGATGATATTTGATAATGAGATCCCATAATTCTCTAATTTGGGATTTATTTAACTGTCCATATATATATTCCTTTGTATCGAAAAAATTGATTTGGTACTCTCATTTTAGGAGAGGTGATGACGTGTGTGGTTCGAGAGGTGAATCCGTGTCTCTCTTCTCATGGTGGGATGAGAATACTCTCCATGTATAGGTGGAGAAGAATCTAATTATAGTACTTATTCTCACTATATCTACTCCAATGTATTTGGATGAGGTCACGTTCACCCATTGTTTGGGATGAGATACTCTCTTTGACAAAATCATACATTTACGATCTTCCATTAGATGTACCTTTTACTACTTCACATTCATCTTTTGAAGAGTCGTACAATGTTTTTATATACTCACGCATACAAGGGATTTTCCTAGAAATATCGTGTCGTAGGAATACGATGGATTGGTCAGCAGTGTATTTATCGGAGAAAAGGAATATTAGGGGGCTTTGGTCAACATATGGTGTTCATAGATTGTTGATCATCATAAGGTCCCTCTCATATTTTTAAATTATAACTTTTTATAAGGATGAAAAATATTTCTGGTTGGATGTTTATTTTTCCCCTTTACATTTCATTTTACACTACCATCTTTTATTATTTCTATAGTATCAATCATGAATGGTTTAAATTTTATAGGTGTTTTCTATTTAACTCTTTCCCTATAATCATTTTCAATATTATTTTTTTATTTATTCCTCTATGATAATTGGATAGGGCCTCCCAATGTACCTTATGCCTTTAATGGCAGTGACCTCTCCCTAGCCTATAAATGCGGGCTTCTGGTAGTTGCAGCTCAAGCGCTAGATTAGGTCTTGTTGTGATAGATTCGTATAATAGGACGAACACACCATGGGATGTTTATTAGAATATACATCATAAGATGACCGATATTGGATTAAAGAAATCATGACAGTGTGTATCAAGTGCATATATAAGGCTAGGGGCCAGTGATGGTGCAAGCTCTTGACGAATCCATTCACTATGACCATTACCACTTTCTTGTCAACTCCATATAACAAGATATTTTTTCAAGAATCTATGGCATATCAGCATATTGGATTGATCCGTCATCTATCATTCTTGATTCATCTCCGGATTATTGTTGATATATATATTATTATCTGACTATGGTACATCATGGAAACTCATGATACCACCATGATTCATACCTTCTAGGATAATAGTTTCGGATCACGAATACAATATGATGTGAATGGAGACCTCAATTTAGGGTCCATCCCATTACTCCCTTCCTCTAGGGGTATGGGAGTAGCACCTCCACCTACCAAGAAATATATTGTTCCAGTAGAAAATGTTGATAATGCACACATGCTTATCACACTTTGTGTGTTTCATTACTAGAGTCCAACAATGATCCATATTGGAAAAGATTAATATGATGAAGAGGATTGTCTAGTGTCAGTGGTATGTATAGTTTTTATTTTTTGAACCCTAATAGATTTGGTGGTTCCATTTTTAGTGACCCTTTTCCATGGACCAATTGGGCACTGGTTGAGAATCATTACAATGATGTAAGATGAGTCAACACTCTCATGGAATGAATTTCTACTATTTTTCCATGAGTTCTACTACCCTGATTTCATGTTCTGGTTTCATATTTAGGATATTATAGATATTCATTAGGGAGGGGTGACAGTGTATGAGAATGTAACAAGTTTCAAAGATCATACCTAGTTTCCCTTTACATGATCTTCATTGGCTATATCCGAGCTCATATGTTTGATCAAGGACTACATAGATTGTTATGTTCAAATTTTGATCCCTTAGGGATCCCCACTTATGCTGAGTTAATAGATCGAGAACTAGTAATAACGGTTTTTTCTATTTGAGGGATGCTATATAGCTAGATCTAGAGGAGGGTTCTATGCGACTGAATCATCTATAGAACCAAGAATATTTCAGGGACTATGATTCGATGCAGGTGACCTCCCAATGATTAGATGTAGGCAGGTGGTATGGCCAAGGGAAGTGGTTCATGGATTCCCAGACATGGGTGATGATTCAATAATGAAGGGAAAAAACACAAGGTGTGACAGTTCTTAAACACAAGTGCTGAGAAGTATAGGAAGATAGTTTATAGACCTCCATGTAGGAGGCAGCATCATGATCAGAGATCTCCCAGTGGAGTATTAGGTGGTCCCCAAGGAGGAGGATGTGAATGAGAAATAGTATGATCAAATGGTAGTGGAAAATATTATGAGATCCTTCCACCATCAGAATATGTTTACTAGCAGAGTTTTTAGGGAGATTGCAGTTGGGGCTGTGAAAAGATACATGATTTGGTGTTTTGGGATCATGCAGTGCTTGATATGATTAGATGTAAAATATAATATTATTATTATATGGATTTATTTCTCTTAGTCATATGTGATAGTCATTAAATTTTCATTATACACCAAGTGTGAGATACATAGGTCATAGTTGAGATGAAATCCTATCAGCTTCATCTTGAGGTTCCTATAGGGAACACTTATTCTGTATCTTTTATTTGTCGTTAGTACATGATATGAATTGGTGGAGAGAGGATCATGTTTAAAATGTGGTTTTCATGATGTAACTCAATGACATTATCATCGATATTGATTGAAAATACATATTCTCAGCCTAGATTGACTGTTAGTAAAGATAAGTCAGATGGATACACCAAATGGGATACGATTACCCTATTATAGAGAGAGATATCTCATGGAAGGGAAATTTTGTTCTACAAGAAGGAGGCTACATCCCATCACACATTAGTTATAGAGTTTACCCCAAGGTTTTGTAGGCTCTCCCAGAATATGGGTTCTATAATTTATGAATTATTATATAGAGTAATTCCCCAAGGACATTTCAAGACATCCACTATGGTCCAAAATAGTAGTTTCAATTACTTCCATATTGAAATAACTCAGATATATTATATGAAAAATTATAATACCACTACCAATCTCTAGGACCAATGGTTGTTGTTTTAGGTCCATTTAGGTAATGGTTTCAATTGTCCCAGTGTGCCCCCCAAGGAAGTTGTTTTGATGTTCATGAATATGGTGGATGGGGGATTGAGGCTTTGAGTTGATTACTGTTTCATAAACCAGTCGATGATAAAGAATATGTACCAATAATGATAATTGATGACCACTCTGAAATTTTTGTATGCATGAGATATTTCTTGAATATAGATATTATGTTTGATTACCACTAGTTGAGAGTTCATGAAAATGATATTCCAAATTTGGCATTTTGATGCTGCCACTAACAATATGAGTTCCTAATAATACCTTTTGATGCGATGAATACCACTTCCATGTTTTTTGATTTTTCTAACATGTCTTCCATATATACATTAACTGATTTATTGATTTCATCATTGACGAAATAATAGTCTACTCTACATCAGAAGGGGATCACGTAGAGAAAATTAGGATGGTCCTCAATTTTGTTTGGGTGAACTAGATATACAGATTGTTCTCAAATGTTCCAGTTCAGGATTCATGAGGATCATTTTTTAGGGACTTCCATATCTAAACATGCTTTGACAATTGACCCAGTGAAAATAGATGTAGTTCTTGTTTGGGATCGACATAAGATCATGTTATGGGTTTAGCGATTTCCTGACAAGGAAGGGTAATATATTTTCATTGTGACATAGTTATATAATATTTTTTCATCATTGACCAACCTATTTTGATATGGGATATACTTTACCTATAATTAGTAGTTTGTGAGGGCCATTGAGGAGTCGATCATGGGTCGAATGTGTACTCTAGTGCTAAGTCAATTTGAGGAAGTCTGGTAGTTTGTAGTGTATTATGATGCATCTGGGGTAGGAATCAGATGCATGTTTATTTATTTGAAGGAAGCTATCAAATACTAGTCAATATACTTGACACCCTATGAGCTGAAATATAGAACTCAGGAAATTATATTATCAAATTTATTTGTCACCATTTTTTGGTGGAACCCCTACCTTTTTTAAGAGAACATTTTGGTTTACTAAGACTACTCGAGTCTCAGGTTTGTCTACAAACAGAGATACATGAAGCTGAAACAATAGTGCTGGTTTGAGATCATGCAGGAGTATGAACTCACCAAAGTTTAAAATCTAGTAGAGGTAAATGTAGAAGAACATTAACATAGGAGGGAGACCGATGCTCACTGAGTGAAGGAGTCTTTAGAGTAGTTTTTCTCCATGAATACGAACCTGGTGGATTAGAAGGGTATAACATTTCTTCCACTAATGTTGTTGACCCCATATCTTTTTATGCATATGAGAGAGTGCTAGCAAGTAGACATCTATTTTGAGGAATTATTAGAGAAATATCCTTTGGTTAATCAAAATATAGATATTTTTATGGAGGTAATCCCATCATCCTATTACAGGGATGGATGCTAGTCCAAGTCTTTTTTTCAGAGGACGTTATGGGAGAGTTCCACACTTCACCCCTAGATTTACATCCCATTGTGGGGAAGATGTATAAAGAAATTATTCCACCTTTTTGGGGGTCTAGAATGAGTTGATGAATAATTGAGTTTTCCTACCAGGGACTCACACGTCAATAGGTGATGGATAACCCCCCATGTTGGGGTAGGTTTTTTGCTTCCCCTTGAGATCATGGAGAATAAATTGGATAACATATATTTTTAATTTGTGATAGGGATTCCAAAAATTGGGAAGGTCCATGACACTATATAGGAGATATTTGACCATCTCCTGAGGTCTCCACAATTCCTTTATACGTGGAAGTAGTTACTGGTGGGGATTTAGGGGTAGATTTATGTATCTGAGATCATTCTACTTCATGTAGTTCCGTCAACAATTATCTCCAATCATTAACTATGGTATAAGTCATGATTTTGGGGAAGTATATACGAGGAATTGGAAAAACAATAAGGATGAGTACATAATTTCAACCCCAGATGTATGTTAAGATTGAGTTCTATATCAAAATGTTGGAGGATATACACTAGGCTTTCATGTTAGACATCTCTCAACACTGGACGGACAAATTTTTCATGGTACCATTTTTGCACAATAATAGCTACCACTCTACCATTGGAATGGAACCATTTTATCCCCTATTGGAGACCCTACAAGACACTATTGTGCTAGAAATATATTGGCGAGACTTCTCTTGTGCACCCAATGATGATGTAGGTGACAAAATAGAATTTCTACTCCATCACTAATACGATAAAGACTGTCAAGTGCAGACAAAAATCTTAATCAAGTTTCCATAATCCTTTATTTTAGTATGTGTATAGAGACTGTGTTTTCATGAGATTCATCCAACAAAGGAAATTATAGATGTTCAGCAATAGAGGCTTGATATGCCAGAGGTTAATCGAGCTATTTTATATAATGAATAAGGTTGGGTAGGTTGGTTACTGCCTCACCCTAACCCAACTAATTGTTTCGATTCACATATTCTTCCATCTCTCAATGCTTAGGTAGTACTTTTGTGTCCTTGTGCATTTAATTATCTTGTATAAGTTGTACATCATGGATTGATCTATAATTCCAAAGCACCCATTGGAGATCAAGGATCAATAGAAAAGAACATGTAATGTATGAAGAATCACATTCATTTATATGTTTTGGAAGAAGTGAAATGTTCATCAGAGATTCTAAGAGCGGGATACAATTTTTTATCCTTAGTATCCCATGTTTTTTATAGTTTTTTCATTTCAAGGATGAACATCATGAATTATTTATCCATGTAGAATATTGTCTATCTGTATTTAAAGTATTGAAATTATTATATATATATTTATAGAGCTAATTTATATTATGGTGTCTGATTGTGACTCTTCATGTGTTCATAATTATTTTTATTCAAATATTTAAAATATTTTATATTGTGTTAATGTATATTCTCATAGAAAATAATATAAATCATAAATGGGGGATCATATAACAAATCCAACAACATGGTTGACTCAATATGAATATTTTTACCCCTGGAGATCCATAAAATTGTGTTTCATGGGGTATTTGAAATCATCATTCATTAGTGGTACAATTATTTACATATTTAATATTTTCATGTGGGAAAATGAACTACAAGATTAATACTGAGGTTATTTCTATAAGGTTATCTACATAAAACAACATAGAATTTTGGAGATCATGCTTACTCGTATACTGGAAAATCACAGTGAATGACTATGAAAACCATTATCAGAGTGTATCATGATCCAACGAACAAAATAACTTCATTTAATCATTGGTGGGAACATTTTTGATGTTGAAAGATAAAAAATAATGTTAGGGCTAGTAAATTGGTTGATTTATTCCCTTTTTATTAAAATGACTTAGAGTATCACCCAATTCTATCGATCTATTCCAATTACGGCCTTTTCATTTTTCTGGATGGTAATTTAAATTTATCTAATTCAGTGTTTTACATCTCCAGATGCCCATTTTTTATCATTATCTAAGAATTATTGTCCATTGATGGTTGAAACATTATATATGTTATTTTATACCTTTTTTCAACACGTTCTTCCCTAGTTGGATCCCACAGTCCTGATTCAATATTTTCAGGTGGTACAAGGCCCGATTGGATCCTCAGAATCATAATGAAATCATGGATGGAGTACAGATCAATGAGTTATTGATAGATCAATGACGTTTATAGGTTTTAGATAATTGTTTCACCATCAAATAGATGAACCTTCTGTGATGGGAGGTATCTTGTGAATGTGTTGAATGATAAACAACCAAAATTGATCGAAGATGAATTTCATGGTGAACGACGACATAAAATGATTATTTGCTTCTTCATATACTATTTTATAATTGGAAGAAGGGTGTATCTGAATACTAGAGGCCCGATTTGAGGTGTGGAAATCAGATTGGAAAATTTGGGTAAAAACTATCTACACACCATATACAAGGATGAGAACAATGCGTGTATACCCAAAGAGGTGGTGGCTAGAGTTTTAGGAAATTTAAGAATAAAGCATCATGCAGCCTTCCTACAAGTATTGTACCCTGACCCCATACAATAAAACCATGTAGAGGATATCTTGGTAAGGATCCCAAGTGGAATTACATGACTATAAACAATGATGGGTATCTGAGTACACAAAAACAACCCAATCAGATGGGTGGAACCCTGTGTGAGGAAACACATCATGTACTACGTACAGAGACGTAGGTTATGGTACACACAAAATGAGAATGACTTAACTAGGTCTTACATATCCTAGGAACACCATGTAGCCAAACAACATGACATGTACTGTTACATGGAGGGGATCCATGTAATTACAAGGTACAAGACCAGTTAGTGGAGTGGGAAAACACATCTTCTGGGTTCTTGGTATTTTGTATACCAATTGAAATAATTTAAGGTAAATTAATAATCCATATACAATTCATTTATTCCGAAATTTTTTCCCATGTATCACCTATATGAATGATTTTTCAATAACGAAGGTGATGTTTCCATTTTTGTGGCTAAAGAGATACTATGTGAAATTTTATAGGAAAAACACTTTCTTAGGAGGTGATCAATGATGGAAATGATTAGGGAAAATCACAAGAAACTACCGACTTGTAGACATTAGTATAACAGGGAAGTGGATTATTGACCTTTAAATAAAAAACCCTATTATCATGGGTGTAGGTACTCTAAAGATACCATTCAACTAGAACCCCTATCAGATATGATGTGGGTCCCTGATTCCTGAATTGGAACCCCATGTCGAACCATGGTGCGGGTCTTATACCATATTGTGTGGATCCCATGATCAATATAAGATGTATGTACTCATGATTGTAGAGAAGAACCCCCATATGTATGGGTTTTGGTCCCCTACCATACTATGTGGAATCCCATATCAGCAAAGGGTACAGGTCCTCATAACACAAGAGTGGACCCCCCATCATAATTGCTGTAGTTCTTATATGTATACTTAACTGAGTGGGACCACCTATCAGCATGGGAACAAGACATTTACATATACAATCAGATTGGATCCATCATATTCTACCAGATCATCTTTCTTATTCTTGTTATTTGTGACACCTCTACTGTGAGGTACAATGTTGAGGCATGGAATGACTTTCATAGTTCCTTCAATAAAAGCATGTAAGATGCTTGGAATCTTTTGTGGAATATGGAAAGTATTAGATACATTTATATTTGGGATGGCATATGAGATAGAGATCCCCTTACTATCATATTTTGGATTCTTTTGATATATCATATACATATATATATATTCATTTGTATCCATAACCTAGATTTGGTTACTCTCCTTCAAGGAGTCGAGAAGGAACATGGGGTATGAAACATGATTTCCTTGTTTTGGATACCATGGTCAGTTGGGAATACTATCTTGTTATAGGTTGTGAAGAATCAACATGTAGTTCATCTAATCATAGTATGGAGCCCCCATGTGTTTGGTCGAGGAGACATTCACTCTCTAATTTGGTTTTTTTTTCACTTCGAATGTGTGTTTCATCTATAGTATATGTATTCCTTTTGTTTCTCTTAATACTCCTCATCCATCATTCTATGTGTCCCATGGGGTATGTATATAGTTACCAAAAAATACAATTTTCCTATATTTTTCCAATGTTATATAGATGATGGAAATGTCAATAGTTTATTCAGATTAGCTTAGGGATACATGGTGGTTTGGAAAACATTTGATGGTTATAGATTTGAAATCTCGAGTAGGGATCCCATAATGGTTTACATTTATATTATTTTAATGTTGGATCATATTTCTAGTTGGTGTTATAGTTTTACACTTCACTTCAACTATTCAACTATCGTACATTCAAACTCTCAAGTGGTTTATGCATGCATAGCTAACTGTATAGCTACATTTCGTATTCTAATCTTCCCCTATAAACTATTTCATATAAATGGTTGTCTGTATTTAGTATGTAACTTATGAAAAGGTCTCCTCATGTCAATTATTCCATTATCACTGGTCGCTACCAACTAAATTATTGAGGAGGGATTGGGGTAATAAAGGATTTATACCTAGCTTCGGACAGTTCCTGATAGTTTAATGATGAAATTTGAATTTATAATATTTAAATAAATCATATTTTACTTGATGTTTATATATGATAAATGGGTGATCCTGATATAGATTACAGGATAGGATAATCCTAATTATAACTATTGGAAATTTAGAGAGACCAATATATCTTATTTTATTTGTGTTCCTAGATAGTGGTACAATGCATTAGGTAATTTTAATTGACTTTAGAAGAAATAACAAGATAGTTACATGATGTTTTATAAAATGTATATAACTAGTTTCAATTTATTTGTATTTTTCATTTAAAAAAGAATATGGATATGATACACTATATTCACAAAAATGGATTTTTTTGTTGAATATTTTTTACTGGTTTTCATTAAAAAAATTAATTATGTTGTTAATGAGAAAATGAATTGTTTTATTCACTAAATGAAATTTTATATTAGTTTAATAATTTTATTAGTTTTCATCTGCTTCAATTTCTATCAAAAAATTTCTATTTATATCCCTTACTATGTTTTTTGTATTCATCCCACATTTTATAATACTTTCCTCATGGTTTTATGGATGAGTAGGTACCCTGATTATTTTTTGATAAAATTTGAGATCATATTTCATGAAATTTATTTTTTTCCTTTTTACTATATTATATTATTTGATAAATTAATACTATTTTAATGTTTACAACATGAAATGTAATCATTATTTGTCTATGTATGATGGTATAATAAACTAAAAATATAAAACAAAATGATCTTTTGGAATTAGTGAAAACTAATTCTTATCTAAAGATAGTAGAATATGTATTGATTATATATGGTTTCATATAATTGTCATCGTTGAATGGTTTTACAAACATGTAAGTGTTATGATAGTTAAAATATAATAAAATTACAATATTTTACCTTATAGATATCAGAAAATTATAGATATTTTCCAAAATAATGTATTTATTCATCTAAAATATAATTGCTTGGAATTATTTCCCAAAGTGAAAATAGAGAAGATATAGTAGCATGAAACCAAGATGAAAATATCCTTTCTAGTAAGGAATTTGGAGTTATAGGAATTGGTTAAATGTAGTAAATTTCTATGATGACTTGTTTGATAAAGGCTATAAATGGAAGTGGAATTTATACTATAGGGTAACTAGATTTTCGATAGAGTAAAATGGAAATATTGGATCATTTTATGAGAATAAATACTCAATATTTAATTCGATATTCCCATTATGTGTTATGTAATGGATTATTTGATTAATTTCTAAGGATATTTTATGACATGGGATTTTTATAATGTTAAAAGTTAACACATTATATATATCATTTTGAAGGAGAATTATACCGATGGAGTTATTTCACTAAGAAGACCACTAAAATAGTTAAGCTTGATATCATGTATTGGGGTAAATTTAATGATCCTTTCGAGGAGAAATAATTCACAATAGGTTCTCCATACATGATGGAAAAAATCATTGTAATAATGATAATGTACACAGATTCATTTGACACATTTAAATATAATTTTAAGAAGACTTCCATATATGAACCCACTATTATATAAGATTGTGAAATTATAATTGTTATACTTTATGAAGGATTGTATCTTTTTTATAATCTGATTATCTTTTACACTTGAATATGAAAATTATGTGATTTATTTGGTATTTTAAGAATGTTTGGATAGGGTTTTCCAAAATTTAGGTGAATCAAGAATAAAAGTGTATTTAAAAATTAATTATGGATGGGATCAAAGAAGAAAATAGATGATAATTTAAAATGTAATCCTCCACCATGTACCTTGTATATAAAATTTCAATTAATTTAATGTATTTTTGGATCTGGAATGATTTTCAAATGTGTATAATGTGATAACATTGATAAATAATTTAAATTTAGGATTATTTAAAATCAATGAATTTTTAACTGATATCCAAAAAATAGTGATAGGTTTAAATTACATTGAGTTGGTGAATTATCTAATCGTATGTCCAAATTATTTTCCACATGACTAAAGTCATCAAAATGATTAGAAAAGATTGTAAAAAAATCTACTACAACATATGATGTTGTATCATCGAGTGAAAGGGTGAATGTTCTTGTATATATTTATTAAAATTAAACAATGTCACTTTTTCATAATGGATTTTTTTTTATATTTTTTATAAATGAAAATGTTAACTGTTAATATCACCTCTTGAATTTTTGATATAAATTTTTGTGAAAACACAATATAGTGACATTAAATCCACCAGGATTTATTGAAATAATTCATTTATTGCTATTATTGGGATAGTATTCCCTATAAATATTTCAAAACTAACCATTGAAGAGAATGATATTATGTTTGTTATGGAATGAATATATTTTTATCTTGATAAGTTATATATAACGACTAATAATGTCATAATTAATGACTTTATACCTTTTATAACATATTATGATGGTAAGAAATTTCCTCGGGATGGATGCGAATGTTACCATACTAATGATTTTTAAATAAATGTAATTGGTAAAATAAGTTATATTCTAGAAGTGATAAATATGTTAATGTTTTGTTATAATGAATTTAATTTTGTCATACTATATTTTAAATTTAATAAAACATTGATATAACTCATGATGCTAAAAAAATCATAAACCTAAATTTAAAATGGAATATGTAGATTATTTGGAATTGATAAATCAACTACATAAGTTTTGAAATAAAGGTTCCATTCATCCTAGAATATAACAATGGGGTTAGACTATTATATTTGGTAAATTAATGATAGTTAAAATAGAATTTTAATTGATTATAGAGCCTCAAATAACATCACAATTGGGAACAAGATCTATTTACAACATATTGATAATTTATTTGATCATCTATAGAAAGAGGAATACTTTTCAAAAATTTATATCATTTATGGATAATATTGGTTATAAGTGAATGGAGAATATAATCCTATGAAATAATTTTAGACATCATATCTCATTAGGTGTTTGTAGTTATCCCGATTTATGTTGTTAAATGAACCAACAATATTTATATATATTATAAATTTTATTTTTCCTTAGTTCTTTTATATATATATTTTTTTTGATGATATTAGGAAAAATCTAAATGTTAGGGGCACCATGATATAAACCTGATATGTTTTCCATTATTCTAAAAATGATATAAAATATATTGAAAAATTATTAATTCTAAATTCTGGTTGTAATAAATTTATCTCCTTCATCATAATTATTATAATGATGTAATTACTATTGAAAAATTACAAAATAATCTTTTGGAGGGTTTCCCAAGATCAAAATTTGTAATAAATATTAGTATTTTTCATTTTATACTAGGTTAAAAGCTTTATATTTTTGAAAATTTTACATTGTTATCTTACAATTTTCTTTTGATAATTAGAAAATGAGTAATGTTTATCTTGATAAGTAATGTAATTAGAGTTTTAGAAACAAAATAAACATTGTTGAATGATCCTATTTTTTCTATACCCACCTGAAATGGATATTTATTCATCTACATTGATAGGTCATTGAAGGGGTATAGTTGTTTCTTGATGAATAATGATCAGGTAATTTTTTATGATTTTTAGAAACTATAACCACTATAGTTAAATTGTCATACACTTGATCTGGTACATGTTGTTATAGTTTTACATTATAATATTAAAGGATTAAATTATTTTGTTAAATTTGTAATATTGTGACTAATAATAAAATTCTAATCTATATATTCTCTCAAAAATGATTTGAACATGATGAATACATGATGGATGGAGATAATTATGGATTATGATTACATAATTAGCTATCATAAAATAAAAGAAAAACAAAGTCAATTCTTTTAGTTGAAAGAATTATTAAACATTAACCAAGTTCTATTTGGAACTTGATTATTAGGATAATTATTTGGGGTATTATGGACAAGCTGTTGTATTTATTGAATCATCCTTGTTTCGGTTTCTATTTTAATTATAATTATCTCTGTTACAAGTAATTAAGAAAGATTATAAATAATACATTGAGTTATAATAAATAGATGAATTGGTTAATAATGGTATGTTTTATAAATTCATTATTGGAAATGAATGAATTTTAAATTTTGGAAAAATACTATGTGTTCCTTGTGATTCACATTTGAATATATAATATTTATGTGGTTCATATAGTTCATAATTTTACATTAATCACAATTTAACTATGATATAAATAGACATTCATAATAACATCTGGTGAGATTAAATGTAAAGAGATAGTGCTAATAATAACATAAAATGATTTAATTTAAATTTGTTAAAGAAGAAAAAAATTATCAAATGGGATGCTTCTCCATTTACAGAACCATAGTTGATATGGGAAATATAATAGGGTATCTCAATGTGGGAATA
This sequence comes from Viscum album, assembly GCA_963277665.1. NCBI lineage: Eukaryota > Viridiplantae > Streptophyta > Magnoliopsida > Santalales > Viscaceae > Viscum > Viscum album. Next base: position 42,847,796 of record OY728123.1, read on the forward strand.
CAAAAGTCATGTAGACGTAATAATTTTATTATGACTGATTATTGATCGATTAACTAAATATATTAATCCACCCCTTTTGATATATAATGTATTTAGATCATCATTCATTACTCTTATTCAATAATATATCAATGTTACATTTATTTCCTATTTCCATTTTCTCATAACATGATCCTAGATTGACTTAAAATAATTATAAACAATATTAGATGTCTTTTGGTACTAAATTAAATTTCACTATAGCATTTCATCCTCATCCTAATAGAATGTTCGATTGAATGATTATTATATAGAATAAATACTTTGAGATTATTAAATATACTACAATGGATTATGGTATGTTCATAAATATTTTTTTATATTATCTTATATTATCCATTTTCATTCTTGTATATAGATAGCAGCTTTTAAAAATTTATATGGACATTGGTGCCCAACTGTAGCTTATTAGGACGAAATAAGACAATGGATGTTGATGGGATCATAGTGGGATGAAAAAATAGGGTACATAGTGTTTTTGATTCAATAGTATATCAGGATGTTTCTAATATGGATGGAACGTTTTGTGGATAATTTGAAGAAGGATCATTCATTCACGGTAGCTGATCATGCTTTTTGTTTCATATTTCCATGAAACAATCTGATGTGTTTTTGTAGAAAGGTGAAGCTAAGTATACTATCGCTTCGACTATATAAAATCCTAGAGAAAATTGGATTAATTATTTTCTAAATATTTCTTCCTCCAATTTATTCATGGTTCATGATATTTTTCATGTCTCAATGTTAAGAAAAAATATAGGAGATTAATCTCTTGTTTTGAGTCCCGAGGAAGTTTAATTTTATTATAATATTCCTTATAACTATTAAGTAGTTCTTATTCTTGACCAATGAGATAATGTTTTTCAAATAAATTAAATAATTATGTTATATTTTTATGGAATAATAATATGGTTGATAATGCCCCCTGAGAATCTGAAAACTCAATGATGTAAAAATATCACCACTTGTTTGACAAGGGAATAAAATTTAAAATATAACATTTCCAAAAAAGGGGGATGAATTTAAACACACAGTTAATGATATAATAAATATATTTCTAATATAATAGTATTCATTAATTTTATAGTTATATTCATTGTGATAAATTTATGTAAAATAATTATATTAAAGAAGAAATTGTTTTATTATATTATTTTATTATATTACTTTTTAAAGAATAATTACCAAATTATAAAATTTTATTAGGAAAAAAGCTATTACATTTTAGAATTTATCAGTTCGATATATTTTTATTATTAATTTTATAATATTTTTTTAAAATAAGAGATTTTTTATGAATATTGAAAAATAATGATTTCTATAAAAAATATTATTTTCTTTCAAATTTTTAAAAAATTAAGAAAATATTATTCTTATTTTCAAATTTTCAATAGATACTTTTTATTTATAATAATAAAATTATGTTTTTAAAAAATTATACTTTAATTTTTAATTACATATTTCTATGTTGGAAATTTATATTTTTTTCTAAGAAACTACTTTTAATAAAATTTTTCCAATTGGATTAAAAATTAAAATTTTCCACTTTAAGGATTTATGTTTTGAAAAATTAATTCTATATTTTGAATAATTTTTTCTAATTTTAGTAAACATTGTCGTTTTATTTTTTGGACATTTTTAATATTAACAATAATAATATGTGTTACCCAAATAAGGGTAAATCCTTTAATTTATGGTTAAAAATACTATGATAAGTAAAATAATATGACCATTACAATTCTTTTAATTATATTTTTCGATTCCATTTAATTCATATTCATCCATGATTTGGTTATATGGAATTTATGGAATTTAAAAGTGATAAATAACATTACAATGTTTTCTGTAATGAAAAGTCAAAAATTTCACACAATTCATTCTTATATAAATAATATGCTTAACAAGGTGATCAACCATGTATTAAAATATTTATAATTATTCATTTGAAAAATAAATTATTTATCTTACTAATGGAAATTTATATTAAAATTTTATTTCTTTAATAATAACAAAAAATGATTAAACAACCCTGATGCCCTAATTATTCAAATAATGAAATAATAGAATGAATTATACTAAAATATAAAATTTATTTACATTGATATATTTTCATAAGATTGATGACCTTTAAAAAATAAATTTGTTGGGTAATAAAAAAAAATTATCGCAATTATATTAATGTAAATATAAAATAATAATTTTAAAATTGAAACTGTGCCTATTATATAAAAACAATATTTTGATAAATGATTTAATTTTATTGAAAATAATGTCATCTACCAAGTGACTATGAAATTGATTTATAAATCCATAATATTGTATTTGAAATCACTATTCCATTTATTTTATATATCATTATCATTAATGAATAAAAGAACAATATTTTCACGGTATGTGTGAAATGGGTTAACGGGTGTTAAAAACAAATTATATTGGTAATGAAATTGTAAAAACATATCCAAATTAAATATGAGTGTATTTATATTCTCCATCAACATACTATATAATTCAATCAATTTGGATTTTTTTAAACATCAGAAATATTTTAAAATGATTTTTAATGGATTTGTAGTGTTCTCATCCCTTCTTTTATAAAAGGGAACACATTCATTTCATTTATTCAAACATAAAAATCAATTTTATTATTCAATACCAAACTAAATACCTCCACCACATCTCCAGACACATTATATAAAATCTTATATGATTATAATCCCAATCTAGTAATTCTTCTATTGTAATCCTTAAGAGGATGTATGTATCAACAAAAATTCCACACTCCCATATCCTATATTGAAATCAAAAAACAATCTCGATTTGGTTCCAATAATTGTTACACCATTTTCATAAAATAAAACCTTATTCAATAAGAAATAATAATTGGATCACTTATATCCCTAGAGACCTTTTAGGATTACAGTTTTATAGAATTTGGAAAAACAACTACCTAAAAAATTCACATGACATTAAATGTTAATTCTCTGATATAACACGTTGTTTTTATTTCACATTGATACATATTAATCATTGATATGAAATATATCCAATTAATTAGTAATTAAAAATAATTATTTAAATCATGGGGAGAGGAAAATTATGAATTGGGATTCTTATGGGTAAACATAAGAATTATCAACTGAATTTAATCAACTATAATAAGAAGTAAATATGGGTATGTTGAATTAATTAGAGTGCATGAGATAATGTTAAAATAAAATATTCCGATAAATTCCATCACCATTAAAAATAAAACCATATGGAAATGGTAAAAGTCATCAGAGTCTATAATTATGATCCATGTGATATCAATATGGATCAAGATACAAACCATAAAAGCATTAAATAATATTAAAACAACTTTTTTTTTGGGAAATTTTGGTAATCATATTCCTAAATATATTGAAAAAAATTATTTGGAATATCCATGTTTTTGAATTCAAATTTAATCACTACCTGAAGAATTGGATCACTATGTGGTTCACCCATTATTTGAGGAACAATAGGCTAACCCTGTGCTATCTGGACCACACCATGTTCGAGATGTAATGATATTATTAAATGGTATTTGGGAAAACCTGTGTTAATCTCTAATATTCTTACCTGGAACTATCTGGGACACCCTATGTTATGTTTTAATGGTGTTACAAATAGCCATATAGGCCACACCATGTTACATTGCAACTACCATACCCATTACTAAATGGGCCACCTCATTTTTCATATAAAATTTAAAAGTTTCAAAAAATGAATTAATTAAATAGACAATTCACCTCATCACAAAACTCATATAAAAATTAATTAATGTTTCACATTGATATTAACCCATGGAATAAAAACATGTTTCATGTCAATCTCTAGAAAACTTGATTAATGTGTGAAAATGAAATGGGTTCTATAAAAATCTATTTGAAACATGACTTCCCAAGGTAATAGATATGGGTCCCCTTAAAATCACTATAAAACATGATTAACCAGTGTAAAATAAATGGGTTCCATAACTACTAATACAATACATGATTAATAAAGTACCCTGGAACACCCTGAGAGGGGAGGGGTTAATCAGCATGTCATCTTTTTCTTTTTAAATTAGTGGATCTTGTTCTAATTTTGGTAGGAACATGTTAAACCTATCAATAAAATAAAAGAAGGAAGTTGGCATATTACTCTTACTTGGTTCACAAAAAAGGATTATGTCCAAAGATCATACACCGAAAATTTGTCGGTCGTACCTAATTTCACTAAACTCCACTTATTTTTTCCTGCTGCCACCGAATATAATGTCATCAATGTAGACTAGAACCATGAACTAATCTTTTGATGAATTCTTCACATATAAATTGTTATCTACTATTCCTATTTTTAATTACATCATCTTGAGATAAGAGTCCAGCCGGGAATACCATGCTAATGGTGCCTGCTTCAAACCATATATAGATTTCTTTAGTTTTCTAACCATTGTTTCATCAATACCAGGATGAAAACCCACTGGTTGTTCAGTGTTGACTTCTTCTTAGAATACCCAGTTCAAGAATATTGTCTCCAAATCCATTTGATAATCTTTATCTCCTATTTGCAGTACCATGGCATGGAAAGGCATGATTGACTCCATTCTAGCATCTGGAGAAAAGGTTTCTTCAACAGCAATACATTCAATCTAGGATTATCCATTACATACCAGTCATGTGTTGTTTCTAATAACACTTCCATGATCATCAAAATTGATCTTCAAGATCCATTTTGTACCAATCACATTGTGACCTTTGGGTCTCTGGTCAAGATCCCATGTATGATTATTGTCAACATGATCTAACTCTTCATTCCTAGCTTTCAACCATGGTTCATCCATTTCTTCATCGTCAAATGAGGATGGCTCCAAAACTTACAAAAATCCAGATTATGTGTTATTCTGAATCCTCCTAGTTTTTTTGGTTCCACACTTCTCCCCAATTATATAAGATGGATCAATAAAAACTCTTATATTTCTTTTGTGAAGTTCAATTCCATTCTCTCAAGCCAAGGTTTCCTCTTTAGAATCTTATTCCGAGTCAACATCATGATGTGATGGATGAGTTTTTTGAACTCCTTCATCTATTTAAATATTTTTATTTTCTCCACGTTCACTTTCTTCCTCACATTCTATCACATCACCTTATGAAATCCTTGAATCATATGTGGTTTTCTCTTCAATGATCTCAAAATCACTGCTTTTCACAATCCTTCCTATTCGCATGTTGAAAAACTTGTAGGATTTTCTATTCATTTAGTCTCCAAGGAATATTTCTTCATCTAAATTGTCACCAAACATACCTTGATTTCCTTCTTTGTTCATGATGAAGCATTTACATCCAAAAACACGAAAATATATCAAAGAGGTCTTCCTTCCATGCCACAATTCATATGGTGTCTTGGTCTGACCCATGTAATGTCATGTTTGATTTTGAATATACACTACATCATGAACAACCTCTTTCTAGTAATGTCATGGAATATGACTCTCAATCCGCATAGTTCGTGCCTTGTTGTTCACCGATTGATTCCTACGTTAAAAAACTACATTTTGATGTGGATTTTTCAAAACATCTACCTCATGTTGTATCCCATGCTTCTCCAGGTAGTTTTCAAATTCAATGGACGTGTATTCCCCTCTATTGTTTGATCGTAACACTTTGATTTTTCGTCCAATATCAATCTCGGAGATTCAACGATATGTTTTCATGCATTGAAGTACATTTTGATTCCTATATGTAACCATTAATCATTACATTCTACTATAATCATCTATGAAAAGCACGAAGTACCTTTCTCCATGACTTCCAGCAACATTAATCGGGCCGCATATGTCTGTATGAATGAGGTCAAGAATATGAGATCCCCTTTTCTTCTTTGGCCGATATGAACAGTAGACTAGCTTCCCACGAATGCAAGCATTATAAGACCTTTCACGTTCATGCATTAGGTAGGGAATGTACTTGAAAATCCTAAATTTGGTTATTTACTCTATGTCTTGTGGATTGATGTTCCCCAGTCTCTGTTGCCACTAAATTTTATCTTCTTCAACAGTCATGTAACAAACGTTTTCTTTACTATTAAGGTGATACAAGTTGCCTTGTGTTCTGCATCCCCTTATAAGTGATTTTTTTATCTTTCCCTTGATAGTGCAGACTTTCTGATTAAAAGTAACAATAAGTTCTGAGTCATAGAGCAGACTCACGCTAAGTATATTTTGATGTTGAAAATCTATATAAATGACATCAGTTTTCTTTAGATCACCATTATCCAATTCAGTACATCCAATGCCTTTGATTTTCAAAGCTCCATCATTAACAAACCGTACTTTTCCATGAATCCTCTTTTTAATATCCATTAATTATCCTGGCTTACCTATCATATGAGATGACAACTGCTATCCAGAATCAAGGTACTGTTGTTTTTGTAGCTTTGTGGGCCACCTCTACAAGGTTGTATTTCTTAATTTTCTTTTTTTCTTTCCATGAGACATTGGATTGAGTATATAACACTGATGGCCTTCCAATTATCAGTTCTGTGTACATTGGATCATTATAGTCGAAATCTTCACCGGGAGGAGAAATCCCTTTTTTAAGTGAAACACTATCTTGTTGACGTGATTGGACTTGTCTCAAACTCCGGTATGAGGTGTACATGTCCCTTATCTTCCTGAAATTAAAATCCTTATGAGAAATGTTAGAACAACGAAAACAGTATCCATAAGAATTGTTTCTTATAAAAGAATTATTATATCAATTTATTCTTCTATGTTGAAATCCCATATCTTATCCATTCAGATAGATTCTTGTGTATTCTAAATAATACATGGTGTGAACCAAATATCCATAGAATTGACACTTCATGAGAGGAAATGTCTTCTCACTTCTGTTTATCCACATTCCTTCTTCTGTGGGAAAATAGATTAAGGGATCCTTTTTTCATGAGGCTCGAGGATAATCTTCTTTCCTTCTTTTAGATTGAATTAGGGGTTCCTATTTCAGCACTTATGATTCCTTTTCCACATCACCCACATTCAACCTGCCATTATCTTGGACGCCTTTATTTGTAGAATTTGAGGAGTCTACCTCACAACCAATTCATATATTTCCCACGTAGGTGGGACTTTGATCATTTAAAATATTTTCAACTTCATTAGAGCCATGCTTTGCTCTATAAAATAGATAAACATTTGAGAACCTTTCAAACTGTATTTTATTCTTTGATTATTTTGAAATTTATTCACTCTCAAGTATTCTCTTATGAGTAAAAACTTCCTCTAAAATTCACTCAGTAGTCCGGGTCTTTTCGTCCAGTCTAGTGGGGAGGTCATTGATGTCCTTTGTTTTCTCTTCAATTATCTACTTCAGATCCACTACATCATCACAGCTTTCATGAATTTTAGACTTCACTTTAAAAAATTATTCAAGTATTTCAATTTCAACTTTGATTTTATCAACATAATCAAATGATTCTTCTACAATTGATTTCCACTTATTTCAACTCTTGTATTTGATCTTAAGCATACTAACATAATCATTATGATGCAACTCTAGATTAAAATTAGTTGTCAAATGATTTTCTTGACCATTATCTATTGATGGTTATGATTTTTCTATAGAGCCTATTGTGGAAGCATGGTTTCGAGTTTTAAATTCAGGTTCTTCTTCTTCATAGAATTCAGTATCATCATCTTCCTTATCATAGATAATACTCTTCGTCGGCCCTTTATTCTATATTTGAAATCTCCCTTTTATAAAAACATTTTCTTAGGCTTCTCAACATTTTCATCTTCACTATTATCATCAGCGATCTTCCTTAAGCACTGAGAGGCAATGTGCCCACCATTGCCACAATGAAAGAAATCAAGAGGTAACTTCCTTTTGAATTTCCCTTTTCCCTTCCGGAACTTTGTTACAATTAGAGAAATATTTTGTTATTCCAAATAATCTTCACCACTACAATATTTTAAAATTTTTACTTTCTCCATGGGATTGAATGCAATTTCATTTCTCACTCGAGTTGCAGCATCTTAAAGTTTGACTCTCATTTCATATGCCATCAAACTGCTCAGAAGATCATCCAGCGAAAGTTTGGAAAGTCCCTATTCTGCAAGGGAAAACACCTTTTCATCTTACCAGGGTGATAGTCTTCTTAATATTGTCTTTAAATTATCAGTGTCTTTGATTTCATCTGTAAGACCACAAATAGCACCAACCACTTTAGTAAATCGATTGAAGAATGAGTCTGTATTCTCATCTGGATGCATCTTTAGATAATTAAACCTAATCTCCAGAACTTGTAATTTTTCCTCAATCACTTTGTTATCTCCTTCATTAATGTTTTCATGTTTATCCCACATGGATTTGGGTGAGGTGATACTCATAACCATTTAATAGATCTGATCAAAAAGGGCTGCGTTGAGAGCATTTTGTGCATTATCATGTGCATCATGAATTTTCCTATCTATGTCAGTAATAGCTAGGCCCATTGGATCAGTGACTTGTATTACATGAACAGTAGAAAACAGTCTTCCATTCCATGAGATCTCAGATGAGATCTCATCCTATTCTTCCGAATTTGTATGTTACTTCCATCGAGGAGAGGGACTCCCCTGACATTGGCTAAATTTCCCATAACAGAATAGGATAGATCAAACACTAGCCAACCTATCTCTGATACTACTTGAAGGACCCTGGAACACCCTGAGAGGGGAGGGTTGAATCAAGGTGTAAACTTTTTCTTTTTAATGTTGTGTATCTTATTCCAATGTTGGTAGGAACGTTTCAAACCTATCAAAAAATTGACAGCAGGAAGATGGCACAATACTTTTACTTGGTTCACCAGAAAGGGATACATTCAAGGAGCACACACTGACATGTTTTCAGTCATACCTAATTTCACTAAAATTCACTAACTATGGATTACAATGTTCAGGTACATTCACTCTTTATATAATTCCCCGACCCTAGATATCCAGAGTCTGTGCATTATTACATAACATTGGAATGATCACAAAGGATCAAGTCTCGAAAGACCGATTAGTTTAGTAGTCTTTGAAACACTAGATATATTCATAAGTCTTACATTACATCATAAGGTAAAAAAACTACAACATCATCTTGTCTTAATATCCCCTCATACTATCCCTACAGATCATTAATACATTACTTCTTCACATCCTGGGAAAAATAAAACATTGAAAGGGGTGAGCTCAGATTCTCAGAAAGGATAACACTATAGTAGAAGCTTTCATAGATAAGAATAATCACTTAAGGCAATTTATAACTAAAACAAAAGCCTTTTAAACATCAACTTCAGCATAATATGGCAAAGATAAAATGAAATAATTCCATTTAATTATTCACATGGATATTATACTAGTAGAACAATCACATGCAATATCAATAACCACTTTCATAATGATGGAATGCATAATTCCAGACTCTCATAACCACATAGCCAAGGCCTCGTGCAAAGACTACAAATAAGATTTTGCCAAGGCCTTATTCCAAGACACTAGTTTTTCTCATGTGACCTACCGATGCATCAAGGAGCTATAGCGGGATCCACCCATCACATACTAACTCCAATGCATTCCTCATATGAAAAGTTTTAACCATAACATAAACATTGATACATATTAATCATTGAAATGAAATATCTCCAATTTATTAGTAATTAAAAATAATTATTTAAATCACGGGGAGAGGAAAATTATGAATTGGGATTCTTATGGGTAAACATAAGAATTATGAACTGAATTTCATCAACTATAATAAGAAGTAAATATGGGTATGTTGAATTAATTAGAGTGCATGAGATAATGATAAAATAAAATATTCCGATAAATTCCATCACCATTAAAAATAAAACCATATGGAAATGGTAAAAGTCATCAGAGTCTAAAATTATGATCCATGTGATATCAATATGGATCAAGATACAAACCATAAAAGAATTAAATGATATTAAAACAACTTTTTTTTGGGAAATTTTGGTAATCATATTCCTAAATTTATTGAAAAAAATTATTTGGAATATCCATGTTTTTTAATTCAAATTTAATCACTACCTGAAGAATTGGATAACTATGTGGTTCACCCATTATTTGAGGAACAATAGGCTAACCCTATGCTATCTGGACCACACCATGTTCAAGATGTAATGTTATTATTAAATGGTATTTGGGAAAACCTGTGTTAATCTCTAATATTCTTACCGGGAACTATCTGGGACACCTTATGTTATGTTTTAATGGGGTTACCAATAGCCATATAGGCCACACCATGTTACATTTCAACTACCATACCCATTACTAAATGGTCCACCACATTTTTCATATAAAATTTAAAAGTTTCAAAAAATGAATAAATTAAATAGACAATTCACCTCATCACAAAACTCATATAAATATTAATTAATGTTTCAAAGTGATATTAACCCATGGAATAAAAACATGTTTCATGTCGATCTCTAGAAAACTTGATTAATGTGTGAAAATGAAATGGGTTCTATAAAAATCTATTTGAAACATGACTTCCCAATGTAATAGATATGGGTCCCCTTAAAATCACTATAAAACATGATTAACCAGTGTAAAATAAATGGGTTCCATAACTACTAATACAATACATGATTAATAAAGTACCCTAGAACACCCTGAGAGGGGAGGAGTTAATTCGCATGTCATCTTTTTCTTTTTAAATTAGTGGATCTTGTTCCAATTTTGGTAGGAACATGTTAAACCTATCAAGAAAATAAAAGAAGGAATTTGGCATATTACTTTTACTTGGTTCACAAAAAAGGTCTATGTCCAAAGATCATACACCGAAAATTTGTCGGTCGTACCAAATTTCACTAAACTCCACTTATTTTTTCCTGCTTCCACCGAATATAATGTCATCAACGTAGACTAGAACCATGAACTAATGTTTTGATGAATTCTTCACATATAAATTGTTATCTACTCCTCCTATTTTTAATTACAGCATCTTGAGATAAGAGTCCAACCAGGAATACCATGCCCGTGGTGCCTGCTTCAAACCATATATAGATTTCTTTAGTTTTCTAACCTTTGTTTCATCATTAGCAGGATGAAAACCCACTGGTTGTTCAGTGTTGACTTCTTCTTAGAATACATAGTTCTAGAATATTGTCTCCAAATCCATTTGATAATCGTTATCTCCTATTTGCAGTACCATGGCATGGAAAGGCATGATTGACTCCATTCTAGCCACTGGAGAAAAGGTTTCTTCAACATCAATACATTCAATCTAGGATTATCCATTACATACCAGTCATGTGTTATTTCTAATAACACTTCCATGATCATAAAAATTGTTCTTCAAGATCCATTTTGTACCAATAACATTGTGACCTTTGGGTCTCTGGTCAAGATCCCATGTATGATTATTGTCAACATGATCTAACTCTTCATTCCTAGCTTTCAACCATGGTTCATCCATTTCTTCATCGTCAAATGAGGATGGCTCCAAAACATACAAAAATCCAGATTATGTGTTATTCTGAATCCTCCTAGTTTTCTTGGTTCCACACTTCTCCCCAATTATATAAGATGGAACAATATGACCTCTTCTATTTCTTTTGTGAAGTTCAATTCCATTCTGTCCAGCCAAGGTTTCCTCTTTAGAATCTTATTCTGAGTCAACATCATGATGTTATGGATGGGTTTTTTGAACTCCTTCATCTATTTCAATATTTTTATTTTCTCCACGTTCACTTTCTTCCTCACATTCTATCACATCACCTTATGAAATCCTTGAATCATATGTGGTTTTCTCTTCAATGATCTCAAAATCACTGCTTTTCACAATCCTTCCTATTCGCATGTTGAAAAACTTGTAGGATTTTCTATTCATTTAGTCTCCAAGGAATATTTCTTCATCTGCATTGTCACCAAACATACCTTTATTTCCTTCTTTGTTCATCATGAAGCATTTACATCCAAAAACACGAAAATATTTCAAAGAGGTCTTCCTTCCATGCCACAATTCATATGGTGTCTTCGTCTGACCCATGTAATGTCATGTTTGATTTTTAATATACACTGCATCATGAACAACCTCTTTACAGTAATGTCATGGAATATGACTCTCAATCCGCATACTTCGTGCCTTGTTGTTCACCGATTGATACCTACGTTAAACAACTCCATTTTGATGTGGATTTTTCACAACAGCTACCTCATGTTGTATCCCATGATTCTCCAGGTAGTTTTCAAATTCAATGGACGTGTATTACCCTCTATTGTTTGATCATAACACTTTGATTTTTCGTCCAATATCAATCTCGGATATTCAATGATATGTTTTCATGCAGTCAAGTACATTTTGATTCCTATGTATAACCATTAAACATTACATTCTACTATAATCATCTATGAAAAGCATGAAGTACCTTTCTCCATGACTTCCAGCAACATTCATTGGGCCGCATACGTCTGTATGAATGAGGTCATGAATATGAGATCCCCTTTTCATCTTTGGCCGATATGAGCAGCAGACTAGCTTCCCACGAATGCAAGCATTAGAAGACCTTTCACGTTCATGCATTAGGTAGGTAATGTCCTTGACAATCCTCAATTTGGTTATTTACTCTATGTCTTGTGGATTGATGTTCCCCAGTCTCCGTTGCCACTAAATTTTATCTTCTTCAACAGTCATGTAACAAACGTTTTCTTTACTATTAAGCTGATACAAGTTGCCTTGTGTTCTGCATCCCCTTATAAGTGAATTTTTTATCTTTCCCTTGATAGTGCAGACTTTCTGATTAAAAGTAACAATAAGTTCTAAGTCATAGAGCTGACTCATGCTATGTATATTTTGAAGTTGGAAATCTATATAAATGACATCAGTTTTCTTTAGATCACCATTATCCAATTCAGTACATCCAATGCCTTTTATTTTCAGAGCTCCATCATTAACAAATCGTACTTTTCCATCAATCCTCCTTTTAATATCCATTAATTATCCTAGATTACCTATCATATGAGATGACAACTGCTATCCCGAATCAAGGTACTATTTCTTTTTGTAGCTTTGTGGGCCACCTCTACAAGGTTGTATTTCTTAATTTTCTTTTTTTCTTTCCATGAGACATTGGATTGAGTATATAACACTGATGGCCTTCCAATTATCAGTTCTGTGTACATTGGATCTTTATAGTCGAAATCATCATCGGGAGGAGAAAACCTCTTTTTAAGTGAAACATTATCTTGTTGACATGATTGGACTTGTCTCAAACTCTGGAATGAGGTGTACATGTCCCTTATCTTCCTGCAATTAACATCCTTATGAGAAATGTTAGAACAACGAAAAAAGTATCCATAAGAATTGTTTCTTATAAAATAATTATTATATCAATTTATTCTTCTATGTTGAACTCCCATATCTTATCCATTCAGATAGATTATTGTGTACTCTAAATAATACATAGTGTGAACCAAATATCCATAGAATTGACACTTCATGAGAGGAAATGTCTTCTCACTTCTGTTTATCCACATTCCTTCTTCTGTGGGAAAATAGATTAAGGGATCCTTTTTTCATGAGGCTTGAGGATAATCTTCTTTCATTCTTTTAGATTTAATTAGGGGTTCCTATTTCAGCACTTATGATTCTTTTTCCACATCACCCACATTCAACCTGCCATTATCTTGGACGCCTTTATTTGTAGAATTTGAGGACTCTACCTCAAAACAAATTCAAATATTTCCCACGTAGGTGGGACTTTGATCATTTAAAATCTTTTCAACTTCATTAGAGCCACGCTTTGTTCTATCAAATAGATAAACATCTGAGAACCTTACAAACTGTATTTTATTCTTTGATTATTTTGAAATTTATTCACTCTCAAGTATTCTCTTATGAGTAACAACTTCCTCTAAAATTCACTCAGTAGTCTTGGTCTTTTCTTCCAGTCTAGTGGGGAGGTCATTGATGTCCTTTGTTTTCTCTTCAATTATCTGCTTCAGATCCACTACATCATCACTACTTTCATGTATTTTAGACTTCACTTTCAAAAATTATTCAAGTCTTTCAATTTCAACTTTTATTTTATCAACATAATCAAATGATTCTTCTACAATTGATTTCCACTTATTGCAACTCTAGTATTTGATCTTAAGCATATTAACATAATCATTATGATGCAATTCTAGATTAAAATTAGTTGTCAAATGATTTTCTTTACCATTATCTGTTGATGGTTATGATTTTTCTATAGAACCTATTGTGGAAGCATGGTTTCGAGTTTTAAATTCAGGTTCTTCTTCTTCATATAATTCAGTATCATCATCTTCCTTATCATAGATAATACTCTTCGTCGGCCCTTTATTCTATATTTGAAGTCTCCCTTTTATAAAAACATTTTCTTAGGCTTCTCAACATTTTCATCTTCACTATCTTCATCAGTGATCTTCCTTAAGCACTGAGAGGCAATGTGCCCACCATTGCCACAATGAAAGCAATCAGGAGGTAACTTCCTTTTGAATTTCCCTTTTCCCTTCCGGAACTTTGTTACAATTAGAGAAATAATTTGTTATTCCTAATAATATTCACCACTACAATATTTTAAAATTTTTACTTTCTCCATGGGATTGAATGCAATTTCATTTCTCACTCGAGTTGAAGCATCTTAAAGTTTGACTCTCATTTCATATTCCATCAAACTGCTCAGTAGATCATCTAGCGAATGTTTGGAAAGTCCCTATTCTGCAAGGGAAAACACCTTTTCATTTTACCAGGGTGATAGTCTTCTTAATATTTTCTTTAAATTATCAGTGTCTTTGATTTCATCAGTAAGACCACAAATAGCACCAACCACTTCAGTAAATCGATTGAAGAATGAGTCAGCATTCTCATCTGGATGCATCTTTAGATAATTAAACCTAATCTCCAGAACTTGTAATTTTTCCTCAATCACTTTGTTATCTCCTTCATTAATGTTTTCATGTTTATCCCACATGGATTTGGGTGAGGTGATACTCATCACCATTAAATAGATCTGATCAAAAAGGGCTGTGTTGAGAGCATTTTGTGCATTATCATGTGCATCATGAATTTACCTATCTATTTCAGTAATAGCTAGGCCCGTTGGATCAGCGACTTGTATTACATGAACAGTAGAAAAACAATCTTCCATTCCATGAGATCTCAGATGAGATATCATCTTGTTCTTCTGAATTTGTATGTTACATCCATCGAGGAGAGGGACTCCCCTGACATTGGCTGAATTGCCCATAACAGAATAGGATAGATAAAACACTAGCCAACCTATCTCTGATACTACTTGAAGGACCCTGGAACACCCTGAGAGGGGAGGGTTGAATCAGGGTGTAAACTTTTTCTTTTTAATGTTGTGTATCTTATTCCAATGTTGGTAGGAACGTTTCAAACCTATCAAAAAATTAACAGCAGGAAGATGGCACAATACTTTTACATGGTTCACCAGAAAGGGCTACATTCAAGGAGCATACACTGACAGGTTTTCAGTCATACCTAATTTCACTAAAATTCACTAACTATGGATTACAATGTTCAGGTACATTCACTCTTTCTATAATGCCCCGACCCTAGATATCCAGAGTCAGTGCATTATTACATAACATTGGAATGATCACAAAGGATCAAGTCTCGAAAGACCGATTAGTTTAGTAGTCTTTGAAACACTAGATATATTCATAAGTCTTACATTACATCATAAGGTAAAAAAACTACAAAAACATCTTGTCTTAATATCCCCTCATAATATCCCTACAGGTCATTAATACATTACTTCTTCACATCCTAGGAAAAATAAAACATTGAAAGGGGTGAGCTCAGATTCTCAGTAAGGATAACAATATAGTAGAAGCTCTCATAGATAAGAATAAACACTTAAGGAAATTTATAACTAAAACAAAAGCCTTTTAAACATCAACTTCAGCATAATATGGAAAAGATAAAATGAAATAATTCCATCTACTTATTCACATGGATATTCTACTAGTCAAACAATCACATGCAATATCAATAACCACTTTCATAATGATGGAATGCATAATTCCAGACTCTCATAACCACATAGCCAAGGCCTCGTGCCAAGACTACAAATAAGATTTTTCCAAGGCCTTGTTCCTAGACACTAGTTTTTCTCATGTGACCTACCGATGCATCGAGGAGCTATAGCGGGCTCCACCCGTCACATACTAAGTCCAATTCATTCCTCATATGAAAAGTTTTAAACATAACATAAACATTCTTATTAAAACTAGCATACTAAATGTCAATACTTTATCCACAAACCATGAATGGTATAAAAATAGCACATCCACAGTCAAACATAACTCATTCGATACAATATGGAAGATTTTATTGTATCATATTAACCTAAATCGATAATGATGAAGGATATTGACATAGATGAAAATAATCATCAAAAAAATTACAGTGAAATATCCCCCTTTCTCTTGAAATCATTTAAAAGACACACTATTTGTCAAGAATCCATTTAAAATAGATTTTAGAATCAAAGTGTCCCATACAACTTTGAAAGTTTTAAAAGGAGTTATAATTTTAAAACTTTAATGTCCATATAAATAAATCCTTAAAACCATTTTTAAAACATGGACATTAATGAGCAAGATTTAGAAGAATAAGTCTTTAAAACATTTAAAAAATGGTATTTTAGTTAGAGTTTCCAACAAAAAGAAAGACACATGAATAAAAATAATTGAGGTAATCAAAACATTGTAATATCATGAGTATAAAGGTATTCATGATATACTATGTCAAAGTACATTATATAAACCACATAAAAGTTATTTGGTGTATAACAACAAGGAATTCTCAATGGAATGTAAATTGAGATGAAATCTCCCATAAAGGCTGAATCCTTAGGTTAAGGATAAATCAAAGACAGAGTTATGTGTGAAAAATATAAATAAACTAAATATGATTGGATATTCAGTGTAAAAAAATCAAAGGACATTCACACATAATCTTTTAAAAACAACACCAATGAATTGGATGTTTAACTCAACAAATGGAGAATGAGTTAAAATTACTCTTATCAAATTCATATCGATGACTTGAGAAATTATCAATGGAGTGATTATGTGTATCAAAATTATATCCACAGAAAGGGGAGTGGAAATTATGACATAATCAAATGAATAGAGATTCCACCCATAATCTTGTAGTAAAATAATCAATGAAGTATGCGTAAAGCCGAATGAGTGGAAATTGAAATTCCAAATTCCCTTATTCATTTGGTAACTTATGAAACATGCACCCATGAAAGAAGGATCATACAATGATGATTTAAATACCCATAAATTAAAGTATATTACACAATGAATACAATCATGGGTAGTACACACACCACATGCAATAAATAAGTAGTGAACAATGGAATTCTCACGAAATTAAAAGTGAGATAAGAAAACCCTTACATTGTACTTTTTCTTGGTCGAAGGTAGGTTAACTTCATGTATAATGGTTAAATAATTGTTATTTAATTATACAAGAATCATTTACATTAATATGATATCATATATGATCTTTTACCATTTATTTTTTAATAATATCTTAGTATTATCGTCATTTCAGGTGTTAACTTACTCGTTTTCCTTTATATTCCTTGTTACATAAGCCATGTTTGTTATGGATAGGTTGTATCTTATGCATAACCAGAATTATATCATGTCCTTAAAAATTATTTTTAAATCATCAAATGATAATTATACTTGAATGGATATGATGGAGAATGAATCTCATGGCTTTCGTGGAGACGGTAGTCCGGACGTACGCACGAGCGACAATATCATTCTCTTGATGTTAAAATAATATATAAATTGGATGGTATATCGTATAGAAATAATAATTATCAGGTTATATTTATTATTTAGATGAATTACACATCATTATTATACCCATCTAAATAATAATTTATTGAATAACAATTACACCACGACGTGGAGACGGTAAACCGTACGTACACATGTATGGTGACATGTTATTCAAAGGATGGATATAATACTTAATATGGTCGTACCATATTTATAATATCATCACAGTATGTATAAGATACTGGAGTTATTATTTTATAATGGTAATAACAAATAAAGAATAAGTGATTGAAGAAGGGAACTTGAAAAAGGGTGATGAAATCATTACCTCTTCTTCGGGTTCTTCCATTTGATTTGATCAAAAGGGATCATAGGATGGATTTGTTATCAAAATAAGGACTATAAGTTATATTTAGAGAAGTTGAGAGAGTATTCGGGCAGGTTTTGGCCGATCCAAAAGGCTTTGAATGTGTGAATTTGTGAGAAGGTGGAGTGCCCTTTTATAAGAGGGGTGAGGGGCACCTTTGGAAAAGCTAAAAATATTATTTTATAATAAATTCATATTCTGTTTATAATGGCTAAAAAGTGGATTATTTAAAGGTTAAGGAGGGGATGGGTCGAAAACCACTCAACCAATAGAATTTAGACATGTTTGGGTCATTATATTAACTTTATCTTTAAGTATTAACTCTTAGTTAATTAGTTTCACATTTACAATGTCTCTTTGTATTTTTATATTATATGGTTAATAAAGACACTATATACATCCAAGAGTCCCCCAAGTGGTCCATTAATGATACACCTATCATGATATATGTCACTTGGCTAAACAGTAGATTTTTAGGAATTTAATATCAATTAATAATATAATATATTTTTTTAAAACTCTTTTATGTCAATTTTGACACTATTCAATAATTGATTTTTGTGAAACTCATAACAGAATAATTACTTCAAAAAAAGTCAATTAAATCAATTCTAATATGTCATATTAACCTAGAAAATTATTTTACTTCATAAAAATTGTCAAATTATATTTATCTAGGTATCTACAATATCAATCATTTTAATTTTTCAGTATTATGGTAATTACTGCATCACCATTGTGTCATAATTAAATTAAATTATTTAATGTCTAAAAATTATAAATAAAATACAATTATGTATGAAATAGTTTTATCTTTCTATGGAATATTTATAGTCTAAAATTCAACATATATAACCCTATGTAACAATTGGTTTTCTAAAAGATATATTATTGTGTCATTTTTGTATTCATTTTATCTTAATTTAAATAAAGTGTCCCTATCACTTACAAGTGGCACCATGGGGTCCCAAAATCGACCCAAAGATGCCCAAGGTCAGAAATGTATCAACAAATAAGGTTAGTACACGTTTTAGGGTAATTTTTTATTATTATAATATAATTTTTTAACCCTTATTTACCGGATTTACCCTTTAACCATGGTAAATAAAATATTTACCGAATTAATTATTCAAAATGTCTAAAAATAAAAGTTACCTATTTACACAATTTGAACATCCTGATTCTAAATATGGAATCCATTTTTCAAATTTAAAACACATAAGTGTCATAAATTAATTTAAAATTAATTCCCGTTGTTAAAACAAAAAGTGTGTTTTTAAGAGATAATAACTATCAAAAGATTGGCACTTGTTTATGTCTGGTTTAATTGTGAAATTATGTCCAATGACATACATTAAATTAAATTGTAAAAATATATTCTAAATATAATTTATAACCACTCAAATTCATAATTTATCAATATGAATTATTTCGATTAAAAATGTTGTTTTTAATTAAAATTTAGTAATTTTCACTATTCATCAAAATATGAAAGTTATCTGAAAAGTACCAAAATTTCACCCTAGGCTAATTTCGATATTCCGAATCTAAAAATGAAGTCTATTTTGAGAGATATAATTTATCAAATTTACAAAAGTAGGTTTTATTATTCATAACGACTAGTTTGATTGGTTGTGGTGTGTTTGAATCTCGAAGTTGCGTACAATGCGCATCATTGCATTATTCAAATGGAAACATACCGTGGAAGCATGGGGTGTTACCTTCTCCCCTCCTTCAATAAATTGCATCCTCGCAATTTTTTTAAAAAATTGGGCTTGAGAATATAATGGAATGTCCCACATCGGAAAAAGAGTCAATAAAACTATCACTTTAAAAGAAAGGAAGGGAGGTATAAAGGTCACCCAAGATAACCCATACTACGATTACATGTAGGAAAACATGGATATGGACGATAAACTAAGTGTTCAGTTCTGATGGATAGGGATAGAAAACGTGATCAGGATAAAGTTGACAATAAGAAAATCACAAACATGTGTTGGGACAGACAGTCCTTAGTCTCCCAGTAGGAAAAGTAAATGGACAACATTTTTTTTTTGTTTTAAGTTACATTACATAAGGAAGAGGAATTAATTTATGATATTGAATAAGAAAATAAAGTGATATACATACTTTTTTAGTAGATTTTCATTCTTTAATAAATTTTTACCACTAACTCATTTTTTTTGAATAATGAGTATTCAAGAAGACTTGGTCACAATGGAAGAGCTAGAATAAACTTCTATAGAAATACATGATCCACGTAGGATAAACTATATATTTACCTTGTCTTTAAAGATTAATCAAAACCAAAATGGTTATTATAATATTTGAATACCCCCCAAAGGATATTCCATAAGAGAAAAAAACACTAATCTTAATTTCTAAAATTAAACCATCAATACCCCAAAGTTAAATAAATACCATTCAATAATCAATTTTCCTTAAATTCCTTCAATATAATCCAAAATAATATTGAAACTCAAAACTTATAAGAATGTAGTCTTCCATGTTAAATTGTATCTCCAAATAAAATTAATTACTCTTAAAGTTAGATACTTAAAAGTAATTAACCTAATCATTTCCATAAACAACTCAAATCACTATTAATCCACAATAAAAACATAAATAAAAATCTACCTTTACTCCTCAAATGAATTCCCATACTATTCAATTGTCCATAAAAAAGTGAACAAATTACAAAATAACATTTATCACTTAATTACCAAATCATTTTCCTATACTAAGGGTATCCATTTGATAAGACATAAGATCCCAAATCAAATTATTAATGATCAATAAAATCATTTAACTAAAAATAATAGTCACACTAACCAGGGACTTCACGTAGTCCAGTGGTAGGTGATAAATCCCAATCGCACTTTGGTTGTGGGTTCGATTCCCACAACATTGTCCAACGTGACGAGTTGTCACACGGTCTGCGTGTTGTCCTTTTTCAAAAACTATATTTTATAACATTACCAAAATGAGATAAATTCCTCAAAATAACCATAACATAATTTAACCACAAATATTATCTCACACCTTGCATTTTCATCCCAAATTATAATAACTTATAATTACCTCAAACCCGACGATCATATAAAACCAAATGGTTATTTATAACTATATCCACATGAAAAAGACAATTCTTCCTCAAATATCATTCTCACATGGAAAACTACAGGGTTAAAAATACAAGAGAAAATTAATCCAAAGTAAACCCATCAACAAGGAGAACTAATACTTTTTAAACATTTCTCCAACCATTTATTTCCACATAGCTTCTTATTTGACAAAGAAAATATCCTATAGAATAGGTAATTCACTCCGATAATGGCCATGTACCCTACATTTATGGAAAATGACTGTAAATGGACTCTTGGGACCATTTTTATCTTCTTCCATAGTACTCTTCATTTTTCATCGGCAATTATTCACTTTATGTCATTCCTTCCTGCACGTAAAGAATTTCTTTGTCACATTGAGACACTTTCCTGGGTGTCTCCTTCCACATTTCCTGCTTGATGGAAATTGGGGATTCCTTTATCCATGGTCTCCACTACTGGAGCTCTTATCATTCATCACCTTTCTCTTCTTTGTTGAGTCCGGTAAGTGGTTAATATATATATTATTGATCATGTTTTTGGAAAATTGATTTGGCAAAAAGAGAATATCTTTTACGACTATCAACATTACACTTTTTTTTCTCATTTCCACCACTTTTCCCACCTTGTAAATCATTCTCAATGTCACAATGACTTCCTTCGAATCTAGCCATTGACTAAAACCAGAAAACATTGTGTGAGTAACAGTAGTCATAAAATCATTTAGAGATTAACATGTGTAAAAACCTGATATTTAATGATAATTATTCTTTTTAATTTATTTGATGTCATGTGTTTTATGCTACAACAATATTATCTTGTGCTATACGCCACATTGCATTATCTTGAAGTATACACAACACTATTCTTAGATTGTGTTACACACAATTTCATGTTCGTTTTATAATAGTCATTCTACACAACATTGAGTGTATATATATATATATATTCAATGAATAATTGAAATATGGTTGGATTATGTTATATGAAATAATAAAGGATTCTTGCACAACACGCAACCCTGACTTGGCTTGCATTACACGCAATCACGACCTTCCTCGACAGCGTGTGTTGTACGCAATACCGGGTTTTACTAAACAACGATATATTATTATAATATTATTATGAACTAGCCGTTATTAATAGTATTAACTAAATTTTGAATTTTATAACATTATTATTCTTCTTACACATTTTCTAGAACATAGTATAAGAAAAAAATAAATTTCTCTGTAAAATATGTATTTTTAAAAAAATGCAGTTTTTCCGCATTTTGATGGCGCACCCACTTTAAATATAGTTATTGACATGTTTATAAGTGTAATTTGACAAAATAAAATTCTTATTTTTAATCAGGATATAAAAATTTACATTGGATAATTTTTTGATATTTTTCTGATAACTTTCATATTTTAATGAAAAGTAAAAACACGCTGTATTTTAATTAAAAACAATTTCTTTCATCGTAATAATTTATATGGTTAAATTATAATATTTAATGGTTTTAAAGTATAAATAGAATATATTTTTACCATTTAAAATAGTGTATGTTATTGTCATTGATTTTACCTTGAATTCTTAGGTTAAATCAATTATATCTTTTGCAATGTTTTAAACAAAAACCCGTTTTCTTTCGACAATGGGATTAATTTTAATTTAATTTCTAAAACTTTATGTATTGAATTTGGAAAAATGGATTCCATATTTTGAATCAGTAGGTCCAAATTATGTTAATAATCTACTTTTTAGTTTTGGGATTTATGAATAGTAAATATGGTAAATTTTATTTACCTTAGTTAAAGGTAAATCGGGTAATTAAAGGTAAATATATGATTATAAAATTAACCTAACACCTAAAAAAATCCTATTGGATGACTAAAAGGTGACCCATATCACCTAATGGTCGGATTAGAATCATTTAATGGACTATTGTCCATGAAAATAACTTAATTATTATTAAAACCAATGAAAGTGACAACATGTCACTCTCTTAAATCCTATAAGTATATTAATTTTAATTTAGTGATAAACTTCATGAAACATCGAACATGAATAGTCTCCGAAAATATAATGAAATTATATAAATCATATATATTTATTTATAATTATTAGGTATTAAATAATTATCATTAATTTTGACACAATAGGGATGCAGAAATTATTTATTTAGTGAAAAATCAATAATATAGTTTTTATTTAAATATTAATACATATCAAAAGGCCGGAAAATCTGCACAAAACTTATTATTAGTGTATATATAAACCCTAATCATCCAATTTCCGAATTTGTGACCATTTGGATCCTTAATAAGATGATTATGACACTTATATTATTTTATTTTAAATGATGCCAAAGTTGTCACCTTCATAATTTAATAAATATAACAATTTAAATATTGTTATTTTAAGATGATAAATTCGATTAAAAGTATTATTGTGAAAGGTAATAGATTTATCTTCATAATATGATTTTATTTTTAATTTTTATGCAACAAATAAGTATACTAAATAATTATACAAAAAATGATGTAGTAATTATTTTATTAAGAGATAAACCAAATAAATGGTTTTAAAAATAATAAAATAAATATTATATGAACTATTTAATGTGCTGAACTAATTTTATAGATAAATATTACCTTTTATGAATATATTAAATCTTTTATTTTGAACATATCTTCTGTATATAGTTTATTTAAATTCAAATAAATGAATAGTGTCAAAATTGACACTATTGTTATTTTATAAAAATAATATATTATAAAATTTATTAAAAATCACAAAAATGTTTACAAATTATAAATTTATATTTATATGGTATAAAATGTTATAAAGCATCAAATTATGGACAATTCACAACAAATAAGTAATATTTCTTATAACTTAATATTTAGAATGTTATTACCACAAATAAAATTAAATTGATTGAATAAGGATAAATCAAGTTGATAATGATTAAAATAAATTTATAACACGTCTAAATTTGATTGGTTGATGATATTACAACCCTATATCATCTATTATTTGGATATGAGTCATTTTTGGATGTTTTTAAGTGGGGTTAGATTTATTATAAATTAATATTTTTAAGAATTCCAAAGGTACCCCTCTCCTCCCTTATAAAAGGGAACCTAATCCCTCTATTCCTCACACCAATTTGATCCTTCAAGCTCGTCCAACACCTGAAAAATTATCTTCTACACTTCCCTAGAAATATCCTAGAGGTACTGGTCTTCTTCAAAGTCCAGTTTTAGTGCCCTAAGACTAGGTTTCAAAGAGGCGCTTCAAAGAAGAGGTAATGTCTATTACCGATTCTTTCAAATTTATTTCTTCTTCTACATCTTCTTATTTAGTTGTTTCATTATGAAGTAATAGAATAAGAATCACTCATATATGGATATGTTATTATATGTATTAAAAAACCCTATTTCACCATCTATCCATCCTACAGAAAACGAAATCACCGTGTGTGCGTACGTACGGAATACCATCTCCACGCCATGGTGTAATCTATTTTCCACCACCACCATACATGGATGGGTATAATGGTGAAGGTAATTAATATATATGATTAATTTAAAATAATATTGATTCTGTAATCTTATACATACACTTTAATACAATTCCACGATCTTGGGATTGATATCATCGCTCGTGCGTACGTACGGACTACCGTCTCCACGACGCGATGAGACTCACTCTCCATGTTAACCATTCAAGAATGATTATAAAGTATATAGAATAAGTAATCATGAAATATATGACATAATAATGCAACTGGATTTATGTATATATATATATTTATTTCATCTACTTAATTACAATCAATTCAATAAGGAAACGAAAACAACATTAATGCGTACGTACGGCCTACCGTCTCCATGAACGGTGTATTTCTTTCCATTTATCAATCTATTATGTATATTATGAATACAATTATATATAAATCATGTTATACATTCTGGATGTAAGTAATCATGATCTATGTAATCATATGAATAATTACATGTTAAAACACGAACGACAAATGAAAAGATTTTACCCAAAACGCTACATTAACATGAATTTACAAAAGAACGGGTAATATAAAGTCATAAGTGAACCATATATGATATAATAACAATTAATATGATTATGTAATAATTCAATGACATTATTTAAATCATTATACAGGAGGTTTGGATACGTACGAAGCATATCGGATCTAAGGTAAGGGATAACTTTTCTAATCTCGTTCATCTCAGAGATTGTTTAATCGTAAGTATATACTGGGGTTATTGTTCTCATCCATGTCCATGTTTCCTAAAAATGGTTTCATGTATGTTTAATGTCCTTTTTACCCATTTTTTTACTTTTACATCATGGTATGTATGGAATCTTTCTTTTACGAGGTACTTTTTGACTTTTCCGGCAAAAGTACGAGAATAATGTTTTTTTAACTTATACGACACGAATGGATTTTTACGGTTTTATAAAGCCTTATTTTCATGAAACTTCCGCCAAAATATTTCATGACTATTTTCAACAAAAAACTATTCTTTTAAAAATGCATGACATTTTGTGAAAAGAAAATGATTTTAAAGAAGAAAGGATATTTTCCTCAAGAATTCATTTCAAGTGTTTTATCAAAACCATTTTCCATCTAAACTGACATTATTTCATATGTGTATGTTTCATGTATAATGTCTCTATAATTTACATTGTTTAACTTTTCTTATTATGAAATGTTATCCATTTCTTTTATATGGATTATGTGATGATGGGATTATGTTTATGAAACCCATTTTATTCGTTGGGTTATTATAAATGATGTATGAATATTATGTGGCACAAGTAAGAATGATTTCATTATGAGATGGGTGGGACCTATATCTCCCTCCAATGAATTGGGTAAAGATTTTATATCTCATGAGATAGACATGGCGGGAACGGTAAGTTAATCCGGTTCAGTGTTACCGGACTGAAATGAGGAGTGAACTCGATTCAGAAAGGGACTTTATCCACTAAGATGGTCTTGGCAGCAATGCCTTGGATACTATGGAAATCATAACAAGTTCTGAATGATTTCCACAATTACATGTTTTACTCCCATGATATTTTATCATGCTTAATGTTTCTTAATGATCTATGTCGTATGTACTTCCATGTTTTATGTCATTCCTCATGTTTTTTATGTTTAAACATTATGTTCATGTTTTTAAGTTCAAATGTATAAGATTTGTTTTATTTTATCCATGCATACCCTTACAGAGCATTTGAGCTCAACCTTTATATGTTTTCTTTTCCCCAGGATATAAAGAATGGTTTTAGGTATGGAAAAAAAGGGGAAGATCTTTATGGGAGATGTTGAAGATCTTTCACCATGATTAGAGGATTATGTTCCAAGTTTCCAAAGACACTATACTATTACGGTCAGTGTGTGTCTCTTTTTGTTATTTATTAAGTATTCCAAAAAAGTAATGTATTGTCCATGTACATCAAGCTTCAGGTCACTATAGTTGGTATAAGAGGAAAGGTTTAGTCAACCTTTGAAAACTAGGATGTGAAAACTTTAGTGAGATCCTTAGAGATATTTCTAAGGTATGTCTAGGGATGTACCTAAGGATAAGTATATGTATAGGATATAGTCCTAGAACTATGGTAATGATCTTAGAATTTAACCTAAGATGTTAGATATTGAGGGCACTTCCCCTTTACTATGTTGTTTTCCCTAGCATGATATTTTCCTCTCACACTATTCTTTTTGGGTTTTAGAAAATGGCTGGAAACATGAAGATTCACGATAATGGAGGATATGATGGATAATGGAATGATATTATTCTTGAGAAACCAAATGAAACGGGATTTGGAAGTCCAAACATCATTATTATTCAAAATTATCAATCTTATAATATGATCAATAAACTCATATTTGGTAAGTTTACTGACTCGGCTAATAAGAGAAAGATGGAGTTTCATGATGATCACAGAGGAAAGAAAGTTTAATTTCCCCTATGTAAATCATGTGGGAAGAGGCATCAAGGAGAATGTTTCAAAGGAACTGGAAGATGCTTTGGGTGTGGAAAAGAAGGACACAAAGCCAGTAAGTGCAAAGGAAAAGGTTCAGTTAACACCATGGACAAGGATAATGGTATTGCTACGACATCAACAATGGTTAAATGGTTTAAATGTGGAACGTACGAGAATTATGCAAACCAATGCCCTAAGGGAACGTCTCATGAATAGAATCAGTATAGTCGTATGGGTAGTATTTATGTTGATGGCGATGAAGAGACTACAAATGATATGTGAGATGAAATAATTGTTGAAGCTCGGTCAATGGTTTAAGAAGGTAGTGGAATAATTACATGTTTATCAAGTGTAATGTGGTATAATTAATCTCATGGTACTATGGAATAAAGATTCATCTAAGAATTTTCACACTGTTGTATTTCCTTATGTTTTGAAATTATATGATGAATGGTACCAATGACCATGAAAGGTAAGTCAGATATTTTTGGAATGTAGATGATATTCGCATAATGAAGGGATAAAGATAAAATTAAATGTTTGATAGTATTCATGAGCTCATGACTGATATAAGGAGAAGGTCATATCATGGTTTGAGTATATATAATTTTTGGGATTTTGGAATGTGGAAAGAGTTAAGTTTTGACAGCATTCATGTTTTCACTAAGGTTCAATGTGTATTCATTTTTCAAGATAATACATGATTAAGGTATTCACATGATTGGAATGTGACCAACAAGATATATGGGTGATAAATGATGGTATTCACATGCTTGATTGATGACATTTCAAGTAATCATTTTCTTTATACTACAAGATTGGACATTTGTATTTTGGATAAGCCTAAACATTGGAATGAATTATGTTAGACATAAGTTAGTATTGTTTAAGGCTAGATTTTGTATGATATTATTTATAATGTAGTTTTAGAAAATGGACAACCTACAGGACGGGAAACCACCAATCGCATCGGACAAGGCTGTGGGAATAGAACCCACAACCGAAGTGCGACTGGCCTTTATCGCCTACCACTGGACTACAGGAAGTCCTTGGTTAGTAGAAACTAGTTTTATTTTATTTAGCGGTATGATATATGAAGGATAAGTTCATTTTTGGAACCATATATGATTAATCTAACCATAAGATGGACTTATAAATTTTGATAACCTTTTGTTTGAAACAGATGGAATGAAGCATCATTCTATCGCATGATCTGCTAACACATCACGAATAACAAATTCATCTTCATTTCTTTAAGGGATGAAGTGGAAATTGTTCAACTCACGAACAATAGTGAGATTGTACCAAAATCATGTAAGTATTTATTTTAATTAATCAACATTAGGAAATGATCTTGAAAACCAAAATTGTTGTCCTAGTTCCCTTATATCTAATGAATCAGATGGTACCTTAGATCATCACAAATTTATGGCTTTGTGATTGTTGGTTTTTTCATAGCCATGTCCTCTACCACTCTCTATCAGAACTTGATGGTTAGATTTTTCTTCCATATCCTTATTTTCACCTATGTTCTCCTACGTGGAAACCCAGTGATGAGTAAATTTGGGTAACCATTACATTTCATACTATAGTTTTTAAAGCCATGTTTTGGTATTCCTTTTTACGATGTGAGTTTCTATTAAAGAAACTTCGAGTAGTAAACCATTTATAACCCCGAAGAATTTCGAGGGAGAAATTCATTTTAAGGGGGGTAGAATGTAACAACCCGATATTTTATGATAAGTATTCTTTTTAATTTATTTGATGTCATGTGTGTTATGCTACAACAATATTATCTTGTGTTATATTCCACATTGCATTAGCTTGAAGTATATGCACCACTATTCTTGGATTGTGATACACACAACTTCAGGTTTGTTTGATAGTAGTCATTCTATGCAACATTGAGTGTATATATATATATATTAAATGTATAAATGAGATGTCGTTGGATTATGTTATATGAAATAATAAAGGATTCTTGCACAACATGCAACCCTGACTTGGATTGCATTACACGCAATCATGAGCTTCCTCGATAGCGTGTGTTGTACGCAATAACGAGTTTTACTAAACAACGATATATTATTAAAATATTATTATGAACTAGCTGTTATAAATAGTATTAACTAAATTTTGAATTTTATAACATTATTATTCATCTTACATATTTTCTAGAAGATGGTATAAGAACAAAAAAAAATTTCGGGTAAAATATGTATTTTTTAAAAAATGCAGTTTTGCCAACTTTTGATGGCGCACCCACTTTAAATATAGTTGTTGACATGTTTATAAGTGTAATTTGACAAAATAAAATTCTTCTTTTGAATCAGGATATAAAAATTACATTGGATAATGTTTTGATATTTTCCTGATTACTTTCATATTTTAATGAATAGTAAAAACACGCTATATTTTAATTAAAAACAACTTTTTTCATCGTAATAATTTACATTGTTAAATTATAATATTGAATGGTTTTAAAGTATAAAGAGAATATATTTTTACCATTTAATATAATTTATGTCATTGGCATTTATTTTACCTTGAATTTGTAGGTTAAATCAATTTAATCTTTTGCAATGTATTAAACAAAAACTCGTTTTCTTTCGACAACAGGATTAATTTTAATTTAATTTATGCAACTTTTGTGTATTAAATTTGAAGAAATGGATTCCATATTTGGAATCATTAGGTACAAATTATGTAAATAAGATACTTTTTATTTTTGGGCTTTATGAATAGTAACTACGGTAAATTTTATTTACCATAGTTAAAGGTAAATCAGTTAATTAAGGGTAAATATAAGATTAAAAAATTAACCTAACACCTTAAAAAATCATATTGGATGACTAAACGTAGACCCATATCACCTAAGGGGCGTATTAGAATCAATTAATGGACTTTTTCCATGAAAATAACTTAATTATTATTATAACCAAAGAAAGTGACAACATGTCACTCTCTTAAATCTTATAAGTATATTAATTTTAATTTAGTGATAAACTTCATGAAACATAGAACATGAATATTATGCAGAAATCTAATGAACTTATATACATCATATAAATTTACTTATAATTTTTAGGTGTTAAATAATTATCATTAATTTTGACACAATAGGGATGCAGAAATTATTTATTTAGTGAAAAATCAATAATATAGTTTTTATTGAAATATTAATACATATCAAAAGGCCCAAAATCTTCAGAAAACTTATTATTTGTGTATATATAAACCCTAATCATCAATTGGACGAATGTTGGACCATTTGGATCCTTAATAAGATGATTATGACACTTATATTATATTATTTTAAATGATACCAAAGTTGTCACCTTCATAATTTAATAAATATAAAAATTTAAATATTATGCTTTTAAGATGATAAATTCTATTACAAGTATTATTGTGAAAGGTAATAGATTTATCTTCATCATAGGATTTTATTTATAATTTTTATGCCACAAATAAGTCTATTAAATAATTATACAAAAAATGATGTAGCAATTATTTTATTAAGAGATAAACCAAATAAATGGTTTTAAAAATAATAAAATAAATATTATAAGAACTATTTAATGTTCTCCACTAATTTTCTATATACATATGACCTTTTTTGAATATATTAAAGCTTTTAGTTCGAAAATATATTATGTATATATTATATTTAAATTCAAATAAATAACTAGTGTCAAAATTGACACTATTGTTATTTTATAAAAATAATATATTATAAAATTGTTTAAAAATCACAAAAATATTTAAAAATTATAAATTTAAATTTATATAGTATAAAATGTTATAATGTATCCAATTATGGACAATTAAAACCAAATAAGTGATTATTTGTTAAAATATAAAATTTAGAATGTTATTACCACAAATAAAATTTAATTGATTAAATAAGGATAAATCAAGTTGATAATGGTTAAAATAAATTCCTAACATGTCTAAATTTGATTTGTTGATGCGATTACAACCCTATCTCATCTAATATTAGTATATGAGTCATTTTTGGAGGTTTTTAAGTGTGGTTAGATTTATTATAAATTAATATTTTTAAGAATTCAAAAGGTGTCCCTCTCCTCCCTTATAAAAGGGCACCTCCTCCCTCTCTTCCTCGCACAACTTTGAGCCTTCAAGCTCGACCAACCCCTGCCAAATTATCTTCTCCACTTCCATATAAATATCCTAGATGTCCTGGTATTCTTCAAAGACCAATTTTAGTGCCCTAAGAGTATGTTTCAAAGAGGCGTTTCAAAGAAGAGGTAATGTCTGTTACCGAATCTTTCAACATTATTTCTTCTTCAACTTATTCTTAATTAGTTGATTCCTTATAAATTAATAACATTAGTATCAGTAATATACTGATATGTTATTATATGTATGAAACAACACTATTTTACAACCTATCCATCGTATGGAAAATGAAATCACCGCGTGTGCGTACGTACGGAATACCGTCTCCACACCGTGGTGTAATCTATTTTCCACCACCACCTTAAATGGATGGGTATAATGGTGAAAGTAATGAATATATATGATTATTGTAAAGTGATATTGATTATTTAATATTATAGATACTCTTTAATACAATTCCACGATCTTGGGAATGATATCATCGGTCGTGCGTACGTACGGACTACCGTCTCCACGATGCGATGAGATTCACTCTCCATGTTAACCATTCAATAATGATTATAAAGTATATATAATAAGTAATCATGAAATATATGACATAATAATTCTACTGGATTTATTTATATATATATTTATGTCATCTACTTAATTCCATTCAATTCATTAAGGAAACGAAAACAACATTCATGCGTACGTACGACCTACCGTCTCCATGAATGGTGTATTTCTTTCCATTTATCGATCTATTATGTATATTTTGAATATATATTATATATATAAATCATGTTTCACATTATTTATGTATGTAATCATGATCTAATTAATCATATGAATAATTAGAAGTTGAAACACGAACGACAAATGAAACGATTTTACCCAAAACGCTACTTTAACATGAATTTACAAAAGAACGGGTAATATAAAGTCATAAGTGAACCATATATTAATTAATAACAATGAATATGATTATGTAATAAGTCAATGACACAATTTAAATCATTATACAGGAGTTTTAGATACGTAGAAAGTATATCGGATCTAAGGTATGGGATTTCTTTTCCAATCTCGTTCTTCTCCTAGATTGTTTATTCTTAAGTATTTACTGGGGTTATTGTTGTCATCCCTGTACATGTTTCCTAAAAATGGTTTCATGTATGTTTAATTTCCTTTTTAACAATTTTTTTTAATTTTACTACATGTTATGTATGGAATATTTCTTTTACGATGTACTTTTTGACATTTCCAGCAAAAGTACGAGAAGAATGTTTTTTTAACTTATACGGCACAAATGAATTTTTACGGTTTAATAAAGACTTATTTTCATGAAGCTTCCTCCAAAAGATTTCATGACTATTTTCAACAAAATACTATTTTTTTAAAATGCTTGACATTTTGTGAAAGGAAAATGATTTTAATGAAGAAAGGATATTTTCCGCAAGAATTCATTTCAAGTGTTTTATCAAAATCATTTTCCATCTAAAATGACATTATTTCATATGTGTATGTTTCAAGTATAATGTCTCTATGATTTACATGGTTTCACTTTTATTATTATGAAATGATATCCATTTCTTTTATATGGATTATGTGATGATGAGATTATGTTTATAAAACCCATTTTATTCGTTGGGTTATTATGAATGATGTATGTTAATTTTGTGGCACAAGTAAGAATGATTTCATTATGAGATGGGTGAGACCTATATCTCCCTCCAATTCATTGGGTAAATATTTTATATCTCATTAGATAGACATGACTGGAATGGTAAGTAAATCCGGTTCAGTGTTACAGGACTGAAACGAGGAGTGAACTCGATTCAGAAAGCGACATTGTCCACTAAGATGGTCTTGGCAGCAATGCCTTGGTTACTATGGAAATCATAACAAGTGCTGAATGGTTGCCACAATTACATGTTATAATCCCATTATATTTTATCA
This sequence comes from Viscum album, assembly GCA_963277665.1. Taxonomy (NCBI): domain Eukaryota; kingdom Viridiplantae; phylum Streptophyta; class Magnoliopsida; order Santalales; family Viscaceae; genus Viscum; species Viscum album. Next base: position 42,881,250 of record OY728123.1, read on the forward strand.
TGCTTAATGTTTCTTTATTTTCTATGCCTTCTGTACTTCCATTTTTTATGTCATTGCTCAAGTTTTTGATGTTTAAACATTATGTTCATGTTTTTAAGTTAAAATGTATATGATTTGTTTTATTTTATCCATGCATACCCTTACTGAGCATTTGAGCTCACCCTTTCATTATTTTCTTTTCCCCGTTATTAAAGAAAGGTTTTAGGTAATAAAACAAAAGGGGAAGATCTTAATGGGAGATGTTGAAGATCTTTCACCAAGATTAGAAGATTACTTTCCATGTTTCCCAAGACACTAAACTATTACGGTCCTTGAGTGTCTGTTTTTGTTATGTATTAAGTATTCTGCAAAAGTAATGTAATTTCCATGTACGTCGAGCTTCGGGTCTCTACAACATGTCACCATATTCTCAATTTGAAACACATTAGGATTAACCATGGTCATTTACTCTCATCTTATATATATAATATTTCAAATCGGTTTGTAAAGAAAATGTAAATTATCCTAAGCATATCCCCTAGGAGAGTCATAACCAAGAGTGCAGTGAGGACCGTTGTCGTGCACCAGGTCCCATTCGAGTCTAGCTCAAAACGGTGTTTTCGGGTTTTACCCCTAGGTACATCTGTGCCAGAGCCGCCTCTACCTGCTCGTATCCATACAGGGATGTATTGCTCGGAAAACTCACAAAATCACTACAATACCAAAATTCTAGGAAGTTCTTCTATACTAATCCTCAAAGTTTATCTTAGGTCTACGTTCTCTAATCAGAGTTTATCTAAATCAATCTTCCACTATCTGTAATAAACATACACTAATACAAACTGTAACGCCCCAACCCTAGATACCCAGAGTCTGTGCTTTATTACATAACATTGGCATGATCACAAAGGATCATGTCTCGAAAGACCGATTAGTTTAGTAGTCTTGGAAACACTAGATATATTCATAAGTCTTACATTACATCATAAGGTAAAAAAACTAAAACAAAATCTTGTCTTCAAATCCCCTCATACTATCCCTACAGGTCATTCATAAATTACTTCTTCACATCCTGGGAAAAATAAAACATGGAAAGGGGTGAGCTCAGATGCTCAGTAAGGATAACAATATAGTAGTAGCTTTCATAGATAAGCATGGACACTTAAAGCAATTTATAACTAAAACAAAATCCTATTAAACTTGAACTTCAGCATAATATGGCAAAGATAAAATGAAATAATTCCATTTAATTAATCACATGGATATTCTACTAGTCGAAAAATCACATTCAATATCAATAACCACTTTAATAATGATGGAATGCATAATGCCAGACTGTCATAACCACATAGCCAAGGCCTCGTGCCAAGACTACAAATAAGATTTTGCCAAGGCCTTGTTCCAAGACACTAGTTTGTCTAATGAGACCTACCGATGCATCGAGGAGCTATATCAGGCTCCACCCATCACTTACTATGTCCAATTCATTCCTCATATGAAATGTTTTAAACATAACATAAACATTCGTGTTAAAACTAGCATACGAAATTTCAATACTTTATCTAAAAACCATGAATGGTATAAAAATATCACATCCATAGTCAAACATAACTCATTAGATACAATATGGAAGATTTTATTATATCATATTAACCTCAACCGAGAATGATGAAGGATATTGACATAGATGAAAATGATCATCAAAACAATTAGAGTGAAATATCCCCCTTTTTATTGAAATCGTTTAAAAGTAACACTATTTGTCAAGAATCCAATTAAAATAGATTTTAGAATCAAAGTGTCCCATACCACATTGAAACATTTAAAAGGAGTTTTAATTTTGAAACTTTAATTTCCATATAAATAAATCCTTAAAACCATTTTTAAAACATGGACATTAATGATCAGGATTTAGAAGAATAAGTCTTTAAAACATTTAAAAATGGTATTTTAGTTAGAGTTTCAATCCAAAAGAGAGATAATTGAATACAAATAATTGAGGTAATAAAAACTTTGTAATATCATGAGAATAAAGGGATTCATGATATACTATGTCAAAGTACATTATATACACCACATAAAAGTGATTTGGTGTATAACAACAAAGAAGTCTTAATGGAATGTAAATTGAGATAAAATCTCTCATAAAGGCTGTATCCTTAGGTTAAGGATAAATCAAAGACATAGTTATGTGTAAAAAATATAAATACACTAAATATGATTGGATATTAAGTGTAAATCAATCAAAGTACATTTACACACAATCTTGTAAAAACAACACCAATGAATTGGATGTTTAACTCAACAAATGGAGAATGAGTTAAAATTAATCTTATCAAATTCATATCGATGACATGAGAAATTATCAATGGAGTGATATTGTGTATCAAAATTATATCCATAGAAAGGGGAGTGGAAATTATGACTTAATCAAATGAATAGTGATTCCACACATAATCTTGGAGTAAAATAATCAATGAAGTATGCGTAAAGTCGAATGAGTGGAAATTGAAATTTCAAATTACCTTATTCATTTGGTAACATATGAAACATGAACCCATGAAAGAAGGATCATAAAATGATGATGTAAATACCCATAAATTAATTTATATTACACAATGAATACAATCATGGGCAGTACACACACCACATGCAATAAATAAGTGGTGAACAATGGAATTCTCACGGAATTAAAAGTGAGATTAGAAACCCCTTACATTGTACGTTTTCCTTGGTCGATGGTAGGTTAACCTCATGTATAATGGTGAAATAATTGTTATTAATTTACACAAGAATCATTTACATTAATATGATATCATATATGTTCTTTTAACATTGATTTGTTAATAATATCATAGTATTATCGTCATTTCGGGTGTTAACTTACTCGTTTTCCTTTATATTCTTTGTTAAGTAAGCCATGTTTGTTATGGATAGGTTGTATCTTATTCATATCCATAATTATATAAAGTCGTTAAACATTATTTTTAAATCATAAAATGATAATTATACTTGAATGGATATGATGGAGAATGAATCTCATCGCTTCCGTGGAGACGGTAGTCCGTATGTACGCACGAGCGACAATATCATTCTTTTGATGTTAAAATAATATCTAATTGGATGGTATATCATATTTAAAGAATAATTATCATGATATATTTATTATTTACATGAATTAAACATCATTATTATACCCATCAAAATAATAATTTATTGAATAACAATTTCACCACGACGTGGAGACGGTAATCCGTACGTACGCATGTGTGGTGACATGTTATTCAAAGGATGGATAGAATACTGAATATGGTAGTACAATATTTATAAAAACATCATAGTATATATAAGATACTAGAGTTATTATATTATAATGGTAATAAGAAATAAAGAAGAAGTGGTTGAAGAAAGGAACTTGAAAAAGGGTGGTGAAATCATTACCTCTTCTTCGGGTTCTTCCTTTTGATTTGATCAAAATGGATCATAGGTTGGCTTTCTGATCAAATTAAGGCCTCTAGGTTGTAGTGAGGGAAGTATAGAGAGTATTTGGGAAGGGTTTGGCCGTGCCAAATGGCTTTGAATGTGTGAATTAGTGAGAAGGGGGAGTGCCCTTTTATAAGAGGGGTGAGGGGCACCTTTGGAAAAGCAAAAAATTTTATTTTATAATAAATTCATATTCGGATTCTAATCACTCTAAAGTGCATTATTTAAATTTTAATGTGGGTATGGGTAGAAAAACACTCAACCAATAGAATTTATACAGGTTTGGGTCATTATATTAACCTTATCTTTAAGTATTAACTCTTAGTTAATTAGTTTCACTTTTACAATGTCTCTTTGTATTTTTATATTATATGTTTAATAAACATACGATATACATCCAAGAGACCCCCAAGAGGTCCATTAATGCTACAAATATAATTATATAAGTCTCTTGGCTGAACCTTATATTTTTAGAAATTTAATATCAATTAATAATATCATATTTGTTTTAAAAACTCTTTTATTTCAATTTTGACACTATTCAATAATAGATTTTTTTGAAACTCATAACAGAATGATTACTTCGAAAAAGTTCAAATAAATCAATCCTAATATGTCATATTAACCTATAAAATTATTTTAATTCATAAAAAGTCTCAAATTATATTTAGTTTGGTATCTACAATATCAATCTTTTTAATTTTTCACTATTATGGTAATTACTGCATCACCTTTGTGTCATAAATAAATTAAAATATTTAATGTCTAAAAATTATAAATAAAATACCATTTTGTAGGAAATCTTTTTATATTTCTATGGAATATTTATAGTCGATTATCCAACATATATAACCCTATGTAACAATTGTTTTTCTAAAAGATATATTCTTGTGTCATTTTTGTATTCATTTTAACTTAATTAAAATAATGTGTCCCTATCACTTACAAGTGGCTCCATGGGGTCCCAGAATCGACCCGAAGATTCACAAGGTTGGAAATTTATCATAAAATAATGATAGGAAACGTTTTAGGGTAATTTTTTATTATTATAATATTATTTTTAACCCTTATTTACCGGATTTACCTTTTAACCATGGTAAATAAAATATTTACAAAAGTAATTATTCAAAATGTCTAAAAATAAAAGTTAAAAATTTACACAATTTGAAAATAATGATTCCAAATATTGAATCCATTCTTCCAAATTGAAAAAACCGAAGTGGCAGAAATTAATTTAAAATTAATTCCCGTTGTTAAAACAAAAAACGTGTTTTTAAGAGATAATAACTATCAAAAAATTGGCACTTGTTTAGGTTTGGTTTAATTGTGAAATTATGTCCAATGACAAAAATTGAATTAAATGGTAAAAATATATTCTAAATATAATTTAAAACCACTCAAATTCATAATTTATCAATATTAATTATTTTGATTAAAAAAGTTGTTTTTAATTAAAATTTATTAATTTTAACTATTCATCAAAATATGAAAGTTATCTGAAAAGAACCAAAATTTTACCCTAGGATAATTTCAATATTCCGAATATAAAAATGAAGTCCATTTTGAGAGATAGAATTTATAAAATTTAAAAAATAGGTATTATAATTCATAACGGCTAGTTTGATTAGTTGTGGTGTGCTAGAATCTCGAAGTTGTGTACAATGGACGTCATTGCATTATTCAAAGGGAAACGTATCGTGGAATCTTGGGGTGTTACACTATCCCAAGAAAACTACCTTTACAAATGTTTTGTGATAGCCCACTGCATCCCTCGGGTCACTCTTGTTGATCCCCCTAGCTCACTGCCTTTGGTGAAGAATCGCCCAGTTTATAGAAGTGAATGTATGTTCAATAGATTTGCGTTGAAGTCTTTGTCTCTACCCAGCATGAGACTATGCTTGCATCGAAGTCCTGAATTGATGCTCTTGACCACATTGCACCACTGGACTGGATAATCAGAACGTGCAAACAGGTTAAACTGATGATTTCACGCAGCACATATGCTTTGAGGGAATGTTCTCCATTTTGTGAGAAATACATGATTTTCACGCGGAAAAATATTTCACGCAACTTCATCTTTTTTTGTGAAACCTCTCCTTTTCCTCGCATCTGCGAATTTTTCCTGTAGCTTGGAATTTTTTGCAGTGCTCCGAATTTTTTGCGAAGCTCAGAATTTTTCAAGTTGCTTGGACTTTTTCGCGTAGATAGGACTTTCTCAGTAGAGACCCAAACATTACGTACATGGACATTACATTACTTTTTAGTAATACTTAATACATAATAAACACAGACACCAAAGGACTGCAATAGTTTAGTGTCTTTGGAATCTCAGAACACTATCTTCTAATCATTGTGAAAGATCATTAACATCTCCCATAAAGATATTCCCCTTTTTCCTTGATACCTAAAACCATTCATTATGTCCTGCGGAAAAGAAAAAATATAATGGGTGAGCTCAAATTCTCAGTAAGATTAAACATAGAGAACATAAAACAATCCATATACATTTGAAGGTAAAAACATGAACATGATGTATAAACATAAAATTTTGAGAAAAGACATTAAACATGGCAGTACGTAAGGCATAGATCCTAAAGGAACTATAATCATGATAAAATAGAATGGGAATAAAACATGTAATTGTGTGAAACCATTAATCACATGTTATTATTTCCATAGTATCCAAGGAATTGCTTCCAAGACCGTTATAGTGGACAAAGTCGATTACTGAACCATGTTTACTTTCCGTTCTAGCCCTGTATTACTGAATTAGATTCACTTCCATTCCAGACATGTATATCTCATGAGATATAAATAATTACCCAATTCATTGGTTGGAGATATAGGTCCCACCCATCTCATATTGAAATAATTTTTACGTGTTATAACACCCGAGACTTTTATAAGAAATATTTTGTTTTTATTTTATATAAATCATCAAAGGAATATTTCACTATACACAACACTAGCTTGGCTTGCTTTACATCCAATTGTGACCTTCCTTGATAGCTTCCGTCATACACAATACCGAGTTTCACTAAACAACGATATGCTATTAAAATATTATTAAAACTAGCTATTATGAATAGTAATAACCACTTTATTAAATTTTGTAAATTTTATTTTGCAAAATGGACTTCATTTTTGGATTCAGAATATCGCAATTATCCTAGGGTGAAATTTTGGTATTTTTTTGGAAACATTCAAATTTTGATGAATAGTGAAAAAACTGGGTTACTATTTAAAAACTGACTTTTTATTTAAATAATTATTTATTTTGTTTAAAATTATATTAGGTCAAAATTGATACATAATATCTATATTTGTTCAATTTAATTCATTGGAGTAATTTTATAATAATTTAAGATATATAAAAATTTTATTGAACTTTTCACCGTCTTTTACCCATCTCCTATGAGAATTTGCAAATTTACATAAAACTTAATTTTACCTCTTATGTGAGTGGAATTTCAAAAAACCGAGAGACACAATTGATATCAGTATGTAAAATGTTGTTCAATGAGATGAAAATAATTTTTGGTGAATAGTAACTTTTTACTTTTATTTACCACGGTTAAAAGTAAATAGGGTAATTAAGGGTAAAACTGATATTATTATTACCCTAAAACATGTCCTAATTCTATTGGATAAGTTTAATTAGACCAAAAACATCCTTAGGAATAAAATATGACCATTTATGCCCACTTGGATTAGATTAGGTCATTTATTATTAATTTATTTAAATAAGGGTTAAAATAGATAAAATCATGGTTTAATAAGTAAATAATTTTTAATATAGGGTTATACATAAGATAAATTCTGATATATATATTCATTAGAAATATAAAAATCTTTCCTACATAATAGTATTTTATTTGTAATTTTTAGACATTAAATAATTTAATTTATTTATGACACAATGATGGTGGAGTAATTATCTTATTAATGAAATATTGACATAATTGATGTTATAAATACCCAAATAAATTTAATTTGAGACTTTTTATGAATTCCACTAATTTTATAGCTTAATATGACATGGTATTATTTATTTAAGTAAATTTTTTCGAACTAATATTTCTGTTATGAGTTTCAAAAAAATCAATTATCAAATAGTTTCAAAATTGACATAAAATAGTTTTTAAAACAAATATTATATTATTAATTGTTATTTTATTCCTAAAAAAATAAGGATCGGCCAAATGACTTAGATAAGGTTATATATATTAATAATAAACAACTTGGGGTTCGTTTGGCTTTTAATATTAAGTTTATTAACCATATAGTGTAAGAACACAAAAAGACACGGTAAAAGTAAAATTATCTAACTTAAAGTTAAATCTAAATGATAAGTTTAAAATAGTAAACTAAACATGTCAAAATTCTATTGGATGAGAGTCTTTAGACCCATCCCCACCTTAGCTTCGAAATAAATCAATTTGGAGCTATTTGAATCCGAATATGGCATTATAATAAAATAATATTTTTAGTTTTTCCAAAGGTGCCCCTCTCCTCCTTTATAAAAGGGCACCTCCTCCCTCTCTTCCTCAAACCACATTGAGCCTTCAAGCTCATCCAGCCCCTGAAAATTTCTCCTCTCCACTTCCCTATAAATATCCTAGAGGTCCTTGTCTTTTTCAAATACCAATTTTAGTGCCCTAAAAGGAGGTCTCAAAGAGGCGTTTCAAAGAAGAGGTAATGTCCGTTGCCGATTCTTTTAACTTTATTTCTTATTCCACTTATTCTTCTTTAGTTGTTTCATTATTAATTAATAACATCAGTATCACTCATATGCTGATATGTTATTATAAGTATGAAACAACCCTATTTCACAATCTATCCATCCTATGGAAAATGAAATCACCGTGCGTGCGTATGTACGGAATACCGTCTCCACACCGTGGTGTATTCTATTTTCCACCACCACCTTATTTGGATGGGTATAATGGTGTAAAGAATGTATATATATTATTATTGTAAAGTGATATTGATTGTGAAATATTATACATACACTCCAGTACAATTCCACAATCATGGGAACAATATCATCGCTCGTGTGTACGTACGGAATACCGTCTCCACGATGTGATGCGACTCGTTTAACATGATTTTCATTGCATAATGATTAAATAAATGAATTGAGTGAATAAATATGATATAGGTTACACTAATACCATTATGGAAGTGAGGTATCTATAACCTAAACAGAATAATAATAATTTATTCGACAAAACACGAATAAGAACAAAAAGTAATAAACACTTGAATAACAAGTAGCAATGAAATATTACTAATAATAAGCTAATAATATGAACATATATGATATCATAAAATGAGTATGATTCAGGAATAAGTCAATGACATTATTTAAATCATTATACAGGAGGTTCAGACACTTACGAAGAAAATCAGACCTAAGGTAAGGGAAAATATCACAATCTCATTTTTATCTGAGATTGTTTATACTTTGGAATTTACTGGGTTGTATTTTATCATCCACATCCATGTTTTCTCAATATGTAATATTATTTTACATCCACCAAAAATTTTTTAAATCCAATTTTACCCTTCGGTGAGTTTTTAGTAAAATATATGAAAGTAATCTTTTGTTGTATTTCGTACGAGGTACTTTTGGACTTTTCTGACAAAAGTACGAGAAGAATGTTTTTTTTAAATTATACTGCATGAATGGATTTTTAAAACATTATTTCCAAGAATCTTCTTTTAAAAGTTTTCAAGTTTATTTTTAATCAAATTCGTTTAGTTTAGAATTGTATGACATGTTAAGAAAGGAAAAGTGTTTTTGAAGTAGAAAGGATATTTTCCTCAAAAATGGAGTTCAAGTGTTTTATCAAAATTATTTTCCATATAAGATAATATAGGGTTCTGTTTATATCCCTATTATTACATTTATTTGATTATGTTGTGATGGAATTATTTTTATGAATTCCTTTATCTTATATGAATTGTTTTATGAAGTCACGATGTTTAAGAATCCCATTTTTATTACATGGGTTATGTAATATGTATGATTTTATGATTTTGAGGCACACATTAGAATGGTATCATTATGAGATGGGTGGGACATATATCTCTCTCCAATGCATTGTGTAAAGATTTTATATATCATGAGATAGACATGGCTGGAATGACAGGTTAAACCGGTTCAGTGAAACAGGACTGAAATTAGGAATGAACTCGGTTCAGAAATGGACATTGTCCACTAAGATATTCTTGGCAATGAGTCTTGACTAATAAGAAATGATTCTATATAATTATATGTGTGTTCCACAATGCTTCAGGTTTTATGTTATGATTATTGTGATTACATTTCCCTACCATGATTTATCCCATGTTATGAAATTATGATCTCTTTTGCATGGTAAGATTTCCAAAATGCTATGTTCTTATGAATAAGATGTGATTGATATTTCTTTGGTTTACCCTTTTTGAGCATTTGATCTCACCCTTTTCTAGGTTTTCTTTCCCCAGGTCAGGAAGAAGGTTATTAAGTATGATATGCCAAAAGGGACTATAGATATGATGAAATAAATGGGTGACAATGTAGATGCTTTATGAACCAGTTGTTTATGTTTCCTAGTTTCTAAAGACACTTTACCTATACTATCCTTTCCTGGTTTTTTTATATGTTGTAGTAAGTGTGCTTCAATTATGATGTAATAACGATGTATGTAAAGTATGGGATGTTATAATTGGTATGAGTGGGAAGGTATAGCCATCCTTTGGAAACTATGATGTGAAAGCATTAGTAATAATCCTAAGGATAAGTATAAGCATAGAACACAATCATAGTGTATTAGAAATGTCCATGAATAACCTAGGATAAGACCTTAAGTTTGAAATTTTATTCTTGATTATGTGGTTTTCCAATTATAATTTGTGTTTCTCACACTATTCTTCTTGGTTTTTGTCAATGGCTGGAACCCGAAGGAACCGTGTTAATGCGGAATGCGACGGGCAGTGCAATGATTGTCCCCCTGAGCAACCAAACGTTATGGGATCCGGAATGCAAAATCTTGTAGCCATGCTCACACAACATTCTCAAGCTATGAATCATGTAGGACATCCAAACGATCAAAGGATGTAGCAACATTCTGTTGAATCCTTCATGAGACAGCGTCCACCTTCATTCAGCGGGTCTACTGATCCATTAGTTGCTGAACAATGGATCTGTACTACTGAAAAGATATTTTTAGTTGTTCAATATTCTTAACATGATAAAGTCATATTAGCAGTGTATCGTTTGGAATGTGATGCTGGTCAATGGAGGAATCTTATCAATAATAAGAGGCCAATAGATGAAATTGAGTCCATTGAATGTGATGAGTTCAAGAACTTAATTTTCAATAAGTACTTCCCTCGTATTCTCCAAAAAAAGATGGAGAAGGAGTTTCTTGAACTAAAGAAAAAGGATGATGAATCTATTGGTACCTATGAAGAAAATTTTACAAGACTTGCATGGTACGCTTCTGGTATTATTATCCAACCTGAGAGTAAGATCAATCGATTCTTTAGTGGCTTAAAACCAAGTCTTTGAATAGCGTTAGCCATAAGGGACTTCAATAGCTACGAGGAAATTGTTCGATGTGCTCTCAATGTTGAGATGGAGATTGAGGTAACCCATCAGTCATATGGGTTTGATATGAAGAGGAAAATGGAAATCAAAGGAAAATCTAAAGAGCACACTGAAAAGAAGAAGAGTATTCCCTTATTCTCAAAGTGTGGAAAGAAACATGGAGGGAGTTTTCTTAAAGGGATAAGTAAATGTTTCAAATGTTGAAAGGAAGGTCATCGGGCATTTGACTGCCACAATAATGGGAAGAAGATTTCTAATGATGCAAACAAAGTAAGGGATACACAGAATGAACCTACTACACTTCAATGTTTCAAGTGCAAGAAAATGGGGAATTATGCCAATCAATTCCCTAATCCAAGGGTTGTTGATGATGATCGACATCAAAAAACTCTTAAGGCTAAAGACAAAGAAAGTCACATTAAATATCTATCATCGATGTGGATTATGATAACGAAGTGGTGAAAGGTACACTTACCATCAACTCTAAAGTAGAAAATGTTTTACTTGATTCTGGATCCACCCACCCCTTTGTTTCTGAATAATTTTCTAAGGGTATCACCGTATTACCTCAACAATTAGATGTTGAGTTTGCTGTGACAACCCCTATTATCACAATTATCACATCAAAAGTTTATAATTCTTCTCCGATTGAAGTTTGTGTGAAAGTGCTTCTTGAAAATCTTGTGATACTTCCTATAGTGGGATTTGTTGTGATTCTTGGCATGGATTGACTTTCTTTATATAGAGCTCATATCAATTTCCAAATAAGGGAAGTCACATTTCATATTCCAAGTCAATCATTGATCATCTATCGATGCAAGGATGAACACAACCTTCCAGTGGGAATTTATTCCATCTTATGGGTCTTGATTCCACTAAATGAATGTTATTTATCAAAAATGGTTGGTGAGAAACTCAATATTAATAATATTTCCATCGTACGAGAGATTGATGATGTCTTTCTAGAGTAATTTTTGGGTCCTCCACCAAATTGTGAAGTTGAGTTTTCAATAGAACTATTACTGGGTGCTTTACCTATTTCAAAGACACCTTATAGAATGACCCCAATTGAGTTGTAGGAATTGAAGAAGCAACTCCAAGAGAATATTGATAAGGGGTTCATACGCCCTAGTGCGTCACCTTGGGGAGAACATGTTCTATTTTTTAAGAAGAAAGATGGATCAATGAGACTTTGCATTGATTATCGATAACATAACAAGATCACTATCAAGAACAAATATCATCTCTCACGCATTGATGACTTATTTGACCAAATACACGGAGCTCAATACTTTTCCAAGATAGATCTTCATTCAGGGAATCATCAATTAAGGGTCAAAAGGGAGGATATACCAAAGACGACTTTCCGTAAAATGTTTGGACACTATGAATTTATAGGGATGCCATTTGGTGTTACTAATTCCCCTTCTATCTTCATGGATCTGATGAATAGAGTCTTTAGAGACTATCTTGATCAGTTTGTGGTAGTCTTTATAGAAGATATTTGTGTATATTCAAAGATCAAGGAAGAACATGAAGATCACTTGGGAACTATATTGAAGACCCTGAGAAAGGAGAGGCTTTATGCCAAATTTACCAAGTGTGAATTATGGCTTCAAAAAGTTTCATTTTTGGGTCACATAATCTCAAAAGAGGGTATATCTGTGGATCCAGCAAAAACAGAGGTTATCTAAAGATGGTTGAGTCCAACAACAGAAAATGAGATCCAAAGTTTTCTTGGTTTGGATGGATATTATCGACGTTTTCTGAAAGATTTTTCACGAATATCTAATCCACTCACTAGGTTGACTCGTAAAGGAGTTAAGTTTGTTTCGACAGAGGAATGTGGAGAGAATTTCAAGGAGTTTAAAATAAAGTTATCCAGTGCATCTGTTCTCACACTGCCTTGTAGTGGAGAAAGGTTTGTGATCTAATTTGATGCATCCAAGAAGGGATTGGGGTGTGTTATTATGAAAAATGATTTTGTGATAGCTTATACATCACGACAGTTGAAAATCCATGATCAAAATTACCCATCTCATGATTTGGAGTTATCTGCGGTAATCTTTGCATTAAATATTTGGAGGCAATATCTTTATGGAGAAAGGAGTGACATTTATACTGATCATAAATGTTTAAAGTATATTTTCACACAAAAGGAGCTGAATATGCACAAAAGAAGATGGTTGGAGCTGATTAAGGATTACGACTACTCAATTCATTACCACCCTGGGAAAGAAAACAAGGTGGAAGATGCATTTAGTCAAAAAGACCATGCCAGTTTATCCATGATGAGAATCAAAAAAGATCCAATATTTATGGATTTTCAAAGGATGGATCTTGGAATTATATTGAAAGGGAAAAATTGTATCTTTCTCAAATGAATGTTCAACCATCTATACATGTTAAGATTAAAGAGGCACAAAAAGAAGATGTAGAGTTACAAAAGAAGGTGAGAAATATTCCTGAATTCAACCATGATTGTGATGGGATAATAATGTTCAGGAATCATGTTTTTGTTCCTCCCTTCCCCGAATTAAAGGAGCTGCTGGATGAGGCTCATAGTTCTTCATTCACTATTCATCCTGGAAGCACGAAGATGTATAGGGACCGAAAAGAGTACTTCTGGTGGGATGGCATGAAAAGAGATGTTACTAAATATGTCTCTCGATGCTTGGTTTGTCAGCAAGTTAAAGGTGAGAGACATAAGTCTAAGGGAATGTTACAACCATTACCCATACCCAAATGGAAATAGGAAAACATCATTAGGGACTTTGTCACATGACATCCTAAAACATCCAAAGGCAATACTTCTATCTGGGTCATATTTGATCGTCTTACTAAGTCTGCACACTTCATTGCTATTAGAGAGGATTTCTCTCTAGATCAGCTTGCTAGGATATTTGTAAAGGCAGTGGTATGATCGCATGGAGTACCACTTTATATTATATATGATCAGGATATGAGGTTTACCACAATGTTCTGGCGAAGTCTTCAGCATACTCTAGGTACAGAGTTGAGTTTCAGCACTGCTTATCATCCTTAGACAGACGGTCAGTCTGAGAGGAAAATTCAAATGCTAGAAGATATGTTGAGAGCATTCTCTATGGATTTCAATGGTGGTTGGGATCAACTCCTACCATTGGTGGAATTTTCATATAATAATAGCTTTCACTCCAGTTTTCAGATTCCTCCTTATGAAGCTCTCTATGGAAAGAAAAACAGGACTCCAACTTGTTGGGATGAAGTTGGGGAAAGAAATCTATTAGGACCTGATCTTGTTGATGAGATGCCAGAAAAGGTCCGATCTATCCAACAACACATAAGAGTAGCTCAGAGTTGATAGAAAAGTTATGCCAACAACCGAAGAAAAGACTTAGAGTTTGAAGTGGGTGATAAAGTGTTCTTACGAATATCTCCTTAGAAGAGAGTAATGATATTTGGAAAGAATGGAAAGCTAAGCCCTAGGTATATCAGTCCATTCGAAATACTGGATCGTGTTGGGAAGGTAGCTTACCAATTGGCGCTTCCACCGAATCTCTCTCAAGTTCATGATGTGTTCCATTTATCTCTCATGAGAAAGTACATACCTGATCCTTCAGATGTACTCAGCTCAGAAGTTTTACCGCTGGAAGAAGATCTTTCTTATGAAGAACAACCAATAGAGATTCTCGATCGTAGTGAGAAAGTACTACGGAACAAGACCACTCACTTGGTGAATGTTTTATGGAGGAACCACCAATTAGAAGAAGCTACATGGGAGCTTGAAGATATTATGAGAGAGTGGTATCCTCATATGTTTGTTACAAGTGACGAATTTCAATGGTGAAATTCATTTTAAGGGGGGTACAATGTAACACCCGAGACTTTTATAAGAAATATTTTGTTTTTATTTTATATAACTCATCAAAGAAATATTTCACTACACACAACACTATATTGGCTTTCTTTACACGCAATTGCGACCTTCCTTGATAGCTTGCGTCGTACGCAATACTGAGTTTCACAAAAAAAACGATATGCTAATAAAAATTATTAAAACTAGCTGTTATGAATAGTTGTAACCACTTTTTGAAATTTTGTAAATTTTGTTTTTCAAAATGGACATCGTTTTTCGATTTGGAATATCGAAATTATCCTAGGGTGAAATTTTGGTATTTTTCTGGAAACTTTCAAATTTTGATGAATAGTGAAAACACTGGGTTACTATTTAAAAACCGACTTTTAATTTAAATAATTTTTTATTTTATTTAAATTTATTTCAGCTCAAAATTGATACATAATACCTATATAAGTTCAATGTAATTCATTGGAGTAATTTTATAATAATTATATATATATATATAAATTTTATTGAACTTTTCACTGTCTTTTACCCACCTTCTAGGAGAATTTGCAAATTTACATAAAACATAATTTTACCGCTTCTGTGAGTGTAATTTAAAAAATCCGAGAGACACGGTTGATGTCAGTATGTAAAATGTGGTTCAATGAGATGAAAATAATTTTTGATGAATATTAACTTTTTACTTTTTACCATGGTTAAAAGTAAATAGGGTAATTAAGGGTAAAAACGATATTATTATTACCCTAACACATGTCTTAATTCTATTGGATAAGTTTAATTCAACCAAAAAAACCTTAGGAATAAAATATTACCATTTAGGCCCACTTGGATTAGATTAGGAAATTTATTATTAATTTATTTAAAGAAGAGTTAAAATAGTTAAAATCAATGTTTAATAAGTAAATAATTTTTAATATAGGGTTGTACATAAGATAAATTCGACTATAAATATTCATAAGAAAGATAAAATGATTTCCTACATAATTGTATTTTATTGGTAATTATTATACATTAAATGATTTAATTGTTTTAGGACACAATGATTATGCAGTAATTATCTTATTAATGAAATATTGACATAATTGATGTTATAAATACCCAAATAAATGTAATTTGAGACTTTTTATGAATTCCACTAATTTTATAGGTTAATATGACATGTTATTACCGAGTTAAGTAACATTTTTAGAACAAATATTTCTGTTATGAGTTTCACAAAAATCAATTACCAAATAGTGTCAAAATTGTCATAATATAGTTTTTAAAACAAATATTGTATTATTAATTGTTATTTTATTCCTAAAAATATAGGTTTCGGACAAATGACTTATATAAGGATATATATATTAATTATAAACAACTTGGGATTCTTTTGGCTTGTTTTAGTAAGTTTATTAACCTTATAGTGTAAGAACACAAAAAGACACGGTAAAAGTAAAATTATCTAACTTAATGTTAAATCTAAATGATACAGTTACAATAGTAAACTAAACTTGTCCAAATTATATTGGATGATAGGACTTAGACCCATCCCAACCTTAGATTCTAAATAAATCAATTTGTAACTATTTAAAACCGAATATGGATTTATAATAAATTAATATTTTTATTTTTTCTAAAGGTGCCCCACTCCTCCGTTACAAAAGGGAACCTCCTCCCTCTCTTCCTCACACCACTTTGAGCCTTCATGATCGTCCAAACCATACCAAGTTCTCCTCTCCACTTCCATAGAAACATCCTAGAGGTCCTGGTCTTCTTGAAAGACCAATTGGTGTGCCCTAAAAGGAGGTCCCAAAGAGGCGCATCAAAGAAGAGGTAATGTCCGTTACCGATTTTTTCAACTTTATTTCTTCATCCACTTATTATTCATTAGTTTTTTAATTATGAATTAATAACATCAGTGTCACTCATATACTGATATGTTATTATAAGTATTAAACAACCCTATTTCACAATCTATCCATCCTACGGAAAATGAAATCACCGTGCGTGCGTACGTACGGAATACCGTCTCCACGCCGTGGTGTAATCTATTTTACACCACCTCTTTACTTGGATAGGTATAATGGTCTAAAGAATCAATATATATGATTATTGTAAAGTTATATTGATTCTGAAATAGTATACATACACTCCAATTCAATTTCACGATCATGGGAATGATATCATCGCTCGTGCGTACGTACGGAATACCGTCTCCACGATGTGATGCGACTCGTTGTACATGATTATCATTGCATAATGATTAACTAAATGAATTGAGTGAATAAATATGATATATGTTACACTAATAACATTCTGGAAATGAGGTATCTATATCCTAAAAACAAGTATAAGAATTTATTCGACAAAACACACATAAGAACAAAAAGTAATAAACACCCGAATAACAAGTAGCAATGAAATATTACTAATAATAAGCTAGAAATATGACCATATATGATATAATAACAATGATTATGATTCTTTAATAAGTCAATGGCATTATTTAAATCATTATACAGGAGGTTCGGACACATACAAATCAAATCAGACCTAAGGTATGGGAAAATATCACAATCTCATTTTTATCCGAGATTGATTATACAATGGAATTTACTGGGGTGTATTTTATCATACACATCCATGTTTCCTCAATATGTAATATTATATTCCATCCACCTACAGTTGTTTAAATCCAATTTTACCCTTCAGTGAGTTTTTAGTAAAAGATATGAATGGAATCTTTTGTCATTTTTCATACGAGGTACTTTTTGACTTTTACTGCATGGTATGTAAAGAACCTTTCATTTGTTTACCATACGAGCAACTTTTTTGACTTTTTCGACAAAAGTAAGAGGAGAATGTTTATTTAAGATATACGACATGAACCTATTTTTACGGATTCAGAACTCCTTATTTTTGAGAAGATTACTATACAAGATTTCATTATTATTTTCAACAAAATCCTTTTATTTTAAAATTACATGGCATTTTTTGAAAAGAAAATGATTTTAAAAAAGAAAGGATATTTTCCTCCAGAATTCATTTCAAGTGTTTTGTCAAAATTATTTTCCATCTAAGATGAAATTATTTAGTATGTTTATGTTTCAAGTATAATGTCTCTATTATTTAAATGGATTGATTTTTCCTATGATGAATGGTATCCATTTGTTTTGTATGGATTATTTCATAATGGGATTATGTATATGAAACCCATTTTATTATTTGGTTTATGATGAATGTTTTATGATTATGTTGTTGCACAAGTAAGAAAGATTTCATTATGAGATGGGTGGGACCTATATCTCCCTCCAATGCATTGGGTAAAGATTTATATCTCATGAGATAGACATGGCTGGAATGGTAAGTTAATCTGGTTCAGTGTGACAAGACTGAAATGGGGAATGAACTCGATTCAAAAAGAGACTTTGTCAACTAAGATGGTCTTGGAAGAAATGCCTTGGCTACAATGGAAATCTTATCATTTGCATAATGTTTTCCACAATTAAAATTATTATTTTGATTCTATTTTATCATTATTGATGTTTTTTTATGATATATGCCTTACGTACTTCCATGATTTATGTCTTTGCTCAAGATTTCTATGTTTAAACATTATGTTCCTGTTTTTATGTTCAAATGTATATGGTTTGTTTTATTTTCTCCACGCTTACCCTTACTGAGAATTTGAGCTCACCCTTTATATGTGTTCTTTTCCCCAGGATTTCAAGAATGGATTTAGGTAAGAAAAACAAAATGGGAAGATCTTTATGGGAGATGATGAAGATCTTTCACCATGATTAGAAGTTTACGTTCTGAGTTTCCAAAGGCACTAAAATATTATGGTCCTTTAGTGTATGTTTTTGTTATGTATTAAGTATTCCACAATAGTAATGTAATGTCTATGTACGTCAAGCTTTGGGTCTTTATAGTTGGTATCAGAGGAAGGATCAGTTAAACTTTGGAAACTAGGATGCGAAAACTTTAGTGAGATCCCTTGAGATATTTCTAAGGTATGTCTAGGGATGTACCTAAGGTTATGTATAAGTATATATTATAGTCCTAGAAGTACGATAAAGATCTTAGAAATATACCTAAGATGTTAGATATTGAAGTTACTCCCCCTTTATTTTGTTGTTTTCCCTATCATGATTTTTTACTCTCACCCTATTCTTTTTGGGTTTTAGACGATGGCTGAAACCCGAAGGATGCGTGTTGATCAATGTAATGGACGATGCAATGATATTACTCCTGAACAAACCAACATTATGAGAGATGGAGGGAAAAATATTATTTTTATACTTACACAAGCTATGAATCATTCTGGACATCCAAATGAGCAGAGAGGGGAACAATATTCTATTGAGTCCTTCATGAGGCAACACCTACCTTTTTTCAGTGGGTCTTCTTATCCACTTGTTTCTGAACAATATATCAATACCATTGAAAAGATATTTTCCATACATCGTTGTTCAGAACATGAAAAAGTAATTATGGATATTTAACATTTAGAAGATGAAGCATATCAATGTTGGACTCTAATTAAGAATACGATGCCCCAAGATAAAATTGAATCCATGTAATGGTATGGGTTCAAGAACATATTTTTCAATAAGTACTTCCATCGTATTCATCGAACAAAGAAAAAAAAGGATATCCTTGAGCTTAAGAAAAAGGATGATAAATCTGTTGGTATATACGAAGCGAATTTGAAAAGTCTTGCAAGGTATGTATTTGGCTTTATCATCCAACCTGAAAGTAAAGTTCATCGATTCTTTAGTGGCTTAAAACCAAGTCTTTGAAGGGAATTATCTATAAGAGTCTTCAGTAGCTACGATGAAATTGTGCATTGGGCAATAAAGGTAAAAATGGAAGTTGGTGTTATATATCCATCTCTAGGTTTTGACAAGAAACAAAAGATGGAGTTCAAGGAAAAATCTCAAAATAATGGTGAAAAGAATATGAATATTTTTTATGCTCAAAGTGTGGAATGAAACATGGTAGAGATTGTATTAAAGGGACTAGAAAATGTTTTAAGTGTGAAAAAGAAGGTCATCGAGCAGCTGTGTGTCGAAGTAATGGAAAAAGGGTTGCTACTAATGTGAATAAATAAAAGACTTCAGATAACATACCACAAACACTTCAATGCATCAAGTGCAAGGAAATGGGGCATTATTCTAATCAATACCCAAATACAAGGGTTAATGATGATCAACGTGAGCAACCATATAAGGAAAAATATAAAGGGAAGTCACATGTGAACACTATTTGTGATGTAGAGTATGACAATGATGTTGTGTAATGATTAAGTGTTTATGTCATGGGATTTCAAAATAGTATCATGGAATCTCATTTATGGTATCATGGAACTTTTGAATATCTATGTATTGGTTTTCAATAATTATATGGTACTGGTAACCATGAAAAGTGATTGAAATATTTTTGGAAAGAAGATGATATGCACATAATGAAGGGATACAGAAAAAATGAAATGAGATCATGACTGATATAAGGACAATATTATATCATGGTTTGAGTATATATAAATTTTGTGATTTTGGTATGTGGAAGGTGTAAAATTTGGACACCATTCATGTTTTCACTAAGGTTCAATGGGTATTAATTTTCAAGAGAATACATGATTAAGTTATTCAAATTTTTGTAATGTGACCAAAATGATATATTATATAATATATGGGGGATAAATGATGGTATTCACATGCTCAGTAGATGACATTTCTAGTAATTGTTTTCATTATACAATAAGATTGGACATAAGTATTTTTGATAAGCTTAAAGGTTGGAATGGATTATGTTGCACATCAGATAGAATTGTTTAATGCTAGAAAAATTTTTCGATATTTTTTATGGAATGTTATAATAATGTAGTTTTTGAAGAAGGAAAACCAGCAGGACGGGCAACAACCCGTCGCATCAGAAAAGGTTGTGGGAATCCAACCAACAACTGATGTGAAACATGCCTTTATCACCTACCATTGGCCTACAGGAAGTCCCTGGTTAGTAGAAACAAGTTTTATTATATTAAGAGGTATGATATATGAAGTATAAGTCCATTTTAGGAACCATATATGATTAATCTCACTGTAGATGGAATTATGTATATTTAATAATTTTGGATATCCTTTTGTTTGAGGCAGATGGAGTGACCTATCATTCTGTCGCATGATCTGGTAACACTTCACAGAAGACAAATTCAACATCATTTCTTTAAGAGATGAAGTGGAAATTGTTCAAGGCACAAACAACAGTAAGATTGTACCAAAATTAAGTAATTATTTCTATTAATTCAAAAATTCTTCAACATTAGGGAAATGATCATGAAAACCAAAAATGTTTTCCTAGTGCTCTTATATCTGATGAATCAGATGGTACCTTAGATCATCACAAATTTATGGCTTTGCGATTTTCATCTTTTTCAGAGCCATGTTCTCTACCACTCTCCATCATAACTTTATGGTTATATTTTTTATCCATATATATATTTTCACATATGTTCTCATATGTGGAAACCCATTGATGAGTTACCTTGGGTAATCATTACGTTTCAAACTTTAGTTTATAAAATTAAGTTTTAATATCCCTTTTTACGTTGTGGGTTCTTATGAAAGAAACTTTCAAGTAGTAAACCATGTATAACCCCGATGAATTTCAAGGGATAATTTCATTTTAAGGGGGTAGAATGCAACACCCCAAGAATTTATGATAAGTATTATTTTTAATTTATTTGATTTCATGTGTTGTATGCTACACCAAGATCATCTTGCACTGTATGCAACACTGTATTATCTTGCAGTATACTCACCACTATTCTTGGATTGTGATACACACAATTTCAGGTTTGTTTGATAGTAGTCATTCTATGCAACATTGAGTGTATATATATATATATATATATTCAATGTATAAATGAAATATGGTTGGATTCTATTATACGCAAAAACAAAGGAGTCTTGTAATACACGCAACCCTGACTTGGCTTATATTACATGCAATCGCGACCTTACATGATAGTGTGTTTTGTACACAATACTGAGTTTCACTAAACAAAGATATTCTATTAAAATATTATATAAAATAGCCGTTATGAATAGTAATACCCAATTTTTGTAATTTTATAAATTTTATCATTCAAAATGGACTTCATTTTTGGATTCCAAATATCGAAATTAGTCTAGTGTGAATTTCTGGTATTTTTCTGAAAACATTCAATTTTTGATGAATAGTGAAAACACTAGGTTACTATTTAAAAACCGAATTTTATTTTAAATAATTATTTATTTTATTTAAATTTATTTGTAGGTCAAAATTGATACATAATATCTATATAAGTTCATTTTAATTCATTGGAGTCATATTATAATAATTTTAGATATATAAAAATTTATTGAACTTTCACCGTCTTTTACCCACCTCCTTGAAAAAATTTGGAAATTCACATAAAACATAATTTTACTGCTTCTGTGAGGGGAATTTCTAAAATCTGAGAGACACGGTTAATATCAAAGGATAAAATGTGGTTTAATGTGATGAAAATAATATTTGGTGAATAGTTACCACAGTTAAAAGTAAATATGGAAATTAAGGGTAAAAATGATATTATTATTACGCTAACACATGTCTTAATTCTATTGGATTAGTGTAATTCGACCAAAAACAACCTTAGGAATACATTTTGACCATTTAGGTCCACTTGGATTAGAATAGGACATATATTACTAATTTATTTAAAGAAGGGTTCAAATAGATAAAATGAATGTTAAATAACTAAATAATTTTTAATATAGGGTTAAACATAAGATAAATTCGACTATAAATATTAATTAGAAAGATAAAAGGATTTCCTACAAAATGGTATTTTATTTATATTTTTTATACAATACATAATTTAATTTAATTTTGACACAATGATGATGCAGTAATTATCTTATTAATGAAATATTAACATAATTGATGTTATAAATACCCAAATAAATCTAATTTGAGCCTTTTTATGAATTAAACTAATTTTATAGGTTAATATGACATGTTATTATTTATTTAAGTAAAATTTTAAGAAATAATAATGCAGTTATGAGTTTCAAAAAAATCAATTACCAAATAGTTTCAAAATTGACATAAAATGGGTTTTAAAACAAATATTATATTATTAATTGTTATTATATTCCTAAAATTATAAGGTTCGGCCAAAATACATGTATCATGATAGGGGTATAATTAATGGACCACTTGGGGGTCTCTTGGATGTATATGGTATGTTTGTTAACTATATAGTATAAAAATTCAAAGTGACATGGTAAAGGTCAATCTAATTAACTGAGAGTTAAAACTAAAAGATAAGGTTAATATAATGAACCAAAAATGTCTAAAATCTATTTTTTGTTAGGATTGAGACCCATCCCAACCTTATATTCGAAATAAATCAATTTGGAGCTATTAAAAAACGAATATTAATTTATTATTAAATAATATTTTATGTTTTTCCAATGGTACCCCTCTCCTCCCTTATAAAAAGGGGACCCCTTCCCTCTTCTCATCACACCCTTTTGAGCCGTGATGTTCTGACAACCCTTGCCAATTTCGCTTCTCCAATTCCCTAGAAACATTCTGGAGGTTCTTGTTTTCTCAAAACACCAACTCTACGTCCTTAAGGGAAGGTTTAAAGGAGGTGCGTTGAAGAAGAGGTAATCTCTTCCTCCAATTCTCTCAAGTTTCTTTATTCTTCTACTTCTTCTTCTTTAGTTGTCTCATTATTAATTAATAACATAAGTATTAATTATATACTGATATGTTTTTATAAATATGAAAAATCCTTATTTCTCCTTCTATCCATCCTACGGAAAATTAAATCACCGCACATGCGTACATACGAAATACCGTCTCCACGTCGTGGTGTAACCTGTTTTTGACCACATCCTTAATTGGATAGTTATAATTGTGTAAAAAAATAAATATATACGATTATTGTAAAGTGATACTGATTCTGAAATATTATACACACACTTCAATACAATTCCCTGATCATGGGAATGATATCATCGCTCATGTGTACGTATGAACTACCGTCTCCATGACGCGATGAGATTCATTGTCCATGTTAATCATTCAGGAATGATTAAAAAGTATATATAATTAATAATAACGAAATATATGACAAAATAATAATACTGGATTTATTTATATATATATATAAGTATGTCATCTACATAATTCCATTAAAGTCAATAAGGAAAGGAAAACAACGTTCATGCGTACGTACAGCCTACCGTCTCATTAAACGGTGTATTTCATTTCATTAATCTATCTATTATATATATATATACTGAATATATATGATATATAAATCATTATTTACATTATTTAAGTATGTAAATAATGATATAAGTAATAATAATATCAATAACAACAAATCAAAACACATACAATATATGAAACGATTTTACCCAAAACGCTCCTTTAACATGGAATTTATAAAAGAACGGGTATTATAAAGTCATAATTGAACCACATATGATATCATAACAATGAATATGATTGTGTAATAAGTCAATATAATTATATAAATAATTATACAGGAGGTCTGGATACATACGAAGCATATCTGACAGAAGGTAAGTGATAATTATTCAAATCTCGTTCTTATCTAAGACTATTTATTCGTAAGTATTTACTGGGGTTATTGTTGTCATCCATGTCCATGTTTTCTAAAACTGGTTTCATGTATGTGTAAATTCCTTTTTAAAATATTTTGACTTTTACTGCATGGTATGTAAAGAACCTTTCTTTTTTTACCATACGAGGTACTTTTTTGACTTTTCTGACGAAAGTACAGGGAGAATGTTTTTTTCAACTTATACGGTATGAACAGATTTTTATGGTTTCATAACTCCTTATTTTCAAGATGCTTACTATACAATATTTCGGGACTATTTTCAACAAAATCCTTTTATTTTAAAATATCATGGAATTTTGTGAAAATAAAATGATTTTGAAAAAGAAAGGATATTTTCCTTAGGAGTTCATTTCAAGTGTTTTATCAAAACTATTTTCCATCTAAGATGACATTATTTAGTATGTTTATATTTCAAGTATAATGTCTCCATTATTTAAATGATTTCATTATTTTTATGATGAATGATATCCATTTCTTTTTTATGGATTATGTCATGATGGGATGATGTATATGAAACCCATTTTACTCTTTGGGTTATGTTGAATGTTATATGTTTATGTTGTGGCACAAGTAATAATGAATTCATTATGATATGGGTGGGACCTATATCTCCCTCCAATGCATTGGGTATAGATTTATATCTCATGAGATAGACATGGCTGGAATGGTAAGTTAATCCAGTTCAGTGTTACAGGACTGAAATGAGGAATGGACTCGATTCAGAAAGGGACTTTGTCCACTAAGATGATCTTGGCATCAATGCCTTGGCTACTATGGAAATCATATCATGTGCCTAATGTTTTTACACCATTACAAGTTTTATTCCCATGCTATTTTATCCAGATTGATGTTCCTTTATGATATATGCCTTACATACTTCCATTATTTATGTCTTTGCTTAAGATTTTTATGTTTAAACATTATGTTCGTGTTTTTATGTTAAATGTATATGGCTTGTTTTATTTTCCCCATGCTTACACTTATTGAGAATTTAAGCTTACCCTTTATATGTTTTATTTTCCCCAAAATTTCATGAAATGTTTTAGGTACGAAAACCAAAAGGGGAAGATCTTGGTGGTAGATGTTGAAGATATTTCACCATGATTAGAAGTTTACGTTCCGAGTTTCCAAAGACATTATATTATTAAGGTCCTTCGGTGTCTGTTTTTGTTATTTATTATGTATTAGGAAAAAGTAATGTAATGTCTATGTACGTCAAGCTTTGTGTTTTTATACAACCCCCTCCCCACCTATGAAAGATCAAGTAACAATAGAAATCTTCAAGAGAATAAGGCATAATACATTCAATGCATCATATGATCCCTCAAAAACCGAATAATGAATGAACACCATTGTGAAGACTGTCTCAATCCTTAAATTATCTGAACTATAGATTATTCTTCTTGACGCAAATAGAATAGAGGGAAATGATGTTCAATGGTAGATATTGGTCAAACATATGATGTAAGAGGAAGAGATTGAGGCATTGATCTGGAAGGATTTCCATAAAATGTATTTCGATAAAAATATTTCCTCACAAAATTTGACTTATGTTGGAAAGGTGTTTGCATTTCCTCAGTAACGAAAGATAATTAATATATCAAAGCATACAAGGAAAACATCACAGGTATTCCATAATATGTCTCCATATTTTTCATTACCCAGGAATGTGAGATTGAACTCTTATTTAGTGGGACAAAATCAATAAAATGGAAATCCCTAATGATCCAGGACATTGATAGTTATGATGAAATTTTTAGACGTACCCACAAAGTAGAAATTATAAACTTCAAATATATGGGGTATCATGGGGATAAGAAGAAGATGGTGAACTAAAATTATCACTGTTTGATGGAAAGATCTAATGGTCCCAAGTATTTACATCATCCGAGTTAAAAAATTTATGGAAACAATAACCATCAATATTTATTGAAGTGCATGTGGAAGTGTGTTAGGTGATGGAAGAAAGGGAACCTAGGAAGCGATTTCCCGCAAGAATGACCCACTGAAGACATAGAGGAAAATAACGATATGGTAAACCCACATCACATTTTTCATTGCTCAAACTATAAGGAACCAAGGAATTTCACAAACCAATGTACCGAGACAATGGTTTTAAAATGAAACCAACAACAACAAAGGAATCATGGGAGAGATATCTCCATCAAAACAACTGAAGTGAATCGTGTTGATAAAATTTTGAAATTTATAATTTTTATTCATTAAATAAAATCAAACCTACCTTTTTATTATGGTTAGATGCATTACTTCCTATCATGAATGTTTATAATAACTATTTAATAACTATAATAAAGCGTAGTAGTGGAGTTATAGATGAAAATAGAAAATGGGGGAATTATTTCCTCACAAGTATATAACTCCCCCTATCACAATTTGTGGGATGAACATCCCATTGAACCTTATCACACTCCATTGGATTAAAATTTAATAAATTCTAGAAATTGATTGAATTTACATAAACAGAGGCAAAATAAATTACTGTAAAAACAAAATCACACAACATATTGAAAATCATCCTTGGATTCTATAAAAAGGAAAAGAGACTAATGAATCTTCATTAGTGTCATCGTATCAAGCATGGATATTATTTTCACATGATCATGTGTGTATAACTCAAATGAATGAGCCCATGGAAAGAATAATCTTTCAATACATTACCAGTGTGGGGAAATATTCTGATGTGTTTCCCAACGAATTGACTGGTCTTTCTATTAGGAAAGACGTCTACATTTCAATAATTCTCATTGCTGTGGTGTAAAAATATTCACAGACTCTGTATAGAATTGTTGACATTGAAATTGAGAATATAAATAAACAACTTCATGATAATATAGATAATTGTTATATATTCCCATGTGCTTCACCTTTGGGGGCACTAGTCCTCTTTTTGATGATGATGGATGGGTCAATGTGACCATTCAATGATTATCATGATCTCAACAAGATCATAATAAATAAAAAGTATCATCTACCATGCATTGATGGATTGTACGATCAGCTATTTCATTAAAAATAATTTTCCAAGGTGGATATAAGTTCGGTATGTTACCAATTAGAGTGATGGATTAAGATATCACCGACACTTATTTTTGTTCAATATACGGGCACTATGAATTCATTATAATGCATTTCAGACTCTCTAATTCTTCTGTATTATTCAGTAAATTGTTTAATAGTGACTATAGATATATTCTCAAAAAATGTGTGGTAGTATATAATATTGATAATCTAATATTCTCCAAAATTAATAAGGAGAATGAGGAGTATTTCAGTATTTTTCGAAAGACATTACAAAAGATAAAGTTTTATTCTATGTATATAAAATGTGATTTTCGATTGAAAGATTTCGATTTCTGGGGGAATATTCTCACAAGAATTGGGATATATTTGGACCCTTGAATGACTAAAGAAATTGAACGATGGATGATTCAAACATCTATGACTAATATTTGAATTTTTGATGGATTGTCTAGGTATTATCGTCGATTTGTGAGAAATTTCAGGCTATTTTAAATCAATCTATCCAAGATAACATGAATTGAAGTCAATTATTATTGTAATGATGGATGTGAATACAGATTCAAGGATTTGAAAAGTAGTCTTACCACTATGTCTATGCTTACACTAGCCACAGGTGGATAGATTATTTTGGTATTCAATGATTCTTCGAAAAAGGGCATGGGTTGTGTGTTGATGAAAAATGGAAAAGTCATTGTCTATGAATAAAGGGATGTTGGAAGTTCATGAGAAGAACTATCCCACACATGATCTCGTGTTTGATTCTATAATCTTCTCTTTGAAAAATTATTCGACATTACAACTTTGGGGAGAACTGTGAAATATATAAAGATCAAAAAAAACTGAAGTATTTATTCACACAGATTGAGTTTAATATGAACCAACAAAGATGGTAATAGAAAAAGAAATACTACGACTACTCAATCCACTACATACATGGGAATGACAATAATTTTGAATATGATGTTGGTATAAAGGATCCAACAACTCTTTCATTGGTGATTATTGAGAAGGATTTGATCTTCATAAACTTGAAGAGGTCGGTCATGTGAATCATAAAAGGAATGAACATAAAAAATCCATTCAAAAATGATTTCTCAACTATCTATTTTAGATAAGTTAATGGATTCTCAAATAGATGACATGGGAATACAAAAGAAATTAGAAACTAAAAGAAAAGGAAAATCTTTAGATTTCAATGTTAATGAAGAAGGTGTCATACTATCGAGGTCAAGACTATGTTTTCCATCAAATCCTGAGATAATGATATATTTTTTAGATTATGCACATATCTCAACATTATATATCCTTCATTGAATCCTAACTATTAATTAAGAAGTCCTAGAACACATTTTGTGGGATAATATGAATAATTAGATCATAGAATATACATCAGCATGTCCTGTATTTCAGAAAATGAATGTGGAAAGGGAAAATATAAAGGGATGATGAAACCATTATTCATATCTACATGGAAATGGAAAAACCATACCATAGACATTATAACCGTGGTTCCTAACAAATAATGAAGAAACAATGATTTCACGGTTATGGAAGATAGTCTTATGAAGAATAAACACTTCATTGTGATTGGATATGATTTCACATTGGATCCAATAGCATGAATATACATTATAATGTGGTGTGGCTGCATGGTGTACCACTATCGATTGTATCAGATTGAAACCCAAGATTTACCTATATGTTGTAGATGATTCTATAACATGCTATGAATACGAAGTTAAACATCAATAGGTCCTATAACCCTCAAACTGATGGATAACATGAGTGGAATATCTAGACACATAAGGACATCTTGAGAGCATGCCCAATGCACTTTAAAGGGGGATTGGATCAACATCATCCTCTGGTTGAGTTATCTAACAACAACTTATTGAAATCAAACATCCAAATATCTCTATGTGAATCCATTTATTAGAAGAGGTGTAGAACCCTTACTTGTTGGGCTGAGATTTGGGGAAAAACTACTAGGTTCTGAAATGGTTGAGGAAATGGTAGAGAAGATTAAGACCATCTATATGCACATCATGCTTCATAGATTCAAGAGTCATGTTATGATGGCAATAAATTATGTGACATTAAGTATGAGGATGGAGACATGTTTTTTATCTTGATAATACCTTAAAAGAAAGTTATTAGACTTGGGAATAAGGGAACACTTAGTCCAATACACATCATACCCATTTAGATCCTTGATCTGATCGGAGAGGTGGCCTACAGACATGCACTCCAACCTAACATATCTAAAGTACATGATGTATTCCAACTATCATTACTGAGAAAGTACATTCCTTACCCTTCACATTTACTTTATCTAGAGGTGGTACCAATAGAGAATAACCACTATTAAGAGGATAAGACTGTGAAGATAATAGATCATAGAGATAGTTTTTTATAGAATAAAAAAAATCACTGGGTCATTGTGTTGTGGAGAAACCAATAGATTGATGAAGAAATGTGTTAACTAGAGGAGACGCAAAAGAGTTTCCCTCATCATTTTTAATGTGGGAAATGCAAATTTTGAGGGAAAATTATTTTTATGTGGGTATGATTGAAACTACCCGAACATTTATTAGTGAAATTTTCTTTTTTTATTTAAATTCATTAATTTTTAATATGGATTTATAAAACAGATATACTTCTTTATTTTTATGTTTTTTTGAATTAAAATACCCTTAAGAATATTTAAAATTTTAAATATATCTATTGATCAGTGATCACATTACTAGAATAAACATAGGTATTTAACAAATCCAATTGACAAAGACAAATGAATTTATGACCTCAACCAGTAGAATCGTCCCCTATGAATTCCATTTATCTGAGTTTCTGAGGGAGATACCATCTTTTTTATTATCCCTTGATGAAGACCACGATGGGATACAATGACATATGTATGAT
Source organism: Viscum album (assembly GCA_963277665.1). Classification (NCBI taxonomy): domain Eukaryota; kingdom Viridiplantae; phylum Streptophyta; class Magnoliopsida; order Santalales; family Viscaceae; genus Viscum; species Viscum album. Next base: position 42,911,790 of record OY728123.1, read on the forward strand.
TTAATATGTTTATTAGATAAGTTCATGCTCATCGTGATCACATCCCAAACCATGTTTGTCAAACAACCCCATGACAATATCACCGTGACACACATTATTGTTCGGGTGTATGAGGGTGTAATAAAGAGATATTTATCAAGTAACTAATAATGTTAAAATGTATATTATATAATAATATATATATATTAATTTTAATTTTCTCATTTAAATGATTTTTGTTTCAATTAAATTAAATAGAAATTTTATTTTTGTGCAGTATTAAAATTAAATTAAATTATTTATTTTTATGAATTAATGTTTTATTTAATAATATAGTATTTTAATAAAATATTATTATTATTTAATTCTTAGTAATTATACTTGATTTTACCTTTTTGGATGTTAAAATTACTTTTTTAAGTGTTAAAAACATTTATTGTCAAAAAAACCCAGCATTTTTTCAACAAATTTCGAATCTTATATTAAAAATGAAAATAAAGAAATTTAAAAAAATATTTAGATAAAATGAATATTATTTGTGAATTTATATTGTAAAAATTATCCAATGGTTAATATTCCATATTTTCCTGTGGATTTTGAATTTTCGATAAAAAATTAAATACCATATAAATATAATATGTGTTTTATGAGAACATAATGACAACAAATGATGTAATATATAATATAATTGGTATTAATGGCGAAATATAGGTTTCCAAATAATATAATATTATTTTATGATATTTGAATTATTTTTTAATTCCCCCCTGAATCCTAAAAAATATATAATATATTATATGATTTTAAATTCATTTCCCTAATAATGTGACTCATCGGCACATTAGTAAAGTTAATAATTTTATAAATTGGGCCCCTTCACTAGTAAAATAATTGCAATCTCCCATATTTGAAAAAAAACCATTGAATTTTTTTGGCTATTAAAATTTAATTTTTCATATTTCAAAACCAATGTTTGTGAAATATTATGGAATCCCCCCCTCACTTCCTATATAAACCCACCCAAGCTCTATCTTATCATAACTCAAAATCATTTAAGCATGTCCACAATATTTCCTAACTTATCTAGAATCAACCTAAGGCATATATAACTCTAAATAATCCCAACATCAATCTTATGAAGTCACACACTCATGTAAGGGTTCCTTCCATTTTAATTTTTATCCTCACTTCCTTTTATTGTTATAGAATTTTATTTTCAATTCGAGATGATGATGTATGATTTATCCCCCCCCCCCTCATGTTGACATTATTAATTTTGAATTATTATAGAACCCTTAATATCTCATTAATCCCTCTCATGTATACATATTATAATACTGAAATTTCAAAAGACTTATTACATTCCTCCTTTTCTTCAATTTTATATATTATGTTACACCTTCAATATCAAATTTCCAGAAGTTGGGAAATTTTTTTCTATAATATTATTATATTCAATTACATTTATATATGTTTACAGACTCTTTTCTCTCTCATCAACCATTTTCATGAATTTTAATGTCACACAGTTGGGCTGCCGAAATTTCACTGCAAATTTCCTTTCCAAAACAACTGTGTAGTGAATACAATAAACATTACCTATCAAGGGTGTTCAATTTTAGGAAAAATATACATAATTAATGATGATAAACATGTATATATTCGACATTTCATGATAGTGGAAAAAATTATTATGATTAATGAATCCATGTTTTATGATTTTTGTGTTACACTTATGAATGGGAATGAACTGAAAGTGACAGGTGTGACCAGAATTATATAGTACTCTAATGATTCAGGTAATGATTAGTATCATGATACATCGTATTAGGACATGTGTGTTCACAATTAATTTATCATAAATTGTCTACTATGTTGACTTTATAGATTATTTTTGACTTCTAATATAGATTTTTAAGATGTTTCCACATTTCAATGTTATTAATATAACATTATATCATGCTTTATGATTAATGTTTCATTATGCTGTATTGATATGCCTTTCCCGACATGTATTTTTATCATCGGTTTATTAAATTTCTACTAACATACTAGGTTTTATAGCTCACTACATTCATTTGTATTTTACCCAGGATATCCCATGTAGCATTAAGCTCGAGCATGATAAAGAAGTTTTTATTAAAGCTGTTATTTTTTGGGGTTAATGGTTTAATGTGATGTACCTAATTCCCAAAGACAATATAATTATCGATCTATAGGGTTGTATTAAATTTATATTTATGTAATTAAATCATGTATGAATTTAATAAAAATAATTATATTATTTTTATTAATTTTTTTGAAAAAAATAATTTTATATTATTCTCGATGTCATACGAGCCAAAATGTTTTAAAAAAAGTATAGTTCTTTTAAAAATAATGATTCTATATTAACTCAATTAATATTAACAATAATTTTTTTATTATAAATTGAAATGTAATTATAAATAATCTAAAATTTTCATTTAAAAAATATTCAGTTATGGAATTTTTTTAATTAAATATGTGAAACATTCTACAAATTAAAATTGTATTTAGGAAAAACAGTTTTCATATCATAAAACAATCATATATTAAAAAATATAATGTCGATTAAAAATTAATTATGTGGATTAAATATTAAAAAATAATAATTATATTAAATTAAAATATATTAAAAAATTATTTGTACCTTTAAATTAATTAATTTATTGATATGAAAATATATTACTAAAAATAATTATTTTTAATTATTCACAAAAAAATTGACATTTTCCAAAAACTTAATAAAACACAAAATGTAAATTTAGATATTTTTAATTAAAAAATTGAATTCATTTCTATCAAATAATTTTAATAAATGTTCCAAAAAGTATTATCAATTTTTTTCATGAAAATAAAAAATGTGAAATTTTTTTTGATGAATATAATAATATATCTAAAAATTGATTGATTATTTTCTAAAAATTTGTCAATAAATTATGTTGAGTAATACTTTTATATTTATTAATATATATTTTTATTTATTATAAAAATTTTAATATTAATAATACATACCAATTTTAAGGTAGGTTATAACAGAAATATATCATGTGTTATTTATGTTTAGTGTTGCATGTTGAACACGCCATAAAAAATAAAAATCATGGTGTTGCATGTAAGTTAAACCTCGTGTTTCATTTAAAAAATATAAAATTTTTCTTTCATCTATTTTACTAAATTGAATATGATATTTTCATTTTAAAATATTATAGTGTTACACGTCCCCCACTTTAATAAAATGAATCCTCACAATTGCAACTTTATTTGGTTATCAAATTTTAGCTGTTTGAAAATAAAATTTTAAAAAAGCCACTTCTTAAAAACGGATACTAAAACAACTTCATGAAAAAATTAAAAGGGATGTTAATGTATTATAAAAAATAACACATAACTAGGATTCCAAATAGAATAACATCATCTATAATGGATGAAAAGTGTAAATTATCATTATGAGTTATTGAGTCCATTGATCATAAACATGTGAATTGTCCACATAATGTTATGGTCCTAATAATCATAAATACGTGATGATCAAAAATAAAATTTCTACTTCTAAAATGAATGTATTGGGATTAAATTTTGGTTTTAGGATTCCATTCCTAGAGTTATGGAGTATTTCTTACTATAAAGTCCAAGAGAATATTGAAATAACATACAAGATTACTAGAATTTCATTCATTAATTTAATTACACCTTAGTCAGATATTTTCCCCCAAATTATTCATATTAGGTATAATGTTTTAAATTTTCATGAATTAGAATCGACTTTAAATACCTCATAACCTGAAAATTTATAAAAAATATATTCCACATCGATTATTAAAATAACTAAAACCAAAATCATTAGAACCTGGTAAAACTACTCAAAAAATTAGATATCGATTTATATGAAACAATAATAACCAAAATTCAATAGTAGAAACCAATGTTCAAATACAATCAATCATAAAAACATCAACATTAAATAGTTTCATAGCTTCAATAGTTATCACATAATTTATTTAATTAAAGTAAATATATATGGATAACTTCTTGTGAAATTAAATTGATCACTAAGTCACTTCTTCAATCCCTTGGTTATTTTTGTGATAAAACATGTTTTCCACTAACTACATCAATTTATGATTTCCTATATGTCACACAGTTAATAAATATATTAAAATTTATCTCCACAAAATATAATGGAAGAATTCACAATAATACATGGTTTAACATATACTTAAAACCAATTAAATGTCTTGTAAAATTTCTTTAGTTACATCAAGACCTCATATCTTAATAAATCCATGATGTGTGTATGACATTGAACATATGATCATCCTAAATAATATAGACTTATTAATGTATCCATAACAATTAATATAACCTCACATGAAAACATACTAATCTCTAATTTATTCTAAATATAACATTGATATAATCTTCAAATTCCTTGAACAAACACTCATAGATCATGTTATGAAATCAGGAATATTAATTTTCAATCATTGATATCGATAAATATGAAAAAAATTATTCATGTAAATATTAAAACATCAAATGGAAAAATTATATTTCTATTGACCGTCAGGTCTATTTATGTTTAAATTTATTAATAATAAGGAATAAATCATGAATAAATATTTTCCATGACATTTAATGATCATGTCTTCCACAATACAAAGATTTTCATTTTAACATTATTATATGACCATCAAACATACGAAATTCCTTATTAAAATAACTCGTTAATCATAATTCATTAAAAATTATGGAAAAATAATCATAAAATGGTGAAATCAAATTCCTTATAAGAGTAAACATAAGATTGGAAAAGGGAATTTTATCAATGTGAATAAGAGTTGAATTGGGTTTTGATGACATAATTCGATTTCATGATCGAATTATAAATTAAATCATTCTCATAAATATATATATATCATCATATATAACAACATGTAAAAGTAATGATCATCAGAATAAAAAATAATTATCCATGCTTTATTAATCTAGATTAGGATAATCATTATAAAACTTTTCTAAATTGGATCATCATATTCATAAAAGAAATTCAAAATTATTTTATTTGTAATTAATATACAAAAACCTTACAACATAATCATTTTCAATGCACAAGAGCACTATCATTGGGCACCAATCATTTTAAATATTACTATATCACTTAGCTCTATATGGGGAACCCCGTGTTTTTGTTTAATGTGGTTACACGACACTATCTGGACCACCCCATGTTATGTGATAAAAGGATAACCCCAGGTATCTATTCCAATAAATGTTTTTATATAATAAGTTTTCTACTAATTATAAGGGCCACCCATGTTATGTTGTAATGGATTACTCATCATCATCCAAGACACCCCAATTTTAATATATAATCTCAAAAATCCACAAGATCAATAATGTATATAAAGACTACAAATTATCATAAAATTCATATGAATACAAATTATTCGTTTATAAACATATTAATCAATTGAAAATAAATTAATTTCATACAAATCTATTCCAAACATGAAGAACCTATTGAAAAGAAATGAATTCCATTAAAATATATTTGTAAAATCAGTAACCCGTGAAAAATAATTTTTTTACCCAAAAATATCATTCAATCATGATTAAGTAATTTAAAATAAATTAGTTCTATAAAAATCACTTTTAAACATGATTAACCAGTGGAAGAGATTGGGATTCCATAATAATCTAATTGAAACATGAATAATCCATGGAAAAAATGGGGTCCATAACACAATCCTTGAAATAATCATTATTTGATAGAGATAAATAGTGATGGTATAAATAAAAAATATCTTTAATGATGGATATCTATAAATAAAGGTTATTGTTGCGGATGAATTGAAATACCATTAAAATATTTTTAAAATAATTCTTTTGGAAAACATCATTTTCATTTTGGAAAACTTTTTTTAATAAATAAAATATTTTATAAAAAATATACATTGAAAATAACTATAGAAACATGTAAAATATGTTTTGAAAATAATTTAAAACATTTATTAATGAAAATGACATTTCATATTTTAAAAAACATTGTTAAATATTTTTTAAATCATATTTATAAAACATTATTATTAAAGAATTAATATTTTTGATTGAAATGATTATTTTTCAAAAAACCCTTCATTTAAAAAATTAATTATAAGAATAGAGGAAAGAAATGAGAAAAAATGTATTGGAATATAATAATTTGATTAGAAGAAACATCATGAAAATTCATTATATTTAGATAATATTATTTCAACCTTGGATACATAATCACAAACAATCCCACTAAATTATGAAATTGTAACATGAAACACTTACCACTTTGGTAACATTAAATCACAATCCAAATAATTAAAATAATAAGATTATAATTATAATTTCATTAAAATAAGTATATTCTATATATAACTTGTCAAATGGTAGGAATATAAAACTCATAAAAGAATATAGGAGTATAACACAACGTACATCTCAAGAAAGGAAAATTAAGATAAAAATCAATTAATGATTTGGTATCATGTAGTATGTAAACACTATGAATATAAAATATTAAAATCTATTTGTATACCCAATTTATTTTCATTAAAATTAAAATATTATAAATACATGTAATATATATCATACACATATTTGACGTATGTCTTCATTGTGGAATATGTCTCATGGATGTAAAATGTTTGACAGAATTCCCCTACCATAAGTCATAAATTACATTATTCTCACTAAAAATTGTGTATAAAGATTTGTTTGTTATAATTTTATTATATAACCATATTTTTATTCATAATAAAATATATGAAATTATCATGTACTTTTATAAATTGTTTTTAAATAATTCTATATTAATGTTATGGTTCATGTAATAATCACTCTATGGATCATATATGTTTGGACTTGTTATCCATTATGTAATTAAATAGATAGTGATTTCGTAATTGTTATAATTTAAAAAATCATATAAATAATAAATTTATGTATATATTTAGTGTATATATATAGTATCCAAAAATTTATTGTTCTAGGAAATAATATTCACAAATTATGAACATGGTATACCATACAAATGCGCGAATGCTGTTTTTCAATTTATATTAATTTTTTACAAGCAAATTTGACATTTTTATTTTATTCATGAATAATATTTATGCCATATATTTTTATAATTTATATTAAAATAATCCATAATATACATCATTTATAGTGTAAATGAGACACATCGCTTCACGAAGTTGTAGTCCACCGTACACATGAACAAAGTAATAATATTTCCACAAAATGAAATGTATGAAATTAATAGTAATATAAATATTAAAAACTCATAATGAAATCATATATATATATATATATATATATATCATATTTAAAAACTGTTTTTATCATTATCCCAAACATAAATTTTTGTAATGGAAAAATCAATGAGACCAGTTCAGGAGGAGGTTTTCTGTCATAATCCTGAATAATGATTTCATAAACCAATTGATTATTTTTTTGTGGTTATTTTTAAAACAATTATAATATCAGCATATATATAAATAATACGAAAATTATTATATAATATAGAAATAAAATATTCAAGGGGCATGAAGAAGAACTAATATAAAAATATTATCGAATAAACGTTTCATCTTCTATGGGTAAATCCTTTTGGCTCAAAAAACAGAATTCCATTGTTTTATATCTTACCAATGTGTTGAAAAATAGATTATATTATAGTTTATATATTTTGTTTGAGTATATTATAGATTATCTAAATTATGTTATTCTTGTGAAGATGTGAGGGGTGTGAGTTGCCTATTATAGTTGAGGAGGAGTGGAATTCATGTAAATGCTAAACATTATTCAAATTTCAGTAGTATACCATAGCTAATGTGCCACAATAATTAAATAATAATTATTTTAACCTATTATTATGTAAATAAAAACCTCCAATACACAAATTAATCAATCATTTCAATTATATTTTTATTAAATACAATGATTCCTTATTTTTTTCATTCTGGTTTTATATTAATGTAATGAGTTCTCAAACCATTTTAGTTTATTCATAAACCCTAAATAAAAATCATATTACAAATAATACGCAATTATTATAAATATTAAATAAACCCTATAAAATTACAATGACTGTTGGAAATTAATTTTAACAAATGTGAATATAATTTCAAAAAAAGTTACGTTAACCATAATTGTTTCAATGATGATATTATTATTTTAGGGTAAATGTTTATATTATTAAAGCTAAATTAGTAGAAAATCAAAAATATTTTTTATATATTTACTTTTAAGAATTAATTTAGAAAAATATATGATTTATAATAACATGAAATAATTAATAGTATATCATTTATTATAATATTTTATTAATATCAATTATAAAATTATTTATTTAATTTTAATTTTAAAATATCATGAAAAATATAGATTCCGAATCTATTATGTTAAAACCATTTATAAATTATAGATTGATCTATTACATCAATAGAAGAAAATATTTATTTCAATTTACTTCACTTTTCAATTTTATAGTATCAGTTACATTAGTCATTTATAAAATAAATAATTAATATGTTATAATTTCATATGTCATTTAAGTAATTATTAAATATCTAAAAATTAAATACAAATTATCTTGACCAAAAAAATAAAATTTAACTTTAAAAATGGAATATATAACATAATATTTAGTGTTCTTTCACTATCCTAACACTTTATAGAAATAAGAAGGAAAAAATTGTTACAGTTTTACTTTTTTTTAAATAAATAATTATATGGGCCATATTAAAGGTAATTTATCTGAAAAAAAAAAAAAATTCCAGATCATACACGTAGAAATACATTTCAAAATTTATTTTTTGGAAACATTATCTGTCATTTTTTCCATTATATTAAATGTTGATTCCCTTTGCAAATGCATGTTCATGTAAATAGTGTTAATGAAATTTAACATTTTTATCTAAAAAAATTGGACAAAAAGTAAAATTCCCAAATTAAACATTTTAAATTTTTATGAATCCACATATGGATTCCATTTTTAAATATTCAATTCTGAGTGGTGGTTAAATTTTGTTCAATAGAATTCTTATACAAGCTTGAATGGCCCGAAGATGTTATTTTTTTATTATTTTGATAATCCACATTCAAGGGGTGAGGTGAAACCCTTATATGGCCCAAAGTCTTAAGAGGCAATTCAATGACCTATAGCTCTTAATAGAATAACCCAGAAAAGATAACGTGTATCATCTCCTCCCCATAAAATGTCATGAAATCCATGTGTCACCTTCGCAAGGCTGGTCAGCCTACTATCCATTGTAGAGTTGCACAAGAAAGGTACCGATGGCAATGTCATAATCTCTTATTCTTCCAATTCCAGAAAAATCTTATCTTGTGAGTGCGCCTTCTCTAAATCCTCATCTAGAGCCTTATCACTTGTAATATACTAGGTCAATCTACATATTTAATGTGTTTCAAAGGCCTTTGGGTGGCCTAAAGGCTGTGGGAGACAACTGGCCCGAAGGCCTTGGGTGGCTCGAAAGCCTTGCAGGACCCTAGGACCAAACTGTTGGACTAAAGGCCCAGCTGGATTAATAGTTCCAGTTGCAATAATATTGAACAATAGATTGAACAATACCTGGTACAATCCAGCTTTAGTAACCCAGAAATATGCCTCCACCTAGATTTGATCCTGGGTCTCTCTAATTCCCTTGTGGTGTCCACACCAACTAGGTAGAGGCTTATGTGCTAGCATTCATATAAACATTGTTAGACAATATCTTTTAAATAAGTGTATTTTTTAGTACAATATGATTCTATATAAACTAAATGAATAATAATAATCATTTTATGACAATAAATTAATATTTAATTATGTATAATCTATAAACCTTTTTAAAATAATTCCTTATTATAGATTTTTTTTAATTAATTATTGCTGAGAAACATTATTATTTTTCATATAATTTTATAGAAAATGCGATTTAAAAAATATCAACAATATTATACTAAAACCCAATTTAAATTTTATTAATAATTAACAAACATAATTAAATTTAACTAAACAAAACATAGCTAAAATGTAATACACTGAAAACATATTTTATCTTTTTAATAAATTAATATATTTAATGGGAAATACTTTTTATAAAAATATATATTTTTAATATTTCACTGAAAAATATATATTTTCCCAAAAACCCTAAACGTCAACTAAATTCATTATTATTATTATTATTCCAAATATTATGTTAATTTTATAAAATATATTTTATATTACTTCTAATAAATTATATGTTTTACATGATAATAAATGAAAATCATTTTTTGAAGAGAACATATTTTTGATGAATAAAACCACTTTACTAAATATTGATGGATTGTTTACTAAAAAATTTTCATTAATTTATATTGATTAATAATCTTATATATGTATTGATATATATATATATATATATATATCATAATTATGTTATGATAATCCATAAGAAACAATTTAACTACTTTGATATAATGAAAATATATCACTTGTCATTTAATTTTTCTGTTGCACGTTGAATATAATATAAAAATTATATTCATAGGGTTTATTGTAAGATAAAAATATTTCCAAATGTATTATAAGAATAAAAAAGTGATTAGTGTCCTCTATTATATAATATATAATTTATTTTCTTTTAAAAATATTAGGGTGTTACATTGTCTGAAGAAGAGGAATCATTCATAATGATGTAATTTTGTTTCATTTCATCATTAATCTCTTAAAAATATACATAAAACTTATTGTGATAGTAAAATAATTTTATCCATTATATATGTTATTATTTAAATATAATAACCAACATAAACCTCAAAAATCCATCAAATGGGACTGGAATCCATGTTCATGTTTACGAAAGATTATTGTATTGGGAACTGATCTAATTTTCTTCCCATCACCACCTCTCATAGAATGTTATAATAGTAGATTTAAAGTAAGTATATGATAAATATTACATATTTAATAGTCTTATAAAAATATTATTTATTATCGTTCATTTCCATTTACTAAAAAATGATAACGTCATTCATGCATGCGTGTATATTACAACCACCATTATGCAATGCGATTCGTTTTCCACCACCACAGAACATTGTTGATATATACTTAAGTTCAATTAAAGAAAAAATATGGTTTTCTGAAATAAATATAATTTTGTAGATATTTAATAATAGTTTCCCGCTTTCCAAAATGATTATTGGGGGATGGAAACATTAAACATATGTATGTTCAACCGATAATGTACATTATTATAGGATAATTCATTTTTCATAACCAAATTAAATGGTTAGTTTTATGTTATTATAAATATATTAATTTAATGACTATTACTACGTAGATGTTAGATTAATGAACCCTTTGATAGTGGTCAATATTCTAAAGCCTTTTTAATGTTTTGAATTGACCATCTTCAAAATATATGATTTGGATATATCTGATTTTGTAATTAAATATTACATTCAAATAAATGAAAAAAGGATTAATGATAACAAAAAAATTAAAATGTTTCATAGAAAATAAAATAAATTAATATTATTATTTAATTAAGAATTTTTATGAATGAACACGGTGATATAAATTCATGGTAAGTGTCCCTTTAACATAAAAACTCATTTTAGACGTAAAAAAGGATTTATTTTAAAAATCATACCCTTAAATGTCAATATTTTTTAATTATATTTATTTTTATAGATATAATGATATATAATAATTAAAAAATGAATTGTATTTCTTATTTTCATTTATTTCAATGTTCTGGAAGTGGAATTATTTTACTGAAATATTGTGACAAGATTTACAGAAGGAAAAATGTAATGTTTTTTTCATATATGTTGTCAATGTATTTTCCTATCATAAAAAACATTATTTTATTTTTAAGATCCATTAAATTATTTCATATATTATTTATAAAAATACAGTATTTCCAATTTTTGGTTGTTTTGTTGTTGAAATTGAGCTTTAAAAATTATATGTTATTTTTAAATCCAATGGTGTCTTCCACACTGGATTAACAGAGTTATTAAGAGGTTTTATGATGAAAATTTAAAGCATAAAATGGTTTATTCAAGATATAGTTCTTTATAATTGTATTTATGATATGGTTGATCATGATATAACTTATGAAATATGTTAAGAAACATTATTAATCGTTTAAAATGTATGATCCCAAAACATATTTTTTGATGGGTGTTCCCATATAACACTCCAATGCATTGTGTAGTGTCTCTTTTCCTAATAGCATAGAACAAGGGTGTTACTAGAGGGTTTATCATATTTATTTCACTAAACTATAGTTATTTCAGAAATGGGATACAAATTTGTTACTAATATCATTTTATATGTTAGAAAATATGTTTTTTTATCATTCTCTGGGATATAAAGGATTTATATGAAAAAAATGTTATTTCATTCAAATAGAAATTATATATTAAATTTGTTAAAGGAAAGTGTAAAAAATGATAATAATTTTATGGGGTTTCATGTTTTCAATTATAATAACATATTTCTCTTCATGTATTCCCTTAAGGATATTTTTATGATAACCCACATTTTATAATGTTTTTCAGAAGACATTAATTAAGGGTGGGGATAATGATTAGGTAACATTCCAATTTTTTAAGATACTATCAGAAAAGAGAAAAAATTAAAAAAAATTATATTATGTAAATTTTTTATTCAAAGTGGAGGTGGCATGATCCAACCTGGGTCGACCCTGAACCGTTCATGTGTTAAGGCCTATAACAAGGACTATAATGGGTTCTTGATCTACCAGGGCTAGAAAATAGTTATGGGAATCAACAGGGAAACAATATGTACCACATTTTCCCAATATAAATATATATAACAGTAGAAAATAAATAGAGTATCTCAATCAAAATATAAATATCCAAACTAAACAACCTTTATGGATAAGATAAAAATTAAAAAAAATATAGAACACAAACAAGCATAATAGGATGACCAAAACATCTCCATGTAACCTTGAGGGTCACCTTCTGATACTAAAACCAAACATCATCCATGATGATCTATAAAAATAAAAAATCTATTCCAAAATAATAAAACAATAATGAACTATATGTGTGTGTATTAAAACTCAGCAGACATGCTAAATAAATTATATTACCAAAGAAAATAAATTAAATAAAAGAAAAAACAATGTCAAGATTGAAAAAAAACATATAATAGTATAATTTTTCAACATTTTTTCTACTTTTAAATCAAACACTGTTTATTTTCCATTTTTCCATTTAGAACCACACTATTTTCCATGCAGGGAACAAATTAATTTTAAAATATAAAGGTAAATATTATATTTAAAAGGGTGAAAGAGTGTAAAATATTTCAAAAACCATTTTCATAAAAAGTTTGAAATCATTTATAGAATCTTCGCATAAACACACACTTCTAAAGTGGTAACCACCACAATTATTCAATAATGGAAATGAAATTATATCCTAAAGAGAATCTAACTAACATCGTGTCAGAATAAATATCCATATACAATTAAGTGATAATATAAATGGGTGAACTAATGAGCTCATAAATAATCAGAAACATATAAATACACATTGACTCATCCCAGGAATCATGCCTTAATCAATTAAAAAACAACACCCTAAAATGATCATTAATACCCATTATGTTTGAGACTGAGGTGAACTATACCATAGAGAAAAACTCAATTTATCCTCATTCAATAGTCCAATAGTTAGTGTGTCACTTAAGCTACTGCAACAATAATTCGATATATATTCACTCACCATGTTATTTTCCCATTATATGATATAAAATATGGAGATTCAACTAATTCCAACTGAGAATCCAATTACATACCCGTAGAATAATAAGTCACATAACATGAATCACCAAATTCACCCTAGTAGTCAATCTATTCCATAAAAATATATATATTAAAGGAGTTCAGACTAAGGATCCCCCATTTTTCAAAATTTAAGCTAGACAGGTGGAGTCCACAGTGAGGATTTCTAACACGTTAATAGACATGGATCTCAATTATTTCATAGTGAAGATTTCATATTAATTAATTATAACACTTTGAATGAGAATTACCAATGATATTTTTCATGATACACATTGTCCCCAAATTTACAATATACCAAATGGGCTTTAAGAATTCTTTTTCATGGAATATAAACTACCATTAAAAACGTAAAAAAAACATTTTCCATTCAGAATAATAGAGAATAAGTTTTATCTAAACACTTGAATCACATTTTCAAAATGAAGCCACATTCATAAAAAATTAAAATGGGCCACACATCTCTAAACTTGTCAACCATTTTCAAAATCCATGTACACTATACATTATAAATAAAAGAACATAGAAAATCCAGTCAAGACAACCAAACCTTTTTTCTCATGTAAATAATATATTTATTAATATAATATGTGCTATAAATATCAAAAAATGGTAACATTGTGAAACCAGTCATTTTGTCAATCATATGGTGTGAAATATAGAATGAAACACTACAATAAAAAAATAAATAATAAATCACCTAGTTCCACACAAACAGAATGTTACAAGGATTAAAACAAATTATTTATCAATTAAATAATTGGTTTATAGAATGAGAAAAACAAATATAAATTTAATTGAATGTGAAAAACAAAAGCATGCCTCAATCTCTCGATTCATCAATAATTAACACACTAAATCGAACAATGAGGGTTCAAAAATCCATGATTTACCTAGAGTAACCATAATAAATTACCCCAACATTGTCTAAGTTAAAACATGAATCCTAGGACCAAGAGACTATAAGAGAATATGTACTTTATGGAAAATGGATGATAGATTAAGAGGGATTATTTGAGAAGAGATTACCTTCTGAAATCACACTTAAAACATGATGAAATCCAAATATCTACACAAAGGGTGGAAGGAGGAGCATTGAATAACCAAATAGAGCCTTACCCAAGGCGGTATAAACCATTTTTTGGTTAATGGTATTGATTTGGTGCTAAAATCCCATAAGGGTATAATAGGAATTCAACAAAATTTAATATTTGGGAAGCTCTCATGGTTTGGTCTCATAGTTTGGTAAACGGTGTTCCAATCGTATGAAATTTGTCTACCTCAAGATACAACATCCCATCAGGATTATGAAAATTATTTTCTTGTCATTCATTGGATGTGTACCCCCAACCAGAAGAAACCCATGGTCTTCTTGGTTTCTAGGGTCATTCCACATTATTTCCTCTAATTCTACGCAAACTATGAACCACCTACTATAAATACGAAAATCTATCAATCTCTAGAATAAATATTCAATTTATATATGGAATAAATTTATGATAATAATTTAACACTATATAAATTTATAAATTATATCAGGTCAAAATTGGAACTCAATATAAGAACAAATATCACAAAATGAACTATGGAAAAGGATCAGATATAAAAACTTGAGTGTGACAATTCAATACACCATAACCCTTTCTACCTCCAAAATAGAAAAAATATTTTATTAATCAAGGATAAATTATTACAAAATCAACATAATCCATATTTATAAGTTAATAACATCTCAACAGAATCATATAAAACATGCACATCATTCCTGAAAAACAAAAAACCAATACAACTTCTGCTGAATTACAGAAAACTCAATCCAAAACCTCCAAAACCATACCTCAAGAGGCACAATTTGGAACAAATTGATGAATCCCAAAATTCACCCAATGTAAATGAAACTAAAGAAAAAAATTTCAAAAGAAAGACACTTTGATAGGACCAACATCTGAAACAAAACTACATCCTAATCATAGGAGGTAGGAACGAACTCCCAACCATATGAAATAAATATGAATAGATAAAACCTGTAATACACAACAATGAGAACCATAGTGGGTATTCCCAAATTTATTAACCAACCCCAATCAGAATCCTGAAATGATCCAACTAATAATCTTTACCCCATAATAATCAATAAACTCCCAGCTAAAGAAGAAAACAAGATCTCCCATAGGGAACCTCAAACTATCTCCATTCATTCACTTGAGAAAACAATTCAAAGAAATGTTCCCCACACACATGGTATTTATGAATATTTGTGAGATTCAATATAGGGCCTATGGTTGGACCCCTTTTATTTGAGGTATCAACTACCATATTGTCAAGAGATGCTAATCCCTAATCAAAACACTTAAAAAAACAGATTTTTTAAAAATTTAAAAACACTTATATTTAAATACATGTTCTCAATAGATCTTAAAAATCACATTAAAATATAAGAAAGATAAAAAACCATAAACAACATACACACTTGAATGAATTATTACAAAAAAATTATACTTTAAAGAGATACCTAACAACACTCTACTCAAGAAAACTCGATCCATATCACTTCTTCAAAATGTTGTGAGAGGACCATTGGATGTGACCTAGGAATCTACAATAATGAACGGACATTAGAAAAATTGGATAGAACATTTTTTATGATATATATTTCCACACTGATGAATCCCCAAGATCGTATACTGGTAAGAATCAAAACAATGATCAAGAGGACATTTCATCCCCGACCAGTCCCATTATCTTTATGATTAGTCCACATATCCTTACTGTAATTCCCCTCACCACATCTAGGGACATAAGAAAGCATGACTACCTCAATAACTCCTTCTACCGTAGCATTAACATGAACTACATTCCTCACCATGATGGAAAATTAATAAAACTGAATTATTACAACATAGATAGTAGATCGAGACAAAGCCAAAACTCAAATTATTTAGTATTCACTAAATATTACATGGAAAACATGATAGTGTAATGAATAGGATCCAAACTATTTTATGAGTTTTCTTACAATGATCCATCACTCTTTAGTAAACAATTCATCTCCATGCCCTTTTACATTTTCACTATTTCATATAAATACCAATAGATAAATCAAGCCTTTTATGAATTCCCTAGTATAATCTTCTCGATGAGTGATCCGAGATACCAACTTCCATGACATCAAGGATAGCCCTTTATAATTGAAGGTTTGAAACATCACCTTAAAATACTATGGAAACTCAAGCATACTACAATTCCATTTAATTTTTTACATACAATACTCTTCTTATAGGGGATCAGTAAGACCATAAAAGTGTGGTGAATTTTTCTTAAGAAACTCAAGTAGAAAAATCAAAAGATGGATCAACTGGAAATCGAAAAAATTTTGGGTCATATATATCTACCTCAGGAATATATATTGAATTTTTCATCAGAGAGAACACTAGAAAATAATAAAACCAAGATCTGAATAAAATCCATCATTGGAAAAAGAGTACTCATGGTCGAACTCTGGAAAAAAAACAAACCCAAAACATGTGGAATGTGATCCCAAAAATAATTTTATATCAAAACATAAATATATTACTCATGTTTTTTTTCTAAATGAAAATAAACTTGGTGAATTTTTATACTCACCAATTGTAATCCATGGATCCTCACACATGCACACATTCATTCCACCCCAAGCACTCATAAACTCATGACAATATGGGCACTCATCCACCCACATATCCACACATATCTTTCATGTTATATCCCATGAAAATACCAATGGTTAAAAAACATTCTAATTTTCAAAAACAATAATTCTCCCCAATGTTTCATAATATACATCCACATATGATTTAATCATTTAAAAATCATTCTGATGGCCATTAACCATTCATTAAAAATCAATTTTCAAAACCCATACATCTAACCCACATGAAATATATATCTTGTGGGTCTCAATAAAAAAATTCCTAGAATATCAAGAAAATCAAGTGCATCAATATCATTTAAAAAATCCAATTTCTAATGCTCTCATAAAAATATAACAGAAAAATCATTTACAATCAATCCCAAACCATAGTAATTGAATTTCTAAAAACAATGTCCACAATCCCAAAATAATAGTTTCCCATGAAATTTAATAATAACAACGAACTCATGTAAACTCATAAGGGGAAACTATTTTCAATGGGGGACTTACCCACATGGTTGTTGTCCATATGCCAATCACACCACCATCATGGGGAGTATAATAGTTCCTTGTACTCGGTTCTTCATGGATTTCAAAGACTTGTGAGCTCAAAGAGACAACTACCCCAAATCACTTTTCATATCCCCAAAACCAAAGCAAATTACAAGAACCACCTAGAACAAATTAAATTCGTCTTCCAATGAAAACCCAAGGATTGGCATATTATTTGTTGTCTAAACAGTCACTCATACCCACAACCAAATTTTTTTATATTCCTACACAATCTAACATAATATCATTTATAACATATGGAACTTTGAAACAAATACATCTACAGAACAATCCTTATTTGATAATAATTATTCATGAACCATCCCATGTCGACCCTAGGTAGGTCACCTAATCTGTCTCATAACAAGGCTACATTGTTATTCCTGATCATCCTAGTCTTGAAACAAGTGCCATACAACAACATAAAAACCATAGGGAACAATTTCATCCAAATATAAATAATTTAAATTTTGTATGATAAACCAAGCATCCTAAGACAAATTTAAATGTCCAACTTGACCATCAGATATACATAATCTAAAAATAATAAATTAGACTACAAAACCTAATTTCATGTGATGACCACAAAATTTCCATGGGACATTGAAGTTCTCTCTAGGATACAAATACCAAAAATCTCTCAGAATGATCAATATCAAGCTGAAACCTACACACCAAGCAAGAAAAACAAATGAACTATTGGTTTGACTATTAAAAATCCATTGGTCTTCCCCAAAACGTATATTCCCAATGAAATTACTTTAAAATAATAAACATTAAATTCATTATTGGAATATAATGTATAAATGTATTTTTTTTACATGTTTTACCCATAATGAACAAACACTGTCTATTTCCATTTTACTATTTAAAACCACAGTATCTTCCATAGATGAACCAAATTAATTTTATAATAAAATGTAAAAATTACTTTTATAAGAGTGAAAGGCTGTAAAAAAAGTTCAAAAACTTGTTTTTTAAACATTTATATCAATTTTATCACACCAATAATAAAGAAGAAGTGTTCAAGAGCTATGCACAATAAGTAGAAAAAAATGTAAATGGTGACCTATCACCCTACAAAATCTAACAAATAGTGTGTAAAAATCATTTTCAACAGAAAACGATGCTCGAATAGAGATGGGCTATCCTAGTAGCTTTTTAGTAATTCAGAACATATAAATTCATGTTGAATCATCCCAAAAGGAATTTCAAACTCAAAGTTGAAATCTACACCATAATGATAAAAAATAAATAACTATATGTGTGTGTAATAAAACTATTAGGCTTGCTCAAAAAATTCTATACACAATGAAATTATAATAAATAAAAGTAAAATAAATGTCAATATTGAAATAAAACCAATAGAAGTATGATTTTTCAAAAAAAAAATTCTATTTTAAAATCAAAAAGTGTTAATTTCCTTTTTTACCGTTCAAAATCCCACCATTTTCCAAGGAGGTACTATATTTATTTTTAAATCTAAATGTTAACATTATATTTAAAAGGGAGAAAGAGTTTAAAATATTTCAAAAACCATTTTAAATAAATATTTGAAAACATTTAAAAATCATCGCGTAAACACACACATCTCATGTGGTAACCACAAAAATCATTTAATATTTGAAATGAAATAATATCACAAATTGAATATAACAAACATTGTGTAACAATCAATATCAAAAGGAATCTAAGTTCAAATAGACATGGTTGAACCAATGATCTTAGAAATAACCATGAACATACAAATATACATCGATTCATCCCAGATGTCATGCTTCAATCTTTGAAAAAAATAACTTCCTAAAATGCTCACTAATCCCCTATATGTAAGTGACTAAGGGGAACAATCCCATAGAGAAAAACTCAATATATCTGCATGGAAAAGTTCAATTGTTAGTATGTTACCTAAGCTAGTGCAACAACTATTCAATAAATATTCCCTCAACATGTTATTTTCCCATGTCAGGATGTAATATATTGAGAGCCAACTAATTCCAATCAAGTAACCCATTACATACAAAAATAATAATAATTCAAACAACATGCATAACCAATGTCACCCTAGTAGTCAATCTATTCACTAAAAATAAATATATCCACGGAGCACAGAGTGAGGATCTCAAATTTTTTCCAAAAGTAAATGGGTTATGAGGAGTACATAAGGAGGATGGTCAACCCATTCATTTAAATTGTTCTCAAGGATTAACCGTTATGGATTTCCCATTAATTTTTTATAACACAAGGAACGAGAATTACCCAAAGAGTGTATTCATGATACATATTCTCACCGAATTTACAAATACCAAAAGGGCCTCAAGAATCCTTTTTTATTGAATATATACTACATTTATAAAAGAAAATACACCACTTTCCAGTCACAAAAATTTAGAATAAATTTTATTTTAGCACAAGAATCACATTTTTAAAACGAATCCACTTTCATAAAAATTTACAAATTGGCCACACATCTCTAAACATGCCAAAATTTTTAATATATAAATAAATGATACATTATAAATAAAAACCACATATAAAAGCAATTAATGACAACCAATCCATTTTTTACTAGCCACTAATATATTCAATATTTCTATCCATGCTATAAATATAAAAATATATATAACACTATGAATCTGATAATATTTCAATCACTTGTTCTGTAATATTGAACGAAACACTACAAGAAAAAAATTATGAACAAATCACAACATTTCACACAATCAAAATCTTCCAATGATTAAAAATCAATATTTATCATATATATAATTTGGGAAAAGAATGAAAAAATAATAATATTAAATTAAATGTGATGTGAAAAGGGAAAAATACCTCCTTCCCATAGTGCATCAATATTGAACACACTAAATAACTCCATGAAGGTTCTACAAACAAGATTTAACGAGAGTAAACATATAAAAAACCCAACATTGTCCAAGTTAAAACATGAAAGTTAGGACCAAGAGACTATAAGCGAAAAATTACTCAATGTAAAATGGATGAAAGATGGAGAGGGATTATTAGGGAAGAGATTACCTTCTGAAATCCCTGTTAAAATATGAATAAATCTATATATCTACATAAAAGGAGGAATGAGGAGGTTTGAATAACCAAGTAGAGCCTTCCCCATAGTTGTAAAATCTATTTTGGGGATAATGGGACTGATTTTGGCTTAAAATACCATAAGGTTATAATAGGAATTCAATAAAATTTACAATCTGGGGATCTCCGATGGGTTGGTCTCATTGTTTGGTAAACGTTATACCAACCATACGATATTGGTCTACCTCGAGACAGATACACTGATCATGTTAATGAAAATTATTTTATAGTCATTCATAGAATGTGTACCCCCCATCCAGAAGCAACCCATTGGCTTCATGGTTTCTTGGGTCATTCCACGTTTTTCCCTCAAATTCTGTAAAAACTATGTAGCACCTACTGTTAGTACCAAAAACTAATCATTTAGAAATAACTCATAGATTAATATAAGGAATAACATTAGGTTAATAAATATACACACAATAACTTTATAAATTATATCTGGTCACACTTGTAACCTGATTTAAGAAAAAAGTCAACAAATGA
This sequence comes from Viscum album, assembly GCA_963277665.1. Lineage (NCBI taxonomy): Eukaryota > Viridiplantae > Streptophyta > Magnoliopsida > Santalales > Viscaceae > Viscum > Viscum album. Next base: position 42,933,456 of record OY728123.1, read on the forward strand.
ACCGGGTTAAAGGATCAGATATAAAATCCTGACTGTGAAAATTCACCCAACCATAACCCTTTCCACCTCCAACAAATAAAAAAATCCAGTTGATTTATCAAGGATAAATTATTCCTAAAACCACATACTACATATTTTTAGGTTAATAACATCTCAACAAAAGTCATATAGAACATGCACAACTTTCCTAAAGAACAAAAAACTAATAAAACATCCAATGAATTACAGAGAACACAATCCATAACCCCTAAAACCCTACCTCAAAAATCTCTATTAAGAACAAATTAGTGAATCCCATAATTTACCCAAACTGAATGAAACTAAAAAACAACCTCAAAAGAATGACACTTTGATAGGAACAACATCTAAAACCCAACTGCATCCTCATCATGTGTGGCCGGAATAAATTCTGAACCATATAAAATAAATAGGAACCGATAAAAACAATAATACACAACAATTAAAACCATAGTTAGTATCCACATAATTTATGAACAAAAAAAATTGGAAACGTGACATGAGCCATCTAGGAATCCTTACACCAAACTAATTAATAAACTCCTACCTAAAGGAGGATAAAAAGAGCTCTAATAGGGATCCTCAAACTGTCTCCATTCATGCATTGAAGACAAAATACAGAGAAAGGTTCCTCATAAACATGGTATTTATGACGATGATTGAGATTCAATATTGGTAATATGGTTTGATCCCTGTTATTTGAGGCATCAACTACCTAACAGTTATGAGATGATAATCCGTAATCATAACAATTCAAAAGAAAAACAATATTTTTAAAAAATTGAAGAATACTAATATTAAATGTACAAGTTCTCCAGAGACCAAAACAATCCATTAATTAAAAAAAGATAAAAAACCATAAACAACATACACAATTTAAATAAATATTACAAAAATAATATTCTTTAAGGAAATACCCAACAACACTTTACTCTTGAAAACTGGATCCACATCACTTCTTAGAAACACCCTGATTGGTCAATTAAATGTGACCTAGAAATCTACAATAATGACAGGTATTTATAGAATTTTGAGACAACATTCTTTTATGATCTATCATTCCACACTTATGAAACAACATGCTCGTATTCTTGTAAGAATCTGAACAATGATGAGGAGGATGTTTCATCCCATGACCAGTGCCAACATCTTTATGATGACTCTCCATATCCTTTTGTAATTCATCTCACCACATCCCAGGAAATAAGTATTCATGACTACCTCAATCACTAATTCTACCATATCTTCAACATGAACAACATTCCTCATCGTGATGGAAGATTAATTAAACCTAATTATTACAACTTAGACATTAGATCATGACAATGAAAAAACTCAAATTTTCAAGTACTCACTCAATATTCTATGGAATACTCTAGATTTTATGGAATAAGGTCAAAAAAATTTCAAAAATATTCATACAAATATATATCACCCTCTAGTAAACAATGCATATATATTCCCTATTTCATTTTCACTATTTTTTATAAATACTTATAGATAAATAAAGCCTTCTAATAATTCCCATGTAAGATCTTCTTGATCATTATTTTGAGAGACCATCTTCCACCACATATTAGTGACCCCTTTAAGAATAACTATTTGTAACATCACCTTAATATTCTTTCAAAAATCATGGAGACTAAAATTCCATTTAATTTTATAAATCCACTATTCCTCTAAGACGGGATCTGCATGACCATAAAAGTGTGGTGGATTTAGCTTAAGAAAATAAAGAATAAAATATAATGGTTGATCAACTATAAATACTACTAATTTGGAAACATAAATTGTTACACCATGAATATCTATTGAATATTTTAGTGAGAGGACACTATAAAATAAGAAAACAAAGATCTCAATCAAATCATACTTATAAACAAGAATACTCAATGTCAAACACCGAAAAATAATCATACCAAATACATGGGGAAAGAGATCCATAGAAAATTATATATCAAAACCTTAATCTATTACTCAGGATATATTTTTTAAATGAAAATAATCTTGATGAATTTTTATACTCACCAATGGTAATCCATGGATCCTCACACATGCACACTTTCGTGCCAACCAAGGAACTCATAAACTCATTCCAATCTGGGAACTCATCCACCCACATATCCACACATATCATTCATGTTATATCCCATGAAAATACCAATGGTAAAAAAACATTCCTATTTTCTAAAACAAATATTATCCCCATTGTTTCATACCCTTAATCCACATTTCATTAAATCATTCATTAATCTTTCTGGAGGCCAAAAACCATGCATTAAAAATCCATTTTCAAGACCCATACTTCAAGCCCATTAGAAATATATATCCTGTGAGTCTCACTAAAAATAATTCTATTATATCAAGATATCCCATTTCATCAATATCATTTATAAAATACAATTTCTAATGCTCTCATAAAAATAAAACTGAAAACTCAAATTCCAACATTCCAAAAACATAATATTTGAAATTATAAATATAGTGTTTAAAATTCCTAAATAAGTGTTTTCCATACAATTTCATAATAACCAGGATCTCGTAGAATCTCAAATGGGGAAACTAGTGTCTATGGGTGACATAACCACATGGTTGGTGGCCACATACCAATCATACCACCATCACTTGGAGTATTATAGGACCTTTTACCCAGATCTACATGGATTTCAATGACCAATGAGCTCACGAAATCCTCTAGACAAGATCCCTTTTTATATCCCAAAAACAAATATTAAAAAGAACCACATAGAACAAATAAAACTTGACATCCCATGAAAACCCAATTATTGACATATTATTTGTTATCCAAACACTCAAACGTTCCTACAACACAATTTTTTTATATTTATAAATCATCTAAAATTATATCCAATATAACATAGGGAACTCTGAAACAAAGGTCATATATAGAAAAATCCTAATATGATACAAATTATTCATGAACCATCCCATGTGGACTCAATGTATATCACCTGATCCATCACATGACAAGGATATGGAGGCATTGTCGATCCTCCTATGTAGGAAACTAGTTCCATACATCAACATAAAAACTAAAGGGAACCATTTCATCTAAATAAAAATAAATAAAATAGTGTAAGAAAAACTGCGCATCCCAATAAAAATTTGAAAATCAATATTTAACATCCTTTATACATAAACATAAAATAAAACTATCAGACAACAAAACCTAATTGAACTTGAATACCACACAATCTCCATGGGACCCTAAAGGTCACTCTCAAATACAAATAACAAACATCACTCACAATGATCAATACCAACTTGAAACATACACACCCAGATAAAAACACGAATAGAGTATAGGTTCAAGTATTAATAATCAGTAGGTCTTCCCAGAAAAATCTATTCCAAATGAAATTACATTAAATAAAATAAAAATTAAATATAACATATAAAGGTAATTGTTTTTACGTGTTTTACACATTATGAACAAACCCGGTATTTTTCCATTCTACTATTTAAAACTACACTCTATTCCAATGATGAAAAATATTATTTTTAAAATAAAATTTTAAAATAAAATTTATAATAGTGAATGTTTGTAAAAAAATATCGAAACCATGTTCCATAAACATTTAAAGAAATTTTATCACTCCTATAATAAAGAAGTAGTGAACATGTGGTAAGCATAAAAAGTAGGAAATAAGGGAAATGGTAACATATCTCCTAAAAAAATCTTTCCAATATCGAGTAACAATCATTTGCAATAGAAAACTATGTTACAATACGCATGGGTTTTCGAAGGAGATTATTAGTAATTCAAAACCAAAAAATACTTGTTGAATCATCTCAGAAGGCATGTATCAGTCATTGACTTCAATAACTCCCTCACATAGTCGATTATCCCATACATGGACTAGACCTTTGTGCAAAATTCCAATAAAATAAATAAATATATTTATCCCTTTTCTATGGGCCCCTAGCTACTGCATAAATTGTTCACATAAAATTTACACACTATGAAAAGGTCCCATTTCCAAATTCAAAATGTGGAAAGCCAACCGATTACCACTAAGAATCAAATAAAATTCACATATATAATAATAGTGTAAACAATATGAATCAGTTGAGTCACCCCACAGGTTAATCTCATTCCATTCAAATATATATATATATATATATATGGATTCCACATTTAGGATCTCCCATTATACTAAATTTAATAAGGTCATGAGGAGTCCATAGTGAGGACATTTGAAACATTCCTATAAATGGATCATGAGGATTCCATTGTGGGGACATCCCATCCATTTAATATAAAACAAGGTATGATAATTAACCAAATTGTCTTTTCATGATAAGAATTTTCACCAATATTTCAAAGTGCCAAACTAACATCAAGAATCCCTTTTCAAATAAAAAACAACATTTCCAAATAGGAAAAAATAAAAATATTCCGTTAAATATAATTTAAAATAAATATCATTTAAATTCTTGCATCAAATTTAAAAAAAAATCCACCGTCAAAAAAACATCCAAACTGGCCACATATCTCCACCAAATTCCAAACCATTTTCAAAAGAAAAAAACAAGTCACATTACAAATAAAACCCCCAGAAAACCCCATTCATTAAATCCAATCCATAATTTTTTATTTCAAAAACATATTTACAAATTCAAAAAACTATTTAAATATCACAAGTTTCTCCCAAAGTACAACATGGCATTTTACCGATCAATGAGTGTGCAATATTAAAAGAAGAAATGATGTATGACAAAAAATAAAGAAAAATTAACCAATTATAACACCCATAAATTTTTCTAAGGGTCACACATAAATATTTAAAATATATATAATGTTTTAAAATAAAGAAATAGATGAATCTTAAATTTAATGTAAATTATAATGGGAAACCTGCATCAATCTCACATCACATCGATAATGACCACCTAAAACCACCCCACACTGGTTAAAAAACCAATATCATCCAACATGAACCTAAAAGGAAAAAAACAACTTAAAAAAATTTAATACTATAAATATAGATCAATGACACCAAAGTAAAAGAATAACTCAGGATAAAAAGAATGAACGAGGAGTAGGGGGAAAAGAGAGGAGATTACCTAGAGAAATCTCCCATAAAACATAAATAAATCCATAAATATACACCATGTGAGGGATGAGGTGTATTTAAAAACCTTTTATAACCTTACATAGGGATGTATGAACTATATATGTGGATAATTTGGGGTATTTTTGATTAAAATACCATAAAGGTAGAACATTATTTACATAATATTTAGATCTGGGTTGCTCACATGGTTGTACAAAATGATTTGGTCAACCATTCCCCAAACCAATGAGATGGTTATTCCTAGATATAAACCCTCCCATCATTATTAATACTCTTTTGTTCAGTGTCAAAATATTCAATCGTTTGCAATGTTTTATCTTTTAAAACTAATTCTATCATTCCGAAAAAGTGATTAAATTTAAATAAATTTCAGAAACATATGTGGTTTGAATTCTTATAAATTGATTCATTATTTGGAATCATTATATCCCAATTATGTAAGTTGATTTATTTTGTTTGTAAGAATTATGAATTGTATCTTCGATTATTTTTATTAATAATTAAAAAGGGTAAATTTGGTAAATATGGTTATGAATATTGTTATAATATTTCACTAAATGATGTCTAAATTTCAATAGAAGACATTTTTTGACCTAAATAATCATTCGGTCAGAATGGTGCCCTTTTGGGAGCCACATGGATGATATTAGGTTATTTAAATAATTTTATTGAAAGAATAATTCAATATGTCTTACTCAAATTTTAATTACAATATCATTATTAATATAAAGGTATATTGTATTTAAATTCGATTATAAATAGAAATTTTAATGATAAAAATCATTCCATTATCATGGTAATTTATTTGAAATTTATAGATAACTAAAACATTTTGTAAACACTTATAATTTGATAATGTAAAAATAAATTTTTCTATTAAATTATAATTAACATTAAATTACTCAAAAAATTGTCCAAATCAAGATGATATACTGTTTCTACACCTTAATAATCCAAAGTTCCAGTTACAGACCTTTTTGGTGCCTTATAAATGATATTGTGACACATATAATATTTTATTTAAAGTGATTATAATGTTGTCACAATTATAATCTAATAAGCATATACTTTTAAATGTTAAATTTTCAGGAATAAAATGATGACTATAAATATATTAATTGATGAAATTAGATTTATATAAATCATAGTGTTTTAAAAAAATTATTCATCAAATTAGTATAGTAAATAATAATACAAAATTGATGTAGTAATTACTTTATTAATATAGATAACAAATACATATTATAAAAAATTTTAATATAAATATATTTTGTTATAATTAATAACATTAATGAATATTATAGATTAACTTGACATATATAAAATATAAAAAAAATATTATTGATGAAGTTAACATGTTGTGTTAATATTTTTAAAACTATAAATGAATTTAATAGTGTCAAGATTGACACAATTGATTTTTCAACAAAAATATTTATTAAAATATTTAAAAATCATAATAGATTTTTAAAATATATTTATATTAATTTATTGAGGAGAAGTTTCTGAGGTATATATTTATGGTCTAATTTACACCAAATATGTAAATATTTCCTCATTTTAATATAGAAATATTTGTTACCCTAATTAAAAAATTTATAGAATAAATATGTGTTATTAAATTGATAATATATAAATTAAAATTGAAACATGTATAACATATGATCGTAGGTGATATTAAAACCCCAAACAATATAATCATATAAATTGTAACATTTTGGGGAGGCGGTTAGACTGGGTTTGAATTTATTGAAAACTAATATTTTGGAGAACCCATATGGGCCCCTAAGATAAATTATAAAAGGGAACCTCCTACCTCACCTATTAAATTCACACGGACCATTAATGATCGGTCATACCCTATTATTTTCCACTATAAACATATGTAGCCACATTTTAAAGGATGTGGTCTTTGTTAAAGTCCAACTCTAGTGCCCTAAGAGAATATTTAGAGTAAGTACATCGAAGAATTCATAATATCCTTTACTAATTCATTCAAACATCATTATTATTAAACTTACTCTTCCTGGGTTGTTTCATTATAAATTAATAACTCTAGTATCATAATCATAATGATACATTAATATGATTACATAACAACAACATTCTAATTTCTTTCCATCTTACGAAAACCGAAATCACCACATGTGCGTATGAATGACAGATCGTCTCTATGTCGTGGTGTAATCTATTTTTCACCACCACCTTACATAGATGTGTTAAAATATGGAAATAAAATATATATATGATTATCGAAAATTATATTCATTCTCCAATATTATAAACTATTCATGTCAATAACATTCAACATTAATGGGAATGATATCTTCACTAGTGTGTTGGTAAAGCCTACCACCTCCATAATACGATGTAATTCATTCCACTCGATCTTCAATAAATAATTATTTTAAAATTTTAATGACTGAATAAATATGGTATATATTATTCTCATATCATTTTCTAAAGATATAACTATGACCTAGATGCATAACCAGAATATATTCAATAATACATTCATAATAAAATGAACTAGTCAATACCATAATATCAACTTATAATAAGATTTTATTAACAAATAGAAGATCATATGGCCATATATGATATAATTAAAATAAATATGATTATATATTAGGTCAATTAAATTATTTATTTCATTATAATGGATTTCTAGATACTCATGATGCGTACCATTCCAAATATAACAGATAATTTCACAATCTCATTTTTATCTGAGATTATTTATAGGTATATATTTACTAGGGTATATTTATCATCCATGACCTTGATTCATATATATGTAATATTATTTTTATTTATCTACTATTTTTTAAAGTTAGTTTTACCTATTGATAAATTTTTTTAAATGTTATGAAATGAGTATTTTTTCATCATTCAATTGAAGGTATTTTTTTTCTTTTCTAAAAAAGTATGAGGAGAATATATTTTTAATTTCTAAGAAAAAAAAATTATTACTCTTTCATAATGTTTTATTTCCTTAAATTGAATTTTAATATATTTCATTATTAGTTTCAATTAAATTCTTTTCTTTTATAATTTCATCAAATTTTTAGAATAGATTTGGATTGAAAAAAACTATTATTTTCCTCAATATGTAATTTCAACTTTTTTATCAAAATTATCATCAATTTAAGTAGACTTTATATAAATAGAGTCATGATTATATACATATTATTAATATGATTTTAATATATTTATTATGGAATTATAATTATGAAATCCATTTGTTTTAAATGTATTAAGATGGAATGATGTTTTAGAAAACCATTTTATTCCTTCGGTTTTGATATGCTGAATGATTTATGTTTTTGGAGAACATTTAAGAATGATGTAATTATTATATGGGTGGGACCTATATCTCTCTCGAATTCATTGGGTATATATTTATGTCTCATTAGATTGACATTTATTGAATGGAAAATGACTTTGTTTTGGTAATAAAATGATGGAATGATGATTGAAATTGGTTATGTAATGGACTTTGTCTGCTGTGATGGTCATGGAAATAAGACTTGACTAAAATTAAATGATTTTACATTATTATGCATATGACAAAAAAACAACACCTCTAATGTTTGTAATTTTTGGATAAAGTTCATATTATAATATGAAGATTCATGATTTATCACGTTGCATGATATCACAATCTTTCAAATGATGGATAATAATTGCATATTTTATGTGATTATGTCTTATGATTTAGATATGATGATATCCCCCTCGTTTCCCCATACTGAGAATCTAAGATAATCCTTTAATATGTTTTCCCACTTCTTAATGAATTGTATTACATAAGGAAAAAATAAAAGTGGTCTAGTTATTAAAAAATATGTGGGTAATAATGAAGATTTATTATAAACCAATTTTTAATCTTTTCTAGACTCTAAAGAGACTTCACCAATATGATCTTGTAGTTTATTTCTTATCTTTTTTAATGAATATTGTTTATATTTTATGTAATATCAACTTATTTAAATTATGGTTCGTTATATTTCTCAATATTCATTTGGGTAATATGTCCCTGATCATTCAATGTTATTTCATTTTTAAACATTTTTTCACTGTGGTAGTGTTTTATGAAATCACAATCATTGAGTAACTCAATCCAGGGCATTTGTCTCCAGTTGATTTCATTTTTTATATTCATATTTCAAACTCTTATGAAAAGTTTTTATATATATAATCTTTCATCATATATATATTATCTTCATATATTCAGAGAAAATATTACAGCTACCAACATAGGATCCTTAGTTCAATAATTTTGCTCATGATTCCTCAACTACCTTTATTCATCTACAATGAAATTTCATTTTTTTTGAAGTACACTTCCAATTCATTTCAACAATGACTCACTGTATATCAGAAACCCTTCATATCCAGATTATAGTATCACAATCGTATAATTGAATAATCTTTTATTCATTTCATAAAAACATTGTAAACAATTTTTTCCATACTAAAAAACCCCTTAATATGTGGGCATGGTTAACATCTTATCCAAAAATATATCAAAATGATAATAGTTACTTGTTAATCCAATGAAACTGCATTTCTTGATTATGTTTCAAAGCATATTCCATTAATATATTTCATTTTCTCCATAAGATCAACTTATATTCCCTTAATAGAGACATTATGTCAATGAAAATAAATTTCCTGAAGCCAGAATTCACACTTGGTAAATATACCATGTTACACTTTCCATATGAGAGTATTAAGAATAATCCTTATTTCATTGTCAATTTCTTTATAAAATTTAGAATAAACCATAATATCATCAATAATAACTAAAAAAACATCCATATATTACTAGAAAACGCATTTCAATAGATCCATACAAACAAATCGATGATTAGTAAATCAAAATAGCATTATTGTGAACTCATAATGTTCATTCCATTCATTAACAGTTGTCTTCATAATATCAAAATTCATTACATGAAAATGAGGATACCATAATAAAGGTCTATCTTTGGGAAATGTTGATCTCGATGAAGTTGATCTAATAAATCATCAATTAGAGGTGGAGGGTACTTGTTTATTATAGTAGTAACATTGATTTTCATATAGTTAATACATAGACTCACGGATACAAATTTATCATAATTAATGGAACATGGACATTCCATAGAGAAACATTAGGGAGAATAAATCCTTTATTAATAAAATATTCATCTTGTTTCATATGCTCCACTAAGGATGCCTCCACGCAGAAAAAACTGATTGAGTTTGTGTTTTCAAAAGTTTTATTTAAGTCAACTCATCCAAGTCAGCTCACCAAGTATTGCTTTTGACCATGTTACATCTTTTTAGGATGCCTCCACGCAGACAGCCAGTTAGAGTACACGATGACGGCCCATCAAGCGATGAGGCACCGATACAGGGCCCTTTTACTATGTTGTCACCTTTAGGTGGTGTACTTGCAGCACCGCCACCCATTGGACAGTAGATTCCACCAGCCGCACTGGTGGACGGTAGACGCCGACAGACCGTGTTTCACAAGTTCCAGTGGTAGAGGCCTATGTGGTTATGAGGTGAGACAGATTTCCATGAAGAAAAAGACTGGCTGGAGGTGATTGCTTGAGTTATCCACCTAATTGAGACACACATAGAGTAGATAATTATCTTAGCTACTAGTGTTTTCAAGTGAGTGAACATGAGGTTGGTCCGCATAGTGATGATTCTTAGGTACATGGATCGTTGCCCGAGCTTGTACCTTTAGGTAGTGTGTCACCTATATCACTTCCTACTGGACTGCAGTTACAACCGGTGGTACCAATAGATGACACATGTAGGCTTAGGGCCTTACACGTGTTTCAGCATCAGATATCCCACAGGTTCGGAGGTGAGCCCAAATCATAGGCGGGTGAGGACTGGCATGAGGAGGTGGCTGAGAGTTTTCTAGAGATTATATAGCTTCGGTAGGATGACATGTCGATAGGTGAGTGTGTATCAAGGCGTACCGATCATTCCTGGTACTTGATGAATACGATACGATCATTGCATTGGGGCTCGGACTACCGAGCTAGGCGTGTTTTAGGACATCCGAGACAGCTCCTTTTCTATTGATGCTTGAGATAACCTTTGTGGTTGAATATTGTTTGGGTGAGAAGATACAGCTAGTGATTGTTAGTAGTGGGAAATCAGGAAACTGGTGCAAGTCTTAGAGACTTGGTCGTGCAAGAAGTTATGGGAAGAGGATGTGACATGGACAGATGAATCTACAGGGCAGTAAACGTGGATATAGAGCTAGGAGAGAAACATGAGTTGGTGTACATTTCGACATTTTACAACCACCCACCATAATAGTCACCGTCAAGTTTAGGGAGTTGGAGCGCAGGGGAAGAGAGTAGTTGCATACGGTCATGGAGTGTGACCCAAGGGCTCTATGATAGATTCGAGGTACAGTTTGTGTCTACTACTAGTTGTCTTATAAATAGACATAGGTACCAATCATTTCATCCTTCCACAAATCTTTTCCCACACCTACATCTTCTAATTAAACCATTGATGTGACCCTCACGTCTGGAGATACATTTGGGATCAGACTTGATAATCAAACTTACACCAATGGTGTGATCTGACCATTCCGGAGAGAGTTTCGGTTGGAACCTCTTGGTTGTAGCGTCGCAGCCTTATGACATTAGTTTTGATATGGACTGGGCAACCCCAGTTCACACACATATTTACTATATTAGGGAAAAAGGTTTTGGTTATCTACAACTTTGGGATGAGGTTTTCCTTAGTCAGTGAAAAAGGAAACCCAGATAGAACATGTTAATCTCAGGCATAAGAGGTTACAGTCGATCACTCTTGAGTCGTCCAACCTTACCCTGATGGTAGCAGGAGTTTTCTGTATTCAGTTCCAAACTGGAGTGATAGAACACGAGGAAATCTTTTCAAAATATGTTTCTAGGATTACACCCCCAAAGGGGGAAGGATATCTTCATTGTTTGGATTTTACCGGTGGTTCATTCCATACTTCTCCAGAGTTGCAGTACAACTATCAGCCTTGAATAAGTAGGGGAACCTTCGTATGGTCAGAGATATGACAGTAGATCATTCAAGAGATGAGGGAGAGGCCGACTAGTACCCCCATCATGAGGCATCCAGAGGAAGGCATAGGGTAAGTAGTCTACTACGATGCATCAGGGACCAGTCTCGGATGTTCCCTGATGCAGGTGTGAGCTGTGATCATTTATAGTTCTCGGTAGCTGAGACAAGACAAGATGAACTATGCTACCCATGACCTAGAGTTAGAAGCAGTTGTCTTCACCTTGAATATGTGGAGACACAATCTGATGGGCGAACATTTTACAATTTAATCTAATCACAAAAGTCTCAGGTATATATTCTATTAGAAACACCTGAACCCGAGACATCAGTGATGGATTTAGTTCCTTCAGGACTATGACGTCGAGATAGTATATAATATTGTAAAGGGGAATGTTGTATCAGATTCACTCTACAAGAGGTCTGGTATATAGCTAATAGGTGATGAGATAGATAATCTGGCTACTTTACAAATACCTTTTGTGGATATAGATGTAGCATCCTTTCTATAGTTTCTTACTGTCACACCCCCACTTCATCAGCGTGTTAGGGAGGTGCAGTGTAGAGATGCCGACTACGATACATGACGTGCCTAGATATCGATAGGGCTGTCACCTGATGGATTTTATAAAGGTGGGGAGCACATCATCCTCTTCATAAGACATACCTTGGTACCAGTAACACTTTAGGAGGAAGTGTTGAGTGAGTTCCACAAATCACCTTTAGCGGTACATCCAAGAGTGGAGAAGATGTACCAAGACCTTCGACGACAGCACCGGTGGTCAAGTATGAAGAATATAGTAGCGGAGTTTTTCTCTCGATTCATCACTTGTCAGCGAGTGAAGGCTTATCACCAGGTACCCGAAGGCTTGGTTCAGCCTTTAGAGGTCCCAATGTTGATGTGGTATGGGATACCAATGGATTTTGTGACAGGGAATCCACGTATAACCAGGGGTCCCAACTCGATTTGGGTGATCTTTGACTGACTCACCATGTTAGCCAACTTCCTACCAATCAGAGATCAGGGTTAGTAGAGAGATAGGGATGCCAATATGTGCAGGATATTGTGTGTTTACATGGTATACCTTCAACGATTGTCTCAGATCATGATTCACAGTTAAATTCCCGGCTATAGAAGGGGTTGTAGGAGGCTTTCGGGATGTAGCTTCATCTGAGCACCACCTTACATCCTCATACAGATGATTAGACTGAGTGGACCATTCAGACTCTCGAGGACATGCTTCGTGAATGTGTTGTCTACTTCCGTCGCAGTTGAGAGGATCACTTACAATTGGTGGAGTTTTCTGATGACAACAAATATCACACCACCATATGGATGGCACCAATTGTGGCGTTATCTGTTTGACCATGCAGATCACTATTGTGTCGGAGTGACCCAAGGGAGTCAGCACTAGTGGGTCCAGAGATTCTACGAGCTACCACGGAGAAGGTGCAGATCATACATGAGAGGATGAAGACTGCACAGAGTAGAAAAAAGTCGTATGCTGATTGGAGACAGATGAATCTGTAGTTCGAGGATGGAAACCATGTCTTCCTAAGGGTCTCACCATGATGAGGTCTACAGAGATTTGGCTAAGACTGAAATTTATAACAGAGATTCATTAGAACTTTCCTGGTCCTCAGATGATTATGCGAGGTGGATTACCTCCTGGCTCTTCAAACTCAATAGCACTGGGTGCACGACGTCTTCCACGTATCTCAGATGAGGAGATACGTACACTACCATTCCCACATCATCGACCATGGAGAGCTGTATTTCAATGATAGGGAGACTTTTATGGAGGTTTCTGTGGATATTGAGGATCTACAAGAGTATGTCTTACATGGACGGTCGATACCTCTTGTTCGTGTTCGCTGGAAGCATGAGAACCTCCAGGAGAGCACATGAGAGTTGGAGGCTCAGATGCCTACTCAATACTTCCATTTTTTCCCTTATTTTGATTTGTAGCTCACAGGGACGTAAAGCCCTAATGTTGGTAGAATGTAAAGACCCAATATTTTTGTGGATTTTTTTTTAAATACATGGTAATTTTATGAGTCTGCGAAAATTTACGGTGCATGATTCTGAGACCCGGAGCACCTGGAATCTAATTCTGGAGTTTTGTTTAGGTATGTTCAATAAACATACGAGTGGGATTTTATAACTCTTGAACCGGTGCTCGGAACTGAAATCAGGGGGCACTGTTGAACTCACAATGCTGGTTTTCGCTTAAGAAGATTTTCACCTCGATGGCAGTTGGTCAAGAATTGAAGTTAGTTTTTGGGTTTTCTAAAAAAAAGTGAGCTTACACATTTTTTTATTGAGCTTCCATGTGAGTGACTGGTAGTTAAAACCTCCTCATGGGATTTGGGGGTGGGACCACCACACCTTAACTACCCATGAGAGGTTATGGTGGTGAGGCCCACCCGACCATAACCTCCCGTGAGAGGTTACGACGTGGGGTCCACACGGGGCTTAACCCCCTATTGATAGAGGAGGATTAAACATCTCAACTTTCCCTCATTAATGAGGGAGAACCTCTTGACCTCGCCAAATTAATTTGTGACAAATATCATGCATTAATTAGGTGGAGCCACTTAATTTAAAACTCTAATTTGAATTATTATGCCAACTCCACCCCGTTAATTAAATGAGTCAACTCATTTAATTAAACCACTCAATTTGAATTTACGCCAATGAACATAATAGATCCAATTATATTATTTCGATACAATTTCATTTTGGGTGGACTGGAGAGAAAAGAGGAATATTGGAGAAAGATTGGGAGAAGGATCCAAACGATGAAAGATTGCAGTGAAAAAGACCATCGAAATAGAAGAACGATCTTCCTCGACTTTCATCCATGGAACCCCCATCGACATGGGACACTTCGACCGATCTACGCTCCTTATCGTCGATAACAAACTAATGCATAATCATGGATTGGAAGTGCGTGGAAGACGCGACGAACGACTAGAACATCGTCTTCTTTCTGGGAATTTATCGTCGAGCAACGATCAAAGGTAGGGGGTTTACCTTGAGTATTATCCCATTAATTCTTCTCATCTTCCTTTATAAGAAATCGATGCGATGTATTGTAAACAATTGTTGTTCAACTTTCTTCCTCTCTGTTGAAGCAATTGTTACCGCCCTAAATGTGGAGGGTGCGGGCAAAACCAACATGGAACGACCCCTATGCAAATCTTGTTTTTGTTGAGATTTCGGAGACGAAGTGGCAACGGGGTGACGAAGGTGGCAATTACAAAGGTCAGGATACCCGTAGCCTCCTCGAACTGCACCGCCCCCGCGGTGCACTGGTGTTTTCGGCCGCACACCGCATGCACAGGTCAGCCCATGCCGGCCCGAGCCGCACCGAGCCGGCCTGCCTGGCCACCACCAACCACCTGCCCCCGGCCCGCTTCCCCCCCGCACGCAGCCTGTCACCCCGTCGGCCTGCCCGCATGCCCCGCCGGCCTCCCGGGGCGCTGCTCGGCGCCCCGCTGGCCTGCCTGCATGCAGCCCACACCTCGTCGGCCTAACTACGCCCTGCCTGGCGCGTCAGTGATTACTTGGGTGCTGCCTGCGGGGCCCCCATCCTGCCTGCACACGGCCCACGCCCCACCGGACTCCCCGCGCCCCGCCTGCGCACGGACGGCCTGCCGGCGCCCCGCCTAGCGCCCTTCCAGCCTGCTCGCACCCCGCACGGCCTACCTGCACCTCGACTCCCTGCCGAACAGGGCAAGACGCGCGGCCACCCGAGCCAACCCATGACGTCCTTCACGACATCGTTGGCTGAACCAGCTCATCTTTTCGGGCCGAGGTGCTTGAGCCACACCCCACATGGTGCTGGA
The DNA here is from genome assembly GCA_963277665.1 of Viscum album. Lineage (NCBI taxonomy): Eukaryota > Viridiplantae > Streptophyta > Magnoliopsida > Santalales > Viscaceae > Viscum > Viscum album. Next base: position 42,949,499 of record OY728123.1, read on the forward strand.
CGAACCAGCCCCGATATCCAGGCCTAGTCGCCAATGCGGTGACCTCTGGACCGAACTTCCCATGCATTCCGCTGGGCCAGGCCCAGCGGACTTAGCCAAACATAAAGGGATGACCTGCCCAAAGGACCGGGTTAGTCCCATTCTAGATCAGCCCGGTCTAGGTTGGGTCGAGTTAGTCTGACCAGGTCGGATAGGGCCCAGGCCCACTACCATCCATTTACATTCCTTGGATATATCTTTGGCACCTGACGACCATTTGACGAACCATCAGTGGTGCTATTTTTCTTCAAGCGTGATGGTCCCTTTGAGTATACCCTACTAGAGTTTGGGGTAATGTTGAGATGCGGTTAGGTTGGATCATACACAAATCCAACGAGGCCCTTAGGACTAAAATGCTAATAACTCACAGATCGGGCGTCTAATTGATGTGTTGTCTATTGTGTTGAGAACTCTATCACGTAGAAGACCTTTGAGATACTTCTACATGGGACTTTGTGATAGTTGGAGTATCGACCAGTAGATTGTGGAGCGGATCTTCCAGAGACGACGAGGCATTTGTGCGGGAACCTTGTAGCTAGCCGAGACTTGACGACTTCTGGCCGACTTTTCTCGGAGTGATTCGACAAGCCCTGTGGGGAGCACCTTGGTGTCGTGGTAGACCCAAGGTTGGGAGCACTCTTGTGAGAGTGCGGCAGACCCATGGTACTCTACATGTGGATTACCTCACCAGGATAAGAGGGGGAGCACCTCTGTGTGAGCGCAGCATAACCACAGTGGGGAGCGCCACTGCGTGAGTGATGAAGATCCATGGTATTCCACAGGAGGAGTACCACTATAGTCCATGTTAGTGGGAAGAGCCTCTCTATAACATGGAAGGCCCACTGAACTCAATAGAGGAGTAGTTCTCCAACAACTGAGGGTTCAAATTAATATTATCCATAGAATAAAATCCTAGTTGAGCTTTGTCGGAATCTTTTGAGTTTACCTCATGATTGAGATGGATTACATGATAACATAGGTATATGTATGGGCATATACCTTTGTGTCATTATCTGTTGATTTCAAACTTTTTGGTTTATGATTGTTTGATTTTGTGAGACCTTGATGGTCTTAGGGTCCCTACGGAGTATCATTATACTCACCCCTGCATGAGCGATGCCCGCACCTCATTGTGTTGGTTTCAGACGATGGACATCACTTACTGAGCCTGAGTGGATAGGACTGGATGGTACCCAGAGGTGGACCACATGACGTTATAGTACACGGAGGAGACAAATGGACGATGAGTGCAATGGAGTCTATCTTTACCGACCCTTCAGGTTGGATCCGTTGTGGACGATCTATGAGCTACTTTCACCTTTCAGTTGTTTGTCCCTTTTAAGTTGTACTGGTACATTCCAGTTGGGCTTTTATTTCAACCCCTTTACTTTTCAGCACTATTTTTTATACAGTTGTACTGAGTGTTTTGCTTCCTGGATACTCTGATTGTGTGTGTTTATGATTTATAAAGGTAATGCCTTCCCAGATTTGGAATTTATGCCTTTGGTGCTTGTCGCCGGCCCCTGGCCTATGGAATGCAGGCTTGGGGTAGTCACGGAATGGGCCCTGGGGGACGGGTCGTGATATGCCTGTAGGTGATGGCTGATCATTAGGATCTAGAATGATTAGATGTACGCTATAGGTTTTTAGATGTTTGTGGTATGGAATATCAATGGACGTTGTGAGATGTTAACCATGTGTATCCAGGGGCTGAGATACCATTTGTCTTATCGTTGACCAACTCACCATGTTATACCACTTCATAGATTTCCAATATGTGAGCTATGTAGAGATATTGGGATGCCTCTACATGTAGAATATAGTGTAGATTCATGGATTCCAAAAGATGATTTTTTGACGTAATAATACTCATTTGGCATCCCAATTATGGATGGGGTTGTAGGTGGAGTTTGGGTATCAGTTATTCTCCAGCACTGCATTTGATCCCCAGACTGATGTCTACCAAGAGGGGACCAATCAGGTTATGGAGGACATGCTATGAGCATGAATGTTGGACTTCATTCATAGAAATGAGAACCAACTACCACTTATTATGTTATCATACACCAACATCGTTCACTATGTCATTAGTATGACACCATTAGAGGCATTGTACGAGAGACCATGTACCTAAAAACATTGTTAGACTGGCCTAAGAGAGTCATCACTCATGGGAAAAAAATTGGTTCAAGCTACATCTGAGAATGTATAGGCCATCCAAGAGTTTATAGTGGTTGAAAAGAGTGGTAATAATTCATTACACTAGATAATGGTGGTTAAAATTGGAGTTTGAAAAATATTACCATGTAATCCTTTGGGTATAACCTAGATAAGGGTTTCAGATATTTTGATAGGTGGAAAGTTATATTTGATTTTCATCATCCATTTTCAGATACTGTGTATAGTTGGTGAGGTGGTCTACCACCTTGGCCTACCTCCATAGTGGCACTATGTACATGATTTCTTCCACATGTTGTAGATGAGGAGGTATGTGCCAGCCCCATTGCACATCATGGAATAGGAATAGCTAGAAATTGACGATGGAGTGACCATTGTTGAGTACCCATCAAAGATGAAGGATCAGAAGGATAATGTTGGGAAAAAATCCCTCAAGGTAACATTGCAGTATTTTAGGGTTGATTGTGTTTGTTGAAAAAGCTGGATTTCATGGATATTTGTCGAGTTCCCAAGAAGTTGTTGACAATCCTTGTTGACAAAGAACGTTGACAAAGGAAAGGACGATCTGGAGGTGGTACAAAAGAGCAGTACAAGGTGGCGCCGTTTCCTAGTGTTTTCCAAATTTTTGGGGACCAAAATTTGGAGTCTGGTGAGCTTCACGAAAAGTGGATTTCCATGAAAATCATAATTTAATATGGAAAAGTCAGGAATTTCTCAAAGATAGGATGGATGGTTTGGATTTTGCGAAGACTTGAAAAATGGAGGTGGTGATGCTGCGCGATTACGTCAAGTTTCGCGAAAAGCAGAGGCTGAAGCGCATCGCGATGGAGAAGGGCTTCGCGAGGGAGCTTCGCGGCGAAGTCGCGAAGGTATGTTGACGGTGATTCTTCGCGACTGCGTCAAGCTTCACGAATGGAAAATTTCCGTGGTGCTTCGTGATTTGGAAAGAATTCCGGCGGAAACTTTGGAGCTTCGTGACTTGAGATGACGTGGCGTTGACTTCACGCGGAAGGGACGAGGGTCGGTGGAATCGCCTATAAATAGAGGCCGACCCCCTCGAGAGAAGTAGAGAGAATTTTCAGAGAAAATCCATTACTCTCGATTCGCAGAGGTGGTTCGCGAAGGTAGTGTGCTTCGCGAAAGGGGAGCTTCGTAGCGGCTATTCTAGCTCCGCAAAAGGCGTGTGCCCCGCGTTGGCTCAGTGAGCTTCGCGGAGAGGCAGGAGATCCGCGACGGCCTATGCATTGCGAAAGTCTGTGCATCGCGAGAGTGCTTCGCGAGAGAGCTTGTCGAAAAGACATGAGCTTCGTGAAGGCTTGTTTTAGCTTCGCGAAATTGGGAGCTTCGCAAAGTAGGGTGCTTTGCGATGGTTTTTCCAAAAGGAATTGCCCGGTGTTCAGAGGAAAAGAGGTATTCATCAGTGGATGAAATTTGGACATTAACAGAGAATCCATCATCAGTTAAGGATGCATTCTTTCATGCAAATGAAAGGACCTACAGGTCTATAAACTATGAGTGAATCCCTTCCAAGAGAAGTGAGCTTAGGAAGAGGAAAAGGTGATCCTCTCCACCGGCAGTGAGCCAGAGAGAGATTAACAGGGAGTGACCCTTGGGAAAGCAGTGAGCTGACCCTAAACATTGTAAAGGCAGTGAGCCCGGGCATTGAAGTGATCTAGCCCGAACTTTGTAATCCAAAACTAGTGAAGTTTAGTGGAATTGGTACGACCAGCAACCTGTCGGCGTATGCTCCTTGGACGTAGCCCAGTGAGGGTGAACCAAGTAAAAATCTCTACGTCTGCCTGCTAATTTGTTGGCCTTGCATTTAAAGCATCATCATTAGATAAAGGATAAAGTAAGTGATCATAACATATACACAAGTGGAAACAATGTGACCCTTGTAATAAAGAGGTCAAGATCCAGTGGGGCAAGAAGAATTTAAAAAAGAATATCCATACCCTGATTCACCCCCCCCCCCCCTCTAAGGGTATATAGGCCCCTATTGTCCCTAACAATTGGTATCAGAGCGATAGGTTGCTTTTATCAGATTTGTTTGCTCCGACATGGTGTAGTCGATCTGTGTGTTTAAAGAATTAGTCTGCTCTTATCTCGGTGAGCCATGGCAAAGGGAAAAACATCCAAGAAGAAGCAGAAGTCAGGTGGTATTCCTCAGTGTGGAAGTATGTATGGAAAAAGTGTGATTCAATTAAATGAATCAAACAGTTTACTGAAGGAAGGTCTGGATGAATCTGACAGGGAAAGGATTGATTCACTCAATCATGATGTTGGAATGAGTGAAGTACATGAGCATCAGAGTGATGCTGAAACAGAAGAAGAAATTGAAGGAAGAATAGATATGCGAGCTGAGTTGGAGGCTGCTCTTGAGGAGATATATGTTTGGAGAGAAAAAACAAAGAAATCCCACAAAGTTGTTCATGATGCCAAACTCTATATGCAGCAGTATGAAGAAGAGAAGTCTGAGTTGATGGAAGAAATTGAGAAACTCAAGTTATCAACACAAGAGAACTCAAAATCGGTTAGTGAGTATAAGATTAAGATTGAAGAACAGGAAAGGGAGATCGATGTCTTGAATAGAAAAGTGAAAGATCAAGTCAAGTGCATCGAAGAACCTAATATTCCAATTGACGCTGGAAACACCGAAGAAGTCAAATCTAAAGATATCTGGATCAAAGTATTGGAGATTGAGGTCAACAAGCTAAGAGGCCTAAATCAAAGGCTTATTGACATAGTTATAGACCTAACCGAGAAGAATGATTATCATGCCAATGAACTACAAATGATGGCTAAAATGAAGGATGCCTTACACTTTCTATTTGATCATCCTTCGACATGTGATGATAAAATGAAGAATATGTATGCTATTTCTGAATAGAAACAACAGAATATTTTCTCAGCGCAAAGACCAGCAAGTTATGGAAAAGCTGGTATCAGATTTGATGAATCCCCTCCTTTTCATGATAGAAAGAGAGCTGTGAACAGTTCCAGATGGAAAAGAAATCCTATAGGTGCTGGAGATAGGCCTAAAAGGACAGATACATAAAGTAGTGATGACATGTGCTATTTCTGTGGGATTCATGGCCACACATCAAGCTTCTGTTCAGAGGCTCTGGAATACATTTCAGGCTGTGAAAATAGAGACATTACTAAATCTGAGAATAAGAAGAAGCATCATGATAAATAAGAGAGAAGAGTTTCTCAGAGGAGAACATTTATCAGATGCTATTACTGTGGAAGGATGGGACACACCATGAGTATGTGTTAGGAAGCTCAAGAGATCGATGCCATAAGAAGAAAAAAATTTGCATCAACATCTCAGCAGAGAAGTGATGAAATGAGGTATGCCTTTAATAGAAAATGTTTCATATGTTCTGATCATGGGCATTTGGCCAGACAGTACAGCAAGAAGAAAGCGGAGTAAGAAAAAGACCCGAGAAAGATATTACCAACTCCAGTGGAATATAATGAGAAAATATACACTAGGAGACAAAGTGGTAAGGTGAAAAATAGGACTAAATCCTCAGGGGAATCACATGGAGCTGAACGAAAGGTGTATCAGTCACCTACTATGTCGTACTCACAATTGATCTCAAGGAGAGAATGTGAACAAACCTGGAAGATTAAGGGGATATCTACTCCAGTTGTGATAAAGAAGAATGAATGTTCAATGGAGGACTCACCACTAGTGATAAAGAGTGTAGTGATTCAAACATCTGATAAAAGGCAGATAAATAAAGAATGCGTTGAAAAATTCACAAGTCGTGTTTCTCAGCGAGAAGTGATGGAAAGAGGTAGACCCCTAAGATGGGAGAAGAAGAAAGGGAAGATTCCAAACATAGAGGTTTCGACTCAGATAAATAATCAAGGAAAATGGAATTTTGGTAGAACCTCAAAGAAGGAAATGTGTACTAGCGGGTTTATACCGCAAGCGGTGAGAAAGGCCGAGCCTACCAAATCTACATATCATAAAAAGGCTCAGAATGTAGGAAATGAATGCCTAGTCATATGGCCAAAATGGTTAAAGATGGATAGGCAGCTGGAGGAAGCAAGAGAATAGTGTGATTCCCTCCAAGAAAAAATCAAAGGGTTGACCCGTTAGGATCAACCACTATCCTCGTTTTGAGGATTCGAGAAACTCCCCTCTCCCTATATATATATAAATGCTATTAACTAATAATTAATAGGTTTCAGGTTTTAGGGAGATATGATCCAAGGGGAAGTGGCATCTAAGGATGCAATGCGGATATGTGATATTCTCTACAGTTTCAATTGATTCAAATCAGGTACTAGAGTTGAAGAAGAAAGGGAGCAACAGAGCACAATAGGAAGTGATTGTGTTATTAACTCTATCTCTTGTTTCCTACATCGAGTTCCAACTAAGTAGGCTTAGAGATTTGGTTAATGGATCAATGATGAGTGATAGATTGGCATAAATTATATAAGTGAAAGATGAGAATAAATGATGCAGGAGAGGAATGTCGTGCATGGGTCTAATTAGTGGGTCAAACCCCAGGAAGTGTTGCATAACATAGGGGTAGCATTCAATAACAAAATCCGATTCCAAATCCATCAAGGAAATAATTGGATGACCCACCTCAGGTGTTTTCTATCGATAGAATACATTCCGTGGGAGAATCAGCAATGATCAAGCATTTCATGCTTATTTATTTTGATCTAACATTGTTGTATCAACTGACTGTTTTCAGGATACCAAGAAGCTGTGAGAAGTAGTTGAAAGGAATGATTCCACTGATCAATGAAACAGTGAGAAATTTCCTGATAAATGTGATGAGGAGGAAAGCATTAAAGGGGAGAAAAAGCTAATGATGCTGATTCAGAATAAGACACTGATGATGAACACGAAAGTTTCTAGTTTGTGCTTACAAGAAATCCAAAGAGCTTAGCTGAAATTTATAGACAAAATATCATTGGTGATCAGGCAGCTCCTGTTCAAACACGAATAATGAAGTCACTGTAGAAGACATCTTTCCTACCTCAAGTAGAGCTGAAATGATTTGATGATGCGTCTAACGTTGAAAACACGTTTCATGCTATGAATAAAATGCTTGATCAGATTGCGAAGAACCAGATGTGGGAGATTGTTTCGAGGAAAGCAGATAAAAATGTCATTAGAACAAAATGGGTCTATTAAGACAAGATGAATTAATATGGCATAGTGATTCAGAACAAATCACGACTGATGTTCAAAGGAGACTCCCAGATAGAGGGAATAGATGGTGATGAGACATTTGCACCAATTTCAAGGCAGGAGACAATCAGATTATTCCTAGCCATTGCAGTGAAAAGAAAGTACAATGAGTTCCAGATGGATGTAAAGATTGCATTTCTCAATGGATTTCTGGAAGAAGAGGTGTACATTGAGCAGCCAGATGGTTTTCTCATTCATGAGGATGAGAACAAAGTTTTCAGGCTGAAGAAGGCATTATATGGGCTGAAACAAGCTCCAAGAGCATGGTACTGAAGGCTATATCAGTATTTGAAGAAGCTTGGCTTTCAGTGTCACACAAGGCAGGAATGAAACATTCATTTCACAATCCAAATATTACAAGGATGCTTTGGAATGAATTGGAATGGAAAATTCCAAGGAGATGAAGACTCTGGATTCTACCAGGATGAAATCATCAAAAGATGACAGTGGCAGGGCAGTTAATTTCACTAAAAACAGGCAGATTATCAGCAGTTTGGTGTACATGACCGCAACAAAGCCTGATATTGTTTTTTCCACATGCCAAGCAGAGAGATATAAGAGTAATCCCAAAGAAATACACATGATTATAGTGAAAATAATACTTCGGTATATCAGGGGCACAGTGGACTTCGGTTTGACATATAATGACAAATCTTAGATAGAGTTTTTGGGATATACTTATGTAGACTGGGCCAGATCAGCAGATGATAGAAAATCAATGTTAGGAGGTGCATTCTATCTTGGTGGACTGTGTATTTATAGGCTAAGCAAGAAGCAAGATTGCATTTCATTGAGCACCATAGAAGCTGAGTATATTGCGGCCACTCAAGAATGCACACAGTTATTGTGGATGAAGCAGTAGCTTGAAGATATGGGAGTTGAAGTGAAGACTCCGATCGGAATCCAGTGCGATAACTCAAGTGCTATTAATCTGATAAAAAATCTCGTCCATCACTCAAGGACAAAGCACATTGAGATAAAGTATCATTTTATCAAGGAGAAAGTTGAGCAGGGAATCATGAAGTTGGAGTATGTGCCTACAGAGCTACAGGTTGTAGACATTCTGACAAAGGCCTTACCCAAGGAATCTTTTGAAAGGCATCGACTGGCTCTGGGAGTTCAATCGATTCCCCGCACTTAATGTAGAATGGATGTGGGCCCCCCTCTCCCTGAGGTATGATGTGTTTTTCCCTGTTGTGCTAATATGTGTTCTCTACTATGTTACAGACTACAAAGGAGTGTCCTTTGGGTTCGTTGACAAAGGTGGAGAAAATCGTGATTGTTAAAGGGGGAGACAATGTGGAGATTTGACAAATCATGAATGATATGGGGAGACGCTGATAGGTGGAGCAGCCAGAAAGGGGGAGCAATGAGAAAGGGGGAGAGTTTTAAATCTGACGATGCTAGAAGTGATCGATCAAAGAATAGATATCACGATAGCTGAGGATCGTGATAAAAGCAGAAAAGTGGTGTTGGAATGGTGAGTGAAGGTATCCAGCTATCACCAATTGGGATCAGTGTGGTTCAACAATTGGTATCAATTTAAGAATTGTTATCAGGTTGGAATCGACAATTGGTGTTTGACATGAAGTGATTCATTGATAAACTTTTCATACTACTCTTGTTTCTCACGCCGAGCATTGCTCATATAGGATTAGAGTACGTGTTAAGTGAATCCTTGAATTCTATCAGAATCACAAAAGGCCAATGGTGGTAGCATCTGGAAGAAGACTCAGTGAGGTATCAAAGTGCAAAAAATCTTTCTGAGTAGAGTTGTGAAGACTTGTCAACAAACCCAAAGGGGGAGATTGTTGGGAAAAAATCCCTCAAGGTAACATTGCAGTATTTTTGGGTTGATTGTGTTTGTTCACAAAGCAGGATTTCATGGATATTTTTTGAGTTCCCAAGAATTTTTTGACAATCCTTGTTGACAAAGAACGATGAAAAAGGAAAGGACGATCTGGAGGCGGTACAAAAGAGCAGTACAATGTGGCGTCGTTTCCCAGTGATTGCCAAATTTTTGGGGTCCAAAATTTGGAGTCTGGTGAGCATCGCGAAAAGTGGATTTCCATGAAGATCATAATTTAATATGGAAAAGGAATGAATTTCGCAAAGATAGGATGGATGGTTTGGATTTCGCGAAGACCAGAAAAATGGAGGCAATGATGCTTCACGATTACGTCAAGCTCCGCGAACAGCAGAGGCTGAAGCGCATCGCGACGGAGAAGGGCTTCGTGAGGGAGCTTCGCGGTGAAGTCACGAAGGTATGTTGACGGTGATTCTTGATGACTACATCATGCTTCGCAAACGGCAAATTTCCGTGGTGCTTCACGATTTGGACAAAATTCTGGCGGAAACTTTGGAGCTTCGTGATATGAGATGACGTGGTGTTGACTTCGCGTGGAAGGGACGAGGGTCAGTGGAATCGCCTATAAATAGAGGCCAACCCCCTCGAGAGAAGTAGAGAGAATTTTCAGAGAAAATCCATTACTCTCGGTTCGCAGAGGTGGTTCGCGAAGGAAGTGTGCTTCGCGAAAGGTGAGCTTCGCGGCAGATATTCTAGCTCCGCAAAAGGCATCTGCCCCGCATTGGCTCGGTGAGCTTCGCAGAGAGGCAGGAGCTCCGCGACGACCTAAGCATTGCAAAGGTCTGTGCATCGCGAGATTACTTCGCAAGAGAGCTTCGTGAAAATGCAGGAGCTTCGCGAAGGCTTGTTTGAGCTTCGCGAAATTGGGAGCTTCGCGAAGTAGGGTTCTTTGCGAAGGTTTTTTCAAAAGGAATTGCCCGGTGTTCAGAGGCAAAGAGGTATTCATCAGTGGATGAAATTTGGACATTAACAGAGAATCCATCATCAGTTAAGGATGCATTATTTCATGAAAATGAAGAGACCTACAGGTCTATAAACTGTGAGTGAATCCCTTCCAAGAGAAGTGAGCTTAGGAAGAGGAAAAAGGTGATCCTCTCCACCGGCAGTGAGCTAGAGAGAGAGAAATAGGGAGTGACCCTTGGGAAAGTAGTGAGATGACCCTAAACTTTGTAAAGGCAGTGAGCCTGGGCATAGAAGTGATCTAGCCCGAACTCTGTAATCCACACCTAGTGAAGTTTAGTGGAATTGGTACGAACGGAAACCTGTCGGCGTATTCTCCTTGGATGTAGCCCAGTGGGGGTGAACCAAGTAAAAATCTATGTGTCTGCCTGCTAATTATCTTGCATTAAATTTAAAGCATCATCATCAGATAAAGTATAATGTAAGTGATCATAACATACACACAAGTGCAAAAAAAGTGACCCTTGTAATAAAGAGGTCACGATCCAGTGGGGCAGGAAGAATTTTGAAAAAGAATATCCATACCCTGATTCACCCCCCCCCCCCGCTCAGGGTATATAGGCCCCTATTCGCCCTAACAGGTAAGATCCATCATTAGTGATATATTCCTTTAGTGGAAGTTTTTTTTCATCATAATAATATCTATGAGATCACGTTAGAGTGGGGGCGTAGATTCGTGCGTTTTACCCACACATTTTGGTCTAACCCTTGTTTTTGGATTTTAGGGGACATAAAGCCTTACGGAGGGGTGAATGTAATGGCCCATCTGTTTTTGGGACTGTTTTTAATTATTCTATAGATTTTATTTGAGACCATACATTGAGGCATGATATGATTCTAGGGCCCGGGGTTCTCGAAATAAATGTTTGAAATAAATTAATCTTTAAATAGAATGTGCAAAAAAAATTCATAAAAGAGTAGAATAACATCTAAACAGTTCCCTGATTAAAAATCCATGATGGATATTATTTCAGAGGAATGAAATTAAAATAATATAGGCTTATAATCTTCTAGATTAGGTCAGATGCAAAATTTAATTTTCAAATATCTTAAAGAAAAAAATTTGAATTTATTTTATTTGATGTTCCGACAATGTAGCAATGTGTTTTCCTTTTTGAACAAGAAAAATGTGAGGGAACCATGGTTAGAATTTATAACCCTAGAGGAATAATTAGAAACATTATAGAGGACAACCCTTAGAGAAACTTCTCAATGAAAAGAGATGGTAGATCATATCGTGGTTCATTTCTCTAGTGTTCTATAGGATCTCATCGATGACGAGAGTGAAATCATCCATCATCAATGATGGATCCCAAACCTAAAATATGGTTTCTGTTTTTATTTGCATATTTCATGTTCATTTAATCAATTAAAACCATGGAAAAACCCCCAAACAGGTTTACCCATGGTTCATTCATTCTTGAAATATGGGTGATTGAGAGATTTATTCAAGTGATTATTTCTATTTTTATCATGATTCTTGATCCTTATAATGGTATATGACCAAATTCATAACAAATAATTATCATTGTTCATTCCTTAAGTTGATAATTTGATTTTATCCCATTATCCCCACAATTTCTTCATTCATCATAGGATTATGAACAAAGAATCAATTCATTTTCGATTGGTCATGCGATGATCTAAAATCATAGATCTGGATTCATGATGACATATATGAGGTGTGACAATTATGGAGAAAGAAAAATAGAATATTTTGTGAGAAATTTTTCTCTGAGCATTCTTTATGTAGATGAACAGAATTTGGTTTCGAAAATGATCATAGGCCCAAAACCAACAAATTGGTGTTGCAAGGGTGATACAACATTGGATCTGTAGTTTTGAGGTGAATATTCTATCTGATTGAGCACTAGAGGATCAAAAAAAGTGATAGAGGAAGAAAAATTATTCTGGAAAATAATGATGAAAACATTGTGTATATTAGGATACACAATTTGTGGGAACAATTTAGAAGTTTCACGGGTTTCAGGTGGAAATAAGAAATTCATCGCATGTCACACCAGTCACACAATGTATGGGATTTTCCCCGATACTTAGTGTGTATCTCAAATGATACACATACACGGGGGGGGGGGGGGAGTACACGAAATGTACTCAACCTCATGGATAGACCCCGACCACATACATGGGATACCCCATGTAATGGTGCATTAGTAGGAGGACACAGGTTAACACTATGTACCCACACATAGTTGAGTTACATAGGTGGACCCCTGATGGATGGACATGGGATGTATTCCTTTATACACATCGTGTAAAATGTTTCCAACATGAAAAGATTTTCTATCACGAGTCATTATACCTTGGAAGTACCCATGGTCAAGGGACACAATGTTTGACCCTTATATATATTGTGTACACTTTTTTACATTGTTTGATCTCCTTGTACACTATATAATCGAAAAGTCTTGTTTTGGTTGGACCCCCCTTTCTTGTTCCCCTCAGCGTTAGTGGGTATCATTTCTTATCCACATGAGTGTAAACCCCTTCACCAAGACTTCCTAAATATAGTCGAGAGTACCCTATGAGAGGCCCAAATAATGATAAGCTATCAATTATTATTCCTTGGGTAGATTCACGTTATCAATGTGACCAATCCTACCTAGCATCGGTCGTCTACTTAATAGGTGAATCTGGAGGAGTCGTGGTATACACCATGGCCTTAGAAGTTATTATCATCTATGTATCTGGATATCACTCACATGGAGAGATGGTTCTCCAAGAAAAAGTGTAGCATTTTATCTCTTCAAAGATATCATCATATCTCTCTCATTGAGGTTACTGATGAATAGTACATCTCAGACGAACGTCATTAGGGATATTAGACATATGATGGATTTGTCACAGATGAGTGCTTTGAGGAATATTCAGAATAAATCCCTAGCATGGGTATACAATCATTTTTGACAATCGTCTAGATTACAAGTCTTGGTTTTGAGTATATCTGGATATGTTCATGTTATATTTAGTTTAGACATGTATTATGTATAATTGATTATACCATTACTTTTTGTATAAATTTTTGGTTTTTCAGGTGTCATACTATATGTTGTTATATTAACCCCTACACAGGATTTTCATGCACAGGTCTTGTCCCGTAAAAATAAGTAACATTTTGACAATGTCCACGACATACCATGATCATGAAGAGAATAGGGAGTTCTAGATAGGATGAGGTTTTCAAACAACTTTGATCAGCAGTCCCGGTACATATTATTTTTTATTATATGTTGGAATTTGTCTTTGGAAGACTATTTTTTTGGGGGCTTATTTTTTTCCTTGTTTAATCTTCCTCGTATTACATTCTATTGTAGTATAGAGGATTGGTTTAGTATTTTTCATGCATTTTTGGTATTTGGTTGTGTTTATTTTTCATAATTTTGAGGGATAGAGATGTTTTAATCTCTAAAGGTACATAAAAAAATGCCTCCCAGTATAGTGACATGCCTACTTAGTGCTAATCACCAGCCCCTGGTCTATTGTAGGAGGTATTGGGGATCATTGAATGGGCTCCATTAGGATGTGCCTTGAAATTAAACCTCACAATCTAGGTATTCATAGGTAATTTCCCAAGAAATAAATCAATGTATTCATATAATTAGAACATCCTATGATTGATGATGACATCCATATTACATAGTTATTTATTTCACTTCTTCCTCGAGAAATTCATTCATTATAGCTACCAAGGGTGGATCTAGAATAGAATCAGATGATACTGATTCTCATCTAAATATTATGTAATCAATATCCTCTTCAAAAATTGTAATTTCACTCTTCATGAAAAAAATTCCCCCATTATATTTTGTAAGGCAGTTCGTTTTGAAGATTATATTAATTTCAATTGTTGAAATTATGATAATTTCATGAAATAAAAAATGTTTGCATACTATAATATGAACATCCCATCTCATTTTTCTTGGAATGAGACTTCCATTAAGGATTTGGAATAACAACTCCCATAGTAATTCAAAAGGATATTATTTAATTTTATAAAAAAAATTGGTAGATATATAACAGTGTGATTATACATATTCAAAATAATCATTGGATATATTTGAATATGGGATCATTGTACCTACAAACTCATTATTAGGGACATAAACTTCTTCTATTAGGATATAATAAACTTGGACATCTCCTATTGCCCTATTATCTACTAGATTCCACTTACATTTAAGACATTGATTTGAATCATTCATAATTTCATTACAATGTTATCATTTAACATCATTGATTTTTTTCTTCCCCATTCATTCCATTGATCAAATAAAATTTTCTCTATACTTATAGAAATCTAAAATTAAATTCAATCATATACCAGGATGATTATAACCACAATTCATACACAATGAAAATTTAATCATTCCCATTTTCTTCTTTGAAGATTCACAGTTTTCATGGGTATCAAAAGACAACATATTCAATTTTATTCCTTGAACGTATAGGATCTTGAATATTTATTCCCTGTTTTTATTTCACTTAATACTATTTCATCATAGGATGATAATTTTTGAGAAGCAAGTTCCTTTATGTTACATGGAATAAAACCTTCAAATAAATTATCTATTATATCTTCAGTATCATATATGTAATAATTTTCATACATGGATTTTTTTAGTTATACTCATACTCTAAAACACTTTATACTTCTTTTTTATTTCAGTTAATGTGTTTTCTCTTAATTTTAGTATATTTTTTATGTGGGAAATATTTTTTGAAGAAATTAATATAAATATTTTCCATTCCATGTATTCTATTTCATATTCCTCTTTAGCATTATGGGTGAAAGACCACCATGGATCAACAACTCCCATGGGATAATTGAATAAAAATAATTCCATTTCATTTTTAATGATTCCCAATGCTAGATATATGTTTTCAATTGATTTTTTCAACAACTAAGATACCAATAGATTAGTTTTACCAATATAATTTGGTGGATTCATCCACATTAAACGTTTTAAGATAGTTTTAGTATGGTTATTCATCATAACATGTGTAATCTACAATAACATGGAAATGATATTCTCCATTCCAATATTTTTAGGTTTTACTTTCTTAATAGGGAAATCCAAACATTACACGCTAATAATTGTTCCTTTAATTCCATTTTGTACCATCACTAAATAATGATACCCACTAAAGTTTCCCATATTCATCATGACTATTCACCATGGAAATAAATAAAGTGATTTATTATATTTCAATGGTTTATTTAATATTTAGATTCTAATGTTTTAATGAAACATTCTATAATACAAACTTTAACAACCCAGAACCAAATATCAAAAGGTCGGTGGTCATTTTATTACGATGGAATATATATAAGGTATCACACCCCCAAGAATTGATCGGTTTAGTGATCTTGATGAACAAACTATATACCTAGTATCCTTAATACACTGAAAATAATAAATAGAACATATTATAAGAAATTAATCTCTTTACTACCACTTATTCTTTGATTTCATCTTCACTACCATTTAATGGAAATGAAACAAAAGGGTGGGATCAAACACTCAACAAGGGTTATATTATACATTAAAAATTTATGAAAATCCATTAAGGTATAGAAATTATGAAATGTTAAATAATATAAAAACCACCCTCCATTATTACAGTAAGAAAGAAAATATATCAATACATATTTTTCAAATTGAAAACCTAATGCAATGTAATAGTTGATTTCTAGATGAAGAAAATTATTGTTCATTGGACTACCTTTATCTATCAAAATAACCATTATATAGTCAATATGGTTTAATTATTTGGGAAAAACCCCTCTGATTCTGTTTGGATACTTACATGATTTTTTTTCTATCTTTTTCTCTCATTCGTCATATCGATGTATCAACGGGATACCGATAATCGGGCCCCACCCGTCTTTTCCATTGAAACGAATTATTCATTAATATATACAATATAATAACAAAACCACAAGTAAAAATTTTAAATGGATAATACAATAATAATATCCACGATACGAGAAATATTGATATATAATAAATGATGATCATAAATAAATGGGAAATATGCATATAGCACAAAAGGAATAAGTAGTCAAAGGGAATATTGTTTTTTTCATGAATGAATGGAAATAAATTATACATAGACGTTAATAAGGGATAATAGGATCATATCATCATAAATAATGTCAAAATGATGTTAAAACATGTAAATGGAGTATTTATGAACAATTAGAAAAGAGTCACTTCAGTGCGATAGAAGGAAAAATATAAGAGTCCCTAAAGTGGGCAGGGGAATAATCATTTTCCTAAAACTAGGAATGAATAAAGATAGTTTATAATGATAATAATTGAGACTTTATAAATATATTTTTGGCTTATAAAAATTAAAAAGTGTACTTGATAATGGGTAAGAGGTAGGAATGATCCCTTAAATCATGTATTCTTATCAAGAATAATTGAAAACCGTATCATATAAAAAATGAATTTTCTTATAAAAGGAAAAAAATGGATACAGAAAAATATTATTGAAACATATACATAGAATGAAAGATGATTAAATTTAAAAATTATTATTTTGATTTGGTTAAATAGAGGGAATTTGTAACTGAAATGAAAAGTCGAGGTATATAGATAATCCCCTACCATATGTCTGAAACAATTATGAACATGAATATAAAATCATAGATATTGAAATTTTATGCATTAATAATTTATTTAATAACATTTTTATTATTTATTTTTAATTATTATAATTATATTGAGTTCTTTATGGCATATTTGATGAGTTATATGATTCATTTTCATCATTCAATGGTGTTCGTCTCTATAACACCCGAGAATTTTATAAGAAATATTTTGTTTTTATGTTATATAAATAATCAATGGAATCTTTCACTACACACAACACTAGCTTGGCTTGCATTACACGCAATCATGACCTTCCTCGATAGCTTGCGTCGTACGGAATACCGAGTTTCTCTAAACAATGATATGTTATTAAAATATTATTAAAACTAGTTGTTATGAATAGTAATACCCACTTTTTGAAATTTTGTAAAATTTATTTTTCAAAATGTACTTAATTTTTGGATTTGGAATATTGAAATTAGCATAGGGTTAAATTTTTTTATTTTTCTAGAAACATTCAATTTTTGATGAATATTGAAAACATTGTGTTACTATTTAAAAACCGGCTTTTTATTTAAATGATTATTTATTTTATTTAAATTTATTTTAGGTAAAAATTGATACATAATACCTATATAAGTTCAGTGTAATTCATTGGAATAATTTTATAATCATTTTAGATATATAAAAATTATATTGAACTTTTCACCCTCTTTTACCCACCTCCTAGGAGAATTTTCAAATTTACATAAAACATAATTTTACCGCTTCTCTGAGTGGAATTTCAAAAATCCGAGAGACATGGTTGATGTCAGTAATTAAAATGTTGTTCAATGAGATGAAAATAATTTTTTTGTGAATAGTAACTTTTTACTTTTATTTACCACGGTTAAAAGTAAATAGGTAATTAAGGGTAAAAATGATATTATTATTACCCTTACACATGTCCTAATTCTATTGGATAAGTGTAATTCTACCAAAAACAACCTTAGGAATGAAATATGACCATTTAGGCCCACTTTGATTAGATTAGGACATTTATTATTAATTTATTTAAAGAAGGGTTAAAATAGTTAAAATCAATGTTTAATAAGTATATAATTTTTAATATAGGGTTATACATAAGATAAATTTGACTATAAATATTCATTAGAAATCTAAAAAGATTTCCTACATAATGGTATTTTATTTGTAATTTTTAGACATTAAATAATTTAATGTAATTATCTTATTAATGAAATATTGACATAATTGCGGTTATAAATACCCAAATAAATGTAATTTGAGACTTTTTATGAATTCCACTAATTTTCTAGGTTAATATGACATGTTATTATTGATTAAAGTTACTTTATTCGAACTAATATTTCTGTTATGATTTTTCACAAAAAAACAATTACCAAATAGTGTCAAAATTGACATAAAATAGTTTTTAAAACAAATATTATATTATTAATTGTTATTTTATTCATAAAAATATAAGGTTCGGACAAACGACTTAGATAAAGTTATATGTATTAATAATAAACAACTTGGGGTTCGTTTGGCCTGTTATAGTAAGTTTATTAAACATATAGTGTAAGAACACAAAAAGACATGGTAAAAGTAAAATTATCTAACTTAAAGTTAAATCTAAATGATAAGGTTAAAATAGTAAACTAAACTTGTCCAAATTCTACTAGATGAGATTATTTCAACCCATCCCCACCTTAGTTTCAAAATAAATCAATTTGGAGCTATTTAAAACTGAATATGGCTTTATAATAAAATAAAATTTTTAGTTTTTCCAAACGTGCCCCTCTCCTCCCTTATAAAAGGGAACCTCCTCCCTCTATTCCTCACACCACTTTGAGGCTTCATGCTCGGCCAAAACCTAACAATTTCTCCTCTCTGCTTCCCTAGAAACATCCTAGATGTCCTGGTCTTCTTCAAAGGCCAATTTTAGTGCCCTAAAGGAGGTCTCAAAGAGGCGCTTCAAAGAAGAGGTAATGTCCATTACCGATTCTTTCAACTTTATTTATTCTTCCAATTCTTCTTCTTTAGTTGTTTCATTAACAACATAAATATAACTCATATACTGATATGTTATTATAAGTACGAAACAACCCTATTTAACCATCTATCTATCCTACGGAAAACGAAATCATCGCGTGTGCGTACGTACGGAATACCGTCTCCACGCCGTGGTGTAATCTATTTTCCACCACCACCTTACTTGGATGGGTATAATGGTGTAAAGAATGAATATATATGATTATTGTAATGTGTTATTTATTATGAAATAGTATACATACACTCCAATACAATTTCACGATCATGGGAACGATATCATCGCTCGTGCGTACGTACGGAATACCATCTCCACGATGTGATGTGACTCGTTCTACATGATTTTCATTTCATAATGATTACATAAATGAATTTAGTGAATAAATATGATATAAATTACACTAATACCATTCTGGAAATGAGGTATCTATAACCTAAAAAGAATAATAAGAATTTATTCGACAAAACACGCATAAGAACAAAAATTAATAAACACTCGAATAACAAGTAGCAAATAAATATTTCTAATAATAAGCTAAGAATATGACCATATATGATATCATAGCAATGATTATGATTATGGAATAAGTCAATGACATTATTTAAATCATTATACAGGAGGTTCTAACACTTATGAAGCAAATCAGACCTAAGGCAAGGGAAAACATCACAATATCATTTTTATCCAAGATTGTTTAGACTTTGGAATTTACTAGGGTGTATTTTATCATCCACATCCATGTTTTCTCAATATTTAATATTATTTTCCATCCACCTACAATTGTTTAAATCCAATTTTAACCTTCAGTGAGTTTTTAATAAAAGATATGAAATAAATCTTTTGTTGTTTTTCGTATGAGGTACTTTTTGACTTTTCCGACAAAAGTACGAGAAGAATGTTTTTTTAACTTATACGGCATGACTGGATATTTAAAACCTTATTTCCAAGAAGCATCCCTTACAAGTTTTCATGTTTATTTTTAATCAACTTATTTTAGTTAAGAATTGTATGACATGTTAAGAAAGGAAAAGTGTTTTTGAAGTAAAAAATATATTTTCCTCAAGAATGGAGTTCAAGTGTTTTATCAAAATTATTTTCCATATAAGATCATATAGGGTTCTGTTTATATCCCTATTATTACATTTATTTGATTATGTTGTGATGGAATTATTTTAAGAATTCCTTTATATTATATGAATTTTTTTTTGAAGTCACGATCTTTAAGAATCCCATTTTTATTACATGGGTTATTCAATGATGTATGATTTTATGATTTTGTGGCACACATAAGAATGGTATCATTATGAGATGGGTGGGACCTATATCTCCATCCAATTCATTGGGTAAAGATTTTATATCTCAGGAGATAGACATGGCTGGAACGACAAGTTAAATGGGTTCAGTGAAACAGGACTGAAACGAGGAATGAACTCGGTTCAGAAATGGACTTTGTCTACTAAGATAGTCTTGGTAATGAGTCATGACTAGTAAGAAATTATTCTATATAATTATGTGTGTATGAAACAAAGCATCATGTTTTATGTTATGATTATTGTGATTACATTTCACTACCATGATTTATCCCATGTTATGAAATTATGATCTCTTTTGCAGGGTAAGATTGCCAAAATGTTATGTTCTTATGAATATGATGTGATTGATATTTATTTTTTTTACCCTTACTGAGAATTTGAGATCACCATTTTGTATGTTTTCTTTCCCCAGGTTGGGAATAAGGTTATTAAGTAAGATATGCCAAAAGGGACTATAGATATGATGAAATAAATGGGAGACAGTGTAGATGCTTTATGAACCAGTTGTTTATGTTTCCCTGTTTATAAAGACACTATACCTATACGGTCCTTTCCTAGTTTTGTTATATGTTGTAATAAGTGTGCTTCAATTCTGATGTAATAACAATGTATGTAAAGTATGGGTCATTATAGTTGGTATCAGAGGAAAGGTATATTCAACCATTGGAAACTAGGATGTGAAAGCCTTAGTAAAAATCCAAAGGATAAGTCTAAGCATAGAACACGATCTTAGTGTTTTAGAAATGTCCATGAATAACCTAGGATAAGACCTTATGTGTGAAATTTTATACTTGATTATGTGGTTTTCCTATTATAATTATTGTTTCTCACACTATTCTTCTTGGTTTTAGTCAATGGCTGGAACCTGAAGGAACCATGTTAATGCGGAATGCGATGGAAAATGAAATGATTCTCCCCCTGAGCAACCAAGCGTTATGGGTGCTGGAATGAAAAATCGTGTAGCCATGCTCATACAACTTTTTCAAGATATGAATCATGCAGGACTTCCAAATGAGCAAAGCAAGGAGCAACATTCTGTTGAATCCTTCATGAGATAGCGTCCTCCTTCATTCAGCGGGTCTACCGATCCATTAGTTGTTGAACCATGGATCAGTACTACTGAAAAGATATTTCCATTTCTTCAATGTTCTGAACATGATAAAGTCATCTTAGCAGTGTATCATTTGGAAGGTGATGCTGATCAATGGTGGAATCTTATCAAGAATACGAGGCCAATAGATGAAATTGAGTCCATGTAATGGGACGAATTCAAGAACTTATTTTTCAATAAGTACTTCCCTCGTATTCTTCGAACAATGATGGAGATGGAGTTTCTTGAACTAAAGAAAAAGGATGATGAATCAGTCGGTACCTATGAAGAAACTTTTATAAGACTTGCAAGGTACGCTTCTAGTATTATTATCCAACCTGAGAGTAAGATCGATTGATTCTTTAGTGGCTTAAAACCAAGTCTTTGAAGGGCGTTATCCATAAGGGACTTCAATAGCTACGAGTAAATCGTTCGATGTGCTCTCATGGTTCAGATGGAGATTATAGTAACCAATCAGTCATATGGCTTTGATAAGAATAGGAAAATGGAAGTCAAAGGAACATCTAAAGAGCACACTGAAAAGAAGATGAGTTTTCCCTTATGCTCAATGTGTGGAATGAAACATGGAGGCAGTTGTCTTAAAGGGATAAGTAAATGTTTCAAATTTGGAATGGATGGTCATCGGGCATTTGAATGCCGCAATGATGGGAAGAAGATGTCTAGTGATGCGAACAATGAAAAGGCTACACATAGTGCACCTCCTACACTTCAATGTTACAAGTGCAAGGAGATGGGGAATTATGCCAATCAATGCCATAATCCAAGGGTTGTTGATGATGATCAACGTCAACAAACTCTTAAGACTAAAGACAAAGGAAAGTCACATGCAATTTCTATCAGTGATGTGGAGTACGATAACGATGTGGTGAAAGTTACACTTACCATCCACTTTAAAGTAGAAAATGTTTTTTTTTTGTTTCTGGATCCACCCACTCCTATATTTCTGAAGAATTCTCTATGATTATCACCATATTTCCTAAAAAATTAGATGTTGAGTTATCTGTGACAACCCCTAATGGCACAACAGTCACATCAAAAGTTTATAATTCTTCTCTAATTGTAGTTTGTGGGAATGTGCTTCCTGCAAATCTTATGATCCTCCCTATAGTGGAATTTTATGTTATTCTTCGCATGGATTGGATTTCTCTATATTGAGATCATATCAATTTCCAAATAAGGGAAGTCACATTCCATATTCCGGATCAATCTTTCATCATCTATCGATGCAAGGATGAACATAACCTTCCGGTGGAAATTTCATCCAACTTATGGGTCTTGATTCCACTGAATGAAGGTTATTTATCTCAAATGGTTGGTGAGAAACTCAAGATTAAGAATATTCCCATCATACGAGAGTTTGATGATGTCATTCCGGAGGAATTTCCGGGTCTTCCACCAAATCGTGAATTTGAGTTTTCAATAGAACTCGTACCTGGTGCTTTACCTATTTCAAAGACACCTTATAGAATGGACCCAATTGAGTTGCAGGAATTGAAGAAGCAACTCCAAGAGAATCTTGATAATGGGTTCATACGCCCTAGTGCGTCACCTTGGGGAGCACCTATTCTGTTTGTTAAGAAGAAAGATGTATCAATGAGACTCTGCATTGATTATCGAGAACTTAACTAGATCATTATCAAGAACAAATATCCTCTCCCGCGCATTGATGATTTATTTGACCAACTACGCAGAGCTCAATACTTTTCCAAGATTGGCCTTTGATTGGGGTATCATAAATTAAGGGTCTAAAGGGAGGATATACCAAAGATGGCTTTCCGTACAAGGTATGGACAATATGAATTTATAGTTATGCCATTTGGTCTTACTAATTCCCATTCTATCTTCATGGATATGATGAATAGAGTCTTTAGAGACTATCTTGATCAGTTTGTGGTAGTCTTTATAGACGATATTCTTGTATATTCAAAGAGAAAGGAAGAACATGAAGATCACTTGAGAGTTATATTGAAGACCCTAAGAAAGGAGAAGTTTTATGCCAAATTTACAAAGTGTGAATTTTGGCTTCAAAAAGTTTCATTTTTGGGTGACATAATCTCAAAAGAGGTGATATCTGTGGATCCAGAAAAAAACGAGGTTATCGAAAGATGGTCCAGACCAACAATAGTAACTGAGATCTGAAGTTTTCTTGGTTTGGCTGGATATTATTGACGTTTTTTGAATGATTTTTCACGATTATATAATCCACTCACGAAGTTGACTTGGAAAAGAGTTATGTTTGTTTAGACGGAGGAATATGAATAGAATTTCAAGGAGTTGAAAAGAAGGTTATCCAGTTCACCTGTGCTCACACTACCTTGTAGTGGAGAAAGGTTTTTGATCTACAATGATGCATCCAAGAAGGTATTGGGGTGTGTTCTAATGAAAAATGATATGTGATAGATTATGCCTCCCGATAGTTGAAAATCCATGAACAAAATTACCCAACTCATGATTTGGAGTTAGTTGCGGTAATCTTTGCATTAATGATTTGGAGACATTATCATTATGGAGAAAGGTGTGACATTTATACTGATCATAAAAGTTTAATGTATATTCTCACACAAAAGTAGCTAAATATGTGCCAAAGAATATGGTTGGAGCAGATTAAGGATTTCGACTGCTCAATTCATTACCACCCTGGGAAAGAAAACAAGGTGGAAAATGCATTAAGTCGACAAGACCTTGCCAGTTTATCCGTGATGAGAATCACAAAAGATCCAATATTTATGGATTTACAAAGGATGGATCTTGGAATTATAATGAAAGGGGAAAATCGTAGCTTTCTCAAATGAATGTTCAACCATCTATACATGTAATGATTAAAGAGGCACAAAAAGAAGATGTAGAGTTACAAAAGAAGGTGAGAAATGATCCTGAATTCAACGTTGATTGTGATGGGATTATAATGTTCAGGAATCGGGTTTATGTTCCTTCCATACCAGATTTCAAGAAGGAGCTGCTGGATGAGGCTCATAGTTCTTAATTCTCTATTCATCCTGGAAGCACAAAGATGTATAGGGACCTAAAAGAGTACATCGGGTGGGATGGCATGAAAAGAGAGGTTGCTGAATATGTCTCTCGATGCTTGGTTTGTCAGCAAGTTAAAGCTGAGAGACAGAAGTATAAGGGGATGTTACAACCATTACCCATACCCGAATGGAAATGGGAAAACATCACTATGGACTTTTTCATAGGACGTCCTAAAACATCCAAAGGCAATAATGCTATATGGGTCATAGTTGATCGTCTTACAAAGTCTGCACACTTCATTGCTATTAGAGAGGATTTCTCTCTGGATTAGCTTTCCAGGATATATGTAAAGGAAGTGGTAATATTGCATGGAGTACCACTTTCTATTATATCTGATCGGGATCCGAGGTTTACCTCAAAGTTATGGCGAAGTCTTCAGCATATTCTGGATACAGAGTTGAGTTTCAGCACTACTTATCATCCTCATACATACGGTCAGTCTGAGAGGAAAATTCAAACTCTAGATGGTATGTTGAGAGCTTGCTCTATGGATTTCAAAGGTGGTTGGGATCAACACCTACCTTTGGTGGAATTTTCTTATAATAATAGCTTTCACTCCAGTATTCGGATGGCTCCTTATGAAGCTCTCTATGGAAAGAAATGCAGGAATCCAACTTGATGGGATGAAGATGGGGAAAGAAAGACATTAGGACCTGATCTTGTTGATGAGATGGCAGAAAATGTCTGATCTATTCAACAACACATAAGAGCAGCTCAGAGTCGACAAAAAATTTATGCCTACAACCGAAGAAAAGACATAGAGTTTGAAGTGGGGGATAATGTGTTCATACGAATATCTCCTTGGAAGAGAGTAATGATATTTGGAAAGAAGGGAAAGCAGAGACCTAGGTATATCGGTCCTTTCAAAATACAGGATCGTGTTGGGAAGGTAGCTTACCGATTGGAGTTTCCACCGAATATCTCTCAAGATCACGATGTGTTCCATGTATCTCTCTTGAGAAATTACATACGTGATCCTTCACATGTACTCAGCTCAGAAGTTGTACCGCTGGAACAAGATATTTCTTATGAAGAATAGTCGATAGAGATTCTCAATCATAGTGAAAAAGTCCTACGGAACAAGACCACTTGCTTGGTGAAAGTATTTTGGAGGAACCACCAATTCGAAAAATCTATATGGGAGCTTGAGGATATGATGAGAGAGAGGTATCCTCATCTGTTTGTTACAATGTGACGAATTTCGAGGGCGAAATTCATTTTAAGGGGGGTAAAATGTAACACCTGAGACTTTTATGAGAAATATTGTGTTTTTATGTTAGATAAATTATCAATGGAATATTTCACTATACACAACACTTTCTTGTCTTGCTTTACACGCAATCGTGACCTTCCTCGATAGCTTGCATCGTACGCAATACCGAGTTTCACTAAACAACGATATGCTATTAAAATATTATTAAAACTAACCGTTATGAATAGTAATACCCACTTTTTGAAATTTTTTAAATTTTATTATTCAAAATGGACTTCATTTTTGGATTCATAATATCGAAATTAGCCTAGGGTGAAATTTTGGTATTTTTCTGGAAACTTTCAATTTTTGATGAATAGTGAAAACACTCGGTTACTATTTAAAAACCGACTTTTTATTTAAATAATTAATTATTTTCATTAAATTTTTTTTAGGTCAAAATTGATACATAATACCTATATATTTTCAATGTAATTCATTGGAGTAATTTTATAATAATTTTAGATATATAAAAATTTTATTGAACTTTTCACCGTCTTTTACCCACCTCCTAGAAAAATTTGAAAATTTTAATAAAACGTAATTTTACCGCTTCTGTGAGTGGAATTTCAAAAATCCGAGACACACGGTTGATTTCAATAAGTAAAATGTGGTCCAATGAGATGAAAATAATTTTTGGTGAATAGTAACTTTTTACTTTTTTTTACCACGGTTAAAAGTAAATAGGATAATTAAGGGTAAAAATGATATTATTATTACCCTAACACATGTTCTAATTCTATTGGATAAGTGTAATTCGACCAAAAACAACCTCAGGAATAAAATATGGCCATTTAGGCCCACGTGGATTAGATTAGGACATTTATTATTAATTTATTTAAAGAAGGGTTAAAATAGTTAAAATCAAAGTTTAATAAGTAATTAATTTTTAATATAGGGATATACATAAGATAAATTCGACTACAAATATTAATTAGAAAGATAAAACTATTTCCTACATAATCGTATTTTATTTGTAATTTTTAGACATTAAATAATTTAATTTAGTTATGACATAATGATGATTAAGTAATTATCTTGTTAATGAAATATTGGCATAATTGATGTTATAAATACCCAAATGAATGTAATTTGAGACTTTTTATGAATTAAAATAATTTTATAGGTTAATATTACATGTTATTATTGATTTAAATAACTTTTATCAAACTAATATTTCTGTTATGAGTTTCAAAAAAAATAAATTACCAAATAGTGTCAAAATTGACATAAAATGGTTTTTAAAACAAATATTAGATTATTAATTGTTATTTTATTCCTAAAAATCGAATGTTCAGCCAAATGACTTATATAAGGTTATATATATTAATAATAAACAACTTGGGGTTCGTTTGTCTTATTATAGTAAGTTTATTAACCTTATAGTGTAAGAACACAAAAAGACACGGTAAAAGTAAAATTATCTAAATTATAGTTAAATCTAAATGATAAGGTTAAAATAGTAAACTAAACTTGTCCAAATTCTATTGTATGGGATTATTTCTACCCATCCCCACCTTATCTTCGAAACAAATCAATTTTTAGCTATTTAAAACCGAATATGGCTTTATAATAAAATAATATTTTTAGTTTTTCCAAAGGTGCCCCTCTCCTCCCTTATAAAAGGGAACCTCCTCCCTCTCTTCCTCACACCACTTTGAGCATTCAAGCATGGAAAAACCCTGCCAATTTCACCTTTCCAATTTCATAGAAACATCTTAGAGGTCCTGGTCTTCTCCAAAGATCAATTTTAGTGCCCTAATAGGAGGTCTCAAAGAGATACTTCAAAGAAGTGGTATTGTCTGTTACTGATTATTTCAACTTTATTTCTTCTTCCACTTATTCTTCATTAGTTGTTATAATTATGAATTAATAACATCAGTATCACTAATATACTGATATTTTATTATATGTATGAAATAACCCTATTCCATCATCTATCCATCATACGGAAAACGAAATCACCGCGCGTGCGTACGTACAGAATACCGTCTCCACGCCGTGGTGTAATCTATTTTCCACCACCACCTTACATGGATGGGTATCATGATGTAAATAATAAATATATATGATTATTGTAAAGTGATATTGAATATGAAATATTATACATACACTCAAATACAATTCCATGATCCTGGAAATGATATCATCGCTCGTGCGTACGTACGGAATATCGTCTCCACGATGTGATGCGACTCGTTCTACATGATTTTCATTGCATAATGATTACATAAATGAGTTGAGTGAATAAATATGATATATATTACACTAATACCACTCTGTAAATGAGGTATCTATAACCTAAAAATAATAATAAGAATTTATTCGACAAAACATGTCTAAGAACAAAAAGTAATAAACACCCGAATAACAAGTAGCAATGAAATATTACAAACAATCAGCTAATAATATGACCATATATGATATCATAACAATGATTATGAATCTTTAATAAGTCAATGACATTATTTAAATCATTATACAGGAGATTCATACACAAACGATGAAAATCGGACATACGGTAAGGGAAAATATCACAATCTAATTTTTATCTGAGGTTGTTTATACTTTAGAATTTACTGAGGTGTATTTTATCATCCACATCCATGTTTCCTCAATATGTAATATTATTTTCCATACAACTACAATTTATTAAATCCAATTTTACCCTTCGGTGAGTTTTTAGTAAAAGATATGAAAGGATTCTTTTGTCATTTTTCGTACGAGGTACTTTTTGACTTTTCCGAAAAAAGTATGAGAAGAATGTTTTTTTAACTTATACGGCATGAATGGATTTTTAAAACATTATTTCCAAGAAGCTTACTTTACATGTTTTCAAGTTTATTTTTAATCAACTTCATTTAGTTTAGAATTGTATGACATGTTAAGAAAGGAAACGTGTTTTTGATGTAGATAGGATATTTTCCTCAAGAATGGAGTTCAAGTGTTTTATCAAAATTATTTTCCATATAAGATAATATAGGTTTATTTTTATATCCATATTATTAAATTGATTTTATTATGTTGTGATGGAATTATTTTTTTGAATTCCTTTATCTTATATGATTTGTTTTATGAATTCACTATGTTTAAGAATCCCATTTGTATTTCATGGGGTATGCAATGATGTATGATATTATGATTTTTTGGAACACATAAGATTGTATCATTATGAGATGGGTGGGACCTATATCTCCCTTCAATTCATTGGGTAAAGATTTTATATCTCATGAGATGGACATGGCTGGAACGGCAGGTTAAACCGGTTCAGTGAAACAGGACTGCAATGAGGAATGAACTCAGTTCAGAAATGGACTTTGTCAACTAAGATAGTCTTGGAAATGAGTCTTGACTAATAAGAAATGATTCTCTATGATTATGTGTGTATGCCACAAAGCTTCATGTTTTATGTTAGGATTATTGTGATTACATTTCACTACCATGATTTATCCCATGTTTTGAAATTATGATCTCTTTTGTAGGGTAAGATTTCCAAAATGTTATGTTCTTATGAATATGATGTGATTGATATTTCTTTTTTTACCCTTACTATGTATTTGAGCTCACCATTTTGTATATATTCTTTCCCCAAGTCAGAAAGAAGGTTATTAAGTTAGATATGCCAAAATGGACTATAGATATGATGAAATAAATGGGAGACAATGTAGATGCTTTATGAACCAGTTGTTTATGTTTCCCTGTTTCTAAAGACACTATACCCATACGGTCCTTTCCTAGTTTTGTTATATTTTGTAATAAGTGTGATTCAATTCTGAAGTAATAAGAATGTATGTAATGTATGGGTCGTTATATTCTCCTTGATTTTCATGATCGGTTAACTTGAATATATTTATTGAAGATCATGTTCAAATGAGATTAAATCACATTAATGGAGATAATATTTTGTTAATGAACATCATTAATATAAAATGGACTTATATGTACTTTATTTTCATGATTTCAGGATTTTTAGTTATATGAAATGTTAATGATTAATATTAGTCTATTTTGGTGAATTTTAAATTATCACTGACTTGTTTTGTTTTATTAATTAATGATATGTATATATATGGTTTCCAAATCATGATATAAATTAAAATATTGTATAAATAAATTATTTAACAATAATAATAGGTTTATGTCCTGTCATTAAGGTAGTAATGTAATATGGAAATGCATTGTCCATGATAGTGTTAATCGGCACATCACTAACGATATTTTCAATTTTAAAATAAAAGGAAGAGGTGGAGGTGAGTGATGGTGGATTTTACATTTAAATACATTGTAGTATACATGATATTTTATTTTCACATGTAAATTTTTTACATATTACATTAATTATATATATAAAAATGAATTCAATTTAAATGAAAATAATATAAAATGAAATAGGATTTTACCTCATGAATTTGTCTCCATAAGAACCTCCATATGTGGACAGAAGGGCTTTTTTGAAAAGAAAAATATTAGACAAGGGGAGAGTATTGGCCATTAATTTAATAATATTCGAGGATTATTTGCTGTGAGGAGAAGTGGTTTTGAGTAGTGGTATTTATAGTGGAGGACATGGGTGTTTTCACATTATTTTATTCAGCAGTTTATTTTTTTTCCTCAAAACAAAAAATTATATTAGAATTAACATGAAATATTCTAAATTAATTAATGGTAGTTAGAGATTTTAGTGGTTAAATAAGATATTACACAAGAAATTGTGTATTTTACTTTTAATGTATATATACAATAAATTACTATATTTTACTATTCATAAAAATTCATGAATTTTACATAAAATTCAAAAAGCTCAACTGAATGATAATTTTAATGTTTAAAAATTATATTTATTATTAAATTGAGTATAAACATTTTTTTTAAAAAATATAAATATTTAATTAATAATTTATAAAACATTTATTATTGTTACTATAGAATACTTATATCATATTACCATTTATAAGATGGCTAAATTTTATTTAATATTTTATAGTTGTGGAAATAAATCTATTTTCCAAATTACTAAACCAAAGGATCACATTACTATTTCAAAGATCAAGTCACCATTTCATATATATATGATTATTAATATCTAGAAATTTACTCTTAATTAAATAATTAATTTTCTATAACTTTTTCCTGTTCTTAATTGGATTTTATATGATTTATATGAGGTGAAATAATTTTTCATGAAATGTAAGATATCAAATAAATTATATTTATTTAAGTGAATAAATAATGTAAAATCTTGGGTTGTTTTATTGTATCAATAATTTTTAATAAAAATATCAGGAGTTATTCAAAAATTCATTATTTTGATATGAAATTATTGTTTCAAAACATTTAAAAAATAATGAAAAAACATTTTTCTTCTGAATCGTTAGACATAAAAACTATTTTTTTAGGTTTTTTATGTATGATTTTATATTTTTTCATCTCCCTTATAATTTAATAATTAAGAATTAAAATAATAATTTATTTATTTCATATGAATCTTTATAACTACTAATTTAATAAAAATAATAAAAATTTATTTCACCATTTTTTCTCCCTAATAAATTTTCCGATGATCCAAGAGTATTTCAACAAACCAATTAGAATTATTTCTTATTCCATTGTAGATATTAACTCAAAACAATAGCCCATATAAAATATAATTTCATAATTTTATAACCTATAATATTTCCTCAAAATACTTTGAATAATTCTCATTCTTCATTATTTGATTTAAATTCATTTAAGATGAAATCAACTCAAATAGATTGTAATTTAGAATGAAAAATAAATCTCAAATTAATAAAAATTATTCAAATTAAATAGAAAATCAACATAGAAAAAATGAATTAATTAATAATTATAATTCATATTTAATGAAAACACATATTTCAAATCTTATTTTATTAGTGAATGATCAATGTTTTCCATTAATGAAAATTCATATTAATTGGTAATTCTATTTTTCAAAAACACATATCCATTTTATAACCTCTATAAAACTCAATAATTTTACATATTTATGTTTCCATGTAAAGTATATAATCCAACAATTATTCAAATTAAAATAAATGTATCTTATATAATTTTAATATAGAAATTTCCCAGTAGTACTAAAATCAACAAAAAGAGGTTAATTAAGAATTATCAAACCGTATTTTTTTCTATTTTGGAATTTTTATAGATATTCATACAATCTAATTGATTGCAATAATTCTATAAAAAATTTATTAATAATAATATATTTTTTATCATCAATAATTACTATATTAATTTTTTATTTTGTTTCATTCATAGTTTATATTCATTACAAAATCAAACTGTGATAATAAATATATTTTAAAATCCTAAATCATATCAAAATTATAAATTATTTAAAGGATATGAAAATAAAAAAAATCATTCCTTCCAACATATTCAATTATATTTCTATCAAATTACGTAATGATATGTTATTTTTCAATAAGGGAAATATTAAGTTTAATAATAACTAAAAACAATCAATGAATGTGATAAAAGATTGGGTACCATTTTTATATTCTATAAATAAAAATTACTTCCACAAAAGGGTTATATTTTCAAACAATATGATATATAAATAATTTACTCGAATCCTGAATAAATATCAATAACTAGTAATAGTGTTTAATTTTTGAAAAAAATACGTAGGAAACAAATCAAATAATATTTTTGGAATTAAGTCATTTAAGTTAATTGATGATCCCAATGAATGATTAGAATGAATAATAAAAATGTGGCTAAATTTTTTATAAAAATATGAACAATCAGATTTGTATTGACTTTTAAACTATTATAATTAATTTTTCATCATTCAACATCCTCTGAAACACACTAACTACATATACAAAAGATTTATATCAAAACATGGCCTAGTATTTATAATATTATTTATAAAACATATTTTATAATACTTTAATGCAGGTTATTCTCTATATTAAAGATCTAATCACTCATTTTGTCGAGTGATTACAATTATTATTAGGATGGTTCATTTTTATAACAGATTTCTCTGAAAAATACACACAACAATCCATCAAAATTATAATGAATGTATTTTGGATGAAATAATATATGTTTAACACTATAATAACCTTTTATAAATATTATAATTACACACACACACACATATACATATATATATTTGAAACCGTTCTAGATATTATATTTTAATAACTAATCCCCAAAAAAATTCATTACATGAGCATTTAGATATGGTTCATTAACATATTTTAATTCAATTTATCTCCCCAAATGATATAATCTATTTTCCTAAATTTTATTTTTATTTCCATATATTATTTTTTAAAAAACTATACATTTCATAAACTAAATTATTCATTGATTATTTAATAAATGTTTTATTTCAATTTCCTGAAAATTAAAATTATATTTCAATATAATTTTATAATAATATGGAAATTGAAATGAATATTTTCCATTAAAATATCTTTTAAATTTAAAAATTAAAATTCATTAAAATTCAATATATTTATAAATTTTATTTATCAAAATTTTATTCACTAGGAATGTATCTTACTAATTTTGGTATTGAATATATAATATGAGTAAAAATACCCCTGGGTTTCAAAAAAAAAAATTTGTATTCTTAATCAAATAATCATTAAATAATTCTCCTCTTTATTTTTAGGGTATCTTAAAAATTAATTTAACTTTTGTATAATTAAAAATAATTTATTTTTTCATTTATATATGCAAGTGTAAATTATATTTCATTAGTCATATTAAAAAACATTGTATTTAAACCTAACCATTCAATAAATATCACAATTCTATTATGTCTTATGAATCATATGAAATATTTGGATTAATCTTACACAATTTATTTTTTTCATAGTTCCAAAACACGTAGATTTATGATCACTATTTTTCAAAATTAGCATTATCAAAATGATAATATATATTCTGTAGATAATTATAATTTAATCCAAAATGAATACCAATCTCTTCAAAATATCTATTTTTTGGGTTTAATGTAATATTTTCCTCATATATATTAGTTCACTGTAACGATTCCTTCAAGAATACTATCCCAATCGTATATAGATTCCATATATATTATTTAATTTCATGTAATTTAAAAATTAAAATTATCTACAACATATTCATAAGTTATTAATATTTTTTTACCATATCATATGTTATTGAGTTTCATTTTGTTCATTTATGAAATTCATAATTAATAATTATTTTTACAATATTACTAACACAGTATCCACAATATAATTTTTAATAACAATTATGGATTCATAATTTTTTTGATAATATTTTATATTAACATCAAATATGGTATCAAAATGATATTAATATTGATTTTGAAACTATAAAAAATATAATTGTACATCAATATATATATATATAAGGAAATAGAATATAACAACTCCATGGGACATGCAGCAAATCATTTTTCCCCTTATTTGAGAGGTTGTTAAATTTTAATATCAATCAAAGAAATTGTAAAATTATAAATTATTTTTAAATAAAATTGATCTTAATGATATTTCGTTATTAATTATTAATTTCTATTTAATTATAAAATGGAATCATCTAATGGTTGAGGATAATGAATGTTTGGGGAATATATTTCATCAATACAAAAACGAACTACAATCTATTAAAATTATATTACCCATTATAAGGGTTTAATATTTCATTCATTAATAGAGAGTGGGTTTCTATACACAATATTACCTTCTCCTACATTATATTTCTCCTAATTATTTTATTCATCCTTAGTTCACAAATTCTTGACTATTTATGTATTATTTTTTATATATTTATCCCCTAATATATTATCATTTTTCTTGATCATTTTATTTATAATGTTGATATATAATTTGTGAAATATTAAATCCATTTAAATTTTACATTCATTATAATATCCACTTTATATTCACATTTTATGATGCTCATTTCAGTTTTTTTGATTTAGTGGGAAAACATTTGACTATTTATACCTTATACAAGGTGGTAGTATTTTATGGTTTAATTTAATTATATGTACTTATATTCATGACACATTTTCCAATGTCTACAATTTAATATAGTACCAAACCCAACTTGAATGACCCAAACATATTCATGATAAATGGTTTCTGATTTTATTTAGGTTCTATGATTTTGTAAGGGATGGAATATTATCATTCTAGTTTGCTTTATTTTTTATATTGTTGATCATTTTGAGTGCGAGCATGGTTTGGTTTAATGGTATATACTTTCTTTTCTGTTCATATATATACGTACATGTGAATTATATCTTAAAGTATGAAACCCTTTATATTTTCATTATTATATGTTATTTTATCTATGATCCACTCAGAGTGTAGTCTTTTTGAAACACATCCTTCATTGTTTTATTCAATTGATTTAGTGTATTAATAGCATGGTGTTAGCCATTATAATGGATAATACATTTTAAATGAACTTGTGATAGTAAAATCTATTAATATCTCTATGTATTATTTGAGATATAATTTTTTGGAATTTTTCTCATTGTTTTATCATTTTCTATTTGAAAATTTGATGGATTATGTTTGGATCTTATGTGCCTCTTGTATTTGGTTATTATTATCTCATAATAGAGAGATCCTATTTTTATTTTATGTATAATTTAATATTATTGGTTTAATTTAATTATATATTCATTAATAATTAAATAACATTAATTAATATTAAAAGATAATTTTGGAAGAAATTTTAGCATTTCATTGGAGAGTGTTGTTTTAGTGGATATGTTGTAGTCAACTATGAGAAATAAATTATTTAGAACATGATTTTCTTTGAGTAAAATCGATATATTATCCCAATAATGCATTGGGAATAAGATATTAATTGGATGTCATGTCCTCCTCAAAATTCCTTCATAGTAATCGAAATATATCATGTTCATTGAATTTTGATGTCTATAATTTGATACATGAATTATATGATTTTATTTTCTTAGAAAGTGAATTTTTAAATTTTGTGATAGTTGAATTTTTGGGTCTATGTGGTTCCAATTTAATTTTTCCCACTTTACATGAGAACTTTTTTTATTCTAAATAAAATATTTTAATGATATAATTGTTTCATTTATTACCAATACTCAATATGAAATTTTGTAAAATAAAATCACAAAATAACAACGATAAATTATGATTATATTTAATTATTATCAATGATACATATTTTTATAATACTTATGCTACTATTATGATTTACCAAATTAATGGATATTAGTATAAATCCATTTTTTGAATTATATCATATTATATTATTTAATTTATTAGTGGAATGTAAATTAACCGTATCTATCATATTGATAAGGTAAACATTATTATTCTAGTTTTATATCTTATATTGTTTTCAAAATATGTATTACATGATGATAAGGTCAGATATTGGAACCCAACATTTAGAGTCACCCATTATAATGAACCAACCCGGATAAAATAGACAATACACCCTATGATGAATTCCATGATGATTAGGCGATACAAGTGGACCGGAACATGTCTTATATATAAGAAGTCATGAAAAAAATTGTGTTAAAACATGATTTATAATTCTAAATACTAGATCCATACAATCGATCGAGCCTCTAAGTGGTGGAATCCTTCCTCTATGTGTCGCATAGGGTTTCCTTTCCTTTCTCCTCCTCCCCTATTTCGGCATTGCTCGGATGGTTTGGTGCCATCTGCCTCATCCTTGGTTCAAATTTATCTCGGCAATGCCTAGCTCTACACGGATGTCTTCCTTGTCGGCAACAGCTTCACTCAGGTGGCGTTGGGTGCCCTCGACTACGCAACGACAGTGTTGACCTCGCTCAGTGGTAGATTCTCCAGATCTCGGATCATCGTTGGATTTGGCTTTAACCTCGGATTAGTTACAGTTATGGAATCCAAGGTTCTGGTTTCATGATGTCATTGTGACAGATGGGTGATGGATTCTACGCAGTTTTGTCTTCGGGATCTTAGGTTTGCGATGGCACGACCCGGCCATAGATCTAGCGTGCTTTTCCCCCTAGAGTGGATCTTCTTTGGATATTGAGCGATCAGAGGGGGCGGGGAACTGATTTATGTTTTCTGTGGTAGTTTTGCAGATCAATGGTCTTTTGGGTTGGTTTTAATGGCTTTTTTCTTGGAGGTATGTTTGACATTTTTGCTGTGTTGATGCACTGGTGGTGTGCATTTGATTTCTGAAGGTCCTATTGGCTAGAAAAAGTCTGTTTATTTGGTGATCTGTGGGTTTCTCTAGTAATCATATCGGATTTGTATGTGTTGATTTGGAATAATGATCCCTTGCGGCCCTGGAAATCTGTGTCGCAGCATGGTGGTTTTTCTCTGCTTGAATGGCTCATTGTTCGAAGGATGGAAGTCTGTGACCTGGATGACTTCATGAAAAGACTTTAGAGGATGTTCAGTGCTATAATTTCATCACTTTAGGGTTTTTTGGATTTGGTTGTTTGAGAGCGTATGGCGTCAGCCATCGGATCAGGCCTATGCTAGACACATGACAATTGTGTGCTGATTTTACTTGGAATGGTGGAGAGCTTCTTCACATTCAAATGTTGGGAGGAGTAGTTCAATTATGTCTTTCTAGTTTTTATTCTTTCTATCCTTCTAGGTTTTTGTCCTATGTCCATGATGTCTTTGGGTTTCACCACCTTCATCCCTTAAAAGGGGGATTTTTCATATAGTAAAAAAATTGAAGACCTTCGGGCCGTTGGATGTACAGATCCATACAATCAAAGTCAAATTGGAAAAATCGAAAAGATTGACAAGACTAATTCACCAAATCTCTAGGTGACCTACCATGAACTCTGAACCATTATTCTATGAAATAATAACCAATAAAATAATACAACATGATACAGGTTTCCCTTCTGATTACATGGGTACAAAAAAATAATGTCTACTACTACCCAAAGGTAAAAGTATCATATGGGCACAAATCCAAGTAGTATTTCACCTTAGAATGTATAAAAGTAACATTATTAATAAATATAATGTTCATTTTTTAAAAAATATATTTTGACAATGAATTTTCAAAATTTATACCATTTTTAAAAAATCCAAATGTACTTCCTAATATCAATTCATATTTTCAATATAATGAATATAAAACGTATATGTGATAAAACAAGATATCATAATCCATACAGTCTATGAATATTCAAATAGATAAACATGTAATAAAATAATCATGAACAATCCATAATGTGAAATCATCTGAGAATATATCAAAGACCATTATTTCATGTGAAAGCTTGTGAGAAGAAAACCATGACCAGTCCATCATGTCATAATCTATTCAAAAAATGAAAAATATATATATTTGCCATATAACAGGTGGGTATACATAATATACATAAACAATAAATCCCAAATATGTTCTTATGTTGAATCCGACTATTATAATCTCAAGAAAAATAACAGTCACAAAAACAAAAGAAAACCTCAAGGGGCCTTACAAACACTATTAGTGACATGTTAATTCCCAACACACCCATTGTTACCCCATGAGTTATGTTTGTCCAAAACCCTTTTGAAAACAATTCAAGTAAATTATAGAATAATTTAAATGTAAATTAAATCTACATTGGTTCATGTTAACCAACATTTTATGTAAAATTTAAATTTATAAATTTTCGAAAAACACAATGTGTGAGAAAATAATTTCTAGAAGAAACACTTATTAAAATCATGATTTCATTTAAAAATCCATTATAATGAAAAATAAATTAATTTCAAAGAATAATAAAAGGTAAAATAAAATAAAATCAAGTGGTCAATTGAATTATCCTTTTTTATAGAAACACCTACCACAATAACAGAGGTAAATATAATTTTTATAAAATACAGAACCTGAGGAAGAGTAGATTTGGTCCTCATGAGACTAGAAAAAAATTAATCTCATAAATACACCATGAATCACAATAAAACATTAATCATGTCCCATTTTTTGTTCCATTATATGATTAGATAAGATATAAAATGAGGATCTATGTTGAAAATGTAAAAACGTATAAAAAATCAAACAATGAGTAGATTCATTAATAAATAAGGATAAATGACTCAAATGCTAGGTAGTATGGAACTATTTTAGTGGGAAAATATTACGTTGATCCAAAATGATATTGGGTTGTAATCTAAGGTTATGAATTTCACCCAATTATTTTTTATTGAAAAATAATTTAATTAAAATTCTAAGTGAACGGTTTTCCCAAGAGACTGTATCGTTAGGAATCATCTTGCACCATAACCAGGAAACCTATACATATTTATTGATTGGTTTTACTTGTTTGAACACACATTTAATTGAATTATGCATCAAATTTTTGTATCCCATCTACCTAAGTGTTCATGTTTTTGACTGGTGGTCACTTAGTTTTGACATACAGTGATCCCGCTTCCAAAATGCCACACATGGAAAGACTATTTCCAAGAAAAAACATAATGGTTTTACTTATTCTAATTGTAACCATGAATAACCCCATGGGATTATAAAATCATCATAAAACTAAAAAAATCCCCAAAAATAGCATCAATAAATTCGTTGAAATTAAAATATCACAGTGTAACTATAATAATGTAACAGAACAATATAATATCCCTATAATGAATTATTTCTATACCTATACAGTTATCATAACTAAAAACACAGAAAATGAGAATTTCAATGATTCCTTTTTAATGATTTTCAATCCCATGCCTCATGGAAATGCCATATTCAATTAAAAATATCTTGATATGAGAGAATTATTTTAACTTGTAATACCTTGTCACTATGTTATATAATGTAAAATTCAATCTCAAGAACCGTTGTATTGGGCTCATGATCGACATCCTCGAATTTAATCATAATATAAATGTCTAGTTGATAATTCATCATTTGAGAAACATGAAATATATCATGAATCAATATAAAGAGATATTTTATTTAAAACAGATATAGTAACTCTTTATTTCATTCTATAATATCAACATTGTCAAAAAACCTCAGTGAAAACATACCATGCTTACACAATTGACAATGTGCCATGGGAGGTGAGGATAGGAGAAAAATAATATTTAAAAACTCAAATTCGAGAGGATGACGATAATGGTCGACATATGTTTTTTCATGGATTTTTCATATGAACAATTTCATCAAGATAAACCTCACCTATTACATCATTTATTGAATGAGACTCAGCCAAAATAAGTAAAAATATCTCAACTCCTCCCCAAATAATAATCTTCTACATTTCCCCACATATAGTTCTTTAAATGGATCCTTATGTATTTATAACGACTGAATATTGTTACAGGAAAATTTTTCGATAGGAAAATTAATTTCCCCTCATCAATAAAGACCAATCACGCAAGCTTGAATAAAATAATCACAAGAAATAATAGATCTCTCTATTTATCCATAAAATATTTGGATGATAATCCATATTCAATTTCAAATAGGAAAACATTTCCACATTTAAAAAATTATTTACCATGAATTTGAACATTGTTTCCCTATCAAAAAATAATTATTAAAGAACCCAATTTAGTCTCACAGACTCATGAATGTAAATTATTTTAATATATTCCACTTTCATCACCTCATTGATTGGGGTGAAATGTTATTATTTTATATTTTTATAAATAATTATCAAATAAAATTCATCATAGGATTCAATGATAAAAAATGATGATTTCAAGTGAAATCTCATCCCATATCCATATAGGAATGCATAAAGGTATAAAGAAACTGTCATTCATCTATTGTTATGCTATAATTTTTTTGAAAAATGTCACATAATGAAACTAAATATGAAATAGATTTCATCATCTCTAGAACCAATAATATATATCACATTTAATGTTAAAACATGTTAGCAATACGAAATATAGGAATAAGGAACTAGATTACTATATGAAACATCTCTTAATTTAGAGAAATGGGAATGACTAACCTATTGAGTAATCAAAATGATTCACTAAGAGTCTGAGACCACTCAATTAAGATCTTCTGAATATTAAATATTATACCTAAAAATTATCAGTTGGTGTCTATCATAGACTCAAGATAGAATATCTAATTATAATACAAGTCATAATTCATTAATACAAAGAACAATTTGATAACCAAAATCATCCACCCCCAATATCATCTCAGTAGACAAACTCATAAGAGAAAAAACATCAAATTATTCATTAATGGATTGTGTTGTTAATTTTATGAAAAATGCATCAAAAACCACATTACGTATCTTCTTATTGTATGAAATATCAATATAAAAATTATGAAAATACTCCCTCATGTTTCTATGTAATTATTTTATATCCCTCTTTGTTAATATATATTTAATTGTCTTTTGATCATTATACACTTTATTTCACCCCCAAAGTGATACTAATTCCATTTTTATGTTCCATAATAACTTATATCCACTCTAGATCACAGTTTGTTTAGATTTTATCATGAGAAGGTAACTAGAGAGATCCATAGTATATGATTTTTTCCCCAATATAACAACACATCCCAACCTCGTACTAGAGGAATCACACAAAACATAATAAAGTAAACATGGTTCCAAAAGAATAGAAAAATATTTAATTCAATCCCCCTATTATACCTACAATATATCCCAAAAAATCATCATTCCATTATATCTTTAGACCATTTTTTAGTTTAAGATGTCACCGTAGATACATTTTTAAAAAAAATCTTGAACAAACCATTTATAATTACCATCCAAACCCATGAAACTACAAATCTCAAAAACAATTCTAGGATACTCCTTGGACATCACAAACATTACTTTCTCATGATCCATAGCTAACTACCTATAACATAAGAAATTTTAATTTAATTTTACTTTCCAAACCCAAAACTGACATTTTAAAATCAAACCATAATGGTTTGTGCCTTCATGGTCTGATGAATGATATCTAATATTCTATATGTTCATCGTATTACTCATAGAACACAAAAATATCATCCACACACAAATAAAATAAATATTCCATGAAATACCAAATTATTTTATTCATAAAATCCAAAAATATTGTGATATCATTATTTAGACTTAATGTAATAACCAGAAACATGAAATGCATGTACTAGATCCAAACTAATATAATACATATATCATAATATCATAATGTCAAATGCTTGTAACCTAATAAAAGCTAAATCATTGAAATCCAGTATTCCCCTATAAGCTACTCAAAAAAAATAATCAATCGAGGGAAAATGATATTTTTCCCAGTAGTAACATGATTCAACATTCTATAATCCACAAAAATTTTTATGATCAAATAAACATTCTAATCGAAGAAAACATGAGAAAATCATGGGGAGTTCATTTGAAAAAGAAATACATTACCATCAAGTACATCAATATAGACATTAAAATACACCAATTATTGAGAATTATTTCGATAATATGGAATACATATGGGCATAGTACTAGGTGTTAGGTAAATAGAAAAGGAGTCCTCTTTCTTGGGTAGTAAACAAGAAAAATCATATTTGAAAACCTCAAGCTGTGATCAAGAAATTGTGGGAAATATACATCCTAGTCCAGAGTCATAATAATTAATAATAATATTTTAAATGTGACATGATATTACCACCAAATAAGGAATAAAAAGACTTGTACTCCCTAATCTATACTCCCACTGAAACTGGAAAACATGGTTGACCCATTAGAAGATTCCAAGGAAAACTGATGATGATATCCATCTATCTAGAACATAATGATGATAATCAAATAAATTCCACTTATTAGGTATAAATTTTCAATATCATGAACCAAAATGTCCCACAAAATCACAAAACCAAATATAATTACCCAATACACATGACACATGAAACCCTATTCAGACCACCTTCCAAAATCAATGTAAATATTTATGAAGAATGGAATAAATGGTTAATCTAATACCAAAATTTCAATAGCCATTTATGAAATATAAGAATATTTATAACCTTTATAAAATATTTTTGGAAACATAGAATATGAAATAAATATTTTACCTATATAAATAGCTATCCAGGATATAGATTTTTTGGGCACACACTTTACAGCTTAAATCTATCAGGTCTTAGCATTATTAAAATAAAACTTGTTATGTGGATTTGACACCCCATTCTTGACAAATATATAAGATATGGTAAACTATTTGTTTGTTTGGATCCATCCTTACTCAAATGGGTAATACAATAAAGAAAAATAATATCAAATGTGCTTATGGTCTTCTGTGATGATAAGTCTTATGATTCATTGTAATGTTAGTCAAGGTATGACTACACCATACACATTAGTAGTAGATAAAAATAATTTCAAAAATATTCCCCTTAAACTTGTCCTAATGAAGAATAACCTCCCATATTAATCATCTTCTAGGTATATGACACCTTGGAAAAATAGTACACCAACTGATTCTCCATCCATACAACTCATTCCAGATATATATTCCTTCTCCAAAGAATCGTTGTTGACTACATTCATGAAATTCTGATATAATATGAAAATTAACATTAACCAAATATCTGGCCTTAGTACCAACTCAAAAAATTTGGCAATTAGCTTCTCATTGGTGACTAGATCTTCTTGACAGATCACTAACTCATAAAATTCGATCTTTAACTCCATAAAATTATTCTCTCCATTATAAATGTTTAGAAACTCTAGGTTCATTTCTATATGTAATTTCTTAGAGAAAAATTCTAGAATGATAATTTTCATGAAATTAGTCCATGTAATTTCCTCATGAAACTATAACCGAAAATATTAATCACACCATATACATCCTAGAACAATGTTTATATATATGGAAAACACAGATTATATAATATATGATACATTAATAAGTTAATGACCCTTACAATAGGATCAATACACTGCTCATATTCTAGGGGTCCATTTCCACCACAGAGGATGACTGGTTGCTTCTCAGTGAATTCCAAGACATTATTGTTGAAATGTCATGGGTTCCCAACACATTCATGACCATGAAGATGAATATTTTATATTACAGGCTCAATAAATCAGTGGAAATTTACAAAATCATCTGATCTACTTCAATAACTCATTACAATTCTAAAAAAATGACAATTTAATCTTCATAGAATTATTTCAATGAAACAAAAATTATTAATAATGAATAATTACATTAAAATAAACATCCCATGAGTTTTATTAAAATTAAATCATTCACAATGTCTCAAACATGGGAAAAAATTATGAACCCCTATGTTCACTCATGTCTAGAAACAAAAGTGACGAGGAGAGGAACCCTCCCACACTTACTACTTATATTTGGAAAGACCTAAATCGTTTATTGACAATGAAAATAAGAAAAATCATTAAGTGGAAAAAAATTTGGATTTGAATTACTCTATTAATATTTGGTATTGAACCAAACATGGGTCAAATAGGAAAGACACATGATTCATCTTTTACTGGTTGTTAGGTTCAATAAGATAAATTTTAAAAACCTTGTAAATAAGAAAATAACACATACAACCATAGAAATGTGAGAATGGAATTGTAACATAAAATATCTATTAATCAAAGTTGAACCCACCATAATAGAATGAATAAAAATAATATACCAACAATACTCTATGCTACAAACTGTCACCTCTCAACCACCTCACTATGACGACAATGACAAAAGGAAAACTCCACAAGTTGCATTATGCCATTCCATTTTTATGTGTCTTGAAAAAAATCTATAACAACCTAATGTAAAGCATATTGTGTGATCCAAAATAGAAATATAAATTCCTCCAATGAATCTATACAATGAATATTATAAATAATAAAATATTTATAGCTTTAAAAAATACAGTTTTAAAAATAATTTTCAAAAATCAAAACCTTGTTTATAAAATCCCTAGTAT
The DNA here is from genome assembly GCA_963277665.1 of Viscum album. Lineage (NCBI taxonomy): Eukaryota > Viridiplantae > Streptophyta > Magnoliopsida > Santalales > Viscaceae > Viscum > Viscum album. The sequence continues at coordinate 42,994,037 of OY728123.1, forward strand.
TTGAGAAAAATCCTTTCATATTCTCAAAATAAGTAATATGACACATATATGTGATAAATCCTGACATAATAATTAATTCAATCCATTAACACACCATTTGGTATATATGTTTTGAAATAACTAAGATTAATTCATCATGAGAAATGAAATGATAAAATATTATGACAAATCCCACATTTGAAAGAATGTATAAAAATTTACCACGACCAATCCATCACATGATAATCTAATAAATTATATTAATTTAAACTAATTTGGAATTATAATATGGGTATATGTACTAGATATAAAAAATCTAAATTCTAAGCCTATAGTGAATCAAACCGGTGTAACCTCTAGTGAAATTACACATACAAAAGTTATAGAAAAACTCATGTGGCCTTACACACACTATGAGTGATATTTATATTCCTAATTTACACAGGCATTCCCAATATGCTGTGTTAGTTCAAAAATATTTTAAAAACATTTTCACAATTTATAAAAAACAATGAAAATCAAATCTACTACTATGTTCTTGAAAACCAATTTTTAAAACTAACCCACAATTTAATAAATTTATGAAACACCTTGTGTGAAGAAATAATTTTAAAATAAAACCCATTTAAAAACAATATTTAATTCAAACAATAAAATTTTAATAATAAATAAATTTAATTTATTTAATAACCTAAAGTATTTTACAAAAAAAAATAAGAAAATCATTAAATTATCCTTTTTTGTAGGAACAGTTACCTAATGAATAGAGGTAGGACTAATTTCATTCAATGTCAAAGACTATGGAAGAGTAGATTAGGTCCTCACAATTTATGATACATAAAAAACACATTAATAATATTTAAAATTCAGTATTACTATAATAAAAATCCCATTGTGGGTAAATAAGATAATAGGATAATATATCTAGTATGGATATAAGAATAAAATGGAAAAATAGAATAAATAACACAACATACCATTAGATTATATTTAGTGAATGAATGGAATATAATTACAATCTGATGTAAACTTCCTCTCAGGAGCATGGGAGTTATTATTTAGATCTTATATAAATCTACCGGGACAATAGAGGTTAAAAAATAGTTACTAGTATTTTTAATTTAATAAATAGAAGCATTAAATGTTAGCATTCAAGGATAGATATAAAGGACAAAGGCTTACGTGTAACCATGCTCATTAACTGAGTCCCCTATAATGATATTATTTTACAGTGTATAGTTAGGTTTCATGGTATGTTTAACCATGTGATTAGTGTGCATAACAACTTTACATAATGGTTTACAATAAAGAGGGACTGCTACATGGTTATGATAAACCATGCCCCCACTTCTACTATACCATGACAGGATTAATGATTTTTTTGGTCCAAACTGCATAGTTTTCTCTAATATTTTTCCAACCATACAAATACCTAAGGGATCCCAAAATATTCTGAGAAATATAAAATTGACACCAAACCATGACAAAATAAATTATGTGTCAAAATAACAACCAACAACTACCTGTGAGAAAGTGAAAAACATTACACCTGTATTATGATTGATTTATACGCTATAATCTAGTGGTACCTTGACATTAGTTTCACCCATTTTAAAATTAAATTACATGTAAACTATTTACATCATAAAAAATCTATCTCAAACAACTTAAAAATTATATTTTGATATTATTTATATATATATATTAATATTTTAAATATATTTCATCTCATGATTTTCTTATATATATGCATGTTTTATTTAATTTCATTTTTATATATTGTTTTTATCAACTATAATGATATTTTCTAATGACATTAAATTATATGTCATTATACAATGAATGAGTTTTTTATTACATCAATAGCATAACATAAATTACAGTATTAATAAATAGATATACTTTTGTTATGGAATATTTTAGGAGACTCCGTCATTTTATGGATTACAGTCAAATCTAACTCAAATCCTACCATATAACATGAATGGTGTGAATGTTTTTTAGAAACAACATTTAATATAGAATCGCAGTCACTTATCTAGTGGTCATAAATCCTATATCTGAACTATTCATATATAAACTATTACGGTTCATTCAAATTTATATTATCAAATTAATTCAAAATGTATAAAAATTATCATAAAAATAATTACATTATAATTATAACCCTCAAATAATTAACAGAAAAAAAACTATTAATTCCTATTTTATAAATTATTATCTAAATCATTTAATATACCAAATTATATTTAATAGATTTTAGTTAAATAATATTAATATTGAATACTGATATTTAATATAAACTATTTCAATTCATGAACATGTTTATAAATTAGTAAATGTAAAATATATAAAATGACATAAGAGACATAATTTTATTATTATTATTTATGATATTATCAATTTAAATTTCATAATATAACAAAAATTTTTTTAATAAGATATAAACTTGATCAAATTCTATTTACATGAAAACATGAACACTTAATTTCGCTTATTTATATAGTATAAATATAAACACTATGATTTAAAATATTTTATTTTTAAAAGTATGAATATATAATATTTCATTATAAAAATTTCTCATCCATCAAATTTTTTAATAGGGAATAAATATATTCTGAAATCAATAAATTAATATAAAAATTACATTTTATATTTTATAAAATTAATAAAATAAATATTAAAAAATTATATAGTCTATATTTCTTAATATTTATATAATTTATAAAAAATATTATAATTCCAATATAAAAATCATATTTCTATATTAAAAAAACATTATCCTGATAATTAATGAACACCCATATTATCATTTAAAATTAAATAATTTTTTCGATTAAAAACATCAAAATAATTAATAGATTAAAAATAAAATAAATCAGTTTCATAATTTATAAATAAAAACCATAAAAATTAATAAAAATTTATCAATGGATATATTTAATAGTTTATAGACATTTATAATTTATAAATTTGTTCAATAAATGGAGAAAATATAAAAATGAAAAAAAGAATATATATAGTTGGTGAAAATATATTATTATCACGTATTTCAACATAAGAATGTATGTATCGATGGTAAAAGATGAGTTATGGTATTCCATATCACAATTTAATATATCTATATATTTAATTTTTTATTTTTGTGGTTGAAATTTATCGTAAGTTTGTCACCCAATATGGTTTAAATCTCTATAAATGTTATCTTCTTCTCACAATGTATATTTTACTGAGAACTCTTATTTTGAATACTATTATGAAATTGGGTATTTAATATATCATTTATAATATGACACTCTAATATTACTATTCATTAATGTATGTTATTAAAGAAATAAATACTCCATTTATATTTATGGAATACCATGATCAAACACTTTGATTTAGCACCATCATTTTTTCATATCACAAGAAAACCATATCGATATAATAGAACTATTGTTAAACTATTTTTTATAAATTTATGGTTTTCTATATCATATAGTATCTATAAATATTCTAAAAATAGTTAAATTAATTCTAATTTTTTATTTTCAAATACTATTAATTTATGTGGTGGATAGATAGTATAATAGTCCACAACAGCAGATCAACCCTAAATGATTTTCAAAAATATGAAACATTAGTAACATACCATAAAATGATGACTGGATTACCATTTATTCATTAATTTATGTGAATAATCAATAAGTAAAAATTATTTATTATCTTCCATAATTATCCTTCACCACTAGTTAATATTTTTAACAACCAAACTACACTATTCACATTCTTCACTAAATCCATTTTTGATATTTTTATTCATGTAAATTCCATTAAATATCTTATAAATCTACACAAAAATATTTCAATTATTTATAATTTCACAATTTAAAATTAATATATATATATATTATTAAAATGGAATAGTATCATGCAGTTGTATATAGCCGAGAATTGTCATATATGGGTAACACTGATTATGGTTGATAATTCATCATATTTATGTTAATGATTTTCCAAATTATAATAATTCAATTTTAGGAAAATGAATTATTTTTCTTAAATTTTCAGAAAATTGAGTCTTTTCTAGATAATATGAAACATTATGTTACAGTAAATAGAAAACCAGATTATTTCTTCCTCTTAAGAAAATAATTTCTAAATACTATGAATAATAACTCATTCTTGAACACTCAACATCTTCTTGAATATCCACTAAGATGGTGACATACATAGAAGTGTTATTTATCATTAACTAGTAAGCAGAAACTCATTATTCCTATGTATTTATAATGAATCCATTAACTGCTTCAAATTAATTTACTAATACATACTTTATAAGTATTAATATTTCTTGAAATGTCCTGATAATGAAATATAATATTTTTTTTTATCATTTACGATGTCTATATAGTTTATATATACACTCTACTAGTGAAATCATAACCCTACAATGTCGAAAAAAACACTATACAATCTAATTGCATCCACCATAGATTTTTAAAATAAAAATTTAAAAAACAATCTTCTATATAAAGTTATATCAACTGCCAAAAAAGTTCAATTTATTGAATTAGATAAATTAAATACATTATATCATCAGAATAATTTCTATTGAATGCTTGGGGATAATTATTGATTATTCACATATGGGAGCCGTTAAGAATTTCATGAAAAAATATTATGTTATTCATCAAGATTTTAACATTGAATTATAAGCCATAGCATGGAATGGTAAACCATTAATTTTTTTCCATTAATCACATCAACTACCTTAAAATATTTGTATAAATTTTAAGGTTATGGAAAATTGGAATACCATGTGTTGATCCCACCAATAATAGTTTTTCAATTTTTCAATATTTATATGTAGATGTGCACCATTTATGAAGATAACTAAATAATAATTCCCTTAAATTATGATCATTTGAATGTGTGTGATATTGTTAGAATTTTTAATGGGTCCAATCAATAATATTTTAATTTTTTATGATGCAAATTTATATGTAGTTGAGAATTTTATGGGATATTATTTAACTCATTGTGTCTGATTTTTATAAAAATAATCGAAACCCAAATCAATCCAAGGTTCCATCTCAAAAACATTTGAGGGAGTAGATATCACCATAATAGATCCTTACCAAATGGAAAATTTGGGGTGGTAAAAATTGATTCTACAAGAGAATCATTTTCCATTCTCATAGAGTGTGTTGTAATTGTATGGTGCACATTGAACAACTCACACCATTGGTTTGTGTCTGTGTGTAGTATTCTAGTGGGAACTAAGTTACTCACATCGAGTTGATGAAGGGGTGTGTTATTATATAAATGATAATAAATATAGAAAATTAATTTATGTGAAATACATTATACATAGGATATTATTCCTATATGATAAATGATTCACCTATAATGTGAACCCTTCAATCACATAAAATCGATTTCCATATGAGATTCATTATTATTATTTTCATGCTATCTTTTAGAAACCATCTATGTGAAAGATCATGGTTCTATCATTAGTTTATATGATAATTCACAATCATAGATGTGGATTGAATCATCAACTTTTATGAATTTCTTTCACAAGTAACGATTTCACTAATCATGTATTATTATTATTCATCAACACAAGCCCAACTAATTTAGTGAGGATTCATTGTATTATCATTGAGTGTGACATTTAAGTGTATATATTCATTTTTTATAGGCTTGTTACACGTAATATGGATCTATTTTTCTTAATTAGGATATAGAAAAATAATTTATCAAAAGGGTGACATTAATAAGGATAATGTTATCTGTGTGAAAATATTTTGCTGAGGGAACGATCTATAATTCCGAAACACGAATCACCTAATCTGGGAATAAATTCAACATGAAACAATTAGAACCTTCCTATAGTATATATCTTTCCACAATTAGAGATGGTCTACAAATCATCAATGGTGATACTATAACCTCACTATAAATTTTTTTACCATCAATCCTAAATTTATATGTAACATATAACATAAAAACACACAGTGTGTGTAAGAATGAAAAATTATATAATAGAGAACAAGGATTCTATCTCAATTCATTGATGCAAAATATTAGGGATCCACATAGTGGAAGAGAATATTAGGGTGTAAAAACTATAGGAATATAAATAATGAAACAATGACAATGTTATGGTTCAATCCTTTGCAACCTATAACCAAATGATATGTCGCCTCTTCCCCTTTTGTTGGAGAAAAAATATTTAACGGATTCCTAATCATGTATTATTCATTCTCCAAGAGATTTAAGTGCATGTTCTATGTTTAAAACCAATATACATCACCAAAAAATTGATAACATTTGATAACATTCCTACAATGTGTATTCTATAATAATATATGAAGGATAAATATAAAAAAATTAATATTCTTTAGGGAGGATAAGCACTTACTAAGAACCCACAAACCTCAAACATTATTATTTAGGATATATAATAAATAAATAGTCATAATAGAAATTTTGATAATGGTTTAACCACAAGTCCATCACACCCCATATCTATGTCAAATAATACCACAATGATACCATATCATATCACAAACTCAAATACTACAATAAGGTCATAATAATAAGGGGATTCCATGGTTCAATCCAAAAAATCCAGTGTACCCAACCACAACTATATATCATTCTATAATCATATCATACCCCAACACTAAATCGACATATTCCATAAGGGTATCGTACCTCTGCACTACGTTAGTTCTGTCCATAATGTCATCATACCCCCACACATTGTCTGAATCCATAATCATCATCATCACATATCTCATATGTTCTCCCTCTAAGGGATAACCAATACACAATTGTCCTCCCATAATTTTATAAATGATAAAAAACGTCCAAAATGAATACACTCAGACAAAAATGGTAATGAATCATATCATCTTTAGATTAAATTTCATTCCTATATATCTCTATCCATATAAACACACTTGTGATTAAAATAAAAAATGGGTCTCAATGGATATACACATGTGTGGAATTTATGAAACACGGGTCTCAGGGTCTGCACACTCACACACACTTATGTAATAAATATCAATCATGGGACTCATAGGCTATACACACATGTTTAACCAATATCACGCTTTGTTATAGCTAAACATAATAAAATAACATCATATTATGACATCAACCATATACAGGGGCACTATGTGGTAAGGATGTTCCTTCCTCAAAAGTGTCCACATCATCATTAATAATATCCAAGAGATAATTTATAAATCTCCCACACCCACTAACTTGATCAAACCAACACACCAAAACTCCGTAGAACTAATTATAATAAAATGTGAACATTCTTATAGATTTATGAAAAATAAGGTAATAAATCCCAGAGGGTGTTTCTAATCTATTTACTTGATAACAACAAATGTTATTGTTAGATTTGGGTCTTTTTAAATAGTGACAACCCACCATTAATGGAAACTATCACACGAGATTAGAAGGATGATATACCTATGAGTATACATAAACAATATGAATACTTCAAAATTCAGTATTTTTCTTACGACATTTGTGAAAAGGTATATGGAAGAGAAGAATGAGAAAAACCTATAAAACTATAAGGGATGTGGAAATATCACACTATGTTACTATATATATGTGAAAATTAAATATATGTGGGTCAAAACTATTTATAAAGGTAAAAAATATTCAATTTTTTTTTTCAAAATATCATCAATATAACATTTATTTTATCTTAATAATGTTCAGAACTGTAAAATTTTAACATCCTCTTCATCTATTTATATAATTTCAAGTAGAAAGAATATATAATAGCGACACCCCCATAGAATTCCCATGATGTCATTGATTATTCTATGTCCATTAGATCCACTTTGGATAGACACTATTTTGTAGATAAATATAACTACCCATTTTGGACTCACAAACCCTTCCACTACTTCATGGTGAGGAAAAAATGGAAATGGTTATAAAAAGGACTTGTAGTTTTGTAAACATAAGACCATTACCATTCATGGGAATTTCAATTTGTATGTATCACACTGGTGAGTTCATAGGTAAAAAAGTCCTACCTAATTGTGTGGTATTTCTATTTGTTTATCATAATTTTAACAAAAACCCCTAATTTATCCCCTATGAAATTTTAATAAATTATAATCATAAAATAAACATTAATAAGGCTCAAAAATACATTCCAATAAATCTAATGATCTTATAAACTCACACTTTTAAGACATGCCATCCTTGATAAATTCCTCTATAAGTCTAAAATAAAAACCCCATTCCATTTTACAAAAAAAATACTTTTTAATTCCCAAGTTGCATTTTAGATCGATAACAATTGAAAAAATATATAATCAAGTGGCATCATCTTCCCCCTAATCACGGTATCCCTCTAATCTATAATCCTCACTTGGAGATCCAAAAATATTAATATGGTTCCTATACAATGTCCCCAATGTCAATCATATGCACGATATTGGGATTATACCTCCAAATATAAGTAATATTTAACATGTTATGTAGACCTCAACTTCATGGTGGATGGGCTTGTCAGTAATCTAATAATATGATGTAATTTATGATATGAAATGTCCTAAAAAATAATAGTTGCATCATTTCATGCCTTTATATATAGTGAGTCTTAAATCAATGACACTTATAAGAAAACCCAATCGCCCATAGTGATCTCTGAAGCAAATATCTAATTGTTTTAATATAACTATTTTATACAATATGAAGTAATGAACCATTTTCTATTCAATTTTACACTCTCCGAGGTCTCACATACCATACTTATCCCAATGATAGTTGCCTTACTCACCTCATGTGAACACAATGTGGAGTGAGATAGCAAATGATAATGAGTTAAAAAATGTATGATATGAATTAAATGTTGGAAAATTATATTACATGTGAACTCCATCAATTATATGAAATCATCCCAGACAAAAATGATTTCTATTACACATATTTGTAGAAATTCATCTAGGATCAATGTCATCATCTATGGTATTACATTGTTCTATTGATGATACATCATACTCATCATTAGTTGTGTCATATAATCGTTCTATATTTCATTGTATAACAACTATGTAAAATGATCATCTCTTTATATTTATTTATTGATAGGAATTCCATGTAGAGATAATATAATTTGTAAAAAATGGTTTCTGAAACCATCAATACAACAAGTCAATCAAATTTGAATGTCAACCACATTCTTAAGTTGATCCTCTACCACATAAGTGGAATTATAAATTCATGGTGTCCTTGGATTCCTCATAAATAATTTCATTTTCACATTTTCCCACATACATGTTATAATAAGAAGTGGATGGAGTAAACCTCATTATCATCGATATTCCTCGTTGATCCTCTAACTGGCCTAATAATAGGAGATTAATCTTAAAATGTATCTTATCAATCATATCCATAATAAGTTTCTCTATTGTATTCTAGTAAATATTAATCAAAACTATGTGTACTACACATTAAGTGGATGGGGATTCCCTTATTAATTCATCCATTAGGGAAGAAGGACCCATAACATTTTTATGGAAAAATATACCATCAATACAATCCATCAACCATCCTTGAAGAAGGTCACTTCCTTCCAATATGGATAACAACATTAAAAAATAGATATCATATTTATTATATAATATTACATATTCCACCAATATAAATAATATATATTTGAAAAAAAAATAATCAACACTACTTACACAAATACTACCACAAATCAGTCATCCCACAGGTTCATCAACTATCATTCTTCTTCTAATGGATTCTATCCACATTCTTGTGTATTCATAATTAGAGAATATATAAAAAAATATCCTCAGAGAATAATTCATCTTAATGTATAGTTTATATTTATACTATACCCAATTTTCTTATTTGATATTTATTTCTCATTGAGTGAATTCTTAATTCATGATATTTGGGTCCATGTATAGAATACAGATCTCAATAATGTGATAATCGATCCATAATTTCATATCGTGGATGATAAATTCTATCTACATGTCCTTTTTATGGTAGTTATTATTATGGGGTTGTAGATATAGAGACACATAAGCCACTACATTATTCCTACAAATAAATAAATTACCTAAATTAACACTTGGGGCATCATGGTAAAAAATATATTCAATCCACTATAATTGAAAAGTACATATCATTGATTTCTTCAATTTTCACTTCAATAATATTATATACTCTTGACATAGTTAATTCCATCAAAACAATAAAACATTCTTGGTATTCCTTGTTAAAAAAACCCTATAATGGGAGAAGTTATTTATGAATTATTAGTAAAATTATACCAACCTAAGGATTATATAGATCTAAATGTAGCTTTCAGGTCATTCACAGGACATAAAAAACACATACCACCTCATGAATAGTTGAAACACCCACCTCATAGATGGGGTACCCAATAAATAATATCTACTTGATCCATAAGTGATACCTTGAGACCTATGGATTGAGATTATGTGATCATGGTGTACGTAATAGAATCCCCAAGTGTCTATTATTCATATGTAATGTCTTCCAGTATTTGATAATATCATCATTAAAAATTAAAATGATTGAGATTTTGATTTATTATCATATTTATAAGACTTATGAACATAGAGAGGGAAATTTTCAACAAAACTGGGTTGACTAGTAACTCTATAGTAAAAATATAAAGCCGAATTATATCATTGTAATATCCTCTGATTTGACCTAGTGCTAGTGGTATCATAGTCATATACTAATCCTAGGGGAAACCAGAATCTATATAACAGAAATAACAATTTATCAATCCATCTACTACTGTTATCTGTATTTTAATTTCAGCCAAATCAGATTCTCATATTCCATTATAGATGAGGACTACAACCCACCATAATTTTGAACTACAACAAAGCACCAACAAGTGTTGTCAATGGTTGGATAATATCCTACATCTCAAAATCCTAAAGATAAAACATTAATTAATTTAACACAACTGGTCCCATATGATATAGAGGAATTTAGATAGGTCTTACTCCTAGAATGGGTTTGATCCCAATTTAAATGTAACTATCCTAGAGTTTTCATTAAATAATATTCATAGAATTCATCTTATTACTGGTTTTCTAGATAATGAAAAGGTAAGGGAGTTATTATATAATTTTTTATAGGATATGTGAATGCCACCTAAATTATGATATATAAAATACATACTTGGTTTATATCTATTCTACCTTATCCAACATCCCATTCACTTGTCATTAAAATATAATCCCCATTTTTTTGTAGTATAGGATACATGACTCATGTTGTATTAAATATGAACCTGATAACTATTTATTCATTCCATGATTAAGTCCACGTCACAGACAGTCATCTATTTTGTTATTATTTACCCTAGATGATCATAGCCAAAAACTACTATTGATTATTCTACACATTTATGGAGATGATCTAATTTTGTCCTAGTGGAGTATAACTTGAAATAATCATGGAAGAAAAATTGATTGGTAAGTCATGTTGAGATAAAAAATTTGTAAATATAAAATAATATGAAAATTTTTAATCAAACAAGGAAGATTATATGTTCTAATTTTCAATGTTACACATAACATATAAAATGATCCATTTTCATTAATAGATGTACCATTGTCCACAACCAATATTGAAGTTCAATTATCTCCATGATCATTACCTACTGATAAATAACTCACCATGGTCCTCAAATCCAATGGTGTTAGACTCCACTACTAAGGACCCTAACCAGATCATAAGGTCATAGATTGAAATTACCCTTCACTTTTATAATATCCTATTTACTACACGCTTCAATGAAACTAATCAAAACTTCACATTATTCCACATCCAATAAACATAATGTAAATCCTTGGGAACACATTCCAAAAATTCCAAAAGTACATTAATTAATATCCTAGGAAACTACACATGACAAAAGGGGGATTATAAATATCTCCTCTTCATTGAAGCCTACCACCATCCTACTATATTATATTAAACATTCACTTCAATCGTCCAGAAGAAGTGACAACTATAGAACTATATAATCCACTCCTGGGGCCAGATATGGATAATGGGAAAACATGATCCTTGTCTTCCTACAGACCCTTTTCGATTATAGTGGAATTATAATTCATATTTTTATTTATCATCATCTACTTGGTCCAGTCGTATCATATCAACAGTGGTCATATTCCAATATAAAAAATGTGGGACATCATCTCCTCGCCCCTAGAGAAAAGAGGACTAATAAGAAGTAACCTGATGAAAACTGATATTTAAATTGACAACAACGTCCATCCTTACTAATGCCTTATAGTCCAATGAGAATTGTCCCAAATCAATGTACCCTAAAAGAACAACCACAAGATGAGGTTTTTGAATATATCTCATGTTAGACGATCAAAATTTCACTCTCAGTTCATGAAAATTTAAAACATATATGTTCCCATAAAGAATAAATGTACACAACATTTCATTTCTGTCATATATGGTTTTATTAAATAAAATACCCCCTTGATGAATTCATTCCAATAATGAGATTATTGAGGGCCTCTACAGACTTTATGAAATGATTTTTCTAGAGATGAATGATATTATGATAATCAACCATTAATCTATGAACTCATAGCCATTGAATATAGATTATTTTTAAAACCTATGAAATATAGTGTTTTCAATAAAAACCAATGGGGAAGGTACTTGATCATGATCACATGCATCCCCATGTCCCTCTGGTGGTGGAACATGATCACCCCCCATAGAATTATTATTATACCATACTTCAATTTGTTTTCTCATCTGACACATTATGTGTACCATTTTCTATAATGATAAGTTTATGCCTTCAATATCAGTACCAGAATAGATTTGAGAAAAAAATAGTATTCATATTAGAAAACATATTTCATTTAAATGAAAAAGCATTCCATGTTGTTTAAACACAATAATAATAAATAACACTCATAATAATTCCCAAGACAGAGGCCCGGTTTTCTAAATTTTCATGTTATTAATAGTCATATATGTATATTACAACAATAATTATAGAGAACGTATAATATAAATGTCATGAATGTATATCATAGAATAAGTATTCACATATCCATTAATTTAATTATGTATGTATCATATATAAAAATAAACATGAATTTATTTGAAATGTGATCCTATGCTTCTAGTCATTCTTAATTAACAAACCAAAATCCAACAAATTATAACAAAAAAAAATACTTCAAAATAGAATAAATCAATATAAACAAATATGTAACAGTCATCGCATTATTGTTAAAACATATATACATCATAATGTGGAAATAAATGTAATTATTTGACCCCACCCCATGAATAAAATATCCTAACTCCAATATACCATTTCCAAAACACAGGCATGATGAAAATAATGTAATAATAAACCCTATTTTCATAATAAATTTTAACTCTACTACCTTACTCACCATGTATAGGACAGAGTGACACATTATTTGTATCAATAATCCCCTATACACAAGTGGATTATGAATATTATATATGATCATAAAGTTATCATCGGGGATACTATCCACTTTGTATCAAAAATCATACATCCTAAATATATTATGAAATTAATTTTATCAGAAAAATGAATTGGATGTGAATAATATGAATTATATGATAGATGGCGTTGAAGGCATCTGACGTCATGAAAGTTATAATTCTGGGAACCCAAAGTGTCTTGTAAATTATGATTATAATACCTTATATGAAATTAAATATACACTGTATAGTACACTATATTCCATCGCAGCACTGCCTCTGAAATTACAATACATGTCCTTAACTCCTGATTTATGGGATCCATCCCTTTCATATATCAGTATTCATAAATATTTTATATGGGCTAAGATTCCCAATAAGGTTGTGAGTATAAAACATATAGAACATCATGAATGAATCCATAATATGGGATAAAATGAATAATAGGGGTACTCTATGATAATATATAAATTCCCATGAAAAAAATAATAAATCATGTTTGGAGAAATTAGGTACTAATCAACATCATAGGTACCCTGACTGAAAATTAATCAGATCAATAATTAATGAATGGCTATAATATATTTTATTGAATTATGCCTATGTAAGTTTCATCACACCATGTATACACCTCAGGCTATAAGGATTTTTAACCCTACACTAACTTATATTGGGGAACATGGTTGGAATAACCATTACATATCTCTCAATACATTATCATCATTACATGTTTTACATGATTATTTATATGGTATTAACATTCCACGAAGTTCTATCTATCATTTTCTACTGAATGAAAATCCCTTAAGGGTAGTCCATTTACAAACATTTAAAAGTAAAAAATACAATCTAAACAATTCATATCAAAAATGAGTTGCAGTAACCATACCCACACACATGTGATAAATTTCATACAAGGGTATTATGGGACACACACAGACACACAATTGATCAAATATCAAAAAATGGGTATCATGGACTACACACCCACACCCATAGAGAATTAATAAATTTCCATCATTGTTCTCATGGGCTACACACACATGTGATAAAACTCAATCGTGGTACCAATTCAAAAAATAACATACCATCATATTATTCCAAAAATTACCTATAAAAGTTCTATATATAGTAATAATATTCATTCTAAAAAAATTTCAATATGATTATCATGATTTTCTAATATACAATTCCCAAATCCCTCTAGCTCAGAAACCATATTAATCTTGCATTCCATGGATCCATTGAACCAAATCCAATTAAACATGATAGGGGATATAAAATTATATTCAATAATTAATTCATTCTAATATGGAATAACTAGATCAACTTATATGGTAAAAAATAATCATTGCAGTTTTATTTTTAGTCATAGTGAGAGAACTCACTATTCATTGAAAATATTACTATAGATGACAATGTTCATATCCTAGAGAGCCCAAGTCAAAAATAATAATTCCATACCTCCTTAAGTATAGTCTTATATTAGTGGTAAATTATTAATTGTATTTTAATAACAAGGACACCCAAAGAACCATGAGCGGTTAGTTAAATATCGCCAAAGGTTATTCTCTACTAGATAAACAACTATGAAAAATTGGGATAATCATTTATTATTTTGAAAAAATAATAAATGGTAATTAAAAATAATTCCATGATAAAAACACATGTTCTACCCTATATAAACTATAAACCCAAAAATTATACATATAATTTAGAAATCATAAAAATATAAAATTATTATGACCACGATTTTGGAAATCAAACAATTATCATGGTGGCCTCAATCAAAAAACATTTAAGGGATCCAATATAGTGAGACACAAGATCGAAATAAAAAATAACTACCTATTATGTAACCACCAATCCTTTCACAATTATGTGGTGATTCCCCTCAATTAATTTTCCAAAGGAGGAATCACATAGTTACAAGCTAGAGGACACACAGAAGCATGGTCATTTTAATATACTTGTCTCTCAATGGAATGTTATAGTATTAAGGCGGAATACATGTCGAAATGGTGTTCGATGTGGTGTAGCATACAATGAAATAAATAAATATTTTAGTATCTATAAACAATGTAAAAATTCTGAACCCAAATTAAATATTCACATGGATGGAATTTACATTCAATTAAAAATATATAAATCACATATACCTTATGGGATTTCTGTGAAATAATGGAACTTTCATGGGAGTTTGAAATCTATACACATACTAGCTTGAAGCTTATCCATGGATAGAACTCAATGAATTAATTAATGAGTTCAAAAGAGAATCCCATTAATGAAGAGTTACTTTCATTCATGTAAATAATTTTAGGTGAATAATTTAAAGTAGTTAAATCTAGTTCATCCCATTATTTGATTAGTCATGAATGTTGTATGAAATAATATTATAGGAAATAGGATTTCAACTATCATCCTTGATAGGTCTTGCTGTAACACCGCTTTATTTCATAATATGTTGTCTCTTCAATGTATTTCAATAAAATGTGTTACACACAACACTGGGTTTCATGCTAGAGATGGATTACCCTAGTACATGACAACGGGCCTTTTTGCACTCTAGGATATGACACTCCCGGCAAATATGCATTGGATAATTCACATTTTCATTACAAGACTTTCTGACCAATTTACAGGTATATACTTCCTCAAATAAAACATTTTATGATTATATATTATATGCATAACTTTTTCAATTTACATTAGTTATTTTCATGTTTACAATTATGCAATGTGATTCATAAACTATCCCAGTGTATACCATTGTTTAGAAATGGAACCTAAAAAAAAGAATGAGAATTTCAGCAATATGCATGATCAAAAGATTAAGAAGGATCATATCTTTCATGATACTAAGACAAAATTTAAAAGAGAAATTGTCTCTGATGTATTCTTATCATATGATGAAATAGAATCATGTGTTAATATGATAAGAAAATAATTCTCAGAGTCCTATGGTATTGTAGGGAATCAAGAGAAGAAAATGATAGATGAGAGAAAGATGGATAAAGGTAAGAGGGGAAAGAAGGATTTTTCCATTTTTGATAACTAGGAGAAGAATCACCTTAGTAAACTCATGAAAGGAATGTGAGTTTGTATTAGGAGTGGAGAAAATGGACACAAAGTATGTGATTACAAAAGTAAAAATATGTTTCAAATGTACAATGCTTCATCTGCAAGGAGTTGGGACACTACGAAATGAAATGTCCATTAATCAGAGTATAACCCAAATGTTGCCATTGGATAATAATCAATTTATGATACTACTGAAGATGAAGAGGAATGACTCGATTTATTTAGTTTTTATTAAAGTATTGTGTCATTTGATTATTTCATTAATTATGTACTTGTTATAAGAATTATAGAGTATCAAAGTATTATAATGAATTAATATTTCATCAACGACATGATATTATATGGAACCATGAAAAGTGACTCAATACTAGGTTAATGTTTTCAGAAAATATATGGTTGAATGAAAGAAAACCCATAAATTTTTTCTGATACTGAGGTATTTATTTTGGAATGATATATTATTGGATTGAATAAACTATATTTTATATTCTTCACTACCTTGAAACTAATTAACTCTTTGTATATTCCATCATAGTTGGAGTTCAAAACATTTTTAGATATAAGAAGTATATCTAGTAATCATAATGTAAAATTAAATAAGGAATGTAATAAATATGGTGTTATGGTAGTTCATTGTTATACCGTGATTTAATATAATACAAGATGAAGGTATTAATATGTTCTTATGTAGAAAAAACAATATTCATTGTGTTTACCTTCCATATTAATTTTGGATTATGAATTTGGACAGATGTATTTTGGGTAAGTCTAGAGGTTGTAATGGATTAATATTGACATTGGATAAAATTATTAAGGTTAAATCTTTTCATAATATTATTTCTGGATTGTTATAAAAAGCTCAACCAGGAGGTCGAACGACAACCTATCATGTCAGACAAGGCTGTGAGACACGAACCCGTAACCAAAGGGCAACAAGGGTGGATCACCTACCAATGGCATATGTGGTGTCCTGGTTTTTATAATGGAGTTTTTTTAAATATTCTAAAATATGAATTATAAATTCATTATTTCAGACGCTATAAGATTAGGATAAATAGAATATTTTTGAATTATATTATCTTTTTATGTGAATGATAAGTTTGTGGTGGGAATTGATTAAAGGATGAAACTCTAATTTCCAAGAAAGTTTTTTATCCACTTATTCGATAAATACACTTATTCTTAAACATTAGCGAAGGGATCTTAAAACCAAAAATTTGTTATCTGAATACCGAATGTTTTGTTGAACTGATGATATTTTAAATCATCATATATTTATGGCTTTGAGGCCATAAATTTTACATTTGTTGGGGATTGATGACCTTCATCAGTTCTTATGAATATTTTTGTTTTTCCTCCAATTAAGTGTCTCTAATTTCCTCCAATTTTATCCTAATCGAGATAATAATTTGTTGGTGACTTTTTCATTTCCCTTTCTCTCTTATGAAGACTAAATTTTATTAACCCAATTTTCGTTGTGGGTTTTCTACAATAGTATTTATCTATTATTAACCTTTTATTTATGTAGAAAAATTTTAAATTGCGAGGACACAATTTATTAAAAGAGGGTATAATGTAACTCCATAATATTTCATAGTATTTTATCTCTTCAATGTATTTCAATAACTTGTGCTACATGCATCATCGAGTTCGAGAGCACCACAACATAGAAAAATATCCATCAAAAAAGATGTTATGAATAATATTAACCACATTTTATATTTTATATGTGATATAAAATTTTATCATTCATATGTTGTCTTTCTTATACATAATATAATAAAATTTTAATTTTTAAGATAAAATAGATATTTTTCAAAAAATGTCGATTAATGCCTTTTAATGGAGAACCCTTTTTAAATCCATTATTTGACACTTTTATATATTCAATTTAGTGAAATGAAATTAATATTTAGAATAGAGACATAAAAATTTAGTTTTTAAAAGGTTTTGGTACTTTACTAATAACATTCATATTCTGATGATTAGTTAAAAAATACTAAATTTTAATTAAATAAATTTTTTTAATTGAAATAATTTAATGTGTTAAATTATAAATTTGAATGGTTTTTAAGAATAATTAGATTATATTTTTTTCATTTAATATAATTTAGGTCATTGGTTGAAATTTCACACTTAAATTGGATATAAATAAGTGTCGCCTTTTTGATAGTTATTATTTCTTAGAAACACACTTTTTGTTTTGACTACGAGAATTAATTTTAAATTAATTTCTGACACTTATATGTTTTGAATTTGGAAAAATGAATTCTATATTGAGAATCAGGAGGTATAAATTGTTTAAATATCTATCTTTTATTTTTATATATTCTGAATAATTATTTTGGTAATTATTTTATTTACCATGGTTAAAGGTTAAATCCACTATATATAGGTATTGAAATAATTATAAAATAATATGAAATTAACATAAAACGCATGATAACCCTATTTAATTATAAATGACTAACCATGGGCATTCTTGGGTCGATTTTAGGACCCCATGGAGTGACATGGGAGTGATAATGACATTTTATATTAATTAATCTAAAGTAAACACAAAAATACCAAAAACATGTATCTTTTAGTAAAACATTTTTACGTGGGGTTATATAATTAATATATTTGACTATAAATAATAATTTTAAATGAAATAGATTTCCTACATGATGAAATTTTATTTATAATTTTTATATATGAACAATTATTTATTTATAACACAATAATGATCCAGTATTTTATTTATTAATAAAATAATAAAATAATTGATATTGTAAATAATAAAATAAATATAATTTGAATGTTTTGATGCCATAAAATAATTTTATAGGTGGATATAACATGTTATTATTTATTAATTGTATTTTTTTGAAGTAATAATGTTGTGATGACTTTTACAAAAAATCAAATACTAAATTGGGTCAAAATTTACATAAATTAGTTTTTAAAAAAAATACAATATTATTGGTAGATATAATATTCCAAATACTCTAAGGTTCTTCCAAAGGGCATAAATAATATTATATATGTCATTAATGGACCACATGGGGTTGTTTTGGATGTTTAGAGTATGTTTATTAACCATATAGTGTAATAACACGAGATGACACAGTAAATGTTAATCTACTTAACATAGAGTTCAATCTAAAAGATAAGGTTAATATGTTGAACTAAACCTATATAAAACCACTTTTTTAGTGGTTTTCAACCCATACCCACCTTATCCTATAGATAAATCATTTTTTATCCATTATAATCCGAAAAGTATTTTATTATAATATAATATTTCAAGATTTTCCTAAAGTGACCCTCGCCTATCTTGTAAAAAGGCACTTCCACATCCATCCAAATCACACCTCCAAAACCATTTGGATCTACCCAACCCTGCCGAAATGCCTAATAAACATTCTTCCCATTAACCTAGAGCCCTTAAATTGATCAGAAATCCAACCTATAGAGCCATTTTGATCAACTGTATAGTGAACACCCGAAGAAGAGGTGATAATTTTGCAAACCCCTTTCATGTTCTTTTCTTCATCCACTAGCACATTCTTTGTTTCGTCTATACTAAAATAATAACTACCATAACTTAAATATATTTTGATGTTATTATAAATATTTTACTTCCATATTCATTATTTTATCCATCTTATAATGACAACGTCACCATACGTGCATGGGTACGACTTACCTTCTCCATGTCATGGTGTAGTTTATTATTGAAACACTTCATTAATCAGATGGGTATAATAATGAGTATAACTGATGTAAATAAAAATATAAAATTTTAATGATTATTAATATATGATAAAAATAATGATATTTTTACTTGTGCGTATGTATGGATTACCGTCTCCATGACCTGATAAAATTCATTTCCACGTTCACCATTTAAAGATGATTATAAAAATATATATTATTAATAAGCATGATATATATGAGATTATAATGCTACTGAATATATATATGTATATTTGTATTTACTTTCATATATCTTAATCAGTTACTTCCATCCAATATGGTATGAAAAAGGAATCAACATTTATTCGTATGTTCGGCCTACCGTCTCCATAAATGGTGTTTTTCTTTTCATGTATCTATCTATTATACATATTTATAATCTAAATATATATGATAAACCACGTGTTATATTCCTTAAGTATGTAAATCATGATCTAAAATATATGATCAAGAATACAAGTTAAAACATGTATGATAAAAAAAGTTATTATTACCCGAAATGTTAATTTACCAAGGAATACATTTTTAAATGGGTAGTATAAATTCATAAATGAATCATTAATGATATTATAAATATTAATATGGTTCTGGTATAATTTAATTACATTCTATGTTCATTATACAAATGGCCAAATGTACCCTTCACCAATGGAAAGTGCATGTTAAGGGTTATTTTCTCATTCTCATTACTATACATGATTTTTTATCTGTATGTACTTATAGGGAAAAATTTATCATCGATACACATATTTCATAAAAAAAATTCAAAATGATTCATCTAATATTTTATGGGATCTTCTATTTAACTATATAATAATTTTAAATGGTTTAAATATTTATTCTTCTAAATCATTCTCATTAATGTCCATGTTTTTCAAAATGGGTTTTAAGGATTTATTAATATGAACATTAATTTTTTTAAAGTGTTAATTATTTTCAAAATTATCAAAGCATTAGGGGACAATTTTATTCAAAAATATCTTTAAATTTCTTCAATTCAAAATAGTGTGACTTGTAAATGTTTTTTCTGAAAATGGGACATTTCTCTCAATGAGTGTTACAAATGATTTTCATCTTTTTTCACATCCTTTGATTGATTTTAAACATATTGGAAGTTGATTTTTTATGAAACAAATCTTCCATAATGTATTGAAGGTTTTTTGATATGTTTGATTTTAGACGTGTTATTTTTATAGAATTCATGGTTTATGGATAAAGTGTTGACATTTCATATGATAGTTTTAATACGAATGTTTATGTTATGTTTAAGCCTTTTCATATAAGGGATACATTGGGCTTTGTATGTGATGGGTGGAGCCCGCTATATCTCCTCGATGCATCGGTTGGTCTCATGAGGTAGACTAGTGTCTTGGCACAAGGCCTTGACAAAATATTATTTGTAGTCTTGGAAGAAGGCTTTGTCTATGAAGTATGAATTCTGGAATTATACATTCCAACATTTTAAACATGGATATTGATATTACATGTGATTATTCGACTAGTAGAATATCCATGTGAATAATTAAATGGAATTATTTGATTTATCTTTTCCATATTATTCTGAAGATTATGTTTCAAATGCTTTTGTTTTATTCTCATACATTTCCTTAAATGTTTGTGCTTATTTATGAATGTTTCCATTATATTGTAATCCTTACTGATCATCTAAGATCACCCCTTTCTATGTTTTATTTTTCCCAGGATTCCATGAAGTTTATTATGATTGATAAAAGGGTTATTCTATTTTTTTAATCGATTTCTCAAAATATCATTTATGTTGTGTTTTATTTTCTAATGTGTAATTTAACATTCATGTATGAATTCTATTTTCAAAGACTACTAAACTGATTGGTCTTTTAGGACATGATTTCTAGTAGTCTTGCCAATGTATTAAAATAGTGCAATGAATCCGGGCTTCTGGGGTAATGTCATTACACATTCCACAATAGATATCTCTACAAAAAAATAAAATTACATATATAGGTTCTTAATCTTCTGGAATTATGATTAATCTATGGTGGAAAGAGGGATACATGTTTAGCTATGGGAGTTAATTTCAGGTGGGAATGAATATAAGAAACCATAAGTTTTTTTATTGGGATGAATAATGTGTAATTTGTAACAAATTTAAATGATGGTTTGGATCGAGAATTTTCTATTATATATATTAATATAAATCATGAATAATATGAGATTCCACATTTATTAAAATTATGTTGACCATGATTTTTTGAGAAAATGAATGATTTATTTTTGAAAAATAAAATGATTGATGAAACAAGATATTTGAATACATCAGGGAGATAAATTAGATTTAATTTATTTCAAACCATGATAATACATCCATGGTAAAATATCTATTATATTATTTTATATAATATGAGGTAAAAATATAGTGGAATTAACATTAACAAATTTCAAAAATAAAATGAAATAATTGGTTACTCCTTGATAAAATTATAGTTGAAAATAACTTATTGAGTTACAATTTCAAAGACAATAAAGGAAATGGAGATCATGGAGTACCCTCATTATAAGGAAAATATAGTAGGATGATAAATGGGAATTCAATCCTTTTTATGTCATGTATATGGGATGAAAAAATTTATTGGGTTTTGTTTTTCCATCTTCTATGGTGCTAGAAATAAGGGTACATTCTTCATTGGTCCTAATTGAATCTCTTATGAATTACCACACAAATAACTAGTTGGAGACCTAATTTACAATGCGATATTTTCAGTTCTTGTTTATAAGAAAATATAACATAAGAACTCTCATAGGATAAGAGGATGTGAGGTTGGGATCATCACACGGTTTTTGTGGAGACATTGTACCTACTTCGGGAATGTATTTTAGAATTATGATATGTTCATAAATCTCATCATAAAATTATTATGGACACAATTACCCTAAAACAATGACAATATGTTGATCCTCCTCTCATTCGAAATTTAGATTCGAGTTCTACCACAAAATGACCATTGGTTGAATCTCATTTACAAATGTTGTGGAAAATTTATGTTAATGAATATGTATGTACCTTAATGTCCCCATCCATTTACCTTTATGGGTGGATACTAATATTCTTAAGATTTATATCTAGTTTCTGCATAAATATTTTCCACATAGGTTTTATTTTAATTATTTATGATGGGATTGTGATTTTTGATGCATCCTACTTGTCCAATTTAATTGAAAAATCTATGACCATGTAGTTCATTGAACATATGTAGTTCAATATAATGCAGAAAGGACAAATTTCTAGGAACCTAAAGACCATGTATTAGAGATCGAAACTAGATGATCCATTATACGAGTCCTATTTTTGGATGAAATATGATTCATCAGAGCTCAATCACACCCTTGGGAATGGCCTTGAGGTGGTTTACCATATATGGAAGAAGTCATATCATTCAACTCATCAGGGTTTACACACTATGGTTTCACTAGATGGAGGAGATTCATAATTTCATTGATATATCCATTCTGGAAACCTAATATCTCATAAACCATGAAATTTGTCATAAAAAATAGACAGTAGGTAGTCATTCTTACTACATATGGATTCGGGACATACGTACTAGTAAATACCTTGGGATATTAAACCAATATATTAGGTCATAGAATGAAATCATACGTTTTGTTATTTTAGTTGGAATTAGAGTAATCGTTGTTTAGTTCACATCTCAAGATGAATATGTATATGGTAGAATATTCAACTAATTTTAATGATTGGGTCCTAATGTTGACATGCCTGAGATGTTGTGGGACATACGTGGAAGTGGATTCTAATTTGAGCTCTAGGCTTAGGATGTAATCTTGTGTATTGTGGATATTAATGTAATATTAGTTCTTTTAGTTCAATTGGATGGTCCTTACACACTATGGTTTCTTTAATATGGGTTATGGAAAATGTAATCATGTAATGGTATGACCACATGACATGGCCATATAACAAACCTAACATATTTTCATTTCCTACCAGACATTCCAAGATTATCTTCATGGCATGTCTGATGATGTCTTCCCAAAATGTTTAATTAAAATCATGTAATCTAGTTTAATTTTAGGTGGTATGTCGTATATACTACATTGAATGTCTGTGGTTCATCCCATTATCATGGGTTTGCAATCTAGAGGACATCAGAAGACCTAGTTTGATGATCCTGGAGTTTGTCGCATGATATTGGATAACTTGCATGGAGGGAATATCAATCTAGGTGACTCACATCAGTGACTTTAAAAAATATAGTTGACATAGTTGGAGGGTTCCATGTGAGTTAGTGTGACATGTTTTGAGGGGTTTTCATATCCTATATGACTTGTCTCAGTGCCATCATGAAAACTAGTTGACATGTTTAGAGAATATCACATGATCAAGATGACATGCCTGATGGGCATCATCAGATAAATTTGAATGGTCGTGTTTCCAACTAAAGACTCATATGACATGTACTAGTTCCTCCATATTAGTATGTGACACATCTTAATGACATTGAACATATGAGATGATGAGATCAAAGGGATTTATGAGACTCGAGTGGAATTCATAGGGGCACCAATGTAATATAGATAACACATCTAGGGGATATACCATGATATAAATTGTATTCCATAGGAGTTTCATGTGATCAATGTGACATGTTTAGCTATTGTCTCAAGTCATTCGAGGTTAATTTAATATATGTGAGGATCCATGTATATGTTCATCGCATATGTATCCTATCTTTTAGTATTGGTTCTAAAATTTTATATTATATGACTATGATATTTTTAGTGTTATCTAATTTATTTATTGTGTGATTTAATAGTTATAAGGGGGTTCCATCACATATCCTACTAGAAGTCATTCTTTTTTTATATAAGTGATCACACGAAGTTCCTATTTATGTCCCAGTATGCCATAAGTTGCTCCTTGGATATTTCCTAATAGAAAACGTTTCTGATTGTGATATTTGATGCTCTACTAAATTTGATATACATCTTTTGTTCTCTAATGTGAGGGTCCAAGGATTAATTTTTTCATGTTATGTTGGTTGATTTATATTCCATTCCACCCTGATTATTTAACACTTTGTAAGGTGCACATTGCACAAATCCATTGTGGAGTTGGTAGAAGGGAATTTATTTTATGTGTTTTGTGAGATCATGATGACTTTCATTCTAGGGGATTTTCATGATTTATTGGGGCCATTATACAATCCCTCAAAAGCCTAATTCCTTATATTATATCTAATAAACGGTGTATTTTCTTTATCATTTTGGAATTCGAAGGGTATTTCACATTATCATGATGATATGTAAATGGGACTTATGCTATGGGGGACATTGTTGAAATTCTTGAGTGTGATTAATGGGAACATGTCTTGGATCATCAGTGAGATAAATTTATCTTCCGAAGGGGACAATGTAAGAACATTCCATCATGCCAAAGGGATTTTTAAAAATATTGTGGACCTTATGATTGGGTCATGTGATGTTTTTGACTGAAAGAGACTCACAGAGTTTCCGTTTTATATTATTATTTTACCTTTCAAATCCTTTTAGATATTGTGAGATTTCAGGAGGCTGGTTTATTAAAATCATTATCCCCATTAGTGATATTTTTAATGACCAAAAATGCATAATCTTGTGATGCATGAGAATTTCATTTTCAAACCCTTTTTATCTCCTTATTGAGGAAAAGGGGGAGTGTTGGACCACATTGAAATGTCAGAATCCCTTCACATCGGGAGGGTGACATGCCAACTGGCTCTCATACAACATAGTGGACATTTATCCATGTGATCTCTGTGTATCGTGAACAACATGGTGCATGTACCATGATTTTTACCACCACATGGATTCTCACGAGTTTTCATAAGTGTTTTATTAGAAAATCATTATCCCCATGAGTTATGTGTTTCATATCCATCAAAGGATCAAATGGAAATCCCCATGAATTTCCTTGTAAAAACCTAATATTTTTATTAGTAGCATGAGGGGCAGTGAATGACCTCTTTTACATGTCCAAGAGCCTTCACGTGGTGAGGGTCACACGCCTGTTGGGTTTTTGATGGCAAGGTAGACATGTCACCTTTGGCATTAAGTGTCTTTTGAACCTCATAGATGTGATTCATGATATTTAAAAAAACTATATGATGTACCCTATTGTATAAATTACTCAATTATTAAAATATTTCTGGACAGATTATTAGTTGTCTGCTGATTGATATGTCATCTGACAAAAGAGTACTCATCTTGCTGCAAACCCATGATAATAGATTATATTGAAAGCCTTTGTATGAGTAGAAGGACTTGTCAATGTGTCTTCATGGGATCTAATTTAGGTTATATACTTCAAATGGATCCATAGTGTGAATTATTAATTAAATCATGACCATGATTCTCTTGGAGTATTATGTGATCAAAGAGTTCTGGAACACATTTCTTCATTTGTTTTGAAGGAAAAATAATACCTATATCCATTTATTTATTCCTTTGTGTATTTACTGATTATCATTTATATGTGTCAAAAATTAGGCCCTCATGACCAACGTGCACCGAGACAAGGGCTCAGTTATGAGGAAGGTAAATACCAACACATGTATTTGGTTCCATAACTAATTAGTTTCCATGATGAATATCTGTCTACAAGGTGATATTCTTTATTCAATGAGATTCCCAGTAAATAGTGTAATTGAGGGGAAATCACTTTTTGGCTAACGAACCGTCAAAGAACTCATATGGTTCCTCTTTTTTGTGATCCCTTTGCAAGACTAATCTATAATAACTCATCTACACACACCATCATAACACATTATATTTAGAAATATTTTGAAATATATTTGTTTCAAGTAACTTTTTAAAATAAACTAAGAACATATATTTAGATTTTAGTTGATCCTCGACTATGGAGATGTTTGATTATCATGATAGTTTTTTGTGATATATTGGTTTGGTAACATGACCACTTCGATTATTTGTGATGCTCGTGTGACCATGTTATGTTTATGTGAATGCAAGATATCTTAGGGGTCATGTTGTTTCATAATGATCTGTGGATTCATATGTCCCAAAATATATTCACAACAGAGGAGATTCAGGAGTCCTATATGTGATTGTCAATCCAATTCTAATTTATGATTTGAGCATGATACTGCTGGAGTTTATTCTATTCCATTGAGAATAATACACATATCTGACATATCATTGTTGAATTTTTGGGGATGGATTCTAGAACTCATAATATTTCATTTTTTATGGTGAACAAAATGGGTATTATTGATTGGAATCACAATGTTGACTCAAATAATCTTGTTATCTATAATATTTATTTTGAAAAAAGGATTCTCCCATCCAAAATATATAATTATCCCTTATCATGTTTTCCAGCCCCTTATTGGTTTGTGATATTGGATTATATTATCATCCATTATTTAAGATACAATTTGTAACCAAGATTGGTATTAATTTATCATGAATAAATTTAGACAAAAATTACTGTGGACATCGATGTAGTTGCTGAAAAGTCAAATGGATTATCTTATATATTGGATAACCCCATGGTTCAAGATAGATATTATTTCTCTTACCATCCATTCACTTAGAAGTATTTGAGTAAAATTTTCTATCATTTCATGTACTCAGGTGGTGGATAGAGTTAGAAGTGGGATCTACAACCTTTTTTTAACTTATCTGATTCATGAGATTGGAAATTATTTGTCAGGAAAAGCTATTATGTTTTTCTTACCATTGATATTTTGACCAAATATACTAAGTAGAATGGGTTTACCAATTCATAAATTATTTCCTGTCTAATATTCTCATATAAATTTTCAATCTATACTGCCATGTCACCAACTCATTTAATCATTACCCATGTGAGATATGATATATCCTCTAGTATATCTATTAGTTGGGTTGAATCCCCCCTATTAGAAGGATGTACAATGAGTTCCAATTGTCCATATATATATATATATATTGGATGTCCCTTAAAAATATATATTCCTTGTAGGGGACATGTTCATAATTGTGAAAGAAATTATATGATTGAAGATGAAATTGATAACCATCATCTATTTCAATGATTGGATAATCATTTACATTTATCGTCGTGGTGTTAGGTCGACTACAATATGACATTATCAGGGTCTTTCCTGGTGGGATTATGATATTTTTGGTTCATACTGGGCCGTCATGGAACCTCATGATCAAAACACATTAGGATATCGAATGAAGATGAATATTTCACCATTCCTTATATTGATGGGATTCAAGGCATGTTTCTAAAAATGACGATTTTACCTTTTGGGGAAAGATTCTTAGGATTCTAGGTTACTAAACTGATGATGGAAGCATGGCTATCAGAGTGATTATTTCTCAACCTGGTGTGAAAACTATTCCATTATTCAACTATATTTTAGGTCACATTCATAAAATATCCATCCATTATAGGGATGTTTGTCCTTTATAGTTTTTTGATAGGATATATTTTTCAATACCATTAATTGAATAACAACATTAGGATCCCTAGTAATGTATTTAATTCATGGTTATACAACAAATATGGGGTAATTATATTTCATTGGGACCTCACAAGGATACAAATGTGCTGATTCAATCTGCATGATATGATTTCATTCCTTATCTTTCACAGAATGGGTGAATCATTGATAATGGTGGTGGATCTCTTGATGAATGGTCATACAATATCTCCCTTCAAGATTTTTTTCTTACGTCTGGGATGCATTATCTAATCATCTGTGATCCATATACGAATTATCCATTTTATGATTAGTTGGACTATACCCATATGGTCTTACTTATACCCTTAGATACTGTGTTGAGAGAATAAACCCATGCGATCATCTACTAGTTTTGGATGACGTGGAGTGTGAGGAAACCGATACAAAAATCATTCTTCCATCAGATGATGCTCCCATCATTTTTTCTCTAGGTTAGTCCTATGATTGGGTATAATCCTACATTGGTGATGTGCTACATTGACTGGTCCGACATGTAGAAAATCCATATGACTCCTAATACCTAATATCTATAAGAATGATGGAGTTGATGCAATAGTTGATTGATATTTGGTGGAGGCACCCTCTTCCAAGAGACGACTATCCCATAAACCATGAAAAATCCATTGAGTATGTTATCCCTTCATCATAAGCCATAGATGATTCCCCTATTTAGTGATGAATATAGGAGAGTTCTTCTACTGAATCATTATGGTCATAGATGAATGTCCACCTTTATAACAAAACAATTTAAATAATTTTATAAGCATGAACATAGAATTGGATTATCAGGAATAATATTCATTCCTTGATTACTAAGACTCGTTTCGAATAATTTCATGAACATTTGGAAACAATAGTCATCTATTCTATTACATAGGGGTGGATAGATTTGATCATTGAAAATTTTAAAATCTCTCATCAAAAATAATAAATAAAAGGGGACATTTTTTCATAAATGGGGAGGGCTTCGGCAATCCAGATTACGAGACTCCCATTGCTGAATAGATAAACGTGGATTTGGAGGCATTGGATTATATTTTCTAGTTTATAACACAATTTTAATCTGAAATGAATTATTGTACTATGAAGATAATTATATGTGAGTAATTGAAATCTCTAAAAGGTTCTAAACTCTCATAATCAACATCCTCATTTGAAACCACTCAAAAAAGAGTTGGGGAGATGACAAATTTATTTGAGACCTTAAATACAAGTGTTGAATCAAAATAGGTGGGGAGAGTGACACTTTAGTGTTAAAAGGATGCTTCTGGAATGCGTCTTTCCATCTCTACCATCCCATAAAATTGAATCAAATTAAATTATATACATATAAATGTATTTTTTTATGAAATTATTTGAGACTCCAAACCATTTTTATTTCTCATATATCCTAATATCGATGAATATATCTACAGAAATTGATATTTTTAATCCATGTTATATTTTAATGATGTGATAAATGACATTTTAATAGTTTGATATTAAGTGAATCATCAATGATACTCATCCCTTCCATAATACAATGTGACACTTAATTCGGGGATCTAAATGTTTGTATAATTAAAAAATTTTCTCGGGTAATAATAATCAATTCACCAAAATATTGGATTCAATAATAATATATCTTCACCTTCAATGTTGAGTTTACATGAATTATAGAATGAAAACAATGTCGAATATATTCCATGGAGGGAGACTGAGATATCATTTTCCAATTTCATTGGACATCGAGAGGGTAAAATAATTTTTTTGGGCCATATGATGGGTATCATGAATATTGTAACTTTTCTATTCTTACTGAAGAAACCATTGATGTTAAATATATTAAGGTCTTTTATTTCAAATATTATATTTCTCTAATTTTAGATTTTTTGTTCAGACCATCCTCTAATATTTTAAAGGTTGTTTATCTTAGAACATCAATCGTTGTAGTGCAGGGTAGTTTAGTTCAAACCTTCTGCCACTTTAATTTTGATATTTTGTTCATTTCTTTATATGAAATGTAGTTTTATGTCTTGAATATATGACTTGATAAAAAATAATATAATATTGTTCAGACATTTCCAAAATTACGCAGAACACCCTCGGATGTTGTGTTCTTCCATAATGTTTCTGAGTCTCATGAGAATTATACCTCCTTTATTACTCAGAGGAGACCCATATGGTTGCTAGTTCAAGGCCTGTATGAATCAATAAAATTTTCAAATATATATTTATCCACTCTTATCAAATTATCATGGATGATTTATGGATTTTATATTTTCTGAGGGAGGAATATTAGGGATGCTATATTCACTTTAATATTTGTAATATGGATAATGAAATTAATATACCCATAACATTGTGTTCACTAGTATTGTATGTGGAATAGATTCCATGAATGACACATAAAACCCTATGGTGATGGGCTCTTCCTTAGTGTTTCACAGGAAAAAATGGATTGGGGTTCCTTTTTGGAAAGGAGGAGATTCCATTACGTGGTAGGTGAAAGACCATATGAATTGATATCATGGTAAAAAACGTATGATATTCACCCCTTTCTGAGGGCCATGAATGACTTATGCTGACTCAAGAATCTAGGTGATGATGCTTTATATGGTGTAGAGGAAATCTAGGTTGTGTTTTAGTACCCTTTTTTATTTCAAATCTTTTATGATACCTGAACCTTATGCACTGTTGTTTCAAATCATAGGTTGTGGGACATGAATAGATTTAGTCATGAAGTGATAAATTTCATCATTGTTAATGAGTAAAAAACTCAATGATGTTACCTTGAGTATGTAGAAACCACTTGTTTATATTAGCAATCTACATTGTATGTAACATTCCAAAGTGATTGGGTTATGATGAAGGTGTGGGAAAATATTTGTTGTAATGGACCCGCACACACATAGGTGATGAGTTTTTTCATGGTGACATCAGGGAACACAAGGAATATAAATCCCTTTATAAATTGTTACATATTTGATTTACAATCATATTCTTTTATTTTTGATACATAGGAATATATTAATAGTCAAGAAAGTGTCCCTTGAATATGGTTATCATTTTACAAGGTCCATGAATGATTCCAACAATCCAAGACACTCAAATCATGTATTGTGATTTATGGAAAATGAGATATTATTGTTGGATTTGAAACCAAATATTTTTTTTTGAATCCATCTAAATGTGTTATTGTAGTGAGGGATATAAAAAATCATAACTACTAATTTTTCCTTGACCAGAGGTCCAGTGAGCATGAATCACCTTTTACTAGGGCCAAAATGTGGACTATAAGATTATTATGAAATATATACATATACCATAACATTTTAAAAACTCTATATATGTAGATATTAATGATAAATGACTAGAAATTTTCTCAGGATGCATGTTATGTGATATTGACCAGACGTTTTTTTATCACATTCACTAGTAGTTCAATGAATGTTTTTTGATCATCAAAGGATACAATTACATGGTTCCATATATTTGACCATTCTAAGATAACATTAAGTTTATGATGCACATGGACCTAATATAGGGTATTTTACACAATATCCCACATAGGATACTCAGTTTGATTATAACTCCAAAATAATTTTAGGTAGGAGATTATAATATTGAGAATCATTGATTTGGATTATTAGTTCATGAGTAATGAAATGGGACAATCATTTCATGGATTTACCCCAATACAGAAGCATGTTGAGTTCTTAAATGGTGGAATATTTTCCACATGGATTACAAATCTATTCATATAGATCCGTTGTGTTTCTAGTTATTAGGTATAATCCTTTATGCATTTATACCATTGTCTTGAAGAGATATCTATTTTACATTCCATGGAAGAGGCACAGTGTGGTGAAACCAAAGGCACTCATGATTTGAAAATATATTTAGAGATCATGAATCTTAAAAGATTATTGAATCACTTTGTACTATTGTTGATCATGGTCTAGATCTCATGTTATTTTGATAAATTCTATAAATGAGCGATGGTCAACACATTTTAATGGCATGTTGTAGGGACATATTTTTCACATATAGTTTAATGTCATGCAGTGGGGATGTGGTAATCGATTTGAAAAATTGTGAATGATAAATTACAAACACATGCATTCCATACTCATATATGAATCATATGTAGCTGAAATGAGATTTTAGTAATCTCCCCCAATATAGTTGGGGGAAGTTCCTTGGATAGGTCGAACCCATGAATTATAATGGGAGGAATATATTGTTTCAACATGATTAGACCCTATAATAATAAATTCCTTCATCACTATATATACTTTAAGGATAGGAATCTATCCACCCATATATATTAAATAGAAAAAACTCTATGTATGATTGAACCATAAGTATTAGGGGAATTGATCTACCTAATTTCTATAGCTGGAATGGGGATTGGAGAAATGGGAATCAATACATATCCTAAGATGATAGGAAACAGTCCACTATTATTTGATTATAAAATTTATATTCTAGCATCACAATCAAATAATATGGGATCCCCAATGTTAAATGGGATTGTTTTTGTTGGGCCCATGGAATATGGGATCATGAAATACTATGCATAATGAAAGGACATGAATCTAGCCACACATAATAATTAATAAAATTACATGTGTAGTTTAAATTTTTTACATAGAGATGGGTGAATTTTTATTTCGATTATTGTAATTGGGCCAAATAATAGATATTTCGGTTACACTATATATGTTGTCATAACATGAATTAGGCCACACTTGGTTTTGAAGATCCATGTAGAGTAGTG
The DNA here is from genome assembly GCA_963277665.1 of Viscum album. Classification (NCBI taxonomy): domain Eukaryota; kingdom Viridiplantae; phylum Streptophyta; class Magnoliopsida; order Santalales; family Viscaceae; genus Viscum; species Viscum album. Next base: position 43,027,652 of record OY728123.1, read on the forward strand.
TCATATGGAAATTACATAGACCATTTAGTTTAAAATCATGCATTGAAGACTCGTGATAACTATTTTTGTGAAAACATCTTCCTCAATATTGTGGGAAAATACTTTAACAAGACTCCTAATATTAAATGACCTCTTATTAGGGAGATAGATAAAGAATTAATACATATCGTCATGATTTGGAGGCCATTGGATGATTTAAAGGTGTCTTTTGTACCATGTAGTGGTTGGTATAGGATATCAGATCAATCCATTCCAATATATTGAAATATAATGAGTATCAAGCTATATATAGTTCTATAAAACCATCTTGATTAATGTTGACTAGTAAGAATAAGGGTGACATGTCTAGATAGAAGATGAATGTTATACATCCTTGGAGTTTTAAATCATTATGTAAGAACATATACCATGTAGATTACTATATTATGGTATGGACATGGTTGAACTGATGTTGAAGAAATTTAGTATTGAGGATAGACCTGATAATTTATTTCCATGGGACAAAATGTACCATGTGATTGATGGAATCATTCCACACATAGTTATTGGATGATGATATAACATATGTTGATTTCAATATCACATCAGATAACTGGAATTTTATTCAACTTTTTCCTAGATATATATTTTGTGGGATGAATACATTTTGAGACATTGCATTATGTGATGTTTATGGTTGTGCGAGGAGGACTACATTAGTGCAGTATATTATATTTCTACTTGGATTAGTTTTGTAAAATTTAACATCATCTGGTTAGGATGAGCTCTCTATTTTTTAATGTTATGTCATAAATAATATAGACACTTTTTAGTTTAACATCTAGTTTCTAGGACATTTTTATATAGTTTAACACCATCAAACCTCGAGGGTAGATTTCAGATGACACTAAACTATTTATTTCTTGGGAGTTACTACATTTGGGGGAGGGGTGGTATGAGATGTTCCTCTTCCATCCTTGAAAGAGATTAAGTTCAATTGTGAATGACCTTATATATGATAAAATGCCATTCCCTTAGGGTTTATTCTACTGTATCCTTATTTTATGGTATCATTGGGGTCCTAGTTAGAAACATGCATTCTCCTTGGTAGAATTGATAGAGGAAAACCTTTTTTGAGACACATATGATACAATTATGAATTATTAATGATTTTGGAATTCATAAATACTTATCCCATCATAATCCTATAATTCATATAGTATATTATTATATTTCTCAACATCCTACATTTATTGATAATTGTCCATTCAATTTGAAGGATGTTACTGTATTGGGGGTAAATATTACTTGGTCTTTTACATCGATGAATAGTGTGTTGTGTCTATAACAGTATTCATAGTGTTATGCTAAGACCATAAAAAATTTATGATCATATCCATCTAAGATTTTGTGTCCTTATTAACCATATTCTATTTTTTATTTGAATAATTGTAATATAATCCCTAAATCTATCCATTTTCTCCTAACTAATTGTTAGATGAGTGGACATGATGTGGTACTCATGGTGTAGTTTCATTATCTCCATTAAATAGAATTTGTTTCCACTATTAATCGTAACATTTTTGGATTCTAAATATTATGATGATATGTGACATTATGAAGTTAATGATATTATTCTCCCGAACATTTTAAGGGTATTTCCTCAGTGCATTTGGATAATATATTGGTTTTAGTAACGTTGTACTTGAATAGTATTGATATGGATATGGAATATAGGCCCACAACATCCATTACCCATAAAACTAATTGTACATAATATTTATATTCATGTAGAAATTATGTTGATCTATGGATGAAGTTATAATGGATTTGGAATGCTTAGTATTTTATGGTGAATTGTACACAATCTAGTATCATGTTTTTCTAGTAGTAACACAACCATTTGATTTTGTGGGAGATCATGATCCCCAAATGTTCAGTCTCCACCGAGCATGCATGATCTTATTCCTTTATGGTGAAAATATCTACATATACTATGAATCAGATGAGGAATCAATTATATAATATATTTAATAGTTATTTCAATGCATGTGGACCATCCCACGAGGTATCATTTTATACTCATTTTCATATCTATTCCCTTCCAGCATAGTTTTCTGGTAGAGTCCAATTTTGGAGATAATAGATTATAGGTTTCATCCATCCAAGGTGGATAATGATTCATCATTCTCTAGGGATGTTATCACCTTGTTTATTTCTCCAAAATCACAAATGGTGACTAAGGAGACCATTCTTCAATGCATGATAAGTATGATTGTTTCATCATAATCTAGGTAGACCAAAAAAATTCTGTATTAGACCATGCATCAACGCAATCATTCAATGATATGGGAATATGATGCAATGTGCACTCAAATTGGAACTTTGTAATTAGTCCACTAATATAGATAGTTAGAGGGACCAATACATCATATTTCATAGAATATTCAATGTTTATTTTCATTATCACTAGCTTAGAATCCCTATTGATATTCTTATAGGCTATATGTAGAAGTAGGGGTATTTCAAAACGAATTTGAGGTCATGGTATTTGGACTCATTTTTTATAAAGCCCACATATTGTGAGAAAGTGTTGGGCAAAATGTTATTATAGATAAACTTATTAAATAAAAAATACAACCCAGTTGATTATTTGGTTATAAAGTCCCATGCTAATAGGACTCTGGGTGGATCAATAAAAATACATCTCTCATATCTATGGCTTTTCATGTGCATTGAATACCACTTCATATAGAAGCTATGTGTCTACTGGTTTGATTTCTGAAGTAGGATGCACCATATGGAAATCATCTAGAACTGTTCCTTTTACTTACATATGTGAGATAAATTGAATGAAATATTTTTTTAGAATAAATTCACATCAAGACAAACACTTAGTCAGTATGGGACAACCATGTATATAAGTGAGTAGATCAATATGGGAGACCATGTAAATTTCATGGGGCCACAAGTAATTCCTCTACTTCATCCTGGAAATGGTTTGTTTAAGGTATTTCTTCTCAACACTGGAGTATATAGACCTTTTTCATTGCATCATTCAGTTGAGGTAGTATATATTTTTTACATCCCCACTTCATCCTTCTATGAGATAATGATTCTAAGTGACAGTTCCATGGAGGTAAAATATAAGATTAGTGGGGTTTTTATACTGGAGGAATCATGAATGGTGGGTGGAGTAAGTTCTTCTTGAGATACTAAAAAGCGTATTGGAATTTATCTTCCCATTGATGGGATATTCCCTTTTTTATGATACTACTAAAGGGGGTAGATTCTTTGGCCCGGTTTAGTATGTAATACAGAATGCGGGTGAGGATCCCTTTAATCACAAAATATTATTTATGTTATATAGGATGTGACGTTTCTATAATAGAAATAGAATTTTCATGGCCAAACATGATCCCCAAAAATAGATAATGATGATAAAGAACATAGTCTATGTTACAACGAAACCACATTTAACTAGATTCTTCTACAAAATAGTCTTCCAATGTTTTTCAAAAACAATTTAATTATATATGATTCTAGCCACTAAATATTAAAATTAGACCACTAGGTCTATAAAATAAAATTATTCTACTCATCCTAAGAGGTTCATGAATATATGATTTTTTATGAGTTGAAATGTAGTTCCAAAATTATGTAATCCATAAATAATGGCCAAATTGAAAATGATCCCTTGAGGTGATCTGAAGGTAGAAGATTCCTCGCCTTATAGGGATATATTTATCTGACTATATCATAAAAACCATTTCACAAAGTAAATTTCTTGTATGCTATAAGTTTCATCAATAAAGCGTAATATAATCATCAATATGAATTAATCCTTGTCTAAATTTCAAATAAGGTATCTAATGTTATTCCATAACCTAATATACAAATTATTATTTTTTTGACAGGGATAATATTGGAATTCCATCATGGGTGTTTTAAATCTCATAAAACAAAGAAATTGATTAGTTTTTCAAAATCTTCCCCTACATTTATATCATGAGAGGGGAAACTCCTCTTGGATACATGATTGATGGACCTGTTATCATAATTTATGTCGGGATTGTGTGTATCCATATATGGATTTAGTCTGAGAATTTCTATATAATTCTAAGAGAATGAATAATGATAATCCATTGAAATTTGATGTAGACATCTTCCTACTATAAATAAATTAAAACACATATTATTTTAGGGAAAATGACATCTTCTATTACTAGATTTATCTACTTGAGAACCTCAATAGTGGTGGATCTTCCATCCTCAAATAATGGAGGGGTGTTCTTGAGGTCATCCCCACTTCTTCAATCATTGAGTATATGGTGTTATTCACAACTGAATTTTGTAATCTAAGGGTTTCTATAAAACAATCATGGTGAGAGATTACAAAAGAAGATATATCCTCATTCCCTACATCCAGAGTCATTGTAGAGATATTTCAGGGCTAATCCTCAATTACAATATTGATGGGGAGATAAGGGTCTTGGAAATTATGGATCATGACTATTTCCATAGATATATTTATTGGGAGTACAAATCATCATCAAGAAAACTTCATCAAAATATTGGGTAATTCCCCAAACCATTGGAGGCTATAACAAAATTATCATTATCCACCTTTGGTTTTTTTCCATCCCTCCTATATAATATTTCTTCAATATATATGGATTCACATTAATTAAAATTGAGGAACTTTCACCATGTGGTTGTTTTATTATTGTAACTGTAACATCCCAAGGTTTTCTAAAAATAAATTAATAATGCTTGAAATTTTGTTTAAGGTATATATTTATAAGTATCCTTTAAACATAATTTTATTTCTTCTATGTTTTGAATTTCAAGAAACTGTCATCTACAATTGTGTTCAGTATGTTATTTAGAGACTGATGGAACAAACTTGTTTTTTCGGTGAATAGTAGCATGCCCTTATGAATATTAATATGAATAGTAATATGACCTCGTGAATAATAAATAATAATATTATTTTATTTTTCCATGGCAATAGGATAATGGGATCTTAATTAATTTTCCAATGTCACATAAAACTAATTGCACTTCAATATTGTTATTTTTCGAATTAACTGTGACCTTATTTAAAAATTAAAATAATAATATTTATAAAATTATTTTTGAAAAATGGAGTTCATTTTTGAATTCTACACATCGAAAAATGGTTGGGGTAAATTTTTGGTATTTTTCTGAAACTCTTGAATTTTCAGTGAATAGTGAAATACGGTAAAATACCGTATAATCAATTTATCAGTAAAAATGCACTATTTAAGACATCATAAGTGATGCAAGGCCACTTGCTTCGAACTCACTTGATATTTTAACTAATTAAGGCCACTTTATTTGAGATTATTCATAGTCTTGATAAAAATATTATAATAATGATTAAAATAATCAAAAATACCTCCCCTCCTCCACTATAAATACCACCCTCACTCCCCTCTTCCTCCCACACCTCTCAAGCCTTGAGCATTGTCTAATTTCTGCCAAATTCCCTCCTCAATCTTCTTCCCCACGTCCTAGAGCTGCTGGTCTCACCAAAAGACCAAAATCAAAGCCCTTAAGAAGGATCTCGAGGAGAAGAGATCAAGAGGTAAACATCCTCTTTCATTTTCATTATTTCCTTCGATTTTATGTTATTCTCTTCCTTTCCCTTTGTCTTTTGATGGGATATTTCATTAAATATTTCCCCTTCCTGTACAAATTTTGTATGATTGATGAGATATTCCATTCCTCTCATCAATCTTGTTTTTATGAAATTTTGAGAGACGCCGTTAGGCTGCCGAATTTTCTTGTAAGAATTTTCTCATGTTTTCTTTATTTCATGATTCCTTCCTCTTCTTTCTTCAACCCCTCTTATCCAAGAGGCATGAAATCTACAGAATCATGTATATTCTGGATGTTGTCATGTTTATGGAAAATTACAAATCATTATTCCTCTCCTCTCTCACTTATTTAAAGAATCAAAAAACATTGTCCATTTGTGTCGAATTACCGATATCGTGGACGATGTATTTTCAATTTCCATTAATTATTTCAAGTCTGGTCATGAAACCATTTATATGGTTGAACCAGGTTATAATATATGTTTTATGACTCATATAAGGTTCTGGAATTCTTTTTTACTCATGATTCAAATTTATTAGACTAAATGAGGTTGCAATTATCAAGGAACCACTTAAATGATCTAAACGAACATAATTAATGTTTTAACATATAAATCATCATCATATAAAGAATCAAAGTGATAAATGTTATCATTTATGGTACTTTAAATATGTAAATACTACTCCATTCCAATTCTGGAGTTTCACTTCCAATCAACAAGAACGATTCATCATGAACCGATTGTGAAAATCACAAAAGAACTCACCCAAAATAATGCAAGGAACCAAATACTAACAAATAATGGATGAAATGAGGTTATGAAATGAACATATAAGATGTTATAAACATGAAAATGTTTCTGTAAAAAACTAATAACACCCTTTTGACCATTATACAGGAGGTTTAAACAATTTTGAAGTAAGACAAGCCCAAGGTAAGGGAATTCTTAACCCGATTTCCATTCTTTGGGTTAACCATCTACTTTATAATTTATGTGCTATTTAAATTGTTTGTGTGATGGGTTATGTTTATATTATGTTTAATTATGTGTATTTACAGAGTATATACATATTCCATCCACTCAATTAAGTCTCACTTCAAGTATATGATGTTTATAAGGGACTTTTCTTCTAAAATCCTTTTTTAAAATTCTGTTTTATAAGATTCAAAGGCAATGTTATTATGCTATTGTTTATGTTGTATGATTATGTTTTGGTTATTGGGAATTGTTTATGATGAAGGGTGGGACCTATATTTCCATCCAATGCATTGGTTATGATTAATTTGGAGGTCAGCCGTATGGTCACTCCAAGTGTAACTGCGATGGTTACACAAAGTAAGGTAGCCATGAGGGTTACAAATTTCAAGGTAGCCAAGATGGTTACAAGATTATGTATGTAATGCCCCAATATACCTCTATGATTATAATTATGTTTGTGTGGATCTTGTGTAAATCTCATGTTACACAAAGTATGATTTTATGGGTGTAAAGCATGTATTTTGAAAATGTTTTCATACGTCATGCGTATTCATTGACTAATGTGATTTTTCCTTCTTTTTCATACCTTACTGAGCTTTTGTGCTCATCCCAAGTTTTTAAATGATTTTTCACAGGTTAATGGATGAATAATACAAGGATGGAAGACATGTTAAATGTTGATGAATTGTCAAGGAGTCTTGTTTTATGTTTTAATGTTTTATATTCTGAGGAAAATGGAAACTGATTTTATGGTATCCACTATGTAACAATGTGTAATGTTATGAATGTTTTGTATTAATTCTCTAAAGCTCTAAACTTGAAAAGATCCTAATTGTATAATGAAGTGTTTTCTTGAATAAATTCAAAATTATGTATGAAGTAAGTTTGGGTCCTTATAGTTGGTATCAAAGGATGGTTTAGATAACTTTAGGGGTTAAGGTGATGCTAATAGAATACCATAAATAATTTTCAATCTATGTTTAATTTGTTATAGCATTTAAAGATTACCATGTTGCTTCATCTAAGAAATGCTTGTTTAGAATGGTTGTCCGCAGAAGGAACATGGATGCTGAAGAGGATATGCACCGACAGAATGACATCCTTCCTGATCAACAGCCCGGAATGGTAGGGATTGGAACCGAGTAGTTTGTGACAGTAATGGATCAGCTAACGCAGGCAATAAATGGTGGTGGCATCCATGCAAGAGGACAAATAGAGGTACCCCAACAGAACATGACAGTGGTGGAACATTTTATGAGACAACATCCTCCTGCATTCAATGGATCTTCTGACCCAGTGGCAACAGAAGGATGGATTAAAGCCCTTGAAAAGAAATTTGATGTTATGGGATGTTCAGACAATCAAAAGGTATGTCTTTCCATTTATCGTTTTGAAGGGGAAGCTGATCAGTGGTGGTCAATGGTAAGTAATATCAGTGGTATATAGGATTTTGATTCCTTAGTGTGGGATGAATTTAAAAGTCTTTTTCTTGAAAAATAATTTCCTAAGGTGGTGCGACATAGAATGGAGAAACAATTCCTTGAATTGAAACAAAAGGAGGATGATTAAGTGGCTATGTATGAGGCGAACTTCACCCGACTGGCGAGGTATGCTCCAAATCTTATTTTGGATCTTGATAGAAAAATCAACCGCTTTTACTCAGGATTGAAGCCAAGGTATCGAAGGGCGTTGGCCTCCCGTGAATTCAAAAGTTACGAGAAACTTGTCCGATGTGCTGAGAGGGGTCGAGATGGAGTTTGCTGACGATCACATGCAATTTGGAAACAAAGAGAAGAAGAGGTCCAATTGGAAAGCAATGGGTAAGAATCAACCAATGAAATCCGATGGTAAGAAAATACAGTTTCCAGTTTGTGAAAATTGTGGCAAGAAGCACCCTGGGGAATGTCTTATCAAAACTGGGAAGTGTTTTAAATGTGGTAAGTTTGGACATATGGCCCGAGATTTCAATGAAAATGATCCAAAGAATAATCTTGATAAGCAAACTGTAAAGTGTTTTAAATGTGGTGAGATGGGTCACTATGGAAATGCCTGTCCAATGAGGGATCCAAATGATGCAAAGAAGCCAGACTACAAGCAGAAAGGTGTAGTAAGATCCTTTGCGACTACGTCAGCAGATGTTGGGCCATCCACTGAAGTTGTATCAGGTACTTTGTTTATTCACTCAGATTTTACTAAAGTTTTGTTTGATACGGGGTCTACACATTACTTCATCTCTGAGGAATTTTCTAGTAAATTGGAAATATCACCTCAACAAATGATACCCGAACTTGTTGTTAAAACACCAGGGGAAATGTTATAGCAAAGAGGAATTATAATAATATTTCTATTGTGGTATGTGGAAAGACATTACCTACAAACCTTGTTGTTTTACCCTTAGTCGAGTTTGATGTTATTCTGGGGATGGACTGGCTTTCTGATTATCATGCTAAGATTGACTGTAGAGCAAAAGAAGTTGTTTTTCAGAAAGAGTTTCAGTTTGTATACAAGAAAGAACCCATACAATTGATAACATATCAAGAAGCTGAGAAACTACTGAAAGATGGAAATGAATGTTATCTGGCTCATATTGTTGAAAACAAGGGAACTATTTAAATTAATGAGGTGCCAGTGGTAAATGAATACATTTATGTTTTTCCTCAGGAGTTACCCAGTGTCATACCTAAACGAGAAGTCGAATTCACAATTGACTTAGTTCCTGATGCTAAGCCAATTTCAAAACCCCCATATCGTATGGCTCCAATAGAACTTCTTGAATTGAAAAATCAGTTGCAGAATTTGCTTTTCAAAGGCTTCATTCGTCCCAGTACTTCACCATGTGGAGCCCCTGTTTTGTTTGTCAAAAAGAAAGATGGTTCCATGAGACTTTGCATTGATTATAGAGCTTTGAATAACATCACTGTTAAAAACAAGTATCCTTTGCCTCATATTGATGACTTGTTTGATCAGCTCCAGGGAGCTCAGTACTTTTCCAAGATTGACTTGAGATCCGGATACCATCAGCTGAAGGTGAAGGAGGATGACATCTCGAAAACAGCCTTTCGTACTAGATATGGGCATTATGAATTTGTTGTTATGCGATTTGGGTTAACTAATGCACCTGCTGTATTCATGAATCTTATGAATAGAGTATTTCATGAGTTCTTGGATAAGTTTGTGGTTGTATTTATTGATGACATTCTGGTTTTTTCTAAAAATAAAGAGGAGCATGAAAAACATCTAAGGGTTGGTTTACAAACTTTAAAAGAAAAGAAACTATATGTAAAATTCAGCATGTGTGATTTTTGGTTGCAACAGATTTATTTTCTTGGGCACATTGTAAATAATGATGGAATAACAGTTGATCCTGCCAAAACAAAAGTAGTTGATGAATGGCCAAGACCCACAAATGTTACAGAGATTCGTAGTTTCTGGGCTTAGCAAGTTATTACCGACGCTTTGTTAAGAACTTTGCGCGGTTATCTAGCCCAATAACTAAGTTAACATGGAAAGGGGTTAGATTTGTTTGGACAGAGGAATGTGATGTTTGTTTTCAGGAACTAAAGAAGAGATTGGTGAATGCTCCAGTTTTGGCCTTACTTCCCGGAATGGTGAGTTTTTCATCTATAGTGATGCTTCTTTGAAGGGACTTGGTTGTGTTTTGATGCAGAATGGTCAGGTAATTGCTTATGCTTCGAGACAACTTAAACCTCATGAGATGAATTATCCCACACATGATTTGGAATTGGCAGCTGTGGTTTTTGCTTTGAAAATATGGAGGCATCATCTATACGGAACCAAATGCCAAATATATACTGACCATGAAAGTGTTAAGTATATATTCACTCAGAAGGAATTAAACATGAGGCAGAGAAGATGGCTAGAACTGATAAAGGATTATGACTGCATGATTAATTACCATCCTGGAAAAGCAAACAAAGTGGGGGATGCCTTAAGTCGGAAAAATCATGCATCATTAACCATGATACATTTGGAATGTGATCCCTTGATTAATGATTTGATAAATTTTTGGCTTAGAAGTTGTTGGTGCAGGGAATATATCTGTTTTGTTTCAGGTTTCTGTGCAGTCTTCATTGTCAGAAAGAATTATGAAAGCGCAGAGGGAAGACCGTGAGCGACAGAAAAAGGTAGAATTGGTTAAAATGGGTAAGTTTCCATAATTTAATCTTGATAAAGATTGTGTTTTAAGGTTTAGAAAAAGGTTGTGTGTGCCATGTGATTCCCAGCTGAAGAAAGAATTGTTGTGTGAAGCTCATAGTTCTCCATTTTCTGTTCATCCTGGAAGTACAAAGATGTACAGAGACCTTCGGGAGTATTATTGGTGGAATGGGATGAAAAGAGATATTGCTGATTTTACAATGAAATGTTTGACATGTCAGCAGGTTAAAGCAGAGCGACAGTTACTGAAGGGGATGCTTCAGCCTTTGCCAGTTCCATAATGGAAATGGGAAAATATATCCGTGGATTTTGTGGTGGGACTACCAAAGACTTCTCGAGGTAACAATGCGATATGGGTTATTGTTGATCGGCTAACAAAGTCTGCTCATTTTCTTTCTATTCGAGATACAATGACATTAGATCAGCTTTCTCGATTGTACCTCAAAGAGATTGTTTGGTTACATGGAGTTCCTCTTTCCATTGTGTCTGAACGAGATCTCAGGTTCACTTCTAAATTTTGGAAGTGACTTCAGAAGTCTTTGGGCACAGAGTTGAATTTCAGTACAACTTTTCATCCTCAATCAGATGGGCAGTCAGAGCGAACGATTCAAACATTGGAGGATATGCTTCGAGCTTGTTCAATGGACTATCAGGGAAGTTGGGATCAACATCTTTCATTAGTTGAGTTTTCTTATAATAACAGTTTCCATTCCAGTATTCAGATGGCACCTTTTGAGGCCTTGTATGGAAAGCGGTGTTGGACTCCTGCGTTTTGGGATGAAGTCGGTGAAAGAAAGTTGATGGGGCCAGAATTAGTAGAAGAAGTGGCTGAGATAGTGAGGATGATCCAGCAACACATGAGGACAGCTCAGAGCAGGCAGAAAAGTTATGCAGATAACAGAAGGAAAGACTTCTCTTTCAAGGTAGGTGACCATGTTTTCTCTTTAAATATCTCCTTGGAAAAGTGTGATGCGTTTCGGTAAGAAAGGGAAACTAAGTCCATGGTTCATCGGTCCTTTTGAAATCTTGGATAAAGTTGGAACAGTTGCATCCCGCGTAGCTTTGCCTCCGAGCTTATTTCAGGTACACAATGTTTTTTCATGTTTCGATGTTGAGAAAGTATGTTCCAGATTCATCACATATCTTGAGGCCGGAAGCAGTTCAGCTGGCAGAGAACCTTTCTTATGAAGAAAAACCGGTTCAGATTCTTGATCGAAGAGAACAGGTATTGCGGAATAAGGTAATCCACCAGGTAAAGGTTTTGTGGAGAAACCACATGGTTGAAGAAGCAACATGGGAGTCTGAAAATGCTATGAGGGAAAAATACCCTCAGTTGTTTAATAAGTAAATAAAATTGCGAGGATGCAATTTCCAGAAGGTGGGGATAATGTAACATCACAAGGTTTTCTAAAAATAAATTGATAATGCTTGGAATTTTGTTTAAGGTATATATTTATAAGTATCCTTTAAAAATAATTTTATTTCTTCTATGTTTTGAATTTCAAGAAACTGTCATCTACAATTGTGTTCAGTATGTTAATTAGAGTTTGATGGAACAAACTTGTTTTTTTGGTGAATAGTAGCGTGCCCTTATGAATAGTAATATGAATAGTAATATGACCTCATGAATAGTAAATAATAATATTATTTTATTTTTCCATGGCAATAGGATAATGGGATCTTAATTAATTTTCCAATGTCACATAAAACTAATTGCACTTCAATATTGTTATTTTTCGAATTAACTGTGACCTTATTTAAAAATTAAATTAATAATATTTAGAAAATTACTTTTGAAAAATGGAGTTCATTTTTGAATTCTACACATCGAAAAATGGTTGGGGTAAATTTTTTGTATTTTTCTGAAACTCTTGAATTTTCGGTGAATAGTGAAATACGGTAAAATACCGTATAATCAATTTATCAGTAAAAATGCACTATTTATGACATCATAAGTGATTCAAGGCCACTTTCTTCGAACTCACTTGATATTTTCACTAATTAAGGCCACTTGATTTGAGAATATTCATAGTCTTGATAAAAATATTATAATAATGATTAAAATAATCTAAAATACCTCCCCTCCTCCACTATAAATACCACCCTCACTCCCCTCTTCCTCCCACACCTCTCAAGCCTTGAGAATTGTCTAATTTATGCCAAATTCCCTCCTCAATCTTCTTCCCCACGTCCTAGAGCTGCTGGTCTCACCAAAAGACCAAAATCAAAACCCTTAAGAAGGATCTCAAGGAGAAGAGATCAAGAGGTAAACATCCTCTTTCATTTTCATTCTTTCCTTCCATTTTATGTTATTCTCTTCCTTTCCCTTTGACATTTGTTGGGATATTTCATTAAATATTTCCCCTTACTGTCAAAATTTTGTATGATTGATGAGATATTCCATTCCTCTCATCAATCTTGTTTTTATGAAATTTTAAGAGGCGCCGTTAGGCTGCCGAATTTTTTGGTAAGAAATTTCTCATGTTTTCTTTATTTCATGATTCCTTCCTCTTATTTCTTCAACCCCTCTTATCCAAGAGGCATTAAATATCCATAATCATGTATATTCTGGATATTTTCATGTTTATGGAAAATTACAAATCATTATTCCTCTCCTCTCTCACTTATTTAAAGAATCAAAAAACATTGTCCATTTGTGTCGAATTACCGATATCGTGGACGATGTATTTTCAATTTCCATTAATTATTTCAAGTCTGGTCATGAAACCATTTATATGGTTGACCAAGGTTATAATATATGTTCTATGAATAATATAAGGTTCTGTAATTCTTTTGTAATCATGATTCAAATTTATTAGAATAAATGAGGTTGTAATTATCAAGGAACCACTTAAATGATCTAAACCAACATAATTAATGTTTTAACTTATAAATCATCATCATATAAAGCATCAAAGTGATAAAAGGAATCATTTATGGTACTGTAAATATTTAAATACTACTCCATTCCAATTCTGTAGTTTCACTTCCAATAAACAAGAATGATTCATCATGAACCGATTGTGAAAATCACAAAAGAACTCACCCAAAATAATGCAAGGAACCAAATACTAACAAATAAGGGCTGAAATGAGGTTATGAAATGAACATATAAGATGTTATAAACATGAACATGTTTCTGTAAAATACTAATAACACCCTTTTGACCATTATACAGGAGGTTTAAACAATTTTGAATTAAGACAAGCCCAAGGTAAGGGAATTCTTAACCCGATTTCCATTCTTTGGGTTAACCTTCTACTTTATAATTTATGTGCTATTTAAATTGTTTGTGTGATGGGTTCTGTTTATATTATGTTTAATTATGTGTATTTACAGAGTATATACATATTCCATCCACTCAATTAAGTCTCACTTCAAGTATATGATGTTTATAAGGGACTTTTCTTCTAAAATCCTTTTTTAAAATTCTGTTTTACAAGATTCAATGGCAATGTTTTTATGCTATTGTTTATGTTTTATGATTATGTTTTGGTAATTGGTCATTGTTTATGATGAAGGGTGGGACCTATATTTCCCTCCAATGCATTGTGTATGATTAATTTGGAGGTCGTCCATATGGTTACTCCAAGTGTAACTGCGATGGTTACACAAAGTAAGGTAGCCGTGAGGGTTACAAATTTTAAGGTAGCCAAGATGGTTACAAGATTATGTAAGTAATGCCCCAATATACCTCTATGATTATAATTATGTTTGTGTGGATCTTGTGTAAATCTCATGTTACACAAAGTATGATTTTATGGGTGTAAATCATGTATTTTGAAAATGTTTTCATACGTCATGCGTATTCATGGACTAATGTGATTTTTCCTTCTATTTCATACCTTACTGAGCTTTTGTGCTCATCCAAAGTTTTTAAATGATTTTTCACAGGTTAATGGATGAATAATACAAGGAAGGAAGACATGTTAAATGTTTTAGAATTTTCAAGGAGTCTTGTTTTATGTTTTAATGTTTTATATTCTGTGGAAAATGGAAACTGATTTTATGGTATCCACTATGTAACAATGTGTAATGTTATGAATGTTTTGTCTTAATTATCTAAATCTCTAAACATGAAAAGATCCTAAATGTATAATGAAGTGTTTTCTTTAATAAATTCAAGATTATGTATGAAATAAGTTCGGGTCCTTATAGTAACACCCAAAGATTTCATAGTACATTATTTTTTCAAAGTAATTTAATAACTTTCACTTCCCACAACACCGAGTTCTAGCGCACCATGAATTACCAAACAAGTTGTTCAAAATAGGTTTATGAATAATATTAACTAAATTTTTAACATTATATAATCCTTATAATTTTAGAATCTATATTATTATTTTCTTAGACATAATGTAAGAACAAATACATTTTTTCAGATAAAAGATGTATTTTTCAGAAATTGAAATTTTACCGCCTTTTAATTGCGAAGCCTTTTTAAATCCAATATTTGTAACTTTTATATATTCAATATGAAAAAATAAACTTTTTTATTTATAATAGGGACATAATAATTTAGTTTCAATAAAGTTTTGGAGTTTTTATGATAACATTCATATTTGGGTGAATAGTGAAAATACTATATTTTAACTGAAAACAACTTTTTAAATCAAAATAATTTATATTGTTAAATTATAAATTTTAATGGTTTGGAAGTATAAATAGATTATATTTTTACCATTTAATCCAATTATGGTCATCGTAAGTAATTTTACTTTGAAATTGGACATAAACAAGTGTCAACCTTTTGGTAGTTATTATTTCTTAAAAATGTGCCATTTGGTTTTGGCAACAGAAATTAATTTTAAATTAATAAATGAAACTTATATGTTTTGAATTTTTTAAAATAGAATTAATTATTTAAATCATAATATCAATATTTTCTTAGCGTAAAATTTTGGTATTTTTCTGAAAACATTTAATTTTTTATGAATAGTGAAGAACACTGAGTTCTAGTTTAAAACTGAAATTTTTTTAAATAATTATTTATTTTAATTAAATTTATTTTATGTAAAAATAGATACAAAATACCTATATAATTTAAATTGAATTCATTGGAGTCAATTTATAATAATTGTACATATATAAATATTTTATTGAACTTTTCACAGTCTTTTACCCACCTCCTAGGAGAGTTTACAAATTCATATAAAATATAATTTTACCACTTATATGAGTGGAATTTCGAAAGGCCGAGTGACATGGTTAATATAATGGATTAAAATTTGGTTCAATAAGATAAAAATAATTTTTTTCTGAATAGTAACTTTTTACTTTTATTTACTGCGGTAAAAAGTAAATATGGGAATTAAGGGTAAAAATGAAATTATCAATACCCTAACAATGGTCCTAATTCTATTGGATATGAATAATTCGACCAAAAAAACCTTATCAATTTAATATGACCACGTTGGTCCACTTGGATTAGATTTGGACATTTATTATTATTTAATTCAAAGAAGAGTTAAAAGAGTTAAAATCAATGTTTTATAACTAAAACATTTTTAATATAGGGTTATTCATAAGATAAATTCTATTATAAATATTAATTATTAAGATAAAAATATTTCCTACATAATGTTATTTTATTTATAAATTTTAGACATTATATAATTTAATTTAATTATGTCACAATGGGAATGCAGTAATTACCTAATTAATGAAATATTAAATTAATTGATATTATAAATATCCAAATAAATATACTGTGAGACTTTTTAGGAATTACAATACATTTCTAGGTTAATATGACATAATATTATTTGTTATATGAATTTTATTTTAAGTAATAATGATTTTATGAATTTATCAAAAACAAAATCCCCAATAGTGTCAAAATCGACATAAATGTGTATTTAAAACAAATATTATATTATTAATTGATATTATATTCATATAAATCTAAGGATCGGCCAAAAGACTTATATAGTGATATGTGTATAATTAATGGACCACTTGTTTGTATCTTGGATATATATAGTATGTTTATTAACTATATAATATAAAAATTCAAAGAGACCTGGTAAATGCCAAACTATTTAACAAAGAGTTAAATCTAAAATATAAGGATACTATAATGACCCAAACCTGTATAAAATCTATTGTTTGAGTGGTTATAGACCCATCCCCACCATATAATTTTAATAATCCACTTTGGAGCCATTACGAACCGAATATGAATTTATTATAAAATAATACTTTAATTTTTTCCTAAAGAGCCCCTCCCCCCCTTATAAAAGGACACAATTCTAACCAATCCCTCACACCACTCAAGCCTTTTGTCTCATCCAACCTCTGACCAATTTAGCTCCCTACATCCCTATCCTCCTCCTAGAATCCTTACCTTAGGCAGAAGGAAATTCAATAGTTCTTTTTGGTTCAAACCAAAGGGAGTTACCCAAATTAAAGGTAACGATTTCTCTTAGCTTCTTTTCTTTTATTTTACTTCTCCAACCCCTAAACTCTACTTATTATTTCCTTTTGTAACAAAACAAAGTATCCTAAATATACTAGGATATTTTTATGAGAAGCATTTAAACTACTCTTACACACACCTCCATCTAATGGTTGAACAAAATAATGTTTTTGTGGATGGAAACCAAACGCCTCATGAAACAATGATTGTTCAATTATCTCCTACCACATCTCATGGTGGACATTATGATGGAACTATATTTAAATATGATATTAACTATATTTATATATATTCTTCTGTAATTCCATTTTATATCATACCATTATTCGTTTCATGTTGTATATATATATATGATAATTTCATTTGAGGAAGTGGGGACTACTGCCCCCTCAAAGTGATATGACTCGTCCATACCATACATGGAACATCTAAAGATTTGTGTTAATGAACTTATGTAACACATATAGGAAATTATATTATACTGGAATAATAATATATCTATTTATCATTTGGTTTTTATTTATTTTAAAATGAACAACGAAATGGAAGTAGCGTTCATGCGTATGTACGGATTACCGTCTCCACGAACGCGATGAGATTCATTTCCCCATCAATTCAATAAAAGACTAATTATCTTTTGATGATTTAAATTAATGATTAAGGTCTTGATATCATTCTTATAAGAATAAGATACATCCTATCCTTAAAAAACATGGCTTAAGTAACGAAGCATATAAAGGAAAACGAATCAGTGAACACCTGAAACGATGATAATACTAAAATATTATTAACAAAGCAATATTAAAAGATCGTATATGATATCATATTTATGTATATAATTCTTGTATAATTTAGTAAAAATTATTTAACTATTATACAGGAGGTTAACCTACCCTCGAAAAAGGAAAAGTACACTGTAAGATTTTACATCAAAATCTCTTCATTATCCGAGGTTGTTTATACGTAATTATTTACTAGGAATTCTTTATCATCCACGTCCATGTTTCTTAAAAATGTATTTCAAAACATTTTTACTATTTAATAGACTATTGTTTAAATTCATTTATACCATTTTTATACTTTTTATAAAATGGTTTGAGAGGAATATTTTTGTCGTTTTCCAAAAGAGGTCCTTTTTTAACATTTTTGGCAAAATTAAGGTAAGAATGTCTTTTTAACTTATACGGAGGGTGTGGCTATTTTCGTCCATTATAAAATCACCAAAGCTTTCCTTACAATCTTATAATAATTTTTTCAAAGTAAATGTTTTATTTTATAATTATGTGAATTTTAAATAATTCCATGAAAAGAGATATTTCTCTCAAACAGTTTTGATTTCATCCATGTCAACATCGTTTCATGGATTTTAAGCTTATTTGAAGTTGATTTATTATGATACAAAACATCCATATTGTATTGAAGGTTTTGTGATATGTTTTATGGTGGATGTGTTATTTTTATACCATTCATGGTTTATGGAGAAAGTATTTACATTTCTTATGCTAGTTTTAATATGAATATTCAAGTTATGTTTAAACCTATTCATATAAAGAATGAATTAGATATAGTAAGTGACAGTTGGAGCCCGATATAGCTCCTCGATGGATCAGTAGGTCTAATGAGACAAACTAGTGTCTTGGCACGAGGCCTTGACGAAATCGTATTTTTAGTCTTGGCAGGAGGCCTTGGCTACGTGGTTATGATAGTCTGACATTATGCATTCCATCATTATGAAAGTGGTTATTGCTATTGGATATGATTATTCGATTAGTAGAATATCCCTTTGAATATGTAAATGGAAATATTTCATCTTATTTCTACCATATTTTGCTGATGTTCAAGTTTAAAATGCTTTTTTTAGTTATACATTTCCGTAATGTTTATGACTATTTACGAAAGTTTCCGATATATTGTTATCCTTACTGGGAATTTGAGCTCACACCTTTTTGTGTTTTATTTTTCCCTGGATGTGAAGAAATATTCTTTGAATGGCCTGCATGGATAGTATTAGTGGATATGAGTGTGGAGACAGAGTTTGATGTAGTTTGCACTTTATGATGTAATGTAAAATTTAAGAATGTATCTAGTGTTTCCAAGGCTAATAAATGAATTGGTCTTTCGAGAATTGATCTTTTGTGATCATGACAATGTTATGTAATAATGCACCGACTCTGGGTAATTGTGGTCGGGGCGTTACAGTTTGTATCAGAGAAGTTTAGTACAAACCATGGAATCCAGGTTTATATAAACACTGATTATAGCACATAGACATAATATATACTTTGAAGATTAATATAGAAGAACTACCTAAAATTTTGGTATTGTAGAGATTTTGTGAGTTTTCCGAGCAATACATCCCTTCATGGATACAAGCAGGTAGAGGCGGCTCTGGAGAAGATGTACCTAGGGGTAAAATCTGAAAACACTTCTTTGAGATAGACTCGAACGGGAACTGGTGCACGACAACGGGCCTTGCTTCACTCTTGGTTAAGACACTCCCAGGCGATATGCTTCAGATAATTCTCATTTTCATTACAAACAATTATGAAGGGCTTATGAGTATATAATTCCTAAATAAAAACATCTTTATGATTATGGATTATATCCATAAACCATTCAATTTATGTTATGTATTTTACAAGTATGGAATTATTCATTGAAATTCATAAACTGACCTTGTTTATGATATTGTATAGAAATGGTGCCCAGTAGAAGGAATGTGAACTACAATAATATTTATGATCCAAAGAGTAAGAATGATCATATCATTCACATTATTAAGCCAACATTTATAAGGGAAATAGTCTCCCTTGTATTCTGAACATATGAATAAATAGTATCATTTGTTAATAAGATAAGTAAATAATTCTCAAAGTCCTATGGATTTGAAGGGAACAAGAGAAGAAAATGATGAAAGATAGAAATATGGATAAAGGGAAGAGGGAAAAGAATAATTTTCTCATATGTGATAAATGTGGGAAGAAACACCATGCAACTTGCCTGAAGGGAATGGGAGTTTGTTGTAAGTGTGGAGAAAAAGGACACCAAGTACGTGACTTCAAGGGTAATAAAAAGGTTTCAAATGAACAATGATTCATTTTCATGGAGTTTGGACACTATGCGAACCGATATCCAAATCATCAGAGTATTCCCCAAATGATTCTATTGGATAATAATCATATTATGATACTACCACAGATGAGGAGGAATGATTAGACTTCTTATGTTTTTATTAGATAATTATGTAAATTGAGTGTTGTAACAACAATGTACTAGTTATAATAATTATGGAGTATATAATGATTGTACTGTTGTAATATTTCATTAAGGACTTGAGATTATGTAGAACCAAGAAAAGTGACTCAATAGCAGGTTAATTTTTGGAAAATATATGGTTGAGAGAAAGATAAACCATAACATGGTTCTGATATCGAGGTAGTGATTTTGGAATAATACATGATTTATTAGGATAAATAATATTGGATATTCATGATTACCTTGAAACTGATTAATGATTTTAATATTCCATCATTGTTGGAATTTACAACCTTTTTGATAGAAGGAGTTTACCCAGTATTCTATAAGGAATAAAGGATCATGAATGTAATCAATAAGGTTTAATGGTAATTTAGGTTGTTGTAGTATTTTAAAAGAATACATGATGAAGGTGTTCACGTGTTATTACGTGGGAAAAATGATCTTCATTGGTTTCAACATCCTTATAAATTTTGGACTGTGAGTTTGGATAGAAGTATTTTTGATAATTCTAGTATGAGATTATTTTTGGGTTTTCATAAAAGGACAACTTGGAGGTCGGGCGGCAACCCGTCGAGTCTGGCAAGGCCGAAAGACTTGATCCTACAACTGAAGGGTGACAATGGTGTATCAACTACCACTGGCCCACATGATGTCCTGGATTGAATAATGTCGTCTTTTAAAAAAATGTTAGGTGAATTATAAATTCATTTTTTTAACCCTATATGAATAGGACAAATAGAATATTATTTTTAAGTTCTATTATCTTTTAGGGTGAAAGAGGAGTTTGTGGTAGAAATTATTTAAAGGATGGGACTCTACTTGTCATGTATATATTTTCCTATTCTATGAAACAATTAATTCTTATACTTTTTTGAAGGTACCTTAAAACAAAAAATGTGTTATCCTAATACCATATGTTTGGTTGAACCGGTGGTATTTTAAATCATCACAGATTGATGAATTTAAGGCCCTCAATTTTAAACTTGTTTGTGATTGATGACCTCAATCACCACATATAAATATTTATGTTTTCATCCAATTATATGTTTCTAATTTCCACCAATGTTCTCCTAATCTAGCTCATAATTTTGTGGTGACCCTTCCATTTCTTTTTTCCTCTTATTAAGACTAAATTTTATTAACCTAATTTTCGATCTGGGTTTTCCCAATGGTATTTTCTATTTTCAACATTTTATTTTCAAAAAATAATTTCAAATTGCGAGGATTAAATTTATTGAAGTAGGGAAGAATATAACACCCCAAGATTTCATAGTACTTTATTTCATCAGAGTAATTCAATCACTTGCACTACACGCAACACCGACTTCTAGTGCACCATGACTTACCAAACAAGACTTTCAAAAGCGGTTATAAATATTATTAACTGAATTTTGAACTTTATATAATCCTTATAATTTTATAATCCATATTATGAGTTTCTTAGCCATAATTTAAGAACAAATACATTTTTTAGATAAAAGAAGTATTTTTAAAAAAATGCAATTTTACCGCCTCTTAATGGAGAATAATTTTTAAATCCAATATTTCAAAATTTTAAATATCCAATTTGAAAAATTAAACTTCTTCTATATAATCGAGACATAATAATTTAGTTTCAATAATATTTTGGTGTTTTTCTGATAACTTTCATTTTTGGGTGAATAGTGAAAAATACTATACTTTAACTGAAAACAACTTTTTATATCAAAATAATTTATATTGATAAATTATACATTTAAATGGTTTAGAAGTATAAATAGATTAGATTTTTACCATTTAATCCAATTATGTTCATTTTAACTAATTTCACATTGAAATTGGACATAAACAAGTGTCACACTTTTGGTAGTTATTATTTTTTAAAAATATGCCATTTGGTTATTACAGCGGGAATTAATTTGAAATTAATAAATACATCCTCTATGTTTTGAATATGGTAATATATACTTAATTATTGAATTCATAATATCAAAATTCGCTTAGGGTAAATTTTTGGTATTTTTCTGAAAACATTTAATTTTTGATGAATAGTGAAAAACACTGAGTTATAGTTTGAAACCGAATTTTTATTTAAATAATTATTTATTTCATTTAAATTTATTTTATGTCAAAATAGATACAAAATACCTATATAAGTTCAATTTAATTCATTGGAGTCAGTTTATAAAAATTTTAGATATATAAAAATTTTATTTAACTTTTCACAATCTTTAACCCACCTCATAGGAGAATTTGAAAATTCACATAAAACTCAATTTTTCAGCTTCTCTGAGTGGAATTTCGAAAATACAATAGACATGGTTAATATCAAGGCATAATATGAGGTTCAATAAGATAAAAATAATTTTTGGTGAATAGTAACTTTTTACTTTTATTTACCACGGTAAAAAATAAATAGGGTAATTAAGTCTAAAAATGAAATTATTATTACCTTAACACATGGCCTAATTATATTTTCTAAGTATAATTCGACCAAAAAAACCTTAGGAATAAAATATTAACCTCTTTGGTACAATTGGATTAGATTAGGACATTTATTATTATTTAAATCAAAGAAGAGTAAAAAGAGTTAAAATCAATGTTTTATAACTAAAACATTTTTAATATACGGTTATACATTAGAGAAATTATATTATAAATATTAATTAGAAATATAAAATTATTTCCTACATAATTATATTTTATTTATAATTTTTAGACATTAAATAATTTAGTTTATTTATAACACAATGGTGATGCAGTAATTACCTAATTAATGAAATATTAAAATAATATATATTATAAATATCCAAATAAATGTACTCTAAGAACATTTATGAGTTAAAATAATTTTCTAGGTTAATATGAAATATTATTATTGGTTATATGAATTTTTTCCGAAGTAATAATGCTGTTAATAATTTATCAAAAACAAAATAACCAATTTTTTCAAAATTGACATAAAAGAGTTTTTTAAAAAAATATTATCTTATTAATTGATATTATATTCCTAAAAATATATGGTTCGTAAAAAGGACTTATATAGTGATATTTTAATCATTAATGGACCACTTGGAGGTCTCTTGGATGTATATAGTATGTTTATTAACTATATAATATAAAAATACAAAGGGACATGGTAATTGTCAATCCATTTAACTAAGAGTTAAATCTAAAAGATAATGTTCCTATAGTGACCCAAACCTATCTAAAATCTATTGGTTTAGTGGTTTTAGACCCATACACACCTTAAAATTTTAATAATACACTTTTTAGCCATTAGAAAACGAATATGAATTTGTTATAAATTAATACTTTATGTTTTTTCCTAAAGAGCCCCTCCTCCCCCTTATAAAAGGACACCACTTCTAACCAATTCTTCACACCTCTAAAGCCTTTTGTCTCGTCCAACATCTGCCCCATTAAGCTACCTACATCCCTATCCTCCTCCTAGAATCTTTACCATTCGTAGAAAAAACATAAAAATTCATTTTTGGTTCAAACCAAAGAGAGTTACCCTAATTAAAGGTAACATTTTCTCTTAGTATCATTTATTTTACTTTAATTCTCCAACACCTAAACTCTTATTATTATTTTATTTTGTAACAAAACCAGTATCCAAAATATACTAGGATATTTTTATGAGATGTATTCTAACTACACTTACACACACCTCCATCTATTGGGTGAATAACAAAATGTTTATGTGGATGGTAACCAAACGCCTCATGAAACGATGATTGTTCAATTACATCCTACCACATCTCATGGTGGCCATTATGATAGAATTATAATTAAATATGATATTAATGATATTTATATATAATCTTATGTAATTACATTTTATATCATACCAGTATTAATTTCTTGTTGTATATATATATACGATAATTCGATTTGATGAAATGTGGACTACCGCCCCCTCAAAGTGATATGACTCGTTCATACCATACATGGAACGTATAGAGAAGGTTTTAATGAACATAAGTAACACATATAAGAAATTATATTATACTTTAATAATAATATACCTATGTATCATTTTGTTTTTATTCCTTTTAAAACGAAAAATGAACTGGAAGTAGCATTCATGGGTACGTATGGATTGTCGTCTCCACGAACGTGATGAGATTCATTTCCCCATCATATCCATTAAAGAATAATTATATTTTGATGATTAAAATTAATGTTTAAGGACTTGATATCATTATGGATATGAATAAGATACATCCTATCCATAACAAACACGGCTTATGTAACGAAGTATATAAAGGAAAATGAATCAGCTAACACCCGAAACGACGATAATACTAAAATATTATTAACACATAATTATTAAACGATCATATATGATATCATATTTATGTATTTGTTTCTTGTATAATTTAATCACAATTATTTAAATATTATATATGAGTTTAACCTACCCTCGACCAAGGAAAAGTACAAGGTAAGGGTTTATTTCACAAAATCTTCATTATCGGAGGTTGTTTATACGTAATTATATACTTGTACTTCTTTATCATCCACATCCATATTTCATATAAATGTATTTAAAAACATTTTTACCATTTACTAGACTATTGGTTAAAGTCATTTATACCCTTTTTAGACTTTTTATAAAATGGTTTGAGAGGAATCATTCTGTTGTTTTCCAAATATGGTCCTTTTAACCTTTTGGAAAAAATTAATGTAAGAATGTATTTTTAACTTATACGGCGGCCGAATCTATTTTCCACCATTAAAAATTTTTCAAATCTTCCCTTATAAGCTTGTAATAATATTTTCAAATTAAATATTCTATTTCATAATTATTTTACTTTTAAATGAATTAAAAAAAAGAGATATTTCTCTCAAATTGTTATGATTTCATCTCTGTCAACAACCTTTGATAGATTTTAAGCTTATTTGAAGTTGATATATTATGATACAAAACTTCCATAATGTATTGAAGGTTTTGTGATGTGTTTGACTATGGATGTGTTATTTTTATACCATTCATGTCTTATGGGGAAAGTATTTACATTTCGTATGGTAGTATTAATACGAATGTTCATGTTAGGTTTAAACCTGTGCATATGAGGAATGCATTGGACTTAGTGAGTGATGGGTGGAGCCCTCTATAGCTCCTCAATGCATCGTTAGGTCTCATGAGACAAACTATTGTCTTGGCACGAGGCCTTCAAAAAATATTATTTGTATTATTGGAACAAGGACTTGGCTACGTGGTGATGATAGTCTGGAATTATGCATTCCATCATTATGAAAGTGGTTATTGATATTTCATGTGATTATTCAATTAGTAGACTATCCATGTGAATAATTAAATGGCATTATTTCATTTTATATCTTCAATATTATGATGAAGTTATAGTTTAAAGGGGTTTTTGTAGTTATACATTACCTTAATGTTTATGCCTATTTATGAAAGTTTCTACTATATTGTAATCTTTACTGGGCATTTGATCTTACCCCTTTTCAATGTTTTATTTTTCCCAGGATGTGGAGAAGTATTTTATAAATGATCTGTAGGGATAGTATAAGGGGATATGTGTCTGGAGACAAAATGTTGATGTAGTTTTCACTTTATGATGTAATGTAAAATTTATGAATATATCTTGTGTTTCCAAGGCTACTAAACTAATCGGTCTTTCAAGACTTGATATTTTGTGATCATGCCAATGTTATGTAATATGCATCGACTCTGGGTAATTGGGGTCAGGGCGTTAAAATTATTCCACTTATGGGGTATTAAAAACATTTATGTAATATCAAGGGTACCCCCATGTGTCTTTGGACAAATTATATAATGATAAAGACATTTTATGTAGTATCTTTCAAGATAACCATAAATTATGCTTTACATGTGAAATTGCAAACCTATGATTAGAGATTGATCATAATGAGAGGTATTTTATAATTATTAGTATACCATTGAATGGTAATCTTAGTAGGAGAAAAATAACATTCCCTATACCAAAAAGGTGGGATGGTTCAACATGGTATTTGGATTATCCAGGAGTGTTTATCAATTAGGGCACGATAGATGGTGAAATTATTTTGTCTACCTAAATCATATAGATGTATGTAGTGCCCCTTGATAAACTCTTCAGATCATGGTATGTGAACCATATGGTTAAATAAAATTTTAATTACATGGTCTCTACTTGATAAACATCAACAATAGCGAATTATTTGTTCAAGTCATGTTCTATTTGGAGAGTTTAATGAGTGACACCCTGAGTGAGTTTGATTGGTCAAGTGTATCCATGTTTTATAACATGGCTAGGGATACCTCTATCTATATATTAATGTTGAGCTATTGTGCCTGAGTTCATTGATTCCTATGGTGGGGACGTTCCTTCATATTGTGGGTCAGGATTTTAGGAAATTGAGGAAGAAGAGAATGGTTATAGTGAAGAGGATATGGGAGAATTTTATTCAATGGAATAATTATCAACACCCCTATCCATTTCCTGGGCTGATCATATAATAACTCCCTCACAAGGAAGTCATTCAACACAACATGGAATAGATGACCCCTGGAGTGTTCTAACACACCGTCATGTATTTTATGTGATTTATGGAGTGCTTTCACATGGATATTAGTTGAATATATTTCCTTCATGCAGATTTTACTAATATATTGGATCTGACCATGCATGTTTTGTCCACTATGTCCACAGTTCCTATTTATATGAACTCATGTTCATCAGTTAATTGTGTGGAACTTATAATCAGAGGCATACTAAACTTAAGATAACGGTTCGTCTAATTGTATCACATAAAAAAAATCCAAATATGATATCTTCCTCTAATGATGGTTCTATTTGGTGGAATGGTTCCCATTTATTCAATTTATTGGGGAAATAAATTTCAAGGGTAAGGGAATGCACTGTACTAAAATATAACACTTCATATTCTGTCTCATTCTATGTCTGATGGTTGTCTACACCGTTTGAATACATATCTAATGTCACCTATTGATGTTGTGTAAATTTTATTTTTGAATTAATCTTTTATCTTATGGTTTCATGATCTTGATGGGATATTTTTTTGAACCATATAGTTTTTAAGATTCTAAAAACACATAAAATGTACTTTCTATCAACAAGCTTTGGAATATGACTAAGAAACTATGATGCAAGTCACGTACTATAGGGATTTATCCGACATCAACAATCTAGAAATGACCATTCCATGGAGAACAACCATGAAGAAGAATAAACAATCTATTTTATGGCCTTGTCACATATAGAATGTGAATTCGTTGGGATTATCAGTGATGTCGGCATTTTTGGGATTTAAAATTTGGTGAAGCTTGAGTAGGTTATATCCAATGGATACCAATAAAAAAATTATTAGTTGTGAATTTTTTAATGATAATTATTTTTACATAGTTCCTTGGCTCCTAGGAGATCCTGATCTCTTATGGTTTATGTCAAATTGATATTTGGTGGATATAGGAAATCAACATGAGGTGATAGGTGGGCCAAGACATAGATAGGTTCATGAATTGTATGTATTATTGGTTTGAGGGTTCTAGGTTTATTTTATACAATAGAAAGACTTTTACCATGTCTTGGGGTATGGAGTAAATATTTATCTCAGTATCGGTTAATGGCGTCATCTAGATAGTTTTCTATTTCTCTAAACTCATGGAACCCACCTGGATACATAATTAGAGTCAGAGTGGTATTCATACCATTTCATATATTCTGAACATAGAATTCGAACAATTTCTTTTATGGGAGAGTGATGATGAGTTGATAGGTTAGAAATTTGCATCGTTCTATGAATTAAGACACCCTATAATTTTATCTTTTTTTGCAGTTATTATGGTTGATGATTTTCGTATTACTTTTTGTTGAACTGAATTGGTAAATTAATTGGCGATATATGTCTTCTCATCCTATAATGGATCCATGTGGAAGGATATTGTGCCAATATATGGTTATACCTTCTGAAGTCTGTAAAAAACATTAAATTTTTTCATTATGTGATCTTGAGGGCTCATCATCATCCCCCATTACTGTGTGATGTCTATGATATTTTTTTAGTATCTCTTGTTCTATAAAAACATTAGAAGTTCATGTTTCCAAAATTAGATGTAATTAAATGGTCTTCATCAGATTTTGGATATATATTTTTCTTAGAATTCATAGGTGTGGATATCCCTTCCATGGATTCAATTATAGTAGTTAGGGACTCGTGTATTATGAGTAATTTCTGAGGTACAACTGTTTAAGCTACCTCTAGTCTATAGGGAGTGAGTTAGGCTTGTGATGTGGTCATATTTTCTCCCTTCACTGATTCTCAACCCTTGTGTAGACTGAGTGATTATACTAGTGAGGAATAGGATGTCAATGTAATGTAGGTATATCACAATAATTATAAAATTAATCAAATTTTTATAATGTCTATCTTGATATGGATACATTCCAGAATGCAGTTTTGACTCTTGTGCGTGGTTCCTCTAAATGAGGAAAAATATTTTTCTCTCCCTGAATAATATTCGAAGAGGGAATATTTGTCATTGGTATATTCTTGTTGAGTTTTCTATGTCATTGAATCGCATTCTCAGATGTTCACAATGGTTCTTCCATGGCAGGAACCTCAGTTCTCATAGGCATTGATATGGATCTAGCAACACCATTCCCATTATCATTGGAGGTTTTCCACTATAGGTGTGGAATGTCAATATTCAAATTTCATTGTTTTGGAGCCATATATAGTTGTGGGTGTGTGTTTTTTTCATTGGGGAATCCTGATCACCCACATCTCTAGGTATGATTTTTGTGTTGAGACCCTCTTTATTTGCATCTTTATCCACATTATCAGCTAAATTGGTAGTGACCACATAAAAAAATATATATTGGGAAATGATGGTTGTACCATTGCATTTATTGTTATATTATGATTATGTGCTACAATTTTTAGGGTCATCCATCGATCATTTATCCATGATGGTATATTTTTTCGTGTGACCCTAGAGGGGTTTGATAGTATTCTTCTTATGCTCATCCTATAAAGAATACTGAGTAATGACCCTAATGGAATTTTAGGTTTTTAATAAAAAAATAGGCTCTGAAAGGGGTGGATTGTCTTGAGAATGGAGGAACACATGGGTTGTTGACCATCAATATTTTCCTCCAAAACTATATAAAAACTTATTACCACTACAGTGAGGAAGATGTTGAAAATTCCCCCATCCATGTCAGTTGGGGATAATTTAGGGCTGATTATTTCATTGATTGTTCATGTTCTTGACGATCCAATGATTTCATCCTTGATTGGATGACTCATTGAACAAAAATTGAGATATAAACATCCTTGTCCCAATGGGATGGATTTAATCTAGAAACTCTTTTTATTATCTCATGAACCTAGAATGGGATGATTAACTTGGTGATTATGATTGTGAGAAACAATTACCCCATCCCAATGGGATGGGGTTTGAATGAAGCTGCTAAATATATGTCCTCAATCCTCTCAATAATTTACAATCATGTGGGTGGAGGTAGTGGTATAGACTTCCCCAACCAGGATGGATGTTTTCTCTCGTAGATTACTACTATAGTATATTATATTTTGAATATTTTTATGTGTCATAGATATGATCACAAACGAAGTGGTTACAATGGAACCCATGAGGGGAGTCAGTTTCAATGATAATTTTTTGGATTGATCTCCACTCCATATTCAATGCTATAATTTTATTCCTTTTATTTAGAGGGGTATAGAAAAATTCTCTGTTGGGTGTCTTATTGCACAATTTGTGATGCGTTGGAAATGTTGATGTAGTGTAATTTGTTTTTAATGAGCAATTAGCCTGAGTGTTACATAATCCCCCTAATTTATCTTGAGGATATTACATTTTAAGATGTCATATATGTGTGATTATCTTGTTCATGGGGTGTAGTGATGGGTGATAGTCTCAATATCCCAGATGAGAATGCATGATATGGCTTCACAAATTATCTTATGAATAGATTAGAGGATATTGTGGAAATTTTGATATAGATATGTATTATTATATAACAATTTTGGATATTCAGACATAGTGATAATATCATGTTCTAGCTAAAAATATAGTATGTTGGTGGTTTTAAGGTGACCCCCATATCTATGTTATGGAAGGTGTTTATATTTCAATATTTGATGAGATTACAACTTATATTATCATATATATGGTTTCAAATTCTTCTCTATCTCTTTTATGATTTTATATTAATAATTATAATCTGGATAGAACAAGATGGGGAGTTTTTTTGGATAACCCTTTCCTTATGTCAATGTAGGCTTCCTCTTAATCAGACAGACATGTCTCTATAGGATCGGGCCTTAGAAGGAGCTTCGTGGGATCCCCAACCTTATGGAGCTGAGTGTTGTTGTTATTTAATCAGAACTATATGTGGTTTACCTCAATGATTCATGTTCCTCTATATATAATGGAACTTTTGTTTTGAACATGTTTTTATTCAAAGGATTATGGGAAATGGGATAATTTCCTTTTACAGTGTAGATATCATCATGAAGAGGTGGATAATAAGGGTTTTCATGAGTAAATACCTTATGATCCATATCCATGCTAACATGAGGAGGACTATCTTGGTAATTATGTCATTAAACATAATTTAATGAGTCGACAAACCCTTGTGGTGTCGATAATATTTCATTAAAAACCTAATGGAAAATGTCTTCAAGAAGAATATAAGTACAAGGATCACTCATCATCATGGATGGAATATGTCATCCTATGGTTTGATATTCTGTAGGGATATGAGCATGCCATATGACAACTGCTGGATCTTGTTAATATTCGTCTATTATTGTTGGAGTTTGATCCCAATATTGGGATGCTACAGTAATATTCCAGTGGGATTATTCATTATTTCAATGTGTATAAATGTTCACCAAGGGATACTCCACTCTCATATATTTTTCTCTAGTAATAATGGGGATATGATCCTAATCATGAGCCTTTTAAATGTGCATCTATAACTTTTTTGATAGGAATATGAGAATGTATTGATGTTTATCACACTCCCACTTGTCGATCCCCATTTCCTGTTGGAATATTATCCTAGTTTGAGTATTCATTACCTGTTCAAATATTCTGATGGATGTCAAGGATGGGAGAAGGTATATAATTCCCTTATTTTATTTACTTTAAATGATTCTGGTGGAGTCATTCATCACTAAATGTAGGGATTTGATATTGGATTCTATGATCTACTAGAATATTCCAGATAAACTCACTGATAGTAATATGATCATATTATAAGGCATCTTCCACACACACATGGTTATCCACATCCAGAATGCAGATATGATATTGATAATGTTTCTTTAGAGTATGTGAATTTTTATATTCAATCGGAATATGATATTATCCTGAGGCGCATATTCATCTCACAAGGTTATCCTCTACTAAAAAGTGGAAATGAGCCTGATCATGTGGCTATGGAATATGTCAGTGGATATTTTTTTCATTCATGTGCAACTATCTTGAGTTAGGTTCTACTCTCGATGGAAAAGTACATATTAAAATGGGTATATGAGCACAATATAATACCTCTTCTATTACTAGAATATATTGATAACCCAATATATCTAATAAGTAATGTGTTCTATCTAAAGAGAACCCACTTTTTCATGATGATTAGAGAGATAAAATACCCAAGCTATGAGAATATTAATATGTGGAAGAACCTATATCAGTATTTGTTCTGGAATATGCTGTTAGAGATATTAAAATATTTTTATGATGTAATGGAATTTTAGAAATGTTTGTGCATGAATATGATCCATCTCATTATCATTCTCAAATATATAAATTTAGATGTATTCTATGGAAGAGGGAATATGAAACCTATAATTTCATCATTAATCATCCATAATTTTCTGATTTGAATCCAATATGGGGTAGATATATCTCCTCTCCATTGATTTCAATTGGAATATGACTTAATTATTATTTAGAGTGAACATGGATATAGATCATCACCATAGATATTGTCGGAGATTGGAGGTAGGCTTTGTCAGTGGGAGTGGGGGTATGATCCCACTTATATTTTTATAGATAATTCAATGACCAATGTTCCATACATGTTTCCTATGGATGAGTATCATCATTGGAATGGTTTGGGGAGGAAAACACAACATTAAACCATCATTTACCGGTGGGATGGTGCTAGAAAAAGTGGTTGGAAGGATCCAACCTCATTGGACCCTTAATCAAAATCGAGTTTTAGTTGACTCATAGATCCACCTTCATCACAAACAGAAGGTCGTGACTGTCATGATATAAGGATAAGCTCTCTAAGTTTTTGTATGTTGAAATGAGTGACACTATATTTACTGATGGTTTCATTCAATGAGGCGGACTCATCAGTTTTAGCTCATGAAGATCCTCGTAGTATGTCTCGCACATTGGGATAATTCCTTGTTGATGTAACTACCAAACCATTTCGTTTTCCACATTACATTGTAGATCATTATTGGGTTAGGTTCTTATAAGTACCGCATGGGTTACATATTTAGATAGTTTTCCAGAATGAGATTTCTGTGTAGACATGTCATATTAGTGTTTTGTTTGTGAAAACATTATATACTGTCTAGAAGACAACACTAAATGAGGTTACCAATCATTTTATTAACATAATAATGATATTTGATCCATGAAATATGAATGGGAAATAAAATGTTATTTAATTCATGATCCATCCATTAAACTATTCCATCCAATCTAATGAAAAATGAGATTATTTCATAAGAACCTCAAGTAATGCTGAACAGTCATAATATTGACACCGGGTTTTTTTGCATGGATGATTAAAAAACTTTTGCTCGATTAATGGTAAATCAATCATTATGTCATTTTTGATATTCATGTTGGGGTATCAATTTTTTTTACATGGATAATTCATATAAAATTGTTTGTTGAAAGTCCCACTAATCATTCTATTATTGGAGAGATTTGTGTTGGGTTATGAAATTTTTTTCCATAGATTATACAAAAAATGGCATGATTCATGGTCATCATATCATTACCTTTTTTGAGATATTCACAACAATTTTCCCATTTTTTTCAAATATGATGGTATAAAAATAGATCAACATGTGGTCAATCGATCACTCTATTATTTTAGTGATTCATATTAGGATCACCATTTTTTCAACAATAATGAAATAAATGGTAGGATTCATAGTTAATCGATAATTATGTCATTTGTGAGATTATAGCTAGGTGAATAATTAATTATTCAAAAAAAATATAACATCATTATTGTAGAACACTTATTACGTTGATAGGAAGTTCTGATGATAATTGGGATGTCTATCCATATTTATGTGAAGGATATGTCATGGTTAATTGTGTTCTAACCGAGTTCATTATATCTTTTTAGAAATAAGTTTCATTTACCCATTTTTTATAATGGAAAATCCCTATAGTTCCCACATCTATAATTGGGTAAAATCTTCTTTACAAAAGTAGATATTCAGTTAGGGTTTCATAGACAATGAAACTTATGAACATACATTGGTTCAATGATGGGATGTTAGGATAGTCCCTCCATTTTTGGGAGAATTATGGAATAGTTTTGAAAAATATTATAGTCATAAGATTTGTTTATATATATCAACATAAACCCAATAAATTTCTTGTTTCCTCAAGAAAAAAAGAAATCGGTTGAACCTCCTTCCATTGCTGATACATAATTGATTTCTCCCACCAAATGACCATAGGTTTTATCTCATTTACAAATGAATGAGAATATTTTAGTAAATCCATCTATATGTATCTGAGGTTATCTAACCATTTCCCCATGTTTGTAGATTCTTATATGATGGATCCATAAAGCTAGACACTTTGTAATTTTCATCAACACATGGTGGATTTAAATATGTCGTGGATGGTATTGAGCCTTTATGAGGTGTCCAACATCTCATATTTATAATGGAACAAAATACCACATAATTTTTTGAACTCATGTATAATAATCTCATGAGGAAAATATAATATGTGAAGGAACATATGAAATTGGTATTTGACCTTAGTCCTTGTGTAGGAATCCTACATATTCGTGAATGGCTAGAATAAATGCCATCATAGTTAAATCATTCCTCATGGACTGGTTCTGAGTTGTATTCCCTTATATAGAGGGATTCATATCATGGGACTCATTGAGTATTACACAATTTGATTTTCCATTACATTAGAGATTCATTAGGAGAATGGTAAGACCTTTTAAAATATGTAATATCTTCTAATAATTGATTGATGTTAGAAAAAAGGATATATTATTGTCTTTATAACTACATATGGATTTAAGACTTACATCCATGGAAACCCCAATAAATATGCAATAAAGATAATGATCCATAGAAATGAGTCATATGTATCCCTATTATAGAAGGAATCAGAGTCATCATTTCTATGTTAACTTCTCATGCCACTGATTTATGTGATTGAATGGTCATCCCATGGGATTGATTGGGTCTCGATTGTTAAAATTTCTACCAAATGGATGTAAATAGATTGAATTGGATTCAAATTTGTGCTCAGGACATAGGATGGTGTCCTTTGTATCTTAGTTATTAGATGAATCTTAGTTTATCATATTTAAATTTTCAGGGATTACATGTTGAGTTTTCCCTAATATTCTTAATTTATAATGTTATCATTTCCTATGATGCCTTATTATCCAGGAATTCATGTCCTCCTAACATGGATTTATTATCTACCCAAAATTCCATTTATGTCTTCATGATATTTAACAATATTTGATCCTAATATATCTAAATGAAATGTCATAATGTTGATGACTTATATAAAAGATTTTGTTTAATATTGATGGAATATATATAGGCTATTGCATGGCCAAGGATATCTTTTCAAGAGAAAATCATAAGACCTTACTGGTTGATCCTATATGCTGCCACCTGAGCTCGGCTAACATGCATGTATGGTATCACATGGTTCTACTAAATCTTTATAGTTTCATCATGGAATAAGTATGACATTCATGGAGAGTTCAATTAGAGTCATTGTGACATTTTGTAGGGTGTTCCATATCCTTACTCGGTTGTCTTGGTGTCATCACAATGGTCAAATGACATTTCTATAAAATGTAACATTATCAGGATGACATTCTTGAAGGGCATAATTTGAGAAAATTTCCATGAACTAGTGACATCTGTATACTGGGCTTCCATATACAGTGTACTCATATTATTTGGGTTACATCTATGAAGACATCTCCAGGTCTATGTGACAATCCTAAATGGGTTTTCAACACTCAGGTGCAATTCCTTGGGGTGCCATGTGACTTAATATAACATGTCTTGGGGTACTTCTCTAGTTCCAAAGAGTCTAAAAAAATAGAGATGACGGATCTGTGTGAAATGACCTAGTGTTGATTCATGACCGAGAATGTTCATACTACTATCATGATGATCAATGAATATGTACCTCGTATAAGTCTCTTGTTTTTTGGCCTTGGTTCTTGAATTTTATTTCACAATAAAATAATTTCATATTCTTTTTCTTGTTTATGAATTATGGGATTCAACAATTATGATGGATTTTTTTCAGAACCCTTCATATGTATTTTATGTGATCTACGAGTGATCTCGTGATGTTCCTATAGATGTCACATGATCACTATTGTTTTATCCCAGGATTATCCTGATGGAAATTATTATTTATATTGAGATCATCCAATCTGAGATGCCAATATGATGCAGGGGTCCACTGGTTTGAGGATCAAATGATGGATTTTTTCATGATAGTGTGGAGGATTTCTATTCCCCACCACCCCTATTATCCGCCTCACTCAGTGGATCGTATTTCGAAAATCTAGGCTTGAGCCAATAGAGTGATTTGGTATCATGGGTTTTATGACATCCTACTGGAGGTCATTTTGGTGGTTTCACAAGATGTTCAGAACCCACGAGACCATCCTCTAATCTGTCCGTCTATTAGCCTATAGATTATTAAATTGGTCCTTCTAAATCATAATTGATGGGGCGTCCACATTATCATTTTATTATGAACATGTTAATTCATGTGATTATAGTAAATATTGAAATGGATTTGTGTGATCTATGATCACAAGTTAAAGAACTTCATCGAGACAGTGTTGGCTTGCTAGGGTTCCTTCATTATATTTGGACATTGTGTTGATTAGATTTTGTAAGGACATTCCGAATACACAATTCTATCACATAGATCCTACAACCATAAGAGCCCCCCCATTTTCTTTTATTTTGTCAATTTATTTATTAATGGATTTTCCATATTTCAAGCATGTAATAACATTGTTGAATATAATAACTCTCTCCATCAGTGATGCAACACATGGTCAACAATGGTTCATGTCGTTATGCAAGATTATTTCATGGAAATGCCCAAAACATTTCCATATATAGGAGATACAATAGTGGTAGGCCAGTTAGAAATGTCTGAAGCACTTCACTGGGTGAGGCTGACATGCTAGGGGATCATGAAAAAAAATGCGGACATGTCTTCATTGGCATACAATTCCCAATGAACCAAATGGATTTTATTGTATGATGCTTTTGACCTCAATAGGAAACTGAATTTTACAATTTTTTTTGAAAAATTTAAAAGGTCCCCGGGCCCCAAGAGTTTTCTATAGTGTTGCCGAGGACAATAATTATTCTTATAGGTGAGGTGTCATGTGAGAAAATAATGAAATATTAGCGAAGTTCATAAATTATCAAGAAAACCCCCCTTTTCATTGGAAATGGTGCGGGTTTGCATGTCCAGTTGAACGTGTCCAAGACCATTCTTATGGGGAGGGTAACATTCAAGAAAACATTCACGAGATAAGGCGACCATATACTTATGGGATTATGGTGTCTTAAAAACCACCTTGGCATGTGAAATTTTATTTACAACTAGAGGAGGATCCAAATGTTCGGATATTTTCCACTTAATTTACAATAATTTTTATATGGATTGTTTGGTGTGCACTAAGAGACATCTGACATGACTTTAGGGTGGTCATATGGTAGTATCAGTGTGATAATTTATTGTTTCGGATTCCATAGAAAGAGTATGAGGTCATAGATAATGGTATCATATGGATATTCCTTAGGATATTTGTTTCACATGGACCATGAATATGTTTTTTCGAAGGTATAGTGATCACATATCTCTTAGAACCTTATGTGATCCATGTGTTATGGAAACATTTAATTCACTTATTCTACTTGGAAATAATACCAATATTTTGGTATTTATTTTTTGTGGATTATTTGATGCACTTTTAGTATATGAAAATGGGAATATTAAGTTCCAACAAAAAAATACATGGACTCCAAATTCAAATCATCAGTGATTTTTAATTTTTATTTTAATATATATTTTATTGTGATTTATAATGATTTAGAATAATTACCAATATAGGAGAACAATATATTCCTTAAATTTGATGTGATCATTTTCATTCTTCCAGGTAGGTATTCATAAAAGCAAGTGAGTTAAATAATTTCTGTTATCAATTAGGGAGATGAATCTAAATACACGATGTTTTCAAAATAAGGAGAGAACTTGATCTTGGGTATTTAGGTGAGAAAAGGATGGGACATGTCACATATGATATGATTGGAGTTTCAAAACTACTATCACTATTTAAAATAAAAAAGATATGAAATAAGAGGGTAATTTTGAAGGTGATCCAATTTTCATATATAGGAAGGCCATCTAAATAAGAATAAAAGATTTATATCATTGGGTCAACATATAATAAGGCCCATGTTATTATAGTGTACAATGAGTCATTATAGGGTTGTGGATGGGGTCCCCATCCAATCAAAAAATGATTGAATGTGGGGTATCTAACCAATTGCTGAGGAGCTGTAATTGATGCGTCCAAAAAATTGTAAAAACTTATTCCTATAGATGATAATCAATATATTAGTTTCCAAATTGCTTACCGAGGATTAATATTTTATTTCAAAATTTGTAGACATTTTTCGATTCAATCTATTTAATTCTAATACCATGAAGTTAGGTTGTGAGATAACATGGATTTGACCAAGGACTTTTAAATGGTTAATAAGATTGGAAAAAAGGGAAATACACAAAAAAAGAGGATTACTGATTCACCCCTCCCACTAATAGAAATCTATCTAGATTTGGGAACATCACTACGTTTTAACACACATGAATCCATTAAATCTGCAATAATAAATCTCAT
The DNA here is from genome assembly GCA_963277665.1 of Viscum album. Taxonomy (NCBI): domain Eukaryota; kingdom Viridiplantae; phylum Streptophyta; class Magnoliopsida; order Santalales; family Viscaceae; genus Viscum; species Viscum album. The sequence goes on from OY728123.1 coordinate 43,066,299, forward strand.
ACATCGATAATATAAATATAATAAATAGATGTGGTTATCCCATATTCAATTCAAATTATTATTATTGGAGAACTAATGTGATTATAACATATCTCACATTACTCAACCATGAAGTTGATGATATTGAAATTTTTTGTTTTCTACCCATTACAGATTAAATTTATAAGACACAAGATTATTTTTGAAATATTTAGTCATATTGAAAAGCTAAAAATTAATTCATTTCGACTCTATTTGAGATGGCTTAAACAATGGTGCTAGGTCTCAAACTACTATGAAAAATTGGAAAAAATCGATGTGTACATATAAAGGAACAACTAAATTTATGGCTTCCACACTAAATGATTATAGGAGATAGTTTGAAGGCTTAAATATGTATTATCATAATACAACTCATGAATATGATACAAATATTCAATGTCATTATATGAAACATATGAGGATTTGGTGGGAAGTTGAAATATTTAATCTTTATTACAATATGATGATGAATTTTTCTAAATAATTGGATTCATATATACCATCCACATAGGATAATATTTGACACTATATGAGTAATATATGATACACATAACATATGTGAATATAAAAATTACATCTTTCCAGAAAAAGGATAATGTTAAAATTTCCATTCAAGGAATGAAAAAATAAAAGAAAAATTTAACATAGATAATGAAGAATGTAATTATAGCGAAGAGGATTGTAAATATGAATTAAATAATATTAATAGTTTGTTACAAAATTTTTTTACAAATAATAATCGAATGTTAAAAGTGAAAAATTACTAATGAGAACGAACAAGGATCTATTTGGACACATTTCCTATAATTTTTCTATAATTAAGGTCGATGAATTTGAATCCAAAGGGGAAATTGATAATCCATGAAAATAGAAAAGGGATTATTGGTAATAGAAACATTCAATTAGAATAAAAATTTTGTTTGATGATAAAGCACAGGATATGAAATTCATCATCATGTTTCTATTCATATTGTTAGGTTAATTTATTTGGGAATTTTATTGCGTGTTTTGTTCCATCCTAATGATATAATTGTGGGAATGAATGAGATGATCAATAATAGAAAATGAAGAATGAGTTGGGATTCATGTATTGAAGATATTATGAATTTCATGAAATAAATAAGAAAATTAATAATTAATAATTTAATTTTGTTGATGATAATTAAGATATTTTTAAAAAAGGAGAATGATATATTGATGATATCATGAGGTATAAATTAAACTCAAATAAGATTGAAATTATATTGAGCGAGCTTGGTGAAAATTTGAATTAAATAAGAAGGGGTATCTAAAATACAATCCATATCTATTTAGTAGTTCAAAATGTGTTGAACATATATAAAGAATATTATATTAAATCATTCGATGTTAATGGTTAATTTTATCTATTAGTAAAATGAATGTTTGTAGAAACCAATTAAAATATAGAACAATTATATATCAATATTGAGCTTTTTAACTCATATATTTTTTTATGAAATATATACTTTTTTATTCCATGAAAATTTCAAATTGACAAACATACTAGTTAAATGATAAGTTAAAACTAGGAAAACAATTTTTCTATATGAAAAAGATGGAATACAATTCAACCCATCAACATCAATACGAATCATCATATATTTTGCCTCATAATAAATAATATCAGTTTTTTATTTTTTTAAAGTGTTTTGGAAGATATGGAAAACAAATATCATGTCGGTATAACATTTCCTTCCAGGAAGAAGGGAAATAAAAATTTAGATAGTGTTAAGAAAATGATGAATGATAATCAAAGATAATAGGTTATGACTAGTTCGACAAAAAATATATTGACCAAAAATAAATTGAATTTTTTAGAGGTGCTATATAATGGATTTGACTAGGATGGTGACAAGTTGATTCTTGTTTGATATTGAACATTCAAGAGTTATGTTCCCTGGTAATGTATATAATGACACACAATTCAAATCCTCCATGATGGTAATTTTTAATAATCGATTGATTTTTTTTCATTGTATATAAAATTGGGTGGTTGCAGAGATTAATAAATTTAATAAATTTATAATGTTCTATTTAACATTTTTATAAATATTGGGTTGAGTTTATTAATGTAAATTTTACACTTATGATATCCTTTAGATTTTCTTTATATAAAATTAAATTAACACCAACTTCCGAAGTTTATTTTCATCAAAATTACTAAGTGTTGAGGATTTAGTCCATGCCTCATCATAACATATAATTATAATATTAATTATAACATATTAACAATATTTTAATTATGTTTCAAATAATACAGGTAATCCAAATGTTAATAAAAATAACATAAATCCATGACATTTAATTTTTACCATACACAATGTTAACCAAAAGAATAATCAACTAGAAAATGATCTGAAGCGTATAACATCGCCAAATTTTTACTTAACCCAATGGTAAATTATTCCATGTATTGAGATGGTTATTAATCTAGTAATATTTTTTTGGGGGATTTATTATAAATTGGAAAAAATTAACATGATAAGAAAAGAGTTGTGTGTCAAACACACACACGAATGGTGATGAGATTTAAAAACTGACAATTAATTTAAAGATAAAAAAATAAGGTAGTGATTTTCAACGTGATTTAATAAATTTTAAGAAAATTAAAATTAAAAAGATGTTGTAAGATAATAAGTGATAATTAGAGAGAAAAATTCTTTAAAATAAATTTACAAACATAAATAGTTACAAGATTCAAATGGAAGTAAAATGAAAATTTAAATAAAAATAAACATGAAGCAATAGTATCTCAGGTAGAAAAATAATTACAAAAGATACTCCTAATACCGTCGATGAGGCTTGTTTGTTACAAGCTATCTACATTTTCTATGAAATTAAAACCCATTGGATTGAAAATTGTGGAATGTATTTATAGCCCAATAAGGTGGAATGATTTCATTCCAAAACTAACCCCCCACTTGGATCAATGAGTTGACCATTTATAAAAAATATTATTGAGATATATAATTCTTACAGGTTGTATAAACACATGGGTCATGTCTACTCTGAAACATTGGTGAACATTGGAATTTTCTATCCATAGTTATTTCCACTGTACTAAAAAAATTTATTCTTTTAATTTTTTTTATTATTCCACTGGTCTACATGTGAATGCATTTTAGGGTATGAATATGCCTTCAAATTTATAAAATTCCCTCTAAAAGGTTGGATGCCTATATCATGGTATTTTTCACTGAAAACCATCAGCTTAAATTGATGTCTATATCGCTATAAATTTTAGTATTTATGTATATCTTTTAAATTTTGGACAGAATGGTAGGCAAGAAATAAAATCATATATTATGCCCCTTTTTGTTGGGGTTGGGTATTAACATTTTTATCCTTGTTTATTTTGGTAATCAAGAATATATTATAGAGTTTTATAAAATTTCGACTTCTATATTGGGCCTAAATATTTAATTAAAATTGATTGTATAATTTCTCCAAAAATTCATTGTGACTTTTTTGTGCTGAAAACAACCCTTCAAATAGAAGAATTCTAAAATCATTCCTTCTAATGATATGTTGGAAAATGAATAAGAAACCCAAAAAATAATAGTCACACAATTTCTTTTATTTGGATGATATTTATGATTAAAATAGTAATCTTAGTTGATTTTTTATTAATTCAAATATAATAAAATATTATATTTAATAGTGAGAAATTAATATTTCACAATATTTATGATATTTTCATAGAAAACATGTAATGGGTGTAAAAAAATACATATATAAATTAATTACAGAAAATTCCACACATTTAGTATTGTGCATGATCTCATGTAAAAAAAATTTAAAATCAAAACTAAATCATTCTTTCTCACGAAATAATAAATAAATTCACCAATCAGGGGGGGTATAGAATATTTCACTTATCCATAATAAAACCCACCAACAAAAATTCAAAAACAATGTTAAAAAAATCATTTTTCATGCTCGAAAATAGGAATGGAAAATGTAGAAACAGGTAACCTATTCCTCTCAAGATTATTAAAATTTATTTTTCAAGGATTACTAATTTACCATCCAAAAGTAAAAATCATATAGTTTTAATGAACACTGAAATTAAATTCCCTATACTGAGGATCCCAGAAAATAGGAGGCCTTTTAGGGGGTTTTCAGTTTCTATGGGATATAATCAATATAGATTCCAAAAGAGTATAAAAGAGGGGTAAAACACCAACATGGTGAAGAAAATTTATAATTTTTTTTTTGAAATGATACATGGAAGGAATTGGAAACACATATTTACTAGGGAATTATTGTGTGAATAATGAAACAAAAGCAAAAAAAACAAATTAAAGGGATGAAATGAATCATTATTTAAAAAACACTAAAGTCTCCAAATGAAATAAGTATGTTTTCCTTTTTTAGTTTATTTGATTATTTAAAAAGTCAAACGTGAAAACTATCTCACAATAATATCCCAACCCATTTTTTATCTCCTAACGACAGTAATTTAAATATTTATAACAATAGAAATGATTGATGAAGATTTTAACATTTCCTAGATGAAATACATTTGATTTCTATATTTGTATTCTAAATTTTTTATCACATTACAATATCATGTAAAAAATTACATAATTTGGAATCCAATCACTAAACACATCTAATGAAAATCACTCCCCAAGACATAAATATATTCTTTCCCTGAAGTGTATAATAACAGAGTGAAAATCAAAAAATAGATACCCAAAATAAAATTCATTCCCACGAAACGAATATTTAAATATTTTATAAAATTTTATTCTATGTAGATATTTGGTGGGAAAGGTATCAGTAATTTGATGTGGCTATAAAAATATTGGATTTCATATGATTGTTGGGGCTTTCAAAAGAATGATTAACAGTAGGTTAATGGGATGCTATTTGGATATTGTGATGCTCATGTGTTTTAAAAAATTACTCTATTATATTTATACATGAAAAAGAAGTAAATTAAACTTGAATGTACACAAACACAATACTCACAATAGTGGGTTAAAAATTCACATTTTGAAAAGATATTCATAGGTGACCTTGACCTAAAATATAATTTTTTTCCTCATGGTTGGGAAAAAATAATTTTCCAAACCGAAAATTGATAATTCAAAATTTATTGGCATTGAAACATTATTATTTATCAAAATTTATGATAAAAATAAAAATTCATTGAGGTGAAAATATATCTTTTAACACCCCAAATTGGTTGGACAATAATACAAAAATCAACGGTGAGTAATTAGAATTCTTGTTTTCATATTTTTATAGTTTGATTTTTTAAAGAAATACCCATATAAAATATAAATTGAGAATAAAAAGATTGATGATTATTATGGTAAAAATTTAGGATAATGATTGATTAAGAGAGAGAGATATAGAGAAGTTAATTTGATAGAGTTTTACTCGGTTTGGATTTGGTGGGTCACAGTCCACATCCTGTGGTGGGTCTACCACAATGGTGGGTCTACCAAAATGGTTGGGAATTTGACGGAAGTATATAGGGTTCATAAGATATGTGTCCTATCATATTAATGACTTATATAATGTCCAATAACATTGAATTTACTCTTGGAATTGGGGACTCATACATGGACTCCTCCAAATGGGTAATCATTTTTCATCATAAAAGGCCTTCTCGGTGGGAATTAACCTTACCTCAATGAAGCCGAAATTGAGAATTGAAGAGATATAAATTTATTTCTTCATGAAATACCATTACCAGGATGCATTTATCATCGATTTCCAAATAATTTTCATTATTGATATTGTTAATCTCATAATAATCTATTTGGCACTCCTTCAATTCATTTAACTACAAAAATCTCTCTTAAACATATTTTTCACAATCAAAATTATAATTTTGCACGCCAAAATTGAATTATGTAGGATTTCAACTGGTGAATTAATTTCATTAAAAAATTATCCTAAAAGGAGATATCTCAACTGTGGTCTTATAGTCAGTTTTTTATGTCCAAAATACTTGACCAAGTCTTTCAGGACTGTTAGTTTTTGTGGGATTTACAATTTTTTTACACACACTTTTCACTACTCTTTTATAAATATTAAATTATTCAATTTTTTGTGAGATAATCAGTTTACGTTTTATGTTCACTCCCATTATTTTTGAAAATATATTCTATGTTCCTATTACATAATTGAATTACTAAGACACAAATTAATTCAGTAATTGTTCCAAATCAAGGAAGAATGTGGTCTTTTAGGAAACGAGTAATAGCTTGTGAATCATTATTCATAGTGGTTTTTCCATTGACCCACCTAGAAACATAATCAATAGCCATAAAAATATATGATAATGTATTAAAAGGTGGAAACAATCAAATGAAATATATTCTCCAAACATCGAATATATCACATAAAATTAATGCATTTGGGCCATTTAATTTCATTAAGAAATTTTTCAAAACCTTTTTCAAGTTTAAAATCATTTATAGAACTCATGTGAGTACATGAAGAGGGAATTGAATAATAATCTAGAGACTATGTCATTTCAGGAGGACCTTTTTGGACTATTGTGGCATCCACCAGACACGATGTATCAAAATTCAATGATAGAATAATTTTCATATGCATCGTTTCATATCCTATTTACAGTTGAGGCATACTATGGTATCTTTGGAGTGATAGATAATAGTTCTTTATTTGGAAATTGGGGATCAATAATTTCATAATGTGAAGAATTAAAAATTATTCTCAAGAGATTAGCCATAGGGTTTTCCCTACCAGTTCAATCTTAAATAACAATGTTAACCTCTTGGTAAATTAAGACACATATTAATTGCCTTGGTTTCGAATCACTTTTCTTAGGTAATAACATCAATGTTGAAAGGTTTATAAATATGACGATTTTGGAACCTAAGAGATAAAGTCATAATTTATCAAGGGAAAAATCATATCTAAAAATTCCATTTCAGTTATATTCTTTTGTGATTGAGTTCCATTCGATGTATTTGAGGAATAATAAATTACATAAGGAATGTTTTCATTTATTTTAGAAAAGAACATACCCAATGAACCTATTAGAGGAATCACACATCGACTCGAAGCGTAAGGACCGATACGGGGGATGAATTTTTAGGGAAGATGTAAGAACTAATTTGAGTTTAATGAAGGATCCCTTGGATGATTCATCAAAATGGAATGTAAAATAATTTTGTTGTAGTTGAGTGGGTGGGAGGAAAATACTATTAATTAATGGGTGAATATATGATAAAAACTAGAATGAACGAGGAGGTAACAGATGTATCAAATAGATATGGGTTCCAGAAGTGATCACATGACATCAATTTTGGTACGATCAGCTTCAATTTCCTCTTGTGAAACTATGTTCCCCAAAAAGATCCAATTTGTAACCATGAAGTGGCATTTTTCAAATTTCACCACAAGGATACATTTGAAACACATATGATGAATTAGAGATATAAAATGAAAGCAGGATTCCAATGCCTCTCAAAACATTGTAATGTTATCCCTGAAGAACCCCATGAAATTATCAATGAATTCAGAAATTATAAAAATCATTCACCTAGGAAATGTTACATTCTAATTTCAAAGGACAAAAGTCATTCCCTAATATACATATTATCTAAATGAGAATGTGAATATAGTAATTTTAGATCCTGAGGTGCAATTGGGATTGGAAAGTAGCATTTCCATCCATCATGATAGAAATAATATAACATTCTGGGAAATATTTCAATAATTTTATCATAGAATGAATGTGGGTAGTGATATTTTGGTGTTTTGGCGTTCAATCTTTTATAATCGATGCACACCCAACATTATTTTTTACTCAAGTTGTGTAAACCTATCCATGTTCAATTTTGATAACAGTTATTGCTCCCATTTTAGATTCCACTTGAATCAAACTAGGACTTCACTATCAGAAAGGTCGTTTATAATTCCATCTTGGATAATCAGGGTAATATTTCCCCTAACTAACTTATGTGTGAGTCGATTGAATCTTATTTTTGGTTGTATTATTGGGTTGGATGATTCCTCATGATATATGTGATTCATCAAAAGAGAAGGGTTGATTCTTCATATTACATATAGTTTCCAACCTAAGGCCTATTTTCCCTCTATCACCGAAACATGATTGGAATTCATGGTTTCAATATGTGTGGATGAGACAATGATAGGATAATAATTATCATGGTATAGGATTGCATATTTTTGGTGTGAAGGAAGAGGTTTCAGATTAGTATCAATTTTCATTTTTCATTTTTGGGATAGATAAAAATGAATTGTGGATAGGTTTTTAACTTCGTCTTATTAATTTCCCTTAATAATATCCATGATGGGGGAATATATATCAAATTTGATATGGTATTTTAGATAGTTTTCTTGTTATTTTGGATTTATTGATTCTATGGATGAATCGTCTACATCAAATTCCACATTTATGAACTGTTTGACCATGGTGTAAATATCAGAACCTTCACCATCATCCGAACATGATGAACATGATGGAATGGAGTTCAATTTAATCTATATTGTGTCATTAGAAGAATGGATTGAGAATACATAGTGATCCTCGTATGTGTATTTCAAGGCTTTTAAATGTTAACCATAACCAGTTTGTCCTAGAATTCCATGTATATGATGTATGCAAGGACATCGATCTTATTTCTAGATGACAACTATAATGGTATTCCTTGAATTAATGGATATTGAGAAGATTTCATATCACCTTCCATGTCAAGGATTTAGAATTTATATTGTAATATAATATCATTAATACAGAAATGTTATTCATATACCTTTACCTTATGAATGGTAGTTATTCAATTGTATAACTAGATGAAAACACATGTTGTATGTAAGGGACCTAAACCAAGCTTGGAGAAGATGGACTTAATCATGAAATTTATATATGGTCAAAGTTCTATGAGTGTATCATCGAATATTAAACTTACTATTTGACAAGGATCTCTAAATTTCCAAGGTTTCTTGTACATCAAGGGTAAGGAGTCTTGGGTGGAAGCATTTTAAAAGTTCATATGTTGCCTCTAATGGGTGAATGACACTATATGAAATTAGGAATACATAAGAATTTTTTAGATTGAATCTAATAGGGGAATTTTCTTGTCAACACGTCTAAACATGTCGGGAATTTCAAAATCAGGTTCAATGTATTTCCTTATACTTTAAAGGGAATGAGGAAAAGGAATTGAGTTCTTTATAGGAATGGAAGGAGGTTATGGAGTGGCATCAGGTTCTCTATCAGATTTATTTTTCTTTTCATTTTCTAGATCATCATTTAAAGGGGTTTTAGAGAAATCATCATGATGCATCCCAATTTTCATTCCCGATCGTGGTAAAATTTCCCCTACATTATACACAAGGTTGGGTAATGGTTGAACAAGGTGTTGGGATGTATTTGGTTGATTATTTCAGCGTGTGTGGGATGAATTTTTACCAATTTCGGTTTTAATGTTATGAGGCTATAATTGGTGAAGGTGGTATAACTTTCCACTGCACGTTCCAATGGATTGATGCATGAAGATGCTTGTCCCAAATTGGGATTACATTATTTTGGATCTTAGGAAAGTGAATTTATTAGGATGGTAATTTGGAAGGCCCATTATGAGAGTTGAATATAGGAAGATAAAAAGGATGTTTGATCTTTTGTGGTTGAGGAAGAAAATGGTATGGTTTTTGGAAGTTTCCATCATGTTTTCCATATTGGAAATATTTTCAGTTTTGATGATGAAATTTAGGGTGGTGAGAGATGATATTATTATACTTTAAGTAAGGTTTATTGGTGTAAGAGAAGGTTGGGAGTTGGTTTGGTTGATGCTTCTAATGAAATGACCTGATTTTTTAGGGTTGGTGTTCCTCTGAGCTTATGCTTCATTGAGATCAATTGGACCGGATTAATTAGATTGATCTTACGTATGTTATGCACATGTGTCAGTTGGATGAACCGGTGATCTAAGACTTCCTCAATTCTTGATAGATCCATGGAATAGAGATTTCAGAGAAAATGAGGGTGAGGATTTGGCCTCCAATTCTAGTTTTCTCACAAGACCTTTACGTTCAATCATCAACTTGGTCATAATATTTTTAAGGACTATGATTTTTCCATTTAATTGTTTTAATTGTATTGAATTATTTCAAGTATGTGAATATTGATTATGCATGGTTCTTGGGCCATTTGTGTCTGGAATGAATTTCTGGAAGTGTTTTAGGTACGTTCAGTAAACCGTTGAGTTGGAAATATTATCTTTTGAAATGGTGGTTGGAATTGAAATCTAAGGGAACCATTGAACTCACATCACCAGGATTCGCATAAGGTAGGATTCACTTAAACCGTAATAGGTCGGGTAATAAAGTTAATTTTGTGGACTTTTGAAAGATTAATAAAATAACGTATTATTTTATTTTATTTCTGTTATTTTTCTCCAGCAGATAAGTTGTAGTGTCATGACCGATGATATGCCTTGCCATTAATTGGATTTACTCCTCCTTGTTTGTAACTACACCGTTAAAATTTTGGAGTTACATTAATTAAATAAACCTCATAAATTCCTTAGAACATTAACCACCTCTTCCTCATCCAATTTATATAGAGTTCGGGGAGGGGTGTTGGCACGACTTCATCAAGAGATGAAGCTATGGAAAAGTACCGTGAGGCCAACCACTTTGAGGATGAGATATTTTTATGCAAGCGAGGACAAGGACCACTAAATCACAAACCAATAACCATGAAAAAGGAGGTTCTTTCATTCGTTGTTAGCGGACGTCTACTCCATGTAGGGGGATTGTTGTAATGATCATCTTTATGGGATAAATTATTGATTGCTTGATAAAATCCTAATGTGGAGGGAATGAGAAAAACAAACAATTCTTGGACCCTCTCATTCTATGGTTTTGTTCACATTATTCTGGAACGTTATTCTAAATGGAGCGGCATGATGAAATGGGAGAACACGTAGCATCGACGGTGTCCCGATATCCTTGGAGGCATTGAAGACATAAAAAAACCACCAGAGCATGTTCGGTGACGCGAATAAGAAACTGTGGGCATTCCCTGTTGGTGGGGGCAGGTGATTGCCGGAAGAGACCAATAGAGGCCATCCGTTGGTGGTGGAATGTAATGTGTCGTCGTTCTCCATAGTGTCCATGAGTAGCCATCCTAATCCAGCCATGCAGGACATCGAAGGAACCCTTAGGAGATAACGATAGAAGAAGATGCGGCTAGTAGGCCTCAGCAGGATGAGGGCAGTGAGACCCTACACTAGACCGTTTTGGCAGAAGCTGGTACTCCAAACGGTAGACCATTGAACCTGATGGGGAAGCGCCCCACTGGCTGGACAAAACATTCCCCCATCCACAGGGCCAGAAGAAAAAAATAGTCTGCCTTCTAGCAGCAGGGATGAACATGGGCCGGTCGAGCATACCGGATCTGTGGCCCAATGACCTAGTGCGGGTGGTCTGATCCCCACCATTTGGGCTAGGCTCATGATCCAATGGGCTAACCCTAATGGTCCGGACTTAGTCAGGGTCAGGTAGACCATGGGAAACGTTGTGTCGGGCCGGTCATACTGAGGCAAACTGGGCTGAGACCTAATCAGCCCCTGAATAAATAAATGCTCGTAACTGATGAACTTGGTGTCCTTTTGACACACCATAAGTGGCGTTGAGACCCATATTGAGAAGCGGTCCCTTTGGAATTTTTAGGAGGACCAGAGCGATCTAGTCCAAAATGAGGGGCGATCATCCCATTTCACAGAAATGGACCTAACTAAAAAATTGAGAGTCCGATCGACGTGCTATATATGGAATCAGGACCTTTGTGATAATTGTTCCTTTAGAGATAATATAAGTGAGTTTTTATGGAGTTTTATGGGTGACATGGGTTTCATCAAACTTGATTCCAACCGTCCCCTTTCTACGAAAGTGCCCATATCTCACAGACGAGTGTCCAACCGAAGCACCGTCTATCACGTTGGGACCCCTATGGCGGGGATGTACCTTGGGTATACTTATTACCAGAAGTCATACTGGTTGAAAAATGAACTATGGATTGATTAGCGGTTCTTCTAGAATCAAGCGTGCTATGAGCGGGAAACCATTGACCGGCTGTCATGGATGTAGCGATCATCTGTGGATCTACATCTCTGTGACCCTGTGTGGATCAACATCATAGCTATCGAAAGTGGACAAGTTTTTGAGAGGCCCATTGAGGATTAGAAACTAGAGACATTTTGTGGATCAACATCGAGTGACCCTCTGTGGGTCAACATTCCGGCGACCCTGTGTGGATCAACATTCTGGAAACCCTGTGTGGATTTTCATTCCAGCAACACACTATGGATCAACATTATAGTGACCATATGTTGGTCAACAATATCATGACCCAACAAGGACCCACCTTAAAATGGCCCATCATAGAACAATGAAATTTGTCCAAGACTAGATAGTAAATAGAACAAAATCTTTGTGGATCAGTTGTGGAGAATCTAAATGGAATAGGATGATATAGCCTAAGGCTAATAATCTATATTCCTGATCTCTGAGTTGTATACCTGGTGTGAGCTGTCTCTTCTTCTTTGTGCTTCATTATTAAATCATGCTTGTGATATTACCATTGAGGTATGTCTTGTGATGTTTTCTTTTGTCAATCACAGAGAGTCCTTCAGGGGTATTGTTTTCTCCTACTATGTATTGTTATAGTCACCCATGTATGGACTCACCCACACATTATTTTGTCTTTTGCAGACGACGAGTAGTTGGGTTGAGACTTGAAGGATCTAGGACTAGTAAATGCACAGAGTATATGGGATGACATGGAGTGTTGTGGAGACCATCTATACCTACCCTACAGGTAGGATCCTTGGTGGATGTTCCATGAGTTGTTTTATCTTCTCAGTTGTACTTGTACATTTCTTTTGGGCTTCTGTTCCAACCACTTTGTGTTCAGTACTAATTTAACTATAGTATTTTAATTCATGGTTTCTTCAGGTTGTGTTCTTGGATGGTGGGTCTGTACAGATTTTAAGGCAATTCCTTCCAATTATAGGGATACACCATTGTGGTTATAGCTGCCAACCCTTGGCCTATGGAAGGAGGGAATGAGGTAGTCACGGCACGAGCCCCGGGTGATGTGTCATGACCAATTGTTATATGAAGATTTGGTTCTTCTAAAGAACTAAGAATATGATATTGTAATTGGGAAATAGTGTTAATTGTTTTGAGTGTGTTTTTTAGGTCAGGGTGTCTAGTCTTGGTGCGGAAACTAACATATCCATACTCCAGGACGCTGAATTCTGATGTTTGTCTCAGTGCACAGAAAAACTAATTGCATGTGTTTTGGACATGTTTCTACATTGATCTCTTTTAGTAAGCATTCCAGGTATAAATATTTTAATATGGAACACTTATTTCATTTCAGGATTCTGCCATGTAGACAACCAACTAGGATTCCTGAGAAATTACATGATGACGGCCCACCGAGCGACGAGGCTTTGGTGAAAGGCCCTCTTATAGTGATAGTACTATCGAGTGGTATACCAGCAGCACCACTACCTGTAAGGCACCCATTTCGACCATCCCCATCAGCAGATGGTGCACACCGACTAGGCGCATTGCTTGTGTCTGAGTGGAAAATACCTTCAAGGTTCTAATGCGAGATATATTAGCAGGTAGTCGAGGACGGTCTGGAGGTTGTGGCTAGTGTTTTTTCCCAGGATGGGACACCATCCAACAAGATAGTGATCATAGCTTCTGTCCTTTCTCAAGGATCAACTAGGAGATGTTGGAGTATAATGCTTCAGATACACGATGTGGTGACCCTCACCAGAGTAGATTTATAGAGCCTCTTTAGGGAAGAGTTTGTTCTAGTTACTATACACTCTTGGTATATAAAAAAGTTACTACACTTGTAGTAGGGTAGCCTAACTGTGGACCAGTGCTTGATGAGGTTCACCAAACACTCACACTACACTGCCGACATGGTGTGAGACCCTTTTTTTAGGGCCCAGACCTTTGAGCGTGGACTCTGAAAGGAAATATGTGATTCAATGGTATCTCCCATAATAATGACCCATAATGGAGTGATGGAGAGAGAACTCTTGGGGGAGTGTTTCCATGCTGATCAGACACTGACAGTGAGACCCACCACCGGGAAACAGGTAGCAGAGTCATCTATAGTTGGTAGTAGGAAGATGAAAGAGAGGACCAAAAAGAAGAGACCTTATGGTGGATGACTCTAGGACATAGGTTTGGAGGTGCGGAGTTCATGAGGTAGATCAGGCCACCAGAGGAGTATATTATTCTTTAGCTATGGTAGGCTAGGTCACATAGCTTGCTACTATATGGATAGCCGCACGGAAAACCGGAGGACGGTCGAGGGACCTCTAAAGAAGAGGTATAAATTTGAGTTACGAAATCTATGGGGCGGGTGATGTGGAAGATGAGCAGACCATAAAGTAGGATGTGGGTAGTGTTTTGAGGTTATACTGCCACCTCCACTCGGTTGTCTACGTCGACTATAGGGAGATGGTGGACAGGGATAAGCTCATCTCCAGGCAGCTGAGGCCTCCGACCATGGCACTCCAGTAGGGATTTGAGGTATGATATATGTCTACTCCACCATATCATCAGTACTTTTAAACATAGGTTCCAATCACTCTTTCATTTCTACAACTCTCATTCGAATCACAAATATTCCGGTGGAGTCATTTGCTCGATACATGTGATTTGAGACTCTTACAGGAGAAGATTTGATGATTGCACACTGGGGCCGACAGCGTGAGTTTACTCTATGAGGAAAGAGCATCGGCTTGGATATTCTAGAAGCAACGTCATGGCCTTATTACATCATCAAGGGTATGGACTGGTTATCCACATTCTGTGCTAATATTGATAGTATTAGGCACAATGTATGATGTGTACGTGAGGATGAGACCATGTTTTCCTTCATTAGCGACAAGAGAAACTTTGTAGCACAACATGGACTTTCCCAGGGGAGGGTGCAGCTGATCACACATTACATGGATATCCTTACCCAACGAGTATTTTATGTTGAGAGTTTGAGCTATCCTATAGTGGTGGGCCAGTATGTCGATGTCATTCCTGATGATGTTCCGGAACTACATCCTCGCAGAGAGATGAAATATACATCGACATGTACCCCGGGAAGACACTGATATCTAAACAAGAAATAGGAGGGATCACACAGAGCATCGTCAGTTATGGTTTAGCTAGAGGACTTGTAGAGGAAAGGGATGATAAGGCCCAATATTCCTTGATGGGCATCCTGGATTTTGTTCGCCAAGATGGTAGATGGGAGTCTGTGGCATTGTGTGGACTATCAGCGACTAGACCAGGAGACCAGGAAGGACAAGTATCCAATCCTAATTATTAATGGTCACTTTGATCAGGTGATTGGAGCTCGTTGGTTCCCAAAGATAGACCTTAGATCAGGCTATCACCAACTCAGGTTATGAGATTAGGATGTGAAGAAGATGGTGTTCAGATGTCGGTATGGAAACTATGAGTTCTTGGTTATTCCCTTTGGCATGACCAATGCCCATACAGTGTTCATTAGACTCATGAACTAGATCATTCATCTATACCTCTTTCTCTTTTTGGTGGTCTTCATCGATGAAATATTGATATACTCATCCTTAGAAAAGTATCATGATTATCATCTCCAGATAGTACTTGATACAGTATAAGAGTACCAGCATTATGGTAAACTCTCAAAGAGACAGTTCTAGAATAGGGAGGTCCACTTTCTGGGTCATGTTATCTTGGAGGCTTTAGTTTTAGTGGATCCTGGAAATATAGAGGTTGTGCGTGATTGGGATCCACCCAGTAGTGTGACTGATGTGCAGAGTTTCTTTGGTTTGGCATGGTACTACCGTAGATTCGTACCGGACTTTTCCAGAGTTGTGACACCCTTGTCAGTGTTGATGTAGAAGGGACAACCCTTTCTGTGGATGGAGAGATTCCAATAGAGTTTTTAAGAGAATAGGTAGTGACTGACGAGAACCCCCATTTTGATGTTACCGGAAGAGGGTGTTTTGTATGTAGTCTAATTCGACACATCTAGGATCAAAATGGGTTGTGTTCTAATACCAAAATGATCATTTATCACTTATGGTTCATGAAATGTGAGAGAACATGAGTTTAACTACTCTACCAATGAATTATAGTTAGTAGTCGTGATCTTCACCATGAAATTGTGGCGACACTACTTCATGGTTGAATGGTTTACTCTTTACTCTATTCACAAGAGTCTCAGGTATATCTTCTCACAGAATGAACTAAACCCGATATAATGAAATAGGTTAGAGTTCCTCTAAGAATTTGACTTAGATATATATTACACTCTTGGGAATGGGAACATAGTAGAAGACACACTCAGTAGGAGGTCTGGTCTACAATTTCTTTGTGATGTGGCAAAGCAGCTAGCTGTATTTCAGATATCCTTTTTGGATAGAGATGAAGTAGATGACCTCTAGTATATGACTGTCACTCCCCCACTTATTTAGTGATTTTTGGAGGCAAAACTTGGGGACATTTACTATGAGCCTTTATGGTCTCAGATATCATCAGGACATGCACTTGATGGATTTTATGAATGTGGGAAGCATGTTATCCACTATTAAGGGCACAAAGTCATACTAGTGGTGCTATGGGAGGAGGTGTTGAGGGAGTTCCATATGTAACCTCTAGTGGTACATCCTGGTGTGTAAAAGATGTACCAGGACCATCGGAATCAACATTAGTGTCCAGAGATGACGAACACATAGGTAGGGTTTGTTTCACGATGCATCACATGTCAGCAAGTGAAGGCTGAGCATCAGATTCCAGTTGGCTTAGCTCATCCACTAGATGTACTAGAGTGGATGTGGGATGTTATTTACCTGTATTTTAGGACATGGATACCACGTACATCTAGGGGCCATGATTACATCTGGGTGATCTTTGACCGGCTCACTATTTCGGCCACCTTCCTACCAATCTGAGATCATGGTTCAGTAGAGGGATATGGATGCCTCTACATACAAGAGATTGTATGAATTCATGGTGTTCCATTAAAGATCATCTATGATAGCAATGAAATTTTTACATCCCAGTTGTGGAAGGGATTACAGATGGAATTTAGGACTATTCTACATTTGGGCACCACCATTCATCCTCGGACGGATAGATAGATAGAGCGTACCATACAAAAACATGAGCACATGTATAATTCTTGCATCCAAAATTTTGGCAACAGTTGGGAGGATCTCTTTCCCTTGGGGGATTTCCCGTACAACAAAATCAATAACTCCAGCGTTGGTATGTCACCATTTGAGGCCTTACACAGTAGACCATGAAGATCACATATATGCTGGATAGACCCATGGGAGTCAGCACTTCTGGGTCCTGAGTTTGTATGAGCTACCAATCAAAAGTTGAAAATCATCCACGACCAGATGAAAACTGTACAAAGCATTTAGAAGTTTTATACTGACAAGAGACGAATACATTTGGAGTTCAAGGAGGGATACCATGTCATCTTACGGGTCTCACCTCGATGAGGTTTTATGAGATTTTTCTAGGGATGTAAGTTATCTCTGAGGTTCGTCAGACCCTTTTATGTTTTTAGTAGAGTTGGTGAGGTGGAGTATCACCTAGTTCTCCCCACATAGATGCATCAGGTGCTTAATGTTTTCAACATGTTGCAACTGAGGAAGTACGTGCATGTTTTATCATATGTTATTGGCTGGGGAAAGCCGGTAATTGATGATGGGGAGACATTTACTGAGGTTCCAATAGAGATTCAAGATCTACAATAAAGGGTCATACTTGGACGATTGATCCCTCTAGTGCCAGTTTGCTAGAAACACGAGAACCTCCATGAGATCACATGGGAGTGGGATGCCCATATTCGTATTTAGTACCCGAACTTTTTCCCTTAGTCAATGTAGTGGATTTCAGGGATGAAAAGAACTATGGTGGGAATAATTTAAAGTCATGGATTACATATGTAACTTTTTTTTAAATATATTAAATTATTACAAGTCTGTAAAAATTGATGCATGTTATTCTGAGGTCCAGTGTGACCAGAATGAAATTATGAACTTTTCTAAGGTACATTAAGTAAACGTGCGAGTGGGAAATCATAACATTTGATCTGGTGATCGGAATTGAAATCTGAGGGCACCGTGGAACTCAAAGTACCAAGATTCTCTTAAGGGAGGCTTAACTTCACTCACATTAGGTCGAGTAAAAAACATAATTTTGCGGAATTTTGAAATATTAATAGAATTACTTGTCAGGTTATTTTATTTCTTTTCTTTTTCTCCAGTGAATAAGAGGTGGTAGCGGGCCCAACAACATGTTAAGTCATTAATTGGTTTGACTCCTCCTTGTTTGTAACTGTACCGTTGGAATTTTAGAGATTCAATAATTAAATGAAACTCATAAATTCCACAGAATGGTAAAAACCTCTTCCCCCTCCTTTTTATATTGAGCTCTAGGAGTGGTCCTGGAACAGCTTCACCATTCGACGAAGCACTAAAAAAGTACCGCGACACCAACCACTTGAAGGACAAGAACAGTTTCCATGAGCGGTGATGAGCACCACTGAATCACGAATTCATGGCTTTGATGAAGGAGGTTCTATAAATCTTCGTTAGTTGAGGTCTAATCTAAGTAGGGGGATTGTTGTAAAGTTCAACTTTATGAAATATATTTTTGACAGCTTGAATAAATCCAAATGAGGAGGGTGTGGGCCAAAAAAATAAGGCATAGACCATCCACTCCTAAAGTTATTGTCTCATAATTCTGGAACAGTTTTCCAAATGGAGCAGCATGATGAAACTGGAGAACATGTATCATCGATAGTGACATGAGTGCCTTTGATGAATTGACGATATAAAAAATGGACAACCGGAGTGCGTCTAGTTGCCCGTAGAGGAAACCACTGGCATGCCATTTTGTTGGCGGCCGACAGTGGCCAGAGGAAACCCACGACAGCCGGACCAAGACGAACACATAGGACAAGGGTGGTTCCTACAGGCACCGGCGGTGGGACGAGATAAGAGGATGGCAGCTCTACCCCACATCATTCCGTGTTGGCCAAAGTAGGTTGGCCAAACGGCTGTTACCATTGAACGCTATGAGGAAATTCCGCATTGGCTGGACAAAATGGACCCACAATCATGTGGCCAGTGGGAGAAAATGGTCTAGATTTTTGTGGACTGGGCGGGAAGCAAGTCGGTCAAGCTATCCAAAATAACCCAGTGGGTCGGGCTGGACCTGTAGCCCAGCAGGCCTGCATAGGTAGGCCAAGCCCCACCCGATAGGCCGTGCTAACCACATATCGAGATTGTGAACCAATGGGATCAACCCAACTAAGTACACCCATTGAACTGGGCCAACCCTTAACAAGCTGGACCATGGTGGTGTCAGGTAGACACCAAGATCTATAGCATCTGGTAGGTCAGACCGAGACAGATCTGGCCCATCGAGGATTGGAAACTAGCAACCATGTGTGGAAGAACTTAGAGCTACCCTGTGTGGATGAACATTCCAGCGAACCTGTGGAGATCACCATTCCAGCAAACATGTGTGGATCAAAATTCCAGTGGCCTTGTGTGGTTTCGCATTCTAGGGACCCTTTAGGGATCAGTAGTATCGTGACCTGACGAGGAACCACCATATTTTTTCCCATTTTGGAATAGATACTTTTCTCAAAGATTGGATTGGTAAAAGAACAAATTCTATGTGGATAAATTTTGGAACATCTAAATTGAATAAAATGATATAGCCTAAGACTAATCATATATATTACTGATCTATGAGTTGTATACCTGGTATGAGTTATCTCTTTTTCTTTGTGCTTCATGATATAGATCAAGCTTATGATTTTACCTTTGTGATATATCTTTTGATGTTTTCCATTATGGGTCACAGAGAGAACTTCGGGGGTCTCTGGGTCCCCTACTGGTTATTTTTATACTCACCCCTACATGGGATTGCCTACACCTTGTTGTATCTTATGCAGACAATGAGACGTTGGGATGAGATATGAGGGATCCAGTACCAGGCGGTACATGGAGGAGATGGGCTGTTGTGGAGTGTTGTGGAGATGATTTGTACTGACCCTTCAGGTAGTATCCTCGGTGGAAGATCTAAGAGCTGTTTTCTCTTTTCAGTTGTACTTGTAATTTTCAGATGGTTTTGTATTCATACCCCTTTGGTTTAGTACACTTTTTACTACAATAGTTTATTATCAATTTATTTTTGTTGTGTTTTTTGATGGTGTGTTTTTATAGGTTTTAAATTAATTCCTTCTCGTTATAGGGACACAACTCTTTGGTGCTATACACCAAACCATGGCCTATGGTAGGCAGGATGGGTGTAGTCATGACCTGGACCCTGAGGGACAGTTCGTGACATTTTTGGTCTGTATGTATTAATTATTGTGGACTTATTTCACTTGAGTATGTTCTCGTGTATGGCATTTTTTTCGTGTTTTCATTCATGATCCTTATTAGATCACATGCATATGATGTAGTTTTTTCCAAAATTCCACCACCACTTGCAAGACCAATGATTTTTTGACCCATTTCATATAACCCCCAATAAAAGTATTGGATCAAGAGTTGGTCAGGTATGTGGTTATGTGGGAATTTTTCCACATTATTTTTTAACATCTTATAGTACTCATGGAGTGATTAATTTTAGAATTGATGAATACCATTGATTACCTTTCATAAAGTGGTTGTAGGAGAATAATGAAATAATTTATCTATTATGATTCAATTCATACCATTCCACGTGGTTATATAACCAAGAGAGAGGTAGTAGATCCATGACATGGAAGATTCGCCATGGGAGAAAGGGAATGCACTATGTTTGATTTGTTCTGCAGACACCACCTGAGAATTCACTATAGAGGACAACAGTAGGAACTATTTGAGGTGAAAATGTGGATCCCCACAAGATATCCCATGGAAATGAGGTATAATATGAATCAAACTACATTTGAGTTTGAAATCAACCTCATTATTTGTATATTGAATACCATGGTTTCATAATTCATATCAAGGGTGTCCAGTTCTTTGAGGATTTTTATCGTAGTTTTTTCCATATCTAGTTCAATTGGTTGGAAGATGACTATTTCATGGGTTATTTGACTATCCATAATGTTCCTCTTTTGTTGTAAAAGGGTTTTCTAAATATCAAGGTCAAATAGATATTATTGAGTATTTAAGAGGCTAAAAGGCATTTAGAGAAAATTTGGAATGATGATGAAGGTCAGTTTTTTCCTTGTGGGGGTTTTTTATTTTTATGAGGAAGGTAGCAGCTTCATTTTGGTTTCAGAATTTATTTATATTTTTGTACTTTTTTTAAAAAAATAATAACTAACAGCTACTTTATGTAGTGTCTCGGTAAAAATCACCAATTAATGATCATCTGATTCCCATCTATCTACCATTCAATGGTCTCGTGCTCTCAATTATATAGAGTGGGGCTCGTGTAAAATCCTCAGTTATGTTACTTTTTAATAGTTAATTGTACATTTTTGTTTTTCAAATTAATGGGGTTTTTTGGAGTGTTTAATTTTAAAGATTACTGGATAATGATTGATTTAAAAACATGATAAATTTTGGGTTGAGTACATTATTGGAGATTTTGAAATTATGATATCCTTTAGATTTTATTTTTGTTTCATTAAATTATCACTTACATAACCATATGATTTTGATCATAATTCCCATGTTTTGATGTAATATGCCAATCTGTATCTTAACAAAGGATTTAAATTGAAATCAGAACTTGTTAGTTGTAGGGTATTAGTTGTTCCAATAATCCATAGAATCCATATTATAAATAGAACATGTCATTAATCAATGAAATTTTAAGTTCAAAAAACACATTTTTAACCTAAAGAATACTCAACAAGAAAAAGATCTAAATCACATAATATCCTCAAATTATGACTCACTGTAATGGTATATTTACTCATCAGTTGAAATGGTTTGTAATCTGGTAATATGTTTTTATGTTGATTAATTATAAAAAAATGAAAATAAAAAGATAAAAAAATATTTGAGCATCGAACATACACATGAACAATGATGATTATTGAAAAAGAATTTAAATGAATGGGAAAGAAAATAAGGGAGTTATTTTCGAAAAAATTTAAAATATTTAATGTTAAATAATATTAAAAAATAGGTGGTGGATGGAAATAAATCATAATGATAAAAAATCAAGCGTTAAAATAAAATTTCAAAAACAAATACTAATGATATTACAAATGAAGAGAAATGAAAAATTATATCAAATAAAGCATAGTGGAATCATATCTAATGTTGAAACATGAGTAAGGAAGATCACCCCAAACTATTGAAAGAGTTATGGTCATGCCAAAATATCTTCCATTTATTTTAAATTTGAATCCTTTCCTAGATGAATATGGGAATGTATTTTTAGTCAAAGGAGGTGGATTTTGTTTTCATTCTAAAAAAGAACCTCCAATTGGATTAATGATTTTACCACTCAAATAGCAGAGTCTTGATATATCTTCTGATAATAAGTGGTCTATATGAAGGTTTTCTATATTCACAAAAAATTGGAAGGCCATTTGACTTTTGTATAGAAATGTTATTGATTTTTCAATAACCAATTTTATTCTTTACATTTTATGTCAAATACATCCATGCTTTACATGTGAATGAATTTCAGGCTAGGAATATTCCTTCAAATTTAAAAAAAAAATAAATTTTAGGAAAACAATATAATGGGTTTCACAATACAAAATATCTCCTCAAATTGATGTCTAAATCAAGTGAAAAGTCTGTAATTGTCTAGTGCTTTTAAATTGTAGATAGAATAGTGGTATGGACATAAAAACATATGTTGATCCACTTTTATTAGAGTTATGAGTTCAAAATTTTATCCTTGATTATTTTGGGTATCCAAGAAAATATTATAATTCTTCATCAAAATATGGGCTTTTGTAATAAGCCCAGAAATTCATTAATCTTGGATGGTCTTGTTTCTCCATAGTTTCTATGGGCCTTATTGTGGGGACCATTTAACCCTAAAAGTTTCTGTATTTGTGAATGCTTCCATATAATTTCATGTTGGGAATTGATTAAGGAACCCTAAAAGTAAGAATAAAATAATTTGGACTCGTAAGATGATAGTTGTGATTAGAAAAATAAATTATCTCTAATATTTATTAATTTAAATAATTCTAAAAAAAATACTTAATATTAAAACATGAATATTTCACAATAATTATGAGCTTGTAAAAAATATTAATAATTGAATTAAATAAACATTTATGATTAAATTAATAAATATATATGGTCACCAAAATAAATTATAGATAAACATATATCAAGGGTATATTTCCTATAGTGAAAGATCCATGAATTATCATAAGAAAATGGATGCTAAATAAACGTTGTTATATTGTGATTTTAAAATTTATATCAATGATAAGAAAATGTAAATTTTAAACCAAGTGTTCCTAATAACCTGAACATATAATTTGGAGATATATGACATGTTGAATATTTTGTAATAAAAAATGAAATATTTTCTTTTAAATATGTATTGAAATTTCAAGATGATTTATCAAAAATAGGTTATATATATATACAAAATAAGAGTGAATGATTTGAATAATTCGGGAATGGTTTAAATAATTTTATTAGTATTCATAAAAACCATGATAATTTTAAAGAAGGAAAAACAATTAATAAGACGAATAGAATTCATTATCTTCTAAATTGAAAAAAACTGAATCACCTCTTGGAAGAGTGCATGAAAAAAATGTATGAGTATAAATAAACAAATAAGATTAGGATTACAGTTATTCTCATACTGAATGATTCTACGAAAATAATTAACTTTGATTCCTAATTGAAAATTATTATATGTGTACAATGATACCTTATATGGAATGAAAGGATTTTTAATGGTTTTCACTATTGGAAAAAATGAACAGATTCTTCTTCATCGAGTTTAATGACATCCCTAAAATGAAAATTGATGAATGAATTTCTTAATGGGGATAAATATTGAAATATTTTCTCATTTTTTGGAATTTAAATTGAATTTTTACATTCTAAATACATTTTAGAAATGTCGGGTAGTGTTATATTAATCACACTCAACTTCCACAACATTGAATCCTTCATATATAATTTAGGAAAGACATTTTTTATTTCTTATAATGATGAAAATGGGGTGTTAATTATATTTTACTTGAAAATTATTATTTTTTATTGAATTAATATGGATAAATTTTTTTGTACTAAATTTATATAGTCCCTTCTTTAGAAATAAGTAATTTCTATGAATAGTTTCACATATGATGGTGTTTATGAATAACATAGATAATCATGATTATTTTATAATAATTTTTTACATAATGGTATCCCATAATGACATAGGGATAGATAAATAATCGATGTTTTCTATCAAAAACATTTATTCCATATCTATATTAAACAGTAAAAAAATAATATAATTAAATTTAGGGGATGGTTTTAATGGGAATAAAATAATATGAGAATATCCCCATTCTGTTATTTTGGAAGTTTATTATCAATAATTTGGAAAAATAAACAAATAAAAATAGTGACATTATAATGTTTTTTGAAACTGAACATAAAACAGAAATATGAAACTTTTTCATCCATGATATTATTATTTTCACTCATTCAATATGTGTTCAGATGATAAGAAAAAATGTAGAAGATGATTACAGAAGAAGGAAATACAATATTCTATTATTCCATGTGCATAATTTATATGAAATTTAAAATGAATTGTATAAAAGAATATTTATATTTTAAAATAAATGTATTTATGTTAGAAATGGAATTATTTAGAAACATTATATTACTATTTGAGTAAGAGTTTAGAAAAAATAATGACTTCCCCATGAAATAAAAAGGATCATCTCAATTTTTTGTGTGGGAGAATATCATAACACATAGGATCTATCCTCCATGTCCACTATGAGGAATCATTAAGATAACCTACATGGGAAGATGTAAGTACGAATGGTTGGAGTAAAAGAGGTTAAAATTGAATGTTGAGTAGTGGTAATAGTGGGGCAGTGTGTAAAATGATTTTTTATAGACAATTTCTCATATCGACTAGATAAAGGGATGATCAATAATATAAAGGATATATAATCGAATGTCTAATCTGTAGTAGGATGAGAGGTATATGGGATATTATGAATCTATGTTAAGTGAAATGAGTAAACCCTAAACTAAATGATCATTAAAGGTCTAGAAATAGTAAAGATTCTACATCTACATATTCCAGCTACCTTATGGGAATTATCTATATGAAAATTCCTGAGTTAAATTTGATTTCATCTATGATCCTCAATCGGTGATGAGTCATGGATCATTAGTTATTATTAAATGAAACAATGATAAATGAATTAATGTGTATTCCATGAGTTTTTTTATTCCATATTGATACTAATTCATCTATGGGGTATCCATGTATCTCACAAAAAAACGAACATACAGGTTTATTTTCTATGACCAGAGGAACATTAAATGTTACTGATTTGTTGTACATGTATAGGAAAAAAATGAATCATCCTTGAATAAATAATCCCCTATTAGCATTGTAATACATGTATGGGGATCATTATTCATGGGCATAGACCTTCTATGCATACTGTGAAATCATGGATCATTTGATAGATTCTATAGTCATGGAAACATACTTCCATGCATGTTCATCATTACAAAACCTTAATTATTGAATCAGTGAGTTAAAAATAATGATACATAAATTCAGTGTTATTTGAATTCGTGTAAATAATATGAGAATAGAAAAATTGATACATAACATCCAATTTATCAAAATATTTTATTGGCCTTCGAAATAGTCATGAAATCATATTATTTTTGACAGGAATTAAATTATCATTCCTGAAGGGAGGATCAATGTTCAATATACCGAAATGATATTTAGTTTAATGAACATGTTCATATGACACATAAATTATTGTTAAACCATTATGGATGAATAAATAAAATAAAATATTCATATTTTTCTATCTTGGGTTGAATAATACATAATCTATTGGAGTATTTATGTGAAATAAGTAATTTTTAGTTCATAAAAAAATTTAAATGATGTTTTGATTTAGAACGTAAGAACACATGTAGTTTTTTTCCAGAGATTAAATTGGTGTCCTTGCGTAATAAAATGGAGATGACCATGGAGACACAAGAATATTTTTGAGATTTGTTTCATAAGTAAACCATGTCAATAAATAATAATATTGAATTATTGAAGAGATAAATTTGGATTTATTATTTAAAAAATACTTCATGAATCTAAATGTAAAATACTACAGTCATTCACGTATTTTGTATTATGAAAATTATTGGGATAATTAATATTAATTAAAATTTATAATTATATTTGATATTATTCCACACTACTAGGTAAAATTAAAAACAAATTATATTCCTTCAATTTTATACAATAACAATGATAAAAAATTCAGAAACCAGATACAAATTTAAATGACTAAAAATAAAAAATTTAAACCGGTTTAAATATAGTATACAATTATTTTATATATGTTCATATATTAGAGAAATATATATTCTTATAGGATGAGTATTATTTAATTCTCATTCCTTAAGTATATTCATAAAATTTTAAGAGTTAAATAATTGAAATTATCTATGAGTAAAAATAGTTTGAAGAAAAGGCGTTCACAAAAGAAGAGGAACATTTTTATCTGTGTATTCAATGAAAAATAATACGTTATTAAAAAAATATAGTGTTAATTGAAATTTATTACTAGAAACAATTATCATGACCCGACTCTACCGGTCTCAAGCCGTAACTACCCCATGCCCACCTCCATAGGCCAAGGGCTGGTGACAAGCACCGAAGGCGTAACAATCTCAGGGAGGCCTTTCCCTGTGTACCTGTACACAACCACACATCCCACTCAATGAAGAAGTGTAGAGTCAAAATAAAACCAAAGGAAAAACAACTATAACCCAACCACAGTCATGCATCAACTTCTAAATAGAACAAGTAAATTGCTAAAAAGTACGGACAAGATACCTGATTAGAAAAAAGGGAACAAAACACTCCCAACCTAAAAGGTGACACAACCCGACAATAGGTAAAAAAACTATACAGTTGGTGAGTATAAAACTTGAAAGTTCTACTACGAACACTGAACGCATCCCATGATCTTGTATCCTTTACAATCCTACGTCGATTGACCTATTCGTCATCTGCAAGGGCACACAAAATGAGGGAATGGCCCAAAAAGGGGTGAGTATAAAGATAATCAGTAGGATGCCCCGAAAGATAGAGGGAAAAACAAAGGAGGTACTAAAATGGTGAGAAGTAGACAGAACCAAGAATATTAAAGGAGTACAGTAAATTTAGAGCTTCTCAACCCAACAAGATAAAGGAAGTAGGCTCGTCCAACCAAGAGGATCTAGACACCGAAACCGCGTGGCATACCCCGGGTGTCTTCGCCCCTCCTAGAAGGAGAGTAAATGAACCCAAGGAGTGGAAACAAAATTAGGGTGTGTATATATATATGCTCAACAAGAAACCAGAATGAGTGTGTAAGGGGATCTATATCTCCCAGCTCAGCCCATGAAAAGAAGCTAATAGATCTAAGGATATCTATTACTGATTCCTATCAGTCTCATATGTAAAAGTTGTATCATTTCTAAACCGTACAACCAAGGGTCTCGCTCTGGTGATCACGGAGAGAAGTCCCTGACTAGCCGCAAAGAAAGGGATGAGCCTGAAAGAAGTCACCAGGTAACCCACTGCCCATCCCAGCTGGAGGATAAACCCTAAAGACAATGGGTAACCCACTGCCCAGCCCTGCTGGAGTGTATGCCCTATGGTCAACGGGTAAAACACTACCCAGCCCCGCTGCAGGGTAAACCCTAAGCTCAATGGGTAACCCACTACCAAGACCTGGTGAAGGGTAAACTCTAAGGTCAATGGGAAACCCACTTCCTAGCCCCACTAGAGGGTAATCCATCATACAATGGTGGGTAACCCACTTCCCATCCCCACTGGAGGGTAAACCTTGAACTGGTCCGATAACTCTGCACCGCTAAAACAATCTCTGGGTGTCACTAACATCGCTATCGTGCGTTGGTTCGATGTGCGTCAAAGGAACCTCCGATAAACACCCTTTCATGATTACAAATTTAATTATATCTTGAAAGAGGCTCCACATTCCCAAATAGATTACACCATTGCAATCCTCATTGAAAAACACATGAGATAGACTACTTACACGCTATAAACAGACACCCGATGAAAAAGTTATTCAACACCGATTTATGCCCATATAGAATATCATGGGGCCCACACCACTTTCTTGAAAAAAGGTAGGATGAAATAAACCATCATGACACTCTTTAAAAAACATGCCAAAATGCCAATTTATTCACCCCGAACAGACATCTCATGAAAAAGTCATAGTACGCTACACACAGCTTAATGACGGACCGTGTGGCCCACGCATCAACTCTATATTCAACGCCTGAAACTACCCTGGACCACATCGTCTCAACTCTAGGGTTACAACGCCGCGGACGAAACCTAAAATGGACTCTGTATGTGTTCGCGCAATCCAAAAGAAGAATCCAGGCGAGGCGCTAAATAATATTTAACATGCATGTTGCGCCACCGATCCCCCCATCTAGGAAATAAAAAGAATTCCCGAGACCATCTCAGAAACTCCGACTCGATCTGAGATTCGCACTGCCGTAGACGGAACACAAAAATGACACCTGTAGTGAAAGTTACGGGTGTCTGAAAACAAGGGGGATAACCCCTTAGTGCTTGATCGGCCTGGTCGAGCCTGTCCACCCGGCCTGGGATGGCCCGCGCCTGCTGGCCAGGCCTGCAGACCTTTTGTGTGGCCCGGATGCTAACCTGTGGTCCACCCTCGCCGACCATCCCTCATGAGTGGTCGTTGTTCCATGCAAAGACTTGCCGAAGGTGGGTCTCAATCTCCCTCTTGGGGTCATGCGCCGCGACTCATATCGCACCACGCACCGACGACCTCCTTCATAGACTCACACCGCACCACCGCCTAGGAGCCACACCGCGCCGCCACCTGGGAGTTGTGCCACCGCCACCTAGGAACTACTATGTTGCCACCTGGATGCTGCCGATGTCACCCGCCGCACCGCCATACGAAGCAGCTGAAAGCCCTGGAACCGCCGGAAAACCCAAAATTTGGCTGGAAAACATCTCAGGCTCACCCAGAACACCACGGGACACAAACATTCGATCCGAAAAGAGCGTCAGAAAGCTTGGATTGATCCCTACGCATATATGGTCTTATCTCAATGATTGTACAGAATTTAGACGCAATGAATTTTATTCAAGGAAGATGCAGAAATTAAAAACGAAAACCCACACTCCAACCTCGATGGGCATAGCCCGTCACATCACAAGTGATCTGTCGGACCATCGCGTTGCCTTGGAGAGGTGGAGGAGAGGAGCATGAACGGAGGTTGATTATTATTTGGAGACCTTCTGCCAGATAATTCTAAGGGTGAATGAAAGGGGTGGGGGAGAAGTGTTTAAGTAGAGAAACTCAAATAATTAAAATTAATTAAGTCCTAAAACCCCCACCACTGGGCATGTACTTGAACACTCGACGAGGTCATGGTTAAGCCACCCCTAGGAAAAAAATACATGTTATAAGCACAACGGTAGTATCAGAATTTTAATCTGATCCACTGTTAAGATGTTATAAAGTACACAGCCGAGGTTTCTAAATTACGAAAACGCCTCCGGTGGTGTTTTCCATAGAAGGGTCGCGCCTGTGAAAGTTACACCTCATTTAGGGTAAACGAAACTCTCTGGACTCAACGGTTCCCTCTGTTTTCCCATCCTAGCAACTGTTTAGGAGTTATTTTGTTTATATGGTTCATCTAGTGTGAATGCACATAAAATTTAATTACGGCCACACTAGGGCTCAGAATCACATTTTGTCTAAAATCCCTGCTCTGCAATATCATCAGGAAAATTTCAAATTCATACAGGCTCAATACCCGGGTTCTTATATCATTCACACCTTCATGTTTTTCATCCCCAAAAAACAAAACTAAAAAAACATGGGATACATAGCCTGCATTTGGCTCTCCCATTCGCAGGTGCTCTCCTGCACCCTCCCGTACTTCCACAAAACATGAACCAAAGGGATGGTCCATCCACGTATTTTCCGCTCTTGTCGGTCCTCAATATCCACCGGGTGCTCCGCAATGGTGGCTCCATCCTCGATGTCCAGATCTCCCGAGTCGATAACGTGTGTGGGGTTGTGCATGTATTTCCTCAGCATGCGACAATTGAAAGACATCATGCACCCTCTCTAGCTGTGGGGGTAGAGCCAAACGGTAGGCAACCGCACCGACCTTACGTATGATCTCAAAGGGAGCAATGATCCTCAGGGATAGCTTGCATCCCCGGCCAAACCTCTGTGTTCCACGCCACAAGGAGACTCTAAAAAATACATGGCCCCCCTGCTTGAGCTTCAAAGGCCAACGATGACAGTCTGCGTAGGACTTTTGTCTGCTCTGAGCCCTCCTCATCTGCTCGCGAATGACCTGCACCATCTCTGTCATCACCGACACTAAATCTGGGCCACTGACGGAGGTCTACCCAACATCCTTCTAGCACAACAGTGACCTACAGGGTCTCCTATAGAGGTCCTAAAAAGTTTCCATGCTGATAGTAAAGTGGTAACAGTTTTTATACGTGAACTCCACCAAGAGCAGATGATCCTCCCAGCTTAGGCCAATGACTAACACGCATGCCCTGAGCATATCCTCCAACTCCAGGATAGTGCGCTCTGTCAGCCCGTTGTTCTGGGGGTGAAAAGACATACACATCCACAACCAAGTCCTAATTTCCTCCTGTAGTCCTCGCCACAATCGTGACGTAAACCGTGTGTCCGGGTCGGATACGATCGTTGAGGGTACTCCATGAAGGCGGACAATCACCCGAACATACAACTGCTCTAGACTCTCCATTAAACTCTTCTCCCTGATGGAAAATAAGTGTTCTGACATCATGAGTCAGTCTACTATCACCCAAATGGATTCATCACCCTTCACTGTTCGCAGAATCCCTATTACGATGTCCATAGATATACCATCCCACTTCCCCTCCAAGATATCAAGGGGTTGCGACAACCCTACGGGAACCTAATGTTCTACCTTCACAAAGTGACAAGTAAGACACCGAGAAATGAACTCAGCAATGCTCCACTTCATGCTAGACCACCAAAACTGCCGTTGAAGGTCTCTGTACATTTTCCCTACACTGGGATGTATAGACATGCCAGAAGTGTGGAATTCATGCATCACATCCTCCCGCATCTTCATTGGTACTATAGCTCTCCCCTGGAACATGCCCTCATGATTCCCTCCTTTAAAATACATATCGGGTGCGTCGCCCACGGATATATGATCACATATTACCTTGCTATCGATATCCCCAAACTATGACTCTCTCAAAAGCTCAAGGAGTGAAGGAGTCAACACCATCTACTGCAGAAAAGTTGTACCCTCCTACTCCACCATGGTCAGCCATAGGGAATCCAACTGCTCAGAAGCATACCGAACTAAACGATCCTAGTAATTCTTACTACAAGCATCAGATACTTCATTTCCCTTCCCTGGATTGTATATTATCTCAAAATCATAGTCTTGTAGAAACTCCAGCCAGCGCCTCTACCTCAGATTCATATCCCTATTAGTGGAGATGTATTTGAGGCTCTGGTGGTCTATGTAGACCAAAAACGCTCACCCAGAAGGTAGTGTCTCCATAAACTGAAGGAGAATACCACCAATACTAGCTCCAAATCATGAGTCGCATAATTTTTCTCATGGGGCCTCAACTAACTCATCCCATATGCAATCAATGCCCGCTACTACATCATCATGCACCTGAGCCTAGCTCCTGAAGCATTACAAAATACCACAAACTAAACACCCTCTTCTAGAAGCCTCAACACTGGAGAACTCATTATCCTATGCCTCATCTCCTCTAAGGACTTATGGAACTGATCAGTCCAGGAAAATGGTCATCCCTTCCGCGTAAATGAGTTCAACGGGCCATCAATCCTAGAGAAATATTCCACAAACCTCATGTAGTACCCTGATAAACCAAGTAATATCTGCACCTCTGATGAATTCCTGAGTGGCTCCCATGTAGGAAATATCTCTACAATTGTGGGATCCATGACCAATCCCTGCTCTGTAATGACATTCCCTGGATATTGAACCTCATGAATATATAAATAACACTTCGAGAGCTTTCCATTCATTTGGTTCTCCCGGAGAATGTCTAGGGCCATCCTCCAATGCTCTGCGTTCTCCTCCTCCATCGTAGAGTAGATGAGTATGTTGTCAATACAGACAACCACAAACCGGTCTATGTGCGGCTGGAAGGACTGCTTCATCATTGCATGGAAAACGGTGGGGGTGTTCATCACACGAAAGGGAATCACTAGAAACAGATAATTCCCTTGAAGACAACGGAAATCCAACCATCGGATGTCAGCCTCGCGAACCCACAACTAGTGGTAGTCAGATCGAAGAAAAATCTTGGAGAACCACTTCACACCCCATAACTGTCCAAAGAGATCGTCAGTCCTTGGAAAATTGTACTTAATCTTTATTGTGGCCTGATTCAGGCGACGATAATCCACACAAATCCATAGGCTCCCATCTTCCTTTTTCATAAACAAAACTGGGAGTGCCCAAGGGGACACACTAGGAATGAAGAATCCCTTCTCACAAAAGTCGTCCAACTGAAGTCGTAGCTCCCGAAGCTTTGTGGGTGCCATCTAATATGATGCACATGTTATCAGAGCAGTCCCCACCTGCAAGTCAATGAAGAAATCTATCTCTCGCTTCTGAGGTAGTCTCGGGACATCCTTGGGAAAGAGTCCATGTAGTCCTCTATAATGGTAGGGATCCAAGTGCCTATATCATCTGCTGCTCTGAGATCCATGCTCGCCAACTAGTGGGAAAATGTTTGTGGTCTCATTCTCAGAGTACCCGTCTGCTCTTCCATGATGTCTCGTTCACCATGGATGGTGAGCCTCATCCCATCAGAATGGATTCATTTGACAAGTCTGCGCTGACAGTAATTCTGAGCAAGAAAGATGGAATGTCAATCCATGCCCAAGATGACATCATAAGGTTACATCATCATTTCTAGTAGGTATAATTTTAAACTCTCTCCTCTGAATGACATCTCGAACTGTCTGCGGATAAAGGTCGCCAACGAGGCACTTCCCGTAGGAACCTCAAGGCTAAACGCAGGTGTCAGCTCATCTACTGGAAGCTCCAACTCCTATACCAAAAGATGTGATATAAAGGAGTGGCTGGAGAATGTGTCTACCAGTACCGATGAAAGAGTAGAATAAACACAAAGCGTACCTTGGACCATCTCGTGTGTTGGGGGTAACGAACACCCATATCCTGAAGCTACACGCGACCCCTACCACCAGCTCTCTGAGCCAGGCGTGGGTCACTCGGTGGCGGTAGTGGAAGGACCTCGAAACGCCATCCCCCACCTCCAGGTCCTACCGCTCTGCCTAGGCCACATCCCTGAGGGCCACACTTTCCTTTCATGGGGGATCCCTAGACATGGTGTTGCCTCTGCCGTTGTCGTGCACTCACTGCATGCCACAGCTACTCGGTACTCCAGTTCGGGTAATCCCATTCTTGGTGACCCCGTCCGTCACAAGCATATCACCGACTCTCTCCTGACTTCCTCGATGCTCTGCGTCTCCACTATATTTTACGACCATTTCCCTGAGTCTGCTCACATAAGGGTCTTCTCGAATGAGGCTCTGCTCTTTGACACCTGCCTGCTACCAAAGAATCCACTCTGAAGAAGACACTAATTTTCCTTATCAGTTGGCGCCCCTGATCCATGAAGCTCTATGTCATGAACACCCACTCTATCACCCTTACATAAGTATGGATCCACATGGGTACTACAGCAGCACGGATCTCCCTGTGAAGACCCTGCTCAAACATTTGCGCTCAAAAGTAACTATTGAGGACCATATACTGCGAGTGGCCTATCCGATCTATAAACCGGACTGAGTAATGAGACATAGTCATCCATTGCATTAGCTCTAGAGGCTCATAAATAGAAATATAGCTTAAAAACAGGGGCAATACTCCTCTTGGAAGAGCTGCTGGAAGATTTCCCATGTGAGAGATGACTCGTTGTGGGTCTGCATAACCAACCCCCACCATCACCTGGTCGTCCTGAGAAAAACGCTAGCTGCTAGGGATACCATATAATCCATCGGTGCCCGTACTACCCTGAAAAGTCAGTTCACGGACTGTAGCCAGTCTTCCGCTGCATAGGGATCTAGGTCCCCGCAGAAATTTTATGGTCAATGACGCTGGAAGTCTTAGAGTGCACTCAGCCTGCTCTCAACCTCGGCCTATGCTGCCAGTACTAACTGCCTCTCTCAAGGTGGAGGGGCTACTACTGATGAAATGGGCGGAAGGGCGTCACGTGAGGGTCCCTGAACTGACGCCTCGTAGCGCGCAAGGTCTTCATCATTAATTGGAGATGGTAGCATGGATGACTACTATTTGGGTGTATCCTGAAAATTATCATGGAATTTGGCGATCAGATGATCATATATATATATATATCAGTAATAACAAAGGAGAGATAACTCAAAAAGGATAGTCAATGAATTAATCCTACTATATGTGTGTTCCAATGTTCTCTACAACAAGTGTCTCAGTGTGCTATGTCGACAAGCAGGTTATCAGGGTCTTGGTGATTCAATACGTCGACCACCCATTCCATCACGGGACTCCCTGGCCTGAGAGTCGCTCTTGAGAAATGTTGACACTATTTCCCAAAATCCTCACCAATTCATTTTTAGGGATGTCTGAACAATTACCCAAGGAAAAATCCACCTTTGATACCACATTGTCACGACCCGACCCAACCGGTCTCAAGCCACAAATACCCAAAGCATGCCTCTATAGGCCATGGTTGGCAACAAGTACTGAAGGCATAACAATCTCGGGGACGCCTTTGGCTAAATATTTGTAAACACACACAGAACCCACTCGATGCAGAAGTGCAGAGTCAAAAGAAAAAAGAATGACAAATAACTATAACCCAACCAAATACATTCATCAACATCTAAATAGAACAAGTGATGTGCTGAAAAGTACTGACAAGATAACTGAGCAGATTAAAGGGAAAACCATGTGCCCAAACTGAAAGGTGCAATGAAAGAGCACTTTCATGGGTTCCCTCAAATGATATTAAGTTTTAGGTTACATTGGTGCAGCGTAGTGGCTGTCTAAGGTCATTTTTCAAAGGAGGAAGTGAATTTAACAATTTATTAAAGGTATTCTAAAAGTAAAATAGAATAGAATTAAAACACTATTTTAAAGTATAGTGCAGTTTATAGTTTATTTTTCTCGAAGAAGTTTTATGGAAGATGTTTGTATTTTTTTTTTGTTTTTAATTTTGAAATGTAAGATGATTAACAGATCACAACGAGAAGATGTTTTTTTTGAAAATATTTTAAAAGGTGTAATCGGTCTAACTCTGCCTATTAATTTACTTATTAATAACTATCATTTAAATAAATATTCACTTAATTATGATCCCATAATTTTTTATCCCTTGAAACCTATGATAGTTAACTTAACTACAAAGATGACATTACTTAAACCCTAGGGTAGTTTCAGAACACGCAATCGCATCACCCTGCATTGATTGTTGTTTTAAGGTTAGATTATGGTCAGTGGTTAATTAGAGAACATATCCATTCTGGAAATGAGGATTAATTATGTTTAGGGATTATATTTTAACTCTACAAATTTATCTCGTGCGGTCTTGTATTTCCGATTAATATCGTGCTCTCACAATTTACACAAAATCTCGACCTCGTGTTTTTTCGTGTTATTTGTTCAATTTCTTTCTTAGTTTCTTATAATTTAAAAACACAATTCATGTATCATATTAAGTAAATTATAGTAGATCAATGATTCAAAATAATTAAATGAAGAGGGTAGAAGATAGATCGATCACTAAAAAACTACTCTTTCATGGGTGGTGTGGTCATCGTGGAGACGTTTTGCATGAGCAAAGGATTGAAAGGGTAGAACCAAATATCATCTCCACTCTTGATTCCAACCAAATTAGGAAGATTAAGAGAATATGAAAATTGAAAATAACATAATAAATGGATGAAAAACTAATAGTTTATTGAAAGAATAAAAGCATTAAAACATGAAGAAGAAGAAGGAGAAGAGGAAGGCATGATGAGGTAATCCTTGCTTCAAGAGATACCCCTCTTAAAATGGTTGTAGAATTGGAGTTAAACCACTTATATTTTTCCTTTAACATCCCAATTCACGTCCCAACACTTAAAAATGATAAAAAATATAATATATAGGGTAGGTTAGGGGAGGTTACAAGTGGTTTCAAGTGTGAACGTGGAAATTCGGCCAAATATTTTAATCCAAATTGCACAGCCCATTTGACCACTTAATGTGTGAATCAACTCTTCTTCCAGAAAGATAATATGTTAGGATATGGTTCATCTATCTCCCACCAAAATTTGGGCTCATTCCAATCCAATATTAAATAGTTATGGCCGAAATATAGAAGCTTATCTATTCTGGGGTGTCCCGCCCACCATTAACTTTAGGTCCCAATTACTCCATCAAAATGCCTTCTTTCGATCAAGTGTCCTGAATAAAAGTTATATCCCAATAATTAAGTAACACAATTATGAAATATTAAGTTCTATTAACTCAAATAGAATCATTTATGATTGAAATAATACAATGAGTTTGGAAGGGTAAAACTGGAATTTTCATCAAATATTCAAATGAATGATCTAATCCCAAATACTTTCTAATTGTACATATTTAACAGAATTTGATGAAATTATATCATTTATCATCAATAAAATATTCAATAAAATAGTGATTTATCAACTCCCCCACACTTACCATTTTTCACTCCTGGGAAAACCTCATATCAAATAAATATCAATATCTAATCAAAAGAAATTTTAAAACACATATCATTGAGATCCATCAATTCCACAACAAGAATAAAAAGTTATCAGGCCTCATAAAAACCTTTTTCAAGTTCTCCATTTATATCATTCAATATATTTCCACTTAATTTATCAACCCATGCACAAAACACATACCTCGCTTGAATTTTCTTGGATCACTCAAATATCAAATTTTTTCCAATGTCTTTATCATCCAAACTCATACAAGGGTCACCATAGGCCTGATAAATTACTAAATAACCACCCGTTGTGGGTCAAGGACATATTATTTATCAGGATGAATTTTTAGGGTTGTTCTGTGGCTTTCGGTTGGTAGGACTTAGATGTGAAAAATTTTGAGGCTGAATGAGGAGGGCTTGACTCTTTTTGAAGCAAAATTGCATAAATCTAATTTTCACTTAAATATGGTGTCCTCCACAATAAACATAGGATTGATTCATGTTAATCATCATGAAAAATTATGGAATGTCCACACAATTCAACAATCCACCAGTAAAATTTTCAATCTTCTCGAACATGATTTTCTTAAAAGATCCAGATAGGCACAAATTTACCCCTCTATTAAAAGCTCGAGAAAGGCACAAATTTCAATATAATGTTTTTCTTCAGCAGCAAATATATCTCTTTAGAATTTAATTTTTCACCTGAAGTATCACAGAATGTGGTAGCACAACACAAGACAACTTCCCCACACTTAATCTCAACTAGATTATGCAATTTTACTTCAAGAGTTGGTTGGATAGGGAAAATTGGTTTGTAATGTGGCTAACCTATCCATATGTGCATGGATTATAAGGGCTAAAAAGATTAAATTTTCAAGGTACGCCATTATAAAAAAGGATTCTTTGAAATAGTGCCTTTAATACAAAACAAATGACTCAGTCATTTAAACATAAGTACCTCAATCTCTCGTGTATTGACCAGAATAAATCAAATTGTGGTTAAATCAAGCATAGTTTGGCTCTCTCAATACGAGAGGAGAATGTAAATAATATGAAAAAAATGATTTAGAAGCCTCACAAGATTGTGATTTTAAATATAAAGACAGTGCGATGTGGAATGGGATTCAAAATTCAGTGTACGTTTCATGAAATTATCAAATATTTGAACTTGAAACAATGTCATTTCAGCAATCATTTAAGCTTAGCATCAATAGATAAATGTTTTCACTTTTTGATATAGATTTCAAAATGGTTTTTGAGAATCATTTTAGCTCAAAATTTTCCAAAACACAATGAAAATTGAAAAATAAACACACAAAATTTGAAAAACATATTATTTATGTTTTTTTCATAGGAAAACAATTGAAATTACTAAACTAAAAAAATTCCTTCTCCCACACATAAAATATTGCGTTGTCCTCAATGTGAACCCATGATATGATATGTCCACATGAAATGTATAATTTT
Source organism: Viscum album (assembly GCA_963277665.1). NCBI lineage: Eukaryota > Viridiplantae > Streptophyta > Magnoliopsida > Santalales > Viscaceae > Viscum > Viscum album. The sequence goes on from OY728123.1 coordinate 43,104,873, forward strand.
AAATAGGACAATGAATAAAAATGAGTTAAAGGGTTAGGAACAGCTTGATGTGCTCAAGTGATGATGGGGTCATGCAGTGTGATAAAATCCACTACATCAGTAGGAAGTACCTCAATGTATCTCTTCAAACATTTCCCATTTACTATTAACCTCCTTATTTTGAGCTCTTGTGTGATCTCCACTGCACCATAAATAAAAAACAGTAGTCACAACCTAAGGATCTAACCATATGAAACGCAATATCCCAGGCATCAGCATCAGTCGTGAACTGTACAGAAGGACTTTCTCTCCAACATGAAACTCACTTTGTTCGTTCATTCTATCATGATATACATTTGATATTTCCTTGTAGAGCCTTGAGTTCTCATATAATTAAAATCTAATCTCCTCAAGCTCTTTAATTTCTAGCTTCCTTTGGATTCGATCATGGGCCAAATCCATGTTGCATTTTTTTATAGCCCAATAAGCCTGATTCTCAACTTCTATGGGGGGATGACACGCTTTCCCAAAAACAATTAGAAATGGGTAAATACCAATGTGTGTCTTGTATGTTTTCCAATAATCCCACAATGCATCATCCAAGCACTTACTCCAATCCTCCCTATTTGGCTGCACGATTTTCTCCAATATTTGTTTCAACTCACGATTTGAAACCTCAACCTGTCCATTTGTTTGGGGATGGTATGATGTTGATGTTTTGTGTTTCAACCCATACATTCAAAGGAGGGAAGCAACATTCATATTTCAAAAGTGTGTCCCTTGGTCACTGATGATGGCCTTTAGTACTCCAAACCTGCAGAAAATCTGAGCCTTGACAAAATCCACTACGACATGAGAATCGTCAGTCCTGGTGGCATTGGCCTCCACCCATTTACTCACATAATCAACAGCAACCAAAATATAAAAAAATACAAATGATCTAGGAAAACGACCCATAATTTCAATTCCCCATACATAAAAAATTTCACATAAATGTATGGGTTGCTGGGGCATCTCATTTATCCTATAAATGTTCCGAATGTGTTGGAAATGATAGCATAACTTAAAAAACACATGGGCATCATGGAATAATCTAGGCGAATATAATCCAGAGTCCAAAACCGTCCTAGATGTCCATTGGGGTCCAAAGTGTCCACCACAACGAAGTGTATGACAGAAAAGAAAAACAGACTCAAACTCAGGATTAGGAACACACCTCCTAATGACTTGGTCACTACACATGTTCTAGAGGTAAGGATCATCCCACACAAAAAACGTAGTCTCACTTTTTAATTTTTGGTTGTGATGATTATTCAAATTTTCTAGTATTTCAGATGCAACAATGTAAGTAACTAAATTAGCATACCAAGGATGCGTACCTGGGATTTTATAGAGATGCTCATCCGAGAATGTGTCCTGAAGTGGTACTTAGTCCAAGGTGTCACCCTCTGTTGTGTGACTAAGCCTACTCATGTGGTATGCCACCAAATTCTCTGACCCCTTCTTGTCCATTATCTTGATGTAAAACTCTTGAAGAAGGAGCATCTAGTGGATAATTCGTCGCTTTGCATCTGGGTTCTTTAGTAGGTACCTCAAAGCTATAGGGTCAGAAAAAACAACTACATTAGATCCCAATAAATATGATCGAAATTTATCTAATGAAAATATATTAGGAAGAAATTCCTTTTCTTTTTTGGTGTAGTTTTATTGGGAAGAATCCAACGTCCTCGATGCATACGAAATCACATGTGATTGTCACTCCACCCTCTAAGATAAGACAAATCCAACCGCGAAGTTGGAGGCATCACACATAAGATCAAATGGAAGGTCCCACCGTGGTGGCTATATGATCGGTGGAGTGGTCAGACTCCTATTTATCTCATCAAATGATATCCTACATGAATTATCAAAATTGACATCAATATCTTTTTGAATCAATTGAGATAAGGGTAGATATATCTTACTAAAATCTTTTATGAAGCGCTGATAAAATTAATCATGTCCAAGGATTGATCGAACATCATGTACACATGTAGGATATGGTAGGGATGAAAAAATTTCTACCTTAGATTTATCATCTTCAATACCATGTTGTGAGACTATATGACCTAAGTCAATTCCCTTTTCGACCATGAAATGACATTTTTCCAAATTCAAGACCAGATTTTTCTCAATACAACAATGCATCAAATCATAAAAACTAGAGACACATTCATCAAATGAGGATCCATAAACTGTAAAACCATCCATAAATAACTCAATGCAGGTCTCAATGAAATATGAGAAAATACTCACCATGAATCTCTAGAAGGTACCTGGGCCATTGCAAAGTCCAAATGGCATCCTTCGGTAAGCAAGGGTACCGAATGGGAAGGTGGATGCCATCATATTCTGGTCCTCTACTACAACGGGAACCTAAAAATAGCCAGAGAAACCATCCATGAAGCATTAATAAGTCCAGCCTGCAAGTCTCTCAAGAATTTGGTCAATTAATAGAAGTGGGAAATGGTCCTTACAAGTGGATTGATTTAGTTTCCTATAATCAATACACACTTGCAACTATTTTGTACACTCATAGGAAATAACTCATCATTTTCATTTTTTATAACAGCGAAACTAGTTTTCTTTGGTACAACCTGGACAGGGCTAACCCATTGTGAGTCAGGAATAGGGTAAATTATACCTACCTTGAGCAATTTTTTAACGTCTTTTTTAACAACCTCCAGAAGGGTTGGATTGAGTCTCTTTTGTGGTTGCGTCATCGGTTTAGCCCCATCATCCAAAAGAATCATATGCATGAAAATGGAGGGGCAAATACCTGATATGTCAGTCAAGTTCCACCTAATTGCCCGGATGTTCTCCCTCAAAAGATTCAAATGTTTTTCCTCATGTTCAAAAGGGATATTGATAGCAATGATAATAGGTAATATGTCACCACTTAACAAGTATGAGTATTTGAGATTTGGGGGCAATGTCTTGAGTTCCAGTGTAGGGGGGTGGTGTATGGATGGAGACATAGAAGGAACTGAAATATGTGCACAAAGAGCATTAGTATCAAAATTCAAATCATCATAATTAGATAATAAATCATCAAATCCATTAGAATACTCAACAACCATGTCATAATTAGAGTTCACATGATCAAAATCAGAATATGATTCCATTTCAAAATAAAATATTTGAGAGTCTTGTTCCTTAGAAACAGGTGTGGAAGTTATCTTAGACATTAAATCAGAACCAATACTCATAATCTCACTATGAATAGGACAATCAAATTCCATGGTTTTTTTACTTGGTGGTTCAAATGGGAGATAACAAATGCAGAATAATCCTCTGAGGGGTACTTCATGGAATCCGTGACATTAAATATAACAAATTCATCCCCAAATTCCATGGAAATTGTGCCCTAATTGACATTTATGATAGTTTATGCAGTTTTGAGGAAGGTTCTACCTAAGATAATGGGGGCATGAGAACTTACCTAATCATCCTCCATGTTAAGCACATAGAAATCAGCTGGGAAGATCATGTCTCTTACCCGGACAAGTACATTGTAACACCAGAGACATTTATCATCCAAGGAATCTTTCACTACACACAACACTATATTGGCTTGCATTACACGCAATCGCGGCCTTCCTCAATAGCTTGCGTCGTACGCAATACCGAGTTTCACTAAACAATGATATGCTATTAAAATATTATTAAAACTAGCCGTTATGAATAGTAATAACCACTTTTTGAAATTTTATAAAGTTTATTTTTTAAAATGGACTTCATTTTTGGATTCGGAATATCGAAATTAGCCTAGGGTGAAATGTTGGTATTTTTCTGAAAACTTTCAATTTTTGATGAATAGTGAAACCACTATGTAGTAGTTAAAAAACTGAATTTTTCATAAAACATAATTTTACTGCTTCTGTGAGTGGAATTTCAAAAATCTGAGAGTCACGGTTAATATCAAGGACTAAATGTGGTTCAGTGAGATGAAAATAATTTTTGGTGAATAGTAACTTTTTACTTTTTTTACCACGGTTAAAAGTAAATAGGGTAATTAAGCGTAAAATTGTTATTAATATTACGCTAACACATGTCCTAATTCTATTGGATATGTGTAATTCGACCTAAAACAACCTTAGGAATAAAATATGGCCATTTTTGCCCACTTGGATTAGATTAGGACATTTATTATTAATTTATTTAAAGAAGGGTTAAAATAGTTAAAATCAAAGTTTAATAAGTAAATCATTTTTAATATGGGGTTATACATAAGCTAAATTAGACTATAAATATTCATTAGAAAGATAAATATATTTCAAACATAATTGTATTTTATTTTTAATTTTTAGACTTAAAATAATTTAATTTATTTATGATACAATGATGATGTCGTAATTATCTTATTAATGAAATATTGACATAATTGATGTTATAAATACCCAAATAAATGTAATTTGAGATTTTTTATGAATTCCAATAATTTTATAGGTTAACATGACATGTTAGTATTGATTTAAATATCTTTTTTCGAACTAATAATTCTTTTTTAATTTTCACAAAAATCAATTACTAAATAGTGTCAAAATTGACGTAAAATAGTTTTTAAAACAAATATTATATTATTAATAGTTATTTTATTCCTAAAAATATAATGTTCATCCAAATTACTTATATAAGGTTATATATATATATAATAAACAACTTGGTGTTAGTTTGGCTTGATATAGTAAGTTTATTAACCATATAGTGTAAGAAAACAAGAAGACACGGTAAAAGTTAAATTATCTAACTTAAAGTTAAATCTAAATGATAAGGTTAAAATTGATACATAAACTTGTCTAAATTCTATTGTATGAGAGGATTTCGACATATACGCACCTTATTTTCTAAATATATCAATTTGGAGCTATTGAAAACCGAATTTGACTTTATAATAAAATAATATTTTTAGTTATTCCAAAGGTGCCCCTCTCCTCCCTCATAAAAGGGCACCTCCTCCCTCTATTCCTCACACCACTTTGAGCCTTCAAGATCGTCCAAACCATGCCAATTCCTTCTCTCCACTTCCCTAGAGACTTCCTAGAGGTTCTGGTCTTCTTAAAATACCAATTTTAGTGCCATAAAAGGAGTCTCAAAGAAGCACTTCAAAGAAGAGGTAATGTCCGTTACCGATTCTTTCATCATTATTTATTCTTCCACTTCTTCTTCTATATTTGTTTCATTATGAGGTAATAACATCAGTATCACTCATATACTTATATGTTATTGTAAGTATTAAACATCTCTATTTCACCAGCTATCCATCCTACGGAAAATGAAATCACCGCGCGTGCGTACATTAGGAATACCGTCTCCACGCCGTCGTGTAATCTATTTTCCACCACCACCATACTTGGATGGATATAATGGTGTAAATAATGATTATATATGATTATTATAAAGTTATATTGATTCTTAAATAGTATACATACACTCCAATACAATTCCACGATCATGGGAATGATATCATCGTTCGTGCGTACGTACGAAATACCGTCTCCACGATGTGATGCGATTCGTTCTACATGATCTTCATTACATAATGATTATATAAATGAATTGAATGAATGAATATGATATATATTACACTATTAACATTCTATAAATGATGTATCTATAACCTAAAAATAAGAATAAGAATTTATTCGACAAAACACGGATAAGAACAAAAAGTAATAAACACCCGAATAACAAGTAGCAATGAAATATAACTAATAATAAGCTAGGAATATGACCATATTTGATATAATAAAAATATGAATGATTCTGTAATAAGTCATTAACATTATTTAAATCATTATACAGGAGTTTCGGACACTTACGAAGCAAATCATACCTAAGGTAAGGGAAAATATCACAATCTCATTTTTATCCGAGATTGTTTATACTTTGATATTTACTGGGGTGTATTTTATCATCCACGTCCATGTTCCCTCAATATTTAATACTGTTTCCATCCACCTAAAATTGTTTAAATACAATTTTACCCTTTGGTCAGTTTTTAGTAAAGGATATGAAATGAATCTTTTGTCGTTTTTCATACGATGTACTTTTTGACTTTTCTGACAAAAGTACGAGAAGAATGTTTTTTTAACTTATACGAAATGAATGGATTTTTAAAACATTATTTCCAAGAAGCTTACTTTACACGTTTTCAAGTTTATTTTTAATCAACTTCATTTAGTTTAAAATTGTATGACATGTTAATAAAGGAATTTTTTTTTGAAGTAGAAAGGATATTTTCCTCAAGAATGGAGTTCAAGTGTTTTATCGAAATTATTTTCCATCTAAGATAACAAAGAGTTCTGTTTCTATCCCTATTATTAAATTGATTTGATTATGTTGTGATGGAATTATTTTTATGAATTCCTTTATCTTATATGAATTGTTTTATGATGTCATGATATTTAAGATTCTCATTTTTATTACATGGGTTATGCTATGATGTATGGTTTATGATTTTGTGGCACACATAAGAATGGTATCATTATGAGATGGGTGGGACCTATATCTCACTCCAATTAATTGGGTAAAGATTTTATATCTCATGAGATAGACATGGCTGGAACGGCAGGTTAAACCATTTTAGTGAAACAGGACTGAAACGAGGAGTGAACTCGGTTCAGAAATGGACATTGTCCACTAAGATAGTTTTGGAAATGAGTCTTGACTAATAAGAAATGATTCTCTATGATTATGTGTGTATTCCACAAAGTTTCATGATCTAAATTATGATTTTTGGGATTACATTTCACTACTATGATTTATCCCATGTTATGAAAATTATGACCTCTTTTGCAGGATAAGATTTCCAAAATGTTAAGTTCTTATAAATTTGATATACTTGATATTTATTTCGTTTACCCTTACTGAGAATTTGAGCTCACCCTTTTGTATGTTTTCTTTTTCCCTGGTCAGGAAGAAGGATATTAAGTAGGATATGACAAAAAAGGGACTCTAGATGTGATTAAATAAATGGGAGACAACGTAGATGTTTTATGAACCAGTTGTTTATGTTTCCCAGTTTCTAAAGACACTATACCTATACGATCCTTTCCTGGTTTTGTTATATGTTGTAATAAGTGTGCTTCCATTTTGATGTAATAACATTGTATGTGAATTATGGGTCGTTATAGTTGGCATCAGAGGAAATGTATAGTCAACCTTTGGAAACTGGGATGTGAAAGCCTTAGTAAAAAACCCTAAGGATAAGTCTAACCATAAAACACAATCTTAGTGTTTTAGAAATGGCCATGAATAACCTATGATAAGGCCTTAATTATGAAATTATATTCTTGATTATGTTATTTTCCTATTATAATTAGTTTTGCTCACACTATTCTTCTTGTTTTTATTCAATGGCTGGAACCCGAAGAAACCGTGTTAATGCGGAATGCGACGGGCAATGCAATGATTGTCCCCCTGAGCAACCAAACGTTAAGGGAGCTGGAATGAAAAGTCTAGTAGCCATGCTCACACAACTTTCTCAAGCTATGAATCATGCAGGACTTCCAAAAGATCAAAGGAAGGAGAAACATTCTATTGAATCGTTCATGAGGCAGCCTCCGCCTTCATTCAGCGGGTCTACTAATACATTAGTTGATGAACAATGTATTAGTACTACTGAAAAGATATTTTCAGTTCTTCAATGTTCTGAACATGATAAAGTCATTCTAGCAGTGTATCATTTGGAAGGAGATCCTGATCAATGGTGGAATCTTATCAAGAATAAGAGGCAAAGAGATGAAATTGAGTCCATGGAATGGGATGAGTTCAAGAACATGTTTTTCAATAAGTACTTCCCTTGTGTTCTCTGAAAAAAGATAGAGAAAGGGTTTCTTGAACTGAAGCAAAAGGATGATGAATCTGTTGGTACCTATGAAGAAAATTTTACAAGACATGCAAGGTATGCTTCCGGTATTATTATCCAACCTGAGATTAAGATCGATCAATTCTTTATTGGCTTAAAACCAAGTCTTATAAGGGCCTTAGCCATAATGGACTTCAATAGCTATGAGTAAATTGTTCGATGTGCTCTCAAAGTTGAGATGGTGATTGGAGTAACCCATCAGTCATATGGGTTTGATAAGAAGTTTAAAATGGAATTCAATGGAAAATCTAAAGAGCACACTGAAAAGAAGATTAGCTTTCCCTTATGCTCAAAGTGTGGAAAGAAACATGGAGGGAGTTGTCTTAAAGGGACAATTAAATGTTTCGAATGTGGAAAGGAAGGTCATCGAGCATTTTAATGCTGCAATGATGGGAACAAGATGTGTAATGATGCAATCAAAGGAAGGGACACACAGAATGAACCTACTACACTTCAATGTTTCAAGTGCAAGGAGATGGGGCATTATGCCAATCAATGCCCAAATCAAAGGGTTGTTGATGATGGTCGACGTCAACAAACTCTTAAGGATAAAGACAAAGGAATGTCACATGAAATTTCTATCAGTGATGTGGAGTATGATAACGAAGTGGTGAAAGGTACACTTACCATCCACTCTAAAGTAGAAAATGTTCTATTTTATTATGGATCCACCCACTCTTTTTTTTCTGATGAATTTTCTAAGGGTATCATAGTATTACCTCAACAATTAGATGTTGAGTTAGCTATGAAAACCCCTAATCGCACACCAGTCGCATCAAAAGTTTATAATTCTTCTCCGATTGAAGTTTGTGGGAAAGTGCTTCCTGAAAATCTTGTGATACTTCCTATAGTGGAATTTGAGGTGATTCTTGGCATGGATTGGCTTTCTTTATATGGAGCTCATATCAATTTCCAAAGAAGGGAAGTCATATTTCATATTCCAGATCAATCTATGATCATCTATCGATGCAAGGATGGACATAACCTTCCAATGGAAATTTCATCCATCTTATGGGTCTTGATTCCACTAAATGAAGGTTATTTATATCAAATGGTTGGAGAGAAACTCATGATTAAGAATATGCCCGTTGTACGGGAGTTTTATGATGTCTTTCCAGAGGAATTTCTAGGTCTTTCACCAAATCTTGAAGTTTTTTTTCAATAGAACTCGTATCTAGTGCTTTGTCTATTTCAAAGACACCTTATAGAATGGCCCCAATTGTGTTGCAGGAATTGAAGAAGAAACTCCAAGAGAATATTGATAAAGGATTCACACGCCCTAGTGCGTCACCTTGGGGAGCACCTGTTCTGTTTGTTAAGAAGAAATATCGATCAATGAGACTCTGTATTGATTATCGAGAACTTAAAAAGATCACTATCAAGAAAAAATATCCTCTCCCTCGCATTGATGACTAATTTCACCAACTACAAGGAGCTCAATAATTATCCAAGATTGATCTTCGTTCAGGGTATCATCAATTAAGGGTCAAAAGGGAGGATATACCAAGGACGGCTTTCCATACATGGTATGGACACTACGAATTTATAGTGATGTCGTTTGGTCTTACTAATGCCCCTGCTATCTTCAATGGATCTGATGAATAGAGTCTTTAGAGACTATCTTGATCAGTTTGTGGTAGTCTTTATAGACGATATTCTTGTATATTCAAAGAGCAAGGAAGAACATGAAGATCACATGAGAATTATATTGAAGACCCTGATAAAGGAGAATCTTTAGGCCAAATTTACCAAGTGTGAATATTGGCTTCAAAAAGTATCATTTTTGGGTCACATAATCTCAAAAGAAGGGATATCTGTGGATCCAGCAAAAACAGAGGTTATCGCAAGATGGTCGAGACCAACAACAGTAACTGAGATCCGATGTTTTCTTGGTTTGGCTGGATATTATTGACATTTTGTGAAATATTTTTCACGATTATCTAATCCACTCACCAAGTTGACTCGGAAAGGAGTTAAGTTTGTTTGGACGGAATAATGTGAAGAGAATTTCAAGTAGTTGAAAAGAAGGTTATCCAGTGCACCTGTTCTCACACTGCCTTGTAGTGGAGACAGGTTTGTGATCTATAGTGATGCATCCAAGAAGGGGCTGGGGTGTGTTATTATGAAAAATGATATGGTGATAGCTTATGCCTCACGACAGTTGAAAATCCATGAGCAAAATTACCCAACACATGATTTGGAGTTAGCAGCGGTAATCTTTTCATTAAAGATTTGGAGGCATTATCATTATGGAGAAAGGTGTGACATATATACTGATCATAAAAGTTTAATGTATATTTTCACACAAAAGGATCTGAATATGCGCCAAAGAAGATGGTTGGAGCTGATTAAGGATTACAACTACTCAATTCATTACCACCCTGGGAAAGCAAACAAGGTGGCAGATGCATTAAGTCGACAAGACCATGGCAGTTTATCCATGATGAGGATCACAAAAGATCCAATATTTATGGATTTACAAAGGATGGATCTTGGAATTATAATGGAAGGGGAAAATTCATATCTTTCTCAAATGAATGTTCAACCATCTATTCATGTGAAGATTAAAGAGGCGCAGAAAGAAGATGTAGAGTTACGAAACAAGGTGAGAAAAATTCCTGAATTCAACCTTGATTGTGATGGGATAATAAAGTTCAGGAATCGAGTTTGTGTTCCTCCCATCCCCGAATTAAGGAAGGAGCTGCTGGATGAGGCTCATAGCTCTTCATTATCTATTAATCCTGGAAGCACGAAGATGTATAGAGACCTGAAAGAGTACTTCCGGTGGGATGGCATGAAAAGAGATGTTGCTGAATATGTCTCTCGATGCTTGGTTCGTCAGCAAGTTAAAGCTGAGAGACAAAAGTATAAGTGGATGTTACAACCATTACCCATACCTGAATGGAAATGGGAAAACATAACTATGGACTTTGTAACAGGACTTCCTAAAACATCCAAAGGCAATAATGCTATCTAGGTCATAGTTGATCGTCTTACAAAGTCCGCACACTTCATTGCTATTAGAGAGGATTTCTCTCTGGATCAGCTTTCCAGGATATATGAAAAGGAAGTGGTAAGATTGCATGGAGTACCACTTTCTATTATATCTGATCGGGATCCGAGATTTACCTCGAAGTTCTGGTGAAGTCTTCAGCATACTTTGGATATAGAGTTGAGTTTCATCACTGCTTATCATCCTCAGATAGACGGTCAGTCTGAGAGAACCATTCAAACTCTAGAAGATATTTTGAGAGCTTTCTCTACGGATCTCAAAGGTGGTTGGGATCAAAACCTACCTTTGGTAGCTTTTTTTTTATAATAATATCTTTCATTCCATTATTCAGATTGATCCTTATGAATCTCTCTATGGAAAGAAATGCAGGACTCCAATATGCTGGGATGAGGTTGGGGAAAGAAATCTCTTAGGACCTGATCTCGTTGAAGAAATGGCAGAAAAGGTCAGATATATTCAACAACACATAAGATCAGCTCAGAGTCGACAGAAAATTTATGCCGACAACCGAAGAAAAGACCTAGAGCTTGAAGTGGGTGATAAAGTGTTCTTACGAATATCTCCCTGGAAGAGGGTCATGAGATTTGGAAAGAAGGGGAAGTTGAGCCCTAGATATATCGGTCCTTTCGAAATACTGGATCGTGTTGGAAAGGTAGCTTACCGGTTGGCGCTTCCACCAAATCTCTCTCAAGTTCATGATGTGTTCCATGTATCTCTCCTGAGAAAATACATCCCTGATCCTTCACATGTACTCAGCTCAGAAGTTGTACCGCTGGAGAAAGATATTTCTTATGAAGAACAACCGATAGGGATTCTGGATCGTAGCGAAAAAGTCCTACGGAACAAAACCACTCACTTGGTGAAAGTTTTATGGAGGAACCACCAGTTAGAAGAAGCTACGTGTGAGCATGAGGATATAATGAGGGAAAGGTATCCTCATCTGTTTGTTACAAAGTGACGAATTTCGAGGGCGAAATTCATTTTAAGGGGGGTAGAATGTAACACCCTAGACTTTTATCATCAAAGGAATCGTTCACTACACACAACACTAGATTGTATTGCTTTACACACAATCACGGCCTTCCTTAATAGCTTGTGTCGTACGCAAAACCGAGTTTCACTAAACAATGATATGCTATTAAAATATTATTAAAACTAGCCGTTATGAATAGTAATAACCACTTTTTTAAATTTTATAAATTTTATTTTTAAAAATGGACTTCATTTTTGGATTCGGAATATCGAAATTATCCTAGGGTGAAATTTTGATATTTTTCTGAAAACTTTCAATTTTTGATGAATAGTGAAACCACTAAGTGGTAGTTAAAAAAACTGAATTTTTCATAAAACATAATTTTTCCGCTTCTGTGAGTGGAATTTCAAAAATCTGAGAGACATGGTTAATATCAAGGACTAAAATGTGTTTCAATGAGATGAAAATATTTTTTTGGTGAATAGTAGCTTTTTACTTTTTTTTACCACGGTTAAAAGTAAATAGGGTAATTAAGGGTAAAAGTGATATTAATATTACCCTAACACATGTCCTAATTCTATTGGATAAGTTTAATTCGACCAAAAACAACCTTAGGAATAAAATATGACCATTTAGGCCCACTTGGATTAGATTAGGACATTTATTATTAATTTATTTAAAGAAGGGTTAAAATAGTTAAAATCGAAGTTTAATAAGTAAATCATTTTTAATATGGGTTTATACATAAGATAAATTGGACTATAAATATTCATTAGAGATATAAAATTATTTCCAACATATTGGTATTTTATTTGGAATTTTTATACTTAAAATAATTTAATTTATTTATGATACAATGATGATGCAGTAATTATCTTATTAATGAGATATTCAAATAATTGATGTTATAAATACCCAAATAAATGTAATTTTAGATTTTTTAGGATTTCGACTTATTTTCAAGGTTAATATGACATGTTATTATTGATGTAATTAACTTTTTTCGAACTAATCATTCTGTTATGATTTTCACAAAAATCAATTACTAAATAGTGTCAAAATTGACATATAATAGTTTTTAAAACAAATATTATATTATTAATTTTTATTTATTCCTAAAAATCTATGGTTCGGACAAATGACTTAAATAAGGTTATATATATATATAATAAACAACTTGGGGTTCGTTTGGCTTGATATAGTATGTTTAGTAACCTTATAGTGTAAGAAAACAAGAAGACACAGTAAAAGGTAAATTATCTAACTTAAAGTTAAATCTAAATCATAAGGTTAAAATTGATATCTAAACTTGTCTAAATTCTATTGGATGGGAGTATCTCGACCCATACCCACCTTAGCTTCGAAATATATCAATTTGGAGCTATTAAAAACCGAATTTTACTTTATAATAAAATAATATTTTTAGTTATTCTAAAGGTGCCCCTCTCCTCCTTTATAAAGGGGAACCTCCTCTCTCTCTTACTCACACCATGTCGAGCCTTAAAAATCGGCAAAACCCTGCCAATTTCTTCTCTCCACTTCCCTAGAGACATCTTAGGGGTCCTGGTCTTCTTCAAATACCAATTCTAGTGCCCTAAAAGGAAGTCTCAAAGAAGCACTTCAAAGAAGAGGTAATGTCCGTTACCGATTCTTTCATCTTAATTTCTTCTTACACTTCTTCTTCTGTAGTTGTTTCATTATGAAGTAATAACATCAGTATTACTCATATACTGATATGTTATTATAAGTATGAAACAACCCTATTTCACCATCTATCCATCCTACGGAAAATGAAATCACCGCGCGTGCGTACGTACGGAATACCGTCTCCACGCCGTGGTGTAATCTATTTTCCACCACCACCTTACTTGGATGGATATAATAGTGTAAAGAATGAATATATATAATTATTGTAAATTTATATTGATTCTTAAATATTATACATACACTGCAATACAATTCCACGCTCATGGGAATGATATCATCATTCGTGCGTACGTACGGAATACCGTCTCCACGATGTGATGCAATTCGTTCTACATGATCTTTATTAAATAATGATTATATAAATGAATTGAATGAATGAAAATGATATATATTACACTAATAACATTCTGGAAATGAGGTATCTATAACCTAAAAATAAGAATAAGAATTTATTCGACAAAACACGCATAAGAACAAAAAGTAATAAACACCTGAATAACAGGTAGCAATGAAATATTACTAATAATAAGCTAATAATATGACCATATATGATATCATAAAAATAATTATGATTCTAGAATAAGTAAATAACATTATTTAAATCATTATACAGGAGGTTCAGACACTTACGAAGCAAATCGGACCTAAGGTAAGGGAAAATATCACAATCTCATTTTTATCCGAGATTGTTTATACTTTGATATTTACTAGGGTGTATTTTATCATCCACGTCCATGTTACCTCAATATGTAATATTTTTTCCATCCACCTAAAATTTTTTAAAACCAATTTTACCCTTTGGTGAGTTTTTAGTAAAGGAAATGAAAGTAATATTTTGTCGTTTTTCGTACGCGGTACTTTTTGACTTTTCCGAAAAAAGTACGAGAAGAATGTTTGTTTTAACTTATACGACATGAATGGATTTTTAAAACATTATTTACAAGAAGCTTACATTACATGTTTTCAAGTTTATTTTTAATCAACTTATTTTAGTTTAAAATTGTATGACATGTTAAGAAAGGAAAATGTTTTTGAAGTAGAAAGGATATTTTCCTCAAGAATGGAGTTCAAGTGTTTTATCGAAATTATTTTCCATCTAAGATAATAAAGGGTTCTGTTTCTATCCCTATTATTACATTGACTTTATAATGTTAAGATGGAATTATTTTTATGAATTCCATTATCTTATATGAATTGTTTTATGATGTCATGATGTTTAAGATTCCCATTTTTATTACATGGGTTATGCTATGATGTATGGTTTATGATTTTGTGGCACACATAAGAATGGTATCATTATGAGATGGGTGGGACCTATATCTCCCTCCAATGAATTGGGTAAAGATTTTATATCTCATGAGATAGACATGGCTGGAATGGCAGGTTAAACCGGTTCAGTGAAACAGGACTGAAACGAAGAGTGAACTCGGTTCAGAAATGGACTTTGTCAACTAAGATAGTCTTGGCAATGTGTCTTGACTCATAAGAAATGATTCTCTATGATTATTTGTGTACGCCACAATGTTTCATTTTTAAAATTATGATTTTTGGGATTACATTTCACTACCATGATTTATCCCCTGTTATGAAAATTATGATCTCTTTTGCAGGGTAATATTTCTAAAATGTTATGTTCTTATGAATTTGATATGCTTGAAATTTCTTTAATTTACCCTTACTGAGCATTTGAGATCACCCTTTTGTATGTTTTCTTTTCCCCAGGCCAGGAAGAAGGATATTAAGTAGGATATTCCAAAAAAGGGTCTCTAGATATGATGAAATAAATGGGAGACAACGTAGATGTTTTATGAACCAGTTGTTTATGTTTCCCAGTTTCTAGTGACACTATACCTATATGATCCTTTCCTGGTTTTGTTATATGTTGTAATAAGTGTGCTTCAATTTTGATGTAATAACAATGTATGTAAAGTATGGGTAATTATATACATCCTCAATGACTCCCACTGGATATGCCATAGCTCTATTCACCAATTGCACCAATACTCTCATTGGATTCAACTCACCAACCTATAAAGAAGAGAATACATGGTGAGGAATCACATTTATTGAAGCTCTTAAATCACAAGGAGCATCAGAGAAGTGCAACTCCTCTATGGTACACGGGATGGTGAATTTCCTTGGATCATTGCACTCTGTTGGAATTTATAGAGTCGGTGTAATGAGTACTGATACATTTTTCCAAGGTTGGTCCTATCATTTACCTTGAGCCCTCTTCGATTGGTAAAGTTTTAATTTAAGAATTTTTCATACCATGGAATTTTCATAATGGCTTAATGTAGAGGGATGTTGATATCCACATGCTTGAATGTGTCCAAAACCTCCTTTTTCATTGCCTCTTCATCCATCTTCTTGGTTTGAACAACCCTATTTGGAATGGGAAGATGTTTAAGAGGAACACCATCAATATTTTTCTTACCTTTATCTTTCTTTTTGGGTTTCTCATCAGTTGGTATGGAATAGGGCTGCTCCGAAGTTGATGTGAATCCAGCTGGAATGAGAGGTGGAGAACCATCAGTTGTTTGCTTTTCGTTTCTCAATGTAGTGGCACTAACATTCCCCATTGGATTGGGAGTAGGTGGGGAAGGAAGATTCTTAGAATTCTTACTTACGAGTTCATGGAGGGTTGTGTCAATTTGGCTCATTTGAGTCTTCAACTCCCTCAACTCAGAACATTGACTCTTCAACTCATTCTGTTGATCAAGAACAATTTGTTTCTACATATCATCAGTGTTAGAGTATACCTTGTGTTTTAGATTCCCTTGTTGTTGACTTGTTGATGTTTGAGCTTCGAATATTCTTTTGGGGTTGTTGGAAACCCTACTGGTAAGGCAGAGGCTGTTGGATGTTTGGTTGAAAAGGGGGCCTTTATTATTGCCCAGAGCCATACCTCGTGTCTGATTGATCCTTCCACCCTTGGTTAAATGTTGGTGTAAAGGATTCAAACTTTATTTAGGGATATGGTTGTTATTGTTGTTGCTTATTTGGACTCCCAGGGAACATTGCTGCACAATCTTAGGTTTCTTGGAGTTGTGGGAAACAATTAGTTGGGTGGCTTGCCTTAGTGAAAATGCCACAAGGCCTTGAAGGAGGGGGTTGGGATGTCTTTTGATACAATGAAATCTGCCTCACCATAGTGGTAAATTATTCAAACTTTTTATCAATCAACTGACTCTCAATAGAATAAGGACTTACCTAATGTACTCCTCTGACCGATGGTCAACCTCAATCACCAAATTGTTGGGAGTATTGGGCCATTTTGCTGATCGACGCATGTGGAGATACTGGTTTCTTGTCCACCAATGCTCCTCTAGCCGCAACATCCACCATTATTCTCACCATTGGTGTGTGTACTTCATAGAAGTACTGGATGAGTAGTTGCTCACTGATTTAGTGATGTGGGCAGCTTGCACAAAACTTCTTGAATTGTTCCCAGTACTCATACATTGACTCCCCTTGGGCTTGCTTAATCCCTGATATCTCCTTACAATTTGAAGTGGTACTTGATGCTGGAAAAAAATCTCTTCAAGAAAAGAGGATTCAAATCGTTCCAACAAGTTACATCTTCGGGTTGTAAATAATATATCCAATCTTTCGCAGCTCCATCATGTGAGAATATGAATGCTCTTAATTTGATTTGGTCTTTAGATACATTTCTAGTTTTTAGGGTTGAGAAAACCACATTATATTCTTTCAAATTTTTATTAGGATCCTCACTAGAGAGGCCATGATACTTTGGAAGTAAGTGAATTAACCCAGATTTTAGTTCAAAGTACAATTCGAGATTTGGGAATGCAAAACAATTTGGTTGATAATTAATACCAGGTGCATCCAATTCATGAATGGTTCTATTTAGATAATTGTTATTATTTCCATCCATTGGTTCTTATTTTATTTTTGAATTTGAATTGCTTCCAATTTCAATGTTTTGAGAAGAGAAGAATTCACCAACTGGTTGAATATTGAAACTTCATGTAGACTGAGACTGTCTGATTCGAGCTCAAAGGCTAGGTTCAATCTTAGGGTCAAGATCTAAGAGATACTTGGGATTAGTTCGTTTCATTAATCAAAAAAATGAAAATAAGAAAAGGGGACCATAAAAAAAATGAGAAGTCTGAGTTGATGGTCCAAAAAGAAAAGAATAGGATGAAAAATGAAAACATGAGAAATGGGAAAGATGAAAGAGAGGGGTGAAGAAAATAATAATATGAAAAATAAAAGAAATACCTTTAAATGGTTGAATAAATTACTTACCTCCCCATCAACAGTTACAATTTTAAGGAGCATTTCCATGGGCGCCCTCAAATGATATTCAGTTTTAGGTTACTTAGGTGTAGCAGAGTGGCTGACCAAGGTCTTTCTCAAAGGTGGAAGTGAATTTAACAACTTATTAAAGGTATTCTAAAAATAAAATATAATAGAATTAAAACACTAGTTTAATTTATGGGGGTTGTTTATATTATATAAATCTTGAAGAATTTTTCTAGAAGAAGATTGTTTTTTTGTTTTTAATTTTGAAATGTAAGTTGATTAACAAAGCACAACGAGAAGATGTTGTTTTAGAAATTATTTTAAAATGAGTAATCGATAAAACTATAACTATTAATTTACATATTAATAATTATCATTTAAATAAATATTCACTTAATTATGATCCCCTAATTTGTTAACCCTTGAACCCTAAGAGAGTTAACTTAACCACAAAGATTAAATTACTTAAACCCTAGGCTTGCTTCGGAACACGTAATTGCAGCACCCAACATTGATTTTTGTTCAAAGGATAGCTTATGGTCAGTGGTTAATTATAGCACATATCAATTCTGTAAATTAGGATGAATTATGTTTAGGGATTATATTTGAACTCTACAAATTTATCCCATGTGGTCTTGTATTACTGATTAATATCGTGCTCTCACAATTTACACAAAATATCGACCTCACGTGTTTTCGTGTTGATTGTTCAATTGCGTGATTAGTTAATTATAAATTTAAAACACAATTCATGGATCATATTATATTAATTTAAGTAGCTCAATGATTCAAAATAATTATATTATGAGGGTAGAAGATAGATCGATCACTAAAAACAACTCTTCCATGGGTGGTGTGGTCATCATGGAGACATTTTTCATGAGAAAAGGATTGAAAGGGTTGAACCCAATCTCATATACACTCATGATTCCAAACCAATTAGGAAGATTAAGAGAATAATAAAATTTAAAATTACAGAATAAATGGAAGACAAACTAAGAGTTTATTGAAAGAATAAAATCATTACAACATGAAGAAGAAGAAGAATAAGTGGAAGGCTTGATGAGGGGATCCTTGCTTCAAGAGATACCCCTAATAAAATGGTTGGATAATTGGAGTGAAACCTCTTCTATTATTCATTAAACTTCCCAATTCCTGTCACAACCCTTAAAAATGATAAAAAATCTAATTTCTAGAGGGGAGGGGAGGAAAGGTTACATGTGGTTTCAGGTGTGAATGTGGAAATTCATCCAAATATTTTAATCCAACTTTCACCGCCCATTTGACCACTGAAACGCGTGAATTAGCTCTTCTTCCAGAAGGATCATATTTTTGGATATGTTTCCTCTATATCCACTCAACATTTGGGCTCATTCCATTCCTAGATGAATGAGGTATGGACGCAATACAGAATAATATCCATTCTGGCGTGTCCAAACCACCATTAACATTATGACCCAATTACTCCATCAAAATGCCATATTTTGATCAATTATCCTGAATAAAAGTTGTAGCCAATGATTTATGGAAAACAGTTACAAAATATTAAGTTCAAATAATTCAAATAAAAATATTTATAACTGAAATACTACAGCCATTTTGAAAGTGTAAAACTGGAATTTTCATCAAATATTCAAATGAATGATCTAATCCCAAATACATTCTAATTGTACATATTTAACAAAATTTGAGGAAATAATATCATTTATTATCAATAAAATATTCAATAAAATAGTTTTTTATCATGCAAAAACCCAGCAATAGGTAAACAAATGTAAACAGTTGGTGACTCTCACACATGAAAGTCCTTCTATGACCACACAATGTAGCCCATGCTCCTCTATCCTCTACCCTCATTCGATGTTTTGATCGACCTGTCTATCTTCTGCAAGGGCACACCAAGTGCAGGCAAAGCCCAAGCATGGGTGAGTATAAAGATACTCAGAAGGATATCCCAAAAGCTCGAAGGATCAATAAAGGAGGTACTGAAATGGTGTGAAATAGATTGAACAGAGGACACAGAAAGAGTACAGAAAAAAAGTGTAGCTCCACCCAACAAGAGAAATGAAGTAGGATTGTCCAACCAAGAGGATCTAGACACGGAAAAAATGTGTCATACCCCGCCTGTCTTTTCCCCTCCTGGAAGGATAGTAACTGATCCCAAGGAGTGTTAATGAACGTAGGGTGTATATATATATATGCTCAACAAGAAACCTGAACAAGTGTGTAAGGGGATCTCTATCTCCAAGCTCAGCCCAGGAAAAGTCACAAACAGTTCAAAGGATATCCATCATTAATGCCCATCAGTCTCATACATCAATGATATCTCATTGCTAAACTGTACAACCAAGGATTCCACTCCGGTGATCATGGAGAGAAGTCACTGACTAGCCACATAGGAAGGGCTGAGTATGAAAGAAGTCAACTGGTAACCCACTTCCCATCCCAGGTGGAGGGTAAACTCTAAGAGTTTGTCAGGTAACCCACTGCCTAGCCCCGTTGGAGGGCAAACCCTAAATTCAACGGGTAACCCACTACTCTGCCCCACTTGATCTTAAACCCTACGGTCAACGGGTAACCCACTGCCCCTCCTCACTGGAGGGTAAACGCTAAGTTCAATAGGTAACCCACTACCAAGACCTACTGGAGGGTATACCCTAAGGTCAATGGGTGACCAACTGCCCAGCCTCACTGGATGGTAATCCTTGAACTAGTCTGATAACTCTGTGATGCCTGAACCATCTCTGGGTGTCACTAACATCGATACCGTGCGTTAGTTCAAAGTGAAACAAGAGAACCTCCGATCAACGCCCATTCATGTTTCCACATTTAATGAGCTCTTGAAAGAGGATCTGTAAACCAAAAAAATTTACACCAATGTAATCCACACAGAAAAACTGGCGAGATTGACTACTTACTCGCTTGAAACAGACTCTCGACGAAAATGTTATGCAACACCGCTTTATGCCCATAAGGCGTCTAGTGGGACCCACAACTTGGTCCCGGAAACGGTTGGATGAACTGAGCCATCGCTATGTTCTCAGAAAATCACGCCAAAACAACTATTTATTCTCCCTGAATGGATATCTGTCGAAAAAGTCACATTACGCTGCACACAGCTTAAATACGGCCAATGGGGCCCATGCCTCAACACTGGATTCAATGCTTTAAACCACCATGGACTAAATCATCTCGATGATAGGGTTAAAACGCCACTGACGGCGCCTAAAACATACTCCAGATGTGTTTGCGTTATTATAATGAAGAATCCTGGCGATGCACTACACAATACATAACAGGCGTGTCACACCACCAAGCCCCCCCATATAGAAAATAAAAAAAATCTCGAGAACATCTCAGAAAATCTGAATGGATCCAAGGAATGTGCATCCATAGATGGGATTCAATACCAACACCCGTAGTGAATGTTATAGGTGTCTGATGACAAGGGGTCTATCCCCTTAGGACTAGACCAGCCTGGTCCACCCAGCTTGGCCCTGCCCGCTCCGGCCGCCCCTGCCCGCAGCGCTGGCCCGCGGCCCTTCCGCGCAGCCCGACCACAGACCCATGGTCCACCCATGCTGACTGGCCCTCGTGGCCGGTAGCTATCCTGCATAGAGAACTACCGAAGGGGGGTCACAGTCTCCCACTTGTGGCCGCGCGTCGCGACCCCCGTCGCGCCCCGCACCGACGACATTCATTGGACAAGCCCGCCGCGCCGCCACCTGGGAGCCACGCCACGCCACTGCCTGAGAGTCATACCGCCGCCGCCTGGGAATTTCTGTGTCGTCGCCTAGGAGATGTCGCACCATCGTCGTCGCCCACTGGACCGCCGCGTGGAGCCGCCGGAAACCCTAGAACCTACGGAAAACCCAAGCATTGGGAGGAAAAATTCTTGGTGTCACCCCGGACACCCAGGGACACGAAAATTTAATCCGAAAATAGCATCAGAAATCTCAGATCGAGACCTACACATCTGTTTTCTTTTATGGATGATTGGATAGCATTTCGATGCAATGAATTTAATTCATGGAATATGTGGAAATTAAAAATGAAAACGCAAACTCCTACCCCACTGGGTGTAGCCCGTCGCTTCACAAGTGATCCGCCTGACCATCGTCCCGCCTTGGAGAGGTGGAGGAGAGGAGATTGACGGGAGTTGGATTTTTTTTTGGGAGAGATTCTTCTATAGAATGATAAGGATGAATGAAAGGGGTGGAAGAAGTGTTTAGGTAGAGAAAACCAATTAATTAAAATCAATTAAGTCTTAAACCCCCCACCAGTGGACCCATACCCGAACTCTCGACGGGGTCAGGGTTAAGCCAACTCTATGATAAAATCCACATTCTGAGTGCAACTGTAGTGTTGGAATTTTAATCTGATCCTCCATTTAGATGTTATGAATTTCACGGCTGAGACCGATGAATTTCGAAAATTCCCCTGGCGGCATTTTCCATAGAAGGGTCATACCCACGAAAGTTACACCCCTCCTAAGGTAAACAAAATTCTCCAGACTCAACAGTGCCCTCGTTTCTTCCATACAAGCAACTTTTTATGAGTTATTCTGTTTATTTGGTGTGATCAGTGTGAACACACGTAAAATTTAATTCAGGCCACACAGGGGCTCGGAATCACACGCCGTCTGAACGCCCTACTGTGGAATAACATTAGCAAAATTTCAAAGTCTTACAGGCTGAAAACCCGGGTTCTTACAACAATATCAACATTAATGATAATTTCCCATATGAATAAACTATTGATGGTGATGCAATTTTCTTATATAAAAATAATTTCATAATAATAAGATACTTCTATAACTGGATCATCATAGAAGATCTATGAAGTGATTGTGGTGTCCAAAAAGTAACTGGAGGATTTTTATGGGGTTTTCTAGAAAAAAATATGAGAATACTAATTGGGGTGTCTTAACATTCAGTGATGAACTATAATTGGGGTTTCTAACATATTTTTTCCACTTGGGTATATAAAGAATATTTCATTGTTTGGTGTCCCACACACATTGAAATGAATTTTCATTTATGTTGGACTATGTAAAAAATTTGGTATGATATTTATTTTACTAATACATTATATAAGATGAGGATATGATGGAACAATTAGTGGAACTATTAAATTAAAAGTCTAAAATTATTTTGTTAAAGGGGAATGAATTATAACTATAAGCAGGGATCATTGATTCAATTCATCCCACATTCAATGTTCTATCATGATTTGTGAACATCACCATGAACACTATTTTATAAATTTTTGTTCATTATATTTATTTTATATATTTTATTAATTTTTTGGAAATACTATAACCTCAATAAATAAAATAAATTCTAGAAAATCAGTCCATGATGGACCAATCAATCAATTTTACTTTTTCATCTCGAAACCTTAATCATTTTTTTTCATTAGTGTATCAAACCATACTATTTTTTCTCTAAGGTTATTATATAACATATGAAATTATAATACTGTTTATATAATCATTGTTTTTATGATGATTATAAAACATCTCCAAATACCATGGGTAGCTCAATAAATCTCCATTTATACTCCACAAATGATTCAATGTAGACCCAACCATTTCATGGTTATGTAATCACCAAATCATGTTCTATTTTCATTACATAAAAGTAAATTTGATTTTAAAACCCTCTCCAATATTAATAAAACACATAAAACACCATATCATTTTAATTATAATTATTTAATTATTCATAATCGCAAACACAAAATTAATATTATAATAAAACAGTGTATTGTAAATAAAAGAAAACATCATGAATAATATCTCATCATATGGTACCACTCATCAATCACAATTCATATCTTTAAAATTTCATACCATCAAGAACATTCATGGTCAAAATAATAACTCAATACCCCCTCTTAGAGAAAAAAGTACCTACTTCTATTTATTACCATCAAGTGAATAAAAATCATATTTATTCGAAATATATTTATTCTTGTCAAAATGAAACTAACCAATGGGTTATTTCCTAATCATTATATTCCTATATTAGAATGCTCATATTTTCAAAGATACTGACAATAATTTTATTTTATATTTATTATTTCATTAATAACTACCCATATATATATATATATATATATACTTAAATGATTATATAGAATACATGCTCAAAAAAATATCAAAATAATTTATAAACTACAACTACACACACATTAAACGCAAATATTTCCATTTTTAAAAATTACTCACCAATTATATATAGTACACATTAATAAGAGATATATGCCTTTAATCCAAAAAATATTTCTGTTTTAGTCTAGGTGCTTATCAAAACCATTGAATAAAATTATAAAATATGATAATAGGGATCCAAAATCAATAAATTTTCAATGATATGCTTTATATTTTTCTCCAATTGTGGAATTTTATTTGAAATTTATATTTAGTCATAATATTAGAAAACAAGTCTACAATGTTTTATTTTTTTATGCAAATACATCTTTATACATCCGTCAAATACAATATCTATGATATAAATGTAAATGATATTTATTTTTTGTTGACTAAAAATATTTACTTGGATTATTTAATTAATTGTTTTCACCCAGTTTATATTTACCCACTAATAATAATAACAATAATTATATATAGATATACTCATGTAATTTATTCAAATGTTTTTGTTATTCATTGAATTGAAAAACCATGATCCATATCCAATAAAATTAATGAAATGAAAATATATTCATTTTTACCATGTTATGAAAACAAATCCTCATTAATTTACCCCACATTAAGTTTAATTAAAGTGAATAACAATTCTGCACAATTTATATATGAATATCAATAAATATAAACAATTACTTTATTTACTTGTTAATTAAAAAAATTAATTACACTTAATATGAAAAAAAATTATATTCATTGATATAAAATAAGTATCATTATATATTTTTTCATATATAGCATATAATGTTACTAACAATTTTCCATAACAAATGATTTTATTCAAATAAATTTCTAAATAAAAATCCTAAATCTATTTTGATGAAAATTTATAAGATATACATCCGTTGAGAATTTCATTCCCACTAAAATTTGAGTTGAAATGGGTTTCTAATTTTTCTTTATAAATGTCATCAAAAGTTATTCATCATACTTATCATGTTAAATAATGATGCTGTATTTATTGTAAGAAATCACATGTCAAATAAAT
This sequence comes from Viscum album, assembly GCA_963277665.1. Classification (NCBI taxonomy): domain Eukaryota; kingdom Viridiplantae; phylum Streptophyta; class Magnoliopsida; order Santalales; family Viscaceae; genus Viscum; species Viscum album. The sequence goes on from OY728123.1 coordinate 43,129,922, forward strand.
TACTCCGTTTCTCTTATTTTTAGAATCTCAATAGTACCTCATCACATGTGTGGTAAATATAATTTAATTCCTTTTAGATTTATATTAAATTTAATTTAATATACATATAAATTAATATTATCAGTTTTATTTTTCATTTCTATGAAATAAAAAATTATTCCAACTATTCCACTTCTAAAATCAATTATATTTTGAAATGAATAAAGATTATAATACCATGATATTTGGGCATGTTTTCTCTATAAAATTACATATTTATCTTATAAACATAAGATTCATTTTCTTCGTATATAATGAAGTTATGGTTATCAATAAATTCGAGCACACCATGCTCAACCTTATGGGTTTTCAATCGACCAACCTACATAATCTTTAATAAAAAATTTTGGAGGAAATTAAAAAAATATCATTTTCCATTCAGTCCTACAAACATTAGAATATTTATCCTCATCAACAAGAAAATGCCCTTTTTGTAATATATTAATGTTTTTTCTTTTCAATTTCCATTGTTTAGTCAACATGTTATGGAATAAAAAGCTTCCAAATCTATAGTTATTTTTTATCCTATAAACAAATACTTTGATATTACACTTTATCTTGGGTCAAATCCTTATTTAAGGAAATTATCCCTTCATAATGCATAAATAAATCTACCACAATCAATGATTTATAATATAAAATCAGTGAATGTTAAATATTACACTCAATAAACTCATTGTATAAATCAATTTTCCAAGAACATATGTATATTTTTTATAATATTAATTATTTTTCTACAATAGATGACATGAATTTCTTCATTCATCATTATTGGGTAATATTGAATAAGCTTTTTCTTTATTCCCGTCACATGAGCTCTAAATACTTCAATGAAAATATATCAGATTTTATAACCATTTCTTACCAATTGTTAAAAATAATGAATTTTTTTAATTTTATTTAAACATTTTGAAATATTCTTATAATAACATCATATTGATAAAATCAAAAACCATTTAAAATTTAATTTTATATTTTCTATATATCCATTTTTTTGTTATATAAATATTGAAATGCTCATTAAAACCACATTTATCAATGTTTATCAAAAAAATATTCAAGTTGATGATAATTGGACAAAAAAAGCAATAATACATCAATTTTCTTGTCTACATACATTGTATATAAGAAATATCATTTTATGGTTATGTTGACACACTAATTTTTTGTCTAAAATATTTATTTTATCCTCTAAAAATTCCACAAAAAATAAAATGTAAATTGTTCCCCCAATATGGTTTAATTCACCACAACAAAAAATAGATTCATTAACAAAAATATTATAATTTTTAAAATATCACAAAATCAACCATAATAATATATAATTTATTGATATTTTTAACTGAGATTAAAAACCCTCACAACAATATTAATAACCATATTATTAATTGAAAAAATTAAATTAATAATAAAATATTCTCTTAGAATATTAAATACATATACATTTTTTAATGAAGTATAATAAACACATTTAAATATTGATTGGGACCTACCAAATGATAGATGGAATATATTCCACTATGAGAACACCAAAACACAAATACACTTCACTATATGAGTTTAGATGATAGAAAACATGAATACAATGAAAATTGAAGAAAATTATTTACAATAAAATACATCCAATTAATTATATAAAAGAATAAAATAAAAAATTCACCAATAGTTAAATGAGTTTCCAAATAAAATCAAAATTATATAGAATATAATGAAATAAACCAAAAACAAAATCAATATTTAAAAATTTCTATGATGGAATGCCATTTACCATTGATAACTAGGGAAGTATCCTAACCCATGAATTTATTTACAATCGATAATGATAATACTAAGAATTATTCTTTAAAAAACTATGAATGTGGGATAAATGAAATTACATCACCATAGGCACATAATTATAATAAAATAGGGAACCATATTTGGACTATAATATTCAACTAAACCAAATCAATTGTATCCTTGAGTAAAATTATTAAATTATTAATATATAAATTTCCCTTTTATTTTAAATGAAAATTATTTAATCTCCATCGTTCTTGAGTAACATCTATTTTAGCCTTCTCCCACTGAAGATAGGTTTACCCTATTCCAACATTAAAATTTAATTTCAAACCCAAATTTTATTACCAATAAATATTTCAATAATTTAATCAAGGGTTAATATTTTTGAAATAATGAATTTTTTTCTCCATAACATAGTTATGATACACTGATGAAATTGAATTTCATCCCACTAATTAAAAAACTGTTATATTTTTTCAATTTATCATTCATAATAATTATTAATGTTATATTTTTAATTTTATATAACACATCATTAGAAAATATTATATTTATTTGCTTAACCTTTTCAAGAAAATTGATAATAAATATATTAGTCATCATGGGATAAGAACATCAACTTTATATTATTCATTAATAGTCCTTTAGAATTTCATTGAATATACTTTCAAGAGATTATAATTATTTCCACTTTATATGCTTTTGTAAAAAATATCAGTATAATTTTTAAGAAATTTTATTATTAATTTTTTAATAAAATTATTATCTACATAGGTAATTGGTTAAAATATACCTCAAATACCATATGATAATAATGATTAATTATCTCATTATCTTCATTTTTTTGTTTGTCTTTAAAATTGATAAGTTCATAACCATCACAAATTATAACACCCATGGCTATTATTATTTTTAAAAAAATCCATAATAATAACATATAAGGGATATTATAAACACCACCATAAAACTGAATATTACTAGAAAAAATAAAAATATTCATAAAAATCTACTTATTGACCAGATTAAAAAACATTTTACTCTTCATAATTTTTAACAAATATTTTTTATTAATATTCTAATATTAAAATATATTATTCACTTGAAATATCCCTTCTTAAGATTTAATTTCCCACACATCCATTATAATAATGACTTAAAATTCAATTACCAACAGTATAAAGAATATAAATATGTAAATCTCTTTTTTTTTTAAAATCACCTCCCACATTTCAAATAAATCCTTATCAATTTCCTCAAAATAAAAAATACATATAGTTCGCATATTGTGTTCCATTTGATTATTCCATAAATCCACATATATCTTAAATGTTTTATAATGTAGTTCACTTTCTATTAAACTCCATCCAACTTCATAGTGAATAAATTGAAATAACAAAATGATTTTATTATTGGAATGTTCATATTATACTATAATATATTTTTTATTTTTTAATTCCATATTCGAATCCCTAATTTTATCTATTATATCATTTTTATTATCTCCTCTTAATTATGCATCAAGATTAGATTCCCAATCTTAATTGAAAAAATTATTCAATTTTTTTATATATAAAATGTTATTAGTTGTATATGAATCCTTATTCAGTCTCATGGACTCATTATCGAGATATGATATCATAAAAATAAATTTTTAATTTAACAATTCATTTTAAATTATATTTTGGAATCTCTCTCATCTTCATAAAAACATTAATCACATCAAAAATATTTATCATTCTTCACATCATTTATTAAAAAAATAATTCAAATGTTGTATATGTTGAATCATTATTTCAATAAATCATTGTTTTTTAAAATATTTATCTCTCAAATATGTGATTTAATTATTAAATTGTGAAAAAATATTTTTGAAGATGAATTTATATTTTTTTCAATATATAATAGTTAAGAGAAAGAAAAAATTAATTAAGATAAGTTACATGATCCAATAATAAATTTCAATTGAAGATAAAGAATCAATATATTGATATTTTAAATTTATATTTAAGGAAAATTCCATATAAATTCTACGATTATTGAAAAATAATTGAAAAAATTTGAAATTTCATTTACAGTAAGTGGTAGTTTATACAATAGTTAAGATGGAGTATTATATATGTTTAAAAATATATTATTCAAGAATTTTGATAAAATAATAAATGTATTATTACAGAGTATATAAAAAATATCAATTTTTATAAGAATCACATGTAATTAAATAGGTAATAAAATTAATTTGATGGTGCTTCTACATTGTGTGAATTAGATAAGGATTTTTTAAGGAGATTGGTACATGGATACATAATTTCATGAATCATTAAATAAACCTAAAATTATAAATCATATAATACATTTATTATTATAATAGGAATAATATTTTCATGACTCATGGTATAATTCAAAAGAGACAAGTTTCCATGTAAGATAATATATTAGTTTATAATATTTTTTGTTGTTTTTTTATAATAATATGATTTTTCGATATGCGGACATTATGTAATATAATTGTAAATGTTATGATATATAGAAGTCACATAAGATACAAAAAAATAAGCTACTAGAAATTTAAGATATTTCTCAAATTTTATAAAATTTTATTGACATTTTATGTTATTTATTTATAATTAAATGAGCTTGTAATATCATTCTTGTAAATCCCAATATGTATAGAATCTTTTAACCAATTGGTGGTTTGAGAATTATATAATATATAGTTCCCTGTAAAAAATTAAGATGATGATATATGTTGAACATTTTGGTTTTTATGAACTAAATTATTCTTTTGGTTTTTTATTCTAGTAATGAACTATTAAATAAACCAATTAAACATATATAATTTTATAATATTATGTATGCAAGAAAAGAATGACATTACATATTGATGAGTACAACATCCTTACCTTTACTTACTGTGAAATTTTAAAATAAATTAAATTACACATATTTTGCGGTGACTAATACCATCAATCAAGACTGTCACATAGAATGGTGTATTGAGTGTTTTGAAAAAATTGACTAGAAATTCAAATTATATTTTAATGAGAAATCAAACATAAAATATAAAATATATTAAATGATTATGTCCACATCATTGGAAAATCGTGTAGTTTCCACAATTCAAAATGGAATTAATATTTACAATATAATTTTAAAATAAATGATTACGGGTTAAATTGGATGGATTATGGAGACTAAAATATAAAAATCACCATGAGTATGTTTTTTTGTATTTCATGGAAAAAATACAATATTAATTATCATAATGTATGTCAACGTAGTAAAATAAATATAAAAATGTTAATATCTAGCTAACTAAAGTTATAATATGATCATGATTCATTTACGTGATGAATAAAATAAATGACATGCCACTACACTCAATGAAATAGGGAGTATAGAAAATATTCTCTAGAGTTCATGTAATATCACTTGCATTGTTGTAGGAAGTTTTTTAATGAAATAAATGAAAGACTACAATAGATGATCGTCATGACACAACATGATCTTATTTCAGTTAGTATAATGAAGTCATAAATTTTTGGAGTGGTATATTCTAGATATATCCCTTCCTGGTAATATTATGTGATAGAAAATTTGGTAGATGGATTGTAATTAATTTCATTATATATTTTTGACAAGTAAAAAAAGTTATTAGAATTTTAACTAAATATCATGATAGTCAAACACATCCTATAATTTAGTAGGATATCAAATAGTGGTTAACCTGTTTCAAAAAATCACTTTGTTCTTTTATCTACATTCATATTGGAAATTGTGTGATCAAAATGAATAATAATATAATATTCTTAACCAATCAAATGGGGAAAATTTATGGATAATAAATTAATAAAATGAATGATGAACCTAATTCAACCCCTTAGCAATTGACTTATATAATCAGATCAGGTTGCTATAAGTTTTAGAAACTCAAATTATGATTCGTTTATAAGATCCAACATTGATCATAATTGAATATGAATTTATTTAATTCATTCAATATTATAGGTTTTACTACATTTAGTTCAAATAATTATAATTAATGGTTGAATAAAATGATCCCCAATCTTTGTAATCTTGTCCTCAAAGTCACAAATAAAGAAATTTTTTGTTTTCCACCAAGTGATGGAGATATTATACGGACATTCTAAGATAAAATAAGCATAGAGGTTGAATGAAAAACCATAAATGTTACCCCTATTTAAAATTTCAATGTATTAAACACTAATCTGGTGAATTTTATATATTTCAAAAGAATTTTGGATATGGTTGAGTATTATTTATAACAAAACGAAATTGTAAATTAAAAAAAGAGAATAATTTATAGTGTAATATTAAAATTTGTTAGGATATGTAACCAAGAAACCATTGATAATTAATTTGCCGTAGTAAATGATATTATCAACAACATCAGATGTTTTGGAGTTATATTGGGTGATTATCTCATATTATATAAATTAATTTGGAGTTTCATGTATGATTACTTTCAAATGATTATATTCATGATGGAAAATGTGACCAAAATAAAAATGAAATATTATAAATAAACAATGAATAAGAGATGAGGAAGTATATAATTTTAAAATAACTAACCTATGTGGTGGAGTTATAACCCTGCAATGGATCAATATAAAATTAATTGTTGATATGCCATTTTTAGATTCTAATGTTGGTTAAAAATTTGATAAATAAATAATTCAACTGAAAAACATGGTCATGTTACTTATATTCTTAAAAATAAGAATATAAATAGGTATAAAAAATTTATGTTTCCTTTAAAATTAAATAATTTATGTGGAATTTTTAAATTTTAAATGGATATCTATTAAAAAATTCAATGATACAGAGTGAGAATATTCAGTAAAAATATTTTGTAAAAAATTATCATTAAAAGGAAGAAATTTTAACTATTTAATAATGAATAAATCCATAAGTATGCATATCATAAATCAGATGTGTAGTGTTATATATATTGGATCATCATCTTAGAGTGATAATAACGAGGTGGGAACCTATCAGAATAATGAAACATCCTAAATCACGTTTGATGGAATACATAATTTCCATAATGTTTAGAGGATAAATAATAAATAATCACTATGTATTTGTTGATATAGAAACACTTTAATTTCCATGAAATGAAAAACTATTTCATGAAATAAATGAAGGTAAATGACAATAATTTATGAAAATTTAATTAAAATCTAATTAATTTATTAATGATATTAACAATCTTAATTAATGAGATTAAAATAAGTCATTCAGTAAAAAAGATGAATTTGGCGAGTCATTATATAAGACTATTAAATAATAAAACATCTAAAATTTGGTGATAAATGAATAAAGAAAAAAATTTATATGTTCATGTTAATTAATATTATATATTATATAAGACCAACCATAAGGAAAATTCATTGTTAACCTAAAATTTCTTGGAACTTTGGAATCGTTTTATCTTAGTTATATATTTTAAATTGAAAAAATAAATTTTTAGAGTCATGTAAAATTTTAATAAATGTATTCCTTTATTAAGGTGGGTTATGATGTTTCATAATATAACTACTTCATAGAAAAATAAAAAATAAAGGATGAAGAAAATCTTGATTGAATGAAACATTACTTAAACTATTCAATAAATATTATATAAAATAATGTTTCTTGGGATATTTTTGTGTATTTAATATTTTTATAAAAGAACATATATCCATATATGATACATCACTCACATTTAATTTCTATGATACAATGTTTATAGATTCAAAATATATTAAATATTGATCTATGATGAAGATAAAACTTCATATGAAAAATATGTTAATTTTATAAAAATAAGATTGAATATACACTTAGAAATTTGATAAGATAGTGGAAACATCCTAATGATGTGATTGACACTACAAATATTATTATAATTATGTAAACAAAATTATTGAATAGAATCAATAGATTGTTTAAGTCAATAAATATTGAATAAAATATATGGAATCTTGACATTCATAATGAAGAATAAATTTTACATATAATTTAAAAAATGATAAAAGAAATAAAATATAATAAATTCCAGTAAAAGGGATCCTAATACATGAAAAATGATTTCAATTTGAGGGTATGAAATATTGATAATATTATAATGGAATATTGGATATCTTAATAATGTAGTAAAACTACATATGATTCAAATGATTGTTTGATTATATGTCTTTCTTAAGAATATAATTTAAAATAAATGTCGAATGCACAACAACGTGAATGTTTCTTTATCAAACATACTTCGAAACATATCACAAATAAGGACTTGGATGAAAATATGATTTGGTTAAATGTTAATTATATAGATAATTTGAAAATATTTGAAGGTTTTTGTTGAGATGAAACCCTGAATCCAACCATATATTCCATTAATAATGGATAACCCATCCTTATTCGCAAATCTATTTCGTTTTTTCAGTCACATATCTGATACTAACGCTAATTTATTCAAATATAATTAATAAGTATTTTAGAAATTTTATGATAATTATATTTCATTGATAATGGTGTGACTAATGAAAATATTGTTTCTAATGAAACACGATGATTATATATATAATATTATCAAATATTAGTAGTTGAGTGAAACCTTTTCGTAATAGTAATAACATGTTAAAAATGATCTGTTATTTCATTAGAATATGAAATGTGGATATTATTTTAAAAACTGATGATATTATTTGGAAAATCACATTAGATTAATAAATAGATCATATAAAATATAACTACATAGTGTGGACAGTGATTATTTAAAATGATCAATTAAATAGTGAGGAATCAATTTTAAATAATTTTTTTGATATAATATTTTAGAGAAGTGAAAGTAGAAAAGTAATTGATGAATCTATTTCACATCCTCTATGGTGAGTTATTTTTAACTTCCACCACTTATTTAATTATTTTTGTACAACATTTTGGTACAGGTTATGAACTATAATATTCACACTATGTTGGACCACATAGACAATAATTTTTTTAACATATGTCTCATTTCTATGAAATTAATTTTATATACTCCTACTATCATTATATTACATTAAGATATGTTTTTAAACAATGTAATGAGATTAATTTATTATAGAAACCATAGAATATGTTTTATCTTCTGTAATATATCTAACACATGAATCATTTAATTTGTTGTCAATAAAAGTGTGATGAACATTGAAATTATATATCAAAGGTATATTGAAAACAAATCAAAATAAAGAGATTAAAATACCAATTTTTATTTTAGAAGATGAATTTTTATTATATTAAAAAAAATTTGGCTGATGATAAGTCAATGTGTAATGAAGAATAATGAGTCCGGATGTTATAAATATAAAATTTGGATGAAGAAGCTACTTAGATAAAATGGTCATTGTGTTTTAAGAGAATACTATAAAAAAATTATTGTTGATGCAAATATCATCATTAAAATTAATAATAAATAATCCATTTGGGGAAGTTGTAATTTATATAAAAATAATATATGTATTTTTGAATAATGGAAAAAATACATTAATAAATTGTTATTTAATAAGGAAATCTATCACGAAATGTGTAGGAACCATCCAATGTTTATTGAGGATCATGTACATTAAAATTGGTTATAATACATTTTGGATGAGTCATTGATTTGTACTTAATTGTTTCGGTTATGTTTGAGTATGATGGTAGTTGTATATGGAATTTTAGTGTTTATGAAATTATAATATTTATGGAATTCATAATACATTATGTTTCATTACATAAGATACATTAGTATTTTAGATACATGGGTTGTTTTATAACATAATTTCATCGATATATGATATTCATCTAATTAATAGGATGATTGGTTAATTTTAAAAGATACAATGATTTTATATCATTTGGGCCATTGGTTTTGATAATAGAATTTTTATAGATTTGTGTCCATCACATATCATATATAATAAAAATTGGATCATGAGTATGTAAGATAAAAATTAGAATTCATATGATTTCAAATAACTTTCTAGATTTGATATATAATATCGAGTGATCTTTTATTATATTTCATGTACATATAAGGATTCATGGATTAATGAATGAAATTGGTGTTCATAATATTTTCAACTTGAAAATATATGTTTTATATATTGAATTAATCAAGGAAAAATAATATTATATTATAATATATATTTATTTTATTGGTAATCTTGTAATTAATTATTAATGTGCATTTTCAATAATTATGTAATTGTTGGATGAATAAATTAAACTATATATTTTTTATGTGATGCAATGTAATGATAAAAATAAAAAAATTCGGTAAGGTGGAGTTCCGTGTAAAGACACTACATCACCATGAATACATAGAATGAAATGATCTTTTTCCCCTTTATCAAAGAGAATTCAATGATTTTTGAATATCTCAAGGAAATATAGATTTATTAATTTTAGATAATTGAGTAATATTTAATCTTAGTGTCCTCTGAGTAATCAAAATCAACAATCTACACTTATTATGACGAAGTTAATTTATACAAAAACATGGATATTTAATATATAATTATGTAAATAATATTTACAAGTTAATGTGAACATAAAAGTTTATATTAATAATTATAATTAATATAGATAAAACCATATAATAAACAAGGTTGATTGTTTCTGTATTTTCAAACTGAGGATCCATAAATTTATTCTATAATAATGATCATTGGAGGATAATAATAAGAAGAGGAATAGGGTATAATGTGGTCCATCCAAATTTATAAGAATGTATAGAATCATGGACATCATGGGGAAGAAACCTGACTTGTCACTTCACAAATATATAATGGTATTCTATTAACATTTCATTGTAATCATTATAATACTTCATACATGATAATGGGAGAAAATTCAATGTAATATTGTCTATAAATTATATGAGCCTTATAGGAGAAATATTATGGTGGAGGGAGATATAATAAAGAGCTCATCTAGATGAGGAAATTTATTTTCATGAGATAAAAAACATTATTCTTATGTGATAATTAATTTTTGTAGTTTACTAATTTTTATTTTATATTCATAAACCTAAGATTTTCTCAAAAATTTTAATAATGGAGGCTCATGTCTCAACTGTATACCTGATCTTGGTAAGGAGTTATATCTCAAATTGGGTTCAAACTATCAAAAACTGTTGTCTGTTTCTGGGCTATCATTATACATTACAATGTAATTTTTTAATCAATATATATTATGATTATAATAATATATATCTATCATATATAATTATTTAAATGATATGAAGTTTATAAGAATATTTATACCATTTATTCACTCATTCACTGCACAGTTTTACACATCAATATGGGAAATTATCTTATATTATTTACAATATATAATCAAAAATTTTACAGACATTTTTTTAATATATTTTTTATCTTATTGTGAAGGTATAAAATACATTAATAATAATGTATTGTATTGTTGATATATTAAATTTAATTATTCCCATTGTATGAAGCAGTGTAGGTTTATAGTTTTTCAATAAACTAATTAAATTTGAGTTTTTATTATCAATAATTGGATTTATATATTTGAATTCCGTGTTTTGATTAATTTTATTAACTATCCAAGGAATAATTATTGCTATATTTTATATATATCATTCATTCTTGTATCTCTTTCAATGAAAATTTAATTTTTCTCTAGTCTAGTAAATATGTATTTGATCAGAGAAATTGGACTCTCTGGATTTTCACATTACAATGGATGGATTGAAATTTATCAAAAATTATTTTTAGAAAATGATTTGAAAATGATGAAATCATAGGACATGGGTAACTCATTTAAATTAACATTAATAGAAAATTGAAATATCATTAATAGTTTGGAGAATATATCAATTCAAATTTAGAATCCATAATTAGATACATGTAATAATATTTGGTAACATAATATTTAGGGTTCATTTGAGGGATGCATTATAAGATTAATGATGAAAATATAAAGGCTTTTAAGATTTAATATATACAGCCTCATAATAAATATAATGTCATATAATATTTATCCCACTATAACTCTACAATAAGAGATATGTACATTGCCAGATGCTGATATAGGATACATTGATATGATACAATATTATCAGGTATCTACAAAATATTTATTTATTACTATTTGTTTTCTAAAACATTAAATTTTTCATCATCATATTTTGAATCCTAAATTCACAATGTGATAAGCCCAAAAATATATCATATATTTTAATCCATTATTGACATATCCACATTATATGAATTAGAAAATATCATGTATTGGGGCATGGCTGATGACCATTTTAGAATATATTAATAAATAAATATCATGTAAAATTATTGAACAAATCTATTTTAATATTAATCAAGAATTTCGTTATATTTAAAGCTATTATGAATGTTTTATAATGTAATAACTTTTTAGTTAAAGTGGTTTGGTTAAAAATTTATTTCATGAAATATTTATATATATTGTTCGTGGTTTATTGACATTTAGTTACATTATATTTTCATTGATTAAAATATTTTATATAGTTTAATATTTTAATAAAAAAATCATTTACTTTTGTTATTATACCTAAAAAAATAAATTTATATTGTAATATATTCGACTACTATATCAGAATATATTATGGGATATAATTATACCTCAATTATAATAGGTGTGTCATATATGGTTTTTCATCTATTAATAAAATTATTTTTATAGATATATTCATTCCCAAGAATGTGTAGATTAGTGTAAAGTGTAAAATTAGGATCATTTTTTCCAAAAAACTATAAACGTACTATGTTATTTTGTTTATCATTTATTTTTCTTTATTTACTTATTTTTTCAATTCCCCTTGACTCTTATTCATCGTCGTAATTATGAAAACTATTTGTTTAATGGGATTATCTCATTAAATTTATATTCATTACCAACCTTTAATTTGACATAAAAATCTATGAACAAGGTCGTTTCATAAGGATAGTCAATGATAGAATGGTGGATTGATTACATAGATTTTACCCTTATGTTTAATGTAATGAAAATGGTTACTAGAAATATTAGATACAATCCATCCCAATGTAATTGTGAATTGAACATTGGTCCTTTATGATAATATAATATGAAATACTAGTAGAAAAAATTAATTAATTATTAATAATTTTGTGACTAGGTATGTTATATGTGATAAGATAATTATAATTAATATTAATTTTTCTATTAGCTAATAATTTTTTATTCATTCATGTAAGTCTCCTTTTTATGTTTTGATAAATTTTAAGTTACATATTAGGGTATAGCTAAATTGACAAGAATAAACATAGAAATATTTTTAGATGAGTAAAGGGACATTAAAATTAAATAAAATCATATAATAATATATATGTTTCCTATGTTTATGAAAATATTGAATAGAATTAGTATTCATTGTTAAAATTTTGTTAACATTATTGTGGTTGAATGATTTTTCAGAGCACTGCAAAATCGGTTCCATTATTATAATGTATCCATTAATAATAATAAGATAATTTTGTATTACAATCATGAGTAAATAATTAATTCATGTTTATAATGTAAAATATCGATTAAAGAACATAGATAAATAATTTATTACTAAATATCTTGGTGTATAATTCAAATATGTAACTGTAATTTGACTTGAAAATTCTATTTTAATGATACATTGATGTGGAAACATATTATATTGATTAACATGGTAATGGAAAAAAATTCATGAAAATAATGAAATATTTTATAATATCAATTTGATAATACATTCAAATATATGGTTAGAATGAAATGAGATATGTAGTTCATATTCTAAATAAAACATATCATATTACCTCATTGAAGCTAAAAAGGAAGTAAAATTGAATAATAATTGTGCATTAAATGATACTAAATAATCAAATTAAAAGTTGTTGATGAAATAGAAAACATTATTTCCTATACTATCAATTATCATTTAAGACTGTAGTACAAGTTATGAATCTCAAAATAAGATGTTATTTTATAGAATTTGATTCCAGAAAATAAGGAATGATGTCATAATTTTGATTTTATTCTGAAATTTATTCTAATGATCACACAATGACTGATTAATATAGTTTTTTTGAGATAAAATAAATTATTGTTACTATTTAAATGGAAATTAATACAATTTTAGAGCTTCATATGGACCTATAAGGTCGTGGGTTTTCAATGATCATCGCATGATCGTGGAAGAAAAAAAATATTTTATATTCTGAATTTATCTTAACAATTCAGCATGTAGTGATGAACATAAACATAATAATATATACAATTATCATAGAGGGCTACACCAAATTCTGTCTTAAATATAATTTTCACAATAATGATTGTTGACAAATAGTAAAAAAAGTCATCACCTCCAATGATAGTCCCCAACCAATGTAAACCTTATAAATATCCAGAGGACCCCTGAACACAAATGTATACTACTAAATTTTATAAAATGTTAAATAATTAATATGGAATAAGATTTATATTTGGATATCACATAATAATACTAGGTACCATAAAAATGGATATTTCATTATTTTATATTAGATCCACAAATTTCATGATGAAATTCTAAAATCAGCCACCATAAATTGGTAGACATAATATAATACTATAAAATAATAATTTTTTTAATATATCATTATAATGATTATAAATTTCATAAAAAGTTTATATAACCATAAATTATTCAATCTGTTGGTTCATAAGAAAATAAAACTATTTGGGTGATGTGGTAGAACACCCATATATGAAATTCCATATCTCCATCCAATCATTCACTATGATAGATACAAATTATATAATATGAGTGGGGAATCTAAATTCCATATAATATTATATGTGTTAGGGTATTTTATTATTTAATATATATTTATTTTAGTGCATCCATAACACTCTCAAAATTTATCTAAAATCCAATGAGACATTATTCAAACATCACATTTCTTTTTGAATCACTACAACTTCACTTTGATGCATTACATAAAATTACATCATTTTATGACAAATTAATTTACCAAAATTTATTCCATATTTAAAGGAATTACTAATATATCCTATGTGGATTTATAGTATACAAAACAAATAATAAATATGAATTTTATAAATTTATAAAATAATTAGCCTCTAGAAAATAATATGTGTTTCTTATATAGTATATGGCTCAAGGGTGAAATTTTTACAACATGATCAAAACTTCTTATAAAATATCCACATAATGTTATATCACATACATCATATATATACCTACAAAATCAAAATGCCCTCTAATTGAGTGACCACTATAAAATGAACTTTTCAATCAATCATAGACCTACAAATACCTTCATGATTCTCCCTTTCTTGGATGATGAATACATCATATATCATTATTATAATAGATAATCAAATCACATGTCACCCATTAATATTGTCAATAATATCACAATATACTCTAAAAATATTTAAAAATCTATCAATACTATAATTAAATATAGGCCCATGATTTCTTCATCACATTATATGAGAGGATTATATCTATATTGGTTGAGAAGAAACTATTGAAATTCCATGAAACATACCCAATGGGCCATTATTTTATACGACTCTATTATTTCATATAAGATATATTAATGTATAATGGTTTTTTATATATTAATAAATAACACACATTAGGTAATCAGTAATGGTAAAAAGAATATACCCCTATGTAAATCATTTACAATAGAACATTCTATGTTATATAATTTAGTCTTCTAGTCTAGATAATGTTTAGAATTATCATCTAATGAGAAAATTAATTACAAAACCAGTTCAAATCATTATATAAATTTTAATATTATTCTCATGATAAAATTAATATATCATCACAGCCCATAATTTTCAAGAATGATCTTCAATAAGTGACCACTCCAGTTTTAATGTTGAGGAGATAATATCCTTAAACTATTCCTATAATAAAATTGAAACGCACATTAATTAATGATAAATAGGGGATGAATTTGATATAAAATTTTTATATATTTATATCCATTAAATTGAATAACTAAATAATATAGTGAAAATATATTTAATTTAAACTACAAGTATTTTTTCAATAATGGTTTTAATTGTGGATTTGTACATTATTCTTTATATCCACACAACATATCAAAACATCACCCCTATAAATAATCAAAAAAATTATATTTTATATGGTAACAAAGTTTTTTTCCATTTGGGTAGAATGGGGAATGTTTGAATAATTAATAGATATTTTATTTTCACATTGGATCGTGTTTATTCTTTAAAAGATTAGAAGACCACTGTGTTCAAAAATGGACATTTGGATTTGAACAAAATACTTTAAACATCTCATATAGATATGTCCTCAATATATGTTATCAATTATTCTATGGTGTTTTATTTTTAAATATTCCTATATATTAATATATTATTTGGGAAAAATCAATAAACCATATTGAGATGTTCTATAATCTTTGTAATATATAAAAACGACCATCAATGTGTCCCTTTATAGAAAATATGTCATATATTCCAAATACGAATACCATATCCTAACTTCTTGTTAAGATCTAGTGGATAATCTTAAAATCAATCCAATAACTCTAAACATGTTTGAGTTATTATAAAAACATAATTATAAATTAATATATTATATTAGTATGATTACAAATCATCTTATACTAGATAGATCTGATAAAATATTTATTATTAATCACATAAATCCTTTATAATTTTTTATTAAAAACAAAAATATTATAATGTGTTTTTATATATAACGTTGTTAAATATCCCTTCATTGGGTTCTCATGGAAAAAAGCCTTTTTTTATTCACTACTATTTATGTTCTGATATAGCGAATGGTACTAAAAAGAACTATCTTTATTTACCATTATACTCAATATATATGATGGTTTACCCATGATATCCATTCTGAAATTTATTCCTAACCACACTGGTACTATATGTTACATCGAGATGTAATTTCAGTCAAAACTAGTAGAATCTAAAGAATATATTTGAAAATAAAAAATACCCATCATAATATTTATTTATATAAAAAATCGTTGTAATTTTTAATGAAACATTTCCCTTATATTAAATTACAAAATATGATATTTTAACTCTAAGAATCATTCATTAATTAGAAAAATCGATCCTTACAACATTAAACCCATTGAATAATTATTTGGAAAATAAAAATCATAGTTATGTATCATTTTTAAATAAATTAATATATTCCCATAATGGAGATAAATTTTTAATGAATTTTATATATGTTTATATATATATATTGTAAACATAATGAATGACTATAGTGGGAATCAATATATTATAATTATTTACCACAACTAGTAAAAGGGACTCTTCACAGTTAACATAATGAGTTGGTCAGAAACCCTTTTACCTTAAGGGAGAATTATTTGTAGGAAAAATACCATAATTTTATTAATTTATATATGAAAACCAGTTTCACCAAATTAGTGCTTGAAGATTACAATATTATAAGAAGTATTTTTTTATTAAAAAAAAATTTTATTTCATATAATATGTTATGAGAAACATTCTAGTTTAATGGAAAAAATATATTATTAGTATTCTTTTTTAAAAATGAAATTTATAAAATAACATTTAAAATGAATAAATTAATTTGAAAAAAAATTTAAATTAAGTATTATTATTTGTATATAAATAAAAAATATTGATAAAAGGTACTTAATGTTAAGTAATGTATTTATATGATTCAAAACTAATTTTTCTCAAAACCCATTATAGTTTTTACTGAAAAAATATAAAAATTAACTCATTATAATGTTTTTTGGAATAAACTAGTCAAAACAATCTTTCAAGGAATTTTTCAGAAAGTTTTAAATAAATTACTCTTTCTTCGAATACTGAAAATGTTGATTTTATTTTAAGACAACCATTCAATTTGATGAATTTACATGTAAATTTTTTTTAATATTGTTTTAAAAGTAAAAAATAGTTTAAATAAATCATATTAAAACCTATTTAGTTCATTTTAATAATTTTTTATATTTATATTTTATATTAAATCCCCCATTAATTATTAAAATCATTTCACGTCAAAACAATTTCGTCATCACATCGGCAGGTGGAATTGTAAATAAAATTATCCCAAATAAATATATTAAATGATTAAAAATGGATAACATATTTTTAATAATCATTTTTATTATTATATAATTTCATAAAAATATTTCGACATAATGAAAATTAAAAAAAGTAAAAATTTATTATCACTATTATTTTTAAACTGTGTTTACTGGAAGGTTAAACTAAACAATTTTCAAAATAGACCAAAAATTGTTAAATTCCTGTTATCGGGATTTATATCAATTTTAAATAGTCGAAAAATCCAAAATTACACATTTTAGTGTCATGTGGCTTGTTAAAACTGAGTGTACAACTTTTTATTTTTAAAACATTCAACTATGTCCTCCCTTCCATTCAAAAGGGAACCAAATCTCTATCATCATCACATATCTAAAACCAATAAATTCATCTAATAACAACTCAGAAACTTTCCTAAATTCTATCACAAAATCATGTAGTCCTTATTTTTTAAAACCCTCATGTAGATGCCCTTTTGTTCCACCCTATAGATTTCATTTGAAGGATAGACATCATTATTGAATGAGAATTTTTTTATTTCATCTTCTAACTCCAAAAATATTTTACAAAATATGATAATATAATATAAAATGTTACTAAAATATGCTGATATTTTATTTAATTAATACAATAACGAATATTTATCACCCCTAGCATCAAATTTGAAATGAAACCATCAATCGTCTCTATAATGCACTACCTCCTAAAAAACAGAGGTAATTCATTTCCCATCAAATCCTCTCATAGATGGATATAATGATGGATATATTATTTATATATTATATTCAAGAAATATGTATACTCCTTGTGTTGTAATATAAAAAATTACTTATTACCATCCATTATTATTGGAAATGTAATATCACTAGTTTGTATGTGTGGATTTCCACCTCCACAAAAGGATGTGATGGATGTTTTATTTGATTTTCACATTTATAGTAATAAGGATAGAATAAATTAATTTTATGGTTTATATGATATAAAATGACTCTATATTCATTAATTATTCTCTAAATTCGCTTTATTCCATCTATCTAGAAAATGAAATCATCATCCATGCATACATACAACCAACTATTTCTATAAACAATATAATTTATTTTATATACTTAAAATTAACAGATTACAATAAAAATATTTATAATTAATTTTTATGATATTTATATGATGGATAGAATTATATAGATAATAAAATCATGATCAACATAGAAATATGGAATATTAAAATGAAAAACAGACAAAAAATAATGTTGATATTACTCGAAACATAATTTTAATGAGGAATTTATAATAAAAAAATACTAAATGGTCACAAGTAAGTAATATATGAAATGATAAATACAATTAAAAATATTTAAAAAACTAAAATAAACAAATATTTATTATAATGGACAATATAACAAGTATGATGGATTTTTAGAGTTAAATTAATGGATTTCAAGTCGCTCTTTTATTTCATGGAGACACATGGAATATTCACCACTATGTTTTTTAATATAATGATCATAATTCAAGGTATATTATACATTTATTTATATTTAATATTTTTAAATTTTTATTTTATTTTATGCTTAAATGGGTATTACAATTCAAAATTTACCATAGTGGTAAGATATTATTATCTCACATTTATTTTAGTGGGACAAGTACCACATGCACTATGTGTTTCATTTATGTAATGTATATTATTCCCATTACTATATTTTTTGATTCAACATAATAAAATTATGGAGGATCACGAATCAATATAACATTCTTCCATTTAATTGGATTATGAATCAAATAAAACCAAATTGGTAAATTATTTAAGTAACATTGATATTTTTTATTACGATCATATATTATTATGCATCTGGAAATGAAATATAATGATCTATTTATCCGGAAAAACATAAATTTTCCTGCAATCAAAAATTTGACAATGATATATAATTTCCCTAAATTTTCACCACATTATATACTCTGGGGACCAAATTTTTTTTAAAGAAACTTCACATTATATATCTCTTGAGTGGATAACCATATTCATCCATGTACATGTTATCTCAGAATATTTTATATACTATTTTTTACTTATCTAAAAATATTTTTAAAGACATTATTAAACTTAAATGACTATAATGTAATGGTTTAAAAAAACCATTCATGAAATATTGAAAACAAGCCCCTTTTATTTTTTACTGAAAATATATAAAGAGTATTTATTTTAATTTTTATGGAATAAATAGTATTCCCCACCATCACAGACTGAATACATAATTTTCAAAATAAAATTTAAGGGATTATTGGGAACACTAAAAATTTGGAAAAAATTTATATATTAATCCATGTATGAGATTACCAATCCATTCCAGATAATAATAAAATTTGGTAGTCTATCACTTTATATATGATCCATTCAATAGAGGTAACCTAGGTATATGGACTTCCCATGATGAGATTTTCAAATTGGTAGGACATATTTTCCCAGAATAGAATGATGTCCTCAAAAACAATTCCACTCTTTGAATCCACCCAAAAAATATTTTTATGATTATTTATCTAAATATAATTCTAATCGTTCTTTTATACATGATTCATTTTTTAAAAAAAAACATCTCTTACATCATGCATTAAAATGTTGATTAAAAATTACTCATATGTCATCTATTCTATAAAGTGAAGGAAAAAATCTATCTATGTTTTTTATATCTTCCTCTATACATTTTCCAAGAAAATAAATTCAATTGATTACAAAATATAATGTGGATCATATTTTTTATAATATTGATCTTTGTCAACATCATAACAACAAAGTTATTCTTAATCCTTTTGAAAATCTGTTTTGGGGAAAAATATTGGCATATGAGATAATGTATCCAGCCTACCCTCAATGTTAATGAACATTGGCTTATTGATTTATCTAAATTACACGAGTTTTGGTAAATTTATGTAATAATAATTATTTTATTCATATTAGACCAATTATAACATGATAATATCTATTTAAATAGGTTATTTTTATCACATTCCTCCAGATGTACCCAAAATACTATGTCCTGTTATGATCCTGCTCCTAGTATAAATTTATTTCAGAGTCTACATTTTTAATACATGAATATGTTCTAACTTGTTTCAAACAATGGAATTTATTATTTCCCACCTTTACTAGTAGTCCAGAACCATAATGATACATTTTCACTATTAGTATATTCATCTATATCATTAAACTAATTTTATAACATATTTGTTATAGGGAGCTGTAGCTCAAAATCTTTCAGTGGAGGATAAGGACTTCCACAAGGATGAGAATGTGTTTTGGGACACAATGTACCCAAATTAATTTCCAATGAGGGAATAATGAATCCACTCAGAATAAAAATATCTGGAAATGGTGTCTGTCCTACTCATGAATTTAAAACACCTCTTATGATATATATAATTATGGGATGAGCAACAAACTTTTACCCCTTACAACTAAGACCAATGTGATATATTTGATCATAGGTGGATGTAGTAGTAGAAGACCTCATCCCCTACCCTCATGTTCCATTCAATATAATCTTTTTATTTTATATGTTCATTCCCATATCAAGAACAACTTATTATACACTATTATATAGGATCCATTCGTAGGGTTCCTCATGAGGATTATCATTCACTGCATGTTAGTAGACATATTAAGAATGATTGAAATGATTGAAAGTTTAATAGATGTCGACCCATTATTCCATGAAAATCTGAATCTTCCAAAAAATATTCCTTATATCCCAATTAAATTGATGCCTCTATATAATTGGGTACATTAATTTCAAAAAATATTCTAGGTTAAACATTGCAAGAGAAAGCATGGGTGTGTTGATCTGATGTCAAGAAACATCCAGCTATGTTTTCAAAATAGACCTTAGGATCCCCATATTTCAAAATGGGAGTGGTAAGGTGGTATAATCAATATAAATTTAAAAATGTGTATGATCTTGTTTTAGTTTTAAATAGAATTTCCAACAAAACCCCACAATGTAGATGATAGAGGGAGTGTAATGACTGGAAGCTGGGGTTGAAATCAGGTCACCTTCATTCACAAAATTAATCAAAATATGAAACTAGTCCATGATCATTAATATCACATAACTATTGGTCAGAGTAAATTACACAAAAGGGGTTTGAATTGAGTATCTATAAAAAATTCTGATTAAAAGTTATTTCTAAAAAGTTTCCCCAAATTATTAAATATAGCCAAGTTAATCAAGGTTACATAGTTATAAGAGTATGAGTGTTTGAATATCATCTTAGAAGATAGATTAGTTCTCAGTAATATGAATATCAGTTATTAATATTACGTTTGAAGCTATTCTACTAAGGAAAGATAATTTTAACTTCGTTCCAAGAGTAACAATCATAGTTAATTAAAAGATTTATGAATTAAATATTAAAGCAAGAAAATAGAGAAGATTAAATTATGTATCATAGCGGATATGAAACAAGTGGTTCAGTCTCAAGCTGAGACCTAATCCACTTCACGTGGGGATCACCTTCCACTAAGAAGTTTATATAAATAAACTTGATCCACACCCTGGATCACAGTTAACAGTAGTACATAGTACTATCCAAGACACACAAGGACCTCTTCAACAATTCTAAGTGGGTAATGATGAATAGGTCACACAAGGAACTCTTCCACAATTATATATGGGTATACACAAGAGTAAAAGAATTTTTCAGTGAGGATATCTTGTATCCTTCAGTTAAATGCAGGAGACATAGTGTGTTGCTATAGAGAAACACACTTTTCTCAAAAATTAAAATAATGTTAAATAATAGGGAATAATACTGAGATAGGTTTAGAGGTGCTCTGAGTGTTGGTATTTGGAGTTCTGGACTTCTGAGATGAGGCAGATGTAGAACTCAAGTCCTCATATGGAAAAATGTGTGCCGCAAGTCAGATAGAACTGGCTTGTGTACTTCGTGGTGTTCTACACTGCAAAGATGTTCTCAGGATTCTAGTAAGTTTTTTTTTTATTTATAAGATTCGAGTTGCATGATCCAATTATCTAAAATGTATTATATAATCATGCTCACAACCACCCGCTTATTTTTTGTATCATGCTACTTCCTACATTTTATGGGTCGTATTAAAGTTTTATATTGGAGTGCATTTGTTGGGGCCGATAGGTTACATGCACTCTGCACCTCATACCTCCTACTATCCGATGATATGTCTAAAAAGAAACATTAATTATGTTAGTGCATTAAAATATTCTAATATGACTATTAGAGATTAAATTGAATGAAAACAAGATATATTTGGAAACGGTGTCACATTATGTCATGGAAGTGGTTTCTCCTTCACATGATGTCTGGATTGGTCATGGTGCCTCATAGTCACGGTGTCTTATGGTAACAATGTCTCATGGTCACGGTGTCTCATGGTCACGGTGTCTTGTTCACGGTGTCTTGTTCACGGTGTCTGGTTCTTCATGGTGTCTTGTTCATGGTGTCTATATGTCACTAGTTTGATGACATAGGAAAGTATATGTATCCAGACTTAAGCAGTAGTATTTATGAAATGAATTAAACATAATCATTTTTCATAGAAATCATTATAAAGTGAATCAAGAGAAATTGAATAGTAACCAAACTAAGTGTGTAGCACTTAAGATCTTTGGATAGCTTTTACTAAGACACTGAACATTTGATGTTATTTATATTATATAGAGTTAACATAGTTTAAAATCTAAATAGAATTTGGGATAATTAAAACATGATTAATACATGATGAGTACAACAATATCCCCCTTTTTGATGATCACAAAACATGTAGATTTAAAATGTACATTTGTTCTAACAACATAGTATGAATGAGAAAATAACATGTATAGAATGATTTCTATCTCCCATAAAACATATAACATTTATAGAATTATTTCTATCTCCCATATAACATATATTGTGAAAATTCTCCCCCTTTTGAGATTATCCAAAATTAGCAGAAAAAGAAAGACAAAAGAGTTATGAAAAGGTGCATAATTTATTAGATAAAAATAGAGGCATTAAGAAATGTGAATCAAAGGAAAAATATTCCTATAAAAAAGAGTAAATATTGTCCTTAGTTCAATAAATGGACTTCACTTTTCCTTTAGTAGTAGTAACATAAGAGGAAGCCATAGAAGCAGAAGTTGAGGTATAAGAAGGGAGTGAGCTGGTTGATACAGAATTTAATGGAAGACCATCAAATACAGAGGGAGACAATGTAGGTACAGTAGAAGATCGAGGCAATTGTTGGCCAAGGATCAAAAGACTAATCTGACTCAGTTCTTGACATACATACATAGAAGTGTAGGCTAGGGCAGAGGTGAATGTGGGTAGATCAAGTCTCAAAGGGGCATCCACAGGAGAAACAATGGTTGTACTCTGCACATGAAGATAGGGCCTCAGAAGCTTGATAAAATCCTTAACAATCTCTCCACCATACTGAATATATTTTCTCAATGTAATCCTTGTTTTTTCATAAACATATCAAATAGATAAATGAACTCTATGATCTTTTGAACATGGGTATCAAAAACTTGTGTAACAAGAGGAATCCTTAAATTTTGGACAAGATATTTAATGAGATTGTCCATGTATGTCTTTGAGAAGATTTAGTTAAGGTAGAAATCCAAATTTTTACGATTTATTGCTCAGAATAATTGGAGATTTTTGAATGGATTTAGATCAGATCAAGAAATCTGTCATTATTCTTGATAACTTCATGTAGAGAATCTTAATTAAAGCCACTAAGCACGGTCTGAAGTTCTTAATTCACTACTCTTCTCAGCAGGTCACTGTCTAGGGAAGTTTGAGATGATTGTCCGGATGCCTTAGAAGCATTGGCAGTTATGATTAGAGATTTCAGTTTGTTTAGCACATTTTAAAGTCACCAAGTATACTCATTTGTGAGTTTGTTAAGATTAAAAAATGGATCTTTCATCACCTTCAAAATCAGTTTGTTTCTTTCAGTGACCTTTTCAGATAAGGAAGATAAACGAGGTTGAATCTGAGAGACATCATTTGAAGGGGTTTAACGAACAAAAGGTTCTACTGGATGAGAAGTATGCTCTAATATCAAATGAATCTCTCTCTTCATTTCTTCAATTATACCTCTTACAGTATTCACTTCATCACTAAGCAGTTTATTTTCAACTCTGAATTCTTGAATATCATAAATCATTTTGGGGTTTATTTTCCAAATAACTTTCCCCAAAAATAATGAGGAATCATTCTCACTTAGAGGTGTCACAAGATTTGGTTGGGAATTCATGATTTTTTCAACACCAGACAAAATGGTATCACCAAATTCTTTTAGATCGTCTTTACTCACAATAGATGGTTGTTCTGATGACGGTTCAGAAATATGGACAGATACAGGCACATTTTCTCTCTCAAGAGAAAGATTAGAGAGAGATTTCATATCGAGCAATGTATAAAGATCAAGGAATTTTACTGAATCTTTCTAAGATTCATCCACATCATAGAAACTGCAGAACATATACTGAGTGTCTAAAGGGCTTGGAACAATTTGGTTTGCTAATTCAGTAGATTCCAGATTTTGGGTTTTCTCTCCCTCAATAGTTCCATCCTTCTCAGGACTGAGAGTCTTAGGGCCATGATCTAATTCCAAAAACTCACATATTAGTTCCTCTCTCATTTCATTTCTAGCAAGATGAAAATCCAGCTCTACCCTTTCCTCAGCCAAAGGAATGACTTCAAGGATAGATTGTTCCACTAGGAGTTCTTCAATATTAGCTTCTGGCATAGCATGTAATTTATCTTCTTAGGTTTTCCACAACATTCTTTTTCGGTTTGATTGAAAACTGATTCTGTTTTAGCCTCAGGTTGATCTTACTGATTAACAACTTCTATTGATGTAGGGACTTTCTTTTCACATACAACATGAGGGACATAAGTACTATCTTCCTCAATAGAAACAGTTTCCCTTGGGGGAACAGTAGCCTCTTCTTCTTATTCTTCTACAGAATACACAAAAAACACATCTGGTTCCAAACCAAGATCGGAAATATCTCTTGGTCTTGAGGGAAGTTCCACAGGATTGAATTTTTCATAAATTCCATCATTTTCTTCCACCCATTGATTTTTCTAATGGTTCAAATTTATTTTCATCCTCTTGAGAGTGGTTTTTTATAGGCATTACTCACAATCATTGATAACTTCCTCATTAGGTCCAACAATACCTTTGGCATGAAGCATGGATGAGATAAGCCGTGAGAAAAATGGGGAGGTTGACTTGGATGTGGCATTGATCAATTCACACATGAAATGTATTATATAATTATAAAGGTTTATCTTATGCCCATTTTTTGTAAGATGAATCATAAACACATCCTGATATTTCAATATAGAATAATCACCTTTTTGGGATAATCAGGCTCTGTATAAACTTAATCAAAATCCTTGATTCTTCATTTAGTTTAGCAGTAATGGCTCTTCTCTTGGTGCCAGTTCTGATCAATCTTTTCAGATCCCCTTCTTAGATAAATAATTCACAGAAGGGGGAGGTCCTCTTTGATAATATTTACAGATGCCTTCATGAGGTATCCTAAGGAACAAATCCACTAACATCAAAGATAATGATCATTTCTGCTCATTGATCCAGCTTCTCACAACATATCGATCTTCAAACTCAAAATAGAACTGAACATATTGATAAAACTGAGCCACTAACTTAGGGTAGATAGGTATATCTTCCTTCTAAAACCACTCTAACCAGTCTTGATCCTTCAAATAATTCAAAAAACAAGACTTACTTAATAGAAACCATTTGGAGAAAACCACTTTCTCAATTACTGCAACTCATTTTACCAGATTTTGGTTTAGGGGACCTATGGGTGCTATCTTGGGTGGAATTTTCTTCTTCTTTTGGCAACATTTCCTAGGATTCAATGATTGAGATTGTTTCATCCTAGGCATTCAACTAAGGCTTGAGAGGAAGAAAGGATTAAGGGTTGACGAAGGGTTACAAATTAAGTGAATAGAATAATGATCGAGTGAGGAAAAGTGACACCTCATTTATTTTATCATTTTGTAATACCAAACGAAGGAAAAGTTAAAATTCATAAAAATAAAGAGGCGAAATTAATACTTACTGTGATACAGTTTTTAATTCATAACAAAAAAACTTTATGGTGATATCATATCAGGTCTTTACAGTGACAAAGAGATTGAAGGTTATGGTGAGACAATAACAGAGTGTTACGGTGAGACAGTGACTGAGCATTACGGTGAGGTAGGGACTGAGCGTTATGGTGAGATAGTGACTGAGTGTTACGGTGGGACAGTGACTGAGCGTTACAGTGAGATAGTGACTGAGTGTTTTTGTGAGACAATAAACAATATAATGTAAGATATAAATCAATAAGGCATTTACTTAATATTTATCATTCCTACTTCATGTACGATGTAGCCTATTCTTTCAGAATTTAATGGTTTGTTAAATATATCACCAAGATGATACTCAGTACCATTGAAATCTAATGAGATTTTACCGTTTTGATAATGATCTCTCAAAAAATGATGTCTTACATCAATATTATTTTTCCTATAATGTGAAAAAAAATATTTTTTGATATTTTAATACACTTTTGTTGTCCCAATTTAAAGGTAAATTCCTGAATTGTTATCCCTAATCTAGTAATGTGGGTTTCATCCACAAGATTTGTGCACAACAGTTCCCAGCAGCTATGTATTCGGCTTTTTTAGTAGATAATGCAACATATTTATTTTCTTACTACACCATGATACTAGTGACTTTCCTAAAAAGTGACATGTTACATAGGTTTTTTAATCTAACTTACCACCACCAATGTCAGCATTAGAATGACTAACTAATTTAAATGATTTCCCTCTAGGATAGAGCAGTCCTAGATTGGGTGTATGCTTGAAGTATTTGGGAATTCTCTATACATCATTTAAATGATATTCATTAGGATTTTCATGAAAATGAGCACACATACTCACACTAAACATAATGTCAGGTAGAATAGCAGTTAAGTAGAGTAAACATCCAATCATTCCTCTATAAGTGGTCTAATCAACATGTTTTCCATATTCATCCAAATCCAATGTACAGGTTTTACTCATGGGAGTGTTACTACATTTAGTGTTATCCAATAAAAAATGTTTTAGAAGATATCTAGTATATTTACTTTGAGTTTATATAATACCATTTTCATTTTGAATGATTTGAAATCCAAGACAAAATTTTAGTTCACCCATTAAATACATTTCAAATTCATTTTTCATCATTTTATGAAAATCAACAGATAATGAAATTTTTAACGATCCAATGATAATTTCATCTACATAGATTTTACCCACTCAAACGTATTTAAAAATTCATTTTATAATACGGTTAGGATCAGCTATTCCTTTTATGAAACCTTTGGAAATAATAAAACTACATAATTTATCAAACCAGGATCTTGGAGCTTATTTTAAACCATATAATGATTTTGATAATTTAAAAATATGATTTCGAAAATGGGGGTTTGTAAAACCAGGGGTTGTTCTACAATGACATCCTCAGATATATACCCATGTTAGAATGCACTCTTAACATCCATTTGATATATTTTGAAATCCAGATGTGCAGGTTGAGCAAGTCGGATTCTGATGGCCTCAAGTCTAGCAATCGGTGGAAAGGTCTCCTCACAGTCAATTCCTTCTTCTTGACTATATCCTTTTGCAACTAATCTAGCCCTATTTCTAACTATGTTTCCATCCTCATCTACCTTATTTCTAATCACCCATTTAGTTCCTATGGTGAATATGTTGTTAGGGATTTCAACCAGTTTCCAAACTTTTTTCCTTTCAAAGTAATTAAGTTCTTCCTGCATATCCATCACCCAAAATTCATCATTGATAACATCATTAATGTTTTTAGGTTCATTTTTTAACAAGAAGACTTGATGTTCAACCTGATTTCTAAGAGAAGTTATAGTTTTTGTTCCTTTATCTAGGTCTCCTACAACCACATATAAAGATGGTTCTTAAGAGTTCTAGAAGTTCTAAAAAAGGAAGGACTAGTGATTTCAGGTTCATCAACAGGTTCAGGTTCATTGTGTCTTGAGTCTAATGAATTTCCAGAACTAAATGTTTTCACAGATTCTCTCACAAAATTTTTGGGGACTTTGTATTAATATTTAGATTTGGTAGATCATCCTTTAGGTTCTCTACTATGGTTTTAGGCTCATGTGGATCTATTTCATCAAATTTGACATGGAAAAATTCTTCCAGTCATTTTGTTCTTTTATTGAACACTCTGTAGGATTTTCTGGATATAGAATATCCTAAAACGATACCTTCATCACTCTTTGATGCATATTTTTCAATATTTCCTCAGTATTAAGAATAGATACATTACAGTAAAAAACATTGATGTAGTTAACATTGGGATTTATATTGTTCTACAACTCATAAAGAGTCCTCTTAAGAATGTGTCTGATCAACACTCTATAGATTATGTAGAATGTTTTATTGATATCATCAACCCAAAAATAAATAGGTTGGTCATATTCACTAATCATTGATCTTGAAATCTCTTGTAGGGTTCTATTTCTTCTTTCTACTACTCCATTTTGTTTAGCTATTCCAGGGGTAGAGAAATTTTGTCTATAACCATTTTGTGTGCAAAAGGATTCAATTTCAGGATTTTTAAACTCACAGACACGATCACTTCTTAAGGATATGATTATAAGTCCACTATGATTTTCCATTCATTTTTCATATTTAGTAAAATAAGAGCATGCTTCACTTTTGTGAGCCAGAATGAAGATCCATGTATATGTAGAAAATTCATCTACAACAATATAAACATAATGCTTCCCATTTACACTAGAAACTCTAGATGGTCCAAATAAATCCATGTGAACCAGTTTAAGAGGTTGAGATGTAGACACTTCTTTCTTTGGTTTGATGTAAATTTTGTGTTGTTTTCCCTTTTGACAGGTATTACATACTTTGTCTTTTGGAAACTCATGTTTCGGTAAGACGTTAGCTATTATTTTTCTAGATATATTTCTAAGGGAATGAATATTACAGTTTCTTAATCTCCTATTCCAGAGCCAAGACTCTTTATGAAATACATATAAACATGATGAATTTTGGGAAGCTAAATTTTCTATGTTGACATAGTAAATATTTTCATTTCATAAAAAAGAAAACACTAATTCATCCTTACAATTAAAGACATTGAATGAATCATTTTGAAATCAAATTTAAAATCTATCATCACATAATTGTGTGATAATAAGTATATTATATATTAATCCATCATATAATAGTACTTTAGAAATTAATACAGAGTTAGAGTTACCGATTTTCACGATGCCAATTATCATTCCTATGGAATTTTCACCAAATGTGAAATGTGATACAACATTTTTCATTAGATTATTGAAGCATGAGTAGTCTCTTATCATGTGTCTTGAACATCCATAGTTCAAGTACCATACACATTTATAGGAACTCTTAAAGTATATTTCCTAAAAAAATATTAAGAAAAAACATATTTTGGTACCCATACATATTTGGGTCCAGTAATATTAGTAATAAGTTCTTCAGGAACCCATATCTGCCTCATATATTTCCTTTAATCATTAAGTAATGTATTTGAAAAATAAACTCTATTCAATCCAGAAAAACATGAAACATTAGAATATGTATAATGAATTTAATTTGTTGATTTGTTTCCAGAATTGGGAGTAAAACTATATGACTTATATCATGAAACAAAATTTGTTCTAACAAGATTTATATTCCTAGGTAGATAACCAACGCCAGTGCTGGATTTAGGGGAATTTTTTTTACTATCATTTGAGTAAGGATATTCTTCCAATTGGTAAGATTTTCAAGGTAATTATTCAATTTCTCATTAGATGTTTTTAATTCTTTGTTTTCTTTGAGCAGTTGAGTATTTATCTCTTCTTCATTTGTGAGTTCATATTTAACAATCACAGTACGAGCATATTTTTTCTTCAATGGTTTATATTTTTCGTCTAGATTGTTGCATGTTTCATCAAGCATGTTATAGTATTCATACATTTATACATTAGTAATATTATCATAGTCATTCTCATTTTCCTAATAGTTTGAATTATGTACAGGAGAGTCCAGTGTTACCTCATATGTGTTTGTCATGAAACACATATTGGATATGTTTTCCTGTTCATCATGGGATGTTTTTGAGTCACTTGAAACTATCCTTAGAAGCACTCTGGTTTCTTTCATGGCATTTTTATACTTCCTATCTTTTTCCTAATATCTCTTTTTGTTATTGAGATTTGGAAAGTCTGCCTTGATATGTCCTTTGCGCTTACATTCATAGCAGGAAATCTCATTCTCCTTGTCACTTCATTTCTAGTCTTTCATCCAATTTCCTTTTTGGTCTTATTTTCTCTTGAAGTGAGGTATTCTGAAAAATTTATTCTTCTTGTGAAATTTCTAGAATCATCTAGATAATTGATCCGTCTCTTCATCATTTGTAGGTGATGATAGTTCACTATTAGAACATTCTACAAAAGCTTCCAATTTTCCTCTGCCTTTGTGCTTAGAGGTGGTGGTCTTGAATGCAACAAATTACATCATTAGTTAATCCTCCTCTTCCATGTTGAATTTCAGTTCCACTTCATACATCATCAGTTTCCCAATGAGTTCTTTTAAATGTAGCTTGCAGATGTCTCATTATTCTCTAATAGAGATAGAGGTTCCTCTCCATCTGTCAGTAAAATATCTAAGAATTAGCATGAATTGTTCTATGGATGTGACATATCTTCCTAGAGAAATAATTTAGTTGAAAATCTCATTGAACCTAAGATACATTATAGAGATAGGCTCATCAGGTTTCATTTTAAAGATATCATATTTAATAGTATAAGTATTATGTTTCATTTCTTTTAAACTAGATGATCCATCATGTGAGATAGACAAGGTATCCCAAATTTCATGGGAAATTTTACAAGAAGAAATTATATTGAATTCTTAAACTCCTCAAGATAAGTATAAAGCATTCACAGCTTTTTAATTGTTATTTTAGGGAGTTTTGATGGGCTCATCACATGTGATTCTATCAGTAGTAAGAATTTTATATTCATTTATAATGGAAGAGAAAATTTCATAAACTATACATTCTAAATGAATTTTCATTTTGATTTTCCATCGAGCATAGTGTGTTCCATTAAAAAATGGTTTTTTTGGTTGCACCACCTTGCAATGTAATATAAATAATTAATATTTTGAAAGAACATGAAATTTAGAATTTACAATAATTTACATATCTTTTAAAGTACAACTACAATCATAGTTGCAGTAGGTTAATCAAAGTCTTAATAAATAGCATCTGATTCCAAATGTTGTTCAGAGTATGTTACACAAGAAGGGGGCGGTTCGAACTGAATATCTATAAAAATTTGTGATTAAAAGGAATTTCTATAAATTTTCCCCTAAAAGATTAAATACATCCCAGTTAATCAAGGTAATACTATTTTAATATTTTTACTATTTTAATAACTTCTTAGAATATTGAATATCACTCAGTTATCATAATATCAATAATTAATATTACATTTTATGTTATTCTACTAAGGAAAGAAAATTTTATCTTCTTTACAAGAGTAACTGTCAATGTGAATTAAGACATTTCTAAATTATATATTAAAGCAGTAAAACCGAGAAGAATAAATTAAGCATGACAATAGATATGAAACAAGTGTTTCAGTCTCAGGAAAAGTCCTAATGTACTTCACAAGGTGATCACCTAACGCCATGGAGTTTATATAAATAAACATGATCAACACTCTGGATCGGGGTCAAAAACAGTGCACAGTACTGTCCAAACCACATAGGGGCCTCTTCCACAGTTATTTGTGGGTACAGAAGACCTGGCCACACATGGACCTCATCAATACTTATCTGTGGCTATAGACTTGAGTAAAATAATGCTTGTGTAAGGATATATTTTATTCTTCAGTTTAATGATTGATATAGAGCGTGTTTCTATACAGAAACACATTCTTCATAAATAATAATAAAACGATACAAAACAGGGTGGTAATTTTGAGATAGGTTTAGAGGTGTCCTGAGTGTAAGTCTTTGTAGCTCTGGACTTTTGAGATGAGCCAGATGCAGAACTGAAGTCCTCATATGGAAAACTGAGTGTCATAAGTGAGAGAGATTTGGCTTGTGTTCTTCATGGTGTTTTACAGTGTGATGATATTTTAGGGATTCCAGTATGCTTTGTGTGTTCTTCAGCAGAGTCATGTTGCATGAGACAATTCTCTAAAATTTATTTTGTTATCATGATCACACCCACTAGTTTTTTCTTTGTATTATGCTACTTCATACATTTTCTGGGCTGCATTACTCTTTAATATTGGAGTGCATGTGTTGTGGCCGACATGTTGCATGTATTCTACACCTCGTTCCTCGTATTTTCAGATGATATGTCTACAATGAAACATTAATTATGTCAGTGCGTTAGAATTTTCAAATATGACAATTAGAGATTAAATTGAAGGACAAAAAAATATATTAGGAAAATGTGTCACAATATGTCATGGAAATCGTGTCTCCTTCACATAGTGTCTGGATTGGTCACAGTGTCAAATAGTCACGGTGTCTCATGGTCACGGTGTCTCATGGTCACGATGTCCCATGGTCACAATGTATTGTTCATGGTGTCTTGTTCACGATGTCTTATTCAAGGTGTCTTCTTCACGATGCCTGGTTGTCACGGTGTATAATGACTTAAGAAAATACCTGTATTCAGACGTAAGCCGTAGTATTTATGTAATGAATTAAACTTAATCATTTTTCTGTGAAATCATTATAATTGGAATCAAGATAAAGTGCACATTAACCAAACTGGGATTATAGCAGTTAAGAGAATTGGACAGCTTTTACTAATCTACTGAACATTTGGTGTGAGATATAATACATAGATTTAACCTAGTTTATAAACAAAATAGTATTTGTGATCATTAAAACATGATTAATACATGAGGATTCCAACAATACCTAGGTAAAAAAAATTCTAAATGATTAAACTAACAATGATATCCATCATGGGGATCCACATTTCTAGGAGATAAACTTAAGTGAGATTTGATAGATAAGAAGTGTTTGTGAAATCTATAAAAGAAAATATGAATAAATTTAAAACCATCATCACATGATATATATTTCAATCATGAATTTATATCAAAAAAGCTACAGAGTATGAAGGCATCAATGAAGGGAAAATAATCTAATGTTGGTAATTTGGGGGTTTTGGGATGGAACACCCCCCCCCCCATGAAGTGGGGGGATTAGAGGCATGATCATGCCACCAACACCATAATTGAAGGATCCCCTAAGAGACATAATACAAGTGTCCTACTATCATCAATGCTCAATTATTTAAATATTATATTACATTTTTCAAACTATATATTCAATAAAATAATTTCTTTCATAATTTGGGATATTATTACTTTTAAAATATATTTTTTCATTTTGGACGTTTTATTTTTTTAGAAATGTTCATAATAATATTTTAAAATCATTTTACATCTATGATAATATCCATTATGGCCATTTATGATTTACATGCGATATAATCAAATGATGAAAGAAATATTATTTCTATTGATTATTTATGTTTATAATGAAAATACATTCATAAATTCATTTCTTTTGCGTGGTTTAAGAAATTATGAAATGATGAAATGTTTTTTAAACTGTTTCTCTTCCAGTCGTTATATTATGGAGAAATTAATATAAATTCTATTTATTTTCTAGGGTTATGATATGATGAATAATTTGAGATTTTTTTTCTGTATAACATGATGGATTTTGTGATATTTTTATCTCAAATTCTCTTAAATAGATTCATTATTAATTTATATCTAATTATACAAATAGTACTAGCATTGGGATTGAACCCATGCCAACAAAGGACATAGTCCACTATGATAGTAATTAGAGTTTACCATGAATACTAAAGTGGTTTAGGGAGTGAACACAATCCACTATTATATTCTTGGGAGGGAACATAATACACTATGATAGTCTTGTAAATGTTACATGACTATTAATGATTTGATTATCTATGCTTATGTGTCTTCCATATATCAATTTCTTAAGTTGATGTTGTGCTTCAATGGATTTTTTTATCTGATTCCATTATGATTCATGTCTTATAAATTTCCCATAATTTTTCAGTTACATAAGATAATGATAATTGATATGATATATATTGTTTTCAAAGGTTATTCTCATCTTCACATGCCCTTATATTCATGTAATGTTGATATATCCCTTGGTTACCCTTACTAAGAATCTAATAACACCCATTATTATGTTTCATTTCCATATAATACAATTAATTCTATTATGTATGATATTTCATAGAAGTGTTTTAGTTAGGGTTCACATAGTGGGATATGATATAATTCAATTATGAACATATATTATGTATCAAAGATGATAAAGGTTCGAGAACTATATAATTCCATTAAGGATCGCTATGTTTTGTAATACATATTCATCTATTAATTTTTTATATCAATAAATGTTAATTTATTTCACTACTGTTTGTAGAGACCCGAAGCTTGACGTACATGGACATTACATTACTTTTGCCGAATACTTAATACATAACAAAAATAGACACACAAGGACCGTAATAGTTTAGTGTCCTTGGAAACATGGAACGTAATCTTCTAATCATGGTGAAAGATATTTATCATCTCCCATAAAGATCTTCCCCTTTTTTTCATACCTAAAACCTTTCTTTATATCCGGGGGAAAAGAAAACATATAAAGGGTGACATCAAATTCTCAGTAAGTGTATGCATGGATAAAATAAAATAAATCATATACATTTGTACTTAAAAACATGAACATAATGTTTAAACATCAAAAACTTGAGCAATGACATAAAACATGGAAGTACGTAAGGCATAGATCATAAAGAAACATTAAGCATGATAAAATAGCATGGGAGTAAAACATGTAATTGTGGAAACCATTCAACACTTGTTATGATTTCCATAGTAGCCAAGGCATTGCTTCCAAGACCATCTTAGTGGACAAAATCCCTTTCTGAATCGAGTTCACTCCTCGTTTCAGTCCTGTAACACTGAACTGGATTAACTTACTGTTCCTTCCATGTCTATATCATGAGATATTAAATCATTACCCAATGTATTGGAGGGAGATATAGGTCCCACCCATCTCATTATGAAATCATTCCTACTTGTTCCACAAAATAAACATACATCATTCATAATAACCCAACGAATAAAATGGGTTTCATAAACATAATCCCATCATCACATAATCTGTATAAAAGAAATGGATAACATTTCATAATAAGAAATGTGAAACCATGTAAATCATAGAGGCATTATAATTGAAACATACACATATTAAATAATGTCATTTTAGATGGAAAATGTTTTTGATAAAACACTTGAAATGAATTCTTCAGGAAAATATCCATTCTTCTTTAAAATCATTTTCTTTTCACAAAATTTCATGCCTTTTTAAAATAATAGTATTTTTTTTAAAATAGTCATTAAATCATTTGGAGGAAGCTTTGTGAAAATAAGGCATAATAAAACCGTAAAAATCCATTCGTGCTGTATAAGTTAAAAAAACATTCTTCTCGTACTCTTTCCGGAAAAGTCAAAAAGTACCTCATAAAAGAAAGATTCCATACATACCATGTAGTAAAAGAAAAAAATGGGTAAAAAGGAAATTAAGCATACATTAATCCATTTTTCGGAAACATGGACATGGATGAGAACAATATCCCCAGTAAATACTTACGAATAAACAATCTCGGAGAAGAATGAGATTGGAAATGTTATCCCTTACCTTAGATCTGATATGCTTCTTACGTATCCAAAACTCCTGTATAATGATTTAAATAATGTCATTGACTTATTACATAATCATATTCGTTGTTATTATATCATATATAGTTCACTTATGACTTTATATTACCCGTTCTTTTGTAAATTCTTGTTAAAGTAGCGTTTTGGGTAAAATCGTTTCATTTGACGTTCGTGTTTTAACTTGTAATTATTCATATGATTACATAGATCATGATCACATACATCCAGAATGTAAAACATTATTTATATATAATATATATTCATAATATACATAATAGATCGATAAATGGAAAGAAATACACAATTCATGGAGACGGTATGTCGTACGTACGCATGAAGGTTGTTTTCGTTTCCTTATTGAATTGAATGTAATTAAGTAGATGACATAAATATATATATACATAAATCCAAATGCATTATTATGTCATATATTTCATGATTACTTATTATATATACTTTACAATCATTCTTGAATGGTTAACATGGAGAGTGAGTCTCATCACGTCGTGGAGACGGTAGTCCGTATGTACGCACGAGCGATGATATCATTCCCAAGATCGTTGAATTGTATAAAAGTGTATGTATAATATTACAGAATCAATATTACTTTACAATAATCATATATATTCATTACTTTCACCATTATACCCATCCATGTAAGGTGGTGGTGGAAAATAGATTACACCACGGCGTGGAGACGGTATTCCGTATGTACGCACGCGTGGTGATTTCGTTTTCCGTATGATGGATAGATGGTGAAATAGGGTTGTTTCATAAATATAATAACATATCAGTATATGAGTGATACATATGTTATTACTTAATAATTAAAAAACTAAAGAAGAATAAGTGGAAGAAGAAATAAAGTTGAAAGAATCGGTAACAGACATTACCTCTTCTTTGAAGCGCCTCTTTGAAACCTACTCTTAGGGCACTAAAATTGGTCTTTGAAGAAGACCAGGACCTATAGGATATTTTATAGGAAAGTGGAGAAGATAATTTTTCAGGGGTTGGCTGAGAATGAAGGGTCAAAGTGGTGTGAGGAAGAGAGGGAGGACGTGCCCTTTTATAAGGTAGGAGAGGGGCACCTTTGGAATTCATAAAAATATTAATTTATAATAAATCTAAACCCACTTAAAAACCTCCAAAAATGACTCATATCCGAATATTATATTATATAGGTTTGTAATATCATCATCCAATCAAATTTAGACATGTTAGGAATTTATTTTAAACATTATCAACTTGATTTATCCTTAAATAATCAATTTAATTTTATTTGTGGTAATAAAATTCTAAATTTTAAATTATAACAAATAATTTCTTATTTGTTGTGAATTGTCCATAATTGGATACTTTATAAAATTTTATACCATATAAATTTAAATTTATAATTTCTAAATAATTTTGTGATTTGTGAACAATTTTTTAATATATTATTTTTATAAAATAACAACAGTTTCAATTTTGACACTATTCATTTATTTGAATTTAAATAAACTATATACAGAAGATATGTTCGAACTAAAAGTTTTAATAGATTCATAAAAGGTCATATGTATCTGAAAAATTATTTGAGAACATTAAATAGTTCATATAATATTTATTTTATTATTTTTAAAACCATTTATTTGGTTTATCTCTTAATAAAATAATTACTTCAACATTTTTGTATAATTATTTAATATACATATTTTTTCATAAAAATTAAAAATAAAATTCAATTATGAATTTAAATCTATTTAATTTCACAATAATACTTTTACACGAATTTATCATCTTAAAATCACAATATTTAAATTGTTATATTGATTAAATTATGAAGGTGACAACTTTTGCATCATTTAAAATAATATAATATAAGTGTCATAATCGCCTTAATAAGGATCCAAATGGTCCACAATTCGGCCAGTGAATGATTAGGGTTTATATATACACTAATAATAAGTTTTGTGCAGATTTTTGGGCCTTTTAATATGTATTACGATTTCAATAAAAACTATATTATTGATTTTTCACTAAATAAATAATTTCTGCATCATTAATGTATAAGATAATAATGTAATTAAATAAATTTTAAAAATTACAAATAAATTACCATGATAAATAAAAACATTTTATGTTTCAAATGAGTATTTATAACAGAATTTATATTCTGTATAAACTTATATTAAAAATACATTAATTATTAAAGTTGAGTGAATCATATTTCACTTTCCTTTAAATAAAATAAACTAAAGGTCTTAATCACCTCCAAGTGGGTTCTAATGGATTCCATTTCGACACAAATATGACTTAGGACAAATTATAATAATCCAATTGTATTAATACATGTATTTGGATAATTTTATAATATTATATTTACCCTTAATTACCCAATTTACCTTTTACTAGGGTAAATAAAATTTACCGTTGTTACTATTCATAAAGACCAAAAATAAAAACTTGTCTATTAATATAATTTGGACCCAGTGATTCCAAATATGGAATCAATTTTTCCAAATTCAATACACAGAAGTTTCTGAAATTAAATTAAAATTAATCCCGTTGTTGAACGAAAACGGGTTTTTGTTTAAAACATTGCAAAAGATTAAATTTATTTAACCTACGAATTCAATCTAAAATCAATGCTAATGACATACATTATATTTAATGGTAAAAATATATTCTATTTATACTTTAAAACCATTAAATATTTTAATTTAATCACATAAGTTATTACAATGAAAAAATTTATTTTTAATTAAAATATACCGTGTTTTTACTATTCATTAAAATAAGAAAGTTATCAGAATAATATGAAAAATTTATCCAAGGTAAAATTTTATATCCTGATTCCAAATAATAATTGTATTTTGTAATATTGAACTTATAAAAATGTCAAAAACATGATTTAAAGTGGGTGCGCCATCAAAAGGCGGAAAAACTGCATTTTTATAAAAATACTTTTTTACCCGAAAAATTTATTTTGTTCTTATACCATGTTCTAGAAAATGTGTAAGATGAATAATAATGTTATAAAATTAAAAATTTAGTTAATAATATTCATAACGGATAGTTTATAATAATATTATAATAATATATCATTGTTTAGTAAAAACAGGTATTGCGTACAACACACGCTATCGAGGAAGGTCGCGATTGCATGTAATGCAAGCCAAGTCAGGGTTGCGTGTTGTGCAAGAATCCTTTATTATTTCATATAACATAATCCAACCATATTTCATTTATACATTGAATATATATATATATATATATATAAACACTCATTGTTGCGTAGAATACCTATTATAAAACGAACTTGAAATTGTGTGTAACACAATCTAAGAATAGTTTTGTGTATACTTCAAGCTAATACAGTGTGTAGTATAGAACAAGATAATCATATTGTAGCGTAAAACACATGACCTCAAATAAATTAAAAAGAATACTTATCATAATATATCAGGTTGTTACATTCTACCCCCCTTAAAATGAATTTCGCCCTCGAAATTCGTCAGGGTTATAAATGGTTTACTACTCGAAAGTTTCATTAATAGAAACCCACATCTTAAAAAGGAATACCAAAACATGGCTTTAAAAACTAATGTATGAAACATAATGGTTACCCAAATTAACTAATCACTGGGTTTCCACATAGGATAACATAAGTTAAAATATGGAAATGGAAGAAAAATATAACCATCAAGTTCTGATGGAGAGTGGTAGAGGACATGGCTATGAAAAATCCAATAATCATAAATCCATATATTTGTGATGATCTAAGGTACCATATGATTCATTGGATATATGGGCACTCGGACAAAATTTTTGGTTTTCAATATCATTTCCTAAAGTTGATGAATTAAAAGAAATACTTACATGATTTTGGTACAATCTCATTGTTGTTCGTGAGTTGAACAATTTCCACTTCATCACTTAAAGAAATGAGTTTGAATTTGTTATTAGTGATGTGTTAGCAGATCATGCGATAGAATGATGGATCATTCCATCTGTTTCAAACAAAATTTTAGCAAAAGTTATAAGTCCATATTATGGTTAGATTAATCGTATATGGTTCCAAAAATGAACTTATACTTCATATATCATACCTCATAATAAAATAAAACTAGTTTCTACTAACCAGGGACTCCCTCTAGGCCAGTGGTTGGCGATAAAGGCCAGTCGCACTTCGGTTGTGAGTTCGATTCCCACAGCCTTGTCTGACGCGATCCTGCAGGTTGTCCTTTTTCTAAAACTACATTATAAATAATATCGGAAAAAAATCTAGCCTTAAACAATACTAACTTATGTCCAACATAATTCATTCCAATGTTTAGGCTTATCCAAAATACATATGTCCAATATTGTAGTATAAAGAAAATGATTACTTGAAATTTCATCAACCAAGCATGTTAATACCATCATTAATCCCCCATATATCTTGTTGGTCACATTCCAATCATGTGAATACCTTAATCATGTATTATCTTGAAAAATGAATACCCATTGATCCTTAGTGAAAACATGAATGCTGTCAAAAGTTAACTCTTTCCACATTCCAAAATCCCAAAAATTATATATACTCAATCAATGATATGACCTTCTCCTTATATCAGTCATGAGCTCATGAATACAATCAAACATTTAATTTTCTCATTATCCCTTCATTATGCGCATATCATCTACATTCCAAAAATATCTGAATAACCTTTCATGGTCACTAGTACCATTCATCATATACATTCAAATCTTAAGGAAAGACAACAGTGTAACAATCCTTAGATGACTCTTTATTCCATAGTACCATGAGATTACTTATACAACATTACACTTGATAAACATGTAATAATTCAACTGCCTTCTTAAACAATTGACTGAGCTTCAACAATTCTTTCATCACACATATCATTTGTTGTCTCTTCATCATCATCAACATAAATACTACCCATATGACCATACTGATTCTCTTCATGAGACTTTCCCTTAGGGCATTGGTTTTCATAATGCTCGTACATTCCACATTTAAAACATTTAACCATTGTTGATGTCGCAGCAATACCATTATCCTCATCCATGGTGTTAACTGAACCTTTTCCTTTGTACTTACTGGCTTTGTGTCCTTCTTTTCCACACCCAAAGCATCTTCCAGTTCCTTTGAAACATTCTCCTTTATTCCTCTTCCCACATGAATTACGTAGGGGAAATTGAACTTTCTTTCCTCTATGATCATCATTAAATTCCATCTTTCTCTTATTAGCTGAGTCAGGAAACTTACCAAATTTGAGTTTATTGATCATATTATGAGATTTCTGATTCGGCATAATAATGATGTTTGGACTTCCAAATACCATTTCATTTGGTTTCTCATAAAGAATATCATTCCATTTTCCATCATATCCTCCATTATCGTGAATCATCTAGTTTCCAACCATTTTCTAAAACCCAAAAGGAATACTGTGAGAGGAAAAAATCATAATAAAGGGGGAGTAACTTCAATATCTAACATCATAGGTTTAATCTAATATCGTTACCATAATTCTAGTACATTAACCTATACTTATACTTAACCTTAGGGAAATCCCTAGACATACCTTATAAATATCTCTAGGGATCTCACTAAAGTTCTCGCATCCTAGTTTCCAAAGGTTGACTAAACCTTTCCTCTGATACCAACTGTAGAGACCCGAAGATTGACGTACATGGACATTACATTACTTGTGCAGAATAAATAATACATAACAAAAACAGACCTACAAGGACCGTAATAGTTTAGTGTATTTTGAAACTTGGAACGTAATCTTCTAATCATGGTGAAAGATCTTCAACATCTCCCATAATGATCTTCCCCTTTTGTTTTCTTTCCTAAAACCATTATTTATATCCTGGGGAAAAGAAAACATATAAAGGGTGAGCTCAAAATCTCATTAAGGATATGCATGGATAAAATAAAACAAATCATATACATTTGAACTTAAAAACATGAACATAATGTTTAAACATCAAAAACATGAGAAATGACATAAAACATGGAAGTACGTAAGGCATAGATCATAAAGAAAAATTAAGCATGATAAAATAGCATGGGAGTAAAACATGTAATTGTGGCAACCATTCAGCACTTGTTATGATTTCCATAGTAGCCAAGGCATTGCTGCCAAGACCATCTTAGTGGACAAAGTCCTTTTCTGAATCGAGTTCACTCCTCATTTCAGTCATGTAACACTAAACCAGCTTAACTTACCATTCCAGCCATGTCTATCTCATGAGACATAAAATCTTTACCCAATTAATTAGAGGGAGATATATGTCCCACCCATCTCATAATGAAATCATTCTTACTTGTGCCACAAAATAAACATACATCATTCATAATAACCCAACGAATAAAATGGGTTTCATAAACATAATCCCATCATCACATAATCCATATAAAAGAAATGGATAACATTTCATAATAAGAAATGTGAAACCATGTAAATCATAGAGACATTATACTTGAAACATACACATATGTAGTAATTTCATTTTTGATGGAAAATTGTTTTGATAAAACACATGAAATGAATTCTTGAGGAAAATATCCTTTCTTCTTTAAAATCATTTTCTTTTCACAAAATGTCATGAATTTTTAAAAGAATATTATTTTGTTGAAAATAGTCATCAAATCTTTTGGAAAAAGATTCATGAAAATGAGGCTTTATAAAATCGTAAAAATCCATTCGTGTCATATAAGATAAAAAAAATTCTTCTCGTACTTTTACCAGAAAAGTCAAAAAGTACCTCGTAAAAGAAAGATTCCATACATACCATGTAGTAAAAGTAAAAAAAATGGGTAAAAAGGACATTAAACATACATGAAACCATTTTTAGGAAACATGGACATGGATGAGAACAATAACCCTAGTAAATACATACGAATAAACAATCTCGGAGAAGAACGAGATTGGAAAAGTTATCCCTTACCTTAGACCTGATATGCTTCGTACGTATCCAAACCTCATGTATAATGATTTAAAAAATGTCATTAACTTATTACATAATCATATTCATTGTTATTATATCATATATGGTTCAATTATGACTTTATATTACCCGTTCTTTTGTAAATTCATGTTAAAGTAGTGTTTTGGGTAAAATCGTTTCATTTGTCGTTCGTGTTTAAACTTTTAATTATTCATATGATTACATAGATCGTGATTACTTACATTAAGAATGTAAAACATGATTTATATATAATATATATTCATAATATTCATAATTGATCGATAAATGGAAATAAATACACCGTTCATGGAGACGGTAGGTCATACGTACGCATGAATGCTGTTTTAGTTTCCTTATTGAATTGAATGGAATAAAGTAGATGACATAAATATATATATATACATAAATACAGTTGATTTATTATTTCATATATTTCATGATTACTTATTATATATACTTTATAATCATTCTTTAATGGTTAACATGGAGAGTGAATCTCATCACGTCGTGGAGACGGTAGTCCGTACGTACGCACGAGCGATGATATCATTCCCAAGATCGTGGAATTCTATTAATGTGTAAGTATAATATTACAGATTCAATATCAAATTAAAATAATCATATATATTCATTACATTCACCATTATACCCATCCATTTATGGTGGTTGTGGAAAATAGATTACACTACGGCGTGGAGAGGATATTCCGTACGTACGCACGCACGGTGATTTCGTTTTCCGTAGGATGGATAGATGGTGAAATAGGTTTGTTTCATAATTATAATAAAATATCAGTATATGATTGATACTGATTTTATTACTTCATAATGAAACAACTAAAGAAGAATAAGTGGAAGAAGAAATAAAGTTGATAGAATCGGTAATAGACATTACCTCTTCTTTGAAGCGCCTCT
Organism: Viscum album; assembly: GCA_963277665.1. Taxonomy (NCBI): domain Eukaryota; kingdom Viridiplantae; phylum Streptophyta; class Magnoliopsida; order Santalales; family Viscaceae; genus Viscum; species Viscum album. The sequence goes on from OY728123.1 coordinate 43,174,668, forward strand.
TTGAAACCTACTCTAAGGGCACTAAAATTGGTATTTGAAGAAGACCAGGACCTCTAGGATATTTCTAGGGAATTGTGGAAAAGAATTTTGCAGGGTTTGGTCGAGATTGAAGGATCAAATTGGTGTGAGGAAGAGTGGGAGGAGGTCCCCTTTTATAAGGGAGGAGAGGAGCACCATTGGAATTCTTAAAAATATTAATTTATAATAAATCTAACCCCACTTAAAAACCTCAAAAAATGACTCATATCCGATTATTAGATGATTTAGGGTGGTAATATCATCATCCTATAAAATTTAGACATGTTAGGAATTTATTTTAAACATTATCAACTTGATTTATGCTAATTTAATCAATTTAATTTTATTTGTGGTAATAACATTCTAAATTTTAAATTATAAAACATAATTACTTATTTGTTGTGAATTTTCCATAATTGTATTCTTTATAAATGTTTATACCATATAAATTTAAATTTTTAATTTTTAAATATTTTTGTGATTTTTAAACAATTTTATAATATATTATTTTTATAAAATAACAATATTGTCAATTTTGACACTATTCAATTATTTGAATTTAAATAAAATATATACAGATGATATGTTCGAACTAAAAGCTTTTATAAATTCATAAAAGGTCATATTTATCTATAAAATTAGTGGATCACATTAAATTGTTCATATAATATTTATTTTATTATTTTTAAAACCATTTATTTGGATTATCTCTTAACAAAATAATTACTACAACATTTTTGTATAATTATTTAATATACTTATTTGTTGCATAAGAATGAAAAATAAAATCCTATTATTAATTTAAATCTGTTAACTTTCACAATAATACTTTTACTTGAATTTATCATCTTAAAATCACAATATTTAAATTGTTATATTGATTAAATTATGAAGGTGAAAACTTTGGCATCATTTAAAATAAAATAATATAAGTGTCATAATCGCCTTAATAAGGATCCAAATGGTCAGAAATTTGGCCAGTGGATTATTAGGTTTTATATATACTATAATAACAAGTTTTTTCATATTTTTGGTCCTTTTGATAAGTATTACAGGTTCAATAAAAACAATATTATTGATTTTTCACTAAATAAATAATTTCTGCATCATTAATGTATAAGATAATAAGGTAATTAAATACCTCTTAAAAATTACAAATAAATTACCATGACAAATAAAAACATTTTATCTTTCAAATGAGTACTTATAAAAGAATTTATATTATGTATAAACTTATATTAAAAATACTTTAATTATTAAAGTTGTATGAGACATATTTCACTTTCCTTTAAATAAAATAAACTAAAGGTTTTAATCACCTCCATGTGGGTTCTAATGGATTCCATTTCAACGAAAATATGACTTAGGACAAATTATAATCATCCAATTGTATTAATAAAAGTATTAGGATAATTTTATAATATTATATTTACCTTTAATTACCCAATTTACCTTTTACTATGGTAAATAAAATTTACTGTTGTTACTATTCATAAAGCCAAAAAATAAAAAGTAGTTTATTAATATAATTTGGACCCACTGATTCCAAATATGGAATCCATTTTTCCAAATTCAATACACATAACTTGCAGAAAATAAATTAAAATTAATCATGTTGTCGAAAGAAAACGGGTTTTTGTTTAAAACATTGCAAAAGATTGAATTTATTTAACCTACGAATTCAATGTAAAATCAAGGCTAATGACATAAATTATATTAGATGGTAAAAATATATTTTATTTATACTTTAAAACCATTCCATATTATAATTTAATCACATAAGTTATTACGATGAAAAAAGATGTTTTTAATTAAAATATACCGTGTTTTTACTATTCATTAAAATATGAAAGTTATCAGAATAATATGAAAATTTTATCCAAGGTAAAATTTTATATCCTGATTCCAAATAATAATTTTATTTTGTAAAATTGAACTTATAAACATGTCAAAAACTAGATTTAACGTGGGTGCTCCATCAAAAGGCGGCAAAACTGCATTTTTTTAAAAATACTTATTTTACCCGAAAATTTTATTTTGTTCTTATACAATGTTCTAGAAACTGTGTAAGATGAATAATAATGTTATAAAATTCAAAAATTAGATAATAAAATTCATAATGTCTAGTTCATAATAATATTATAATAATATATCTTTGTTTAGTAAAACCCAATATTGCGTACAACACACGCTATCGAGGAAGGTCGTGATTGCATGTAATGCAAGCCCAGTCAGGGTTGTGTGTTGTGCAAGAATCCTTTATTATTTCGTATAACAGAATCCAACCATAATTCATTTTTACATTGAATATATATATATATATATATTTATACACTCAATGTTGCATAGAATGACTATTATAAAATGAACTTGAAATTGTGTGTAACATAATCTAAGAATAGTGTTGTGTATAATTCAAGCTAATACAGTGTGGCGTATAGCACATGATAATCTTATTGTAGCATAAAACACATGACATAAAATAAATTAAAAAGAATACTTATCATAAAATATCAGGTTGTTACATTGTTGGTATTATATCAACGATTAGTTGACCATTAGAAACTAGGATTTGAAAACTTTAGTGAAAATACATTGGATACTCTTATATAGAGTAGAAAATCTAGTGTTACGGTAAGGAATGGAGTTTGATTTTATTAGAATATGAAATCTATATGAATACATGAAGTCTATGTGACTCTAGAATAGTTGAAATTAGTGGTAATACATATAAAAGGGTAACATTAATATGGAATCGATCATCACCTAGTTCACAAAAAAGATCCTTTTTGTGAATATTGTTTTGCACTACTAGGGTATATTACCTAGATATTCACAAAATCAATACAAACCATCAGGAATTATTTCAATAAATTATTAATAGAAATGAACTAGGGTAAAAAGGTGTTATATATTATGAACATGTTTCCAAAATTTAGACCTAAAATATATTATTTTTCATTATAATATGTATTTCTACTATAGTTACTATTTCAAACACTATGAAATTTTATTTTAATCAATCATTGGAATATAAATAAATCATGTTAGTGTGGAATGAAACAAAAATTTAAACAATTATTCCACTTATAAAAAAATTGTAAAAGATATTTCAAGAAAATAATCATTTTTATTCTCACCCAAATTTCACAATCTATGAATCATTTTGATCATCAAAATGATCAAAGGATGAAGAAATGTTCTCTTGATTCATTCTTGATGAAATGACCATTTTATTTTAGTGGTTCCACTGATAAAATTGTTTCTATGAAATGAAACAATAAAATTGAGATTGTATTTTCCATTCTCAGGAGTATAGAGATGGAAAAATTAATTTGTCAGTCTAAAATATGGAATGTGAGAATGATCAATGACAACATCTTATTGTGAATATGATTCGATAATATGAAATTCACATTGTACAATAGGGTGAGTTAATGTTTTTGTTTTTAGTCATGTAAATTATTCATATAATTATTTAGAAAATATTGATGTAATTGTTTAAAATATATAATTTGAATGATAAATCCATTATAACATATGAGGTGAATTTTACAGAGCATTCAATATACGCTTCTAGTATTATCAACCAGCCAGAATATAAGGATGATCATTTCATCAAGGGATTAATACTGAGTTTCTAAAGGGAGTTTTATATAAGATTAATCATTAACAATTTGTTAATTTACTGATTATATATCATGAAAAAAACAGAGATTGAAATTCCCCTAAGTCTCATGGTTTTGAAAATAAATTATTGGTGAAATTCAAATGAAACTCTAAAATAGAAGATGAAATGAAAATTTTCATTCCATCAAGATTAATGTGTGGAAGGAAACTATGATGAAGTATTCTTAATGGTAATAGTAAATGTATTATACGTGTAACATAATTGAATTTAGAAATTGAATCCTATGGGGATAACAATAAGTTATCGGATGATGTGAATATAGAGAAACATCCACATATTACACCACCTGCACACTAGTGTTTCAAATGAAAGGAGTATGAGAATTATTTTTTATAGTTCCCAAATATAGATGTTAATGATAATGATCTATGTTAAAAAAATCATATGTTGAGAGAAAAAGGGAAATAACATGTGATAATTTATTCTGAAGAGTATTGTAATAATTTCATGTTAAAGGTACACGTACCATCCATTTTATAACATCTAATATCTTATTTGACCCTATATCTATCGAAAAATTTGGATCTAATTAATTTTATAAGGGGATAATAATTTCATCCTAATAATTATATGTTTATATTGAAGTGAAACTCCTAAATTTTATAATGATCATGTCTCATGTCAATAATTATTTTATGGTTAATGTTTTTTGTAATAAACATCCTATAAATATGGTAATTATCCATTTGGATTAATTTATCATAATCATAGGCCTAAATTATCTTTCCATACATAAATTCCTCATCGATATATAAGGATGGGAATTGAAATTTGATATTCCAAACCCACAAATGATTCTATATCAGTACGAAGATAGATTGGATGTTCAAATTGAGATCTAATCCAATGTTTGGGTCATGATACTTATTAAAAATAGAATATTCTAAAATTGTTTGGGTTAACCCTTATATCGATGATTTTATTTGTTTATAATTTTTCTTCATTCCTTTATATATTATGTTCATAATCATCCACACAAATCATAAAGTTGACTACTCAATATAACTTATATTTTGTTCCACATCAATTTCAAATACTCCAAAATGAATTTCTCTAATTGAGTTAAAATATCAAATAAAAAACTATATGAGAATCGGGAAAGAAAATTTATTTAGAAAGGTGTGTCACCTTAAGTCATAGTAGATCATTTTATTATGTTATAAGATTGATCGATTCATCTTTATAATGATTATAAGGATATAGACTAATTAAAAATTAAAAAACACTACCATATACTCAGTATTGATGACTTTTTTTTCACATATGTACGTCCCATTACATTTCCATGACAGGCCATCAATTTTTAAATCATAAATTATTGGTTATGTAAAAGATATTAAAATGAAAACATTCCATTTTAGGTAGGAATTCAATTCATATATTTTCAAACCATTAGGTTTTAATAATTATAGTACTATTTTATGGATTCAAATAATATAGTTCTTACAGATTACCTTTACAATTAATTCGGTAGTCTATAAATTATATTCCTATTTATTCAACGATAAATAAAAGTGTCATAATCAACTGGAAATTATATTACAGACATTATGAATGGTTTAATAGTTTGAAAAATTTATAAGTTCGCAAAAATCGTTAAAATATATTTCATTTTGGCCTCAAATAATCTCAAAAGATGGTATATAGGTGTATCAATGAAAGAGGGGGGATATTTATTTTTGGTCCAATCCAACCACAGTGAATATTATTCAATTTGGTCATAGTTTGGAAGGGTATTATTGACTACTTATATGTAATTTATCAAAAATATCTAATTCCCAACCCATTTTAAATTGAAAGGTATCAATGTTGATCTAGATAGATAAATGTACATAATATTTCAAATAACCAATTAAAATTTCTGTCATTTATCTTGGGTCAATATTAACATTTATAAAAGAATGGTTTGTAGAATATATAGATGCATAAATAAAGAACATGTGATGCATTATCATATATAATGACATTGTTCTATATTAAAAATTATGATATTTGATTCGAAATGAAGTAGCATATATTATTTTTGACTTGATTAATGTTTTTAACTTTTAAATACATTACTACTCTTGGATAGAAAACACGGTAGATGATGCTTTGAGTTGAAATGATCATGATAGAATCTTAATGATGATGATGATAAAAAGATCCAATATTTAATGATGTGAAAAGTATGATTTTTTAAATCAGGATATAATTATATAAATAAATAATTAAAAATTAATTTTTCAATAATATATCCAAGAAAATATTTATGACTCATATATTGGATATTTAAAATGATATATTGTGGTGAGATATGCTTATTTTTTTCCATTATTTTAATGTAATGATATGGTTTATGATACTTTTAGGTGTTCGATCAATACTAGATTTGATGAATGATATATTAGAAGAAGCTCATAGTTATTCATTTTATAATTATTCTAGAAGTAAAATGTTATATAATGATTTAAAAGAGTATATTTAGGTGATAAATTGAATGGGTGTATAGAATTTTTGTATCATGATTCTTGATATAATTTCATGTTATGTCGGGGAGAAAATTGTCTATGGTGATGTTACAATCATTACCCAGACCATAATGGATATAGGAAATCATCACAATTGAATTTTTTGTTAGACTCCCAAAATCTTCTGACTACAAAATTCTATATGGGATTTAGTTTTTCGAATTATGAAATTAGGTAACTATATCATAATCTGTTAAAATGTATCTTTTATTTTCATTCCAATATATACATTATCTAAAAACTGAATGAAATGGTGTAAAATATTTTATTATATCTAATAGGAATATGCGGTTCACCATTATGTTATAGAGAATTCATAAAAAACCAATGATATGGATGATAATTTTAACTATTTGTATCATTCCTAGATAGATGGTCAATCTAGTAGAACATTTATAAAAATAATGTATGTGATGAGATATTATTATATTGATTTCAAAGGTGGTTTCGATCAAAATATTCCTCTTGGAAAAATTTCATACAATAATACCATTCATTCAATAATTCAATTGGCCCCTTATGAATACCCTTATAGAAATATTTATAGAACTCCAAAAAGTTGGGATAATGTTGGATAAAGAAAGTTACATAGACCTAATCTAGTATATTAAAAGGTATATAATGTTAGTAGAATTCAATAGCACATCAAGGGATCATTGAGTCGATAGAAAAGTTATACTAACAATCATTAGCATAATCTGGAGTCTGGTGTTGTTGAGAAGGTTTATCTATAAATTAATGCATTAAATAAATTTATGTGAATTTGGATTAAATAAATGCTAACCCCTAGTTATATTAACCACATTTATATTTTTTTAGTGTAGGGATAGTTTATTTTTGTCTGATACTTCAACCAAAACCCTTTCAATTCTACAATGTATTCTATGTATCTCACCAATATAACTATATACCTGATCCTTCATATGTACAAAACATAGTTCTCATACCACTAGGTCATGAAACTGATTATTAATAACAACATTTAGATATTTTGGATCTCGGAAATAATTTTCTACAAAACAAGACGTCTCACGTGGTAAAATTTTTATGGTGAAACAACCATCATAAGGTAGGTACATGAGAACATGATCAGAAAATGAGTTAGAAATATTTGTAGTTGTTTCAATAATAATAATGTAATTTCAAGGGATAACTTTATTTTCAGTAGTGTGGAATGTGACACCCTGATATTTTATATAATATATTTTTCTAGTATATTAAATTTGTGAGATATATCATGTTATTGGAAACAAAAAGTTCTAATAAAATATAATAAACTATTAATACTTCTATATAAAAAGGAAAATTAATAATATATATTATTTTTTTAAGAATACATGTTACAATATTTTTACATTTAATTATAATTTATTCCAATAATGTAAATTTATTAAAAAATATACTTTCTTTCTGGTGCTATTTTATATTATTTAGAAATAGTTTTTCTCCAAATAAAATATTTATTTTTGGGAAGAAACAGTGAAAATATTTTTACCCTGATAGAAAATATATTTTAAATTATTAAACAAATTTATGGAATATACATGTGAATATTTGATTATGGTATATTTTGGATTATTTGTAAAAAATATTATTTTTCGTGGAATTGTTCTAAATGATTAGTTTTATTAAAATGATGATATTCATTTAAATTTTTTACAAGTTTCATTTTGTAGTAATATTGTTTGAAAATTTCAATTCTTTCAATATTATTTTATTTAAAACAATTTAGGTTATTTGAATAACGTTCATATTTAATATTCATAATATAAGATCCTTTACTACTAAAATGTTTTATTGGGAAATTTGTTATTTCTATCTTTGGGTTGAATATTTAATCGAATTCCTAAATATGTATTAATATATTTTTTAAAAAATATTAAATATTTATATTTATTTAAATTAATATTATATGACATGATAAACATAATTTATGGTCGTAATTAATCATAAAAACAATAAAAATTAGTTACAATGGTAAAGGATAAAACTGATTTACTAGAGGGTTCATCAAAAATGTGAATTGGTAAAATTAAATAAAACAAATCCATATCGAATATCTTTGGATTATATAAACATTAAATCATATAATGATATAAAAAAGGACATTTATTAAAATTATTGAAGGTTTAAATTGGGGTATACAGTATTCCTTTTAAAAATTAAAATTGTACCCTTTCAATTTATTATAAAAGGTAAACCCCCCTCTGTTCAATCTCACACATAATAACATTGATCTAGATAATAAAAAAACGAATATATTTCATGATTTCTAACCTATATCACATAAGACATAAATTTTTAAACCCTCTTATAGATTCTTTGGGTGATAACGTAAGGTTTTATTCAGAAAAAGAAGTATTATTCTAAATTGTATGGTTTTATTTTGTATATCATTAAAAATAATTACAATATTATTATAATAGGTTTATATAATAAAAAATTTATATATCATATAATGTGAGGTAACTATTTTAATATAATAAACTATTTCCATCTCCTCTTCAATCAAATGTTAAAAAAATACCAATGGTCATATGTTTGGATGGCTACAACCTTACGAACCAATATATTTCATGTTCCACCACCACCTCTCACAGATGGATGTATGAAAAATCCAATTTCTATATTTAATTTGTTTAAAAATTTATTTTCATTAAATTATAATGTTACATTATCCTTTCCATCGTCCCATCCATTGGGAGATGATAACGTCACTCATGTGTACGTGTGGACTACTGCATCCATTTCGTGATGTGAATATTTTTTATTTATAATTAAATGGATGGTAACAATGATATTTTAAATTAATATATATTATATCTATGATAAAAAAATTACTTTTCAATGTTTAATTATTATTTAAATTTTTTCTTTTTTCTATTGAGAAATTGGATATATTATTTATTCGTAAATGTATCATACCATCTCTAGGAAGGTTCTAATTCATTATATATATAATATATTTCAAAAGAATCATATAAAATCAGTATATATGATATTTATATCATGATTAAAATTATTTAAATTTTCAAATGAAGATAAATATAAAATGAATGATATCACAAGACTAAAACATGCAGAAAAAATGAACCATTTTTTACATGAAACATAATTTTAAAAATGATTTTTAATAAACATGTAACAACATGTCAAATGTAATTAATATGTCATATTATTAATAATTTTTTTATGGGTATCTTTTATAATATTTATAGTTTAACTATCTATGCCGATTTATCCTGTAAGAACATTTATGGGACAAAATGTAATGGATTTGTATTCTATATTTTATTTTTGGGGGACAGAACCCATAGTCAACACCACATTCATATGAGTGGAGAATATAATAAAAAATTTAAATTATGGATCGTGAATGTATTTATTCTAATGAAATTTAATGTTTTATTTAATTCTATTCATCCACGGGGATGAAGATTTAAAAGATACCAAAATGTATGGAATTTTAATCACACATTTGTTTACACGGGAATAGTTCCATAATTTCCACTTATGACAATTGTGTGTTTTATATTTTAAACATTAATATATGTTATGATTAATATTATGAAAATTGTGGAATTTTTCTTAAACTTATATGTTTCATTATTTTTTTAGGTCTTAAGATTCAATAATTTCCAAATTGGTAATGGTTTTATATTCGAATCTAATTTTTTATCGGGATAGTTTATGATTATGCTTTCAATTGTGAAATAATATGACATCTATCTCAAAAAACAATTATTTTTATTCCCATATATATATTTATAGAAATATATTTACATACATTCCCCCTTCATTTAGTCTAGTTTGTAAATGATTATTTTTATTAAAAATATAACTTATTTCTCTCTATAGTATAAAATATTTTTTGATCATTGACACTTTTTTCAATAAAAATATTTTAAATAATGTTTTTATTAATATCCCATTGTTTTTAAAAATCATTCATATCCATGTTTTACTTTAAGTGAGTGGTTTCAAGGGAATCTAATTTCTATTTTCCAAAAAAGGTATTTTGGTATTTTTCATGAAAATGTGAAATGAATTTTCATTTTAACTTTAACGTCATTAAAATTATTTCCTTCTATCATTTCTACTTAATTATTTAAAGTTGATATTTAATTTTTCCAATGATATTTTATTATTTAATATATTGGGGAATATTAAGATTTTAAATGATTATTTTTACTGTGGAAATTATATTTTTTTTATTAAATGTTATAAGTTATCATTTCAAATCATTTTCAGTCAAGATGAAAAAACATTGGCGTTAAATAAGATTTTGTAGAGTCATGATTCAATGATATAATTTTTTTTATTTTTTTGATGATTTATTTTTCAGATGTTAGTATTTTTATTAAACTTCATCCCTTTATTATAGTTATTCTTTACCAAAATGATAAAATGATTATTGAACTCATTTATTTTTGATGGGTTATGTTATAATTAAATGGATAATTAAAATCATGATTTACATTGATTCTTGTTGGAATTTTTTAAGGTATTTGGTAAAAACAAATTTATGTAAAATGTGATATTTTCCACCTGTATCTCCCTCCAATGCATTGGATAAGTATTTATACCTCATGAGATATATATGACTAAAATTGAGAGGTGAACACAATTTAGTATGGGAAATTGTCCATAATGATAGTCATGCGAGTTAACAATGACTAAATTGTTGGTGTTTTGAGTGAAATAAATCAACTTTGATAGTCTTCAGAAGGAATTTCTTCTACTAGGATTGTTTGGGTTGTGAACCAAATTAATTTTTATATTTATGTAAATTATCAGTCTCAGATATGTAATTTTGTTTCTATAAATATTTGGCTTCCAAAATTTATTTTTAGGCCAATGATATGTTTGAATGGATTATGTTATTTTATTAATTAATTATTATTATCTTATAATATTCTAATATTTATTCCTTTACATGTGTTTATGATCTATGATATGTAAGGTATGAATTTCAAAAGTTATCATCTTCTAATCATTCCATTATTCTAACATTATGTTGATAGCTCCCTTATTTACCAAGACAATGTATCTATGTTATTCCTTTCTTATATTTATCATCCCAATGTAATTATAAATAATTGTATGTGTGATAGGTAATATAATGCTTCTAGTTATGGAGAATTCGATTTGGGATGTTATAGTTCATGTATTAACTTGTAGTGTATGTATCCATGTTTCCAAATGAACTAGAAATATATGATTACAATGTGGAATATTATGTTATCTTATCAATATTAATATATTCATTTATAATATCTATGTATGAAAATTACAGTTCTCTATAGGTCATTCCATTTTATATCAATCCACCAAATTTCAATAATATATTTTTTACATGGTTTCTATTTCATATTCTCTTAATTTTATCCCATTCCAAAAAAATATAATTTCTAATGGAATATTTTTTGGTAGTAGAACAATCATCTCTTATGATTAATTTACTTAAAAATTAAATATATTTTAATATCCAAAATTATCTAACTATACCATTGAAAGTTTTTGTGACTACTGATGCTTCCACTTCCACGACCCCTTATGGAATCAGATCACCATTTTTGCAACAAACAAATTTTATTTTATAAAAATTAACTTCAAATAGTTAAAAATTACTCAACTTTATTCCTCAAAATAATTTTTTATTTCTAATGAAATCATAATTATATGAGACTAACACATTATGTTCAGTGGTACTCTATAAATAATATCCCACAATATCATTAATATAAACTATAAACAAGCAGTTCATTAATGTGGAGAAAATTTTATTATAATCTAAAAGTTATTAATGAGAATCATAACCTCATATCCTCCAAAAAGTATAATTTTTTGTTTATCCTAAAATATATGATTTGTTATCATTATTGCTTAAATAAATGTAATACAATTATATTGTAATTTAATGGTATCTATTGAATATTATATGCATAAAATGTTATGTCAGGTAGACTCACAAACAATCAAACCATAGAAAACAAAGTATAACTCCTAACCATAGACATATCATTTCAATGTGGCATTATAGATAGAGAGAGTTGTATAATAATTCCATAATATATTAGATTTTTAATGATTTAAAGGTATAATTTATCAACACCTCAATCAAATAAATAAACCATAATTCATTTTCCAAATTTATTTTGTGGTTTTTTATTAATTATTTTTTCTTTTCAAAATTTACATAGTTGTGACTTATCATAAACATATAGTATTATGGTCTACAAATAATCAATAATGTTTATAAATAACATAAACCAACCAGTTTCTCCAATTATCACTAGTTCATAATCATCGCAATGAATGAATATTAAAATAGACCTCTCAAATTTAACACAAAAATTCTATTTATTCATCTTTCAGAATAAAAAATATTCAAAATCATAAAAAATGATAATAATTAAAATCATTAATACTATATATATAGAGATTCTTCTTTGTAATATCACATTTATATATCTAATGAAAAAATTAAAATGGTATGTGGGATTCAAATAAACAATAACAATATCATTTTGAACATTATATACACAATTATCCATATCCAAAATATATAAAACATTTTCAAAATTCCTGATGTAATAAAACTATTCATTAAAAAATATGTGTATATATTTAAAAATAAATCTAATTTTCTTCTTATTAATGAATACAAGACCCCTATTATTTAAAAATATATAGAAATAAAATTTTTCTTCAGCGATGGAACTTAAAATCATGTTTCCAATTCAAAAAAAAATCCACTATGTCGGCATAGGTCAAACATGTCAATATACATCACATGAACTCATTATCCAATATATATATACAAAACTATATTCACTATTAATAAATATATAATATATATGAGTTTGTTTTTATTAGAATAATTGTGTGTTTCACACCTAATATCGAATCCCTTAGAGACAAATTTTTTGAAATTGGTATCACTAACATCATTGTTCATGTAAACACAATTATTCGATTTTGGAATAAATATAATACTTATACCATTTTACTAAGAGTATTATGGTTTCTAACTATATTATATATCAAAATGATAAATATAATTCATGCAATAATTAACCACCAAGACATATCTAATAGTGAAAGTCATTTTTCATATTGTTATACCATGAATGTTTTTTAATGTATTCAACTAAAAATAATGACCCTTACATAATTTTAATTTATTGATCCAAGACCTATATTACATGTTAAACATTATATTTAATTTTAGTGAGTACACTTTTTTTATTAATAGACCACTAGATAATTCACATAGAATTATTCAATAGTGTGATTCAAAAAAATGATACAAAATTTTAATGTTTTAGATTAAAATTTTTAATTTCATTTCGGAGTTCAACATGTGAAATCTATTATATGGTTTATTTTTGAGTATTTTCAAAAATAGTTGATTAATATGTAAAGACTGAAATTTTTTGATTTCACAAAAGTGACACTTTTATGACCATTCAATGACACATGATTAACATTATAGTATATAAAACCATTCAGGTGTAAGGAATTATATTAAAAAATATTCAACCTAGATAAATATGCATAACGATTTGGAAATCTATGTTATATAATTGTTAAAATAAAAAAAAAATATTATTTGTTTTCACATTAAATGAACTATGTATAAGTTTCCAATCAATATTGGATTGGATTTAAATAAAAAACAGTGTCCTTTGATTTGAAATAATCTAATTAATTCCATTAGTAACAATATTAATATTTAAATTTTTAGTAGAATCATTTTTATACGATGAATGAATTTTTCATGAAGGTAGTTTTTCATCTATTTTGGGGGATTTTTTAAATTAATAAATTGATCATATAAAAATTAGTTTTGATAAAATTACTTATATATTTGGAATAATATGTTCAATTTTATATTGAGTTAGATTTTATTTTTTATCATTATTAATTGTTTTTTTATTTTAATATTCTATTAACATGGAAAGAGTAAAAACTAGTTAAAAGTGTAATAAATAAAATTATGAGTGTGAAAATGACATAAAACCTTGTATAAATCAAATATATTTATTATATTTTGAAAATATCACCTAAAATGTTCTAAAATTCATCATTATCCCGTTACTTTTCTTTCATAATATATTATGTTATTTAATATTTTGAAAAACTCAATTGTGTTCTCTTCCACACTGATAAAAGGACCCCAAAAGTAATATATTCTCCTCACATTATGAGACTATCATATCAAACAAACATATGAAAATATTTTCTTAAAATTCCTCCACACAACCTAATGGTTTGTTGATTATTAATATAAAATATTAAAAATGATTTAAGTGTCATCATATGAAGGTTTTCAGAAGAAGAAGTAATAGTCATTATTGTCTCTTTGAAATCTTTTTTATTCTTTTAATTATTATAAATAAATAAAAATAATAATAAAATAATTAATATTTTATTATAAATTTAATTATATTATATTAGGATTATCATATAACAATTTTACACCAATATTACTTACTATAGAAAATGAAAAACGAATTCATGTGTTTGTACGAACTACCATCTCTGTGAAGTGGTGTAATCGATTTTTTATCCCAACATTAATAATACAATTAAAAAGTTTTAGTTGAAATATATATATGACATTAATAACATAAATACTAATCTTTAAATGTTATATATCATTTATTTTCTTACACTTCTAAATATTTAAAAAATTAACATTGTTCGTGTGTACCCGTAGACTACGACCTGCATGAAGCAATGCGATTCATTTATAAATTCCAAAATTCATGGATTATTATATCTTAGTATATAATAATTTTATATATTTCTGTATCATTATTGAATTTGGTATATTATTGAACCATGATAATGAGAAAGGACCATACTTAGAGAATATAGACATACATGAAATTTGAGGTAGTTTAAATCAAAAATGAAAATGGTAATGAATTATTGTCAACGAAATGGAGTAAAAAATATATTAGAAGAACTATTTTGATATTATATTATTGAATAATTGTTTATTATATAATTATAATAAATGTAATTTATTACACATGTGGATAGTGTCCCGTACAAAGATATTGAATCATGATTTTTGGGATTTTTGTTATAAATTCATTTTATTTTAAGATTATTTATGTTAAAATTTCATTTGGAAATTTACATGATAGTAATCTCTGATAAAAAATACATTCTATTCCTATAGATATATTGGGATTTACATTTTTATTCTATTTCATCGCAATTTGGACACTTAATAAACATGTCAGTTTCATGTTAGGTACATTCATTAAAAATCATTTTTTATTGTTTTCCATCCAATCATTTTTTTTCATTGTCTATATTTTCTTTAAAATTCTTTAAAAAATATTTCTTCTCTTGAATAAATATCTATTAAGGACATTTTTACAAATTTTTTATTTTTTTAAAAAATAAAAAATAATCTCGTTCATTTCTCTTAATGATGAATATTTTACTAATGGTGTGATGGAAATATTTATCTTAATATGAACCAAAATAATATATATTAATACCATCTTTACTAATTAATTTCCATTAATATTTTGTTACATGCTTAAATGTTTTTTGAAAATAAAATTATTTAACTCAATAATTTGGGATTTTTTTGAAATTGATATATAAATATTATGTTATTATTTTCATACTAGAATGAAATGAATTTTGTAAATTAATTCACAACTATGTTATTATACATAAATATAAATAATATTTTTTTTATTTATTTCCCCTATTATTTTATATAAATGTCTGGTTTCACTATAAAATGATACATTATGATAGAATGATGTTATTATATCATCCTGTAATGATAATGTATAATACCTTATATTGAGATCATTCAAATTCATTTGATCTTGTTCTCTATCACTCTACATTATTCATTGGAAATTTTTTTTCTCTTTCATGTCATCATTTTTTAAATATCAGACATTAAAATTTCATATTATGTAATTTATAACAATTATGGGGAAATATTGATGTTTAATAATGAATAATTTAATGCAGATAATAGATGATTTCTAAGAATAATTATGAATGAATTTTATTGTCCATTCAAAATGTAAACAATACATAAGATATGAAACTGATGGGTGGTTAATAATTGTAGATATCGCCTTAATGCAATACTGTACATCAAAAGAAAAAACAATCATCATTACATAATAAATAAGTATCAGGAATAGGCCTAACCATTTACTAAAATAATTTCATCATTTATATCTCGTTATGGTGAGATTGACAATAAATTGGTTGATAGTCATTTATTATAAATTCATATATATATATATATGAATCTTTTTTATGATGAATAATTTTTTAATTATAATTATGATTTATATTATGATATTATTCATGGATTCTTGTTGGACTCAATATGATGATTTAATAGATCATTTTATTATTATCCAAGAAACTATATTTTGTATTCATTATTTACAAAAGATATATTTTTCAATAAATAACCCATACTAGGTATTTGAGCTCAAATTTTTTATTCCATTATATAGTATATGAATATAGATATTAGAAATTTTTATAGGGATTATATAATAGGGTTTATGAAATATTTTATATACTGCCAACATATTATTGGAATCTTGTATGTTTCTAAATTTTATGGAAGGATTGCCCAATCGATATTATAGGACTGGATCCCCTGAATCTTCTAAAAATGTATTGAACTAAATAACATTTTTGGTTCAATAAATTCAGTGTATTATAGTTTGTATCAAATTATATTGGATAAAAAACATTTGTAACATGATTTTAAACAAATATAATTAAATTAATAATTTTTATAAATACATTATAGTGGTTGATAACTTTTACTCTTCTAAGAAATTTTATTTTTTGGATCAATAACAATGATGACTATGAGAGAAAACAAAATTCCCATTTCTAAGAGATGTAAACTAGTAAAATAAATTAAATTAACACTATTTTTAATATAGATATTTCCTTTATGAGAAAGAAAATAAATTTTTTGTTTTAGGTGAGTAGATCATTGTCATATTAGGGCAGAGGAAAAAGTTTTATGATTAATAAAATTATCCATATAAAGAATCCTTTTGATACAAAAAAGATTCAACTATTTTCTATTTGTTCATGTGATTTAATCCTCTATGTTTTTATTGAACGTAAAATATATCGGTGGCATAAAATTGGATAATGTATCTCCCAAAGGTATTTATGGATTTTGGATGAAATTAAGGGGATTAATTTATTCAGGTACTGTATTGTATGAAGGTTAATAATGAAAATTGTTGTTCATTAATCTATAATACTAAATATTTTTATGAAATAGAAATTATTGAATGGATTATATTTTATGTGATATTATTTGATAAATAAACTCATCATAAATTGTGAGTGAAAATGGAAAATAAGTTCCTCCCATTAGTATATAAGGATGAATATGTTGTTATAAAGTATGAGGGAAATCATGTAATATTCTTCAATAATATTGAAAACTACATACCTAATCGAACAAGAAGGATTTATGATTTCATATATGGGATTATAATAATTATTTTAATGGATATCATGTCTATTTTTTCCTATTATGATATAATATCATTTCATATCAAAATATAGATATAAATTTATATGTTTTAAATCATCCTGGGAAATAAAGAAAATAATTTATTTGACAATCCCATTGAAAATAAAATTTATATACGCAAAATGTAATATGGTATTTCAATCATGGATAATTTTGGATAGAAAAATCTGTGATTTTTCTTAATAGGAACAGGAGTTTATTCCAAATGTAGATAAAAGTGTCCTAAGGTTCTTGAATAAGTGGGAAATTTTTAAAACTCTATTATATAATGATTATTATTTAAGGATATGGGAGATTATTAAATCCAATTTCCAAACCATTAATTAAAATTATTTTAGACGTTTCTATGGGAAGATGGCCTAATATATACAATTAATAATGATATGGATGATGTCCCTAAAAATGTAATGTAATAAATATTGATTGTACCATAAAATTAAGATAATTTATTATTTTATATTGATCTTATCACTTTTTTTTGTTCTTTATTTTCAATGAAAATGGGATATATCCTTAAAACAGTATGAATAGAGTTTTTCCTATAGACTCATAGTAGAAATATTATTACAATAAGAATCTATCAATCTATTTCAATTATGACACATAGATATAAACAATTTTAAATTTTGATTAATACACATAAGGATGACATTGATATAATCCATAATGTATTGGATTTAAAATTTTAACAAAAAAAATTCCAATAGAAAGAGATTATCATTCAATATACAGTAATGGAATCCCGTATCATGAGAGGGGAGACTATATTGTCTTCATCATTCCTTGATCCACCTTTTATTGAACTTCTTAATGAAATTCATGGAGATGAATAGACAAAACGTCTATTAAATAATTATGTTATCCAACAAATTGAGGATGTACCATTTTCAGGAACACATTATTTTTTTAATAATTATATACAAATCTACATGACTACAAAGTTTAGTTTTTTTAATTTATTCCCTAATGAAAAACACATATCAATGTAAACCTACAATATATCCACAATGGTATTAGTGAATTAAATTAAACTATTACCCGAGATGTGTGATATGGCATTTATACTCTATTGGGTCTCACCATGGGGATTATTCTTTTATTAAATAATCATGATATGTTCATGTGGTTGTTAATCGAATATTGGGAAATTGATTCCATTAAAACAAATAGAATATATACATTTCCCAACATTTATTAATTTTTTGGATCAATATCAAGTTGATCAATATTATTTAATGATTGATCTTTATTCACTGCATCATAAACTATGAGTAAATAATGATGATATTCCAATGATGGAAATTCTAAAATGTAAGGTATAAAAAAATTTCAATAATTCCTATCAGGTAGAAAATTGAATGATCAATTTTTATGGATATATGGAGAAATATATTCATGGATCATCTTTATAATTTCATTCTGGTGTTTATTGATTATATCTTGATATAATATAAAAACTATATTGAGAATAAGTTTATTTTTGAATCATTCTAATGACTCTTAGAGATACAATTTTAAATGGAAAATATAGAAAACATATATATTGCCTTTAGGAAAATTAATTTTAGGGTCATAATCTCTCTAAGTATATAAAATCGGTTGATTCGATAAATTAAGAGGAAGTATTATAATGGAATGTTCTTACTAATATATTACAAGAACGTAGTTTTCTTGGATTATCATGACACTATAAATATATTCCAAATTTAACTCTATATAAAACCTATTAAACAAGTTATCATCGTACGTGGATATATTTATATGGTCATAATAATGTATTGAATTTTAAAAAGAGTTAGTTTTGGGATTTTCAATTTATAGTTCATAAAATTTCAATTAGGATGTGATGGAGTTATGATTTATAAAAATTCATGTATGATGGGGAATTAAAGTCTTATTTTCAAAAAATATAGATTTTCTTCATATAACTCAAGTATATAATCTATTCATAAACATAATTATCCATCCCATGATTGATATTTCAATGAAATAGTTTTTAAATTAAAAATATGGATGATGATACATTAAATTTAAAGAAGTGAAATACATAACTATCATAAAATATTTAATACATATTTTGTCCAAAATAGACCAACTTGTGGAAAATGTGATGGGTATAATTACTACAGGATTGGGATTACACTAAAAATTACTAACTTTTGGAATGAAAATAATGTTGATGATATGTTTAGTATGAAATATAAATTAGTTTGGATAAATTTTAATATTGATAATGATCCACTATTCATGGGCTGATTAAATTTTGATATTGGAATTGTAAAGGAAGGTTATAAATGGAATATATTCCAATTGGTGGTCAAAATATATTTATTGGGTGGGATAAATATTTATTTATATTATTATAATAAACATTTTACCACTCAGATTATCTCATTTTTTTGTGAAAAATTCGAGAAAAATTTTGAGACCAAGAGCTGAAAGGGTTTGAGTTTCTGAGGCCTGATATACATGGAATGGTTCAACGAAAAATGTTATGTTTTTAAAAGCGCAAAATTGTGATTTTCCATAAACTGTTGAATAATATCTGAATGGGTGCCCAAATCACAAATATGAGGGAATTTTTTATCTCAGAGAACTGTCTTAACCCAAGGTGTTACATAAAATTAGTTGACTCTTGTGTTCTGTGGGAAATTACAAAAATCGCATAACCGTAAGTGAAATAATTTAATTTAATTATTTTATTTTTAAAAATCAACAAAAAATAATTGATTACATTCATTGGGAATCATAAACCATCGTTGAGTCTATAATGTTATCTTTTCTTTCAGTGAGGTCTAACCTCAAACAATGCATATAAGTTGTGAATGATATTTGTAACGCCTGAATGTCATTACAACATTTTGATAAAAATACCTTCTTAAACGTTATGGGATGACGCAGTGGTGGTTTCAATTCTTAATAAGCCTTTTCATAATTCCTGGGATATCGTCATATCCATAGAGTTTCCTTACCGTAAGGGGAATGAGGCCCTCTCGTTGGAGATGATGGATTATAGGTCGGCACATGAATCAAGCATTGAAAAACGACGACAACATAGATTCATTCAGGGGCTGCAGAAGATCCAAATCCTAGGTAGGTTGTGATATTAAATTTTTCCATCCATTTTCATTATCAATTTCTAAGATGAATATGAATTAATCGATAAATGAGTTGATTCATGGGTCATGCGTAGTGCATTTTATGGGATTTATGTTATGGGGTTTTTCTGATATTTTTCATTGTTTAGAATTGATTCATGTTTAAAGTGGATTTATATTTCATATATCCTTCAATTATAACATGGATAGATCAAGGCCGATATGAACAAGGCCTAGATCCCTCCACATTTGTTTTTCATGTTCCTCACCTCCATTCCACAATTTTTCTTCTAGTTCATCATTGGACGTATCGATCCCGAATAGGATATGGGACCGTAGCAGTGCAAGGTGGCGGTAGCGTGATGTGGCGACCATAGGTGATAGATATATCCTTTTTAAGTGGAGCACGGTGAAGAAAGGACACCTTAGGTCCGGCCGATATGAGTGGAGATGCGTCTTGGCTACGCAGACCTGAAAGGTGGGCTTTGGGATGGTAGTCTGTGGGGGAGGCATCTCGTGGTCCATGTAGGACCATGAAGACAAGACGTCCTATTGTGGGTAGGTCACGGGATGTGGCATAAAAGGATTATGGTAGGGTGTTCGGTAGTGGTGTGATAGACGGGGTCTTTTAGACCACGTTAGAGGGAAAATGTGTCTATACCACAGGTGTGTTCTGGTCACACAATCCAACCATCTGAAACATAGACTGACCGCGTTTACTAGGGATATAACTTTCCCGTCATCGGGCGACCGCATGATCCTGGGGGGCACTGCCATGTGGGCCGCGTCCGATGTAGCTGAGATGGCCCGCGTGATGTGAGTTGGGTTTTTGGAACTAGTCCGACCTGTGTTTCCCAGTGTGCTGGACTATATAGCAAATCCGGACATGTCGCTTCAGGCTGAAATAGAATAACCAGTTCTTGCCAGGTTAGCCGGACAAGGTCGGGTCGGTCTGAAAGGGTCTTCCTGGAACTATTTCACTTTTTTTGGCTATATCGTACAAACTGTTCATTTGTTTGATGATTCATCTATGGTGTTGGGTGCCTCACTATGTGGTGGTAATTTTGAATTACTTTAAGTGATTTTTTTACTGCAATTGGACACAAGACCGTTGGATTGAGGAGTATGTTCTCATGGGATAAGGATGCTTCAAATGGAATCATATGGCTAGTAGAGACTTGGTGTCTTCACGACATAGTGACTACGTGACTTGGTGTCTTCATGAAATAGTTTCTACACATAATGGTTTCTTCATTAATTGGTTTCGGAATGAATTACTACCTACGTGAATTTGTTTCTACAAGACATGGATTCTACATGACATGGCGTCAACATGACAAGGTGGCTTTGTGACATAGGGGTTTTAGGAACCTTTGACGCTCTGAGTGATGACCCATGTGATCTATATGGCATCAACACTCTATTATCCACTGTTGACACATTTTTCACCATCCTAAATTCCCTATGAACCATTGATTCTATGTGTGCCACCATCGCAACATCATGCGTTGAAATTGTCGCTATGTACGCCATCGGTGCTATGTATTCCAAATTCGATGCTCCTTTCTATAACATTGACGCTTTTGTGTTCTAGTGACACTCCTTGAATTATCAACACTCTATGTATCGTCGAGATGAAAAGCTATACAAACCACTATAGTTAATATTTCATTATACTTTACACTTATAAATGTGGGAGTTGACTGTACTTATTGATCAATTTCCTTTGTAGTCGACATGGTGTACTTTAATTTGAGGATTATTTTCTGTAATTTCCTTTATAGTGTACATGGTGTACTTTACTTTTTGGTTTCTATTTTGTTTTTGGGGTGTACTAGTGATTATTATTTTACTCACCATGACATGGCCTTTGACCTCACATGTCATGTCTTGTGTAGATGATCGACATTTTGACCAAGGCATAGGTGGACCATGTCATGACACATCTCACGAGGCCCATTTTGTGACTACCACAAGCCCTCCTTCCATAGAGAAGGGGTTGTCGACTAGCATCAGAAAGGAAAATCTCTAAAACGAGAAGGCATTGCCTCAAAACCAATACACACATAGACAGGGCATTCTACACACAAGTAAAACACCATATAAGAAAACATTTACAACCACCTATAAAATCCACAATTGAGAGTAAAATTATCTACTAAATGTAAAGGGGCTAGAACAAAAACCCGAATAAAAAGGGAAGTAACGAAGAAAGGAAAAACAGATCCCAATGTCACCCACCAAGGATTTTTCTTGATGGTTCAATACATCTCATCACTACCACTGTCCACGTCAACCAGTAACCTCTATACCCCATCAAGTCATGACTCCCTAAGTCTCAGTCATTATTCATATCTTTCGAACAAGACACAACAATGTTTGGTCGATGCCTTGGAGTGGGTGAGTATAAAAATACTCAATAGGGACCCTATAACCCCCAAAGTTCTCTCAGAATTCCACAATGGAAGAACCACAAATCATGATCTAAAAAACAATGTAAAAAAGAAATGAATCATCTCAAACTAGTTATATAAATTATGTACTTAAGGATAGAATATTGTTCATATATCTAGATCATCTTATTTTTTCGAGAGGCTCTACTACTGACCCACACAAGATCAATATATTTTGACGCTGACATGATTGATAGATGTTGACCCACACAATATCAATAGGTGGATACCCACACAGTATCAGTAGGTGTTGACCCACACATGGTCGATAGATGCTAAACCACACAAGATCGCTAAGCATTGGACCCCATTGGAATGATAGATGCTGACGCACACAGGATCGCTCAGTATTGACACATACAAGATCGATATTCATTATTTACCTCGCATCCAACCACTTCATTCCCACACTAAAATCACTAGATTCTAGGAGGATCTACTTATCAAGCAATTGGTCATAGCTTAACCTCCACGAAGTCCCACGATGATGTAACCTAATGAACCACCACGTCATAAGGGATCCAATGCAACTGAAGATATGTTAATCAGATGCCTGGCCTATATGTTATAAGTATTTTAGTGCCTAGGTCCAGGTTGGATCTGGGTTTGATAAAACCCATCAATTCTCCAAATGTCACAAAAACACATGAGGTGTATCTCAAAGAAATTTTCTTGTGCAAATGATTACATCGTTGTAGACGGTTCATCAAATGAACTCTTTGTATATGAGATATGCCATTTTCAAATGAATATTGGTCGTAAGTGGGTATGGGTCTGGACCGACTAGTCATGATGGGGATGGTCTCAGCCCAGTTCGATTCAGATGGGCTTAGTATAGCCAACATGACTGCGGGCTCGACCCGCTGGCTGCAGTAGCAGCCCATGGGGTGGCGTGGGGGCTCATTCCCCTACCAAACGGATTGGCCGATCAGGTATTCAAAGTTGTAAAGCCAGTTTTCACTACTCCACCAAGCCTTTCCTCTCTGACCAGTCACCTGAGGATCCCGCGGGTTGATGTTCTTCCCTCCGTGGATCGAAGCCACGACCTTCCTATGTAATTCACCTCCTGATGTCAATGTGGTCGGTGATGCCCGCCCACCCCGTCGTGTGTCGCAGCTCAGATCCACAACCCTCCTCCACCGCGTGATGGAATTTTACACATGGTGGGAAATGGTCACCTTTACTCTTCATCCACCACAACTCCTTCTAGCACCACCACCATCTCACGTCCTGTGAGAGCCAGCCGCCGCTACTGGTTGTCTCCATGTTGGACGGTCACCCTCAATGAATAGAATCTAAGTAACGTTGGCAGAGGGTCTGAGCCTTTTTTGGTTTTTCATGTTCCCTCCACCATAGCGTTATACCATGGGATCATTTTCAACATCATAAAGGTAAAAAAATATTACGAATCCATAAAAAACCCTACCATGAATTTGTTGGAAAGAGATGAAGATAAAGAAGAAGGGTTCGTGTTCGAAGGTGTTTGTCTTTGTTTGTTGTCGCCTGTCGATTCCTCCAATGACAGTCGCATGATCTCCATTCATCACTGGAGAGAAAATTCCCCATAATATGTTCAAATCCTCCCTTTGTAGCTCTCCCAAAACATTTTCCCATGTTTTCATCAAATACTGGGAAAGGATTGTTTAGCTTGTTGCACAATTAATTTTGTTCATTAGTGTGTTTAATTAATGAACCTATTAATTTCCCAATTGTGAGGTTACACCAACAAGTGTAACAAGACATTAAATGGTCTAACAACCTAGTTGCCTCGCCCCCACAACTCTTTGGTAACAAATAAATAAATTACATAACTTGTTGAGTTATTTCATTATTTTTTTATGATGTTCAAAAATTAACTTTTTCATATAAATTTTTACGATAAAATATATGACACCCTTAAGAAATTATTAGTATTGTGAATTCATCATTGACCTCAAATTTTTATCATAAGAACCAGTCAATAGTTAGAAATCACTACTCCCACATTTACATAAGGTACACAAAATAATGTTCAGAAAATTGTTCCATTGTCTCCAGTCATAGGAATAATGTGAAGTAAATTTTGGAAGACTCGTAACAGTTCTATTTAATTAAAACAATTACATGGAATTTCCTTATCATCACATTCTCCCCCACATAGGGATTTTTCCCCAAATGCTACACCAAAATATATGGAAACAAATGTGGGTACAGAACACGTAACTAAGCATCCTTCTCCTATGTGCTCTCAGGGAGGTTCCCGTGTTGTCATTGAAATCGCACAGGAGGGATCAATTGTACATTAAGGACCTCTTCGTTTTGATCCTAAATCACCAACAAGACCCCCGCAATGTTCTCCCCATCAAAAATGTCTAGATCTCCCTAGTCAATAACGTGTGAGGTATCATGCACATACATCTTCAGCTGTGAATCATGGAAAACATTATGCACTCCATGCATTTTTGGGGAAAGTGATTGGAGGTACACCACATCTCCTACATTACTAAATATATGGAATAGTATGATGAACCTCAAATATAGCTTGTCACCCTGACCAAATATCTTCATTCCTCATTATAGTGAGACCTATAAGAATACATGGTCTCCCTCCTTAAACTCCATGGGCCTCCATCTTCTTTAATCATAAGACTTATTCTATCTCTATGCAGTCTTCATCTACTCCTGGATGATCTTCACCTTCTCAGTGGTTGCCCATACCAACCCAGGACACATAAGTGCTGACACCACTGGGACTTTCTAGAATAGTGGTGATCAGCATGGTCTTCCATATAAGCCCTCAAATTGTTCCATGAAAATCATGGAGTGATAAATATTTTTGTATACGAACACCATCCATTGTTGGTGGTTCTCCCAAATGTGGAGAAAATCAATAACCCAAGCACGAAGAATGCCCTCATGAGTCTGTATGGTATTCTATGTATGACCTTCTGTTTCAGGGTGAAAGGCAGTGCTCAAGCGTAGGTGAGTCCTGAATGGATCTTGTAATCCCATCCATAACTATGATGTAAAATGAGCGTAACAATCTAAAATGATTGTTGATGGTACCCCATGAAGTTTTACAATATCTTTTACCTAGAAGTGTATCATGCCCTCTACTAATCTATTCTCTTGTATGGTTAGGAAGTGGGACGACTTAGTGAGTAGGTGAATGATCAGCATGATAGGATTATTTCCATTGTACATACGTGGAGGCTTAGTCACGAAGTCCATGTATATGTCATCCCACTTCCACTATGGAACCTCATGTGGATGCATCAAGCCTACAGAAACTTTGTGTTCGGCCTTCACTTTCTAACAAGTGACACATCATGAAACGAACTCAACACTGATTTCTTCATCCCTGGCCCCCAGTACTAATAATGGAGGCTGTAATATATCTTTTTGACACCAGGATGTACTGCAAACGAAGATTTGTGGAACTTACTCAAAACCTCCTCATGTAGAATCACAGATACCAAGATGTGTACCATAAAAAGGATGGTGTGCTCCACGCCTTCATAAAATAAGTCATGAGGCCATTACGAGGATATTTGTGTACGTCGGGCCTCAAAGTCAACGTCCAAAAGATGTGACTCCCTAACATGTTGATGGAGTCTGAGAGAAACAAAAAATAGATTGGAGGTATGTTGCTCCATCTCTATCCAAGAAGGATAACTGCTATTGGGCTACCTACTCTGTCGCTACACACATAAAAGGTAATCTAGAACTCCTGCTGAGCGCATCTGCCACCACGTTCCCCTTCACAAGAGTGTAGACTATCTCAAATTCATAATCCTAGAGGAACTCCAACCATCTCATATATCTCAGGTTCATGTCTTTCTTTGATAAGATATACTAGAGACTCCTGTGATGGGATTATATGGTAAAATGTAAATCCATTAAGTAGTGTTGATGCATATTCAAGGAAAATACAACTGGTGATAACTCCAGGTCAGGGGTAGATAATTTATTCTCCTTTTCCCTCAGTTTTCAGGACATGTAGGAGATCACCACTTTCTCCTTCATCTAGACATGGCCCAGTCTGGTCTTTGATGTGTGTCAGTAGACTACATACCCAAATCCATATTTTGGTAGCTTCATGATGGGGGGCACTCATAAAATGGTGTTGTTACTCTAGAAAATTATGGTAGGAATCTCTTATATTACCCGTCAAATCCTTGGAACACCACACCTCGGTCACACTTTGGGGTGGCTCCCAAGAGACCACTGCCTTAGTATTTTCTAGATCCACTACACCACCAACATCTATGAAAAAATGTCCCAGAATGTGGACCACCTGTGTCTAGGACTGGAACATCGATAACTTTCCATAGAGTTGGTTTTCTCAAAGTTTATCTTGAACTACATTCATATCTGTAGAGTTCACAACATTTGTCCCTGAGTATATCAAGATGTAATCAATAAATAACACCATAAATCAATAAAGGTAAGGCCGGAAGATCCTATTCAGGAGTCCCATGAACACTTCCAGAGTGTTGGTCATGTCAGAAGGAATTTCCAAGAACTCGTTGTGGCCATACCGGCATCTGTAGGCCGTCTTTGGTACCTCAGCATCTCGTTAACTGAGCTAATAATACCCTGTTCTATGTTCTATCTTTGAAAACCCTTGAGCTCCCTTCATCTTATCGAAGAGATCGTAAATCATGGGGAGTGCATACATGTTCTTCATGGCCCCATGGTTGAGTTGCTGATATTCCATTAAAATCCCCAAACTCTCATCTTCCTTCTTGGAGAAAAAAATTGGGGCTACCCATGGAGAAACACAAGGCCCCATGAACCCTTAACCAGCATGTTCTCTAGTGGTACCCTCAACATGAGAAGATCCATGGGAAACATCTGATATGATGGTGTAGATAGTGGTGATGTATTCAGGTATAAATCGAGGTAAAAGTCTACCTCTCTATGAGGAGTTAGTCTCGGATCATCATCAGAAAAGACATCAGTATTATGGTCCACCATAATAAGATATATGGGACTCCTCTCATCCACTACGCCAAGAGTGTGGCTAGATAAAGAATGAGTGATCAGATTTGCCCTCCTCGAACAAATTCCATCATGTGTTGAAAAATTTTCCTTCTCCCTGGTGAAAGAAATCCAGATCCCAACCACATAGACACATCACACTTTGCACCTAAAATAACCAATCAATGCATTGAATGTGGATTTCCAGTCCATATGCATGATGACATCGTAAGGCCTCAATGTTTCTACTATGATATTCTAGCCGAAGATCACCCCTCCTAGAGTATACTCACACTGTTGTAAATAGGGGTTAGTCGTCGAATCCTCACCTGTAGGAGTCCTCATATTTAATGATCGAGCCAAGGACTCCATCAGAATCTCCGAGCTCTAAATAAGAGTCATGGTAATGAAAGAGTGATTGGAACCTCTTTCTATAATTATTGTAGCATAGGTATAGTAGACACCTATCATACCAAGAATCATCTCTAGAGTGTCATGATCTTTGGCCATAGTTTCCTAAAGCTGAACACTTCATAGTCCACCTACTCTCTGATGTCAGGGTGGACCACCAAGAGGTGGTGGCAGTAGAGCCTCAAATCGCCACCCACCACCTACTGATTTCCCAACTCCTCTGCCACATCCACCACCCTATGGTCCTCCTTGATTGAATCTATGTCATGTCCTTGGCGGTCCCTCAATCATATACTGATCATCAGTGCATTCTTTTAGGCAGTCACGAACCATGTGGACATGCCCGCCGCATGTATAACATCAACTTCTCCTCAACCAACATCCTATATCCCCTGAGCTCCACACCTCTACCCCTACATCCTGGGGTCTTCCACTAGAAGGTATGGTCTGCTTAGACCGTTGGGTCATCTACCTACTACTTGGTGTAGATGGCTCGAAAGTGTTTCATTCTGTGGTGGCCCTCACCGTCAGTTCCTCCTCATCTAGGAAGCTCTCCAATAATAGTGCACGCTCTTGTGCTCCATCCAGGGTTAGGATATTGAGCGATATCATCGACACTCTGCTCTCCCATTCAAGACCCTTGTCAAAGGTCTAGGCCTTAATAAAACGGTCTCATACCATGTTAGTGGAGTAACAAGAGAGGTTAGTTAATCTCACCATGTAACATACCAGTTTTTTTAAAAAATAAAATAGAAATGCATGGAATGTTTTTTAATTAGATAATTTTAATTATCCTTTAAAACATAACTTTTCTACTTCTATATTCTGAATTTCAAGAAACATTCATCTAAAATTGTGTTTAGTATGTTATTTAGAGCCTGATGAAACAAACATGTTTTTTTGGTGAATAGTAATATACCCTTATGAATAGTAATATGAATAGTAATATGACCTAATGAATAGTAAATAATATTATTATTTTATTTTCCCAAGGCAATAAGATAATGGGATCTTAATTAATTTTCCAATGTAACATAAAACTATTTGCACTTAAATATTGTTATTTTTTGAATTAACTGTGACCTTATTTAGAACATAAATTAATAATATTTAGAAAATTATTATTGAAAAATGGAGTTCATTATAGAATTATACATGTCGAAAAATGGTTGGGGTAATTTTTTGGTATTTTTCTGAAACTCTTGAATTTTCGGTGAATAGTGAAATCCGATAAAATATTGTAAAATCAATTTAACAGTAATAATGCACTATTTATGACATCATAAGTGATGCAAGGCCACTTTCTTAGAACTCACATGATATTATAACTATTTAGGGCCACTTGATTTGAGATTATTCATAGTCTTGATAAAAATATTATAATAATGATTAAAATAATCTAAAATACCTCCCCTCCTCCACTATAAATACCACCCTTACTCCCCTCTTCCTCCCACACCACTCAAGCCCTGAGGATTGCCTAATTTCTGCCAAATTCCTTCCCCAATATTCTTCCCCACGTCCTAGAGCTTCTAGTCTCACCAAAAGACTAAAATCAAAGCCCTTAAGAAAGATCTCAAGGAGAAGAGATCAAGGGGTAAACAACCTCTTTTATTTTCTCTCTTTTCATTCATTTTATGTTATTCTCTTCCATTCCCTTTGTCTATTGTTGGGATATTTCATTAAATATTCCCCCTTACTATCAATATTTTTTATTAATGATGAGATATTACATTCCTCTCATCAATCTTGTTTTTATGAAATTTTAAGAAATGCCGTTTATGCTGCCGAATGTTCGTGAGAAATTTCTCATGATTTTCTTTTATTTCTTGATTCATTTTTCCTCTTTCCCAACTCCCTTTTATCCAAGAAGCATGAAATCTACAAAATGATTTATATTCATTATGATCTCATGATTTTTGAAAATTCCTCATCAGTATTCTTCTCCTCATCCACTTATTTAATGAATAAAAAAACATTGTCCATTTGTGTCGAATTACCGACATCGTGGACGATGTATTTTAAATTTCCATTAATTCATTCATGTCTGGTCATGAAACCATTTATATGTTTTAACCAGGTTATAATATATGTTTTATGACTCATATATGGTTCTGGAATTATTTTTTACTCATGGTTCTAATTTAAAATACAAAATGAGTTTGTTATTATCAAGAAACCACTAAAATTATCTAAACGAACATCATTAATGTTTTAAATTATAAGTCATTATCATATATAGAATAAAAGTGTAAATGGTATAAATTATGGTACTGGAAATATGTCAATACTACTCCATTCCAATTCTGGAGTTTCACTTCCAATCAACAAGAACGATTCATCATGAACCGATCATGAAAATCATAAAAGAATTCCCCCAAAATAATGCAAGGAACAAAATACTAACAATTAAGGGGTGAAATGAGGTTATTAAATGACCATATAAGGAGTTATAAACAAGAAAATGTTTCTTTAAAATACAAATAACACACTTTTAACCATTTATACAGGAGGTTTAAACAAGTTTGAAGTAAGACAAGCCTAATGTAAGGGAATTCTTTACCCGATTTCCATTCTTTGGGTTAACCTTCTACTTTATTATTTATGTGCTATTTAAATTATTTGTGTGATGGGTTCTGTTTATATTATGTTTAATTATGTGTATTTACAGTATATATATATATTCTATCCAATCTATTAAGTCTCTATTCAATTTTATGATATTTATAAGGGGATATTCTTTAAAATCCTTTTTTTAGTTCGGTTTTACGAAATTCCAAAGCAATGTTTTTATAGAATTATTCATGTTGTATGATTATGTTTTGGTTCTTGGGAATTGTTACGATAAAGGGTGGGACCTATATTTCCCTCCAATGCATTGTGTATGAGTATGTTGGAGGCCGGCCGTATGGTTACTCCAAGTGTAACTGTGATGGTTACACAAAGTAAGGTAGCGGTGAGGGTTACAAATTTTAAGGTAGCGAAGATGGTTACAAGATTATGTAAGTAATGCCCCAAGATACCTCTATGATTATATTTATGTTCTCATGTTTGTGTGTATATTGTGTAAATATCATGTTACACGAGGTAAGTATTTATGGGTGAAAATCATGTCTTTTGAAAATGTTTTCATACGTTATGAGTATTCATGGACTAATGTGATTTTTCCTTCTTTTCCATACCTTACTGTGATTTTGAGCTCATCCCAAGTTTTTAAATTATTTTCACAGGTAATGGATGTGTAATACAAGTAAGGAAGACATGTTAAATGTTGAAGAACTGTCAAGGAGTCTTGTTTTAAGTTTTAATGTTTTACATTTTGAGAAAAATAGACACTGTTTTTATGGTATCCACTATGTCACAATGTGTAATGTTATGAATGTATTATGTCCTAATTCTCTAAAGATCTAAACTTGAAAAGATCCTCATTGTAAAAGGAAGTGTTTTATTGACTAAATTCAATATTATGTATGTAATAAGGTCTGGTCATTATATTTGTTATCAGAGAAAAGGTTTAGACAGCTTTAGGGATTAGGAGTTTTCGTTAAACATATGGTTAGTATGTATGTCTATTCTTTATGTTAAATCCTTGTTTTATAACTTTTCAGATTAATGAAATTCAGTTACAAATGGAATGAAGAGGATCTCAAATGTCATTCCTATATCCTGTTATTGACTTGCTTGCAATAATTATTGCAAAGTCTTGTCGAGACGACTTTGAAACCTTTTCTAACATGCAACTCACTTGCAAGCAACTATTTGAGATATAAAACATCTCCACTATACCTCGATACCATCATGGATCATGGGTTATATTTAAAAAAATATTATTTTCTCAATATTCACATATTTTTAGGAAAGGTAAATATTATAAAGGAATTTTTAAATATTTTACCTTATCAAGAGATTTTGAAGCATGTTATGATTTTGAAAGAGGTACTGAAGACGGAGACCCTTGCGCAACCTATTTATATTTGCTTTTACAATATACTCATTCAGAAAATACTTATGGTATTTTAAAAGGACCATTGATTGAATGTTTCAACTCAAACTAAGTCCGACAATTTTATAAAAATCAAGTTTTATCAGGTGTTTTGAAATTATATGTCATACATGATTATTTTCCAAAACTATTTTTCTGTGAACACCCATATGACCCAAGTTGTACAAGGTGTATTTGGATAAAGGAAGAAAATGATTTCGAAGGATCTCTAAATAATTGTTTCAACTCATGGACCTTCTATTTACGTGAGCAAGATGATGATGAGACCATGTGGACACCTTGATCAAGGTACCCTCACTTGTTTAATAAGTAATTAAAATTGTGAGGATGTAATTTCCGAAAGGTGGGGATAATGAAAAATCACAGTTTTTAAAAAAAAAATAAAATAGAAATACATGGAACTTTTTTTTAAATAGATATTTTTAATTATCCATTAAAACATAACTTTTCTACTTATATATTCTATATTTCAAGAAACTATCATCTACAATTGTGTTCAGTATGTTATTTAGAGTCCGATGAAACAAACTTGATTTTTTGGTGAATAGTAACATACCCTTATGAATAGTAATATGAATAGTAATATGACCTCATGAATGGTAAATAATAATATTATTTTATTTTCCCAAGGCAATAAGAAAATGGGATCTTAATTAATTTTCCAATGTAACATAAAACAAATTGCACTTCAATATTGTTATTTTTCGAATTAATTGTGACCTTATTTAGAAATTAAATTAATAATATTTAGAAAATTATTTTTGAAAAATGGAGTTCATTTTTGAATTCTACACGTCAAAAAATGGTTGGGATAAATTTTTTGGTATTTTTCTGAAACTCATGATTTTTCGGTGAATAGTGAAATACGATAAATTACTGTATAATCAATTTATCCGTAAAAATGCACTATTTATGACATCATAAGTGATGCAAGGCCACTTGCTTCTAACTCACATGATATTATCACTATTTAGGGCCACTTTATTTGAGATTATTCAGAGTCTTGATAAAAATATTATAATAATGATTAAAATAATCTAAAATACCTCCCCTCCTCGTCTATAAATACCACCCTCACTCCCCTCTTCCTCACACACCTCTCAAGCCTTGAGAATTGACTAATTTATGCCAAATTCCCTCCCCAATCTTCTTCCCCACGTCCTAGAGCTTCTGGTATCACTAAAAGACCAAATTCAAAGCCCTTAAGAAGGATCTCAAGGAGAAGAGATCAAGGGGTAAACAACCTATTTTATATTCTCTCTTTTCTTTCATTTTATGTTATTATCTTCCATTCCCTTTGTCATTTGTTTGGATATTTCATTAAATATTCCCCCTTACTGTCAATATTTTTTTATGAGTGATGAGAGATTCCATTCATTCATCAATCTTGTTTTTATGAAATTTTAAGAGACGCCGTTAGGCTACCGAATTTTCATGCGAAATTTCTCAAGATTTTCTTTTATTTCAGGATTCATTTTTCTTCATTCCTCACTACCTCTTATCCAAGATCCTTTAAGTTTATAGAATCATGTATATTCATTATGTTCTCATGATTATGGAAAATTAATCATCATTATTCTTCTCATCTTCCACTTATTTAAAGAATCAAAAAACATTGTCCATTTGTGTCGAATTACCGACATCATTGACGATGTATTTTCAATTTACATTAATTCTTTCCAGTCTGGTCATGAAACCATTTATTAGTTGAAATAGGTTATAATATATGTTTTATGACTAATATATGGTTCTGGAATTATTTTGTACTCATGGTTCTAATTTAAAATACAAAATGATTTTGTTATTATCAAGAAATCGCTAAAATTATCTAAACGAACATCATTAATGTTTTATATTATAAGTCATTCTCATATAAAGCATAAAAGTGTAAATGGTATAAATTATGGTACTATAAATATTTAAATACTACTCCATTCCAATTCTGGAGTTTCTCTTCCAATCAACATGAACGATTCATCATGAACCGATTATGAAAATCATAAAAGAATTCACCCAAAATAATGCAAGGAACAAAATACTAACAATTAAGGGGTGAAATGAGGTTATGAAATGACCCTATAAGGAGTTATAAACAAGAAATTGTTTCTGTAAAATACTAATAACACTATTTTAACCATTTATAAAGGAGGTTTAAACAAGTTTTATGTAAGAAAAGCCTAATGTATGGGAATTCATAACCCGATTTCCTTTCTTTGGGTAAACCTTCTACTTTATTATTTATGTTCTATTTAAATTGTCTGTGTGATGGGTTCTGTTTATATTATATTTCATTATGTGTATTTATAGTATATATATATATTCTATCAACTCTATTAAGTCTCTATTCAATTGTATGATGTTAATAAAAAGATTTTATTTAAAATCCTTTTTTATTCGGTTTTACGAAATTCCAAAGCAATGTTTTTATAGAATTATTCATGTTGTATGATTATGTTTTGGTTCTTGGTAATTGTTTATGATAAAGGGTGGGATCTATATTTCCCTTCAATTCATTGGGTATGAGTATGTTGGAGTTCGGTCGTATGGTTACTCCAAGTGTAACTGCGATGGTTACAAAAAGTAAGGTAGCCGTGAGGGTTACAAATTTTAAGGTTGCCAAGATGGTTACAAGATTATGTAAGTAATGCCCCAAGATACCTCTATGGTTATATTTATGTTCTCATGTTTGTGTGGAACTTGTGTAAATTTCATGTTACACGAAGTAAGTATTTATGGGTGAAAAGAATTTCTTTTGAAAATGTTTTCATACGTTATGAGTATTCATGGACTAATGTGATTTTTACTTCTTTTCCATACCTTACTGAGCTTTTGAGCTCATCCCAAGTTTTTAAATGATTTTCACAGGTTAATGGACGTGTAATACAAGGAAGGAAGACATGTTAAATGTTTAATATTTGTCAAGGAGTCTTGTTTTAAGTTTTAATGTTTTACATTTTGAGAAAAATGGACCATGTTTTTATGGTATCCACTATGTAACAATGTGTAATGTTATGAATGTATTATGTCCTAATTCTCTAATGATCTAAAAATTAATAGATAATCAATGTAAAAGGAAGTGTTTTCTTGACTAAATTCAATATTATGTATGTAATATGGTCGGGTCGTTATAGTTGGTATCAGTGGAAAGGTTTAGACAGCTTTATGGATTAGGAGTTTTCGTTAAACAGATGGTTAGTCTGTATGTCTATTATTTATGATAAATCCTTGTTTTATAACTTTTCAGATTAAGGAAATTCAGTTAAAATGGAAGGAGGAGGATCTCAAATGACATTCCTATCTCTTGATGATGACTTTCTTGCAATAATTATTGCAAAGTCTTGTTGAGACGACTTTGAAACATTTTCTAACATGCAACACACTTGCAAGAAACTATTTGAGATATAAAACATCTCCACTATACCTCGATACCATCGTGGATCATGGGTTATGTTTAAAAAAATCTTATTTTCTCAATATTTTCATATTTTCAAGAAAGGTAAATATTTTCCAGGAATTTTTAATCATTTTACCATGTCAAGAGATTTTGAAGCATGTTAGGATTTTGAAAGAGGTGCTGAAAAAGGAGACCATTGCGCAACCTATTTATATTTGCTTTTACAATATACTCTTTCAGTGCATACTTACGGTATTTTAAAAGGACCATTAATTGAAAGTTTCAACTGAAACTCGGTCTGACAATTTTATAAAAATCATGTTTGATCATTTGTTTTGAAATTATATTTCAAACATGATTATTTTCCAAAATTATTTTTCTGTGAACACCAATATGACCCAAGTTGTACAAGGTGTACTTGGATAAAGGAAGAATATTATTTTGAAGGATCTATAAATCATTGTTTCAATGCATGTACCTTCTATTTACATGAGCTAGATGATTATGAGACCATGTGGACACCTTGATCAAGGTACCATCACTTGTTTAATAAGTAATTAAAATTGCGAGGACGCAATTTCCGAAAGGTGGGGATAATGTAACATCCCAGTTTTTTAAAAAATAAAATAGAAATTAATGGAACTTTTTTTTAAATAGATATTTTTAATTAGACTTTAAAACATAACTTTTCTACTTCTATATTCTGAATTTCAAGAAACGGTCATCTACAATTGTGTTCAGTATGTTATTTAGAGTCTGATGAAACAAACTTGTTTCTTTGGTGAATAGTATCATACCCTTATGAATAGTAATACGAATAGTAATATGAATAGTAATATGACCTCATGAATAGTAAGTAATATTAGTATTTTATTTTCCCAAGGCAATTAGATAATGGGATCTTAATTAATTTTCCAATGTAACATAAAACTAATTGCACTTCAATATTGTTATTTTTCAAAATAATTGTGGCCTTATTTAGAAATTAAATTAAAAATATTTAGAAAAATATTTTTGAAAAATGGAGTTAATTTTTGAATTCTACACGTCGAAAAATGGTTGGGGTAAATTTTTGTTATTTTTATGAAACTCTTGAATTTTCGGTGAATTGTGAAATACGATAAAATACTGTATAATCAATTTATCAATAAAAATGCACTATTTATGACATCATAAGTGATGAAAAGCCACTTTCTTCGAACTCACATGATATTATCACTATTTAGGGCCACTTTATTTGAGATTATTCATAGTCTTGCTAAAAATATTATAATAATGATTAAAATAATATAAAATACCTCCCCACCTCCACTATAAATACCACCCTCACCCCCCTCTTCCTCCCACACCTCTCAAGCCTTGAGCATTGCCTAATTTCTCCCAAATTCCCTCCCCAATATTCTTCCCCACATCCTAGATCTTCTGGTCTCCCCAAAAGACCAAAATCAAAGCCCTTAAGAAGGATCTCAAGGAGAATAGATCAAGGGGTAAACAACCTCTTTTATTTTCTCTCTTTTCTTTCATTTTATGTTATTCTCTTCCATTCCCTTTGTCTTTTGTTGGGATATTTCATTAAATATTCCACCTTACTGTCAATATTTTTTTAGGAATGATGAGATATTCCATTCCTCTCATCAATCTTGTTTTTATGAAATTTTAAGAGACGCCGTTAGGCTGCCAAGTTTTCATGAGAAATTTCTCAAGGTTTTCTTTTATTTGATGATTCATTTTTCATCTTTACTCACTCCCTCTTATCCAGAAGGAATGAAACCGACAGAATCATGTATATTAATTATGTTCTCATGATTATGGAAAATTCCTCATCAGTATTCTTCTCCTCTTCCACTTATTTAAAGAATCAAAAAACATTGTCCATTTGTGTTGAATTACAGACATCGTGGATGATGTATTTTCAATTTCCATTAATTCTTTCAAGTATGGTCATGAAACCATTTATATGGTTCAACCAGGTTATAATATATATTTTATGACTCATATATGGTTCTGGAATTATTTTGTACTCATGTTTCTAATTTAAAATACCAAATGAGTTTGTTATTATCAAGAAACCACTAAAATTATCTAAACGAACATCATTAATGTTTAAACTTATAAGTCATTCTCATATAAAGAATCAAAGTGTAAATGGTATAAATTATGGACCTAAAATTATTTAAATACTACTCCATCCTAATTCTGGATTTTCTCTTCCAATCAACAAGAATGATTCATCATGAACCGATCGTGAAAATCATAAAATTATTCACCCAAAATAATGCAAGGAACAAAATACTGAAAATTAAGGGGTGAAATAAGGTTATGAAATGACCATATAAGGGGTTATAAACAAGAAAATGTTTCTATAAAATAATAATAACACTCTTTTACCCATTTATACAGGAGGTTTAAACAAGTTTGAAGTAAGACAAGCCTAATGTAAGGGAATTCTTAACCCGATTTCCATTCATTGGGTTAACCTTCTACATTATTATTAATGTGCTATTTAAATTGTTTTTGTGATGGGTTCTATTTATATTATGTTTCATTATTTGTATTTATGGTATATATATATATATTCTATCCACTCTATTAAGTCACTCTTCCATTGTATGATACTTATAAGGGGATTTTATTTAAAATCATTTTTCTAAATTCGGTTTAACGAAATTCCAAAGAAATGTTTTTATGGAATTATTCATGTAGTATGATTATTTTTTGGTTCTTGGGAATTGTTTATGATAAAGGGTGGGACCTATATTTCCCTCCAATGCATTGGGTATGAGTAAGTTGGAGGTCTACCATATGGTTACTCCGAGTGTAACTGCGATGGTTACACAAAGTAAGGTAGCTGTGAGGGTTACAAATTTTAAGGTAGCCATGATTGTTAGAAGATTATATAAGTAATGCCCCAAGATACCACTATGATTATATTTATGTTATCATGTTTGTGTGTATCTTTTGTAAATCTCAAGTTACACAAAGTGTGTATTTATGGGTGAAAAGCATGTATTTTTTAAAATGTTTTCATACATTATGAGTATTCATGGACTAATGTGATTTTTCCTTCTTTACCATACCTTACTGAGCATTTGATCTCATCCCAAGTTTATAAATGATTTTTCACAGGTTAATGGATGTGTAATACAAAGAAGGAAGACATGTTAAATGTTGAAGAATTGTCAAGGAGTCTTGTTTTATGTTTTAATGTTTTACATTTTGAGAAAAATGGACACTGTTTTTATGGTATCCACTATGTAACAATGTGTAATGTTATGAATGTATTATGTCCTAATTCTCTAAAGATATATACTTGAAAAGATCCTCAATGTAAAAGGAAGTGTTTTCTTGACTAAATTGAATATTATGTATGTAATAAGGTCGGGTAGTTATACACCAAGTACTGGGCCACTGTCTGCCTGCCCTGTTGTAAGTGAAGATGTTCCTAAATACTCTCAGAGCGTAGAGTCTATGGTATGCAATCTTCCCTAAAAAGGGTCTCAAAGTCCAACAAGGAGTGTGTCACATAATACTATGTCTAGAACGTCATGATCCATCATCTCAATGTTTTTCCATGAATGTGTCTAGCAAGTAGTATCACCTTCTAGTCTGTTGGGTTCTCAACCAAGAGAAAAAACCAGTGTCATAGCTTCCAACCATTACTCATCCACTTACAGTTCTGTTTCTCCTCGAAACCTCAGAGGCCTCTGTCTCTAGAACTCATGTGATGCGCTCAGTCGGCGTGCATGATCTGCTAGTAGGGATGGTAGAAACTATTGTACTATGGGTGGTGTTGCTGCTAGTACACCACCTGAAGGTGTTACCACCGTAAAAGGTCCCTAAACTGACACCTCATTTCTTAGTGAGCTATCATTGGGAACTCTCTTTGGAATTATTGAATTCTCTATAAGTGATTCCATCCTGAATGAAATTGTTGCTCCATGGTTAATAAGATATACTTGGAGAGTTGACTAAAACTGATAGAAAATAAAACAACATTTTCAAAACAAAAACAAATAATTTTATCATGTATCGAGTTCCAAATCTGAATTAAGGGTCCTGGTGTATGGATATTGTGGTTGTTGGACCAACACTAGACACCCCAAAATGAAACCCGAACACAATACCCTTAACACAATTTCTCCAATGAAAACATATAATTTTAGTTTTTCTAGTAGAACTGACCCCTTTGATACCACTTTCTCATGGCCCGTCCCTCGGGGCCTATGCCATTACTACCCCAACCCCACCTTCCATAGGACATGGTTTGGAGACTAGCATCAGAAATGCATATACCTAAAATAAGAGGACATTTCCACAAAAAATAAACACACACAGATAGGTCACACTATGCCCTAGTAAAACACAACGGAATAAGAGAGGTAAAACCACCTCTAAAAACAACCACTGGGTATAAAAGTCTATACTGAAATTAAGAGGGAAAAAATATCAACCCAACTAAAATTGAAGTATAGTAAAAAGAAAAATAGCTACTGAGGTCACCATCCAAGGATCCTTCCTGAAGGGTAGGTACCAATCGTCATTGTAGCTCAACATGTCAACTGGTCACCTTATTACACCATTATGTCCTGACTCCCTAAGTCTTAGTCAGGTTTCATGTCATCTACACAAGTCCCAAAAAGGTGCCGGTAAAACCTGTGCATGGGTAGGTGATCGTACAACGATTCACTGTTTTATTCCACCCTTACACTGCAGTTTTAAACTAGTTTTATAATGAATATTCAAAATATAATAATAATTTGATCTACATTTTTGAATAAATAAATTAATGTTAATAAATATTATAAATGGTAATGTTACTCGTTTTTATTATTTCAATGTAGGTGGAGATGATTTGGAGGGTCTTTGATGAAGTGGAAGAAAAATGGGCCAAAAATGCATGGATCCATGGACATCTGTCCACTGTTTTGAATAGTACACGAAATCTGTGCATCCTAATGTGCTAAAAGTTTTTGGTCCTGTACAAAATTTAATAGGATACATTTCATATTAAGTAACCAAATCCTGATTTGGCTTCTATGGGTCCCATCCGAACTGATCTATCCAAGCCACTGAATTTGGACCAAGTCAAATGAGGTGTTCTATATTTTATCAATATCTTGAGCTGTAGATGTCCAAATAGTCCCAAAACATCGGTGGAGATAGGACCAAAGTAGGGATACAACTTTTATATTTTCTCCAAAGCGAGATAAGGCTGTATGAAGGCCGAAACTCGTGGTTCAAGTGGATTGATGAAATATGTGTGCCTAAAACCACCTTCCAATTTTCCTATAAAATGGAACCTTGGGATCCCCATTTGCAAGTTCATCCAAGAGGCAAAGTGCTGCCATTTTTGAGTCCACAGGGAGTCTTCTCAACATCCCTAGAAGTTCTTGAGGCTATGGGAGGTGCTACATCAACATCTTCATCATCTTCCCCTCCCATGGGTTTATAAACCCCTTGTGATCACTTGGAGAGTAATGTGATGTAATCCGGAGCTTCAAAGTTGTATTAATTTGAATGATATTTTTAATTCAAGATTTTTTTGTTCTTTTTCATCATCCTCTATTGTTATTTTATTGATTTATGTTCTGTTATGTCATGCTCAACTCATATGATCATGTTTGGGGGTACACATTCATGTGATGTTTCACACACCGTTCACCATTTTCTTTCCCCCCTTCCAATTGCGGTGTTTGTGTGGTTCATATTGGTCAATTGAACTCACATAATCACTATCAAGGTAATGCACATTTATGTCATGGTATCACAGTGAAATAACATAAAAACTTGGACAGCACATCGAATTCTTCATGTGTTGCCTTGGTGAGTTTCGGTTATGATATCGAACACAAATCACCCAATCATCGGCAGTGTCCGGTGAATCATTATGTGTTCTAGACTAAACCCTAAGAGGTATCCTAGTATAAACTCAGTAAATTTATGGTTCAAGGTGTTACAAACCAGGGATTAAAAGATCATAACCCCATCCCTTGAAGCGATGAATGATGAGCATCACGAGACTTCCCCGGGTTGATCATGTTTAATCAATCTTGTTCATTTCTACTTTGTTTTATCGCTTTCATTTCCTATTTTGATCATTAATCATAAAAACCCCGAGTTTTAAAAAACCTAATTCACCTTCCACTTTAATAATCAAAACCCTCTTTTTAAATTAATGATCTAAGGCTCCGTCGAGAGACGACGTAGGGTTGCTGCTGTACTGCAGAAATTCTAGTCAAAATTAAACAATTAATTTGACGCGCTCGACAATGCGATCAAATTTTGGTGTCATTTCTGGGGATCCAATATCATTTTTTTCTTTATTTACATTTATTTATTTATTTCATTTCTTAATTAGTACACCTTTAAATACCCCACCCCCATTTTATTATTTTTATTTTGGGTTTTGCCTTTATTTTTGGTTGTTTTTAGTGTGTTCTTTATCTCTCTCTCACTCTCTCTCTCTCTTCTTCTCCATCTCCCTCTCTATAATTCTTTATTATAATATTATATTCTATTTTTACCCTTCTTAAGTGATTTCATCCATATTCAATAAAAATCTTCACATCTTATTTGCATGACCTGATATGGTAAAGAAATAGTACTTGAATTTGACCCTGAAATTGAAAAGTCACTTCACACACAAATCAAGGAATCTAGAGAAGGAAAATCTAGTAACACTAGGGATCCCCATTTGGAACCTCAAGGGGTCGTAAACCAATCAAAAATTGAACCAAATCAAACCCTAGAGATCATGGCTGCAAATAACAGAACATTAAAAGAACTGACCACCCTGGATGTGGAGTACCAACCTGCGTAGATCCAATATCCTGAATAAGTGACCAACAGTGAGCTGAGATCATGTTTCCTCTACCTCCTTCCAAAATTCCATGGTCTTCCCAGAGAGTACCCTCACAAACATCTAAAGGAGTTTCACATAGTGTCCTCCACCATGAAACCGCAAAATGAATCTTAGGACCTCATTATGTTTAGGGCCTTCCCTTTCTCCCTTGATGGTGTAGCCAAAGATTGGCTATACTATTTTCCTACCACGATTGGGGGCTGGAATGACCTTAAAAGTCTTTTTCTAGAGAAGTTATTCCCTGCCTCCTGAACTGCATCAATTAGGAAAGAAATTCTTGGAATTAGGCAATCACAAAGAGAGACACTTCATGAATATTCGGAGAGATTCAAAAGACATTTCTCAAGCTACCCCCACCACCAGATTAGTGAAAAACTTTTAATTCAATACTGCTATGAGGGACTTATCCCCGTGGATCGTGGAATGATTGATGTTGTAGCTGGTGGGGCCCTAGTTAACAAAACTCCTTCTACTTCTCATGACTTAATAGCCAACATGGCTCAAAATGATCAACTATTTGGTACACGAGCTATTGAACCAACCTGTGGAGTTCATGAGGTAAGTCATACATCCCTAGAACAAAAGGTAGATACAAAAATCGATGAGATGCATACCATTCTAAGGCAATTATCTCAAGAACAAGGTAACTCACACTCTACTTCTATTCGATTACTTTGTGGGATTTGTTCTGATAACACTCATTTTTCTGACAAGTGCCCTCAACATCAAGATTCATCTGAGTCTTGTGCAGTTGTGTTCCCAGGGTGGCCATTCCAATAAGCACCTCCCTTCAAGAAAGAACAATTCAGGCCAAATCCAAATCCAGGATGGTAAGAACAACCCCAAAATCGACAAGGAGGAAACTCAAGCTACCCCAAGTAGAATTGGTATCAACAAGGCCAAGGTATGCAGCCTTCTTATCCTTCAAATTCTCAAAATAATCATCATCCTCCTCCAAAATCTGAACCAAGCCTCGAGGACATGGTGAATCAAATGGAAACCCAGAACCTCCAGTTCCAATAGACCACACAATCAGAAATTCAAGATTTGCATACTCAAGTGGGAGAATTGGAAAACACCATCGGTGAGCTTAAGATGCAAGGGTCTGGAAAACTACCATCCCAACCCATTGCTAATCCGAAGGACAAAGGTAATGTATGTGAAATTACACTTCTTAGTGGTAAAAAAGCTTATCCTTCTACCGATTCTATTCAAAAGGTATTTCCCCCTCATGAAAACTCTCTTTGCCAACCCTCAAAAACATCATGTAAAGAAAAACAAGACAAAAATGGTAATCGAATAGTCATTGATGATTCAAATGAACAATCCATTCCTATTCCTTTCCCCCAAAGACTCTCTAAATCTAAGAAAAACATTGATAATGAGATTGAAAATGAAATAATTGATACATTTAAAAATGTTCGAGTTAGTATTCCATTGTCGGATACAGTCAAGAAAATTCCCCGTTATGCCAAATTTCTTAAAGAGCGTTACACCCATCGACGAAGGATAAAGGGGAATGAGAAAGTAAACTTGGATAGGAATGTCTCGGCATTGATTCAACCAGAAATGCCAACCAAATTCAAGGATCTGGGCACATTCACGATACCTTATACCATAAGTGAGACCTTCCTTTCAAATTTTATGCTAGATTTAGGTGCTGCCATTAATGTGATGCCTCACTTCGTGTATACTTCTCTACAGGTTGGAGAGCTTCAAACAACATGCATTGTCATGAAACATGACAACCAGAGTACAACACATCCAAAAGGAGT
Organism: Viscum album; assembly: GCA_963277665.1. Lineage (NCBI taxonomy): Eukaryota > Viridiplantae > Streptophyta > Magnoliopsida > Santalales > Viscaceae > Viscum > Viscum album. Next base: position 43,219,420 of record OY728123.1, read on the forward strand.
GATTGAGGATGCCCTTGTTAGAGTGAAGAATCTCATCTTCCCTGCTGATTTCTACATTCTTGAGATGGATGATACCCGAACCCAAGGACACACTCCTCTCATACTTGGGAGGCCATTCCTCAAAATAGAAAATATGATCATCAATGTTCAAAATGGTACATTATCCATGGAATTTTGTGGAGAAAAGGTAAGTTTTAACATCCTTGATGCTATGAAACACCCCGTTGAAGAGCACTCCACTCTTTTTGTCTATTCGATGGAAGTGCTCTCAAACGATGCACACACACACAATTCTCTCCTCAACCCAAACTCTGATTCATTTTTGTTTTATTCACCATTGAATGATTTGAGTTTTGATTCATTTTTTGAGTGTTTTGTGGGTTCTGAAAAGTGTAAATTTTGTGCTTTAGTTGATGAGTGTGTTCATTCGGAGGTACACATGACCATCGATGATTCTACAAATCTCATTTCTATAAATTCTCTATCTTTAGAGAATAAACATGTACAGATAGATAGTTTAATGGACCTCACTCGCCCTATATCCCCTCCCTCAATCCAGAAACCACTGGTGTTGGAGCTTAAAAAACTTCCTTCTAATTTAAAATATGCAAATATTGAGGGTGTTTACCAATTTCCCGTCATTATTTCCAATAACCTCTCTCAACAATAGGAATCGAAACTGCTCAAACATTTTAGAGAGTGTAAAAAGGCAATAGGATGGACATTGGCTGATATTCCTGGGATTATCCCATCTATTTGTATGAACCATATACTTTTGGATGATGAGGCTAAGCTCATAAGACAATATCAACACCGGTTGAATCCCACTCTCCTTGATGTGGTAAAATTGGAATTCAGTAAATTACTTACTATGGGGATAATTTATCCTATATCTGATAGTAAATGGGTTAGCCCTATACAAATTGTGCCTAAAAATAGGAATAACAGTTGTTTCAAATTAAAGGAATGAGTTGGTTCCAACACGTGTGTAAAATAGTTTGCGAGTCTGTATTGACTACCGTCGACTGAATCAAGCCACGCGGAAGGAAAACTTTCCATTACCTTTCATTGACCAAATGTTATAACTCTTGACTGGTAAGTCCCATTATTGTTACCTTGATGGCTATTCAGTTTATTTCCAAATTCATAAAGCCCCTGAGGATCAAGAAAATACAACATTTACCTATCCATTTGCCACATTATCTTACCAAAGGATGTCATTCAGTCTATGTAATTCTCCTGGTACATTTAAGGGATGTATGTTGACTATTTTTTCTGAGTACCTTGAAAGTTTTATGGAAGTATTTATGGATGATTTCACGGTTTATGGTTCTTCTTTGGATGATTTTTTGTAAAACCTAGGTTCTGTCCTCCACCGCTGCTTTGAAAAAGATCTTGTTTTAAATTATGAAAAATGTCATTTCATGGTTGAGTGGGGGATAGTTCTTGGGGATATCATTTCAAATAAGGGAATTCAGGTTGATAAATCTAAAATTGAATTAATTTCATCCCTTCCATATCCAAAATGTGTTCTTGAGGTGCGGTCTTTATTAGGTCATGCTGGTTTTTACCACTGATTCATTAAAGACATTAGTAAGATCACACTTCCCTTATCTCGGTTATTACAAAAGGATTCTGAATTTTTTTTGATAAAAATTTTGAGTATGCTTTCAATTCCCTAAAAATTAGTGTCACATCACCTCCCATAATCCAACCACCAAGGTGGGATCTGACCCTTCGAACTTATGTGTGATGCCTCTAACTTTGCAGTTGGGGCAGTTTTATCACAAAGGGTTGAGAAGTCTCCTCATTTCATTGTGTATGCCTCACATACCCTTGACCATGCCTAGGTAAACTACACAACCACTGAAAAAGAACTCCTTTCTATTGTGTTTTCCTTGGAAAAATTTCATTCATATCTTATCGGGTCAAAAATCATCGTCTTCTCTAATCATGATGCCCTTCGTTTCCTCCTGAATAAACCTGAAGCCAAACCCAGCCTCATTCAATGGATGCTCCTCCTCCAGGAGTTTGACCTTGAGATTAGAGATAAGATAGGGGTGGAGAATGTGGTAGCTGACCACATTGGTAGGATTTCCCCACCATTGGACCATCATGTTGACTCACCCCTACCCATTGGAGAATTCTTCCCTCATGAGAAACTTTGTGATGTTGTGGACCTTACCCCCTGTTATGCGGACATTGTGAATTTTCTAGCATCATCTAGGGTCCCCACTTATTTTGTCACTTCACAATCGTAGAGAATTAAACATGATTGTTGATGGTACATTTGGGAAGACCCATATTTGTGGAGGATTTGTACTGACCAGTTTGTTCGTAGGTGCGTCCCTGACCATGAGTTCACCTCTGTTTTGACCTTCTGCCACACCTTGGCATGTGGGGGCAACTTTGGCTCTCAACGTATAGCTCGAAAGGTCCTTGACTCGGTACATTATTGGCCAACATTGTATAGGGATGCCCATAGATTTTTCATGTCATGTAGTCATTGTCAATTCACAGGGAATATCTCCATGAGGAATGAAATGCCCCAACAGCCCGTGTTATTTTGTGAGATCATCGATGCACGGGGAATTGACTTCATGGGGCCTTTTCCAAATTCATTTGGCTTTTTATACATCTTATTTTATGTTGACTATGTAACTAAATGGGTGGAATCAAAGGCCACCAGGACCGATGAATCTCGAGTGGTTGTTGATTTTGTGAGGTCCCAAATTTTCAGTAGGTTTGGATTACCAAGATTCATCATTAATGATCAGGGTTCACATTTTTGCAATCGCAGCATGAAAAACTTGCTTCATAAGTATGGGGTTGTTCATAAAGTTTCCACTACATATCATCCCCAAACTAACGGACAATAAGAAATTTCAAATCGGGAAGTTAAGGGAATCTTGGAGAAAACGGTACAACCCAATAGGAACGATTGTAGTTTGCGCTTGGATGATGCACTTTGGGTGTTCCGTACAGCTTTAGAAACCCCAATCAAAATTTCACCATATAGAATTGTATTTGGAATGTCTTGTCACCTCCCAGTAGAGGTAGAACATCATGCATATTGGGCTGTTAAATAATGTAATATGAACCTTTCAGATGTAGGTGAGAAAAGAAAGATGCAGATTCAAGAGTTGGAAGAAATTTGACGTGATGCATATGAGAACTCTCTGATCTATAAAGAGAAGATGAAGTCTATTCATGATATCATGATTCACTAGAAGAATTTCTATATTGGTGAGAAGGTCCTCATGTACAATTCCAGGCTTAAGCTCCACCCAGGTAAGATTTGTTCCTGATAGCTCGGTCCTTATACTGTTAATAATGTTTACTCTTTTGGTGCAATACAGTTTTTGCATTAGCAGAGTGGAAGAAGTTTTACCTTCAATGGAAAGTGACTTAAACACTTCTATAAGGATTTTCCAAAGAATCTGGTAGAGGAAATCCACCTTCTCGACGCATCATACCAATAAAAGACACCAAGTTTTATCCTTCCTTCTCACATTATCAATTATTTCAGTGAGGACACTGCACATTCTAGGTGTGTGGGGGTGGATACATTCCTAGTATAGTTAGGAATTTTCATCGTTTTTTTCTTCTCTTTTTGGCCTTCATTATGGTATTTTAATTTTTCCCCGTCAACAATTTCGAAGTTCCATGGTTTGGCGACCATAAAGCGGGGAAAGAAAAAATACCATAACGAAGGCTAAAACGAATATTTGTATCAAGGAGTGATTTTCTTAGTGAATTGGTTTTCTTGTCAATTATATAAATGTTTGTATCTATGTGAAGCATTTGAGAAGATTGATGCCCTTTGTGTGAGTAGTTTTTTGGAAAACTGTGTCACTAATATCTCCCAAAACAAATTGCACCAAACCGCGAAGTGTGATTTTTTCTTACATAATATAAGGTAAATATATGTTGGGTTAATATTTTTTAGCTTTAAATGATATTTCCATATGTTCTTTCCTTATCTGATCTGTTTCATTACTGTGCTAGAATGACCTATGCGTGTGTACCTAATGTCCGACTGCTGTACACCCTCAAAAAAACAAAAACAAAGACAAAAATTGTTGTTTCTTGGGCAGGTTAAAAACCACTACTCCTCAACCTTTGATCTTGTTATAACTATTGCAATTAGTGTCGTGAGGAGATCAAACAAGGGTTGAGAGATGAGTGTGAGACTTGTTACAAATGAAACTTCAATATATATATATATATATATATATATAAAATAAATGAGGGGAGTGATGATATGTACAAAATATGGGGATATCTAGGTCAGGAGATTATGGTTTCACATCTAGGAATTCTTATGTGAGTGGGTCTTGAAATATGATTGCAAAGGATATTGGGCAAGTTCGATGGACAAAATCATTTAAGCTGAAAATTGTTAAAATAACATATATTTATTGGATAGAAAGTTGAAAGAATTGCGTGGAATGGTTTTCACACATACACATGGAGAGTGAGTGTCATGGTTGACTTATGAATTCCTTTTTTAATTTATTATCATGAATCTTTTTGAATTTCACTATGATATGATTTATGAGACATCTTTTTCTATTTTCACTAGGAAGAACTCCTTGTTGTGGTTCATGCATTGATCACTTTACTTTAAATAAAATTTCCTCAAATGCTAAATCTTCAGGATGTTGGAAATATATATATATATATATACATCATTGTATTTGGATATGTGACTTTACCTAGGAGAACAAATGTTTTGGTGTTGGGGTGTGATCGTACGACGATTCAATGTTTTATTCCACCCTTACACTGTAGTTTTAAACTAGTTTTGTAATGAATATTCCAAATATAATAATAAATTGCACGTTATGTTTGAATCAATCAATTAATGTTAATAAATATTAGAATGAGAAATGTTACTTGTTTTTATTATTTCAATGTAGGTGGAGATGATTTGGAGGGCCTTCGATGAAGTGCAAGAAAAATGGGCCATAATTGCATGGATCCATGGACATCTGTCCACAGTTTTTCATAGTACACGAAATCAGTGCATACAAATGGGCTGATATTTTGTGGGCCTTTCCAAACATTATTAGGATACATTTAATATTATGTAATCCAATCCTAATTTGATTCTATGGGGCCCATCCAAACTGATATTTCCAAGCCACCGAATTTGGACCAAGTCAAATGCGGTGTTATGTATTTTATCAATATCTTGATTTGTCTTTGTCTAAATGGTGCCAAAAATTCGATGAAGATCATCAAGAAGTAGGGATACAACTTTTCTATTTTCACCAAAGCGAGATAAGGCTGTCTAAAGGCCGAAACGCATGGTTCAAGTTGATTGATGAAATCTGTGTGCCTAAAACCATCTTCCAATTTTGCTATAAAATGGCACCTTGCGCTCCCCATATGCAAGTTCGGCCAAGAGGCAAGGTGCTGAGATTTTGGAGTCCCCAAGAAGTCTTCTCAACATCCATAGTTGTTTTGGAGGCTATGGGAGGTGCTACTTCAACATCTTCTTCTTCTTCCCCTCCCATGGGTTTCTAAACCCTTTGTGATCACCCGGGGAGGAATGTGATTAATCCCGAGATTCAAACTTGTATTAATTTGAACGAAATTTCTAATTCCAGGTTTTTTTGTTGTTTTTCATCATCCCCTATTCTTATTTTATTGAGTTTGGTATTGGTATTTCATTCTCAACTCATATGATCATGTTTGGGGGTACCCATTCATGTGATGTTTCACAAACCGTTCACCATTTTCTATTCCCCCTTCTAATTGCGGTGTTTGTGTTGTTCATATTGGTCAATTGAACTCACATAATCACTATCAAGGTCATGGACATTTATGTCATGGTATCACAATCAAATAACATACAAACCTGGACATCACATCAAATTCTTCATTTGTTGCCTTGGTGAGTTTCGGTTATGATGTCGAACAAAAATCACCCAATTATCGGCGGTGTCCGGTGAATCATTATGTGTTTTCGACTGAACCCTAGGAGGTATCCTAGTATAAACTCAGAAACATTCTGGTTCAAGGTGTTACAAACCATGTATTAAAAGATCATAACCCCATCCCTGGAAGCGATGAATGGTGAGCATCACGAGACTTCTCCGAGTTGATCAAGTTTAATCAATCTTGTTCATTTCTACTTTGTTTTATCACTTTTATTTCCTATTGTCATCATTAATCATAAAACCCCCATGTTTTAAAAAACATAATTCACCTTCTAATTTCATAATCAATCCCCTCTTTTGAAATTAATGATCTAAAGCTCCGTCGAGAGACCACCTAGGTTTGCTGCTATACTACAGAAATTCTAGTCAAAATTAAACAACTAATTTGACGCGCTCGAAAACATGATCAGTAGGTATAACAATACTCAATAGGGACCTTGATACCACCAAAGATCTCTTATAATTACACAATTTAATAACCCCAATGCACGATATCAATGAAAATGTACAAAGAAAAAGACTTAGCTTAAACTAGTTATATAACATAAGTATAGAGGTACAGATGTAGTCCTAAAGCTAGATCATCTTATTCTGCCTAGAGGCTCTACTGCGGACCAACACAGTATAGATAGATGATAACCCACATAGGATCAATAAATAATTACCCACACAGGATCAATAGGGTCTGACCCACACATGATCGCAAGGTGAAAACCCTCATAGGATTAATAGGTGTGGACTCACACAAGATCGCTACACACTGACCCACATAGGATCAATAGATTTTGACCCACATAATATCATTTGGTGATGACCCACACATGATCAAAATTCTTTCATCACTTCATAACCAACTACTAGATTCCCGCTCTAGGCACTCTTGTTTCCAGGAGTATCCACTCATCAATCCATTGTTCATAACTCAACTAAAATTATGTCACACAAAGATATATCCTGATGAACTGCCATGTCCTAAGGGTTATAACGCAACTAACATCTCGTCAATCAGATGCTCGGTCTGTAAGTTATAAAGAATATAGTACTGAGGGCACATTTGGATTCGGGTTTCATCCAACCATGACATTCTCCAACATTCTTCAAAACACAATTTAAGTAACTCAAAAGAAACGTCTCATTCCAAGGATTCTAGTTTCACATTCTATTTTTCAAATAAATTTCTGGTTTAAGGTATATGCCCATATAAGCAAAATTGGGCCCAAAGTGAGTCTGGTTCTGTTCTGACCAGATTGGAATGACTTGACCAGGCCCGCTGGTCGTGGCCCAAAGTAGCTGGGCTCAACCCAATCCATTGGGGCCCGGTCCGGTCCACTGGGACATGGTCTCAGCCCATTGGGCTACGGTTTGGCTCGCTGGTTGGCGTAAGGGTCCGCTCCACTCCCAAACAGCTCTTCCATTTGGGTCCTCGATGATACGGTGCCAGTTCGCACCGCTCCAGCTAGCCGCCCCCCTCAGAACAGTCACCCAAAGATCCTGTGGGGCACTGGACCACCCTCTATTGTGGCTTCACGTCGTGGACTTCTTCAACTATTCACTTTTGTGGCACACCTCTAGACGTCAATGTTGCCAGCGATGGCTGACCGCCATGCTTTTATCTTCCACAAGATGGAGCCATGACCCTCCTCCGCGGAGCGCTGCCGTGGCACGCCACCATCATCAACGTGATCGGTAGTGGATGAATGCCCCCTTCATTTTCCCTGATTCCTCGTGGAACTTCCACCACCATGCGACTAGTGAGATCTGACTGCCACTATCGATTTCCATCACATTTGATGGTCTCCCACGAAGAACACAATAAAGGTAACTTTGGAGAATATTCTAGGCCTTTTTCGGTTCAACCCACCGCATACAAATTATCATGATAACATTGTATGGTTTTCTACATAATCATGTTAAAAGAATAATAAAAAATCATAATCAAATCCCCCGACCTTGAATTCATTGTAAGGCGCTGAAGATGAAGAAGATGGGTCTTTGTACGAAGGTGTTCTTCAGTGTTCACCATCACCGATAAATTCCTCCAATGACCATCACTTGAACTCCATTCGTCATTAGAGTGGAAAGTCTCTGGTGTTTTGTCAATTCCTCCTTTCATATCTCTCTAAAATCCTATGCCCAATGTTTGACTATATTGACATATAAAGATTTAAAATTTTCACAAAAATAATGTGGTTCATTAATGAGTTTAATTAATGAACCCATTAATCTCCCGATGGTGTAGTTAAAAATTAATGTGTAAACAACCATTAACTATTTTGACAACCCTGAGGACCCTCCCCCATCGCAAATTTGTTACAATTAAATAAATAAAATAACTCATTGAGTGATTTTATATTTTTTTTGTTAATGTCCAGAAATTATCATTTTTGTCCCATTTTTTATGAATAGTGATAAACCTCCCTTATGTGAATGATAGTGCTATGAATTCAATGGCGCCCTTATATTTTTACCCAATCACGAGTTCAAATGTTTGAAATATCCACTCACTTGTTTATTGAACATACCTAAAAAAATTTCATAAATTCATTGTAGGATCTTCAAGCCTCGGAATCACATGCCCTCGAATTATTGAGACTCGTAATAATTCCAATTAATTAGTAAAATTTACCTGGAATTTTCAAGTCATTACAAACTAGAATAAGGTATTGTATGGAGTGATGATGCAGACGAGGTGTGTTTATATGGCTTTAGAAAATGTTACTACACCAAACCATCAGGTAGGGTTTTATACAAATGATTTTCTAGATCTTTAACTTTCAGAATCCAGAATATTTTTGTTGTATTGTATTTTATATCAGTTTACATTTCATTTTTCCACTCATCAAACTCTGTGGTTGGTATCTTATGGTATGTATGAATTTATTAGTATGGATTTTCATCATTTGGCATGGAGATGTTTGTCTGTGTGTGTGTGTGTGTGTGTATAGGTACCCAGTAAAATTACTCACACTTGTGAGGTATGACGACTCAGTACCAATCACCAGCCCCTAGTCTAATGGAGATGAGCTATGGGTTGTCACGACTTCTCCCCATTGAGACAAGTCATGAAATATTTGTATCATAAGAGGTCATTTCTATCTTCAGGGCCAAGATGCTTTTTGTTTTGTTTTGGGGAAGCAGTTTCAAATGTTTTGAGATTTTATTTTAGGCTTGGGAATCAAATTTTGGTGTGTATGTCGAAATATCCATACCCTAGGACATTGTATTTTGATTTTTGAGTTTTTACATGAAAAATCTAGTTGTAGAGGAAAAATGATTGTTCATGGATCATAAAGGAATGGGTTTTGTTTTCCATCTGCTTCTTATGTCCCCAAACCAGTTATACTATATTGAATGTGGAACATATTATTTTACATCAAGATTATTCCATGTAGATGACCAGTTATGATTCCACAGGCTGATTACGAGGATCATCCGTAGGGTAACGAGAAGTCAATAAATCAATTAGTACCAGATACAGTGAATTGAAGTGGTGTACCGGCTATTCCACAACCTGTAGTTCTTCCCATGGTACTCATAGTACCAACAGATGATATGTGCAAGAAAAGAGAACATCAAGAGTTTTATCGGTAGAGACCCCCACTATCTAATGAGATCTTGAAAATCTTGTGGCTAAGGATAAGCTTTATGTTGTAACTAAGTATTCCATCTAGTCATGTAATAATGGATTATATTTTATTCCTAGTGGTGACCCTCTTATTTGGCACGGTACGGTGATGGTGGGGTTTAGAAACCCCGATATTATGATGAGGTGTATTATATGTGGACATAGTTTGAGAATCTTCTTCAGATAAGTTGTAATCACCTAAGATGCTAAGGGAAATTTGTTCACATGATCATATTCATCTCCTAATGGGTTACAAGTTGGTAGTTGATTAATCATTGAGGAATACCAATCGTTCAAGGTACTTGATGAATAGATACATAAAAATTGATTCAGGTCTCAATACTTTGAGAAATATTGTATTATGGACATCTGATGCATAGATTCTCCTCTATGAATTCCTAAATATTCTAGGGATCTAGAAAAAGTTTTTTGGTTGAAAGTCCGTTGACTTTGGGTATACATCTAGTCAATGTCAGTAGTGGGAATGTAGGGTCAGTGACCTCATGAGAGGGAAACTGACATTAGTCTCAGATACTGTACATGTGAGACATTCCAAGAGGAGGTTAGAACACATTTCATTATTAGCTTAGCGATCATAGGGTGCTTATTGTCGTCAAAAAGAGAGGCAATGCTATTCATGTGATGGCCAGAGAAATATCACTATATATTTTTGATCTCACTGTATAGCTGGAAGGGAAAATGTTGATGGGCCACCAAGGAAGAGATAATTTTATGAATTGATGTATCGGTAGGACGAAATATGTTGTAGAGGAGTTGTGAGTGAAGCATGAGGTGTTATAAATTTGGACATGTTACCACCACCACCCCAATGTATTGGACACCATGCTAATAGAGGTGCAAGAAAAGGGAGGGGAAAGATTCTGACAGTCGATTAATATGATCGAAGGGCTCCAAGAATGATTCAAGGTACTATCTTTTTCTACTCTTATCTACAATATTAATAGACATATGTGATAATAAGTATTTCTTATGATGAATATAGTTCAATACCTTCTTTTTCTGGTTAAACTATTTACTTGACCCTTATGTATAGAGATTCATATAGTATGAGACATGATAATCACACAAATACCAATACATTTATCTTTCCCTTGTGGTGATAGTTTTGGTTGAACCTCTTGGTGGCAGTGTCGTTTCCTTATGACCTCATTCACGGTATGTATTGGTTATCGACTGTCCCTGGTTATATTGTATATTTTATAAAATGGGAGTGGTATGTACATAAATATGAATTGGGGGTTTACATGATTGTAGAAAAAGGAAGCCCAAGAAGAACGGGAAGACCTCATGCATTACAGGGTGCGGCTGATCACTCAAGAGTCAGCTAGCATTACCATCCAAGAAGTAGATGTTATGAGTTTTCATGTTTCCTGATGTAGTGGCAGAGTATGAGGATATCTTCCCAGAATATGTTCCATGATTACCTCTCCATTGGGTGATCAACTACTTCATTATTTTGCACCACAAAATGGAATTGATATCATCATCATCATATTGAATGGAATCCACATATCTTCACATGATGAGGGTGAAATTGGAGGACTTTTAGATGAATGGATTTGTAAAAAATATTTTCTGAGGTTATTTGTGGATTACAGGAACATTATTCAAGTGACCATAGATAATGAGTATCCAGTACAAAGGAATGATGTCCTATTCCATTAGCTGAGACAACCTGTGATAATCCCTAGGATCATGAGTTTTCTAGAGGATGGAGTCATGTATATAGTGTTTTGTGATGAAATATGGACTGAACAAGGTTGTTTCTTGATGAAGTGTCAAGAATTTATTTTCTTTTGTTTTCTCCTGTTGAGGTATCATATTTAGAACAAAATGTCCCACGATATTGAGATTGCAATAGTAACCTTCACAATGATGGTATGGTGACACTACCTGATGGCCATGCGGTTTATCATCTACTATGAAAACAATAGTCACAAGTATATCTTCTTTAAAATGGATTGGAACTTTGGACAATGTTTTTTTCAAGAGTTCCTCCAGGACTATGAATCCCATATATTCTATACTCATGGGTAAGGGAATGTGGTGGAAGACTGTTCGCCGGAGATTATGTTTACTACTACTGAATGTGGAATCAGAGTATTTGGTCAATTTACAAATACCCTTTGGGAATAGAAATAGAGAATCTCATCTTGAGTTGATGTTAGTTACCCATCCAATCATGCTGCATTATAGGTAGGCACAATTTGTAGACACCAACTATGAGACTACACATTCTTAGATGCTCATAGGGAATTCCACTTATGGATACTCGAAAGGTGGGGAGCACATCATTGTTTTCATGGAATGCATAGTAGTACTGGTGGACTCCTAGAGTGGTGAGATGCTTTAGGATATAAATGTGGGTGTCTATAAAGACATCTGGGAATATGAAATGGGTATAATCAAGTCTTATATGTTGATATTAATGTTTACTTCTGGTTTGATTCTATTTCATGAATTATCAACTAGATGTGTCTAGATGTTCATTCTTGGAAGGGTTTTCTCATTTTAGTTTTTGGTGTTCAAGGAGTGAATTTGGATAGGAAATTCATTGACATCATGATTGGATAACCATTTACATCTAGGAGACATGATTCCATCTAGGTGATCGTTGATTGACATACCATGATGAACGACATCTGTGATTTTCAGGAGCAGAGTTTTGTTGAGATATTGGGATGCCTCTATGTGTAGGAGATAGTTCGACTACATGGAGTCCATTTGATGATTGTTTTAGATAATGATTCTCACCTTACATAACTATTATAGAGGGGATTGCAAGAGGTATTTGGCACTTAGATAAACATTAGCATAATGTTTTACAAACATGCAGACATGCAGACTGGGTGGACCATTTAGGTTTCTGAGAGAATTAAATGGGACCTCATGTTAATATTTGGACTATAGTTTAGAGGATCAACAACCACGCTTGGATTTTACATACATAAATAGCTAGTCCTATTCCATTTATATGGCCCCATTTTAGCATTGGTATGCTAAACCTTTCTGGTCACCACTTTGTTGGACAGATCCTAGAGAGTTGGAACTGATGTTCACAATGATGGTGAAGGTGACAATAGAGAAGGTGTTAGCTATACAGGAGTAGATAAACACTGCACAGAGCCATCCTACATCCTATACTGATAGGAGAAAGAATCTATTAGTGTGCATGGAGGGAGACCATGTGGGTCTTTGGGTCTCTTCATGATGCGGGATATAGAGATTTGGCTAGAATTTAAAAATATATTTGACGTTCAATGCCTCTTTATAGATGCTACGTATAGTTGGAAAGGTGGTGTACCAGTTGTCTCTACCCCCGTAATTGGACATGGTAGACAACCTCTTCCACATGTCTCACCTAGAAAGAAACATTCATGATTCATTCACAACAATTACTAGGGATACCTTTGTGGAGTACCTAGGGGAGATTGAGGACCGAAAGTAGAAGATCCATTGTTGGAAGTTGATTCCTTTGGTTCAAGTTTGGTGTAAGGAAGAGAATCTACATGAGTTGACCAGGGAAATGGAGGCATATATTCATTATTTGTACCCTAATATTTATAGTATCATTTGTTTCGGATTTTAGGGACATATATCCCAATGGTAGAGATAATTTAATGACTCGTAATTTTAATAATGTTTTATAAAATTCATGGAAAATTCTGAGACTCGGCACTGAGACAATGTCTGATTCTATGGCCCAGTGTCCCTAAAATAATTTGGAAAAAATGTAATGTTTTTAAATGAAAATGAGAGGGATTTACATTAAAAAGTTGATAAACATTTAAACGGGTTCTTGTATCAGAAATTTTATGGAACTGTTTCAGCTTAGTGTTGTGAATTTACCCATGGTATGACGTAACATTAGTTTGCATGTCTCTTCTATGGGAAAACCCAATAATGTCCTAACTGAATATAAATGAATTAAATAAAATTATTTTTTAATCCAAATAACTCATAAGACAAAAATCATATTGGAAATTTGAGACCATTTTTGAGTTTGTAATGGGGTGTTTTTCTTCGGTGAGGCCTCACCTCTGCAGACGCTGGTCAGCAATGAAGGATAGTTTTCAGACGTGATCATCATTAAAACATTTCAATACAAATATTTTATTTAATAGTCCATGATTAGGGAAATGAAATTACCATTTTTTTATAATAATTGTAAAAAATCCTAGGTCATATCCTTAACCATAGAGATTCCATATGGCAAGGGGAAGGAGGATCTCTTTCTAGCGGCAACAGATTGGATGTATGAACACAGATCTATCATCAATGGAAGACGAAATAATGGATTCTTTCATCATCAAAGGTCGATCCATATCCTATGATGGTTGTGAGATTCAATTTTTTTCACACCATTTTCATTATATTTCTCTATAAATAACGTGAATCAATAGAATAATGGGTTGATTCACGGGTCCTTCATAGTGCATGTTTGGGATTAATGTTGAGTGGAAAATTCAGGATTTATCCATGTTTCGAATTGATTAATTTTTATAGTTTCATTATCATCAGTTCATCCTTAAATTATAATATGGATGGATTAAGCCTGACAAGAAAAAATCCTAGATCAATCCTCTTTGGTTGTTCTAGTGCCTTTCCTCCTTCTCTGAAATTTTCTTCTCGTTCTTCCTTGGACGCATCGATCATGAACAAGATCCAATATGAAAACATCACATGGTATAGGTAGCATTAGGTGTTGACCATATGTGGTGGATCTATCCATTTTAGGCAGAGCACATTGAGTCAAGGCCGCGAGGCAGGAGTCGGGCAACGAAGGTGACGATGCCAGGACATGATGACCTGGATGGGAGGCCACCAGTAGGGAAGCTGATATGGCAGCATCCCATGGTCTAGGTGGGACCATAGTGGTGGGACAACATATGGCGCGTTGGTTATGGGTAGTGGAAGACTAGGATATCAATATAGAGGACTAAAGCGGACGATGTTTAGCATACACCGTAAGAGGAAGAACCTACGACCTTTCCATGGATGTGAACAGGTCACACTAACCAACAACATGACATGCTGAATGAATGGATTGATCGGGTAGATTCATGTGTTGTGCTTAGGTGACCGAGTGAGATAGGGGTGGTTGATATGAAGAAGGTCATTTTTGGTCTAGCTGATCCATCCCATGCCATGCGGGATGGACTGTATGACCCGTCGAAACAGGCCCATTTAGTGAGAACTAGACCGACCAATTTTAGTCGGGTTGGTCAGAACGGGTCGTAAAAGACTCATTTCACTATTTTTTCCATATCGTCAAAACTGTTTGTCTATTTATAGATTCATATATTTAGTTGTCACCCCAATGATGGGGATTTCCTTTTGAGATACTCTAACTGATTTTTCTTGGATGTTGTTATATTAACATTGGATTGAGGAGTTAGTTATCTTAGGACAGAAGCACAATGAATTGAATCATGTGGATGGAAGAAACTTTGTGTCTTCATGTCTTAGTAAAAACAATTCATAGTGTCTTTATGAATTAGTTTCTACATGACTTGGTGTCTACATGACATGATTTCTACACTACATGGATTCTACATGACTTGGTTTCTACAAGACATGGTGTCTACATAACTAAGTGGCTTTTGGACACTGTGGTTGTATACCATTTGATTCTCAGTGTGATGAACTAGATGATCCTTGAACCATCGACAACCCATGAACCACCACTGATGCTTCATGATTCTAACTAGATTCTCTATGTACCATCAATGTTTTTGTTCCACCATCAGCAATTCACTGTGACACAGATTCATCATGCACCATCAACACAACATATGCCTCCATCGACACTATGTGTACAGACATTGATTCTCCATGTGTCATAAATGTTTCTTACATCATAGAAACTTTATGTGTCATTATGATAATAAATTCTAAGAAAAACTATATTTAATCCCACTTCATTAATTATACATATACATGTGTGAGTATATTATACTTCATGTTTAATTTCTCATGGCTAGTACTTTGTGTACTTTCATCTTTAGTGTAGTTAATGTACTTTACATTATGGGGTACATGGTGTACTATACATTGGAGTTTCCTTTTTAGTTTATATTTGTACTACAGATTATTGTTTTACTCAACCATGCATGGTATTCGCTGATATATGTCTTTTCTTCTTGAATACGATCGATGATTTGGTAGAGTTTTAGGTGATCCCGTACCAGGAGGTTCATAGAGAGATCAGGAGGAAAAGGAATAATTCTATGGCTTCAGACAGTTTTCCAACACCAACCTATTAGTTATGTTTTTCTATAGACGACTTCTATGAGATTTTAATTTAATTTCAATACTATTTTTATTGTCTTCTATTATGCCCATGTTTACTTTTCGACATTCCATTCTTCATACTCTATGATTGTTATCTTATTATATGAATTCCTTGTTGATTAGTGTTTTTCATCTTTGGGCATGGATTTATATGCAATTGTACATGTACTTAAAAAATTACTCTCATTTGTGGGATATGACTACTAATTTCTAGTCTCAAGACCCAAGCCTATCAGAGGTGGGATTAGTGTAGTCATGGCATGGGCCCCGCTCAGATGGGTCATGACATAGTTGTATCAGTGGTGGGTAGATCTATCTTATATACCAAGAGTCTATGTTTTAAGGTTTAGGGTAGCATTGTTAAATGTGTCGAGTTTATCTTTTAGGCTAGGGAATCTAGTGTTGGTGCAACAACTAATGTATCCATACACTAAGACGCCGAATAAGGCTTTTTGACTCAGTATATGAAAAAAATAGTTGTGGGATAAAATGATAGTTCATGGATCATATATTAGTGGGTTTTGTCTTCCATGTCCTTCTTAAGTCAGGTCACCTAGTATACTCTATTTATCGGGGATAATATTGTTTTACTTCAAGATGATTCCACATATACAACCATCGAGGATTCTACCAGATGATAATGTAGATGATCTTTGGGATAAAAAGATAACAGTATAATGATTTGCATGAAATAAATAACCAATTTTTGGTGTACTAACTGTTCCACCACATGTAGAGTAGCATATTCAATAATTGTTCTGGAGGATGAGATGTGTAGGTAGAGCACAATTCACGAGTTTTTGAAACTGAGACCCCTCTGGTTCCGAGGAGTGCCCGACACTAAGGTGGATAAATAACATAATTAGGAGGTTTCTATGATTTCTATATTGTAGGGCACCATCCAATCAGAGGATGGTCCTAGTGGTGAGCCTCCTAAATGGATTATAGGATGGAATGTGGGGTTTAGTTTATTATATTTTACAGTGCGGTGAATCTTATTTTGAATGAGTTTGAGAAAATTTTTCATAGAACTAGTTATCACCTTATAAGCTATGTTATATGAATGACCAAGATTTTCAAAATATTTGTAATGATGACATGTTAGTATTTGAGTATTTATTGAGGAATATTTTCTTTTCAAGGTACATGATGAATACGATACACAAACAATGATTTAGGGATTAGACCATTGAGCATTATGTTTTTAAGGACATTCAAGCTAGGTTTACACCACTGTGCTTTGATACATATTCTAGGATGCTGGAGGAATCCTTTGTCTTTGAAATTCCATTTATTGTGTGGATACAATTAGTGAATGTAAGCAGTGGGAATGAAGGGGTAGAGGCCACATGAGAGGAAAACTGATGTCATTGACAATTTCTAGACATGTGATATATTATAATAGGATTTCATAGGAGTGGGAATATACTAATCAAGGCTCATAGGGGATTCCAGTCAGCCAATAAATAGGAAATTATTTTCATGTGACGGTTTGGGGCATCACACTAGATATTTTCTAGCTCATTGTACTACTTGAAGGGAAATGGTGGATGTGCGGCCCAGGAGGAGACAATGATTGGAAAAGATTGATTTTTAGTGCATAATATGTGTTATTGGAGCTAGGAGAGAAACAATAGGCTGTCTACATTTCTACATGTTACCAACACCACCCAAATCTACTCCACACCAAGATTAGGGATACGGTAGACAAGGGGGGGTAGATACATGCTGTGAAGGCATATGAGCCAATGGATCCCTTATTGATTCAAGATAAGGTATGTATATACTCTTAAATACATTATTAATAGACATAGGTGCTAATCAATATCTCTTGTTCTGAATCTTGTGCAGGACTACTATTTATGGTTAAACCACTGACAATACCCTTATGACTGGTGATACCTATGGGAGGAAACTCAACATTCAATCTTATGCTGATAGTGTGATCTAACCCAGGATGCGAGAGTTTATATTGGAACCTCTATGTGAAATATTTGAGGCCTTACAATTTAATTCCTCACATGTATTGGTTGTTCACAGTCCATGATAAGATTGACTGTTTAAGGTAAAAAATTGTTATATGTTTGCAGAGATGGAATATGGTTTTCCATGGTTGGATAAATAGATTCCAAGGAAGAACGAGATAGACTCAAGCATAGGAGGTGGTAGCCAATTTTTCAATGGTTAGCTAGCCTTACCCTCAGAGCAGTAGATGTTATGAGTTTTCAGGTTTTTAGTAAAAGTGGTATTGTAAAAGGACAGCATCCCTAAAGATGTTCTAGTATTACCTTCTAACAGGGATATATACTTCTACGTTTATTTACACACTGGAATGGCACCGATATCAGCATCATTATATCATATGGCTTCTATATATCTTCGTGAGTTGAGGGTGTAGGTGGGGGACTTGAAAATTAAAGGATTAGTAAGACCAAGTGTTTGAGGTTATGTGAGTTATAACGGCACCTAATCCAAGTGAACATGGAGAACGACTATCCACTTCAAAGGATTTATGACCTCTATTGTCAGTTGAGAATGTGTTTGATGAGAGCATCGATCTTCAGTTTTCCATATGATGGAGTCGTGTACATTATGTTATGAAATGCCTTAGGGAACAAAATTGGTTGTGTATGGATGATGGGGAATGAGATGGTTACAAATGGGTCATGTGATTTGAGGGAATGTGAGAAGAACAACATGACCCATGATCATAATATATCTGTTGTATTCATCGCATTAAATATGTGGCAACACTACCTAGTGGGTGAGTAGATTTCAATCTTCTATGACAATAACAGTCTCAAGTATATATTCTCTAAAAATTATTTCAAATTTAGATTGAGGAGATGGATATAGTTCCCCCATGTGTATGACATAGATATAGTCTATACACCTGGGAAGGGGAACGTTGTGGATGATTCTCTCATACAAATATTGACTTCACATTTTTTGGAAAAGGAATCATATAAAATTAGCGCTATATGGATATACATTGTGGATGGAGTGGGATCATATTATCTCTAGTTGATGATAGATACCCATCCACTATTATAGAGTGTTACGGAGGAAAAACCTGGACACACTAAATCTGAGACTACATGTTCTCAGATGTTAACGGAGAATGCCCCTGATGAATTCTCAAAATGTGGGGGCACATTATTCTCTTTATGTGGGTGTAAATACATACACTATGGATGATAAAATCGGTGTATTGGGACATACCTATGGATAGGAAATATGATTTCTAGTTTGAATCAATTTATTGTTTTATCAACACATTGTACCCAACCCTTTGTACTGGGAAGGGATTTCTCATTTTCATTATATGGGTTCCAGGAGGGAAGTGGGAGAGGATATTAGTGGGATTCATGATGGTGTAACCATGTATTTCTAGGAGACCTGATGCCTTTTGGGTGATCAATGACGGACTCACCACGATGTACAACTTACAATCTTATCAATAACAGTGGTCAGTATAGAGCTTGAGGTGCCTCCATGTGCAGGAGATAGTTTGACTCTAGGGATTCCCTTAAACAATAGTTTCCTATCGTGATGGTCACCTTAAATCCTAGATTCCATAGGGGATTTTAGGAGGCATTTGGTACTATAATACCCTTCAGCTCAATGTTTTACCGATAGACATTCGATAAGCCAGAGTGGATCATTATGGTTTTGGATGGGATTTTACGGGATTTCATATTAAAGTTTTCCTTGTGTTTTGGAGGGTCATCTACCAATGGTGGTGTTCTATTTCAACATAAGATACCCCTAAAAAATTTTTGTGGAGCCATTCGAGCCTTGGTATGGGTGACCCGACTAGGATCCTCTTTTTTGGACTAATCGAGGAGAGTCGTCAATCAAGGGCCCGAATATGGTGCAAGAGACTACAAAGAAGGTGATGGTAATCTAGGAGTGGATGATGTCTATAGTGAGTCATCATAAATTGTTTGATGATATGTGTTAGAGGACTTTATAGTTCGAGGAGGTAGAACATTTATTCCTTTGGGTATCTCCTTGCTACTAGATATAGATATTTTTCAAGGATGGAATGATATCTTAGAGGTTCATGGGATAGTTCTTGATATTGTGTTGAGATGGAGAGTTGGTGTACTGATTGGCTCTATAATCATAGTTGGACCAGGTACATGTTGTCTCTCATGGGTCTCAGATGAGGAGATACATTAACTTTCTATCACACGTCAATGAATTGGGTTACTTTTGGGGAGTACCCAGAGGATATCAAAGATTGATAGGATCATATAATTTGTAGGTGTTGATTCTTCTAGTGTGAGTCTTGTGGAAGAACATGTATCTAAAGGAGAGAACATAGGAGCAGGAGTCTCAGATTCATGCATAGTACCCTAATATTTTTATTTAGCCTTTATTGTTAATTTTGATGATGTAAAAACCATTGGTGGGGATAATTTAATGACTCAAATTTTCTAGAACTTTTTTATGAAAATTTAACTTAATATACTGAGACCATGTGCTGAAAAGACATGTGATTCTAAATCCCAGTGCGCCCAAAAGGGTTCAACAAAAAGGTTATTTTTTTAATTTTGTGCGGGAATGATTTTCCTTAAAAACTGGAATAACTTCTAAACAGTTACCCAGATCAGAAAAAAGAGGGAATAGTTAATCTTAGAGCATTATCGTTAACCAAGGCTCAACATAACTATAGTTTTCTCATGACTTATCTTAAGAAACATGAAAATGGTATAATAGTTAAAAACATAATTATGTAAAATAATATTATTTTTAAAATATTAATAACTCTTAAATGGTAACTCAGATATGAAATTTGAAACCACTGTTGGGTTTGTAAAAGTGTGTTTTCTTTAGGTGAGGCCAAAGCATGGCCGACATAGGTCTGCTCTGAAATATAGTTTTTGGATGTGTACGTCATTAAAATATTTTAATAAAAAAAATTAATTAACATTATTTGATGTTTTAGTGGAAGATTCATTTTTAATAATCCATGTCAAAAATCCAGGGTTATCACCATAATACTAGAGTTTAATTAAGGAAAGAGGATGTGGGCTCTCTCATTGGCGATGACAGATTAGAGGTTAAAACATGGATCACATTTGAAAAAATGATTAAAATAAAAATTTGTTCTTCATAAGATGCCAATCTAATCCACATGTAGGGTGTGAGTTTTATTTTTTTTCCTCCCAATTATTTATAATTTTATAGGTTAAATGTGAATCAATCGATGAACTAATTGATTCAAGGGTAAGGCATACTATGGGGTTTGGGATTTATGTTTCATGGTTGATTCATTATTTATCAATGTTAATAATTCATTAGTTTTTAGAGTTGACTAATCTATCCTTCTTTAATAAATTATTACATGGATTGATCAAGGATGACACAAAAAAGGCCAAGTTCTATCATCTTTTGGTGTTCTAGTGTGACACCACATTTAACTAATTTTTCTTCATGTTCTTCATTGGATGCATCGATCTGGAATGGTATCTGAGACTAATCTAGTTCATGGTGGTGGTATCATGAGGCGGAGACCTGATCCAGTGGCTCCGACCTTTTGGGGGAGAGCATGGTGGGGAAAATCTATCGGCGGGGCATCCTGAGAAGGAGGAAACACAACCAAGGAAAGAGTACCATGTAGGTAGGCCACTGATAGACGTGTTCGGTGGAAGTGGCATCTCGTGGTCCAGGTGAGACCATGGTGGTAGAGCACAAGACACAGTAGGAAAGGTCATTGGTAGGGCGGCTAGTGGTGGTGCGGCAGACGAGGCCTAGTAGATCGTGTCAGAGAGAAAACTTGTGACTCGGTCGCGGATGTGTGCAGGTCATGCAGATTCTCCACAAGAAACATAGATCTACTATGTGAAGCATGGACTAACTTCATTTACCCAGAAGATTCATGGCCCAAAGTCGGGTGACAACATGAGATGGGGGCGGGTGCATCCAAGTAGCCCACCTTTGGTGGATCTATATCGTTCCACACAAGAGTTACCATGATGGGGTAGCAAGGAATCCCCGGTCTGGATAGTGGGCATTAGATCAGTGACCTATTGGGTGAATCCAGTCTTGGTCGACTTAGACAAACTAGGGCAGGTCGGATATGCCAAATATGGTCGGGCCAAACCTATTTCATAGATTTTCCCATGTCATCCAATCCATTAGCCCATTTAAAGAGCCATTGGATAATTTGGTACCCTCATGATGAGGAGGTAATATTGATATACTGTAAGTAAAATTTTGTAGAATATGTAATATGGACATTGCCTTCAGGATTAGGTTCCCTAGACAAGCACACTACGAATGGAATCCTTTTGCACACAGAGACTAGGTGTCTTCATGACAATGTTTCTACAAGACTTGGTGTCTTAATTAAATTTTTTTCATCAAAACATTGTTTCTACATGTCATTGCTTTTAAAAAACTAGGTTCCTTCATGACTAGGCGGCTTTTTGACTAATGGGTTTTATGACCCTTCGATGCTCAACGTGCTAACCCATATGATTTTTGCTCCATCAATTCACTATGTTCATCCATCTATGCTCCATGAACCAACACATACACTCATTAAGCCATCAACACAATGTAAACTTCCATCGATTCTCTATTATCCAACACTGACTCTTTGTGCACCTTTTATACTATGTGTGCTGAAATCCATGCTCCAGGCATAGAAAATAGCCCTCTGAGTGCCAGTGACTCACCTTGAATCATTAACACTCTGTGTGTCATAGAGATTTGAATTTCTACAGTTTGTTATTCTAAATCCCACTTCAGGATTTAGAATTATACCTATGGGAGATGAATGTACTTAATAATTATTTTTCTTCGTGGTGTACATGGTGTAAATTCATTTATGGTGAACCTAGTGTACTTTAATTTTTTTTGTACTTTGAGTACATTCCTTTGGGTTTCCTTTTTTATTTTAGGTGTTCCATATGAGTATTGAGTTACACACCCCTACACAGAAATCACCCAATCATGTCATGTCTTGTATAGATGATATATGTTTGGACAGAGACCTATGTGGACTAGGATCAAGTGGTTCTTGTAGTGATCATGTGGATGAGAAGTGCTTCTATTGTATCATCTGTTTATCTAGCACCAACCCATCAAGTAGATTTTTCTAGGGATGAGTTCCATAAGCTTTTACTTTCTCCTTCCAGACTCTTTATGTGTGCATTTATTCTTACCATGATTACTTTTCATCATTCCTTTCATCATACTCTATGGTTTGTATCAGAGGTTATCCAAACGTTTTTTCTTATGGTTTTCAATATCTGGGATTGGATATGTGTGCGTCTATGAAAGTTATTATTTAAATTATTCTTATTTGTGGGATATTCTGACTTGGTTTTAGAATCCATCCCATATCCTATCATTGGTGGGCATGGGCTAGTCACGGCATGATCCCCACTTGTACCGGTCTTGACAAAAATTAAAAATAAAATCAATGTTTTGAATGATGGTAAATTGAAATAGTTCTTCTAGGTACATAGAATATGTAAATGTGGGAAAAGGTTATGTGGTCCATAAATGACTATGATTAATAGAATATTACTAAATGAATTCCATATTTTAAATTTCCCTATACACCATGGAATCACATAAAATTTATTTAGATTCCAATGAATTTTTTTAATAATATGAAATAGTAAATTGTAGAATATTTATACAGAATCATAGCTACCAACTAGTAAGGTATTCAAGAAAACAACAAAAATGTTTCAAGATTCTTTACCAATTTTATTGATGACATAGAATGATATTAGTATGGAATTTATTTCTAAATTTATAAAGACATTTGGATGGAATGATTTTATATGAGGTATTGATGATCACCTGACCATATATTCACATGTTATCACTATATGGGATGATCTACCTCTATATTACCTCTTACATCTCTATTTAAAATAATTTTTTTACTTCCAAGTTCACCTTGTTCAATCATATCTAATAATTATCCAAATTTTATTCCAAAATAAAATAACAAGAATCCGTAGACACTAGACACCGATCTACAATTGACAAAAATTACCATTATCCAAAAAATTAAAAATCATAAAGGACAATTAATTCATTATGGAAATGTTAAAGTTTTTATCAAATTATTTTTATGGTACATAGGTATATAATAACCGATTTGTTGAATTTAAAAATAATATAATATTCTCCTATATATTTACAAATGAAATATATAATAATTTTTATGAAAAAATATGTCAAACACCAACTTGTTCAAATGATATTGGGGACATGATGATTTTACAATCATAACATATCACATATAGAACAATGAAAGTGATAACTATTTAGAGTCATATCAATGGATCAACATAAGAGAAAAGAGTTATCTATATATCTAATGGAATGATTTTATGATTCACATTGGAGATCATGATTTGTAAAAGGAATCTCTATGTAAGGGTGTTATATTGTTCAACATGAAAAGAAAATTAATTTCATAATTAAATTAGTAATTTTCAAATTCTATAAGGTATGTAAGGGGAGGCATAATATTTTTAAATGAAAAATATAGTCTCTAATGATCCCGATGTATTTCATATCTCATAACTAGGGAAGTGTATTACCGATCAGACACATTTTTTCACCATATAGGAAACCGAATTATAATATGCTTAATCATATATAAAAATCATATCCATATTCATAATACAATGGATGTAGATTTGACGAATCAAATGTCTTGATTAGTGAAGGTACAATAGAGAGATCATAGAAATAAGATGAAAAAATGAAATCCTAAATAAGTTATGATGCATCTATATGAATATCTATTATTGATGAAAATTATTTTAAATTTGAGGAATGAATTTCTATGGAGGTATTAATGAATCCACTAAGATTTGATTTTAATATGTAATATTTTCATCCTAAAAATACTATAAAATGATTCATATTGATTTATTTTACAATTTAATTAATATATATATTTTAATATTTTCAAAATTACCTTGAAAAAAATAAATTATTTTTTAACTTATCAGGTAACATTTCTATTAGTATTAATTTGTGATATTGTTTAGAAATATTTGAAAATTAGTTGAATATAGAGAAATATTAAATTATAAAAAACTATCACATTTCCAGAATTACAATGATATAAAATAACATGAAGGATTGTGAGCCTTTTTTATAGAAAAAATTAAATATATTTATTATGTAATAAAATTTATATTAAAATATGATCTTGAACATTTAAATATGTGTTTATCATTTTAGAATGCAATATACGGTTTTTGTTTAAACAATGCCTTTTGTTTTAATCTTTTAACCAAGTATTAATCCTGTAATTTTTGGGCATAGTGTGGATTAAATGTAAAATACGTCTATTTTAATATAAAATAATACCAATAATTACATTATAATAATCATTATATATTAATTTTTAATTAAATCATTTTTATACATAAGAAATAATATTTCTAGAAAAAATTTCAAGTTGGGAATGTTAGGGGTTTTTCGTGTTAATTTAGTATATTAAAGGAAATAAATCTGACAAAATAGACACCCTATTATGAATTACCATGTTAATATATGGGAATTAGTTCACAATAATTTTTTTCACATTAAATAATATAATTGGTAAAAGATTATATGTGACCCTGTCCAATGTATAAATTGATTAAACGGTATAATACTTAAACATCGAGAGTTAAAATAATTTAAAACATTTATAAATATTATGGTATAATATATTTTAAACACCATATAATATACTATTAAAATATGACTCATTTGGGAGAAATTTGGATTGAGTAAGAAATTAATTAAGTTTTAACATCTGAAAAATTCCTTATTTGTCTTCTCCCATACGTAAAATAGAAACCATAATTCCCATGTTATACCAATTTCATGATAATTGTAGATAAATAAATCCCAAATAAACTCATTTCCTATCATCCCTACCGAATTATAGAGGTTATGGTGAGATCATAATACTGTTGAATAATTTTTTTGTATAATAGTATGGATGTTCATTTAAAAAGTGGAAATAAACTTTACCAAATATCTTAATTTATAGCTTTTAATAAACATCCTCAAAAGCTACATTACATTGAAAATTATCATATATTATACCAGGAGGAAATTCCAAATAATTTTAAAAGTATCATTTGATGTATTTATAGAAATTTAATCTATCTACCTATGTATTAATCCATGATTTTGAAAACTAAAATAATTTTTTTTAAATGGAGTTAAATCCCCAAGAGGACCCATGGGTTTTTAGTTGATATTGTTGAGAATAGTGCCCCAACAAATATGTGTCTGAAGAATAATATAGGGTTTCATGGGTGGTTCATGGTTAAATCTTATAATAAGGAACAATAAAGTGGTCATTTTTATAGGGACACATATTTTTTGAACCATGAATCCCCTGGGAGAAACAATAAGGGGAGATAAGGGTGTTGAATAATTTTTTTCACTATTTGAGAGGAGGTTATAAGAAATTCAATAAATATATAACATGTATCATAGGAGAAAACATGGGTTGGGTTTGTTTTCAGAAACTATGTGCCTTTTGTGCAGGAGTCGATATCCATTGAAACATCTCTCTTGAATAACTTGTGCACGATGTGGGGAACCTTGTGGCCAAATCATGTTCCACATTAAAAGGGGTTAATTTACCATTTTCACATATTTTAAATTAATCTTCTTAAACTATTTTCATATCATCCACGTGCACTATATCTCTCTTCCTGAGCACCACCATGGAATTCCTCATAGGAATGGAGATAACTCCCACATTTGAGATCTGAATTGAACTTCATCATATATAGTGGTACATAATCCGGGATTCTATGATTCAAATTCCATATTTTCTCAGTTCCTTTTTTCATATTAATTTTTATCTTTGCTAAAAATAATTTTCCATATATACATTAATTTTTATATTCATTGGATTTCTCTTTAACTATCATTAATAAATGTGTGTTATTGAATTATTAGACATTCCTATGAATGATGTAGGTGGTATCATGTTTTACTTGATGTATGGAATGATTTAAAAATATTTCATTAGGTCAATTTACTTGATTTATGTGTGTATCCTCTTCAATTATATATTAATAATGTAAATTCTAAGGCCTAAATTCAGTATTCCATTTCAAATTTTAAAATCCCTATTATTGGATGTTTACATTAACTCAAATCACTTCTTTCGATGAGACGCTCTTATTTCACGACCATATTGATTTATTCATGGAATTAAGAATCACAATTGAATGTGTGTTGACTTACACCTCAAATAATGTGGTGAAAAATAGAATTAAATTAATTATAAATTTTATGGGTGTTTACTTCTCAACGTATGAGATCTATTTTTTTTGATAGAACGACACTTATATATAAAATGACTAACTGAAATAGAAATAAATGTTAATGGGTGGATCTCAAAATGTAACACATCAATTAATGAATGTAATTATAGACTCATATTAAATGAAACATCCATAAATGTAATGGGTCTTCCCATGTACTTTCTAAATGATTTTAAATTGAATGACCTATGTAATATAATAGATCATTGAATGGAATTTCAGGGGAATGTTATTTTAATTATTTTATGGTATGATTTTCATATTCAGGCTTGGAATCCCTTATGGTTTATAATAATCAAGAATAGAGTCCCGTAAATAAATGTTACACTTGAACATATACTTGTAATTATTTTATTTATTTGATTTTGATATTAGTGAAAGGAATCCCTTATGATTTATGATACCCCAGAACGGTGTCCCATAATTAAATGTGATCCTTGTAAAAGGACTTATATTTAATCATATATATAGTTATGATATTCAAACATGGAACCCCATATGATTTTTTATACATGGGCATGGATTCCCCAAATTAACTGTCATAATCAGGATCCAATTCCACTAATTAAATGACATACATGGTAATGATGTCCCTAATTATTCATTGACATTGTTTCCTTAATTATTCATGATATGGGCATTAAGAATTATTTATTCACATGGAATAATAATTTATTAATGGTAATGGAGTCCCATTAAGAATTTTTTATATTTGAACATGATTTTCTATCTTGATTAAGATATTTGTGTGTGTCCACCCTTTTGAATTATGAAAAAAGGGCATGGATCCCTTAATGATGTATTCTCAGTGGGAATCATATCCCGTATTGATTATTATTTTCAAGAATGAAATCCATGAAATTATATGAAAATAATACTACTTTCCATTGATTACCCAGTTATAAATAGGGTCCTTATATGTTTTTAATTAATAATTAATATGAATCTATATGGTATACACACACGCACATATATAATTTATTAACTATTTTAGATATCTTACTTATTATGATGAACGGGGAATGGTTTGTTTGGAATCCATTGAGGATCCAGATTCCAACATGTTTATGTTTATTTTACTACTACCTAATTGAAATTCACACACATAGTGGTATTATATACTCAATGATGGGATAATATTAAACATTGTTGTAGGTGGACAATTGTGTTAATCTCAAACTATATTCCGGGAATTTTTTGGTACCTAAAAAGACGACATGGTTACTAGATACGGTTCATGTGTTATTACTTTCGATATTAAATTTGTGGTCGTTGTATTAAGAACATAGTATTGAGAAGCTACTCATTATGGTCATAGAGAAAGCCTTTGATAATTTTATTTCATTCATTTTGGATCATTTATGTATTACCATCTATATGTCTACCACATTAATATTGAAAAAGTAACAGAACAAACTTTTATCAATGCAATTTATCCCTTATTGTAGTAATTTAATAATCCTATAAAATCACATTAGGAAACAAAATTCCACATCAAGCCTAAATAAACTACTATGTGACCATTAAACATAAATTTTCCACTTCTGTGTTTTGAATTTATAAAATCTAACATACACTGTTGTGATCAGTAAGATGTTTGGAGTCCGATAGGGAAAATTA
The DNA here is from genome assembly GCA_963277665.1 of Viscum album. Lineage (NCBI taxonomy): Eukaryota > Viridiplantae > Streptophyta > Magnoliopsida > Santalales > Viscaceae > Viscum > Viscum album. The sequence goes on from OY728123.1 coordinate 43,248,258, forward strand.
GATTTTAAAATAGTAACCTACCCTTATAAATAGTAACATACACTATTGAATAGTCATATGACCCTTATGAATAGTAAGTCATCGAAATGAATAGTAACCTCACATAGGAATGTATAAATAAAATTTAGGCATCTTATAAGTGCCAATATGACCATAGTAAAATTCCTGGTACTATTTTCAGTCATAAATTATTAATTATAATTAATTAATTAATAAAAAAATTATTTTCCTAAAATGTGTTCCTAAAATAACAATTTTATCTTTTATGGTTTCAAGACAATTTTATAAGACCTCATGTAATTTTCAAAAGCGTTATAAAATCAGTTTTAAATTTAAAATTTATAATTTCTACATTAATTATGATTTTAATTAAAAATTAAATTGTTCATATTTAGAAAATAATTTTGGAAAAATGGATTAAATTTATTTATTAAACATGACGAAAATGGTTTGGGATGATTGTTTTGGAATTTTCAAGATATACATTAATTTTTATTGAATAGTTAAATTTGATAATTTAGAAAATATGCTAAATAAATGAATTTCTGCATCATGTCTGAGTCATGGATGATGTAAATGGCCATTTTTTAGAACACACATTCCCTTATTACTATTTCTTCACAATAATTGACATTATTTCTTACCTTGTGGAGAAATAATAAATTAATGAATATAATAATAATAAAACCCTCCTCCCATCCAATTTAATACCACCCTTAAAACCCACTTTTTATCACTCATGTAATGCTTCAAGACATAACTAAATTATTCCCAAATCTCCCCCATAATCCTTACCCACGTCCAAAATGCCTTGGCCTCATCAAAAGTCCAAATAATCTTTTAAAACGATTCTCTCATTGGTGATAAACAAAATAGGAAAATTCATATTTCTGGTTCTTTTATTTTTCATTCAAGTTCATTTCTTTGGTTTTCTTTCCTCCCAAACATTCACCCAAATGGAATGAAAACTCCCGTAACATAATTTTAATATATTTTTATTATTATAATGGTATAGTTCATCAACATTTCTCCCTTTATAACCTTCTACACTCTAAATGAAAACATTTTCTGAGATGTGTTAATTTATCACATTCATGGATGACAGGTTTTCAATGATCATTAACATATTAGAGACGGGTCATGAAACAATTTTAATGGTTGAACCATATCATAATATATATTTTTTATTCTTTCATTTCATGCAATCCATATACACTAACGATATAATATAATAAAACAAATCATGTTCATTTTGAGCAAAACCGTGAGATTAATCCAAGAGTTTATCATGAAAATTTTATCAAACGATTTTTCATCATGGTATATAAATAAATTAATTATAAGATAATTTATATGTATATAATGTTACTAATAATATATAATAACAAGTTTTCATGATTAACCACATTTGGAATGAACATCCAATCCTGAATAAAAGTGAACTGTTCCTAAAAGCAACACAATTAACACTCCTAAAAATGAATTTATTTTCTATAAATGATTCAATGGTCCATTAAAAAAATAATAAAACATTCTTGAACCAAATTAAATTATTAATGTCTATGAAATTTATAATTAGTGAATCTAATATCATAATACATAACTTTAATGTGAAGAAAGCATTCAAACCCCAGATAAGGGGGAATTCTTGAACCAAAATATGCTTCTTTGGAGATTCCCTCTTCAACCCATTTTTTGGAATGGTTATGCCATAAAAATAATCTATTCATTATTATATTACCATTTTGGGGATATAATTTTTTTTATAATTTTTTTTTGAAGAATAAAATATTTTCCAAAAGAACCCTTCTTCAAAAAAACACACCCTTTTTTCTTCTCGCAAATTGATTCACTCTTCACTCAAGGTTAATGATTCTATGTCAAAAATGATATTCCAAAATTATTTTTGGAACGAACCGTTTATTAATTTATGGTTTTTCATTTTCACCCAATTTCATTGCATGGATTATTTTTTGTTCAAGTTTTACATTTTTTCTATTTGTCATGCATGATAATGTAAATGTTATGATGTGAAGGGCGCACTCGAATTTATATAACGCAATATGAATGTTTGAATGTGATGGGTGAATATGAAATTATATAGTACCCCAATGCATTGGGTAATGTGATGTATCTCATGATTTAATGAGTAATTATTTGTGAACAATATTCTATCTTGGCTCCCACCTATGTGTGGTATTTTACCACTAAGACATGATGTTTCATTTTTTTACATTTCCACATTCTATTATATTATATATATTATGTAATGATAATGTTCATGAAATGATACATTGTTTCAAGTTATTATCTTTCCACTTCTTGGGATTTTATATCACCACTTTTTTAGGGATATCCTCATGTGAATACTTGTAATATGTAGTATACAAGGACCGATAAGATGATAGAGAAAAATGAATTAAATAAATATTTATGTTTTTTGTTTTAGATATTATGTATTGTACTAGTTTTCCTATGAAACTAATCCTTAGTATCCTCATTGGAAATGGTTTTTATTGTTTTTATTTTTAAAATTTTCTAAAATTATTTTATGAAAAGAAAAGTCAATTTAGTTGGAATGAAGGGAAATGTTTTGTTTAATAGGAAATTAGGATTAGTTTACCCTAGAGAAAGCATATAGTATGAGAATAAGTAAAAATCTGCACACATGAATATTGGATAAATATATTGGATCCCATAAGATATTCTTTTAGTGTTAATTTCACAATTTAATATGATATTTATTTAGGAATCATTGACTTATGTTTTGTTTTATCCTTTTCTATTTTAGAAAATGGTATAAACCATGAAAATCTAGGTCAAAAACCCATGTGAGGGACAATGCATCGATTTCACGAACAATACCCCCAATGCATTGGGCATTGTATATCAAATCCTAATGGTGATTCTTACCAATATATCTATGGTGATAAATAATAACCATAAAAATTTAAATGTCCACATTCACCTAATAGTGAGAAACTAGATATTGAGTGTTCTATGTAGTAACAAACAATGACATTTAGTGGATACACTGATCCACTAGTTGTGGAATATTGGGTCTAATCCATGGAGAATATATTTTTTGGATTATTTATCGGATATGGAGAAGGTGATTCTAGTTATTTATTATCTATATAGAGAGACCAATCCATAGTGGGATTTGATTAAAAAAACATGGCGGCTGATGAAATTGATGAGATGGAATGGGAACACATTAAGATTCTATTTCATAACATGTTTTTCCCAAGAACTATCAATAAATTTTGGAGATAGAATTCATAGAGCTCCTAGAAAATGGAGGATAATATATCCTGACCTATGTAGTAAATTTCCAAAGGGATTCAATGTATGTATTGATTTTTTTATCAACAATGATATACATATTTTGATTATATTTAGTGTTTTAAAACCACACATTCAAATGGCTCTTGCATTTTGAGATTTGGGGATTTCTGAAAAAGTTTATCAATGTTCACTCAATGTAGTTATGGAGTTTTTAGAATGGTCCATTGGATATTTTGATTAGAAATTAAAGGTAGAGTTTCAATATAGATTCTCTAATGATAAAGGAGGGATGAAAACTCAACCACCCACATTCTCAAAATATAGGAAGAAGCTTCATGGGAATTTCCTAAATGTGATGGGGAAAAGTTTCAAGGGTGGTAGATAAGGACCCCAATCTATTGAACATCTAAAAAACATGATAAGGAAAAATAATTTTTTGGATGAAGGGAAAGCACCACCCATGGTCCAATACTATAATTGTAGTACTAAGGGGAACTATGCAAGCCAGTTCACTACAACATGATCCATCAAGGGTATTCAGCACAAAAATACAGAAAATGAAAACGAAAAAGTGATGTCCTATGACATCATTACTTCAAAAGATGAGCGATAATATGAAGTCATAAAAGATACACTTCCTATTCACTCAGGAATTGAAAATGTACTATTTCATTATAGATATGCGCATTCCACTATATCTTGCAAGTATTATAGAACTACAGAACTGATTCCTAGAAACATGAAGTATATATATCTTTAAAAAAACCTTGTAGTGAAATCATTGCATCCCAAATGAAATGGATCTTCTCCTATTGGCGTCTGTGGGATGATTCATCTAGCGAGTCGTTTGGTACATCCCATGGTGTAATTCATCGCTATAATTGGAATGGATGGTCTCTAGTTATATATGGAATATATCAACTATTGGGAAAAATAAAGATGATTTTAAATTCCAATCCATCCCATGATTCTATAAAAATTCAATTAATATTAATAATCTCCATTGTAAAATCCTACAATGGGGTGGGTGTTTATTCCCTATAAATACGCATACCTCGCTCAAATGGTCGAGTCAAAGGAAAGTGTCAACCGAGTATAAATTCCCATTGTTAAAGAATATAGTGTTGTATTTCCAAAATAGCAATGTAGAATTCACTTAGATATAGAGGTATATTTCTCCACTGAACTGAAACACAGATCTACTCCAATTTCAAATTGTCCCTATATGATGACGCTAATCAAGTTTCTGGATTTAATGAAGCAGTTGTAAAAGAATTATGAAAAAGGGGTAATACACCCTTGTGCATTACCATGGGGTGACCTAGTTCACTTTGGGAAGAAGAAGTATAGATCAATGTGGGTGTGTATCGATTATTAGAAACTAAAAATGATCACCATAATTTAAAATTACCCTGTCCAAAGGATTGATGACTTGTTTGATTAGCTACGAAGAGAAAAATACTTCTCAAATGTGGATATTCGTTCAGGATATCATCTTCTAATGATGAAGAAAAATGATCTTACGAAGACAACCTTCCATATAAGTAATGGGCACTATGAGTTTCTGAAGAATCCCTTTGGTATTACTAATTCCTCTATAATCTTATTTGATTTAATGAATAGAGTATTTAGACATAATCTCGACAAATTCGTGGTTGTGTTAATCGATTTTGTTCTCATATAATACAAAATTATGGTGGAAAATTAAGAACATCTATGACTTTTTTTAGTTACATGGAGAATGTAGAAGTTGTATTCCCTATTCAAAAAGTGAGAATTTTGGTATAAGAAAGTAACATTTTGGGGATATGGGTTCTCAATTGAGGGAATTTATTTAGACACTTCCCAAAACAAAGTAAATTTAGAATTGGACCATACCCTCTTCTGTTACAAACATTCATAGTTTTCATTGATTAGTGGGGTCCTACTGAGGATTTTTGAAACATTTCCCAAAATATTCATGTCATGTATCTAAGTAAACAAGTAAAGGGGTAATGTATATTTGGACATAAGAATTGAGTGAAGCATCATGGAGGAATATTTAAGGATAATCACAACACCAGTACACATATTACTGAAGTTTGGATAAATATTTAGTATATATATTGGTGATTCAAATAAAAAATTGGGATATGTAGCCATCAAAAATGATAATGTGATAGCTGATTCCTCATAGAAGTTGAATATCCATGAGTAGGAAAAACCGAGGCATGTTCTAGAGCCCGCTGATGTTATTTTTGCGATGAAAATCTAGACACACTACCTCTATGGTGATAGAAATTCCGTATACACTGATAAATTTTTTTGATGTATATATTCATAGAAATAAAGATAAACATTAATCAATGGGGATAGTAAAAGATAATAAATTATTGATATTCTTCTATTAACTATCATACTTTCAAGGTGAACACGGTAAGTGATACTCTATATAGAAAAGAGTATACTACTCTATCCATGTTGCAGATTAGGAAAGACACTATCATAATTGAGTTGAAAATGAATGATTTTTAAATCACATTGACAATGAATACATCAGACATTTCCCAGATTATTTACCAACCATTTATCCAAGAGATGATTAAGGATGAACACAGGGATGATATGTAGATACAAAAGAGGGTGAATGTAGTAACGGAAGGGAAGCTTCAAGAGTTAAATATCAACAATTATGGTGTTATTCAGTTGGGAATACAGCTTTCTATGCATTAATAACCTATGATAAAGAAGAATCTATTTGATAATGCACATAGATCCCATTTCTATATCCATCCTGTAGCACTATGATGTAACGTGATCTCTAAGAACACATCTTATAGGGAAACATGAATAATAAGATTTATGAAAATATGTCATTGTCCATGAAAATATATAAAGTTAAATTAAGGTGAAAAAAGTCTAATGGGATGATGAAACCATTGCATATACACATGTGGTAATGGGAGAATGTAACTATGGACATTTTCATGAGTCTCCCAAAGACATCCAAGGGTAATAATGCGATATGGGTTGTGGTTGACTGACTTACCAAGACTTACCACTATATCACTATTGGTGAAGATCTTTTTCTTTAACAAAAAGAAAAGATAAATGTGAAGGAAGTTGTGAGACTACACGGGGTTGCACACTCAATTATTTCTGATTGTGATCCAAGGTTCTAATTTAAATTTTGCAGGAATCTCCAATGTGCCTCAAGTAATGAATGAAATATCTGCACATCCTATCACCCCCAAAGTGATGACTAATAGGAATGGACAACTCAGATGCTTGATGACATAATAAGATCCTACTCTGTAGAATTCAAAGGTGGATGGGTCCATAATATACCACCGGTTGAGTTCTCATACAAAATCAACTTCCACTCGAGTATTTTAATGGTTCCATATGAAGCTATGTATGGAATGTGATGTATAACTACAAATGTATTGGATGAAGTTGAAAGAGAATTCTGCATAGATTTGATCATTCGCATGAGATGACAAAGACGGTTCAAGTCTTCCAGAATCATAAAAAAGATTATCCAAGATAGAAAAAGAGATATGCTGACAACTGTCAATGGGACATGGTGTTCGATATTGTAGATAATGTCCTCCATATAATATCATTATGGAAGAGAGTCATGTTGTTTGGAAAGAATTATATGCTAAGACCAAGGTACATTTCCCCCTTTGAAATCCTTTACTGCATAGTATTTGTTTTGTAACATCGGAGACTTTTATAAGAAATATTTTGTTTTTATTTTATATAAATCATCAAAGGAATCTTTCACTACACAAAACACTAGCTTTGCTTTCGTTACACGTAATTGTGACCTTCCTTGATAGCTTGTGTCGTACGCAATACTGAGTTTCACTAAACAACGATATGCTATTAAAATATTATTAAAACTAGCTGTTATGAATAGTAATAACCACATTTTGAAATTTTGTAAATTTTATTTTTCAAAATGGAATTCGTTTTTGGATTCGGAATATCAAAATTAGCCTAAGGTGAAATTTTGGTATTTTTCTGGAAACTTTCAAATTTTGATGAATAGTGAAAACACTGGGTTACTATTTAAAAACCGACTTTTTATTTAAATAATTTTTTATTTTATTTAAATTTATTTTATGTCAAAATTGATACATAATACCTATATAAGTTCAATGTAATTCATTGGAGTAATTTTATAATAAATTTAGATATATAAAAATTTTATTGAACTTTTCACCGTCTTTTACCCAACTCCTAGGAGAATTTGAAAATTTACATAAAACATAATGTTACCGCTTCTGTGAGTGGATTTTCAAAATCCGAGAGAAACGGTTGATGTCAGTAAGTAAAATTTGGTTCAATGAGATGAAAATAATTTTTTATGATTAGTAACTTTTTACTTTTATTTACCACAGTTAAAAGTAAATAGGGTAATTAAAGGTAAAAATGATATTATTATTACCCTAACACATCTCCTAATTATATTGGATAAGTTTAATTCGACCAAAAACAACCTTAGGAATAAAATATGACCATTTAGGCCCACTTGGATTAGATTAGGATATTTATTATTAATTTATTTAAAGAAGGGTTAAAATAGTTAAAATCAAAGTTTAATAAGTAAATAATTTTTAATATAGGGTTAGACATAAGATATATTCGACTATAAATATTAATTAGAAAGGTAAAAATATTTCCTACATAATGGTATTTTATTTCTAATTTTTAGACATTATAATATTCAATGTAATTATCTTATTAATGAAATATTGACATAATTGATGTTATAAATACCCAAATAAATGTAATTTGAGACTTTTTATGAATTACACTAATTTTCTAGGTTAATATGACATGTTATTATTGATTTAAGTAACTTTTTTCGAACTAATATTTCTGTTATTTTTTTCACAAAAATCAATTACCAAATAGTGTCAAAATTGACATAAAATAGTTTTTAAAACAAATATTATATTATTAATTGTTATTTGATTCCTAAAAATCTATGGTTCGGCCAAATGACTTATATAAGGTTATATATATTAATATTAAACAACTTGGGGTTCGTTTGGCTTGTTATAGTAATTTTATTAACCTTATAGTGTAAGAACACAAAAAGACACGGTAAAAGTAAAATTATCTAACTTAATGTTAAATCTAAATGATAAGGTTAAAATAGTAAACTAAACTTGTCCAAATTCTATTGAATGAGAGTATTTCAACCCATCCCCATATTAGCTTCTAAATAAATCAATTTGGAGCTATTTAAAATAGAACATGACATTATAATAAAATAATATTTTTAGTTTTTCCAACGGTGCCCCTCTCCTACCTTATAAATGGGCCCTCCTCCCTCTCTTCCTCACACCATATTGAGCCTTCAATCTCGACCAAACCCTAACAATTTCTCCTCTACACTTCCCTAGAAACATCCTATAGGTCCTGGTCTTCTTAAAAGAACAATTTTAGTGCCCTAAAAGGAGGTCTCAATGAGGCACTTCAAAGAAGAGGTAATGTTCATTACCGATTCTTTCAACTTTATTTCTTCTTCCACTTCTTCTTCATTAGTTTTTTCATTATTAATTAATAACATTAGTATAACTCATATACTGATATGTTATTATATGTATGAAACAACCCTATTTCACCATCTATCCATCCTACGGAAAATGAAATCACCGCACGTGCGTACATACGGAATACCGTCTCCACGTCGTGGTGTAATCTATTTTCCACCACCACTTTACTTGGATGGGTATAATGGTGTAAAGAATGAAGATATATGATTATTGTAAAGTGATATTGATTCTGAAATAGTATACATACACTCCAATACAATTCCACGATCATTGGAACGATATCATCGCTCGTGCGTACGTATGGAATACCGTCTCCACGATGTGATGCGAATCGTTCTACATGATTTTCATTGCATAATGATTAAATAAATGAATTCAGTGAATAAATATGATATATACTACACTAATACCATTCTGTAAATGAGGTATCTATTACCTAAAAAGAAGAATAATAATTTATTCGACAAAAAACACATAAGAAGAAAAAGTAATACACACCCGAATGAAAAGTAGGAATGAAATATTACTAATAATAAGCTATGAATATAACCATATATGATATAATAACATGGATTATGATTCTGGAATAAGTAAATGACATAATTTAAATCATTATACAGGAGGTTCGGACACTTACGAAGCAAATCAGAACTAAGGTAAGGGAAAATATCACAATCTCATTTTTATCCGAGATTGTTTATACTTTGGAATTTACTAGGGTGTATTTTATCATCCACATCCATGTTTCCTCAATATATAATATTATTTTCCATTCACCTAAAATTTTTTAAATCCAATATTACCCTTCGGTGAGTTTTTAGTAAAAGATATGAAAGGAATATTTTGTCATTTTTCGTACGATGTACTTTTTGACTTTTCCGATAAAAGTATGAGAAGAATGTTTTTTTAACTTATACGGCATGAATGTATTTTAAAAAAATTATTTCCAAGAAGCTTCCTTTACAAGTTTTCAAGTTTATTTTTAATCAAATTCTTTTAGTTTAGAATTGTATGACATGTTACGAAAGGAAAAGTGTTTTTGAATTAGAAAGGATATTTTCTTCAAGAATGGAGGTCATGTGTTATATCAAAATTATTTCCATCTAAGATAATAAAGGGTTCTGTTTATATCACTATTATTACATTGATTTGATTTTGTTGTGATGGAATTATTTTTATGAATTCCTTTATCTTATATGAATTGTTTTATGAAGTCATGATGTTTAAGAATCCCATTTTTATTACATGGGTTATGCAATGATGTATAATTTTATGATTTTGTGGCACACATAAGAATGGTATCATTATGAGATGGGTGGGACCTATATCTCCCTCCAATTCATTAGGTAAATATTTTATATCTCATGAGATAAACATGGCTGGAACGGCAGGTTAAACCGGTTCAGTGAAACCGGACTGAAACGAGGAATGAACTCAATTCAGAAATAGACATTATCCACTAAGATAGTCTTGTAAACGAGTCTTGACTAAAAATAAATGATTCTCTATGATTATGTGTGTATTACACAAAGTTTCATGTTTTATGTTATGATTATTGTGATTACATTTCACTATCATGATTTATCCCATGTTATGAAATTATGATCTTTTTTGCAGGGTAAGATTTCTAAAATGTTATGTTCTTATGAATATGATGTGATTGATATTTATTTTGTTTACCATTACTGAACATTTGAGCTCACCCTTTTGTATTATTTCTTTACCCATGTCAAGAAGAACGTTATTAAGTAAGATATGCCAAAAGGGACTATAGATATGATGAAATAAATGGGAGACAATGTTGATGCTTTATGAACCAGTTGTTTATGTTTCCCAGTTTCTAAAGACACTACTCTTTTACGGTCCTTTCATAGTTTTGTTTTATGTTGTAATAAGTGTGAATCAATTCTAATGTAATAACAATGTATGTAAAGTAAGGGTCGTTATAGTTTGTATCAGAGGAAAGGTATAGTCAACCTTTGGAAACTAGGATGTGAACGCCTTAGTAAGAATCCTAAGGATAAGTCTAAGCATAGAACACAATCTTAGTGCTTTAGAAATGTCCATGAAAAACCTAGGATACGACATTAAGTGTGAAATGTTATTATTGATTATGTGGTTTTCCTATTATAATTAATATTGCTCACACTATTCTTCTTGGTTTTAGTCAATGGCTGGAATCCGAAGGAACCGTCTTAATGCGGAATGCGACATTAAATGAAATGATTGTCCCCATGAGCAACCAAACGTTATGGGAGCTGGAATGAAAAGTCTTGTATCCATGCTCACACAACTTTCTCATGATATGAATCATGTAGGAATTCCAAACGATCATATAAAGGAGAAACATTCTGTTGAATCCTTCATGAGACAGCGTCCATGTAACACCCCGAGATTTTATGAAAAATATACTTTTGAATTTCATTAATGTCTTGTGTTGTACGCTACACCAAAAGAAGCTTTCACAACACGCATCCTTGACTTTCCTTGCATTACACGCAAGCGCGACCTTCCACGATAGCATGTGTTGTACGCAATACGAAGTTTCGCTAAACAATGATATGCTATTAAAATATTATTAAAACTAGCCGTTATGAATAGTAATAACCACTTTTTGAAATTTTGTATATTTTATTTTTCAAAATGGACTTTATTTTTGGATTCGGAATATCGAAATTAGCTTAGGGTGAAATTTTGGTACTTTTCGGATAACTTTCATATTCTGATGAATAGTGTAAATTACTAAATTTTAATTAAAAACAACATATTTAATCAAAATAAATAATAGTGATAAATTATTAATTTTAGTGGTTTCAAGGTATATGTAGAATATTTTTTTTACAATTTAATACAATGTTGGTCATTGGATGTAATTTCACATTTAAACCTGACATAAACAAGTGTCGATCTTTTAATAGTTATTATCTCTTAAGAACACGCTATTTGTGTTGACGTCGGGAATTAATTTTTAAATTAATTAATGCAACTGATATGTTTTTTATTTGGTAAAATATACATCATTTTTTATATCATAATATCAAATATAGATTAGCCCTAATTTTTTGTATTTTTCTGGAAACTTTTATTTTTTGATGAATAGTGAAACCACTAAGTGGTAGTTAAAAAAACGAATTTTTCATAAAACATAATGTTACCACTTCGTTGAGTGGAATTTCAAAAATCTGAGAGACAAGGTTGATGTCAGTAAGTAAAATGTGGTTCAATGAGATGAAAATAATTTTTGGTGAATAGTATCTTTTTACTTTTTTTACCACGGTTAAAAGTAAATAGGGTAATTAAAGGTACAAATGATATTATTATTACCCTAAAACATGTCCTAATTCTATTTGATAAGATTAATTCGACTAAAAACAACCTTAGAAATAAAATATGACCATTTAGGCCCACATGGATTAGATTAGGACATTTTTTATTATTTAATTCAAAGAAGAGCTAAAAGAGTAAAAATCAATATTTATTTACTAAATAATTTTTAATATAGGGTTATACATAAGATAAATTCGATTGTAAATATTCATTAGAAAGATAATAATATTGCCTACATAATTAAATTTTATTTATAATTTTTAGACATGAAATAATTTAATTTATATATGACACAATGATTATGCAGTAATTACCATAATTGTGAAAAATTAGAATTATTAATATTATAAATACCAAAATAAATATAATTTGAGACTTTTTATGAATTACACTAATTTTCTAGGTTAATATGACATGTTAGTATTGATTTAATTAACTTTTTTCGAACTAATCATTCTGTTATGATTTTCACAAAAAAACAATTACTAAATAGTGTCAAAATTGACATAAAATATTTTTTAAAACAAATCTTATATTATTAATTGTTATTTTATTCCTAAAAATATAAGGTTCGTCCAAATGACTTAGATAAGGTTATATATATTAATAATTAACAACTTGGGGTTCTTTTGGCTTTTTATAGTATGTTTATTAACCTTATAGTGTAAGAACACTAGAAGACACTGTAAAAGTAAAATTATTTAACTTAATGTGAAATCTAAATGATAAGGTTAAAATAGGAACATAAACTTGTCTAAATTCTATTGGATGAGAGGATTTCGACCCATACCCACATTATCTTATAAATAAATCAATTTTGAGCTATTTAAAACCGAATTTGACTTTATAATAAAATAATAGTTTTTGTTATTCCAAAGGTACCCCTCTCCTCCCTTATAAAAGGACACCCCCTCCCTCTCTTCCTCACACCACATTGAGCCTTCAAGCTCAGACAACCTCTGCCAAATTCTCTTCTCCACTTCCCTAGAAACATACTAGAGGTTCTGTTCTTCCTCAAAGACCAATTTTAGTGCCCTAAGAGGAGGTCTCAAAGAGGCGCTTCAAAGAAGAGGTAATTTACGTTACCAATTATTTCACCTTTATTTCTTCTTCCACTTCTTCTTATAAGGTTGTTTCATTATAAATTAATAACATCAGTATCACTCATATACTGATATGTTATTATAAGTATTAAACAACCCTATTTCACCATCTATCCATCCTATGGAAAACGAAATCACCGCGCGTGCATACGTACGGAATATTGTCTCCACGCCGTGGTGTAATCTATTTTCCACCACCACCTTACTTGGAAGGGTATAATGGTGTAAATAATAACTATATATGATTATTGTAAAGTTATATTGATTCTGTAATAGTATACATACACTCCAATAAAATTCCACGATCATGGGAACGATATCATCGCTCGTGCGTACGTACGGAATACCGTCTCCACGACGCGATGAGATTCATTCTCATTGATTAACCATTCATGAATGATTATAAAGTATATATAATAATTAATCATGAAATATATGACATAATAATGATACTGGATTTATGTGTATATATATTTATGTCATCTACTTAATTCCATTCAACTAAATAAGGAAATGAAAACAGCGTTCGTGCGTACGTACGGCCTACCGTCTCAATGAATGGTGTATTTCATTCCATTTACTGATTTGTTATATATATATGTATATTATGAATATATATTATATATAAATCATGTTATATATTCTTAAATTAAGTAATCATGATCTAAGTAATCATATAAATAATTACAAGTCAAAACACAGACGATAAATGAAACGATTTTACCCAAAACACTCATTAACATGGAATTTACAAAAGAACATGTAATATAAAGTCATAAGTGAACCATATATGATATCATAACAATGAATATGTCTCTGTAATATGTCAATGACATTATTTAAATCATTATACAAGAGGTTCAGACACTTACGAAGCAAATCGGACCTAAGGTAAGGGATAATTTTGCAATTCTCATTTTTATCTGAGATTGCTTATTCGTAAATATTTACTGGGGTTATTGTTATCATCCATGTCCATGTTTCCTAAAAATGGTTTCATGTATGTTTAATGTCCTTTTTACCCATTTTTTACTTTTACTACATGGTATGTAAGTAATCTTTCTTTTGTTTACGTTACGGGGTACTTTTTGACTTTTCCAAAAAAAGTACGAGAAGAATGTTTTCTTTTAACTTATACGGCATGAATGGATTTTTAAAACATTATTTCCAAGAAGCTTACTTTACAAGTTTTCAAGTTTATTTTTAAACAACTTCTTTTAGTTTAAAATTTTATGACATGTTAAGAAAGGAAAATGTTTTTGATGTAGAATGGATATTTTCCTCAAGAATGGAGTTCAACCGTTTTATCAAAATTATTTTACATTTAAGATAATATAGGGTTATGTTTCTGTCCATATTGTTACATTGATTTGATTATGTTGTGATGGAATTTTTTTTATGAATTCCTTTATCTTATATGAATTGTTTTATGATGTCATGTTTTTTTAAGAATCCCATTTTTATTACACGGATTATGCAATGATGTATGATTTATGATTTTGTGGCACTCATAAGAATGGTATCATTATGAGAGGGGTGGTACCTATATCTCCCTCCAGTTCATTGGGTAAAGATTTTATATCTCATGAGATAGACATGGATGGAATGGTAGGTTATACCAGTTCAGTGAAACATGACTGAAACGAGGAGTGAACTAGGTTCAGAAAGGGACTTTGTCCACTAAGATTGTCTTGGCAATGAGTCTTGACTAATAATAAATGATTCTCTATGATTATGTGAGTATGCCACATAGTTTCATGTTTTAAGTTATGATTATTGGGATTACATTTCACTACTATGATTTATCCCATGTTATGAAATTATGATCTCTTTTGCAGGTTAAGATTTCCAAAAGATAAGTTCTTATAAATATGATGTGATTGATATTTCTTTTTATTACCCCTACTGAGTATTTCATCTCACCCTTTTATGTTTTATTTCACCCAGGATATAAAGAAAGGATTTAGTTTTTTTTTAAAAATAAGTTCTTTATGGGAGATGTTGAAGATCTTTCACCACGATTAGAAGATTATATTCCGAGTTTCTAAAGACACTAAACTATTACGGTCCTTGTGTGAGTGTTTTTTTTATGTACTAAGTATTCCGCAAAAATAATGTAATGTCTTTGTATGTTAAGATTCAGGTCTCTACTATTGGTATCAGAGGCAAAAGAGGTAGGAATGTATCCGATCCTTGGGAACACTCACATGTGAGCGTTGGACGAAGCATGGATCTCCGCCTAAGGGCTTCATGAGGAAATGGCTGCCACTGGGGATGGTGGTGTATCCCACCCAGGGGGTGTAGCCACCAATGGAGTGCCCTGATAGGTATCAATTATAGTCCACTAGAAGTAATTCCAGACCGCTACAGTTGGTATCAGAGAAAAGGTTTAGTCAACCTTTGGAAACTAGGATGCGAAAACGTTAGTGAGATCCCAAGAGATATTTCTAAGGTATGTCTAGGGATGTCCCTAAGGATAAGTATACGTATAGGATATAGTCCTAGAACTACGGTAACGATCATCGAATTTAACATAATATGTTAGATATTGAAGGTACTCCCCCTTTATTATAATGTTTTCCCTAGCGTGATTTTTACCTCTCACACAATTATTTTTGGGTTTTAGACGATGGAAGGAACCAAAAAGAACCGTGTTGATCAATGTAATGGACAATGCAATGATTGTCCTCCTGATCAAACAAATGTTATGGGAGATGGAGTGAAAAATATTATTGCTATACTTACACAAGCTATGAATCATTCTGGAATTCCAAATGAGCAGAGAAGGGAACAATATTCTATTGAGTCCTTCATGAGGCAACGTCCACCTTCTTTCAGTGGGTCTTCTGATCCACTTGTTGCTGAATAATGGATCAGTACTACTGAAAAGATATTTTCAGTTCTTCAATATTCTAAACATGATAAAGTCATCTTAGCAGTATATCGTTTGGAAGGTGAAGCTGATCAATGGTGGAATCTTATCAAGAATACAAGGCCACGAGATGAAATTGAGTCCATAGAATGGGACGAGTTCAAGAAATTATTTTTCTATAAGTACTTCCCTCGTATTCTTCGAACAAAGACGGTAAAGGAGTTTCTTGAACTAAATCAAAAGGATGATGAATCTGTTGGTATATACGAAGCGAATTTTACAAGGCTTCCCAGGTATGCATCTGGATTTATTATCCAACCTGCAAGTAAAGTTGATCGATTCTTCAGTGGCTTAAAACCAAATCTTCGAAGGGCATTAGCTATAAGAGACTTCAGTAGCTATGAATAAATTTTGCATTGTGATATCAAGGTAGAAATGGAAGTTGGTGTTACTTATCCATCTCATAGTTTTGACAAGAAACGAAAGATGGAGTTCAAGGAGAAATCTCAGAATAATGGTGAAAAGAAGATGAATGTTTCCTTATGCTCAAAGTGTGGAAAGAAGCATGGTGGAGATTGTCTTAAAGGGACAAGTAAATGTTTCAAATGTGGAAAGGAAGGTCATCGGGCATTTGAATGCCGCAATGATGGGAAGAAGATGTCTATTGATGCAAACAAATGAACGGATACACAGAATGAACCTACTACACTTCAATTCTTCAAGTGCAAGGAAATGGGGCATTATGCTAATAAATTCCCTAATCCAAGTGTTAGTGATGATCGACATGAGCAACCACTTAAGGCAAAGGACAAAGGGAAGTCACATGCGATCACTATTGACGATGTTGAATATGAAAACAATGTGGTGGAATGATTAAGTGGTTTTGTAATGGGATTCCAAAATAATGATGTATATAATATCGTGGAATATTGGAATATTTATGTATTGGTATATTTTGGTTTTCAATGGTACCGGTAACCATGGAATGTGATTGTGATATTTTTGGAAAAAAATATGATATGCGCATAATGAAAGGAAAATGAGAAAATGAAATGTTTGACTGTATTCATGAGCTCATGACTGATATAAGGAGAAGGTTATATCATGGTTTGAGTATATAGAATTTTTGGATTTTGGTATGTGGAAAATGTTAACTTTTGACTGCATTCATGTTTTCACTAAGGTTCAATGGGTATTCATTCTTCAAGAGAATACATGATTAAGGTATTCAAATGTTTGTAATTTGACCAACAAGACATATTTTATGATATATGGGGATCAACGATGGTATTAAATATCTGGTAATCATTTTCACTATAATATGAGATTAGACAGCAGTATTTCGGATAAGCCTAAAGATTGGAAATGATTTTGTTGGACATAAGTTAGGATAGAACTTTTTTCGATATTATTGATGGGATTTTATAGTAATGTAGTTTTAGAAAAAGGACAACCTACCGGACGGGCGACAACCCATCACGTCGGAGAATGCTGTGGAAAATCGAACCCACAACCAAAATGCGATTGGCATTTATCTCCTACCACTAGCCTACAAGAAGTCCATGGTTAGTAGAAACTAGTTTTATTTTATTACGCGGTATGATATATGAAGTATAGGTTCATTCTTGGAATCGTATATGATTAACCTCACTATAGATGGACTTGTGTATATTTGATAACTTTTTCTAACCTTTTGTTTGAAAAAGATGGAATGACCCATCATTCTATCACATGATCTATTAACACTTCATGCATAACAAATTCAACTTCATTTCTTTAAGAGATGAAGTGGAAATTGTTCAAAGCACGAATAATAGTGAGATTGTACCAAAATAAATTAAGTATTTATTCTAATTCAAATTCTTCAACTTTAGGGAAATGATTTTGAAAACCAAGAATGTTGTCCTAGTGATCTTATATCCGATTAATCAAATGGTACCTTAGATCATCACAAATTTATGGCTTTTTTATTTTTGGCTATTTCATAGCCATGTTCTCTACCACTCTCCATCAGAATGTGATGGTTATATTTTTCTTCCATATCTATATTTTCACCTATGTTCTCCTACGTGGAAACCCAGTGATGAGTTAATTTGGGTAACCGTTATATTTAATACTTTAGTTTTTAAATCCAATTTTGGGTATTCCATTTTACGATGTGGGTTTCTATTAAACAAACTTTCGAGTAGTAAACCATTTATAACCCCGAAGAATTTCGAGGGCGAAATTCATTTTAAGGGGGGTAGAATGTAACACCCTGAGATTTTATGAAAAATATTATTTTTAATTTCATTAATGTCTTGTGTTGTACGATACACCAAAAGAATCTTGCACAACACGCATCCTTGACTTGACTTGCATTACATGCAAGCACGACATTCCGCAATAGTGTGTGTTGTACGCAATACGGAGTTTCGCTAAACAATGATATTGCTATTAAAATATTATTAAAACTAGCCGTTATGAACAGTAATAACCACTTTTTGAAATTTTGTAAATTTTATTTTTCAAAATGGACATCATTTTTGGATTCGGAATATCGAAATTAGCTTAGGGTGAAATTTTGGTACTTTTCAGATAACTTTCATATTCTGATGAACAGTGAAAATTACTAAATTTTAATTAAAAACAACTTTTTTAATCAAATTAATTAAAAGTGATAAATTATTAATTTTAGTGGTTTTAAAGTATATTTAGAATATATTTTTACAATTTAATACAATGTTGGTCATTGGATGTAATTTCACATTTAAACCAGACATAAACAAGTGTCAATCTTTTGATAGTTATTATCTCTTAAGAACACGCTATTTGTGTTGACGACGAGAATTAATTTTTAAATTAATTAATGCAAACTGATATGTTTTGAATTTGGTAAAATAGACATAATTTTTGAGTTCATAATATCAAATATAGCTTAGGCCTGATTATTGGTATTTTTCTGGAAACTTTCATTTTTTGATGAATAGTGAAACCACTAAGTGATAGTTAAAAAAAGGAATTTTTCATAAAACATAATTTTACCACTTCTATGAGTGGAATTTAAAAATTCCTAGAGACACGGTTGATGTCAATAAGTAAAATGTGGTTCAATGAGGTGAAAATAATTTTTGGTGAATAGTAACTTTTTACTTTTTTTATCACGGTTAAAAGTAAATAGGGTAATTATGGATAAAAATGATATTATTATTACCCTAACACATGTCCTAATTCTATTGGATAAGATTAATTCGACCAAAAACAACCTTATTAATCAAATATGACCATTTAGGTCCACTTGTATTAGATTATGACATATATTATTATTTAATTCAATGAAGAGTTAAAAGAGTTAAAATCAATGTTTATTTACTAAATCATTTTTAATATAGGGTTATACATAAGATAAATTCGATTGTAAATATTCATTATAAAGATAATAATATTTCATATATAATGAAATTTTATTTATAATTTTTAGACATTAAATAATTTAATTTATTTATGACACAATGATGATGCAGTAATTACCATAATATTGAAAAATTGGAATTATAAATATTATAAATACCCAAATAAATATAATTTGAGACTTTTTATGAATTCCACTAATTTTCTAGGTTAATATGACTTGTTAGTATTGCTTTAATTAACTTTTTTCGAACTAATCATTCTATTATGATTTTCACAAAAAATCAATTACTAAATAGTGTCAAAATTGACATAAAATAGTTTTTAAAACAAATCTTATATTAGTAATTGTTATTCTATTCCTAAAAATCTAAGGTTCGTCCAAATGACTTAGATAAGGTTATATATATTAATAATATACAACTTGGGGTTCTTTTGTCTTGTTATAATAAGTTTATTAACCTTATAGTGTAAGAACACAAGAAGACACGGTAAAAGTAAAATTATTTAACTTAATGTTAAATCTAAATGATAAGGTTATAATAGGAACATAAACTTGTCAAAATTCTATTGGATGAGAGTATTTCGACCCATACCCATTTTAGATTCTAAATAAATCAATTTGGAGCTATTTAAAACCAAATTTGACTTTATAATAAAATAATAGTTTTAGTTATTCCAAAGGTACCCCTCTCCTCTCTTATAAAAGGACACCCCCTCCCTCTTTTCCTCAAACCACTTTGAGCTTTCAATCTCGGCCAACCTCTGCCAAATTATCTTCTCCACTTCCCAAGAAACATCCTAGAGGTTCTGGTCTTCCTCAAAGACCAATTTTAGTGCCCTAAGAGGAGGTCTCAAAGAGGCGCTTCGAAGAAGAGGTAATTTCCGTTACCAATTCTTTCACCATTATTTCTTCTTCCAATTATTCTTATAAGGTTGTTTCATTATGAAGTAACAACATCAGTATCACTCATATACTGATATGTTAATATAAGTATGAAAAAACCCTATTTCACAATCTATCCATCCTACGGAAAACGAAATCACCGCGCGTGCGTACGTACGGAATATCGTC
The DNA here is from genome assembly GCA_963277665.1 of Viscum album. Lineage (NCBI taxonomy): Eukaryota > Viridiplantae > Streptophyta > Magnoliopsida > Santalales > Viscaceae > Viscum > Viscum album. The sequence goes on from OY728123.1 coordinate 43,268,865, forward strand.
TCCACGCCGTGGTGTAATATATTTTCCACCACCACCTTACTTGGATGGGTATAATGTTGTAAATAATAACTATATATGATTATTGTAAAGTGATATTGATTTTGTAATAGTATACATACACTCCAATAAAATTCCACGATCATGGGAACGATATCATCGCTCGTGCGTACGTATGGAATACCGTCTCCACGACACGATGAGATTCATTCTCAATGATTAACCATTCATGAATGATTATAAAGTATATATAATAAGTAATCATGAAATATATGACATAATAATGAAACTAGATTTATGTTTATATATATGTATGTCATATACTTAATTCCATTCAACTCAATAAGGAAACGAAAACAGCGTTCATGCGTACGTACGGTCTACCGTCTCCATGAATGGTGTATTTCTTTCCATTTAATGATTTATTATATATATGTATATTATGAATATATATTATATATAAATCATGTTTTATATTCTGAAATTGTGTAATCATGATCTAAGTAATAATATAAATAATTACAAGTCAAAACACGGACGACAAATGAAATGATTTTACGCAAAACACTCTTTAACATGGAATTTACAAAAGAACGGGTAATATAAAGTCATAAGTGAACCATTTATGATATCATAACAATGAATATGATTCTTTAATAAGTCAATGACATTATTTAAATCATTATACAGGAGGTTCGGACACTTATGAATCAAATCGGACCTAAGGTAAGGGATAATTTTGCAAATCTCATTTTTATCCAAGATGGCTTATTCGTAATTATTTACTGGGGTTATTGTTATCATCCATGTCCATGTTTCCTAAAAATGGTTTCATGTATGTTTAATGTCCTTTTTTCCATTTTTGACTTTTACTACATGGTATGTAAGGAATCTTTCTTTTGTTTACGTTACGGGGTACTTTTTGACTTTTCCGACAAAAGTACGAGAAGAATGTTTTCTTTTAACTTATACGACATGAATGGATTTTTAAAACATTATTTCCAAGAAGCTTCCTTTAAAAGTTTTCAAGTTTATTTTTAAACAACTTCTTTTAGTTTAAAATTGTATGACATGTTAATAAAGGAAAATGATTTTAAATTAGAATGGATATTTTCCTCAAGAATGGAGTTCAAGCATTTTATCAAAATTATTTTCCATTTAAGATAATATAGGGTTCTGTTTCTGTCCATATTGTTACATTGATTTGATTATGTTGTGATGGAATTTGTTTTATGAATTCCTTTATCTTATATGAATTGTTTTATGATGTCATGTTGTTTAAGAATCCCATTTTTATTACATTGATTATGCAATGATGTATGATTTATGATTTTGTGGCACACATAAGAATTCTATCATTATGAGATGGGTGGGACCTATATCTCCCTCCATTGCATTGGGTAAAGATTTTATATCTCCTGAGATAGACATGGCTGGAACGGTAGGTTATACCGGTTCAGTGAAATAGGACTGAAACGAGGAGTGAACTCGGTTCAGAAAGGGACATTGTCCACTAAGATAGTCCTGGAAATGAGTCTTGACTAATAAGAAATGATTCTCTATGATTTTGTGAGTATGCCACAAAGTTTCATGTTTTATGTTATGATTATTGGGATTACATTTCACTACTATGATTTATCCCATGTTATGAAATTATGATTTCTTTTGCAGGTTAAGATTTCCAAAAGATTTGTTCTTATGAATATGATGTGATTGATATTTCTTTTGTTTACCCATAAAGAGCATTTGAGCTCACGCTTTTATGTTTTATTTTCCCCAGGATATAAAGAAAGGATTTAGGTTTTAAAAAAATATCTTTATGGGAGATGTTGAAGATCTTTCACCACGATTAGAAGATTAAATTCCGAGATTCCAAAGACACTAAACTATTATGGTCCTTGTGTGTGTGTTTTTGTTATGTACTAAGTATTCCGCAAAAGTAATGTAATGTCTTTGTACATTACGCTTCGGGTCTCTACAGTCCACCTTCATTCAGTGGGTCTACTGATCCATTAGTTGCTGAACAATAGATCAATACTACTGAAAAGATATTTTCAGTTCTTCAATGTTTTGAACATGATAAATTCATCTTAGCAGTGTATCATTTGGAAGGTGATGCTGATCAATGGTGGAATCTTATCAAGAATACGAGGCCAAGAGATGAAATTGAGTCCATGGAATGGGACGATTTCAAGAACTTATTTTTCAATAAGTACTTCCCTCGTATTCTCCGAAAAAATATCGAGAAGGAGTTTCTTGAACTAAAGCAAAAGGATGATGACTCTGTTGGTACCTATGAAGAAAATTTTACAAGACCTACAAGGTATGCTTCTCGTATTATTATCCAACCTAAGAGTAAGATCGATCGATTCTTTAGTGGCTTAAAACCAATTCTTCAATGGGTGTTTTCCATAAGGGACTTCAATAGCTACGAGGAAATTGTTCTATGTGCTCTCAAGGTTGAGATAGAGATTGGAGTAACCCATCAGTCATATGGGTTTGATAAGAAGAGGAAAATGGGATTCAAAGGAAAATCTAAAGAGCACACTAAAAATGAGATGAGTTTTCTCTTTTTCTCAAATTGTGGAAAGAAACATGGAGGGAGTTGTCTTAATGGGACAAGTAAATGTTTCAAATGTGTAAAGGAAGATCATCGGGCATTTGAATGCCGCGATAATGGGAAGAAGATGTATAATGATGCAAACAAAAGAAGGGATACACATAATGAACCTACTACACTTCAATGTTTCAAGTGCAAGGAAATGGGGCATTATGCCAATCAATTCCCTAATCCAAGGGTTGTTGATGATGATCGAAGTCAACAAACTCTTAAGGATAAAGACAAAGGAAAGTCACATGAAATTTCTATCAGCAATGTGGAGTACGACAACGAAGTGGTTAAAGGTACACATACCATCCACTCTAAAGTAGTAAATGTTTTATTAGATTCTGGATCCACCCACTCCTTTATTTCTTAATAATTTCCTAAGGGTATCACCATATTACCTCAACAATTTTATTTTGAGTTAGCTATTACAACCCCTAATGGCACAACAGATGCATCAAAAGTTTATAATTCTTCTCTGATTGATGTTTGTGGGAATGTTCTTCCTGCAAATCTTGTGATCCTCCCTATAGTGTAATTTGATGTGATTCTTGGCATGGATGGGCTTTCTCTATATGGAGCTCATATCAATTTCCAAAGAAGGGAAGTCAAATTTCATATTCCAGGTCAATCATTGATCTTCTATCGATGCAAGGATGAACATAACCTTCCAGTGGAAATTTCTTCCATCTTATGGGTCTTGATTCCACTAAATGAAGGTTATTTATCTCAAATGGTTAGTGAGAAACTCATGATTAAGAATATGCCCATCGTACGGGAGTTTGATGATGTCTTTGCGGAGGAATTGTCGGGTCTTCCACCAAATCGTGAAGTTGAGTTTTCAAAAGAACTCGTACCGAGTGCTTTACCTATTTTGAAGACACCTTATAGAATGGCCCCAATTGAGTTGCAGGAATTGAAGAATCAACTCCAAGAGAATATTGATAAGGGGTTAATACGCCCTAGTGCGTCCCATTGGGGATCACCTGTTCTGTTTGTTAAGAAGAAAGATGGATCAATGAGACTCTGCATTGATTATCGAGAACTTACCAAGATCACTATCAAGAACAAATATCATCTCCCGTGCATTGATGACTTATTTGACCAACTACACGGAGCTCAACAATTTTCCAAGATTGATCTTCGTTCAGGGTATCATCTATTAAGGGTCAAAAAGGAGGATATACCAAAGACGTCTTGCCATATAAAGTATGGACACTATGAATTTATAGTGATGCCATTTGGTCTTACTAATGCCCCTGCTATCTTTATGGATCTGATGAATAGAGTCTTTAGAGACAATCTTGATCAGTTTGTGGTAGTCTTTATAGATGATATTCTTGTATATTCAAAGAGAAAGTAATAACATGAAGATCACTTGAGAACTATATAGAAGACCCTGAGAAATGAGAAGCTTTATGCCAAATTTAACAAGTGTGAATTTTGTCTTCAAAAAGTTTCATTTTTGGGTCACATAATCTCAAAAGAGGGGATATCTATGGATCCAGCAAAAAAAGAGGTTATCGAAAGATGGTTGAGACCAAAAACAGTAACTGAGATCCGAAGTTTTCTTGGTTTGGCTGGACATTATCGACGTTTTGTGAATGATTTTTCACGATTATCTAATCCACTCACCAAGTTGACTCAGAAAGGAGTTATGTTTGTTTGGACAGAGGAATGTGAAGAAAATTTCAAGGAGTTGAAAAGAAGGTTATCCAGTCCACATGTGCTCACACTTCCTTTTAGTAGAGAAAGGTTTGTGATCTACAGTGATGCATCCAAGAAGGTATTGGGGTGTGTTCTTATGAAAAATGATATGCTGATAGATTATGCCTCACGAAAGATGAAAATCCATGAGCAAAATTACCCAACTCATGATTTGGAGTTAGCTGCGGTAATATTTGCATTAAAGATTTGGAGGTATTCTCTTTATGGAGAAAGGTGTGACATTTATACTGATCATAAAACTTTAAAGTATATTTTCACACAAAAGGATCTAAATTTTCACCAATGAAGATTATTGGAGCTGATTAAGGATTACGATTTCTCAATTCATTAACACCCTGGGAAAGCAAACAAAGTGGCATATTCATTAAGTCGAAAAGACCATGACAGTTTATCCATTATGAGAATCACAAAAGATCCAATATTTATGGATTTACAAAGGATGGAGCTTGGAATTATAATGAAAGGGTAAAATCATATCTTTCTCAAATGAATGTTCAACCATCTATACATGTTAAGATTAAAGTGGAACAGAAAGAAGATGCAGAGTTAGAAAAGATGGTTATAAATGTTCCTGAATTCAACCTTGATTGTGATGGGATAATAAAGGTCAGTAATCGGGTTTCTGTTCCTCCCATCCCTGAATTAAAGAATGAGCTGTTGGATGAGGCTCATAGTTCTTCATTCCCTATTCATCCTGGAAGCACGAATATGTATAGGGACCTGAAAGAGTACTTCTGGTGGGATGGCATGAAAATAGATGTTGCTGAATATGTCTCTCGATGCTTGGTTTGTCAGCAAGTTAAAGCTGAGAGATAGAAGTCTATGGGGATGTTACAACCATTACCCTTACCTGAATGGGAATGGGAAAACATCACTATGGAACTTTTCACAAGACTTCCTAAAACATCCAAAGGCAATAATGCTATCTGGGTCATAGTTGATCGTCTTACAATGTCTACACACTTCATTACTATTAGAGAGGATTTATCTCTGGATCATCTTGCTAGGATATATGTAAAGGAAGTGGTAAGATTGCATGGAGTACAACTTTCTATTATATCTGATCGGGATCTGAGGATTACCTCAATGTTCTGGCGATGTCTTCAGCATACTCTGGATACAGAGTTGAGTTTCAGCACTGCTTATCATCCTTAGACAGACGGTCAGTCTGAGAGGAAAATTCAAACTCTAGAAGATATGTTGAGAGCTTGCTCTATTGTTTTCAAAGGTGGTTGGATCAACACCTACCATTGGTGGAATTTTAGTATAATAATAGCTTTCACTCCAGCATTCAGATGGCTCTTTATGAAGCTCTCTATGTAATGAAATGCAGGACTCCAACTTTCTAGGATGAAGTTGGGGAAAGAAAGTTATTATGACCTGATCTTGTTGATGAGTTGGAAGAAAAGGTACGACCTATTCAACAACGCATAAGAGAAGCTCAGAGTCGACAAAAAAGTTATGCTGAAAACCGAAGAAAAGACTTAGAGTTTGAAGTGGGTGATAAAGTGTTCTTACGAATATCTCCTTGGAACAGAGTAATGAGATTTGGAAAGAAGGGAAAGTTGAGCCCTAGGTATATCGGTCCTTTCGAAATACTGGATCGTGTTGGGAAGGTAGCTTACCGATTGGCACTTCTAACAAATATCTCTTAAGTTCACGATGTGTTCCATGTATCTCTCCTGAGAAAGTACATACTTGATCATTCACATGTACTCAGCTCAGAAGTTGTACTGCTGGAACAAGATCTTTCTTATGAAGAACAGCAGATAGAGATTCCCGATCGTAGTGAAAAAGTCCTACGGAACAAGACCACTCGCTTGGTGAAAGTTTTATGGAGGAACCAACAATTAGATAAAGCTACAGGGGAGCTTGAGGATACGATGAGGGATATTTATCCTCATCTGTTTGTTACATGTGAGGAATTTCGAGGGTGAAATTCATTTTAAGGGGGGTAGAATGTAACACCGGAGACTTTTATAAGAAATTTTTTTATTTTATATAAATCATCAAAAGAATATTTCACTACACACAACACTAGCTTCTCTTTCTTTAAACGCAATTGCGACCTTCCTTGATAGCTTGTGTCGTACGCAATACCGAGTTTCAATAAAAAATGATATGCTATTAAAATATTATTAAAACTAGCTGTTATGAATAGTAATATCCACTTTTTGAAATTTTTTAAATTTTATATTTAAAAATGGACATCGTTTTTGGATTCTAAATATCAAAATTTTCCTAGGGTGAAATTTTGATATTTTTCTGGAAACATTCAAATTTTGATGAATAGTGAAAACACTGGGTTACTATTTAAAAACTGACTTTTTATTTAAATAATTACTTATTTTATTTATATTTATTTTTGATCAAAATTGATACATAATACCTATATATGTTCAATGTAATTCATTGGAGTAATTTTATAAGAATTTTAGACATATAAAAATTTTATTGAACTTTTCACCGTCATTTACCCACCTCCAAGGAGAATTTGCAAATTTACATAAAACTTAATTTTACCGCTTCGGTGAGTGGAATTTCAAAAATCCAAGAGACAAGGTTGATGTAAGTAAGTAAAATGGGGTTCAATGAGATGAAAATAATTTTTTTTGAATAGTAACTTTTTACTTTTATTTACCATGGTTTAAATTAAAAAGGGTAATTAAGGGTAAAAATGATATTATTATTACCATAACACATGTCCTAATTCTATTGGATAAGTTTAATTCGACCAATAACAACCTTAGGAATAAAATATGACCATATAGGCCCACTTTAATTAGATTAGGAAATTTATTATTAATTTATTTAAGGAAAGGTTAAAATAGTTATAATCAATGTTTAATAAGTAAATAATTTTTAATATAGGGTTATACATAAGATAAATTAGACTATAAATATTCATTAGAAATCTAAAAATATTTCCTACATAATGGTATTTTATTTGTAATTTTTAGAGATTAAATAATTTAATGTAATTATCTTATTAATGAAATATTGACATAATTGATGTTATAAATACCCAAATAAATGTAATTTGAGACTTTTTATGAATTCCACTAATTTTATATGTTATTATGACATGTTAGTATTGATTTAAGTAAATTTTTTAGAACTAATATTTCTGTTATGAGTTTCACAAAAATCAATTACCAAATTGTGTCAAAATTGACATAAAATAGTTTTTAAAAGATATATTATATTAGTAATTGTTATTTTATTCCTAAAAATCTAAGGTTCGGCCAAATGACTTAGATAAGGATATATATAATAATAATAAACAAATTTGGGTTTGTTTGGCTTGTTATAGTATGTTTATTAACCTTATAGTGTAAGAACACAAAAAGACACGGTAAAAGTAAAATTATCTAACTCAAAGTTAAATCTAAATGATAAGGTTAAAATATTAAACTAAACTTGTCCAAATTCTATTGGATGAGAGGATTTCGACGCATCCCCACCTTAGCTTCGAAATAAATCAGTTTGGAGCTATTTAAAACCGAATATGGCTTTATAATAAAATAATATTTTTAGTTTTTCCAAAGGTTCCCCTCTCCTCCCTCATAAAAGGGCACCTCCTCCCTCTCTTCCTCACACCACATTGAGCCTTCAAGATCGGACAAACCCTACCAATTTCTACTCTACACTTCCCTAGAAACATCCTAGAGGTCCTGGTCTTCTTCAAAGACCAATTTTAGTGCCCTAAAAGGAGGTATCAAAGAGGTGCTTCAAAGAAGGGGTAATGTCCGTTACCGATTCTTTCAACATTATTTCTTCTTACACATAATCTTCATTAGTTGTTTCATTATGAATTAATAACATCAGTATCACTCATATACTTATATGTTATAATATGTATGAAACAACCCTATTTCACCATCTATCCATCCTACAGAAAACGAAATCACCGCACGTGCATACGTACGGAATACCGTCTCCACGTCGTGGTGTAATCTATTTTCCACCACCACCTTACTTAGATGGGTATAATGGTGTAAATAATGAATATATATGATTATTTTTAAAGTGATATTTATTCTCAAATAGTATAAATACACTCCAATACAATTCCACGAACATGGGAATGATATCATCGCTTGTGCGTACGTACGGAATACTGTCTCCACGATGTGATGCGACTCGTTCTACATGATTGTCATTGCATAATGATTACATAAATGAATTGAGTGAATAAATATTATATATATTACACTAATACCATTCTGTAAAGTAGGTATCTATAACCTAAAAAGAAGAATAAGAATTTATTCGACAAAACACGCATAAGAACAAAACGTAATAAACACCCGAATAACAAGTAGCAATGAAATATTACTAATAATAAGCTAAGAATATGACCATATATGATATCATAACAATGAGTATGATTCTGGAATAATTCAATTACATTATTTAAATCATTATACAGGAGGTTCAGACACTTACGAAGCAAATCAGACTTAAGGTAAGGGAAAATATCACAATCTCATTTTTATCCGATATTGTTGATACTTTGGAATTTACTGGGGTGTATTTTATCATCCACATCCATGTTTCCTCAATATGTAAAATTATTTTCCATCCACATACAATTTTTTAAATCCAATATTACCCTTCGGTGAGTTTTTAGTAAAAGATATGAAAGGAATATTTTGTCTTTTTTCGTACGAGGAACTTTTTGACTTTTCTGACAAAAGTATGAGAAGAATGTTTTTTAACATATACGGAATGAATGGATTTTTAAAACATTATTTTCAAGAAGTTTCCTCTAAAAGTTTTCATGTTTATTTTTAATCAACTTCTTTTAGTTTAGAATTGTATGGCAAGTTAAGAAAGGAAAAGTGTTTTTGAAGTATAAAGGATATTTTCCTCAAGAATGGAGTTCAATTATTTTATCAAAATTATTTTCCATCTAACATAATAAAGGTTTCTGCTTCTATCCCTATTATTACATTGATTTGATTATTTTGTGATGGAATTATTTTAATGAATTCCTTTATCTTATATGAATTGTTTTATGATCTCATGATGTTTAATAATCCCATTTTTATTACAAGGGTTATGCAATGATGTATGATTTTATGATTTTGTGGCACACATAAGAATGGTATCATTATGAGATGGATGGGACCCATATCTACCCCCAATTAATTGGCTAAAGATTTTATATCTCATGAGATAGACATGGCTGGAACGGCAGGTTAAACCGGTTCAGTGAAACCTCACTGAAACGAGGAATGAACTCGGTTCAGAAATGGACTTTGTCCACTATGATAGTTTTGGAAATGAGTCTTGAATAATAAGAAATGATTCTCTATGATTATTTGTGTATTCCACAAAGCTTAATGTTTTATGTTATTATTATTGTGATTAAGTTTCACTACCAGGATTTATCCCATGTTATGAAATTATGATCTCTTTTGCAGGGTAAGATTTCCAAAATGTTATGTTCTTATGAATATGATGTGATTGAAATTTATTTTGTTTACCCATACTTAGCATTTGAGCTCACCCTTTTGTATGTTTTCTTTCCCCAGGTCAGGAAGAAGGTTATTAAGTAAGCTATGCCAAAAGGGACTATAGATATGATGAAATAAATTGGAGACAGTGTAGATGCTTTATGAACCAGTTGATTATGTTTCCCAGTTTCTAAAGACAGTATACCTATACGGTCCTTTCCTGGTTTTGTTATATGTTGTAATAATTGTGCTTCAATTCTGAAGTAATAACAATATATGTAATGTATGGGTCGTTATATGTTTCCTACTAGCTTGAACTTCCAAAAAATATGTCTCAAATAGATGATCTTTTTCATGTATCACTCTTAAGGATTTACATAATTTCTCCCTCACATGTACTTAACTCAATAATTGTACAGTTGGACAATGATATCTCCTATGGGGATCTTCCAATACTTATTCTTGAAAGGAGATATAAGGATTTACACAATAGGATAAACTACCGTTTCAAAGTGTTTCGGAGGAACCATAGTTATGAAGAAGTAGCATGGGAACTTGAAGATGCAATGAAGGGTATGTACCCTAACCGTTTTATGTAAAATGAAATTTTGAGGGTGAGATTTCAAAAGGGTGTAAGAATTTAATGACCAAAACATATATCAATGAAATTTATCCCTTCACGTAGAAATTTCATAATCATATAAAATAAAACTATAAAACAAAATACCACATCAGTCATATATAAACTGCAATTTGACCATTAAACATAATGTATCCACTTCTGTGTTTGTAATTTTTAAAATTTGACAGTCATAGTTTTGATCAGTGAGTTGTTTGGAGTCTAATAGGACATATATAATTTTTAAATAGTAACCTAACCTTATGAATAGTTAACTACCCTTATGAATTGTAATATTTCCCTTATAGATGGAAAATCATCCCAAATAATAGTAACCTCATACATGAATGTGTAAATAAAAATTAAGCATTTTACAAGTGACAATATGACTACAGTAATTGTATTGATATTTTTGTAAGTCATAAATAAAAAATTTAAATATTTAATTAATTTAAAATAAAATGTATTTATATGAAATGTTTTAATAAATTAACAATTCTATGTCTTCAAGTTTTTACATGATTTTACAAGATGATATGTAATTATTTAAACCATTAAAAAAGTAGTTTTAATTTTAATAAATGTATTTTGATGAAAAATATGATTTTTAATACGAATTATATTGTTCATGTTTAGAGATTTATTTTTTTAAAATGGATTTAATTTTTTTATTCTACAATAAAATAAAAATTATGGTGATTTTTTGTTATGTTTTTGGAAATACATTAATATTTTGTGAATAACAAAAATCGATAATTAAAAAAATATGAAAAATAAATGAATTTATGCAACATGATTGAGTCATTGAGGTTATAAATGGCCATTGGTTAGAACTAAAATTCACATAACACTAATTTTTGTACCATGAATAATCACTATTTCTAGAATTTTTGAGAAATAAAAAATTAATGAAAATAATATTAAGAAAACCTGCCTCCCCTCCACTATAAATACAACCCCTCACACCCTTATTTATTCCCACATATCATGAATCAATTCCAAACTAAATTCTGACCAAATATCCCCAAAATCACATTACCCATGTCCATTAGCCCTTGTCCTCATCAAAAGACCAAATCCACTCCCCTAAAAGGACTCTAAATGGAGATAAACTGAATAGGTAAATTCCACCTTGTGATTGTTTTATTTTTCATTCAAGTACCTTTCTAATAATTTCATTCTTCAATTACATTCACCCATATGGTATGATAACACCAGTAAAAAACATGTACTACAATTATATTATTCTAATGGGATATTGCATCATAATCTCACCTTTTATCTCCTTTTATACTATAAATGAAAACATTGTACAAGATATGTTAATATATCACATTCTAGGATGATGGGTTTTAAATTTTTACTACCATCATAGAGACTACTCATGAAACTATTTTAATGGTTGTTATAGATAATAATATAATATTTTATTCTTATGAGATGTTTTGGAATCCTTTTATAATCATGATATAAAATAATAATATCAAAAACAAACATTTTGATAAAATCCCCAAATTAATCCAAGTGTTTATCATTAAAACTTTATCAAATTATTCGTTATAATGGAATATAAAAAAGATCATTATAAGATCATTTATATCTCTAGAGTGTCCCAAATAATATATAATTACAATTAGGTATTTTTATCCATATTTCTAATGAACATCCATTCATTAATACAAGTGAACCATTCATAAAAGCTAAGAATGTTAAGACCCTAGAACAACAAATTTAATCTATATAACTCATCCAAAGGTCCCCAAAAAATTTAAAAAAATCATAATGAATAACATTCATGTTTTAATTTCTATTTAATTGTTATTTAATGAATCTAATGTGAATATACAAGAAATTATCATTAATAAATCATTTGGACAAAGGTAAGGGGAAAATTCGAATCCAACTCTCTTTCATTTGGTTTTCCCTCTTCAACCCATTTCCTGTATCGATATGAAAAAAAATCAAAATATTCATCACCATATTACCTTTTTGGGGATATATATATTCTTTGAATAATTTTATGAAAAATATAATGTTTTCCAAAATAACAATTCTTTCAAATAAACACACCTTTTTATTTCACAATGATTGTTTCACTCTTCACTCAAGGTTAGTGGTTTTATTTCAAGAATGCAATTCCCACATTATTTTAGTATAAAATTTTTATGAATATATTATATTTTATTTGAAACCTATTTCATTCCATGGGTTATTTTATGTTCTTATATTACTTATTTTCGAGTAGTATTTTTGATAATTTAAATGTTATGATGTGAGAGGAGAGCCAATAATTATATAGATAAATATGAATGTGATGGGAGAACCCAGAATTATATAGTGTGTCAATGCATTGGGTATTGTGATAAATCTCATGTCTTAATTTGAAATGATGTGTGAACATGATGCTTGCATTGTTCACAACAATGTGGGGTGGTTACCCACAAAGACACGATGATTCATTTAAATTCATTCCCACAATATATGATATTTTATAAATGATGTTATAATTATGATCAGCCCCAGTAACTAGGTTTAATATTCTTATATTTCATCCCATTTTGATTTTACCTCACCCATTTTTATGTATATCCTTATGTAATTACATTCACCAAAGAGTACATAGGGGCTGAAAAGTATATAGGGAAGAATGAATTAAGTAAATAGTTATGCATTATTTTGTAAATGTTATGTATGGTCCCTGTTTTCCCAAGACACTAAACCCTTGTAACCTAATTATGAAAAAAATATTTCATCATTAAATTGATGTCAATGTAATGTATGCAAATAAGGGTTGAAATATTTTGTAAGAGTGGCATGGATTAATTAATTTGGGAAATATGATAAGTGAACACTATTTAAATCTTATAGTATGATTCTATGTACAAATAATCATATAAGAATATTGTTTAAATATAGAGATCCCAGAATATATATATTATGTTTAAATTTCACTAATTAATAAGTTATTTGTTCATGACTCATTGAACTATGTTTTGTTCCAAACTTTTCTTTTTTTAGAAAATGGTGGGAACCAAGAGAAACCAAGCCAGCATCCCATGCGAGGGAGAACACAACAATTTCCATAATGAAATCCCCAATGAATTGAGAGGAGAAGTAAAAAAACATCATTGAAATTTTTACCTAGTTATCTCTTGTGATAACCAATAACCCAAATAATGTGGAACGTCCTCCTTCACCTAAGAGTGAGAAAATGGATATCAACTGTTTTATATGGCAACGACCACCGACGTTTAGTGGATCTTCTAATCCACAAGTTGTGGAATAGTGGGTCAAATCCATAGAGAAGATCATTTCTATGATTCACTATTCTGAGATGCAGAATGTGATTCTATAATGTTTATCATCTTGATTGAGAGGCCGATCAATGGAGGTCATTGATTAAGAACACCTAGGAGGCTGAAAAAATTGAAGAGATGGAATGGGATGTCTTTTAGAGCATGATTTATAACATGTATTTCCAATGAAAAATTTATAAATAGATGGAGTGAGAATTCATAGATCTCAATAAAAAGGTAATAGAATCTATCATGACCTATATAGTGAATTTTAAAAGGATGACAATGTCTGATTCTAGTTTTTTTATCAACAATGATTGCAAAAATGATAGATACTTTAGTGGGTAAAAACCACATCATTGAAAGGCTCTTGCATTCCACGATTTTTAGAGTTATGCAAATGTATTTTGATGTTCTTTCAAATTAGTAATGGATTTTGGAGAATCGTCCCTTGGATATGTTGAAATTAAATAAAATTTGGAGTTTCATGTTAGAGGATATAATGATAATGGAGGGAAGAAAACACATCATACCACATGATAAAAATTTCGGAATAAGAATTAGGGGAATTTCCTCAAAGGGATAGGGAAGTGATTCAAGTTTCATAGAGATGGCCACCATTCTCTTCAATATTGATAACACAAGATAAGGTAGGATAATGTGGTGGATGGAAGGAAATCACCACCCATTTTCCAATGCTGCATCTTTAGGGGGAAATGGTGTTTTGAAAATTAGTGAACTCAACCGATATCACTCAAGGGTAATCAAGATCAACAGCCACCAAATCCCACGGAACGTGGTAAGGCATATTCAATCACTACTACAAAATTTCTAAATAAAAATAAAGTTTTACAAGGTGCACTTCTTATTTTATCATGAAAGGAAAAAGTCATATTTAATTATGGTTCTACACATTCCATTATAACTTCAAAGACTTCTAGAACTACGGAATTGAAGATTCGAAACTATTATGTATAGATATACATAAAAAAATTAATTGTGTAATCATTTCAACCCATGTGTTAGAATCTTCTCCTGTTGGAGTATGTGGAATTTTACATCCAATGAATCTCCTGCTACTTCCCTTGATGTAATTTTACTCCATAATGGGAATGTATTGTCTCTTGTTATATAGAGAACATATCAACTTTCTAAAAAATGATATATATTTTCATATTCATACCATATGATGATCCTATACAAATTCAAGGAAAAAATTGATTCTCCATTGAAAAATACTTCAACGGTGGGTGTGTTGACTCCTTGTGAAGAGGTATACCATTCTCAAATTGTTGAGTCAATGTAAAGTTTCAAGTTAGTGGAAATTCCCATTGTTATGGAAAATGGTAATGTATTTCAAAAATAATAACTCTGACATACCCATGATCGTGATATAGATTTCTGCATAGAACTCATAATTGGATATACTCTGATCTGAAAGTGTCTCTATAGGATTGATCATATCAAACATTATGATTTAAATAATCATATGAAGGTAAATTTTTACAAAGGTTCCATATGTCCTATTGAATCACCTTAGGGTTCGCTAGTGATCTTTGTGAAGAAAAAGGATGGATACATGAGGATATGTATCGATTATTAGGAACAAAAAAAGATCACAAACTGGACATGTATCCACTCCCAAGGATTGATAAAGTGTTCGATCAAATACAAGGAACTCAATACTTCTCGGAGATGGAACTTGAATCTGGATATCCTCAGATATAAGTGACGAAGATAGATATTCAAAAGAATTACATATCTATAAGTTATGGCCACTATGATTTTTTAGTGATTTCTGTCAGATTTAGTAATTCACATACAATCCTGAGGGATTTTATTAATATAGTGCGTAGAAATTACCACGAAATGTTTTTAGGGTACATCAATGATATGGTCATATACTCGAAGTGATATAAGGAATATGAAGAAAATCTAAGACTTCTATTAGAGACCCTATGATTGGGGAAGTTTTACACCATGATCAGAAAGTGTTACTTTTGGATGAAGAAAGATACATTCTTGTTACATGGGCTCACAAGTGAGGGAAATTCTATGGACCCTTTAAAAAAAGCCCATTATGGTTGGGCCCAGACCGTATACTATCACTAAAATATATATTTTTCATGGATTAGTGGGGTAATATAGATGTTTGGGAATCATTTATCATAATTGTTATGCCCACTAACTGTGTTAATAAGGAAAGGGGTAAATCATGCATGGATGAAATAATTGAGGGATGATTAACCAAGAAAAAGAGAAGGGTGATCTCTGCACTTGTACTCACGTTTCATAACATTGTAGAATTTTTATTGAAATATATAAATTCTTTAAAGATATTTGTGGGGTGTGTAGTCATGAAAAATAATAATATTATATCATATACTTCACAAGATATGATGATTAATGAGCTGAAGAACCCAATGCATTATCTAGAGCTATCAGCTGTGATTTGTTCCTTGAAAATATTGCGGAACTAACACTATGGTGAAAAGTTTTCCATATACACAGATCAAATTATTATAATGTATATATTCATTGAAAATGAACACAACAAGAATCAAAGGATATGGTTATAACGAATAACATTTTATTATTTCTCAATTCACAATATTCATGGTTATGAGAACACGGTTGCTGGTGCTCTAAGAATATATGAACCTTCTATAATATCCATGTAGCTGACTGAGAATGATCATATCATTATTGATATGAAAAGGATTTAGTTGAAAATCCTAATGGAAAGGAATACATCCAAACTTTCCCAGATGACATCCAAAGCAACTATCAAAGAGAAGATTATGTTAGTATAAAGGGATGATCCAGAACTACAAAATAGGGTGAATGCAGTATTTTAACGGAAGATTCCATTGTTCCATATCGATGATGATGGTGTGATTCGGATTGGGATGCAAAATTGTGTGAATTTGTAACCTATGATAATGATGGATATATTTGATAATTTACATATTTCATCTTTCTCTATCCATCATGGTAGCACCAAGATGCAATGTTATCTGTGAGAACACTTCTTGTGGGACCACATGAAGAAGTTGATTGGTGAATATATCTTGATGTCCATGAATGGAAATTACGTTTAATCAGGGATACATAATTCCAAATGGATGATGAAACCATTTCCTATACCCATTTGGAAATGGGATCATGTCAGAATTGACTTCTTCATGGGTCTCCAGATTACATCCAAGGGAAATAATGCGATATGAGTTTTGTTTGACTAACTCACCCAGACTTCCCACATTAACACTATTTAGGATGATGTCTTTCTTGAAAAACATATAATGATATATATGAAGTAATTGTTGAGAATTCATGGGGTTCCACTCTCGATTTCTCTAATTGTGATCCAATGATCACTTCTATATTCAAAAGGAGTCCCCAACTCGCTTTGAGTATTGAAATAAATTTTTGCATGACCTATCACCCCCACATGGATGTCCAATATAAATGGACTATTCAAACACATGAAGATATATTGGGATCCAATTCTTTAATATTCAATGGTTCATGGGATCCGAATCTCCCATTGGTTGAGTTTCCATACATAAATAGATTCCACTCAATTATTCATATGTATCTATATGAAACACTGTATGGAATATGATGTAATACTCCAACCAGTTGAGAAGAAGTAGGAGAGATAATGGTACCTAGTCCTGATCTTGTGATATAGATTACATAGATCGGTTATGTCATCTGTATACATAAAAATATTCCCAAACTGCACAAAAGAGTTATGCTAGAAACTGTTGAAGGGACTTGGAGTTTGATGACAAAGATAATGTCTTCCTTCAAATATCACCATGGTAGATAGTCATGTAGTTTGGGAAGAATGGGAAGATAAGTGCAAGGTAAATTGGCCCCTTTTATATCCTTGACTAAATAGGATCCATGGCCTATAAGTTTACACTTACACCTAATATGGATCTTGTTCATGATGTGTTTCACGTACCACACCCGAGGAATTACATACCAGATCCATCACAAGTACTGAACTCAGAGGTGGTCCAGTTGGAAGATGATCTCCACTATGATGGGCTACCAGTAAAGACCATTGAATGGATATATAAGGTTCCATTCAACTAGATATCCCACCATGTAGATTTTTAATAGAAGAACCATATGTATAAAGAAGAAACATTGTAACCAGAAGATATTATTGAGGAGAATAACCATCACCTGTTTATATAATATGAAATATCGAGGGAGAAATTTTTAAAGGGGGAAGAATGTAACGACCACAACATTAATCAATGACATTTATCCCTCCCTATAGTAATGTCACAATAATATAAAATCTAATTAGTAAAAATATTCCAAATCATGATTAAATTAAATACATTATGACCTTCAAACATAAATTTTTCACTTCTATGTTTTTATTTTTGTAAATCTGATATTCACAGTTGTAGTCATTGACATGTTTGGAGTCTAATATGAAAAACATAATTGTTTAATAGTACACAAATCATATGAATAGTAACCTACCCTTATGAAGAGTAATATGACCCTTATGAATAGTAAATCATCGAAAATAATAGTAATCTCAGATATTAAGGTATAAATAAAAATTTGGCATCTTAAAAATGAAAATATGACAATGATAAGTATTGGTATTTTTTAATTCATATATAATTAATAAAAAATAATTAATTTAATCTAAAAGAAACTATATTTACCTAAAATTCGTTCCAAAATTAACAATTTTATGTCTTTTGGTTTTCAGAAAAATTATTATGACCTTAGGCAAATTGTTAAAGAATTATAAAATCAATGTTAATTTTAAAATCTATAATTTCATGTAAATTATTAATTTAATTAAAAAATAAATTCTTAATATTTTGATGATTGTTTTTTAATAATGGAGTTGATTTTTGGATTCTACACATCAGAAAATAGTTATGGTGAATTTTTGGGATTTTTCTAAAGTACATTAATTTTTTTTTGAATAGTGAATTTCGATAATTTTCAAAATATGATAAATAAATGAATTACATCATCATTCTTGAGTCATGGACAATGTAAATGGCCATTTTATCGATCTCACATGCACATATTTCTATTTTTAGTACCATGAATCCTCACAATTTCTTGTCCTATCCAGAATTAATAAATTAATGAAATAAAATTAAGAAAACCCTCCTCCCCTCTAAGAAATAGTGAGGATTCATGATTGTATACTTAGAGATGGAAATTATATTCATTATTAATATTTTATCATTTATTAGTATATTTAGATAGGATACATTTTTACTTAATTGGTTGTCGATTATTCTATATATGTTTCTACTGAAATGTATGAATATAATAAAAATGGTATAGTTTCCCAATTGAACCAACATTTGACCCTCTCTAATTTTTAGTATCCTCTAGCATATGGGAAAGCATACTTGAGTCAATTTTATTGATTGGCACGGGGAACTGCTTTTTTAGATCCCAATCAGGAAATTACAATGTGTTATGAATGTGTTTCATTATATTTATCATTATTTTATGGTTGGGTAATAAATTTATTAAAAATGTTTCAACATTGTTTAAATAGTCAGTTCATTGAATGATCCACCCTCATGCCTAAAAAAGACCATGTGGCCAGCGATGAGACATTTTTTTTATATTTTATAAATAATACTTATTATTGTTTAATTTTCATTTATTAGTGTACTTTTTTGTCAAAATAATTAATGGAATTTATTTCATTTGGCCCATGGATTGATATAGAACGAAATTATTATTTCATGAACTAGTATAGGAACTAGTAGATTCAAATTCAATGAATATTCTATGCCATGTAGGATTCAGTTATGGAAATCGTGTTACATTATAGATGTATCATTAGTGATTTAGAGACATTATTCTCTATGTATAATTTTTAGGTTATTATTCATCCTGATTTCCTGAATAATACGTTTCAATGAGGATTTATTTATAGTATTGCATTCTATGTGGGATTTTATAGCATGATTTGATGTAATTATTTAAAACTATTTGTTGTTAATTTTTCTACATCAAACTAAATGGTGGTTTCCAATTTTGATCAATGAAGACACTTTAACTTTCCAATAACTAAAAGATTGATACACGGACGATTGGTTGCATGGGATGAAACATTTATGGTTATGACTAAAGGGGTGATAATAATAGTGTATAAAGTATATGGGGCCTAATAATTTTTCCAGGGTAACCCATATAATCATTCCATTTAATATGAACATCATGTGTTCTTAAATAAAAATGAAACATTTTTAAGCAACATGAATTTCAATTGTAATTTATAATGGAAATTTAATTTATAAAAGGGGAAGGATAATTCATATAAATGAATAATGGGGATTATATGTTTACGGAAAATTTTAATTATTATAAATCATTGCATCAATAATACATATCAATTAAGTCTCATCATTCTAAATTTTTAGATGTTCAATTTTACCCATAGGTTTTTTAGGGAATGTTTCATATGATATTAACCCGCAAATCGTGTATTTAAATCATTAATTAAATGGACCCTCTGAGGACTAACTTATCTTTTATTACTTAGTATTTTACATCATTGGTGTATTATTTTGATACATGGGATGGTTCTGTAATGTTTCGCTAGTTTATAAGGTTTTACAAATATGTTTATGGTGGAATGATAAATAATTAGTCAAATATTAATAAAAAAAGGCTGGTTATATTTATTTTAGATATATTTATATGAGGCATTGTTTCTCTAAAATTAAAATTACAAACAAAATGGTTTTTTCATCATTGTATTTGAATTGAAATTTTCATTAATGAATCCCAGTTCTTTGATTATTATCGATCAATAAAACTGATAAGAGGAATTTATGTGATCAATTTCATTAAATGGTCTTAGTATTTCATAAATTAAAGTAATATTTTAATGGATTATTGATGTAAAATTATTCTCTTCCTTGTGGAATTTTTTATCTATAGTACTAAGCACTTATTATCTTTTAACAAGTACCTAATGATATTAATATGATGACTTTTATATAATTAAATATAAATAAATTAGTCTATGGTCTTAAATGAAACCACAAATTGGTTTTTTAGCATTAACCCTTATGAGGTGTTGTCTGTATATTTTTCTAAGCCAACATTATATGGTAATGGTTATGTTTCCCTAATTAATTTACTGACCATTTCATATATGATGTGATTATATAATAGGCTGGTATTCCTAGGGACCATTTTCATAATGACATATTCATTTACTCAACACTTTGTGTTTTGGTATGGGATTTCCTAGTAATGGTAGAATCATAAAAACATGAATTCGCTACTAAATTATTTTTAAGAGTTTCAAACATAAGGAATAATAAGAATATTTTTCATCTCATAAAAGACACATAGTTTCTAGAATGATTAATGTTTTGGGTGAGTTGTTATGTGGTGAGGTGAATCCCTGTTAAGACTGTAAGAACTAGGTAAATAATTTTTAGTGGATTATACATTCCTAGCGAATTATTGGATGTATCATTGGTTTTATGAATTTTTTTCATTAATGTATGAATTGAAAGGTATTCAGCTATATTCTTATTCGAAAGTGATAATATGTAACTATGATAAATATTTTCGATGTTCCATTATATACTAGGATTCATAGGGATGATAATAATATGGATAATATAAAATGAATTGTCTTGTGATCATGAAATATCAAAGAATTACTCACTAATGAATGAATCACCCATATCCCAGTTAAAATTTTATAGAAAACAATATTTATTTGTTGTAAATCATAAATACTTGACCTATATTGCAATGTTATTATTTTATCTCTATATTTGAGTGACCTAGGATTTAGGAGAATTTTGTTTGTCCCAATTATTAAGATAACATCAAAATATATTAGTGTTTTGTATAACAACTGATCAGTGTCATGACCCATCCTCGGGGCCTGTGCTGTGACTACCACAAGCCCACCTTCCATAGGCCAGGGGCTAGAAACTAGAACCAAAGGCGTACATCCCGATAAATGGGAAGACATTGCCTTTATATAAGAAAACAAACACCATAGAGTATACAAGATATAGTAAGAACAATGTAAACTGAGTACAAAAGTAAGTGCTAAAAAATAAAAGGGCCAGAATACAAACCCATCTAAAATTACAGAACAACTGAAAAGAAAGTACAGTAGCAGTAATGTAAACAGCAACCACCAAGACGTCCTCCGGAATCCCCAACTGATGGGTGGGTACATATGGTGTCCTCATCTCATCGAATCCATATGTCTGCTCCGTATACATCCCGCCTGATAGTCCACCTCAGGGTACCATCCCTCTCCACAATCCTCAAGCACGATCACTATTGTATGTCGTCTGAAACCAACACAATGTAGCATTGGAATATCCCGTGCAGGGGTGAGTATACGATACTCAGTAGGGACCTCGAGACCCCCGAAGGCCTCCTGAAACCGTAAAGGATATACCACAAAGGAAATATACAAACACGAAGTATCAACCAACACTACTTAGGTATATGCCTATACATATACCTAAGTCATCAATTACGGTTCGACTCCAACTCACGAGCCCAAGTACAACCCAGTCCACACAAGAAAGTACAACCCAGTCCACACAGGAAAGCACAACCCAATCGACACTGGAAAGCAATTCAATCATATCGATGATAATTATTGAAGTCAAGACTAAGCTCACACAGGTATACTACTCACGAAGATGGTTAGAGATGATAGATGTAGCCTCTGAATCATCTCCCATGCCGAACCCACGTAGGATCTAAGTATAGAAGTCGTCGCTGCCGAACCCACATAAGATCCATGTATTGTAACCATCATTGCCAAACCCACGTAGGATCCAAGTACATTCTTCATCGCTTATGAGCCAATAGAAGATCCATGAACAGTCATCCTTGCTGCCTAACCCACGTAGGATCCAAGTACAGTCGCCATCGTCATCGTAGTCGCAGCCAACTCTAGGGTTCCCGCACACAACACGCTCGATTCTGGGAGGGTCTGCTCCATGAGACAAGGGGTAGATAAATCAACAATCATAAAGTCCAGAGTCGATGTATCACAAAGTTATGTATCATCAATAGGAGCTCAACGCAACAGACGGCGCGTCAATCGGATGCTCAGTCTGACATTTATTGGCTTTTTATCATAGTGGCCCGGTTGGTTTCTAAGACATGTCCAACCTGACCATACTCTAGTTGTGTCCAAACCACAATTTAAGTAAGCCAAAAGAACCGTCTCACTAAGAGGAATTCAACGTGATTGACGTAAAATCATTCGGATGTCCGGTAGTTAAGTTATAAGCATTTCCGCTCCAAGGGCCCGGTTGGTTTCAGGTTCGAACCAACCCAACAACACCCAAACTTCACCGAAAACTTAAGTGTAATATAAAGCAATGACCATCTCGATCCAATGATCCCAACACAACTGAAGGTGAATTGAACTGAGTTTTGTAACCCATGATATGGCCATTTGAACAAACCTTGTCCGAAGATAGGGGGTTTGGGCCCGGTCCGACCCGGCCCAAAACCCCCTGGGTAGGCTAGAACCGGGTTGACCCGACCTGGGTCCAGGTCCAACCCGATTGGGCACGACACGGCCCGGTGCTGGAGGCCAGGCCTGGGGCGGCCTGCGGCCCGGCTCAGAAGCCGTCCGCAGCTCATCTTTCGGCCGAGTGGGGTGCGAAGGGGGCGTCACCCCCTTGTTTCCGAAACAGCAGACCCGTGGTGTCCGCCATAGTGATCTGGTCGGGGGGTTATGAGCCCCCTGGTTCATCGAGAGGCCAACCATATTGGTCGGCCTTGTGGAACTGCGGGACCCTCTCAGGTCCCGCCTCCAGGTGGCGCAGGCGGTCGGCTGCCCCTTTGAAGACCGTCGCAGACTTAGGCCGCAGATCATGTCCAACCGGCATGGCGTGATGGTGCCGCGCCCCTCCGCCATGGCCTCCTTCAGTCTCACCGACGGGGCGCGATGACGCCGCGCTCCACCATCGCGGCCCACTCCGGCTGTGATTCTCTTCTTTCCCACGCGGTGGAATGGCACCGTGCCGCCTTTGTCACAATCAGCAATGAAGATCAACGAGGAAAATGTGAAGAGAAATCGGTCGTGTTTGTGCGGTCCGATATCCTCCCATTATGTCGATAACATTGGGCCAAATTAAAAAATATACATTAATGACATAACAAAGCACAATTTTAATTCATTAAAATTTAACATAACCCCTACCTCAACAAACGATGATGAACGTCGGCGTCGCGGTTGACGGTGTCATGTGGTGAGGTTTTGTTGATGTCGACGGAGAGCGTACGACGAGGATGTGGCGTATCCTGTTTTTATCACGGAGAGAACATGAGTGACTTCATTCTTGAACTCCCACATCGTTACTTCCTTCCTTGAAATAGAGGAGGAAAAGGAAGATGAAACGGGGGCCGCTGAGGCGATGTTCTTCGTCAGAGAGTTTGCATTCTTCATTGAAGAAGAAGTTCTTCAAAAGATACTAGAGATCCCTCCTTCAATTCTCAACAAAACAAGCTATTAAAAATAAAATAAGCATCCCCTTATTTTATATAACTTTTACATGGATTCAAAAAATCAAAATTCAAACACTTAATTCAATTAATTGAATAGGTTCAATTAATTAAATTAATGTATGTTGTCATTATTTAACAGGGAGAGGAGAAGTCACCTAATTAAATACAAGGTGTTTAAATAGGGGGGTTTAAGGGGTTTAAGGGAATGTGAAGGGTTGGGGATCGTGTGGGCCCCACCCCACATTTATCCTCACATGGGTAGTTAGGATGTTATTGGGTCCCATCCTAACTTACCCATGTAGTATAAAACCACCTTAGACAAATAAATAAAATTTTACACAATTTTATTCTCTTTTATTTAATCCACATTTTTAAAACAACTCTTCCCGAGAAAACGCATATTTGGTAAAGGTCCTCTTAAAAAATTACCGATGGTGTAGTTTCATCAGTTCCCTCAGATTTCAATTCCGAGCACTGGTTTAAAAGATAGAAAAACCTGCTCGTTCGTTCACTAAACGTACCTGAGCTAAACTTCTGAAAGTCATTCAGGGCACACCGGGCCTCAGAATCAGGTTCTGTCAAAAATTGCTTTCTCGTAAAATCCCAAAGAATTTATGAAAAAAGTTTCCTTGAAATTTATGGGTCTTTACATTACTCACACCTCTGGGATTTACATCCCTGTAAAGATACATAATAAACTAGGGAAACAAATGAGGGTACTATGGACGCATCTGAGCCTCCCACTCTCATGTGCTCTCGTGGAGGTTCCCATGCTGCCACCTTATGCGCACTATAGGAATCAACCATCCATGTAAGAAACTCTCATATCGATCCTTTATATCCACCAGGACCTCCACAAATGTCATCCTATCATCGATGTCCAGCTCCCCATGGTCGATGATATCCGTCGGGTCGTGCACGTATCTTCTCAGCTGAGATACATGGAAGACGTCGTGCACCCGGTGCAACTGAGGTTGAAGAGCCAAATGATAAGCCACCTCACCTATCTTGTAGAGAACATGGAATGGTCTGATGAAGTGTGGAGATAACCTGCCACCCCGGACAAATCTCCATAATCCACGTCGAGTTGAGACCCGTAAGAAAATGTGGTCGCCATCCTCAAACTCTAGTGGTCTCTGCCTCCTATCAGCATAGGATTTCTGTTGGCTCTGTGCAGTCCTCATCTGTTCCTGGATGATTTGCACCTTCTCTGTCATATCTTGAGCCATCTCTGGTCCTACAAGTGCTAACTCCCCAGGGTTTGTCCAGCACAGAGGTGATATGCAAGGTCGGTCGTAAAATGCCTCGTATGGTGCCATCCCGATGGTGGAGTGGTAGCTGTTGATGTAAACAAACTCCACAAAGGGTAGGTGATCCTCCCAGCTACGACCAAGGTCGAGGTCACATGAACGGAGCATGCCCTCGTGTGTTTGAATGGTCCTCTCCATATGGGCATCCGTCTAAGGGTGAAAGGCGGTGATTAGGCATAGCTGCGTCCCAAATGCCTCCTGCAACCCCTTCCAATGCTGGGAAGTAAAGCGATCATCTCGATCGGAGACGATAGAGGATGGCACACCATTAATCCGTATGATATCCCGAACGTAGACGCTTCTCAAGCTATCTACTGAGCCCTGCTCTTTGATAGGTAAGAAGTGAGCCGACTTGGTGAGTTGGTCGACAATCACCTAGATGGAGTCGTTCCCTCTGGAAGTACGTGGAAGCCCTGTCACAAAATACCTAGATATTCCATCCCACTTCTACTCTGGGACCTCTAAGGGATGTACCAAGAAAGAAGGTACTTGGTGCTCTGCCTTCACCTGCTGGTAGGTGAGGCATCGTGAAACGAACTCTACCACAACCTTCTTCATATCCGGCCACTAGTGCTGTCGTCTGAGGTCCTAGTACATCTTCGCTACTCCAGGATGTGCCGATAGAGGGGAAGTGTGAAACTCCCTCAGAACCTACCACCGTAATGAAGTTGGTACCATGGTACCTCCCATGAAAAGGATGGTGTGCTCTCCTCCTACAGAAAATCCATCAGGTGTTTGTCCTGAGGATATCTGTTCACATCGCATCTCATAGTCATCGTCCCCACGTTGTGCCTCTCTAACCCGATGAAGTAGTGTAGGAGTGACTGTAAAATGGCTGATCCGTCTCTATCCACAAAGGATATCTGCAACACGGCTAGCTACTCTACCGCCTCTCCAAGTAGCTGAATGCTTGACCTCCTTCTGAGAGCATCAGCTACTACGTTCCCCTTCTGTGGAGTATGTAATATCTCGAAATCATATTCCTGGAGGATATCGAGCCATTACCGTTGTATCAGGTTCAAGTCCTTCTACGAGAAGATGTACCTAAGACTCTGGTGGTCAGAGTAGACTGTAAAGTGCTCGCCCATCAGATAGTGTCGCCACATCTTCAAGGCGAAGACCACTACTGCTAACTCCAAGTCATGGGTAACATAGTTCTGTTTGTGCTACCTCAATTTTTGTGAACCATAAGTGATCACTGCCTGCTTCTACATCAGGACAAACTCGAGTCCGGTCCCTGATGCATCTCAGTAAACTACGTACCCTACTCCCTCCTTCAGTAGCCTCAAGATGGGTGCACTAGTCAATCTTTGTCTCAGCTCTTCAAAACTCTGCTGACATCTATCTGACCACATAAAGGGTTTCCCCTTCTTTTTCAGGGATGAAAGTGGTTCTGCAACTCTAGAGAGGTCTGGCACAAATCTCCGATAGTATCCACCCAGACCTAGGAAACTCCGCACCTCAGTCATGCTCCTATGTGGCTCCCATGTTAGTGCTGCCTCGATCTTCGCAGGATCCACTGCAAATCCCACCTCAGAGATGACATGCCCCAATAAGTGGACCTCTCGAATCTAGAACTAATAGTTCGAGAGCTTACCATAATTCTGGTGCCTTTCAGAGTGAGTGCAGTACAACCTGCAAGTGGTAAGTGTGCTCCTCCTCAGTAGTCGAGTAAATCAAAATGTCATTGATGAAGACTACGACAAACCGATCATGGTAAGCCTGGAAGATCCTGTTCATGAGAGTCATGAACACTCCTGGAGAGTTGGTTATGCTGAAAGGCATAACCAAGAACTCATAGTGGCCATTCCGACACCTGAAGGTCGTCATATGCACATCCTCGTCTCGAACTCTGAGCTGATGATAGCCTGAACTGAGGTCTATCTTCGAGAACCATCGTGCTCCTTTGAGATGATAAAAGAGGCCGTCAATCTTTGGGAGTGGATACTTGTTCTTTATGGTCACCTGATTTATGCAATGGTAGTCGAAACATATTCGTAAGATTCCATCTGCCATCTTGGTGATTAAAATTAGAGAAGCTCAGGGTGAAACACTGGGTAAGTTGAATCCCTTTCCCTGTAAGTCCTCCAGCTATACTCGCAGCTCACGAAACTCAGTGGGAGTCATCCGATATGCTAGTGTAGATATCGGGGTTGTCCCATGGTACAGGTCAATATAGAAGTCTACCTCTCTGTGAGGAGGTAGTCCTGGAATGTCGTCAGGAAAAACGTCTGCATACTGATCCACCACAACAGGAAAACTAGGACTCCTCACATAAACTGCTCCCTGGATGAGACTAGCCAACTGAGGAGTGATCGGTTGTCCTCTCCTCTATGTGAGTCTATCCTACACTGCAAAGGCTCCCTTCTCGCTGGTGAAGGTGAACCTACTTTCATTAGTGCAGACACATCGCACCTTGCGCCTAATACAGTCGATCTGAGCAAGGACCGTAGATAACCAATCCATGCCCAAGATGACGTCGTAAGGCCTCAACACCTCTACAAGAAGATCCCAGCCAAAGCTCTCGCCTCTTAGAGTAAGCTCACACTACTGGCACCAGTGCATAATCATCGAGTCATCTCCACTGTAAGAGTCTCTAGCCTTAAGGATCGATCCAATGGCTCCGTCAGAATCTCCGAGCTCCGAACAAGGGCAGCGTCAATGAAATAATGACTTGCTCATGTGTCTATAAGAACTGTGGCAAGGGTGGAGTAGACGCATATAGTACCTAACATCATCTTAGGTGCGATGTTTTCATAGGCCTCCACTTCTTGAAGCTAAGCCTGCCTCTGTCCGCCAGCTCCCTATGGTCAGGGTGGACCTCCTGGTGGTGGTGGCGGTAGAGCCCCAAAGCTTCGTCCACCACCTGCTGCTCGGCCAACTCCTCTACCTCATCTGCATAGTCCCTACAGACTACCACTGTCGAACCTCTGTCTCTGCATGGGTGGTCCCTCAACCGTATGATGCTCCTCTACATGGATGGGTGGGCAGTCACGAGCCATGTGGCCCTGCCCACCGCATGCATAGCACTGCCTGCCTCTCGTATGACCGGCTCTGCTGCGTGTGCCCTGCACCTCCAAACCAGTATCCTATGGCCGTCCACCTGATGGTCTGGTCCGCTTGGACCTCTGTGACATCTTTCTACTAGCGGCTGCAGAAGACTCCGCTACATGTCTCCCAGTGGTAGGCCTCGCCGCTGGTGTAGGCTCAGCAAGAAATCTCTCCATAATAAGGGATCGCTCCATTACTCCTGCCTGTATCGGAATGCTGAGGGAGATCATCGAAACCCTGATCTCATGCCTCAGTCCCTGCTCAAAGGTCCGGGCCCGAAAAAATGGGTCCCATACCATGTCTGTGGAGTAGCGCAAGAGATCATTAAATCTCACTGAGTACTTGGCTACTGTCATGCTGCCCTGTCGTAGCTGTAGTAACTTCTGGATGCACACCGCATAGAGGGTGGATAGAACAAACTCCGAGCGGAAGAGGATCTCGAAGTCTGTCCAATGTAGGGATGCCTCATCATGCACCTGGAGCATCAAGCTCCACCATCTACCCTCTGCGACGTGCAGGAGACTCGACGCAAGGATCACCATGAGGTTAGATGGTGTCCCTACTAATATGAAGACTTAGAAAATAGCCTCCAGCCAATCCTCGGCAGCCTGAGGGTATGTCTCCCCGCATAACCTGGTTAGTCTCTGACATTGAAACTCATACAATGCACTCAGGCGATGTGCACTCTTATCTGTTGGGGCTGGTGGCATCAGTGGCTCGACGGGTAGAGGTACTGCCGGTGCCTCCGCAGTAATGGGGCCCTGCACCGAGGCCTCGTCGCTCGGTGGGCTGCCATCTCACACAAATCACGGAACCATAGCTAGTTGTCATCGTGGGGAAATCCTGAAGAGAAATAGATGTGCCACAGTTAATACTGTATACCTGGTGAGCTGACACAAAGTAATCACAATGAAAACTTTTGAAACCCACACACCATAAATTTTTCGTGCACTAAATCGGAAATCAGAAGTCAGGGTCCTGGTGTATGGATACGTCAGCCGCCACACCAACACTGGACTCCATGGACTGATAAACACATTCAATACTCTAAACAATATTGCTCCACATAGCAGAAATTATCAGATTCTTGAGTTCTGTGGTAGAACTGGATCCTCTGATACCAATTTGTCATGACCCGTCCTCGGGGCCCGTGCTGTGACTACCCCAAGCCCGCCTTCCATAGGCCAGGGGCTGGCGACTAGCACCAAAGGCATAAATCCAGATAAATGGGAATAAATTGCCTTTATATAAGAAAACAAACACCACAGAGTATGCAAGCATTGGTAAACACTGTGTAATCTTAGTACATAAGTAAGTGAAGAAAAGTAAATGGGCCCGAATACAAACCCAACTAAAAGTATAGTACAACTGAAATGAATGTATAGTAGCAGTAAAGTAAACGCAACCACCAAGATGTCCTCCGGAATCCCCACCTGATGGGTGGGTTCAGATGGTCTCCTCAGCTACTCGAATCTGTCCCTCTGCTCCGTTTACATCCCACCAGATAGTCCACCTCCGGAAACTGTCCCGCTCCACAAGCCTCAGCCACGATTAGCGATGTCCATTGTCTGCAACCAACACAACGTAGTGCGGGCATAACCCGTGCATGGGTGAGTATACGATACTCAGTAGCGACCCCGAGACCCACGAAGGCCTCCCAGAACCACAAAGGATATACCACAAAAAAAGATACAAATACGAAGTATCAACCAACACTACATAGGTATATGACCATACATATACCTAAGTCATCAATTATGGTTTGGCTCCAACTCATGAGCCCAAGTACAACCCAATCCACACAGGAAAGTACAACTCAGTCCACACAGGAAAGTACAACCTAATCCACATAGGAATGCATGTCAATCATATCGATGAGAATGATTGAAGTCAAGATTCAGCTCACACAAGTATACTACACACGAAGAGGGGTGGAGATGATAGATGTAGCCTCTGAATCATCTCCCCTACCGAGCCCGCATAGGATCCAAGTACAGAAGTCGTCGCTGCCAAACCCATGTAGGATTCAAGTATAGTAACCATCGCTACTGAACCCATGAATGATCCAAGTACAGTCATAATCGCTGCCGAACCCATGGAGGATCCATGTACAGTTGTCCTTGCTGCCGAACCCACGTAGGATCCAAGTACAGTCGCCATCGTCATCGTAGTCACAGCCAGCTCTAGGGTTCCCGCACACGACACGCTCGATTCTGGGACGGTCCGCTCCACGAGCCAAAGGGTCAATAAATCAATTTTCATGATGTTCAGAGTTCATGAATCCCAAAGTTCCATCTCATCAATAGGAACTCAATGCGATAGACGGTGCGTCAATCAGACGTTCGGTCTGAGAGTTATTGGCTTTTCCGTCCCAAGGGCCCGGCTGGTTTCTAAGCTAAGACCAACTGGACCATACTCCAGCTGCATCCAAACCTCAAGTGAAATAATAAAAAATAACTGTCTCATTAAGATGAATTCAATGTGATTGACGGCACAACATTCAGATGTCCAGTCGTTAAGTTATAAGCATTTCCCCTCCAAGGGCCCGGTTGGTTTCGGGTTCGAACCAACCCGGCCATACCCAAACTTTGCCGAAACCTCAAGTGTAATATACCTAAACTACCACCTCGATCCAAAGATCCCAACGCAACTGACGGTGCATCTATCAGAGCTCCATAGCCCACGATATGGCAGTTTGAACGAACCTAGTCAGAAGATAGGGGGTTTAGGCCCGGTCCGACCCGACCCAATACCCCCTAGTAGGCCCGAACTGGGTCGACCCAACCCGAGTCAGGGTCCAGCCCGATTGGGCGCGGCCAAGCCCGGCTGGCGCGGCCTAGACTGGCTGGTGTGTCCTGGCCTAGGGTGGCCTGTGGCCCGGCTCGAAAGCTGGTCGTGGCTCGGCTCTCGACCGCGTGGGGTGCGAAGGGGGTGCCACCCCCTTGTCTACGAAACTGCGGACCCGTGGGGTCCGCCCTAGGGATATTGTCGGGGGGTTATGACCCCCCAGGTTCTTTGAACGACCATCCATATTGGTCGGCCTTCTGTAACCGCGAGACCCTCTCGGTTCCCACCTCCATGTTGCGTCGGCGGCTGGCTCAGCTGGCCGCCCCTTTGAAATAGCTATAGCTCCTATCTGACCGGCACGGTGCAACGACGCCATGCCCCTCCACCGCATCCCAATCATGGCCACAGCCTCCATCAGTCTCACCTACGTGGCGTGACGACGCCATGCACCACCACCGCTGCCCACTCCTGCAGCGGTTCTCTTTGTTCATGCGCGGTGCAACAACACCGCGCCGCCTTCGTCACAATCATCAATGAAGATCAACAAGGAATATGGGAGGAGAAATCGGTCGTGTTTGTGTGGTCTGATATCCTCCCGTTACATCGATAACATTTGGCCGAATTAAATGTGATAATTTAACGACATAACAAAGAACAATTTTAATTCATTAAAATTGAACTTACCCCCTACCTCAACAAACGATGACGAACTTCATCGTCAGGGTTGACAGCATCATATGGTGAGGTTTCATAAATGTTGACGGAGAGTGTCCGAGGAGGAAGCGACGTCTCCTCTTTTTTATCATGGAGAGAACAAAAAGGACGTCATTGGCGAACTCATGCATCGTTGTTTCCTTCCATACCGTGGAGGAGGAAAAGGAAGAAGAAAACGAGGCCGACGAGCCGACATTCTTTTTCGGAGAGTTAGTGTTCTTCCTTGAATATGTTCTTCAAAAGAGACTAGATCTATCTCCTTCAATTATCAACACAACAAGATAACCATAATAAAATAAGCTTCCCCTTATTTTATTTTACTTTTCCATGCATTCAGAAACTCAAAATTCAATCATTTAATTCAATAAATTGAAGAGGTTCAATTAATTAAATTAATGTGTGTCGGCATTATTAAAGAGGGAGAGGAGAAGTCACCCAATTAAATACAAGGGGTTTAAATGGGGGAGGGGGTTTAAGGTGTTTAAGGGAATTTGAAGGGTTGGGGATAGTGTGGGCCCCACCCAACATTTATCCTCACACGAGTAGTGAGGATGTTAGTGGGTCCCATCCTAACTTACCCATGTAGGATAAAACCACCTTACAAAAATAAATAAAGTTGTACACAATTTTATTCACTTTTGTTGAATCCAAATTTTTCAAACAACTCCTCCTGAGAAAACACATCTTTGGTAAAGGTCCTCTTAAACAATTACCAACACTACGGTTTAATCGGTGCCCTCATATTTCAATTCCGAGCACCGGTTCAAATGATAGAAAAAACCGCTCATTCGTTCACTGAATGTACCCGAGCTAAAAATCGAACATTGATTCCGGGAACACCGAGCCTCCGAATCAGGTGCCATTAGAAACTATGTGCTTGTAAAATCTCAAAGAATTTAAGAAAAAAATTTCCTTGAAATTTATGGTTCTTTACAATCAGTTTGGTTTTGGAAGATGTTTTAGATTCAAATGAAGTGTGTGATCATAGATTACGAAGGAGTCACATGTATATCTTGGTTTATTCAAATATATTTTTCTTATAATTGGATGTCATCCTTCTACATTCATGTCATCCATTGGTAATATCAGTTTCAATGAATCTAGAACCAATGATTATGCGAGGATAGAGTAGGATCCATTCAAATGTGACCATTATTTAGAAAATTATTTCAATGAAACTCATCAGTTGGTGACTGAATGTCAAATTTTTTAGTGAATCCATCTATGTTGATGGTGATAAATTGTAAAAAAAACTTTTATAAATGGACACCAATTCTTATGAAATCCTATAAGGATATTTATTCGGGTTATTGAGCCAATGGTAATGAACTCAAAATAATACTTCATTAAGGATTTATTTAGTATAGATGATGTATTCAATCTCAGGGTGTCAGAGGCGACTATTAATATAATCATTCAATAATTATTCTTTTATAACATGGATTCACAGTGGTAATTTTTTTTGTGTATGCAACAGGTAAGGACACCATGATTTTTTGTGTACTGGTGGTGCGGTTTTTGAAATAATAACATAATTCATCGATTTTGGTGGAAAAATACTTGATTAATGAAGACATGTTGGAAAGTGAAACCAATAATTCCAAAAACTTTTCTATAATGATGTTTCAATAATTACTTTTATTTGTAAGTGGACGTGGTTTTTTCAGAAAGAATATTGGACATTTCAACTCAGATATGAAATAGGTCTCTGGGGACCTATTTGTTATCATTGATATCCTCATACTATACTCATGATTATAGATTATAATATCACTATATTTTAATAATCTCAGCCCCAATTAGACATTATTAGTGACATTTAGAGAAAATAAACACAATTAAATTCCCTTTTATGTCAATAAATTTCCCCTTTTAGAGATTAATAGTGTAAACATGTATAATATTAGGGATGTAGACATTCCCTGGTGATACTGGAATTCACTAGGGGGATGGCCTTGGATGAACTCATGGGTACTAGATGATTCATTGTCTTTGTATCCATGTGAAATAATACATTTGGGATTAGTTAGAGTTATCAATACATGTATGTCTATCAATATATTTTTCACTAGGAACTATTGAGAATGGAGTTCCTTAAATGAGATCTTTGGGAACAATTAACTGATTCAGAGGACACTGTGCACTAACATAAAGACTAGATGATATATTTTATTTTTGAATATCCAAGGATGAGGAATCGTGAAAGGGTCTATGTTTCTTCTCTATAATGATGACAAAAATGGTTAGTTTCCCTATAAAAATCACCAGAATCCATCTAGAGAATTTCGTTAATATTCTTCAAGAGATACCATGAAGTCATTATTTGGAGGAATTGTGGTCATATTTTCAAATGTGTCAGCTATTGATGGTAATAATTCTCATAAATAGTTCCCATGTAGTATCCTAACATACTTTCCCAGGTTATGTTTCATGCATTCTGTATGAAACAACATTATGCACATTGTCGAGATGAGTCAAGTGAAATACAATGGCCGGATAACACATTTTACGAAGAATATGTAATGAACATGCTTGTAGTACCCCCAGTTTCTGGTATGTAACACATTCTTGATGCTTATTATGTTTTTAAAGTTAAGGGTGATGAATGGGAGAGTCGAGAGAACTTCTAATTATATTTTGAGGCAAAGGGGATGTTGCACGAATGGCGTAGGGTGTGTCTAAACCATGAGGTAAAACCGTGCGTAGTTGGTCTTGGAGGATGTATCTTCTACATGGGAGGTTCACAGTTTGTCTCACCATGTTGAAAAACCATGCATGGAGGGTCTGTCGAGGCAGTGGCTAATGCAAGGTTAGCGCACAGTTTGTCTAACCGTGCGAGCAAACTGTGCGACCACTTAAATGAGAACATATAAAAGTGAATCTCACACATTTTTGCCTCCAAGAGCCTCGTTTAGGATCCTAATTGGCCATAACTCGGGATTTTTCATCTCCTAATGTCAAAGAGGGTTCTCCCATCATTCTGGAGGCGATCCAAAGGCTTCTTTTGGTGAATTGAATATGGATTCTTGAGTAATGATATCGTTCTTCATCGTTCATGATCAGTATCTTAGATCTACTTAGATATACTTCTCCTCTTCTCTTGGATTCTTAGATCTATGCCTATTATGGGTTAATCTAGATTTTTGGATTCCAAATATGATTATATTTGGTCTTGATCATGCTAGGATAAGAAATATAATGTGGGTTTTTGGAGAATCGAGTCGGGATTCTTGAGCGTTCTTCGACCGTTGTGGTTTTTGTCAAAACCTTTGAGGTAGGAGGCTTCACTCTCGACTACTACTGTAATAATTTATTTTATAAGTTTCATATTGGTTTATTTTAATGGTTTTATTGTGAAACACATGGAATAAATGTTTTTTAGGGATGATTTATGGTTTTGATGTAACTGTGAGATCTTGGTGAATTCTTGTGCAAAGTGATTTGGCATCTTGAATTTTAAATGTGGAATTTAAAATTTTGATTTATGAAATTGTAAATGGTTTTATGAAAAATGGGTTTTCAATAAAAAGATAATATTATTGAAATGGTTTTATATTGAAATGACTTTGATGGATTTGGTTTTCAAGAAAAATGGTGTTTTAATGAAATGGTGGAATTGAGATGGTTTGAGATTGAAATGACTTCGATGGATTTGGTTTTCAATAAAAAGTATGTTTTATTGGAATGGTTTGGAATTGATATGGTTTTGATGGAAGTGGTATTCAATAAAAAGGTGTTTTTATTGAAAGGGTGTTTTGGCATGACCGTTGGGAATATGTGGAGTCTGTTCATGTTGCATGTATGAGGCTTGGTTGAAATATGACATTGTGCTTGGTGGAAAATGCTTAATGGGACAATGGTAACTATATGTATGAGGCTTGGTTGATATATTACCTTGTGCTCGATGCCAAAGGTGTAATGTCACATCGAAAACAATTACCTTGTGACATCTTGGTAGATTCATGAGAGACCGCTCATGAGTATGGAAATGTCATAACGAAGAATGAATGGTTGGTAGCATGGGATGGGAAATGGTTGGGTATGCCAAAAAGGAATTTTTGTGAAATGGTTCAAAAGCTTGATTGGTTATTTTTCTGTAAAAAATAACTTGCTTGAATGCTGGATTCAATTGCTCTTGGAATGCCTTTGGTTATGAATGGTTTTGAAAACTTGTTTATATTTAGTTATAAACTTCTTTTTGGAAAATGTTTTATATAAATATTTTTTATAAAAATGTGGCTAACTCTTCTATCCTAGTGGCGTGAGTAGGGAAGTCATTGGAGAAAACCTAATGAGTTTTATACTCATCCCTGCTTTGGCATGTTTTCGCTTTTGCATATTTCGTATTCCGGGACACAGGTAAATGTAAAGCATCTTATTGCTAGTGGCTTTTGGTGATGCTTGGGAGATGTTGTGGATCTTGGAGCTTTTGGAGCATCGAGTTGTTGTGTCTTTTGAGTGTATTTTTTTGTTCATCCGTTGTGTACTTTGATTCTTAGATTGATCTTCCACTGTTGTGTACTTTTATGTAGTTTGATATAAATGAAGAGTTTATTGGTAATTCATTTTTTCATGCATCATATAGTGAATTTTTGTTTTTGTTCAATTTATGGGTTTATTTATTAAATGGTATATCATCCCCCAGTTGTACTTGAAAACCTTCAGTATTTATTGCCATCCTTTTCCACCTTGGGGATGTCAGTTAAGGCCTAGTAATGACTCTTTGTACTCTCAAGGCAATGTGAATTGGTGGGTCATTACAAATGGTATTATCTTGTTCATTCCTTTCTTAACAAGTATTCCTCGATGTTCTTGTTCTTGGAGTTGAAATTCATTCTTGTCTATTCCATGGGTCGAAATATTATACATGAGTAGGATTGCCGGAACGTGAAATGTATAGAATAAAAGGACGTAGCTAACCCATTTATGCAGAAATTATTGTTACCAGGGTGTTGGGTATATAAGTGTTTTGGATACACTTCTAGAATGTTGGGAAATCTCATTGTCATGAGTTTATCCAATTAGACAAGAATTACATGCATTTTAGAGCATTGAATTCCCATTAGGATTCCATATCTCATTGTGGGGACTGATTTGTGATTCTGTTCATGGTGAGAATTTTTTTTTGAAAAATGATGAAATATTTTTCAGGTGAATGATTTTGAAAACACGGTATTTGGTGTATTTTGAAAATGGGTTGATTTTCAAAAGGCATGAGGAATGTTTTCAAAAATGTTTGAACATGGGAAAAAGGGTCTTTTTGAAAACAATTTAGTGATAGATGATGTGATAGAATTTGAAACGCTAAGCCATCATTTTCTAGAGAGTGAGATTGATGGAGTTTGTTATTGGTTTAGAGAATGGCACCCAGTAGGCATCATCAGAACAAACCTGAAGAGGCTGCAGAGAATGTTGTTACACCAGAACCACGTGTGAACCAAGATTTAGTTCAACGTATTTTCCATGTTTTTCATGCTGTGGATACAGGGAACCAGAGGAATGAACCAAGGAATGTGGGTCATACCATCTAGTTCATGAAGCAGAACCCACTGATCATTCGAGGTAATGCTGAACCTGAGAAGGCAGAGGTGTGGAAAAGTAGGATGAATCGTATCTTCAATTTCATTAACACACCAGTAGAGTTGAAAGTAAATTTCTCGACATATGTGCTCGAGGATCTTGCACATCAATGTTGGGATTTGGCGGTGCATGAAAAATTGGATGAAGGCCTTACATGGGATGATTTTGAAGAATTGTTCAAAAAACAATTCTACCCTCACACGTTCGGGATCCAGAAAACAATGGACTTCTTTTGCTTGAAGTAGGAGAGCCTACATGTCACAGAGTATGCTGGTAAGTTCATGAACTTAGTTCATTTTGCACTAGATGTTGTGGATAGTGCATCTTTGAAGGCTCGTAACTTCGAATTAGGGAAAAGGCAAGAAATTTGATAGATGATTGTGGTGCTCTGTATTATGGATTATAAAAATATGGGGAACAGAGTGACTGTTGTAGAATGTGATATCTCAGGATCAATAAGAGGAGGAATGATGATACCTTTGGGAATTGGTGGGAACTCAACTGCTGAGAACAAGAGGAAAATGGATACCTATTTCCACAGTGTGAGTGAAAATCAGAACCAGTTGACGGGATCAGTGAACATCCTCTACGACCCCAGATCAAAGTAGGTTTCATTCAATGTGGTTCTATTCACCACATAAAGAGAGTTTGTACATCGCAACTTATAGCATGTCACAATTCCAATCATATGGGGAATATACAATGCTATTTGTAGTAATTCTCCATGGTTGGGTGCACGTGACACCCCTCAGGCATCGCAAGAATCATATGCTTCGACATGACATGGACAGTAGAATCAGTCTCGTCAACATAACAATGATATCCATGATGATTCTCTAAATACCAAGAATCCTCAACTAGGGAAATCTCAGCATGGAAACAAAGAGAATAGTGCATCGATGAGGCAATTGTATAGATATGAGAAGATGATGATCAATGATCAGTCTGGACCATCTACAAGGAGAGGTATGATTATTTTGAATTCTACCCTTGTGCAAGTTCTCTTTGATACTCTTGAATCACATTCCTTTATTGTTTCTCATTCTATTGAATTCCTATGTTAAAAACTAGAAATGATACCTTCTGTTTTGAAACTGAAAACTACTCTTGGTGAAAAAGAATGTCAAGACATTCTGTGTAGATAATTTGGTATAACTCTTTATGGAGATGATTTAAAATGTGACTTCACGATGTTGTACATGGATGTCAATGACGTAATCCTAGGAATGGATTTGTTGAAATTTTTTAAGGCTCACATTCACTATTAGAAGAGAGCAATCCGTTTCAAGACTAAGGACGACATCAACCATCTCTTCAGATGATAGAGGATGGTACAGAAATATGAAAAAGTATACTGGAACTAGTGGTGGGAACGATCTCTTACCAACTGGCAGCTATGACATTGGCATCAACAGAATATATTGAAAAAAATAGTTCTCCAGCTGTTGTGGATCAATTTCTAGATTTCTTTCCCAATAACTTCTCTAGGTTACCACCTCTAAGGGAAGTGGAGTTTAGGATTGATCACCTTTCAGGGACCAGTCCTATTTCCCTTCCGTCATATAGATAAGAACCAATAGAGTTACCGGAATTGAAAGGGAAGCTAGAGGAGCTAGAATGAAAGGGTTTCTTTCGACCAAGTACTTCTCGATGGGTAGCACCGGTGTTGTCTGTGAAAAAGGCAGATAGAACTCTTCGGCTGTGTGTTGATTA
The DNA here is from genome assembly GCA_963277665.1 of Viscum album. NCBI lineage: Eukaryota > Viridiplantae > Streptophyta > Magnoliopsida > Santalales > Viscaceae > Viscum > Viscum album. The sequence continues at coordinate 43,308,260 of OY728123.1, forward strand.
TCATAATCTTCTCAATGTTGCGATAAATAATAGATATCCACATCCACACATTGATGATATACTCGATCAATTAAGGGGAGATCAATGGTTCTCCAAGATTTACTTGCGATCAGGAAATCACCAATTGCGATTTTGGAATGATGATATTTCAATTTCAACTTTTAGAAGCAGATATGGCCACTATGAATAAGTAATCATGCATCTTGGTCTAATGAATGCATTGGAGGTCTTCATGGATTTGATTAATCGGATATTTCAGTGATATCTGGATTCTTTTTTTTTGGTGTTTTTGGAAAGTATTTTAGTCTATTCAAATACAAGGGATGTTCATGAAGTGCACCTAAAAATAGTGTTACAAATCATGAGAGATCATTATTTGTATGGTGAATTATCAATGTGTGATTTTTGAATATTGGAAGTACGTTTCTATTGCCATTTCATTTATGAGAAAGGCATTTCAATTGATCCTGAAAAGATAGAAGCCATTATCGCTTGGAAACCACCAAATAATGTGTTTGAGATACGTAGTTTTCTTGGTCTTTCTTATTACTACCGACGCTTTGTGCATGATTTCTCACGACTAGATTCACCAATGAAATCTCAGACTAAAAAGAATGCTCTCTTCAAATGGATGGAAGAATATTATAAAATCTTTCAAGAACTAAAATTTCAGCTTCAATCAGCACCTATCATGATCTTTCCAGAATCAGGACAGGGGTATGTGGTGTATTTTAATGTTTCTGGATCAGGGTTGGGTTGTGTTCTCTTTCAAAGAGATCACGTGGTTTCTTATGGTTCAAGGAATCTGAGGGTTCTTGAGAAAAATTACCCAACACATGATATGGAGTAATCTACAGTCGTCCATGCTTTGTGAAAATAGTGACATTAAATTTTTGGTGAGAAATTTACTGTGTTTACGGATCACAGAATCTTGAAACACATTTTCTCACACTAAGATTTTAACCTGAGGCAAAGGAGGAGGATAGAGTATCTCCAGATGTTTGAATTTTACATGATGTACACACCATGAAAAGGGAATTCGGTGGCAGATGCGTTGTGTAGAAATTCTTATGCTAAGTTGGTGAAAGAATATTAAAATGAAAGGCAGTTGATGTCGGTCTTAGCCAACATGCATGTGGATTTTGAAGACCAAGGTGATGTTGTTGTTTTCTTTTCAGCAACACTTGTTCTTGATTTAGTAAATATGATCAAATAAGCAGAAACATCTGATGCAGAATGTCAGGTTGTAAGTTCAAAACTCAATGGTAGGGATACCATTGATGGTTGGAAACTTGATGGGGGTTCAGTTTTGTGTTTCTGAGATCATATGGTTGTACCTATGGTTTTTCAGGAACATCTCCTTCATGCTTACCACCATTAAATATGGGTTGTACACCCAGGTACGTAGAAGATGTATAAGGCATTGAAGGCGCAATTTTCATGGAGTGGCATGAAAAACAAGGTGGCCGAGTTCATCTCGTGGTGCTTAACTAGTCAGCTAGTCAAAGAAGAGAATTAGAGACCAGCTGGTATGTTACAGACTTTACATATCCCAGTATATAAATGGGATCAGATAGCAAGGGATTTTGTTACTGGTCTTCCAAGAACGGTCTGGAAACATGATACCATTTGGCTGATAGTGGATCGTCTAACCAAGTCGGCCCATTTCATCCCTATTTGTGAGACCCATACGGTGGAAGATATTTGAAAAATATATATCCAAGAATAGGTAAAGAGGCATGGTGTACCAGTTTCTATAGTCTTGGATAGATATATGAGGTTTACATCTCTTTTTTGGAAATCATTACAGCAAGCCCTCGAATGTCAGTTGACTATGAGTATAGCGTATCATCCACAAATGAATGGGAAATCCGAGCATACGATAAAAATGTTGGAAGAAATGTTGCAGGCTTGTGTAATGGATTTTGGGGGTTCATTGGAGGATAATATACCCTTAGTATTGTACTCATACAATAATAGATATCAAACCTTGATATGCATGGATCCGTTTGAAGCATTGTATGGGAGCTCTTGTCGTTCTCCACTATGTTGGGTGGAAACAGGTCAAACAACACTAGTCAGGCCAAGTCATGTCCAAGAGACAACATGGAAGATCCATTTGATTAGAAATAGGACGGAGATGGCTCAGACTCATCATAAATATTATGAATATCACTGTCGAAGACCATTATTGTTCATTGTGGGTGATCATGTCTTCTTGAGGATCTATACAAGGCTTGGATATCTTTGTTTTGGGAAGCATGGCATGTTTTATCACAGATACATTGTCCCTTTTGATATACCAAAATGGGTTGGAGAGGTGTCATATTTGTTGGACTTACCACCATGATTCAGTTTGGTGCATAAAGTGTTCCGTGTATCTTAGTTGAAAAAGTATGAGCTTGATCCTGAATATGTGATCAGATGGGATCGCATTGACCTAGATCCGGATGCTTCATTGATACATATCCCTATATGGATTTTGGATAGTCAAGAGAAATTATTTCATGGAAATAGAATTTGTCTTGTTGGGGTTTCATGGAAGCATGGTCTGATTTAGAAAGAGACTCGAGAACGTCAGATGGAAATGAAAGAGCAGTGGCCGGAAGTCTTTCAGTTGGGTAAAGGTTTTCAAATTTCCAAGGACGGAAAGACCAATGGCGGGGAGAATGTAGTACCCCTGGATTCGGGTATGTAACCATTTCTGGATGATTTTTATGGTTTTAATGTTAAGGGTGAAGAATGGGAGAGTAAGGATAACATTAAATGATGTTTTGAGGCAAAGGGTTAGTCGCACGGACGATGAAAATTTTGTCCAAACCGTGCGGTAAAACCACGTGTAGTTGGTCTTGGAGGTATCAGAATCAACATGGGAGGCACACGGTTTGTCTAACCGTGCAGCCAAACCATGTGTGGAGGGTCTTTCGGGGAAGTTCCTAATGCACGGTTAACGCACAGTTTGTCTAACCGTGTGAGAAAACCATGCAACCACATAAATGAAATCCTGTAAAACTATATCTCACTTCTTTTTGACTCTAAGTGCCTCTTTTAAGCGCCTATGCAGCCATACTCAGGATGTTTCCACTTCTCAGGTCAAATAGGGTTCTCCCATCGTTCCATAGGCGATCAGAGGGCTTCTCTTGGTGAATCGAAGCCAGATTCTTAAGGTATGTGATTGTTCCTCATCGTTCTTGATCGGTTTCTTAGATCTACATAGATCTACTTCTCCTCATCTCTCAGTTTCATAGATCAATGACCGTTATGTGTAGATATAAGTGTGTGGATTTCATATATGATGAGATTTGGTCTTGATCTTTCTAGGAAAAGAAATCTAAGGTGGGTTTTTGGAGAATCGACCTGGGTTTCATGAGAGTTCTTCGACCGTTGTGGTTTTTGTCAAAACCATTGAGGTAGGAGTCTTCACTATCGACTCCTATTATTATAATTTCTTATCATAGTTTCATATTAGTTTATTTGGATGGTTTTGATTGTGAAAAGAATGGGATAAATCTTTTTTAGTGATGTTTTATGGTTTGATGTAATTGTGAGATCTTGGTGAATTGTTTTGAAAAGTGATTTGGCTTCATGAATTTAAAATGTTGATTTTAAATTTATTATTTCTGAAATTGTAAATGGTTTGATTAAAAATGGGTTTTCAATAAAAAGGGAATATTATTGAAATGGTTTGAAATTGAAATGACTTTGATGGATTTGATTTTCAATAAAAAGTGAGTTTTATTGAAATGGTGGAATTGAAATGGGTTGAGATTGAAATTACTTTGATGGATTTGGTTTTAAAAAAGGAGTTTTATTGTAATGGTTTGGAATTCAAATGGTTTCGATGGAAATGGTTTTCAATAAAAAAGTGTTTTTTTGAAAGGTTGGTTTTCCATGACTGTTGGGAATATGTGATGTGTGTTCATGTTGTACGTACAAGGGTTGGTTGAAATATGACCTTGTGATTGGTGCCAAACGTTTATTGGAACAATGGTAACTATATGCAGGAGGCTTGGATGAAATATGACCTTGTGATTGGTGCCAACAGTGTAATGGAACATGGGAAACAATTACCTTATGACGACTTGGTAGATCGATGATAGACCGATAATGATTATGGTACTATCATAACGAAGCATTCATGGTTGGTAGCATGGGTTGGAAAATGGCTGGGTATGCCAAAAAGGAATGTTTTTGAAATAGTTCTTAATCTTGTTTGGTTATTTTTCTAGAAATACAATTTTCTGGAAAATTTGATTCAATTGCACTTGGAATGCCTTTGGTAATGAATGGTTTTGGAAACTTGTTTATATTTATTTATAAATTAAGTTTGAGAAAATGATTTATATAAACTATTTTTATATAAATATGTTTAACTCTTTTAACCTATTGGCGTGAGTAGGGAAGTCATTGGGGAAAACCTACTGAGTTTAATACTCACCCATGCTTTGGAAAATTGGTGCTTTTGCAGATGTCGTATTCCGGTACACAGGTAAAGGTAAGACATATTATTGGTATTGGATTGTGGTGATTCTTGGGAGATGTTGTGGTGATTGGAGCTTGTGGAGCATGGAGTTGTAGTGTCTTATGAGAGTCTTGAGTTCTTCATCCCCTATATACTTTGATGCTTAGTTTGGTCTTCTGATGTGATGTACTTTGATGTAGTATGATATAAATGAAGTGTTTGTTGGTCATTCATTTGTTCATGAATCATATAGTGAATATTTGGTTATTGTTATAGTATGGGTTTATTTCATAAAGGGTAAATCAGCCCCCACCTGTACTTGAAACCCTTCGGCATTTATTTCCAGCCTTTGGCGCCTTGGGGATGTCGCATAAGGCCTAGTAATGACTCGATTTACTCTCAAGACAATGAGAATTGGTGGGTCATTACAATGCTAAATGTGGTATATTGGGAACTAACTGGTTAATTTAGTGAGAATCATGAAGGGGTCATCATTATAATTTCAAGGGAATTATAAAATATGATATTCCAATATAATACATAATGTGACATAGAAATTACCATTCTAGTTAGAAACTATTTGGATATAACCATAATATTTATAGTTAATGGGATTATGGGGAGATCATGGGTCAGGTTATATGGGAGTGGGTATGAAGCAAATACTTTTTTTGTTTTCTATATGAGAATTTATTCTATTTTTAATGGATTATATAATAAATTCTTAAATAGAATCTTGAATACATTTCAGTCATTGAAAACCCAATATATCCCTTTTCAAATGAATTCATTAACCCTTGTATGTCGAGTTCATTTCATCATTTACCAATACATCTTATATATTATATGTTATATGGTGGGGTGATTGTAATTCCCTGTGTTGTGGACATGTTTTAAATTATAATGGAATGTAAAATTTCTTTTTGGTGGATTTTCAGAATTTTATGCCTTGATATGGAATGTAAATGTATGAATAAGACCAAAATAATGTGATATTTTTAAATGGGATAAAAGGAAATAGCAGTGTTTCAGGTGTTTAAATGATTTACGGGAGCATCAGACCCTAAAAAATAAATTTCATGAGAATAAGACAAAATAGCATGTTTAGAACATGGTTGGCACCAAGGTAGTATCATTTTTGGTAAAAACATTATGTCATATTTTTTATTGAAAAAGATTATGGGAACCATGAATCCACTAGGAGAAACCATGTTGTCTTGTTTATTGGAGTTGAGTATGTCACTGGGTTTTTTTAAATAAGTGATAGGAGATTCCTGATTTTTCAAGAAATTTCAAACTTTTCATAGAGTAGAAACACAACTCCTATTCATTGTTTTGTAAAAACATGTGCCTGACATGTGAGTGTGGGTGTTACTTTAGATGGTATTGGAACATATATAGCACCAATTTTGGACAACCATGTGGCCAACCCATGTACATCATTAAAAGGGGTGAATCTACGCTCTTTCCCTTATTTTATATTAATAATGATCGTCCATTTTCATCTCCCCCATGCACAAAGTATTTTTTCATTTAATCTCCCCCTTCACACTCCTCTAATTCATATAGTGTTCTTCCACATTTTATCTATTAAATGAACATTTTCTGATGTTCTAAAAGAGTATTGATGATTATTTAATTATTATTCCATATATTTTATATTCTTATTTTTGTATTATATTCTAACATTATTAGAGATAATTAAACTGATTATCATGAATTTAATATACTTCATTCATTTCTCTCGAACTGGATCTAATCAAATATCGATATTGGATGAGTGGACCATCCTAATATTGAGGTATTTTGTATTATGATTTTCTATTATATTATATTTTTTCTATGTAATAAGTAGTTGTGCTTTTAAGAAATTGGGTGTGTGTGGAAGGACCCAATAAACCATTGGTGGTGAAATAAAAATGTTGGATTCCCTATGACCCTATATAGAAAAAGTTGAATGTTGATGGGGGAATATCCAAAATATCATGACATTGTGGATGTGGAGGGTTCTTCCAAACACATCATGGGTTCATCAAAGAATACTTATATCACTACATTGGTATTACAAATAGCATATGAGGAGGGGTTATAGATCATCATTAATGTTGTAAAATATGAGGTTCAATATAAATGGTATCATTTATGTGTTGAATTGGACACAAAGATTCCAATTGAATCTATTAAATAGAGAACTATGAATGCTCTAAGAATGTTGATACCATAATGGATTGAATTCCTCTGTCCCATTAGAAATTTTAATTTGATCATATCTATCAGATATAGGGGATATTATCATGTCTCTCATGCGAAGTCAATAATAATGGGGATAGAGATGACATTAGTGTGGTCCATTCAGATCCCAGACTCTTGTAAATATTTTATGGGTGTAGGAATGCAAGGAGTGATCCATTTCTATCTTTGTAAATAGCCTTATAATAACTTATCTATTACTCATTTGATTGATAAATATCTTTTTTTAGGATTGGGTTCTTGCATTGCCAGATCCTTTTTTACTAATACTTAGTTTTTTCACGATTTATATTTTCCTTATGTCACCTCTTAAATGATAATGTAATATTATATATTCTTATTCCTATATTCATATTTACATTGTTACATTAATATACATTTACTCAGACCACCCATTTAGTTATTTCTCTCTTCCACCATGAGCATTATGCATTAGTCTTGGAATTAAGAATCACATTTCTAGGTTCATTAACTTACCCCTCACATAATGATATGATAAATTGAATTAAATGAATACTGAATAGTGTGGGTGTTTTCCCATTACATGTAGATAATTATTTTTATTAATATTGAATCATCATTTTTTTAAATGAATTACTGAAATGCAATGAAATGTTAATGATTTGGATATACATATGGTCAGTATCAATTAATTATTATAATGCATGACTCGTCTAACATGATAAGGTGATATATGTTAAAGAAATTACTATATCCTTATAAATTTTATATAAATATAATGACATTAGAAATATAATAGGATTCATTTTCCATAATTTCATATAAATAACATTTGGTTAACATTATGTTTATGGTTATACTTTTATTTATTTCATTGGTATGATTATGATATTCAAGTACAATGCCCCATGTGATTTATGATACCAAGTCATGGAATCGCCAAATTAAATTTGATACATGGGAATCAAGATCCTTAAATAAATGTGACACATGGTAATTAAATCCCAATTTATTCATGGACCTGGTATCCCCATATATTAATGGGAAGGGCATCCCAAATTATTCATGGGCATGGAATCCTTATTTATTCAATGGCATGGCATCCCTTTATAAATTATGATATTTGGCCATGTAATCCTCACATTATTATAATCTTATGTCATTTAAATCCATTGGATTAAGATACATGGGCATGGATTCCATGTTGATTTATCTTACATGGTCATGAGTTCTACTATTTACTATGATTTTCATGTATCGTTCCTCTTTAATTTCTATGATACTCATAATACTATCAATGTAGGATTGAGATATAAACATAGTCTTGGAAAGTAGTATATATATAAATGTATTACTATAAAAGTTTCTATGTATATCAACTATATAGAAACCCACACAAAAACACATCTATATACTTGTTCTCACGTGTTTAGATTTCTTTAGAATTAGTTCGATGTAGTTACTGTTTTTTGGGAATCCATTAATGTTCCTCAACCTGACATGATTATGATTATTTTTTAACTAACTTATTAATATTCATATATTATGATATATTTTAAAATCACATACTAGTTAGCATTAGAATGTAATTTGGTTCTCTTAATGAGTTTATTTCTCACCCTATTCGTGATATTTTTTGGTACCCCAAGAGATCTCCTAGTTGATGGTCCATGTTCATGGATTTTTATTATTCTATTTCATTTTCATATGGGACATTTGGAATATATCATTGATCTAGAGTTTTTTAATCTTATGGATATTTCCTACTAATATGTTAAAAATCATTATTTATATTTTATTCATGACCTATTGTGTTTTTAATGATTTAATATTAAAAATTCACATGATATACATGATTGTTTACATGGTGTTGGACAATGTTTTCATTACATATATTTTTTCAGTTTTTATTTTCTTCCAATACTATTTATTTATTAAGATTAAACAATTTATTGATATATTTTTTATCATAAAACTCTATAATACTCCGATCAAGAAGGTTTTGTCTCCACAATTCACCACATTTTGAACCACACTACTTGTTAGTTTCTATTGTTGTATGAGTGGGAATTTGTGTAGAAATGTGACCAACCATACCAGGGAACTATTTTAGTGGCTACAAGATTAGGAAAATAAATACCCATATAAAAATAATTAGTCTAATGTTTTCATCAAACTATGATGATATAAAGAGTATGGGTAATAAATATTCCGCCTTATTTTCAACATATAGAAATTGAAATCATCTTTTGTTGGTACACACGACCTATTCTCCCCATTTAGAGTAGAAATTCATTTTTCTCACCAAATAAATTGGTTAGTTATAAATATTGATATAATTAATATTTAAAATTTTTATAATATAATATGATTCTTTAAATTAAGGGAATATTTTATCTTCTTACAAGTCCACCAATTAAAAAATGATGATGTTTCTCATGTATATGCATCGACTATCACCTCCACAAAGAGATGTGATTCATTTATCATGTACATCATTCAATGATGATTAAAAATAATTATATAACGAATATATATGATATTTTTATTTTTATTAAAATTCATGTTTAATAATGAACGATGATACTATTTGAAGGACCTTAACTTATTAATCGAAATGTAAGTAAAAACTGAAGCATTTAACATTTAAAATGATGATTATTATTAACTTTTCAGAAAGATATTTTTTGAAATGTGATTAGTGGATCACTTATTATTTTATAATTATATAAATAATCCTAATATATATATATAATTAATATAATTAATTCTATATATTTTTAAAACCAATTATGAGGAATTCATTATTTGTGGAAAGATATCTCCTTTACATTATCAATTTTATTCAATATTGTTTTTGTTCATTTTTTTAATGAGATATTTTTATAATCCTAATATATTAATAAACATATACATCTATTTTATAAGTTAGTTTTTGGTGTTAAATGTTAATATTTGATTAATTCTCCCATTGGATTATTAATTACAATGTATGTTATATGTAAGGAATATTCCGTTAAATATTTTGTTGTATTGTCTTTCATCTAACACATATTATTCAACATTTTTATTTACTGTAAAATAGCGTCAATAATATATTTTCAATTATATAATGATTTTTATGTCGTTTTTAACCAAGATGAAATTTCTTAAATGGATTAAATACTATATTCTTGTAATTATATTATGAACAAAGTCATTGTTTCAACTTGCTCCACATAGATGCCTTTTTCTAACCATAAAAAAATAATTACAATGAATATTCCATTACATGATTATATTGTTATTTTATATAAAATATTATTCTCTATATTTTGTGAATGATAAATTAATATTATATCAATATAAAATGTTATTATTTTTGTAAATTAATCAAATTAAATTTGAAAATCGATTTATATCCTTTTTGTTATATCAAGCCAGAATAATGTTATTTTTAATATATTTCATATATATTTATTCATTTTTTCTAATATATGACATAAAAAATAAATTTATAATGAATATATATTAATTTAAAATCATTTACATATAATTAATTTTAACTTACTTTGAGACCATACACTTTCTAATGATCATGTCCTCTATCACTCCACTCTATTCATATGATATTTTTTTCTCTATTGTTTCTGTATTTTATTTAATATCATTTATGATTATATAGTCATTTACAATTAAATGGATTATTTATAAATTATATACAATTTAATTTATCATAATTAATTGATGAAATAATATTAAATACGTTATATCGTTTACTATGTTAAAATTTATATTCCTTATTATAGATTGAATATGGATAATTTTTTTAGCCTAAATTAATTTTGATAATTAATTATATTGATCATTAAAAATATGAGGAATTATAAGGACATGAAATTGATGTGGGGGTGTTGTTATTAACACCCTCGTAAGGTATCATTTATTATTATTATAAAATAGAAAATTTTCCATATAAGACTTTCATCTAGTTGAAGTATACACATTTATTGGGTATGATGTATTTTTTGACAGTCCTTGGTGGTATGAGTCAAGATATTTAAGAAGAGGTTCCTTAGTAAAAAATGTATATAAATATATAATTTCATTCTTATCATCTTAGTTTCCATTACCAATGTGATTTATATTTTTATATTATCCATGGATATTCATTTAATATATATTAATTTTTGGATGGAATGTCTTTTGATTATCCAATCCTATATAATGATTGTGCATTATTTAATAATGGTAGAATTAGTTATACATAACCTATAATAAACAACTAACATCACTATTTATCCCTCCGTAGGATATGAAGAATAATATAATGAATTTTTTCATAGTTATGAGAATAATTCATGAGCTATTATTCAATATTTTCTATGTAATAAGAAATTTATGTTTATAAAATGTTTTTCAATATTAATAAATATTATTACCATGTGTGGGGGGATGCCTTTTTTCAAATTCCAATATAATAATTTAAACACTAACAATGTGTCACTAGAGCTAGGGTGTTACATTTCATCCACATGTACTTCAATTATGCTTTTTATTAGAAAATTACAAAATAACATATAAACTAATTTCAATCATATAATTTAGGAATTTTTGATAGATGAGAGTATTACAATTTTTTAGATAAATCATGTGGACTCACCCAGCTATATTATACTTGTATCATAATTATTAGTTTTTAATGGATTATTATAACCAAAAGAAAACACTAAAAATAATTATCTTATTTTTTGGATCCACCAAATTACATGAATTAATTACCCAATATAACATGATAAAACCTACCAGTTAAGATCACCAATATATAATGATTGGAATTATATAAATATTATCCTTTGATAGAATCTCATGCATCGTATTAGAGATCCTATCATTTAAAATTTCATCAATTTATTATACATCACATACACATTGAATTCATAACTATTATGTAACATTTTATCCATATTATCTCATGTTTTATTCATTTATGTTTACATGATTATATAGATTTAAATATGGTATACATATTAAATAAATTTAGTTAATATATTCACAACATATTAATTTTTAACTTTTTATACAACTAGTTGTTCTTAGACAACACAAAAAATATAATCCAGATATATTTAAACATATAAATATTATTTTCTTCAGTCTAGAATTTGAAATTTTATTTTTATTATTTTCAATTACATTGAATTTATATTCCCCACATGTATTTACCTATAGGCATAGACACCCAACACAATACATTCTATGACTAGTCCTTATCATACATTCTAGTGGGATGTTAGACCAATATACATTATAGCCATGGATACCATTACCAAGGCAGATTCGAATTCACCGTATCTCTAGTATAGAATTTGTTTAAACTATATTAAAAATGAAATTTTTATATAATATTCATTAGTATAAATTAATGTAATAATAGAAGAAAACTATATATTTAGTTATTAAACATATAATTTAATATCCTATATGAATATTTTATATGATATCATTTATCACATTAAAAAAATAATCCTAAATATTTACATATCATAAAAAATATATAAATTGCAATATTATAAAGAAATAAACATATAAATAAACATCATATTTATTTTTGAGTCATGAAATAAAAATATGTTTATTTTAAATATTATATTAACATAAAAATTAATAACAAATATATAATTAGAAAATTAAATTAACAATAATTTTAACGTGAAATATTCAATTTAATCATTATTGGAATGAAAAATATTTTATAATAGAATTGATTCCTTATCTATGTTAATATATGATAAACTATAGCTTATAATAATCATTCCACAGTAATGATAATGTCCTCATGTATCAAGAAACATGTATCTTAAATTATCAATCATGCAAATGTAAAAGTATTATATATTGGGTAACACATGTGTCTGATAGTTTACTATGTATGGTAAAAACATACATATCTGATATCCTGTGCCTATGGATCTATCATAATAAAATATATTATTTATTTCACTATTACAATTTAAAAAAAACACTCACCATACATGTGTATAGTTCGATGAATTTGTTTTCTCTTATCCAAGCTTTTGGCAATGAAAAATCCGAAAGATTTAACAATATAATAACATATGAAATAGACCATACATATTATATGAAATATAAAAAAGTGAATCAAAATATAATATGACATCAATCGAAGTGACACTATGTTAATCATGTTTATAACATATTATGTATTTTTAATAATTTATTAATATTCAATATGCTGTTTTTAAAATTAGAATAAGATTACATGCATAATACCAAAGAATTGAATATTACTAAATTAATATATGATAACATTTCGTGGATGAATACAATACATAGTATTAGTAAATATAAAATTTTATTAAAAAAATGTTACAAAAAATAAATAAAATGTTGAAAAATATATCATCATGACCGCATCTAAAAATTATACAACTGATGAAAAAAAATATATTTAATTAAAATGTCTAAAAATATGGGGGTCATTTTGAGAGTGATATGAAGGAATAAAAGGTGTTGTTACTAATAGGTAAAAATAAGACCATTGTGGGTAGGCATTAAGTATACAATAAAGTAGTTATTTGCAAGTTTATTATTGACAACAATGAAAATTGGTTGATATGATATGATTTGTTATTTTGAAAAATATTATATTTAATTTAAGTAATATTATTTTTATTAATATATATTTATTTATGAATTATTATTTTTTAATATAAATATAAAATTATATTATTAGATGAATGAAATTATAAGACAAATTTGATTCTTATTATATAGGTGAAATTATTATTTTTAATTCATGGTTTACAAAGTTTTCTATATAAAGGATTAATATATTTCCATACCATAATTTATTACATTGATCTATTTAAAGGATTATTTAAATAATATATATGGTTTAAATTCATATTCACGATATTTATATGTACTTATATTGATATTCATTATTATGAAAGTATTATATATAATTTCATCATGGTATGGAACTATAATTTGACTAATAATTTTTAAAAAATAATTATATTCTAATTAATTTTATTTTCATGTGATGTATACTTTTAGTTTATCATTGTATTAATATAATTAGTATATTATTTTTTAAAAACTATATTTCAATATCTGTTAACATAAATTAGGATTTATGTTATGCTGAATTTTAGGAAGTTTCCGCACAAGTATGTTTTTTGTAAATAGTGAAAATATAATGTTTAATGAATATAAAATCTTTTATTATATTATCATGATACATTTATATCTAAATTATATTTTTTATGATAAAATAAAAAATTTATTATATTATGATATACTTATAATATCATAATTTTTCTATCGTTTTAATTCATTATATGATGATTCTTTTGAGAAAAACATTGTCTACCCTGTGCTTCATGGAATTTAAAAAGTGAAACATTATAACCAATTATAATATTTATGTAATTCCCCAATCCTTACACATTGGCTTGAGAAGGTGTTGAGATGCTACTTATACATAGGCTATGTTCCCATAGTGCCAAAGGGTAGCAATAAATGACGAGGAATTCGTGAATATTTAGGTATGGATTTTTCCTTATAGATAGTCCACCCAACCACACAAGTCATAACTAACCACAACTTCATGATGCATGTTAACAATGTACACCCCAACCAGATCATTCCATGAAATAACCAAACTATTCCATATCAATTCCCATAATCACAATAAAACCACCCATAAAAATCCCAATATCGGTGTAGTAAGTGGAGGACACTAAAACAAGAAACTATGACATGATCAAGGGATCCACAACGAGATCCAGGCTCCAATAATCATAGTACAACTCATGAATCATGATGAACTTCTAGAAAAATATGATTCTTTACACTTACGATTGTCCCAGAATAAAAAAATATGTGAAAGCATTAATGTTATAAAGAAATGGGAGAGTAATAATTCATAGTTGTTTTTGCCTTAAATTATATCCCTACACATGCCACTAGCAATTAACTCTTATAACATTTATATAGAATGTTTATATAAAACATCAAATAGTGAAACTATTTTCAGCTACCCAAACACACCCTTACGAAGCCACTTTTACCCTAATCCACAAAATACATGGTATTGCAAATAACCATTAAATAATTAGTTTACCATTAAATTTTAGAAAAAAAATTTACACCTTGAATAACAATAGAAAAACAACGCCTAACCATAGGGTTTCACAAATTCAAACCAGTAACAATCATGGTGGCACTTCTCATCTAATATTAGTGACTCCATTCCCAATATAGTGGTACTTAGTGCCCACTAATCCTCGATAGTTTCCATTTAGTCAACTATCCATCCATTTTTAAAGTTTTAATTCTCATCCACTTCAAATTATTCTAATTGAAGTGCAAAATTATCAAGACAATAAACAAACACATGCACCCAGTAACTAACTACAATATGAAAACAAATATTTTACAACCAAAAAATTACATCTAACAACATCCACTCCCCAATAATTTTCAATAAAGAATCCCCTTTTATTGAAAACCATTTTCACAACCCATTTTCACGAATTAAACCAATCTTCTGATTTTAAAATCAATATTTTAAAATCAGAAAACAAGAACATTCCACCGCAATAACCGGTTTTCTAAATAAACCAAAAAACATCAAAATGGGAATTCCCATCAATCATCAAACATCATAATAACAATTAATTTCATGAAAACAAAATTAATTTAAAATAAGTCTTTTATTTATTGAAAAGTGCAGTTAATAGACAATCCTTCTACATTAGAGTTTGGGTTAAATTTACCCACCGCACAACCGCACACCAAACCCGTGTAAAACATCCATAATAAATTCTTAAACCCCTTTTCCTAAAATCAAAATTACCAAATCACATTAAATTATAAAAATAAACCCTTATATCTTCATATGATAGAAGTATATCTAGAAAATCGAGAGATAGATAGATAGTGAACTAGATTTTATGAAAAATAAGAATGATCCAAGAGAGAATATTTATTAAAAAAGAATCATCTTTAGTGCACATTTAAAACACTTTGGATCACTAAAAAATAAATAGAAGTGACCCTAAAACACTTGATAACCAATAATATGGGCTAGGTTTTGTATGAGAGAAGAGAGGAGGAGTTTAGGGAAAATACAAATTGAACCCATAATTAAAACCCAATTTTTATTACCATGCACAGTTATCAAACAATGTGAATAACCTTGTACATTATAATTCCTCAATAGTGACCCTATACAGTTTCCTTTCACAGTAAGACAACCCAATAGTAACCCATTAGAAGACCACTCTGTCCACATGCATGGTTTTCAAGAGATCCTTCATGTTTTCCACTAACATGGATCAAACTGTACTCCCTTTGATGTTCCCCAAATCCATTGAAAAGACATCCAAAACACTCACAATCATTACCCAACCAATTTATATACATAAAAATATATAAAAAATGATTCATGACACAAAACTAGGGTGCTACATTGTCCCCACCATTGGACATTCCATACTCGAAAATTAAAGAACCAATGCATTGCTGACAGATCTCAAACCACTACTCGTCCATATCTTTCTCCCTCTTACAAGTATCTTCCTAAATCACACCATATTGGTAAAAACCCTAAACATGACTAATGCTTTTAACATTATATAAATTCTCTTGCTTATCCATAGACAACACATGCACATGAAACAATACAGAATCTGGATCTATATCAACATGATTCAAATGAATCACAAGGTCATGATATGTAGGATACTTTTTCAACTAAGACACATGAAAAACATTGTGAACTTCACTAAACAGTGGTGGAAAATCCAATCGATAATCCCATGATCCAACTTGATCAGGTATCCCAAAAGGCCCAATTGTCATTAGATAAAACAATACCTTCTTTCCAAACTGATGATGTCCCAATATTAGAGAGATTATTAAAAACACATGATCTCCCATCTTGAAAGAAAACTACCATCGATAATAGTCAACATACGATATCTAATAACTATGAGCCTTCTCCATTCTCTTCCTGATCAACTTGATCTTCTCCATAGTCTCTTGGATACGTCATATAACTACTAACAAGATTCAACGATTTCCACCCAACATAGTGGATATCAACATGAACACCCATACAATCACTCATATAAAGACATATGTTTCGAGTACTGATATGTTTTATTATAAAAAACCTCCACCAATGATAAGTGATCCTCAAATGAGCCACCAAAATCCATCACAAAATCACAAATAATATCTTCTAATGTTTTTAATTCCCTCGCATATTTTTAATCCATCTGAGGATGTTACTCAATACACACCGTCAAAAGATACCAAAGGGATTATTACAAGTATTTACAAAAAGGAGATATAAAATTCATATCTCAATCTAATAAAATCAAAATTGGTGTACCATAACTCTTTACCACCACATATATATATTTTGGATAGATCCTTCACTGTATGATATTCACGAATTGGAATGAAATGGGATGAATTTTTGGGATGATACATTATCACCCATATGTAATCGTGCATTCAGACCATTCTTGGGAGACATGAACCAAAATACATCACAATCAGTTCCCACTACTATAGAAGGATATGTAAATATTGAAATATACATTTTGTCTCCAAATTCTCTACATTTATTTGCTGACAAGTAAAAAAATTCAAAATGATTTTCACCAACTTATTTTTCCAAACATTCCAATAAAATTTTTCTTTCAACACCTTATATATTTTATTAATTACATGATAAATAGTCCATATAGAATGATTATATGATCTGATAATTCCTTACTGACAAGCCACTGGTTTAGCCATCCAATTTCAATAAAAAAACTGAATTCCCATTCCATTCTAATAAATCAATGGTCTCCCCAATCTTGAGTTTCAACCACATAAATAAACACTCAAAATCAGGAACATGTACCACATTAACCAATACAACCATGTCTGGAACCAATGAAACCAGAATGAAGACCACTATATCTCCCCAGTCCTTACATTCTAGTAACATGTTAGATATGATCGATATCAACTCCCAATAATCTGATTTTTGGTTCACCACTTTAGCATATGACTTCCTAATTAATTCATATGCCACTTAATTTCCTTTACCCTATTTGTTCATAAAACATAATCAAATATATTTAGATTCTCTATCCATATCGTTTTCCTCAAGATAAATCTATTTGGGTGAAAATATTCTTCATGCTCTTATAATTGGTGAAGACCTGGAATTTCTCACCAAAGTGGAAATGACACCACATTTTCATTGTATGAATAACCACCACCTACTCTAAATCATGTGTAGTGTTTTTCTTTCCATGAACCATCCAACTCCATGTGCCATACACAACCACAAGATCCCCTTGAATGAGAACACACACCAACCCTGATCCTGATGCATCACAATACACAACATAACATTTTCATGGTTCTAGAAGAACCATGATATTTGATGATGCAAGACAATCCTTATCATCTTAAAAATATTTCTAACATTGTTCATCCACTTGAAATTGAACATTCTTCATTGTAAATGATATCATACTTGAGGCTAATCATTATAAATTTTAAATAAAATGTCGACAATAGCCAGCTTCACCAAGGATGTATAATATCTCAAAAAAAAATTTCAGTTTCCAAAAAAAAATTGCACCTATATTTTCTATATCAACAGAGACACCCTTATAAGAATGAATATGTCCAATGAAACAAACCTCTTATATCCTAATTTTACACATTGACAATTTGGCATATAACTGATGATCTCTCGGGATCCCCATGACTATCTCCAAATGTTTCTTAGTTCTCCACAATATTGTGGAATACACTCATGAAATATCACTAAAATTGAATCTAGATATTTATAAAATATTAGATTCATAAATTCCATAAAAACCAAACATCATTAGTATATCAAAAGGGATAAACAGATATTCATAATGTTCATATCTACTTTTGAAAACTATTTTGGGAATATCCTCCATTGGCACATGAAACTTATGGTACCATAATTTATTTTCAATACCGGAGAACAATTTAGCTCCCATAAACTGAGAAATCAAGTAATTAATGTGATGAAATGGATATCTATAGTTTATTGTATCATGGTTAAGATAATGATTATCAACACATAGACCGAAATTTCTATCCACCTTTTTAACAATCAAAATCAGCACTTCACAGGAAGACATGTAAGGATTGGTGAACCCTTGGGTTTCAAACTCCTAAAACTACACATTAAATTCCCTCAATTATATTGGTTCCAACTGATATAATGATGTGAGATAGTATGGGTCCCTAAAAGGATATCATTCATAATATCTACTTACTTATTGTGTGGAAACCCAGGGAATTATTCAGGAAAGGAATCTAAAAAATTATCAAAAACCACTGGATAGAAGTTCTTCTCAACTCATTCCATTAAAGCCAATGAAAATCTCACCAACTGATATAAGATTGTTCCATATAGTGGTTCCAAATAGGGTATTGAACCTATGAATTCATTCTTATCTATTCTAAATAGAATTTCAACACTATCATCCCTTGTGAAACTAACTGTTTGTTCATAACAATTGATGTAGGACTTAAACATTTCCATACCTTACATTACTAAGAATATATTATAAGAATCCATCACAATAACTGAGAAATACTACATCAACTCAAATCCATCCACAACTATACAACGTTATAT
Organism: Viscum album; assembly: GCA_963277665.1. Classification (NCBI taxonomy): domain Eukaryota; kingdom Viridiplantae; phylum Streptophyta; class Magnoliopsida; order Santalales; family Viscaceae; genus Viscum; species Viscum album. The sequence goes on from OY728123.1 coordinate 43,327,636, forward strand.
ACACAGAATGGCTTGAAAGTCACTTTAAGGATGTGGAGTTTGAAGATTTAAGATTGAAGGAATCATTTCTATAATTAAACCCATCATAATAACAAGAAGTGAAGAATTAAAATTATAAATATCACCCATATGAAAAAACCCTTTCGGCAATATAGAATTTAACTAAATCATACCTCACATGGTGGATGGTCCCAAATAATCTTCCATCACAACCTGCTCTAATCCAAACAACATATTTCATTCCACAATATTCTCTTTATTTCCAGGATGAGGAGTCATGGTATTCATTGAATCACTATAAATAACATTCCTCTCCTTATGAGGGGTATGATTCTTCCCCCACCCAGTAATTGTATAGGATTTCTGTGACCCCTAAGGAGTTTCGTGAACACATGACCCCATATAATTACAACAATATCGCTAAAGAAACTACATATTATAACAATTATGTCATGATCAATTTTGTTTCATACAATATTTCTTGATGTTGCATTTAAAACAAGACAGAAAACAACTCTTCTTAATTTGAGGCTTCGTGAAGAAGATTCACTATTCCTACCATCATAATTTGGCACATACTACCATACTGTAAATATGTATGCCTCTTCCTCTTGATATCTACATTAGAGGTCCCACCATTTTCCATGTGTACCAATATCCTTCACCCACCTATATCTTTAAAAATATATCATTCATCAACCATTTTTCTATTCACAATTTTTCTCTGATAATTTATACATAACACCACTATTTTAGAATGAATTTCATGTCTCAATATAGCATAAATAATATTTCCCTTCAACAATGTACTACCCAACACCATGGGGGAAAGTGCACTATTTTCATAAACATAACTGCATATTCTGTTACCTTGAGGGTCCCTTTCATCTGATTAAAGAAATCTATTTTGTTCTGAATTATGAATGTGTGAGGGAAGAATTGATTATTGAAGAATTCCGAAAACCCAACTGATGTCATGCCTTCTTCTGTTACAACTTTGACCACCCACTCCCACCACTGACGGGCATGATCTTATGACATAAATGTGGCTAGCATTACTTTCAACTCTGCTAGTGTTCCCAAAAAGTTCAAATAACCAATTTTTTTTTCAACCATGCTTCTACCATTTCTGATTTTGAAACACCCCTAAGGATGGGTGGGTTTTACTTTTGAAACTAAATCATAGGATCTAAAAGCTTTGGGTTATCCACTTTATTCCCACATTACAATGATTGGAATGATTGAAATATACTATGTACCATATGTTGGTTCACTTGGGGATTAGGTGAAACAATCTTTTGGGAAGCCTCCATTGGTTGGTCTCTAAGATTACTACCCCATTACATTTCAATAAATACCAAATCCACCATTATTCTTACTCCCATTATAAAAAAATTACTTTAATATGAAATTTAATTACATAGAAACTAACACAACTAGGATTTTCATAATTTTACATTTAAAATGTAGCAATATTTTGAAAAGTGCATCATGTTTTTAAATCCTCACATATAAAAATAATTCATAGATTTTAAAAAAATCCATATTTCCATTCCACAACATAAATCCTTATACCCATTAAATATGATTCCTAGTGGGATGTAATTTCTAAGATGCAAGCCATGATTAGCTCTTTGGGTACACACACGAAAAAGATATTTCCAATTCATATAATGTCCACCATGAAACTAATTTACACAACTCCATAGTGACTATATATCCAAATATAAGATTAATCTATCTCATTTTATGCTATACATTTCATGTTCTCACAATCCAACACCTTTATACCATCCCATGTTATGGAATAAACCATGAATGAATGTCAACACCATGATAGAAAACTGATGGCATGGAACCAAAATACTTAGAAGTTAAGGAATGAACTAATTACCACCACTTATAATTCCCCCACCACATTCACATTGGCCTGAGACTATGTTTAGATGCCACTTAGCCTTAGGAGACATTTCCATTTCGCTAATGGCTAGCACGAAATGCTGCGGGATTCATGAACGATTGTGCAATGATTTACCCGTATATATAATAATCCCAATCAAAAAAGTCATAACCAACCACAACTAAATGATGCATGTTAGAAATGTGCAACCCTACCTAATCATTCTAGGAAACCAACAAACTATTCCTTAATAATTCCTATAAAACCGACACACCGACCAGAAAATAAAAATATTAGAGTACTAAGAGGTAGACTCGTAATACGAGCCTTAAATAATACCATGGCACACTTCACGGATCCACAACATGATCCATGCTCTATGAACCACAATAACACTAAATCATCCTGACGATCCTCTAGATAAATTATACTTTTTAACCTTACTTGTATCAGATAAATATACATATCAAAAATCACCAAAGTGTCAATATTAGATATGAGTACAATTACTCTATAGGTTATCCCCAAAATGAAATCCATTCACATGCCACTAGGATAGATCCATTATCACATTTTTGTAAAAAATTTATATAAAACACCAACCAATGTAAGTATTTTTATCATGATAATCAAACCATTTCTAGAAAACATTTATGAAAATCCAAACAATATAAGGTAAATATAAAAAATCATTTCATAATATATTTACCATAACATTAAATCACATAAATTTAAACTTTTCATAACCACAAAAAAGCATAACTATAGGTTTACAAATACCCAGACCAGTTACAATTAGGGTGGCACTTCATGTTGAATCCCATTATCTCATTTCCCTATCTAGTGGTTAATCACGCCCAACTATCCTCGATGGTGGCCCTCCCATCCTCTATTCATCCCATTTTTATAGTGGTAGTTCCCTCCCACTTCACATAATTCCCAAAAAAGAACCATATTCTCAATCTAATAAAAAATAACCTGAACCCACTAACAAACTATAATAAGAAAAAAACTATTTCACAACCAAATAATTCCATAAAACAACATCCATGATGCAATAAATTTCATTAAAGGAACCAATTTTATTGAAAATTATTTTCCAAAAACAATATATTAAATAAACCCAGGCTACAAATTTTTAAATTATTATTTAATAACCCTAAAACAAGATCATTCCACTGAAAAAAAAATATTTTCCAAAAAAACCAAAAAACATCACAGAGGGAATTTCCATGAATCTTCACACATCATAATCACAATTAATTTCATGAAAAAAAATTAAATGGAAAAAATCTGTCTAATTCTAGAAAAGTGAAGTTAAGGGAGAAGCCACCTACATTAGGGTTTTGGTGAAATCAACCCATCGCACAACCACACATTGAATATTGGTAAAAAAAAATTTAAAAACCACTTTATATCACATTCCCTAACATCAACCTGCCACAATATCCTTACATTAGGCATCAAAATCCCCATATATAAGGATGAAAAAGATGTAGATATAAAAATATGGGAGAGAAATATATATCTAAGGAAACCAAGAATAATCCCAGAGGGATGACTTGTAGATGAAGATTCGCCTTCATCACTCTTTAAAACCCATTTTAATCGCATCAATAATGAGTAGGAGTACCCCAAAAACCCTTGAGAACCAAAAATCCAAAGTAGGGTTTGTAGAAGATAATAGTACATGGATTCCCCTATCCATGATCAAATATTTCCCCATTAGAAGTGCCCCAAAACGTTTTCAACTCCTTTACAAACCCTCCAAAACGTTACCCAACCACATTAAATACATAAAAAAGGAAAAACATAGATACATACCTCAAACCGAGGGTGTAAAATTTTATATTTGTTTATGCCTATTATATAAATAATGGATGATATTGAGGACTCATTTACGAACAATATATATTTTATTTAAAATTTATTTATTTAATATGTTAATATAAAAACACATACCTTGTGGTTACCCTAGATTAGAAAATAAAAATTTTAATATCAATAAGGATAAAATATTAAGGTTAGGGATAAATATATGGTATGAATGGCAATATTTAATATTAAAGATCTATGAAAAATAATATTTACTACAATAATTTATATATATAATTATAAAATATGATATTTATGAAAAATTGGCACACGTCATCGATGTTGTGCTTGTATATGTAAATGAAATGTTCAATATTGTGTCTTTAGAGATTATAATGGTGTCATATTTTGGTAACTTGTTATACTTCATAGTATTGGGTGAAAAATATGAATTTTAGTAAATTTTATAAATATTTAAATCATAATTCCCATGTTATTTAGACAATTTTAATGTCAAAATACTATATTAGCATTGAAAATTATTTTGAATGGTAATTAATGTTATTAAAGATATATATTTTTATTAAAAATGAATAAATTTCTATAATTACTTGGTTTAGGTTGGATAATGTTCTGTGATAACATATATATCTCATTTATGAAACAGTTTTAACTTTAAAAATACTTTTAGGACACATAGAGATATAATATTTAGTAAAATTATGTCTGTGTTTTTTGAAAAGAGGTCACACAAACTAACCATTCTAGAATATATCTAATTATTGGGTTTCATTTTATATTATACTAAAATATAACTCGGAATATTCACTTCCAAATGTACAATGCTTTATTGGATAATACTTCTTTCATTGAAGGCTTCAAACTCAATCTAATGAAGTTAGGTCAAAGAGAAATGTAAGGTTTTACAATATCCATTATCCCTTTTTATTTTTGAATACTTGTAACAAAACTCTTATAAAACAAAACCTATTTTTTCTAAATTAATCCATTATGATATAATTTAAGTATTTTTTATCCATCAATCATAATACTGTTTCAATAACCCATCATCGATCTTTTTTTCGCAAATCTTAATAAACATCCAAATAATTTTCATTAAACGATGGTATCAATTCAATTGAATTATCATAATACACTTATTAATAGTTGTAATAATATTTAAATTTAATCCAAAATTAATAGAGTAATTTTAAGATGATTTATTATTTCAAAAATCAATTATTTAGTAGTTTTTATATTTTTTAAACTCTATGGGCAAAGTATTACTCACCATGGTGGTTATATATTGTATATGTGAATGATGTTGTTTTTATAAACTTACGAATTCAATATTTTTTCTTAAGAATACATTTAATGAATATAAAATAGTTTTAATATTCATGTAATTGAATAATAATGTTTTTATAATTGTAAAACATGAATAAAAATACAGAAATTGAAATTTAATATTGAATGTCATTATTAACCATCAAAGAGAATCAAATCAAAGATGATTTTAAATTCAATAAATATTTAATAATGTATTGAGATAAATTGTTTCTATATTGAAATTAATATAATGATATGAAACTATACTAAATCATAGAACATTTTCATAATTATTTTTAACTATTAATTTAACAATGAATATATTTTGGAAATATGGATCAATCAATCCCAAAATTACTAACACAAGAATATTTAATCTAATAAGCCAATAAAATATAATAAAATTAATGATGTGTAAAAGTAATTTTTTCTAAAAAATTAATATAACTTTCAAAATTTTACATATAATATGGTTTGAGGAATTATGAGTTATATAATGACCTCAGATAGAAGGATTATTTTGAAGATTTACTTACCTGGAGAAAACATATATAAAAAATTTATTATATTCTCTATTAATGCTTTAATATCCCAAGATTATTTTTTCAATTAATGGAACAAATAATATCATTATAATATCACTATTTCATTTTTTATGTCAATTACATTACCATGGTTGTGAAAGATTTTATTTTAAACCATTACATTAATGTTTTTAATGACATTATCTAAACTAACTTTATGTAAACTTTTTTCATGTTAACTTATTTCTTATATTTAGAATGATATTTAAATGTATTTTATATTTCATTTTCATTATCCTCTATTAAGGGAATTAGTAATGCATTAATTTTTTTCATTTATTCATTATGGTTTCCCATAAATGAGTGATTTTTTAATATTTATATCCTCCTTAATTTGATTGATTTATTTATAAAATTAAATCTCCTATCTATATTACTTATGGATATATTCATTGAAATTACAAATGATTATGGGTGTTTCTGATATAGACCAACAATAAATTAGTTAATTATTTATTCTCTTGATATATTCTGTGGACTTAAATTGTATGTAATTTTATTATGGGTTTATGATATTGGAACATTCTAGTTATATTATTGCATATTGGGTATCATATGAATTAACTAGTTAATTTATATCATTATGATTTATCATTGATGATATACATATAATGTTTCAATGAAAATTTTTGTCTATTTTATTACCATTATGATTTCTCAGGATTATGTTAAATAAAATTCACTAATAAAAGGTGTTTATCACATGTGTGAATATATGTTTATATTATCTCAATTTTATTAACATATTTGAAAATAATTTCCACGTGTTTTATTTTTTTCAATGGTTTAATATATGTTATTTATTTTTTGGCTTCTAATCAGGATTTTTATGCTCACCAAATGATCTATGAGGATTATAAGTAGGATTATGGGCGATTATAGAAAAAATTATGAAGTATTGAAAAAATAACATGAATTTTTAGATTCTGAAGTCATGTGTATGATTAATAGAATCTTGTTTCGTGGATATATATTCCTTTATTAGGAATATAATGGATTTTTTTATAAATTATGTTTCGAAATAACTAAAATTATATTCCTACAAGGAATTTTTTAATCAATGTAATCAATAATTTATATATATCATTCAAATATTTAATCATTACGTTTGGGTAATTATAGTTTTATTTGAATAATGTTTTAGATATAATTAGAGGATATGTTTGTTTCATGAAAATAATGGATTTATTTTTTAATGATAATGCAATTTTTGAGGGGAAAACTTTAATTTCCATATACGATAGATTGGAATAAGTTTTTATTATTCAAATGATTTCCATGTTTACTCACGTAAAATATTTCTATAGAAAATTCGTACTATTCTTGAATATGGGAAATGAAATAGGAAACAAAAAAAGGACAACAAACTTACACGTAGAGAACCTGAAATTTTTATTATTTGGCATTACAAATTAATTATTTTGTGAACTCATTTAAAATACTACATAAATTGTGGTACTAAATTAATGGAGAAGAAAAATTATACATTAAAATATATCAGTAGTATGTAATTTTACTTGATACCATCCTCTATTAATTTATCATACCATTGAACTAGTTATAGATATGAATGGATTAATGATTTAGACATGTTATATTTAGTTTTGAGTTATACATATTTTCAAATGGTATCTCTTCTTATTTATCATTTTGGAGGAACATTCTATAAGTGCTGGTAATTGATTCATTATACTAAGGAGAATCATTATATGAAAACCATTGTATAGATATGATTTAATGATAGGTTTAATGATATTTTTTAATAAAGAGATTTAATAAATATTTTAAACAAAATTTTGGTATATGATTATAAATGGAAGATGACTCAATTGGAACTTATTTGGAAAATTATACATGATTAGTGATTTCATAAAATAACTTACTCATAAATAATTAATAATTTATTGAAATATTTAATAAAAATTCAAATCCAATTTTATGAAGGGAATTTTTAACTCGTAAATTATTATGTAAATAAAAAAAATTTATGCACAAAGAGGGATATTGATTTTATAAACTCATATAAAACATTAAATATTTTGTAGATGAATTTGTTGATATGGAAATACATAAAGGTTTTGTAAGGATAAAACCTATTGTTAATAGGGGAAAATTCTTCATTCCTGAAATTTCAAATTAAAATTATAGCATTGATTATTACGGAGTTTAGGTGTTGTTAAAACTATAGTAAATTTGGATAAATTACTCATGATGGTAAATAAAATCCAAATAGGTTTGAAAAAAATGTGATTTATTTTGATTGAAATGAAAATCATGATTGAAATTAACTTGTGAGCATATTTTGTTTTAATAAAATAGGGAATTATGGAGGTGATTTTCTATGAGGATGAATTAGAAGGACATTTAAAACAATATATGACTATTTTTCAATTTTGTATGCTAATAAATATTAATATGATAAAATTGAAAATGGGAAAAAGGGTATGAAAAATGTTAATCACATTTTACCTTTTAATTCAATTCAAAGAATGTCTAGACTAGGGTTGATGCCAGATTGGGAATAATTCATTTTTCTGATTATTGGTGGATATTATTAATAAAGAAGATTGATAAAATGAAAAATTTATATGGGAAGGATGTTATATGATCGAACATTAAACATAAAAATTGATAATGTCGATATATTTAAATTTTTATTATAGGGAGATAAAAAAATTAGGAACACACATTACCATGGATAATGTATTAAATAATGTTTCAACACATTTTTCATTTTATGTTTTTTTATATTTATTTCTCAAAATTAGAAAAATATTTTACCTATAAAATAATATAAGTGAATATTAAAAAAAAAAATATTGAAATACATTCCATAGATGTGTACAATCCATATATCCCAAACATATAAAGTAGGGAAATAAAAACTACAACAATAATGATCTTTAAGGTTGAAATATGTGCAATGTGATTCATATGAAAATAATACCAGTAAAGGTAGGTAAATAATAAGGGAAATAAATTTTAATATGGTTGAAAATTTAACGATGAAATGAATTATTAGGAGTGAATACTTATAAAGAAAAAATATGACATTTTTTATAGAGGTTATAGAGAAAAAATTATATATCAATGTTTATTTATGTGATATTTAGGAAAATAAGCTGATAATATATGATTTGGGATTTCGAATAAATATGTAATATGTTTAATTAATATTTATGTTATGAATTAATATTTATAATAATAAAAGTCATATCAAAACACATATCTATATTAGTATTCAATTATTCGATGTAGATCATATGGTAATCAATATTCTTATATTATATATCAAATTAACATTTTTAATTTTCTTTTAAAAACACATTTATTCAATGTTAAAATATATTTACATAACATTTTTTATTATTTTTTCTCTTTAATTAGATTAAAATTGTTTATATACTATATAATGATAACAATATTAATTATAAAAAATTCATATTGATATTTATTTTTTATGATAGTCATATAAATAATTTTATCACAACATGAAATGTGAATATGAGAATTATTTCAAAAAATAATTCACATTTTTACAAATTTTTTCCATATATTTTATTTTTTATTTAAATGCTCTACTTTTAAATTTTATAAAACAAATATGGTAAATTGTATTTTGGTTCAATTGATCCAAAATTAATTATGGGAAAAATTTAATTATTTTGTGGACAATTTTTTTGGTGATTATAAAATAATATTGTAACACCATAATATTATTAATCATAACTTTTTATTTAATATATTGTATGAAAAAACCAAACTCGTAAAGGAATATAATATCTTGAGACTCTACTATATTTTTACTATTTTAAATATAATCAACACAAGAGATTCATTTTAATGGTGCAATAATTTTAAATATTAATTTTGACCTATTTGGGAATTTTATTTTATAAAGTAACCATCATTTTTATAATCATGATTTCAAATTTATCATATGGAATATTTTTGGTATTTTTCTAAGAAATGTTTTTTTATGAATACTGAAAACATTGAATTTTAGTTTAAAATGGTCTTTTTGTTTAGTAATATATTTATTTTTAATTTAATTTTAATTTTATTTGAGTCAAATTATATATATTAAAAATATATTAAAACAATTTACTTCATTAGAAACCATTTCACTTTCAAATTAAATAAAAAATCATAACAATCCAATTAACATTTTTCTGTTAAAATCAGTTAATCAGTTCATCTGCAAGATTAGCATTAATCATAATTCTCCTACATTTGAGATTTGAATATCCAAAAATATGAATACATCAATGTAATAAATAGCAAATTTTGTTTTGGATAACTCAAACATAATATCTTACAAAAAAGAATTAGTGAAATTGAGTAAAACTAAATACGCTGATTAAGGTGTAATTAAGCTTAAAATGGATTAAAGCTAATATTTAATGCCCCTAATGACCTATAAACTTTTCCAACACCCATGTTAAGTAAATTTTTAAACCATAACCCTTTATTTATTATGTTTTTATTTTTTGGACTAACTTTAATTAGTTAAAATAATTTACAGGCCTAACTGTTTTCCAAACATTTCAATTGAGACCATTTCATTCCATATAAAATGTTACTACCTCTCCCACTTCATAACACATCTAAAACATTATATAGTTGGATAAAATCAGAAACAATAGTCCAAAAACATCCCTACATTCACCCCAGAAGCCTATATTTGGGTATGAATCCTTACTGAAAATCCTTTTTGTATAAACCAATAGAAGTTATCCTATTAAGAGGTCACATTTTCTCTCCAATGTTTTAGTTTGACATCTATTATTCATAAACTATATGATTTTTTTTATTCTTAAATTAAAAAAATAGTATTCCCAAAATTCTAGGATGTTTTTTTGTGATTATTTATACCTAAACATGAACACACATACATATAATGGGTAACGATCAAACTGTTTATGTATATAACGAACTACGGTTTGACGAAATGATAATTGTTCATTTTTCCATTTCCAACATTCATGGTTGGACCTCATGATGGAAAAATAGTTTATATATGATTTATATGATATTTATTATATCATTAATATTCCTCAATTCTTTCACATCATCTATCTTTATACCTTCTAACTTGTGTAAATGTGATAATTTCGTTTGAGGAAGTATGAACTACCGCCCCCTAAATGTAATATAATTCATTCACACAATCAATAAAATGTTTAAAGGGTGACTATTATTGATCATATGACACATAAAATCATATATATTATATTACTCACAAAATTACCTTTTGGGTATACATATATATACCATTTTCTTTATTACCCTTTCACACACTTAATTTGTGATAAAGCCATATGTGGATGATTGGACTACCACCTCTCTGACATGATTTGATTCCTTTTTCATCACAATAATTATATATATAAATATATATGATTAATTAATAAGTTGGTTATTTTACAATTATCATTATGTAAATACATGATGTTACTTACCTCCTTTCCATAATGATCATTGAAAAATGGGAACAGTACTCATGTTTATGCAGGACATACCATCTCCAGGATTATGACGTTGATTCATTTTTAATAACCATAATTGATGAATTATTTTAATTTTATAATTGATTTTTATATAATATAATTAATTCAAGATTATTATTATAGGGAATTATATATTGACCCCTTTGATTATAGTGGAACAATACATGTTGTTTTTAAAACATGAACCAAATTTTCTCAAAACAGACAATGTGAAAAAAATTGTTTATGTTGATTTACAGAAAATATTAATAACTAAAATGAATGTAATTATAAACAAAAAAAATGTTCTTATGAAATTATGAAATTCCCATAAGATCGTTATACATTAATTTAAATGACGTTCACATGAATGGAAACACAAGGTAATGGACTCTTATCTTGCTTTTCATTCAGTGAAGCATACATAATTGTTAGACATCAAATTTCATATATATTGTGTACATACTTCTACAATGACATTTAATATCATTCAATTGTTGATTATTACTTTTGGGTCATTTGATTCATATGTTAGGGATTCTTCTCTATTTTTACATATGAGAGATAAATTTCATGTTCCCTACTTATATTTTTTTTGTTGTATCTACTACATCTATTTTTATATATTTTATTTAATTATCTTACATACATTTTTTAAGGATTTCATTTAATATTTTTCCAACATGTTGTTTATTTATTATTTTGTTTCAAGGTGGTTTAGGACACGTTGGAATGTTTAAGTATTATTTTATTAATATATATCTTTAATGATCATTCAATGGAATTTACATTTGATAACATTATATAACCATTGATCAATAAAAACATTAATTCTTATTGGTTAATTCATTTCTATTTTCAATATTAATAAAAATATTAAATTCAATGGTACAGAAATTGTTTAATAATTTTATTTTTAGGAAACCTAACTTATTTTTTCTCTTTAGTAAGAGAAAATTTTTTCTTCTAAATTCCACATTTAATTATAATATTGTTCAATGAAAAAAATTTATTTTTTGGGTAAATAACTTATTACTCCACTTTTTGTTTTACTAATATTTTCAATTGAATGTTCTTGTTGTTTTTTGAATGAGTCATTTTTTAAACATTTTTCCATAGAAACCTAATAATCTTTTTTCCTCATAGGAAATGTCAAGATTTATCTTCTATCATTAATAAGAATCATCATTTTTATGTTGAAAATGTTTATTTTTAAGGTTTATTTATTAAAAAGTTGTTTTTAATGAAAAATATTTGTGTAATGGTTTTAAAAATAAAAGTTTATTTTCCTCAAGAATATTATTAGAATTTATTCTTTTATTTCATTAACTACAAGAACCCTCAATTTTTACTACCCATAGATTTGGATGTATTGATAATATAATTATTCTTTCCCTAGATGGTTAATTATTTAATTGGTCATGGATATTATTCACATTCACTTAATTGATTTTTTTGTTAGTCCCCATGAACTATAAAATTACATATGATCATTGAAAATTGAATTTCTCCTAATTATCCATTCAATTTATCTAGGATATTACCATTTCTTAATCGTATTCCATTTTGAAGATGTTTTTTAAAATGAGAAATATTTTTAAATCCATATTTATAATTAAATAAGGTTACTTATAATGCATATTAGTTAATTTCATTAAATAATATGGGGAATTTTTGGGACTGGAAATGACCAAAGGAGCCCATACATTTTATATATCGTCGATAGATCGATAGGTTCTCATGATTCAAATAGTATCAAAAGGGGGTTTTTACTCTTACTGTGAAATTCACTTATGATAGGTTTTGACAGTAATAAGTATTCATGTTCCTCATACATGATGTCAAATAGTTATGAATTCCCGTCATACTAGTTTCAATTATTATTCATCTATAAGATATTTCATCGACATGTCTATTGATATATATCATATTCAGTTTATTGATTATGTGACATCTATGTTAAATTTTTTACCTTTCCATATTGATTATTCTAATTGATTTAGTGTTTCTTCTATTTTATTTACCCTTACCAATATTTTCATCACACCCTTAATCTTTTTTTCCCATGGAATCCATGAAACATACTATGAACGATATTCAATATATATATATATATATTGTAGTTATCCTCAGGTCTATAAATATATAATAAAGAAAAAGCAATGTCTCAGTTAGTGTATTAATTTGTAATATAATACTCATTTATTTTTCTTGTTTACCAAGACTGCTAAACTGATCTATCTTTTGAGAAATTATTCCTTGTATTTATTCCAATGTTACTATTTGTGGAGACTAGATACTTGGCTTCTAGGGTCGGGTCACTACAGTTGGTATCCAAGGAAGTTTATTAGAAAATAAAGGAACTAAATTTATGAAAAAATTGGTTATCGAAAATAAACCTAATATATAATTTTTGGTTAATAATATAATAACACTCTAGAGTTTTGGTAACATATAGATTTTTTGGGTCTTAAATGCAATATATCCCTACCTCGATACTTTAAGTGTATGTGCTTCAGGGAAAAATGTACATATGAGTAACAACTCTAATAAGTTGTTTCATGTCTGACTCTTGTTAAATTAGCATTGAGAAATGGGATTTACAGGGAACCTAGTTTGACACTCTTTGGGGATATGCATTGGATAATCCATGTTTTATATACAAACCATTATAATGAATTTTAATTGTTAATGAAAATGAATTTTATGGTTTGAAACAATTTTTTCTCGATTGGAATGAGGATTCATGATTTTCCAATCCTATAATTGGTATTTTCAATAAAACCTATATCATGGAAGGGCATAAGTTAATATAAATCTAGAAAGTATTGTTATTGTGAGGTTTTATTAAAAACCTTACTTAAAAATCAATTTAGTGATAAACCTAATTTCAATGATGTTTATTAGATTTAATTTTAAAATTATATTAATTTGGATTCAGTAATGGTGTAACTATAATCCAGGTGACATCTAATCGAATATGAAAAGGTAACGTGTCTTAAACCCCTAACCAGTGAATGATAAGGGTTTCATCCCAATCACGGACCTACAAAATTTCCTGGTTAATTTTTCACTATTTTAAGTTAAACAATTTATCAAAAAAATATTAATAAATAACTAGTAGTTTTCTATTTTATTACGAGTGATTAATATATTAAAAATATTGGTTTTTTATGATAGAAAAATACAAAAAGTTTGAAATATCACTCTTTTACAGGCATTAATATCCTTTAAAATTTTCTTTTATTGGATCAGGGATAAAAAACTATTCATTATTGGTAATTAATATCATGGAGCAAGGGGTGAATTTTACTTTAATTAAAGCACAACTGAATGGTAGGATTGTTCATATGAAATTAAAACCTACCATGTAATAATATATTCATATATTCATAGTCAGAGAAAGAGTTATCCAAAAATATAGAAATGGATTAGAAATAAATTGCTAACATAATACCTTAATTTATATTGAACCAATGCTCTCTTAAATAGTAGTATTCCCTAATGTATTGAGGGGGAAGCATGAGAATTACTGAAGAGGGAAGAAGTAAGAGTGAAAAAGGTACAATAAGAGTGAATAGAAAGAGCACAAATCCACCCAATAGTAGATATTCTTGCTCAAGGAATCTCAAAAGAGAGAGTAAGGGGATCTCTATCTCATATCTCACACTAGGCATAACAAAAATAACATGAATTATGATGTTTAGTCATAATGATAAATTATCTTATTCCATTGAAATGTTCCACTGATAAACCACGAAGAATTCGTTCTATTGTTGATCCACACTGGGTTATGTGTCACCAATCTACACAGGTTCGTAAGTCGTCGATCCACACAGGGCCATAGGTCGTTGATCCACATAGGGTCATAAGTCAATGATCCACGGAGAATCACTCTAAGGATAGACCTCATTAGGTCGCGCTTCTGCTGATCCACACAAGGTCATAAGTCATTGATCCACATTGGTTCGTAAGTCACTAATCCACGATGGGTAGCTCTAAGGCTAGTCCTCGTTGGGTCGCTCTAATACTAATCCACACATGGTTATAAGTCATTGATCCACATAGGGTCATTTTTTGTTGATCCATAGTGGGCCTCTCTAAGGCATGTCCAATAAGGGTCACTCAGCTACTGATCCACATCGGGTCGTGCCGCGACTAATAAACATCGGGTCATGCAACCGATGATTCAAGTAGTGTTTCTCTCATGCAGATCCACTAATGGTATCTATTATTACTTTCCTTGAAGGGTCTCTCTTTAATCATTAGGTCACATACATAACATATTGCATCGTATCAATGGTTATTTTGGGGTACGAGTCCAGATGAATAATATACGTGAGAGAGAAGATTCAAAATGTGACACAAGGTGCATTTTGGGCACACACATTTTGTATACATGCTTCTTCTTCAAGTCACGTACCATTTAGTACTCAGATACTAAAATGAAAATCATCTGCCCCTTCGAATGCTAGTTTACTCACTGAGTACATGATATCTCTAACTAAAAAGTGGACGAGTTTTCAAAATTTGTTGTTAAACAAATGGATGAAATTTACTTTTTCTAGAAGGAATATTCAAACATCATTGGATTACCAAATGGTTCACACAGTGGCGATCCATGGAAAAAATAATACAAGATTTACAAATCATTCGCCTTAAATGAACATTAAATGGAAATTTCAAATATCAAAAAATTATTCTTGACTGACGTCTCATGGGACCAATTCCTTGGTCCCGAATCTAATTGTATGGATCACCCCATATTCAATACTCACAGAATAACACAAGAGATGGACTACAAATTTTTCCAAAATAGATAAATAGAGAAAATCTTTCATTTCACCACAACATGCGCAGACCGACCATGTGGGGACCACTCCTCAACCTCGAATTAAATATCAAAAAATTGTTCATCAAACATCCATATTAAATTCAGGGTGGAAGCATCACATATGCTTCATCATTCTGACACCGTATAAGGGAGATATGTTGGATACATGATACCGCAATAATAATAATAATAATAATAATAATAATAATAATAATATTGGGTGTTTCATAGACCTAATCTAAAAAACAAAATTTAATATTCAACATTGAACTTGAATCGTCCATCTTAAGGATAGGATCACATCGACACTAATCACAAGTCAATCGGATGTCGCACAAAGGATTTATGGCAGGTGAAAGATTTAATAATAATTTTAAATCATTTATTTCACGAGCATTTCGGGTACCAAATCTAAAAACCCAAAAAATGCATCCAATATTGGACTCAGAATGTCGATCTCGAATTCAGGGCCACACTACCACTGATGATTCGTCAAACTGAGCATGCACGTATAACGTATATAAGAATAATTATTAAAAAACCAAAAATTATAATATCATTATTAAAATTTTATTTATAATTGATTCCATTCAATTATCACATGCCATGCAAAACCCAACATGCTGGGTAACTTCTTCAATTTGGTTTTCATCACCCCATTCATCAGATTTCTTCTTTTATTAATTAAAATTATATTTTATTTCCATACAACTCTTCCACTCTCAAATTAACTCCTTCCCCACGATTGTCTCCAACTCAACCCTAACCATTGAGTTTCTCCACAGCCATCAAAACTGCCATGATGATTCACGTTCGAAACACCAGCCTACACAGACCTTCTACACAGGACCCTCCCGGTAATCCTACCCCTATTGGAATCACTAGAACGTCCCCACTGGCCATTGTCGTGCTCCCTGCTCTATTTTTCCAATTCCCACCTAGAAAGTCGCACCGCATGCCTACTGCCTAGACCGCCACACTACCTCGCTGATTCTGCTAGACTATCACATCACGTCGCACCGCCTACGTTTCCCAGAGACACATCCTAAAGACATGCTGAAATCACACCACCAAAACGACCCTTATACGGGCCGCTGCACCTTCGTTCTGAGCCTGAATATTTTGATGATCACAGATTTGTGATCCTCGGGCCGAGGATTTGATGTATGTATTCAACGATCAATGAAACATTGTGTTTTTTATGAGATTAATTATTTGGAGATGAACAATGCATGGATAACGCACGTTGAATGAAATAGTAAAGATCATGGAGTACATACAGATCGATGGTCAGGTTTTCTTGGCCATCGTCGTTGAAAATCAAGAACAAATGGAATTGAAAAATACATAATTATCATACTTCATGAATTGCAATTTCAATATAAACAAGAATTAATGGATTCATCTTTTTTTTATTCGTGAATTAATTCATTTCATTCTCATTCGTCACGAAAATTCAAATGGGGTTAGGAATCCAAAAATATAAATACAACATGAATTGGATATGTTGTCATTGATGAAGATAACACTTGCGAAATGATCTGGAGAAGCTACTGCATTTTCCTCTATTTGATCTTCCTCAATCCAAGATTTTACTCAATGTTATTAATCATTCGTCATTCATCAACATACTATGGAGGAGAGGAGGGGAAGGGAGGGTTTTTTTTCATTGTCCAAACTGAATTATGAGGGAAATAACCTATTAACAATGGATTTATAACCTCTTTCTGGGATTAAACATATTAATAAAATTATTAAATAGACAATTACTTAATTATTTAATTAATCATCCACACTAGCACATAAGCCAACCTCCATACGTTGACAAATTTTATACCCTATCTGGGTTAAATCCTACGTTCTGAACTCAACAGTGGTCTCAGATATCTCATTAAATCCCTTGTCCATGACTTATTCAAGATCAAGACAATAAATAAATATATAAATAACTAAATTCATACATTTATCATATATTCAACGAGTGAGGGGTCCAAACATCCCTCGGTGACTTATTTTATTTCTCTCCTAGGAGAAACAACACGCTCCGGACCCAACAGTTGTAGCATCCAAAGATATTATGATAAGTATTATTTTTAATTTATTTCATTTCATGTGTTTTATACTACACCAATATCATCTTACGCTATATGCAACACTGTAGTAGCTTGCAGTATATTCAACACAATTCATGGATTGTGTTACACACAATTTCAAGTTCATTTGATAGTAGTAATTCTACGCAACACTGAGTGTATATATATATATATATTCAATGTATAAATGAAATATCGTTGGATTATGTTATACGCAACAACAAAGGAGTCTTGAACTACACGCAACCCTGACTGGTATTACATTACACGCAATCACGACCTTCCATGATAGCGTGTGTTGTAGGCAATACCGAGTTTCACTAAACAAAAATATGCTATTAAAATATTATATAAACTAGCCGCTATGAATAGTAGTACCCACTTTATCGAATTTTATTAATTTTATCTTTCAAAATGGACTTCATTTTTGGATTCCAAATATCGAAATTAGCCTAGGGTGATGTTTTGGTATTTTTTCTAAAAACATTCAATTTTTGATCAATAGTGAAAACACTGGATTACTATTTTCAATCCGACATTTTATTTAAAGAATTTTTTATTTTATTTAAATTTTTTTAGGTCAAAATTGATACATAATACCTATATAAGTTCAATGTAATTTATTAGAGTCATTTTAATAATAATTTTAGATATATAAGAATTTTATTGAACTTTTCACCGACTTTTACCCACCTCCTAGGAGAATTCGGAAATTCAATAAAACATAATTTTACCACTTCTGTGAGTGGAATTTCAGAAATCAGAGAGACATGGTTAATATCAAGGACTAAAATGTGGTTCAATGAAATGAAAATAATTTTTGGTGAATAGTAACTTTTTACTTTTATTTACCACGTTTAAAAGTAAATAGGGTAATTAAGGGTAAAAATGATATTATTATTACCCTAACACATGTCCTAATTATTTTGGATAAGTGTAATTCAACCAAAAAAACCTTAGGAATAAATTATGACCATTTTGGTCTACTTGGATTAGATTAGGACATTTATTATTAATTTATTAAAAGAAGGGTTAAAATAGTTAAAATCAAAGTTTAAAAACTAAATCAATTTTAATATAGGGTTATACAAAAGATAAATTCGACTATAAATATTAATTATAAAGATAAAAATATTTTATACATAATGGTACATTATTTATATGTTTTATACATTAAATAATTTATTTTATTTATGACACAATGATGATGCGGTAATTATCTTATTAATGAAATATTAACATAATTGCTGTTATAAATACCCAAATAAATTTAATTTGAGACTTTTTATGAATCGAGATAATTTTATAGGTTAATATGACATTTTATTATTGATTTAATAAACTTTTTTCGAAATAATCATGTTGTTATGATTTTCACAAAAACAATTACCAAATAGTGTCAAAATTGTGATAAAATAGTTTTTAAAACAAATATTATATTATTAATTGTTATTATATTCTTAAAAATATATGGTTAGGCCAAGATACTTATATCATGATATTTTTATCATTAATGGAACACTTGGGGGTCTCTTGGATGGATATGGTATGTTTATTAACTATATAGTATAAAAATAAATAGTGACATGGTAAATGTCAATCTAATTAACTAAGAGTTAAAACTAAAATATAAGGTTAATATAATGACACAAACCTATCTAAAATCTATTGGATGAGAGGATTTTGACCCATCTCCACCATAGCTTCTAAATTAATCAATTTGGAGCAGTAATAACCGAATATGAATTTATTATAAAATAATATTTTATGTTTTTCCAAAGGTGTCCCTCTCCCCCCTTATAAAAAGGGAACCCCTTTTCTCATCTCATCACACAATTTTGAGCCTTGAATCTCAGACAAACCCAACCCATTTCTCTTCTAAAATTCCCTAGAAACATTTGGGAGGTTCTGTTCTTCTCAAAAGACAAAATCTACTTCCTTAAAGGAAGGCTTAAAGGAGTTGCGTCGAAGAAGAGGTAATCTCTTCTTCTGATTCTCTCAAATTTCATTCTTATTATACTTCTTATTCATTATTTGTATCATTATAAAGTAATAACATCAGTATTACATATATACTTATGTGTTATTATAAATATGAATCAACCTTATCTCACCTTCTATCCATCCTATGGAAAACGAAATCAGCGCGCGTGCGTACGTACGGAACACCGTCTCCACGCCCTGGTGTAATCTGTTCTCAACCACCAGCTTACTTGGATGGGTATAATGGTGTAAATAAATAACTATATATGATTACTGTAAAGTTATATTGATTATAAAATATTATAAATACACTTCAATACAATTACACAATCATGGGAATGATATCATCACTCGTTCGTACGTACAGACTACCGTCTCCACGACACGATGAGATTCATTCTCCATGTTAACCATTAATGAATGATTACAAAGTATATATAATGAATAATAATGAAATATATGACATAATGATGATAATTTATTTAATTATATATATATTTATGTCATCTACATAATTCCATTCAAGTCAACAAGGAACGGAAAACAACATTCATGTGTATGTACGGCCTACCGTCTCCATGAACGGTGTATTTCATTTCATTCATCTATCTATTATATATATATATATATATTGTATATATATGATATATGAATCATGATTTACATTATGGAAGTAATTAAATCATGATATAAGTAATAATAATATCAAGAACAAAAAATCGAAACACGTATGATAAATGAAACGATTTTACCCAAAACACTTCTTTAACATGGAATTTATAAAAGAATGGGTATTATAAAGTCATAATTGAACCATATATGATATCATAACAATGAATATGATTCTTTAATAAGTCAATAACATTATATAAATCATTATATAGGAGTTTTAGATACATACGAAGCATATCAGACATAAGGTAAGGGATAATTATTCCAATCTGATTCTTATCTCAGAATGATTATTCGTAAGTATTTACTGGGGTTATGTTTATTATCCATTTCCATATGTTCTCAAAATGTTTTAATAAAATGTTAACTTTTATTCCATGTATGTTTAAAGTCATTCTTACCCCTTTTTTTACTTTTACCTCATCTTATGGAATGAATCTTTCTTTTGTTTACCATAAGAGGTACTTTTTGACTTTTTGGGAAAAAGTATGAGAAAAATGTTTTTTAACTTATACAGCATGAACGGATTTTTACGGTTTCAGAACAAATTATTTTAATGAATCTTACTCTACAATATTTCATGACTATTTTCAAAAAAACCCTTTTATTTTAAAAATGAATGGCATTTTGTGAAAAGAAAATTGTTTTCATGATGAAAGGATATTTTCCTCATGAATTCATTTCAAGTGCTTTATCAAAACTATTTTCCATATAAGATTACATTATTTAATATGTGTATGTTTCATTTATAATGTCTCTATGATTTATATGGTTTCCCTTTTCTTAAGATGAAATGATATCCATTTGTTTTATATGGATTATGTTATGATGGGATGATGTTTATGAAACCCATTTTATTCTTTGGGTTATGATGAATGTTTTATGTTTATTTTGTGGCACAAGTAAGAATGATTTCATTATGAGATGGGTGGGAGATATATATCCCTCCAATGCATTGGGTAAAGATTTATATCTCATGAGATAGACATGGTTGGAATGGTAAGTTAATTCGGTTAAGTGTTATAGGACTGAAACGAGGAATGAACTCAATGCAGAAAGGGACTTTGTCCACTAAGATGGTCTTGGAAGCAATGCCTTCGCTACTATGGAAATCATATCATGTGCTTAATGTTTTTCCACAATTAAAAGTTTTATTCCCATGTTATTTTATCATTATTGATGTTCCTTTATGATATATTCCTTACGTACTTCCAAGATTTATGTCTTTTCTCGCGATTTTCAGGTTTTAACATTTTGTTCGTGTTTTTATGTTCAAATGTATATGGTTTTTTTATTTTCTCCATGATTATAGTTACTGAGAATTTGAGATCACCCTTTCTATGTTTTCTTTTCCCCAGAATTCAAGAAAGGTTTTAGGTAAGAAAACCAAAAGGGGAAGATCTTTATGGGAGATCTTGAAGATCTTTCACCAGGATTTGAAGTTTACGTTCTGAGTTTCCAAATACACTAAACTATTACGGTCCTTTGGTGTGTGTTTTTGTTATGTATTAATTGTTCTTCAAAAGTAATCTAATGTCTATGTACGTCAAGCTTTGGGTAATTATAGTTGGTATCAGAGGAATGTTTTAGTTAACCTTTGGATACTAGGACGTGAAAACTTTAGTGATATCCCTAGAGATATTTCTATGGAATGTCTACGGATGTACCTACGGTTAAGAATAAGTATATGTTATAGTCCTAGAAATATGATAACGATCATAGAAATATACCTCTGATGTTAGATATTGAAGTTAATCCCCCTATATTATGTTTTTTCCCTAGCATGATTTTTTCCTCTCACACTATTCTTTTTGGCTTTTAGATGAGGGATGGAACCCAAAGGAACCATGTTGATCAATGTAATGGACGATGCAATGATTGTCCTATTGAACAAACCAACATTATGGGATAGGGATTGCACAATCTTATTTCTATACTTACACAAGATATGAATCATGCTGGACATCCAAATGACAAGAGAAAGGAACAATATTCTGTTGAGTCCTTCATGAGGCCACATCTACCTTCTTTCGGTGGGTCTTCTGATCCACTTGTTGTTGAACAATGGATCAGTACCATTGAAAAGATATTTGCCATACTTCACTGTTCGGAACATGAAAAAGTCATTCTGGATATTTACTGTTTAGAAGGTGAAGCAGATCAATGGTGGACTCTAATTAAGAATATGAGGCCACGAGATGAAATTGAATCCATGGAATGGGATGGGTTCAAGAACTTATTTTTCAATAAGTAGTTCCCTCATATTCTTCGAACAAAGATGGAAAGGGATTTACTTGAGCTTATGAAAATGGATGATGAATCTGTTGGTATATATGAAGAAAATTTTACGTGGCTTACAAGGTATGAATCTGGCTTTATCATCCAACATGAAATTAAAGTTGATCGATTCTTTAGTGACTTAAAACCATGTCTTCTAAGGGAATTAGCTATAAGAGACTTCAGTAGTGATGAATAAATTGTGTGTTGTGCTATAAAGGTAGAAATGGAAACTAGTGTTACATATCCATCACAAGGTTTTGACAAGAAACAAAAGTTGGAGTTCAAGGAATAATCTCATAATAATGGGGAAAAGAAGATGAATGTTTCTTTATGATCAATGTTTGGAAAGAAGCATGGTGGAGATTGTCTTAATGGGACTCAAAAATGTTTTATGTGTACAAAAAAGGTCATCAAGTAGCTGTGTGTCGATGTAATGGAAAAAGGGTTGATACTGATGTGAATAAAGAAAAGACTGTAGAGAACGCACCACCAACACTTCAATGCTTCAAGTGAAAGGAAATTGGGCATTATGCTAATCAATTCCCTAATCCAAGGGTTAATGATGATAAATGTGAGCATTATCTTAAGGAAAAGGATAAAGGGAAGTCACATGCGATCAATATTTTTGATGTTGAGTATTGCAATGATGTTTTGTAATGATTAAGTGTTTATGTAATGAGATTTTATAAAAGTATCATTGAATCTCGTTTATGGTATCATGGAATTTTGGAATATATATGTGTTGGTTTTCAATAATTATATGGTACTTGTAACTATGTGAAGTGATTGAAATATTTTTGGAAAGAAGATGATATGTGCCTAATGAAGGGATAAAGAAAAAATTAAGTGATCTCATGACTGATATAAGGACAAAGTTATATCATGGTTTGAGTATATAGAAATTTTGGGATTTTGTTATCTGGAAAGTGTTAAATTTTGACAGGATTCATGTTTTCACCAGGGTTGAATAGGTGTTCATTTTCAAGAGAATACATGATTAAGGTATTCACATGTTTGTAATGTAACCAAAAAGATATATCATATGATATATGGGGGATAAATGATGGTATTCACATGCTCAGCAGATGACATTTCTAGTAATTTATTTCTTTATACTATAAGATTGGACAGAAGTATTTTCGATAAGCTTAAAGGTTGGAATGGATTATGTTGGACATCAGATAGAATTTTTTAAGGCTAGAAATTTTTTTCAATATTATTATAGAATGTTATAATAATGGAGTTTTAGAAAAAGGACAACCTACAGGACGGGTGACAACTCGTCGCATCGAACAAGGTTGCGGGAATCGAACCCACAACCAAAGTGCGACATGACTTTATCACCTACCATTGTCCTCCAGGAAATCCCTAGTTAGTAGAAACTAGTTTTATTATATAAAGAGGTATGATATATGATGTATAAGTCCATTTTATGAACCATATATGATTAATATCACTATAGAATACTTGTTTATATTTAATAACTTTTGATATCCTTTTGTTTGAGACAGATGGAATGAACTATCATTCTATCGTGTGATCTGCTAACACTTCACGGAAGACAAATTCAACTTAATTTCTTTAAGAGATGAAGTGGAAATTGTTCAAGGCACAAAAAAGTAAGATTGTACCAAAATCAAGTAAGTATTTCTTTTAATTAAAAAATTATTCAACATTAGGGAAATGATCTTGAAAACCAAAAATGTTATCCTAGTGATCTTATATCTGATTAATCAGATGGTACCTTAGATCATCACAAATTTATGGCTTTGTGATTTTCAGATTTTTCATATCAATGTTCTCTACCACTCTCCATCAGAACTTGATGGTTATATTTTTCTTCCATATCCATATTTTCACATATGTTATCATATGTGGAAACCCAGTGATGAGTTACTTTGGGAAATTGTTACGTTTCATATTTTAGTTTTTAAAATTATGTTTTATTATCACTTTTTACGATGTGGGTTTCTATGAAAGAAACTTTCAAGTAGTAAACCATGTTTAACCCCAATGAATTTTGATGGTAAAATTCATTTCAAGGGGGGTAGATCGTAACACCCCGAGATTTTATAATAATTATTATTTTTAATTTATTTGATTTCATTTGTTGTATGATACACCAAGATCATCTTTCACTATACACAACACTGTATTAGCTTCCAGTATATGTAACACTATTCTTGGATTGTGTTACATAGAATTTCAAGTTCATTTGATAGTAGTCATTCTACGCAACATTGAGTGTATATATATATATTCAATGTATAAATAATATTTGGTTGGATTCTATTATACGCAACAAAATAGGAGTCTTGCACTACACGCAACCCTGAAAAGGCTTACATTACACGCAATCACGACCTTCCACGATAGTTTGTGTTGCACGCAATACCGAGTTTCACTAAACAAAGATATGTTATAAAAATATTATATAAACTAGCCATTATGAATAGTAATAACCACTTTTTGGAATTTTATAAATTTTATCTTTCAAAATGGACTTCATTTTTGGATTCTGAATATCGAAATTATCCTGGGGTGAATTTTTGGTATTTTTCTGAAAACATTCAATTTTGGATGAATAGTGAAAACACTATGTTACTATTTACAAACCGACTAATTATTTAAATAATTATTTATTTTATTTAAATGTATTTTAGGTCAAAATTGATACATAATACCCATATAAGTTCAATGCAATTCATTTTAGTAATTTTATAATAATTTTAGATATATTAAAATTTTATTGAACGTTTCACCGTCTTTTACCCACGTCCTAGGAGAATTTGGAAATTCTCATAAAACATAATTTGAACACTTCTGTGAGTGGAATTTTGAAAATCCGAGAGACATGGTTAATATCAAGGACTAAAATTTGGTTCATTGAGATGAAAATAATTTTTGGTGAATAGTATCTTTTTACTTTTATTTACCACGGTTAAAAGTAAATATGGTAATTAAGGGTAAAAATGATATTATTATTACCCTAACACATTTCCTAATTCTATTGGATAAGTTTAATTCGACCAAAAACAACCATAGGAATAAAATATGACTATTTAGGTCCACTTGGTTAGATTAGGACATTTATTATAAATTTATATAAAGAAGGGTTAAAATAGTTATAATCAAAGATTTATAACTAAATCATTTTTAATATAGGGTTATACAAAAGAGAAATTCGACTCTAAATATTCATTAGAATGATAAAAACATTTCCTACATAATGAAAGTTTATTTATAATTTTTATAATTTAAATAAGTTAATTTAATTATGACACAATGATGATGTAGTAATTATCTTATTAATGAAATACTAACATAATTGATGTTATAAATGCCGAAATAAATGTAATTTGAGAGTTTTTATGAATTTAACTAATTTTATTCGGTAATATGACATGTTATTATTGATTTAATTAACATTGTTGGATGTAACAATTCTGTTATGAGTTTCAAAAAAATCAATTACCAAATAGTGTCAAATATGACATAAAGTAGTTTTTAAAACAAATATCATATTATTAATTGTTATTATATTCATAAAAATCTATGGTTCAGTAAAAATACTTATACCATGATAGGTATATCATTAATGGAAAATTTGGGGGTCTCATGGATGTATATGGTATGTTTATTAACTATATAAAATAAAAATACAAAGTGACATGGTAAATGTCAATCTAATTAACTAAGAGTTAAAACTAAACGATAAGGTTAATATAATGACCCAAACCTATCTAAAATATTTGGGTTGAGAGGATTTCGACCGATCCCAACCTTATATTCTAAATAAATCTATTTTGAGCTATTAAAAAACGAATATGAATTTATTATAAACTAATATTTTATATTTTTTCAAAGGTGCCCCTCTCCTCCCTTATAAAAAGGGCACCCCTTCCCTCTTCTCTTCACATCCTTTTGAGCCTTGAAGCTCGGCCAACCCCTGCCAATGTCTCTTATAAACTTCCCTAGAAACATTTCAGAGGTTCTGGTCTTCTCAAAAGACCAACTCTACTTCATTAAGAGAAGTCTTAAAGGAGGTGCGTCGAAGAAGAGGTAATCTCTTCTTCTGATTCTATCAGTTTCTTTCTTCTTATACTTCTTCTTCATTAGCTGTCTCATTATAAATTAATAACATCAGTATTACATAAATAATGATATGATATTATCAATATCTGACAACCTTATCTCACCTTCTATCCATCCTATGGAAAACGAAATCACCGCGCGTGCGTACGTACGAAATATCGTCTCCACGCCGTGGTGTAATCTATTTTCGACCACCACCTTACTTGGATGGGTATAATGGTGTAAATAAATAACTATATATGATTATTGTAAAGTTAAATTGATTATGAAATATTATACCTACACTTAAATACAATTCCACGATCATGGGAATGATATCATCGCTTGTGCCTACGTACGGACTACCGTCTCCACGACACGATGAGATTCATTCTCCATATTAACCATTCATGGATGATTAAAAAGTATATATAATGAATAATAATGAAATATATGACATAGTAATGATACTAGATTTCTGTATATATATATATATATGTATGTAATCTACTTAATTCCATTCAATTCAAAAAGGAAAGGAAAACAGCGTTCATGCGTACGTACGGTCTACCGTCTCTATGAACAGTGAATTTCATTTCATTAATCTATCTATTATATATATATACTGAATATATTAGATATATAAATAATGATTTATATTTTGGATGTAAGTAAATCATGATATAATTAATAATAATATCAATAACATCAAATCGAAACACGTACGATAAATGAAACGATTTTACCCAAAACGCTGCTTTAACATGGAATTTATAAAAGAAAATGTATTATAATGTCATAATTGAACCATATATGATATAATAATAATGAATATGATTCTATAATAAGTCAATAACATTATTTAAATCATTATATAGGAGGTCTAGATACATACGAATCATATCGGACATAAGGTAAGGGATAATTAATACAATCTCATTCTTATCCGAGATTGTTTATTCGTAAGTATTTATTGGGGTTATGTTTATTATCCATGTCCATATGTTCTCAAAATGATTTCATAAAATGTTTAATTTTATTCCATGTATGTTTAAATTCATTCTTACACCTTTTTTTACTTTTACCACATCGTATGGATGGAATATTTCTTTTGTTTACTATACGAGGTACTTTTTGAATTTTCTGGAAAAAGTACGAGAAGAATGTTTTTTTAACTTATACGGAATGAACGGATTTTTAAGGTTTCATAACGCTTTATTTTCATGAATATTACACAATATTATTTCATGAATATTTTCAACAAAATCATTTTTTTTAAACTGAATGGAATTTTGTGAAAAGAAAATGATTTTCATGAAGAAATGATATTTTCCTCAAGAATTCATTTCAAGTGCTTTATCAATACCATTTTCTATATAATATGACATTATTTCATATGTGTATGTTTCATGTATAATGTATCTATGATTTATATGGTTTCCCTTTTCTTATGATTAAATGATATCCATTTGTTTTATTTGGATTATGTTATGATGTGATGATGTTTATGAAACCCATTTTATTCTTTGGGTTATGATGAATGTTTTATGTTTATTTTGTGGCACAAGTAATAATGATTTCATTATGAGATGGGTGAGACCTAAATATCCCTCCAATGAATTGGTTAAATATTTATATCTCATGAGGTAGACATGGCTGGAAAGGTAAGTTAATCCAGTTTAGTGTTACAGGACTGAAACGAGGAATAAACTCTATTCAGAAAGGGACTTTTTCCACTAAGATGGTCTTGGCAGAAATACCTTGGCTGCTATGGAAATCATATCATGTGCTTAATGTTTTTCCACAATTACAAGTTTTATTCCCATGATATTTTATCATGGTTGATGTTCCTTTATGATATATGCCTTACGTACATCCATGATTTGTTTCTTTGATCAAGATTTTGATGTTTAAACATTATGTTCATGTTTTTAAGTTCAAATGTATATGGTTTGTTTTATTTTCTCCATGCTTACCCTTACTGGGAATTTGAGCTCACCCTTTACATGATTTATTTTCCCCAGGATTTCAAGAAAGGTTTTAGGTATGAAAACCAAAAGGGGAAGATCTTTCTGGGAGATGTTGAAGATATTTCACCATGATTAGAAGTTTACTTTCTGAGTATCCAAAGACACTAAACTATTATGGTCCTTTGGTGTCTGTTTTTGTTATGTATTATGCATTCCACAAAAGTAATGTAATATCTATTTACGTCATGCTTTGAGACTTTATAACAGTGGTATCTGATTTCCGATCTGATCAACCTTTTAAGAGATATCATGTTTCGGACATGTGTGATGTATAAAAACACATAATAGTTTTATATAATTAGTTACGGGCACACTTGGCATTGGAATATCATGCCATCTCAATGCTAAACTCTCGAAATATTCTAGAAAATATTTCAATGTATAATTACTAAAACAACCACCTCTCTACAATTAATGAAATTATTCACACCATTTAAAAATTTAGTATTTTCTTCCATGTACTTATCTTTACATACAACTCTTTTTCTTATACATAGAGACCTAGTTCAATGATAGTCCTTGAGACCTTTTTACTTTCCATTCCCTATATTATAGTGGATGACTTACTAAACATTATAATGAGGTGTAATTTCAAAAACAATAATAATCAAAAAAAATATCACCATAGATGAGATTAAATAGTGAGGATGCAATTTGACTAACATTGGACGTACGTAACACTACGACATTCAAAATTACAACTTCATATTCAATAGTGTGTATGAATTGAAACATTAAATGCGTAAGAGGATATAATATCATATGAATCTACTATATATTTTCAATTTTAAATAAATTCAACACATGATAATGCTTTTAATGCACACAACCCCGACTGATCTTTTGTTACGCATTAGAGAGACCCTCTTAGATCACTTTTGATACAAGTTAGAGAGATCTTCCCCAATAACATACACTACAAACATGATTGATTTTCCAAAAATAACAATGTATTATATTATAATTTAATAATATATGAAATAAGATATCCATTTTGTAAGAGGTTATTAATAAAATTAAATATCTTAAAAATTATTTGGTTTTATATTAATTTAAAATTAATTTATTAGTTACAAATTAATGAGAAATGGGAATAAGAATAAATGGGATATAAGAAGGAAAATTATTAATTTTATGATTTCAAATTAGTTTTTACTTATAAAATATAACTAATTAGAGTTACAGAATGATATAATTGAAACATATATGTTAACTATTCAATAATTTTTTTTATATTTATCTATTACGTTTGATGTTCGTAAGATAAGAAAAAACCCTATTTCAAACATAAAAAACATTATTTTTATTAAGGTAATTTTACCCTCTTTTCAAGGGGAACCTATTTTAAGTATAAATATGGGAACATTTAGTAATATAATTGGAGAAAATAAAGATCATTTTTTAATTCAGAATTTAAAATTTATGTTAGGCTAGATTTTTGGTACTTTTTGATAAACTAACGTTTTGATGAATAGTGAAAAATACAAAATTTTATTTATAAAATACTTTTTGATTAAATAAATATAAATTATAAATTCTATTTTATAGTTTTATTAATGAAAAATTACATCAAAATATATTAATACAATTTATTTAATTAGAATCAATTTAACTTTCATATTGAATATAAAATGTAAATAAAATTGTGAAAAAAATTCTACCAAAACTTCTTAATTAATCTCTCTGTGAGATTAGCATTAATTTTATTTTTTCCACATCTATAATTTAAATTTAAAAATGGTCATAGACCGGTTTGACCGTGATGATATTTTGAGTCAAATAATATCAAAGTAATTTTTGGCCAAAATGATTTGTTAATGTGAATAAAATTAACTATAGTGATTAAGATGTAATTAGGCATAAAAATGTACTAGACCTTATATTTGAGGGAACAAATGGCCATTAAACCTATCCAACACCCATCATATGGACATAATTAAACCATAAACCCTGCATTATTAATTTTAATGGTATTTTAAGACATAGTAATAGTATATTACAATTGTATACAAATCTTGTTTCTAAAAATTTTACATGCCTATTCTTCCCTCCCTATAAAAGGTACCACCTCTCCCACATCTTCACATATCACAAACCTCATATGTTCAGCCATGATATTCCAAAATATTATAAAAAATCACTACCATAAACATATATTCCTTTATTTGTGCATTAATCCTTCCAAGAAGCGTTATTCTATAAACCAAAATAATTTACATGATTAAGAAGCATCGTCTTTTATCGTGATGTTTTGTTTCATATCCATTATTCAAACCAAAAAAAATCAACATATTATATAAAAACATAAAAAGATAATATTATAAATATAATATGATGTTTAATGTTAATATTTATACCTACACTGACTCACACCTTTAACAATTGGATAACCAACATATTGTTTATGTGTATGGCGAACTACCGCCTCATGAAATAATGATTGTTCATTTTTCCATTTCAAACATTCAAGGATTGAAATTATGATGGAAAAAGTATTTATATATTTTATATATTATATTTATGTGTCTTTAATATTATGTAAATCATTTAAAAATCCTATATTTATTATTTCCAACATATGTAAATGTGATAATTTTGTTTGAGGATACGAGGACCACAACTTCCTCAATGCCATGTGATTCATTCACACGATCCATGGAATGTATAATGGATTATTATTATTAAAAATATGATTGATAAAAAACATATTTATTATATTAATGACATAATTACCTATATATATATATATATTATATTTTCTTTCTTACATTGTCACCCACTAAAAATGTGATAATGACATTCGGTGACGTCTGAACAACCCCCTTGTCGACATGATGCTATTACATTTACAAAAAAATAATTATATATATAAATATATATGATTAAATAATATATTATTTATTAAATAATTATAATTCTTGAAACACATTGTGTTACATACCTCAATTCCATAATTATCATTGTAAAATGTGTATGACAGTCATGTCTACGTATAACATTCTATCTCCATGACTAAAATGTTGATTCAATTTTTATTACCATATTTCATGAATTGTTTTAAACGTATACTTTATATATAAATATGATTACTATTTTATGATTATTATCATTTAGTAGTTATATAATGAACCATTTGACAATAGTTTACCTTCACAAGTTGTTTTTTTAACACGATCCAATGTTGGTCCAAATCACCAAACGTAAACATAATAGTTCAGTTAGTTGTACAAAAAATGGTAATCGGTGAAATAAATTTAATAATAAAGAATATAATGTTTATTATTAATTTAAAAAATTAAGATAAGTTTTTTATACTATTTTTAAAGGACATTCACGGTAAAGCATACAAAAGGTAAGTGATGGTAGTATCACTTTTCTTTTTTGGGATGTATACATAATTATGGAGGAACTAATTTCATATGTTTGGTGTAATTTTTGAAACATTTACATGTAATATCATGAATGATTTTACATTCATTTTATTTATATTTTTTAAATAGTGATTATTACTTTTTGTTCTTTCGATTCACATGTAATGGATTATCCTCTACCTTTTTACATATTTGAGATAAATTCCATGTTCACAACTAATATAATTTGTGTGTCATTTCCAATTATAATAAGTTTATATTTTATCATTATTAAAATTACATTATTGGTATTTAAGAATCCAAATTTGAATTATTATTTCATGATTTTTATGATTTAAAATGTTTCTAGGAGGTCAAGTCCACTTTGGAACATTTAATGTTTATTTTCCGCGACTCTATTTGTAATGGACTTCCAATGGAATTTCCATTTGATGAAATTATATAATCATTTATAAATAAATCCATTCATTATTTTCATGCAATTCATGGAAATTTTCAATATTATTACCAATAATAAATTCTTCAGAACTCAAAATTTTACAGAAAAGTTTCATTTGGAAACCCAAATTTATTTAACTCTTTAGTCAGAGAAACAATTTTCATAAAAATTTCTTTATTAAAAATAATTAATATTACTTTTTATGAATGCAAAAACCCATTTTTTATTTCTACCAATGTTTCCAAATGAATATTTTTCTATCTTTAGAAAGATGTTATTTTCTATCCTTTTTTTATACAAAAATAATTTTTTTACCTCTTATGACTTGTTATGTTTATCCACCATCATTTTATTGAATCAAAAGTGTAATTTTTAGTTGTTATATTTTTAAATAAAATATATTCAAAAGGGATTTTATAAAAAATATATTTTAAAAGTTATTTCAAAATTAATGTTTATTTACCTCATAAATATTTTTAAATATTATTCTTTTATTTCATTAATGTAAAAAATCCTTTCTTTTTACTCAATATTGAATTTTTGGTATTAATACCATCATAATTCTCCCTCTTGATGATTTATTAATGATTTGGAAAGGATATTATTCAAATTCACATCCTTGATTTATATGTTATTCCCATTGAAATATAAAATTTCATATGATCTTTCAATATTGAATTTATCTTATGTTTCCATACCATTTATACTGTATATTATTATTTCCTAAACAATATTCCATTTTACATGAGTTTCTTAAATGGGTAATTATTGATAAATATTTATTTATCATTTAATATGGTTATTTGATATGTCATATTAGTAATTTTGATTATTTAATATGTGGATTTTTTTGGAGTTGCAATGATGGGTGGATCTCTAACATTATATATCTCCCCAATACATCAACTGATTCTTAAGAGACAAATAGTTGTGCAAATGGGTTTCAAACCTTAGTTATAAATAGTATTGGGAATGGTATTTATGGAAATATGTTCTCATGTTCTTTAGATATGACATACAAAAATTAATAATTTTCCTCCTAATATTTTCGTTTATTATACATCCATGAGATATTGTGTAAACATGTCTATGGATACCATTCAATTTCACTTTATTGATTATGAGGAATGCGTGTTCAGGTTTTTATCATTCCATATTGACTATTCTCCTTGAATCGTTATTTCTTATATATATTTTTCCCATACTGGGCAACTGATATCATCCTTATTACGTTTGATTTCCCTAGGAATCAACTATACAAACTATGAAAAATATGACTACATTTACAAGATGGAATAGATTCATCCTCAATGTTATTTATTAATAATGAAAAAAAACAATTTTTTAATTAGTGTATTCAATTTCAATAAAATAATAATTTATCTATATAGGTTTCCAAGACTATTAAAAGTATTGGTCTTTAAGGGATGGATTCATTGAAATCATTCCAATGAAATTGATATTAGACACTAGCTCAACAGATTCTGGTATTGGGTCGATAAAAATATACCTTTTTAGAAAAACAATATATTCCATGATGTCATAATCACTTAAATATGTGATAAAATATTTTTAAACCAATTGAATAAATGATACCAAATTACATGTAAATAATTAAAATTATATTATTATCAAATTAATAAAAATTAATTTATTATGTTATGATACTAAGGATTTCATTCTATGATAATAATATAATGCATGCATGGATTTGGAATATTCAAACTTAGTTTATTTCATATATATTATAAGAAGAGTGATATATATTATTTACTTTAGTAATGGATAATAAATTATTTTGATATATTCCTATGAATTTTATACAAAATTATATGATAATTATCTAAATTATTACTTAGTACATAGAAATGGAATGAAAAGCTACAAATATTATATAACGAAACATTCTATTCATGCATGGGTATTATATCTCAATGGATATATATTAATTATATTACATTTCAAACCATGCATAAACCATTTCGATCTAGCATATCATTAAACATGGAAGCATAAAAACCTGGTCCATAAAATATTTAAATTACCCTGATGTATTTCATCAAATATAGAAACCTTCATAGACATATCATAATTAATTCATTTCATCATAACCTAGGGAAATGAAACATTAGAAAATGGAGAGGCCATATGCCTTTTATGGGTAAAAAAAGTAATATATCAATGATTACATATTAATAAAATTATCATTAGGGTATTAGAACATGAAATTATAATTTTAAAAAAATACCCTTCATATGTAAGATCTTAGTCATAATTAACGTCATAAAACCTTGATAGTTTATAGGACTTAAATCTCATGGGAATCAAATACCATTTACCATGATTGTGTAACATGGGATTAAATCATTGAATCATGTCATACACATATGTATATAAAATTATTCACTTTTAAGATAAGGAAATTTTTCATGGTTATCACAGTGTAACGAATTCACTCACAAACCATCATAATTGTCAAGGTTCCCTCCAAAGACTATTAAGGATGATACAATCCTCATACTGAGTTTCTTTCACACCCCATTCATACCTAATTTATCTCATGAGATATTAATCAATATCAAATTTATTAGAGGGATATATAGGTACCACACATCTCATAATAAATCAAACATAAGTGTATCACAAGATCATAAATCATTCATTAAATTAGAACCCATGAAAATAAATGGTATTTATAAATATTTTAGAATAGAATATACCATAGAAAAGAAATGAGTTTCAAAATCATTTCATTATTTCATCATAGAATAACCCATTTAAATGTTGTTGGGTTTCTAAATATATTTTCTTCATAAATATAAACCAAGAATATCAATAATAAGGCTAGTATCCTTGGATCATATCGCCAATAAATCATATTATACCTAAAATTTGGTCATATTATATGGATAGGTATTATAAAATTCAAATGGAATATTTCATGAGGAAAATAACCATTTTTTGTTAAGTTTGACTGTTTTTTAAAAATTATGAAATTATAAATGAAATGTTTTTTTGAAAAATAATTTTTGATCTTTTTATGGAAAATTATAATCAAATATAATTCATGATGGTGGGAAAATATGTATATATATATATAATAAAAAACATTCCTTTAATATTTTATTTGGAAAATTCATAAGTACACCATTCTTATAATGAAAAAAAGATTCTATTAAAAAAATATAAAAATAAAAACAACGTTTACAATGAATTTAATAAATCATAAAATTAAGCTAAAAAACTTATTTAAAATATTATTAGAAAAAGTATAAATTATAGAAAAATTATTTTCCACTAAATATAGAAAAAAATCAATATTCCTTTAATAATGTTTTTTATCTCTTCAGGTCATTTGGTGATGTACATGATTAAAAATATTCTTTTGTCGATATATAAATAGAGGAAAATAAAAATAATGTGTTTCATGTGTGAAATAAATAATTATTTAATTATTGGAAACATTATCATAAACATTCTCAATAAATAATTCTCATTGAACATAGAACCCTTACATTTGGATTTTCTTACTTCCGAATAACTCTAACACCTGGTATAATAAAATTTTATTTAACATAATTCAATAAAAAATTGATTTTAAAAACAATAATATATTATATTAATCATTTATAACTTTCCAAAACACCATTTTATCAATATTTTATTTATCAAATCCTCATTACTCAGATTTAACGGTTTCATTTACCGTTTATTTTTCATATCAATAGTTTCATTCCTTGTAAATTTATATTCAATGAATACTCTCTAAAAATTTAATCTTGATATAAATATCATATATAATCATTAAATATACAATTAGATTCATCCAAAAAAATTTGAGATAGAGATCTGAATTACACTATACAATAAGATAGTATGTTGTTCATACCCAAGAACATTGTTTTAATTTATCAATGACTGAATGAATGAAATGAAAACATTAATTCATATTTATAGTACCACTAATAGATAAAATATATAATAGTTCATAACCTATAATTCCATGTTTTTTTTAAAAAAATTGGAATATTATGAGATCATGCTCAATGGAATCACGTAATTATGAGGCTGGTAGTGGTTGTAACGTATTATTGAACTTCTGTGAGGTTCATTAAATAATCATGTGATTGAGATTTTATAACATCTAAATTAGTGTACGGATAAAATATATATGGTCTATGTTGAACATAGAGCATCAAGATTCTCCTAGATAAAGTATAATGTTGACCGACGAAGGCGAACAGTTGTAGGTAGTTTTTGGAAGTAAATATAATAATTAATTAACAATTATTTTATTTTACTTATAACTATATAATGGTACCGTGGATTTGAAATTGATATTTATTGTTGATCTCATGAGCACTTGTATCCCTTTGGGAAGCTCAAAATCAACTTGTGTGGTTTGAGGGTGAAATATAGATACTAAACCTTTTTTAGGCGAAATAAAATGGTGTGCATGAAATTTTTTGGAAACTCTTAATCAGTTTCCTAAATTCAAAATACGAGGTTACAGTTGGGTCCAAAATGATGAAATTAACATTGAATATACCTAACATTTATCAGTGCTTATCGACCAGACAATTTAATTTATATAATTTTAGGTAAGATTAAAATATAATGAACTTTATGTTTTATTTTATTTTGAGTTTTCAAATTGTTGCGGTGAAATGTATTTGTAATGCAGCAAAATATATAATGTTGTTTCATTAATGAAATATCATAATTATGCTATAATTCAACGATAACAGAAAAGTGTTTCCACCTTTAATGATTTCATATGGGGGTGTAACTTTGGCATGTTGGGAGAAACCATAAAAACCAATGGAGGATCACAGATGATGAATGATGAATGTTGAATAAAGAATGACAAAAACCATGAGCATTTGTCCTACTCTTCATGAGATATACTCCTCGACAATGGATCATGGAACATTTCAGATAGATCTCCTTCAATTATGGATCCTTCCAAGGAATGGACCTTAACAATGTAAGGGTTTTTTTTAAAAAAAATTCCTTCCCTGATCTTGGTATTCAATGAGAAATGAAGATCAACCCATGAATAGGTTGACCGATGGATCAATACATCTTGTGGGAGGTATTTCAATCAGGATAATCCTTGAGTAATTAATGAATTCATGATTTAAATTATATTTTATTTCCTCTGTTTGAAACATTTTAATGGGATTAGATCAATTACATTATGAATGATGACGACAGTTTGTTCGTCACATTCATTGATGTGGATTTTCTTCTCCAATATTCTCGGTGTTCTTCGTGTTCATCATAGGTTAATGAATGAAAATTCATTTCATAACCATTCATGGCGTAATGATCTAACATTTTGTATTTATAATGGATATAGAATGACTGAGGTGTGATAATGATGGCGATAAATGGATCAAGGTCTTGTGGGAAATAATCTTGATCGATCTCATTTCAGCGTAATGGTTCACAACCAATATTTGAACAATAGATGACACAAAATGAGGACTAGGTGCTCTAAAACACCCTTAGAATCAAAGAATAGACCACCAGAGTGTTTCTAGTAGTCTAAAGATGGATCTGGCAGCATTCCGGCACCAGCGGCGGTGGAACGCGGTGGTTCCGGAAGCCACGTAATGTGACTGGATGCGTGGAGGAGATGTAGGGTGCCCTAAACCTAATGAAAACAATGGTTCATTCTAGATAACCTAGTCTGTGAGAGCGTACCAGTTGACCAAGAGGAAGATCTAGTTTATACGACATGGTGCGAGATAGACGTGAATATGCCGAATCTAGGATGGAGAAGCCAGACTGCTCAATGGCCGGTCAGGCTGGTTATTGCAGGCCTCAAGCAGGAAACTGGGCCAGGTAAGGCCCAACATATCTGGGTCGGGTCAGACCTGGATCAAGTCGGCCCATATGAGTTGGGTTGGCCCTGGTCCAATCCGGCCCCCATTTCTCTAAAACACCAGTAACATTCAGTCAAAGTGACTTTTTGTCGATCCTACTTCAATTTTGGGACCCATGTAACGAGATGATACTTTTGAGATATTCTACATGAGATTATCGGGAATATGGAGGGAGTCTTATTGATTTTATTAGTAGGCCCTCCTAATACATGTATTATTTGAGTAGATTCAAGGTAGTTCCCTTTAAGAGATTGTTGGACGGTTACCCCCTTGACGACTTAGTGTGCATATACTCCTTATCCCTTTACTTAGGTAGAGACAGACTCCATATGTCAATGTTGTGGGTTTGATTCCTTCATTTAGTTTTCTCCAGAGATGATACTCCCCTGAAATACTAGGGTGAAGGTTCCCATATATGTTCATGAAGGATGCGTAGGTACTCCCCTATGGTAATAGAGAGTGGGTGCCCTAACATTGGATTTGTTACTCCCCTTTTGTTCCTAGGTGCTGGTCTTCCCTGTGAATTTTTCATGTATAGTTTGTAATCCCATGACATTCCGAGGAGTGGGACATCTTGCCTAGGGTCAGTATTTCCCTAACAAACTAGGTTGGGAAACCCTCATATCGAATAAACCGATAGAGTCGATACTCCCCTTTTACCAAGTTTCAGGTCCTCTAGTCACTGAGTAGTACTCCCCTATATGGTAGGATTCAGGTCCTAGATATATAAAGCAGTGCTCCTCTATAATAACATGGTGAAATTCCATCATGAGTAGAACTCCCCAATTGAAACCAGGGCATGGGTCCTCACATACATAGTAGTACTCCCCCATCTCTGAGTAGTGATGTGGATCATGTCCTCCAAAAGATATGGATATGTCTTGACTATAGGGCACAACTATGAGGAGTGAGCACCACAACTTGATGAAATAAATACCAAAGTAGGAGAAAGTTTTCCTTAAACGATATTTTGGTGTCGGAAACTATTTATAGGAGGGACTACGGTATCATATGACAGTCAAGAGTAGTTCTCCCATAACTCTACACAGTCGTGAGGGGTAGTAATCATCACATATATTTTCATAGTCTTGAGTTGGGTTCAAGACTATGATGACTATACCTCTAGTTTTGGGTACTTGAGTAAGAAATAGTTGAATTTTCATGATGGATTATATCTCTTAGACGAGTTCCATTAGAGATGGTAGAGCTTGTGGAATTTAGCCTCTCGGTTACTGTGTTACGACTTGAGCTATCTGTGAGAATCTTGATATTTACTATAAGGATGGGACCTCATGTTTCGTAGAAGATGAAATGTGTATATTTGGACGTTCATTTTAAATGTATTTTTACATACCTAAGTAGATATGATGTAACACCCCAACATTTAATTTTATGTTAACTCATTAATGTAATTAAATATCTTGAGCTACACGGCACACCGAGTTCGAGGACACCACAACTTACCAAACTAGCCTTTCATAAAGCAGTTCTAAATAGTAATAACTGATTTTTGAATCCAATATACTCTATATAATTTTAACATAAATATTTTTTGTTTCATAGACATAATATAAGAACATAATTATTTTTTCGGATAAAAGAAGTATTTTTCCAAAAAAATGCAATTTTACCGCCTTTTAGTGGAAAACCGTTTATAAAACCAACATTTGAAACTTTTATATATTAAATTTAATGAAATTAAATAATTATTTAGAATCAGTTCATAAAAAATTAGTTTTGATAAATTTTTGGTACTTTTCTGAAAACATTCAATTTTTGACGAATAGTGAAAAATTTAATGTTTTAATTGAAAACAACAATTTAAATCGAAATAATTTGGTGTGTTAAATTTTTCATTTTAAATGTTTTAAAATATAATTAGATTATATTTTTTTTCCTTTAATAAAATTTATGTCATTATAAGTAATTTCACATTTAAATTTGACATAAACCCATGTAAATCATTTGACTGTTTTTACATTTTAAACACCTGCTCTTTGGTTTTAACAACAAGAATTAATTTTAAATTATTAAATTAAACTTTTATGTTTTCAAATTGGTAAAATAGAAAAAACAATTTAATTCTTCTTATCAAAATTATGTTAGGGTGATTTTTTTTGAAAACATTCAATTTTTAATGAATAGAGAAAAACACAGCGTTGTTATTTAAAACTGACTTTTTTTAAATAATTATTACTTTTATTTAAATTTAGTTTAATTATAAATAGATATATAATACCTATATAAGTTCAATTTAATTCATTTGAGTCATTTTATAATAAAATTTGAATTATAAAATGTTATTGACCTTTTTATATTTTCTTACCCACCTTCTAGGCAGGTTACCAAAATGGAATAAAACATAATTGTACTGCTTTTATGAGTTGAATTTTAAAAATATGAGATACATTGTTTAAATATGTATGTAAAATTTTATTCAATAAGAGGAAAATAATTTTTGGTAAATAGAAGATTTTGACATTTATTTACCATAGTTAAAAGTAATAGGGTAATTAAAGGTAAAAATGATACAATAATTATCCTAACACGTGTCCTAATTCTATTTAATAACTATAATTTGTCCAAAACAATGTTACGAATAAAATACGATCCTTTAGGTTTACATGGAATTGATTATAAAATTTATTATTATTTTATTCCATGAAGAGTGAAAAGTGTTAAATTCAAAGATTATTAACTAAAACATTTTCAATATAGGGTTATACTTAAGATCAATTAGACTATATATATTCATTACAAATCTAAAAATATTTAATACTTAATGGTATTTTATTTATAATTTTTTATACATTAAATAATTTTATTTATTTATGACATAATGATGATGCGTTATTTACCTTATTAATGAATTATTAAAATAATTTATATTATAAATATCAAAATAAATGTAAATTGATACATTTGAGGAATTATACTAATTTTATAGGTTAATATGACATGTTATTGTTGATTAGATAAATATAGTTCTAAATGATAATGTTTTTATGACTTTCTAAAAAACAAAATACTGAATAGTGTTAAATTTGACATAAATTAATATTTAAAACAAATACTATATTATTGGTTGATATAATATTCCTAAAAATCTAAGGTTCAGCCAAAGGGAATAAATAATATTATATGTCAATAATTAACCACATTAGGTTCTCTTGGAATTTTAGATTATTTTTATTATCCACATAGTGTTGGAATACAAGAAGATAGGGTAGAAGTTAGACTATTTAACTAAGAGTTAAATCTAAAAGATGATTTTAAAATGGTAAACTGAACTTCTCTAAAACCTATTGGTTGAGAGTATTTCAACTCATAACCACTTAAGAGTCTATTTAAATTGATTTGGATCCATTATTAATAGAATCTGATTGTATAACAAATCAACATTTTAATCTTTTCCTAAAGTGACCCTCACCCCTCTTATAAAATTGCACATCCCCTTCACTCATAATCACACATCCAAATCCATTTGGCTCAACTAATCCCTACCCAAATATCCTCCCATAATTCCTCCCATCATCCTAGAGGCATTACTTTTTTCAGAAAGCTAACCTAAATATCTATTTTGATCAAATAAAAGAAAGAACGCGAAGAAGATGTAAATATGTAATCACCAATTTATAGTTCTTTTCTTCTTCCACTTCATCTTTCATTTTCGATTCCATTATAAAATAATAATTATAGTATCTTCTATATATTTTGATGTAACTATAAAAAATTTAAAACCATATTTATTATTCTATCCATCCATTAAATGATAAATTCACCATACGTGCATACGTATGTCTTACCGTCTCAACGTCTTGTTGTAGATTGTTATTCAAACACTTCATTATTTGGAAGTGTATAATAAAGAGTTTAGCTTATGTAAATAATAAATATCACATGTTAATGATTTTTAATATATGATATAACATCAAATTACAAATTATTTCACCATCAATATAATGATATTTTCGCTCGTGCGAATGTACGGATTATTGTCTCCACAAGGCGATGAGATTCATTTCCATGTTCACCATTCAACGATGATTATAAAATATATATTATTAATAAGTATGTAATATATGACATAATAAAGCTACTGAATATATATATATATATATATATGTACTTTCATATATCATATTCACTTACTTTCATTTAATATGATATGATAACAGAAACAACGTTTATCCGTACGTACGACCCACCGTCTACATAAATGGTGTTTTCCATTTCATATATATATCTACTATAAAAAAATTATATTAGATATATATATGATATATAAATCATTTTTTATATTCTGTAACTATGTAAATCATGTTCTAAATTATACAATCAAGAATAACAAGATAAAACATGTATGATAAAGAAAGAAATTATAACCCCATATGTTAATTTAACATGGAAGTCATTAAAAAATGTGTAGTATAAAGTCATAAATGATTCATTTATTAAAAAATAAATATGAATGTGGTTATGGTATAATTTAACAACATACTATTTTCATTATATAGGTGGTTAAACATACCCTCGACCAAAGGAAAGTGCAAGGTAAGGGTTAATTCCTCAATCGCATTATTATTCGAGATTGTTTATGTGTAAGTATTTTCTAGGAAATATTTATTATCCATGTCCATGTTTCATAAAATAATTTCAAAATGATTCTTTTATTGTAGTATTTAACTAAAAAATAATTTGAAATGTTTTAAATGATTATTCTTCTAAATCATTCACACTAATTACCATGTTTTCTAAATGGGGTTTAAGGATTTATTTATATGGACATGAATGTTATGAAAATGATAATTCCTTTCAAAAGTATCAATGTGGGATATAAACTTTGATTCAAAAATGTCTTCAAATTTCTTCTTTTCTAAATTTTTTATCTTTTTATTTTTTTCCTAAAAAGGGAATATTTTTCTTAAAGATTTTTACAAATCATTTTCATCTATGTCAACATCCTTTGATTGATATTAACATTGTTTGGAGTTGGTTTATCATGATAAAAATATTTCATATTGTATTAAAGGTTTTGTGATATGTTTGAAGGTGGCTGTGTTATTTTTATACCATTCATGGATTAGGGATAATGTATTGACAATTAGTATTCTAGTTTTAATATGAATGTTTATGTTAATTTTAATCATTTTCATATGAGGAATGCATTGTAGTTAGTAAGTGATGAGTGGTGGCCGCTAAAGCTCCTCGACGCATCGGTAGGCCTTATGAGAAAAACTAGTGTCTTCGCACAAGGCTTTGAAAAAATATTACTTATAATCTTGGAACAAGACCTTGACTATGTGGTTATGAAGTATGGAATTATGCATTCCATCATTATGAAATTGGATATTGATATTAAATTTGATTATTCCACAAGTATAATATCCATGTAAATAAGAGAATGGAATTATTTTATTTATCGTTTCCATATTATGCTGAAGTATACGTTTGAATTTTTTTTAGTTTTATAGATCACCTTGAATATTTATGCTTATTTATGAAAGTTGTGTCTTTATTGTTATACTATCTGAGCATCTAATCTCACCCCTTTTTATGTTTTATTTTTCCCAGGATGCGAAAAAATATATTATGAATTACTTTTAGGTATAGTCTAAG
This sequence comes from Viscum album, assembly GCA_963277665.1. Lineage (NCBI taxonomy): Eukaryota > Viridiplantae > Streptophyta > Magnoliopsida > Santalales > Viscaceae > Viscum > Viscum album. The sequence goes on from OY728123.1 coordinate 43,372,039, forward strand.
AGATATGAATTTGTTCAATAGAGACAATGATGCTTTTGTTTTTCATTTTATAATAAAATGTAACATTTATGTATGTAATCAATTTTCCGAGACTGCTAAACTGATTGGTCTTCCATGACTTGATTAATTGTAATCATGCCAATGTATTAAAATAATGCATAGACTTTGGGTAACAGGGGTCGGGGTGTTACAGTTGGTATAAGTGGAAGTTTAGAAACAACATTAGAAATAGATTTAGATAAAATCTTATTATAGAACATTACCCTAAAATAGACGTTGAGTAATAGTATTAAAAAATAACCTAGAATTTTGGTAATGTATAGATTTTGTGTATTTTCCAAGAAATGCATCCTAGCCTGCATATGAGTAGCTAGAGGTGGATCTGGCACTGATGTACCTAGGAGTGAAATCTATGATAAGGAGTTTCGGGCTTGACCCAGGGAATCCTACTACACGACAACGGACCTTGCTACACTCTTGGTTATGATACTCTTGGGCGATATGCTTAGGATAATTCACATTTTCCTTAGAAGCCATTACAAAGGATTTTGGAGTAAATACTTTCTCAAAGAAAACATTTTATGATTATAGATTATATGAAAACTCTTTTCAATTTACGTTAGATATTTGAAATGTTTTGAATTATGCATTGCGATTCATAAACTTACCTAGTGTATGTGATTTGTTTTGAAATGGTTCTTAGTATATGGAATGAGAATTCCAGGAATACACATGATCAAATGACTAATACGGATTATATATTTCATGGTATTAGGCCAACATTTAGAAAGGAAATTGTCTCCCACATATAATAATCATTTGAAAAAATAGTATCATTTGTTAATAAGATAAGTAACGAATATTCTGATTCCTATGAAATTGAGGGGAATCCATAGAAGAAAATGATGGTGGGTAGAAAGATGGATAAAGAGAATAAGGGAAAGAAGGATTTTCACATATGTGATAACTGTAGAAAGAATAAACTTGGTAAATTCTTAAATGGAATGAGAGTTTGTTATAAGTGTGGATAAAAAGTACATCTAGTACGTGATTGCAAGGGTAAGAATAGGTTTCAAATGTACAATTCTTCAACCACCTGGAGTGGGGATACTACGCGAATCAATGTCCAAATAATCAGAGTATTCCCCAAATGATACTATTGAATAATAACCATGTTATGATACTACTGAAGATGAAAAGGAATAATTAGTTTTATTATTTTGTTATTAATGTATTATTTTAATTGATAATTTTATTAATGATTTACATGCTATAAGAATTATATAGTATATAAATATTGTACAGTAGTACAATTTTATTAGAGATTGAGATTGTGTGGAACCAATAAAAGTAGCTTAATAGAAGGTTGATTTTTTTTTAAAATATACAATTGATAAAAAGATAAACCATAATATGGTTCTGATACTGATTTAGTTATTTTGAAATAATATATGATTGATTTGGATAAATAATATTGGATATTATTGACTACCTCGAAACTGATTAATGATTTGTATATTCCATCATTGTTGGTGCTTACATTATTTTTGGATTGAAAGAGTATATCTAGTATTCTATATAGAATAAGGGAGCATGAATGTAATCAATAAGGTCTTATGGTAATTCAGGATGTTATAGTGTTTTACAATAATACCTGATGAAGGTATTCACATGATATTACATGGAAAAAAGATCTTCATTGTGTTTACCATCGTTAAAAATTTTAGACTACGAGTTTGGACATAATTATTTTCGAAAAGTCTATTGTTTGGAATCAATTATGTTTGACGTTGGATACTATTGTTAAGGTTAAATTATTTTTATATTACTTTTTATAGTCATAAAAAGGATGACCCAATGTTCGAGCGACAACTCATCGTGTTTGGCAAGGCCACGAGACATGAACCCACAAACGAAGGGCGACAAGGGTGGATCACCTATCACTGGATTATGTGACGTCCTGGTTTGTATAATGTATTTTTTTAAATATTTTGACAAATTAAATATAAATTCATTATTTTTAGAACCCTATATGATGAGGATAATAGAATATTTTAGTATTCTATTATCTTTTGGAGTGAAAGATCTGTTTGTGGTAGTAATTAGTTGAAGGATGAAACACTACTTGTCATGTAAATTTTTTTCCACTTATGCTATGAATAAATTAATTCTTAAACATTTGGGAAGGGATCCTAAAATAAAAAATGTGTTATCCTAATAACTTATGTTTTGTTGATCTAATGATAATTTAAATTATCATAGGTTGATAGCTTTGAGGCCCTCAATTTTACTCTTGTTTTTGATTGCTGACCCCAATCACTCCCTAAAAGTATTTACATTTTTCCTCCAATTATGTGTCTCTAATTTCCACCAATGATCTTCTAAACAATATCATAATTTGGTGGTGCCTTTTTCATTCCCTTTCCCTCTTATTATGAGTATGTTTTATTAACCTAATTTCTAATTTGGGTTTTCCAAAAAGGAATTTTTTAATTTTTAAGCATTTTTTTTTCAAAGAAAAATTTCAATTTTTTAGGATGCAATTTATTAAAGGAGGGGATAATGTAAAACCTCATGATTCATAGTACGTTATCTCATTAAAGGAATTCAATATCCTGCGCTACACGCATCACCTAGTTCAAGCTCACCATAAATTACCAAGATAGACTTTCACAAAGCGGTTATGAATAGTATTTATAGAATTTTGAATCTTATATACTCTATATAATTTTAATATACATATTATGTGTTTCTTAGACATAATATATGAAAACATTCCATTTTTCAGATAGAATATGTATTTTTTGAAAAAAGAAATTTTACCTCCTTTTAATGGAGATCATTTTTTTAAAACCAATATTTGATAGTTTTATATATTGAATTTAATGAAATTAAATTATCTTTTAGAATCGGGACATAAAAATTTAGTTTGGATAAATTTTTTGTACTTTTTTGATAACTTTCATATTTTTATGAATAGTGAAAAATAATATTATTTAATTAAAAACAAATGTTTTAATCGATATAATTTATAGTGTTAAATTTTTCATTTCAAAGGTTTTGAATAATAATTAGATTATATTTTTGGCATTTAATACAATGTAGTTCATTATAAGTAATTTATAATTTAAATTTGACATAAACACATGTCAATCTTTTGATAGTTTTAATTTATTAGAAACCCTCTTTTTGGTTTTGACAACGGGAATTAATTTTAAATTAATAAATGAAACTTAAATGTTGTTAATTTTGTAAAATAGACGTTATTTTTTAATTCGTATTATCAAAATTACTTGAGGGTATATTTTTGGTATTTTTCTAAAAACATTCTATTTTGGATGAATAGTGAAAAACACTGAGTTATTATTTAAAATCTTCTTCTTATTTAAATAATTATTTATTTTATTTAAATTTATTTTATATATTAAAATTGATATATAATACTTAAATATGTTCAACGTAATTCATTGGAGTCATTTTATAATACAATTAGATATATACAATTTTATTGAAATTTTTAACCGCATTTATCCACGTTATAGGCACGTTAGAAAATTTGCATAAAACATAATTTTACCATTTCTGTGAGTGGAATTTCAAAAATCAGAGTCACACGGTTGAAATCAGTAAGTAAAATGTGATTCAATAAGATGAAAATAATTTTTGTTGAATGCTATTTTTTGCCTTTTATTTCCCAATATTAAAAGTAAATAGGGTAATTAAAGTAAAAAATGATATTATAATCACCCTAACAAACATATTAATTCTATTGTATAAGTGTAATTTAACCAAAAACGACATTAGTAATAAAATATGATCCTTTTGGTCGACATGGATTATATTAGGACATTTATTATTATTTTATTCAAAGATGTGTGAAAAGTGTTAAATTAAATGTTTATTAACTAAACCATTTTTAATATAGGGTTATACATAATATAAAATAGAATTAAAAAATTAATTATAAATCTAAAAATATTTCCTATATAATGATATTTTATTTAATATTTTTTGAACATTAAATAATTTTATTTATTTATGACACAATGATGATGCATTAATTACCTTATTCATGAAATATTAAAATAATTGATATTATAAATATCAAAATAAATGTAAATTGATACTTTTTATGCATTCCAGATATTTTCAAGGTAAATATGTCATGTTAGGGTTGATAGAATAATTTTATTTCGAAATTATAAGGTTATAATGACTATCACAAAAACAAAATAACTATTTGTGTCAGAATTGACATAAATTAATTTTTTAAAACAAATACTATATTACTGGTTGATATAATATTCCTAAAAATATAAGGTTCATACAAAGGACATAAGTAATATTATATATGTAATAAAATAACAACTTGAGGTTCTCTTGGAAGTTTATAGTATTTTTATTATCTATATAGTGTAGCAATACAAGAAGACATAGTAAAAGTTAAACTATTTAACTAAGAGTTAAATAAAAATGATAAGGTTAAAATGGATATCTAAAATTGTGTAAACCCAATTGGTTGATAGGTTTTCGACCCATAATCACCTAAGGCTCAAAATAAATTCATTTGGAGGAATTATAAACCAAAAATGATGGTATAATAAATTAATATTTTAATCTTTTCCTAATGTGACCCTAACCCATCTAATAAAAGGTCACATCCACTTCTCTCCAAATCTCTCTTCCAAATACATTTGGATCGGCCATCCACGGACCAAATATCCTCCCAAAATTCCTCCCTTCATCCTATAGGCATTCCTTTTGTTAGAAATCCAACATAATGAGCCCTTTTGATCAAATATAAAATAAAGAACCCAAAGAAGAGGTAAATATTTCATAACCTCTTTCAAATTATTTTCTTATTCCACATCCTCTTTATTTGTTGTTTCTATTTTAAAATAATAACTCCAGTATCTTATATACACTGAGTTGTTATTATAAAAATGGTATAACCATATTCATTATTTTATCCATCATTTAAATGACAAAGTCATCATACATGCTTACGAACAGCTTACCGTCTCCATGTCGTGGTGTAGTTTGTTATTCAAACACTTCATTATTTGGATGGGCAAAATAATGAGTTTAACTCATGTAAATAATAAATATAACATGTTAATTATTCTGTATATATTATTTAACATCCAATAACATATTACTTCACCGTCATTATAATGATATTGTCACACCTGTGAACGTACAAATTACCGTCTCCACAACCGGATGAGATTCATTTCCACGTTCATATTTTAACAATGATTATAAAATATACATTATTAATAATTATATAATATATGGCATAATAATTTTACTTAATATATATATATACATGTATGTATTTACTTTCAAATATCTTATTCACTTACTTCCATTCAATACGATATGAAAATGGAAACAACATTTATGTGTATGTACTGCCTACCATCTCTATAAATGGTGTATTCCATTACATATATTTATCTAATATAAATATTTATATTCTAAATATATATTATATATAAATTATTTTTTATATTTTGAAATTATGTAAATCATGATCTATATGATAATATCATGAATAACAAGATATAACATTTTTGATAAAGAAAGTTATAATTAACTGAAATTTAAATTTAACATAAAAGTCATTATTATATGTGTTGTATAATGTCCGAAATGATTCATGTATGTTATAATAAATATGAATATGTATCTTTCATAATTTAATAACATACTATGGTTATTATACATGAGGTTAAACATACCCTCAAACAAGGGAAAGTGCATGGAAAGTGTTAATTCCTCAAATTCATTATTATCTGAGATTTCTTATGTGTAAGTAATTTCTGGGACCTATTTATTATCAATGTCCATGATTCATAAAATACATTACAAAATGATTCTTTTAAGGTACTCTTAAACTAAAAACAAAATTTTAAATATTTTAAATATTTATTCTTCTAATTTGTTCACAATAATTTCTTTATTTTCAAAATGGTTTTTATGGATTTATTTATATGGACATCAATGTTTTTAAAATTTTAATTCCATTAAATATATTCATATAGATATGGGAAACATTGATTCAAATTTTCATTAAATGTATTCCTTTCTAAATTGTGTTACTTTTAATGCTTTTCATGAAAAATGGATATTTCTCTCAAATAGTTTTACAATTAATTTTTATCTATGTCAACATCCATTGATGGATTTTAATATAGTTTGAAGTTTGTTTATTAGTGTAAAAACCATCCATATTGTATTGAAGGTTTTGTGATATGTTGGAATGTGGATGTGTTATTTTTATACCATTCATGGTTTATGGATAATGTATTTACATTTCATATGCTAGTTTTAATACGAATGATTATTTTATGTTTAAACATTTTCGTATGAGAAATCCATTGGACGTAGTAAGTGATGGGTGGGGCCCGCTATAGATTCTTGATGCATCAGTTGGTCTCACGAGACAAACTACTATCTTGGTATAAGGCCTTGACAAAATATTATTTATTGTATTGAAACTAGGCCTTGACTATGTGGTAATGAAGTCTAGCATTATGCATTCCATCATTATGAAATTAATTATTGATATTACATGTGATTAGTCCACTAGTATAATATCCTTGAGAATAATAACATGGAATTATTTGATTTATCTTTACCATATAAAAGTGTTGATTATGTTTAAATGTCTTTTGTTATATTTTTATACATCGCCTTAAATGATTATGCATTTTTATGATTTTTTGTGATATATTGTTATCTTTACTAAGCATCTGAGCTCACCCCTTTCTGTGTTTTTTTCTAGGATGCGAAGAATTATATTTTGAATGTACTACAGGGATAGTCTAAAAGATATGAAAGTGGTAAAAGAACACAATGTTTTTATTTTTTTCATTTTATAATGTAATGTAATGTTCATGTATGTAATCTTTTTTCCAAGACTGTTAAATCGATCAGTCATTTGGGACATGATTCCTTGTAATCATTCCAATGCATTAAAATAATTCACCGACTCTGGGTAACAGGGGTCGGGGTGTTACATTTTACTTTACATTTCTTCATGGTATTTAACTTTTGATTTAGGAATGTGGTTTCAGGGTCCCCTATAAAGTACTTTTATACTCACATCTACCAAATCTTCACTCGCAGTTGTTTTGTCTAGTGCAGATGACAAACGCATCGGTAGAGAACTCAGTGGCCCGATACCAGTTGGATCCTAGTGAGACCTAACAGGGAAGATGTGCATCCAGAACTTACAACATTCACTCATTTCCTACCCTTAATTTGGGGTCTTCAAGAGACTTCTTACAGAGATCTTTTTTTCATTCCTTTTTCATTTTTTCTTTTTTGTTGGGTTTGTATTCTGGACCATTTGACATGTAGCTTATACCTTTACTCATTGGTTGCTTAGTATCATGCATGTTTCCATTTCCAGATTTTTGGGACATGGTTGTTTGTGTGTTTGTGTGTGCGTACATGTACTTTGTAAAATTCCTCCCACTCATGGGATAAGGCCATTAGTGCTAGTTGTCAGCCCTTGTCCTTTGAGTGGGGGCTGCGTTACTCAGAACATTGGTGTCGAGGGGAAGTTCTTGAAAAATTTGTATCATACGGTAGCTTTGGAACCACCTTTGGGATGATATATTGTTGTATTTTTATGGGTAACATCATTATAGTGTTAAGATGTTTCGAGTTCGACTCACATGTGGGAGATTCTACTGTTGTTGCAGTAACTGATGTATCCATTCACAGGGACTCTGATAAACTGACACATCGACTGAGTAAAAAATGACATTGGTCATTGGGAAATGAATAATACATGGATCATATAGTAATGGTTTGGGATTTTCATTCTATTCTTGAGTAATCTCTCTAGAAATACTCTTTTAACCATTGTTCATCTAGGCGAATTTCAGGATAACGCCACATAGATTGCTAGTTAGGATTCTAGGATGGGACCATGAGGATGGTCCACAATGCTTTGAGGTGTTGGTATACGGACCACTACTAGATATATCCATATTGGGTGGACCACTAGTGATACCACCAAACGTTGATTAGAGGTTTCTACTAGTGCTACCATTAGAGAATGTGCGTTAGATGAGTGTGCTACAGGAGTTCCAGAGGGTGATACCTCTTAGGTTCATGGGTGAGAAATTCCCTTAGGTGGATGTGGATTTTCTTGAGGAAAAAATGAAAGTCCTCTACCTAGTGAGGATGCCTCTCAATTAGATGGTGATCTTGGAAGTGAGGATTCATTAGGTCTCGATTGGGAGACGTTGAAGCATGATGATCAAGATGTACGACGAGGTGACCCTAACCTGGTTTATCTTTGAGCGCCTATTTAGGGTGATCTTTTTTCTAGAGAGTTTATGCTTCGTGCATATATAGGATATGATTCGCCTATTGAATGGTAGTATGATGGTTGTAGAATAAATATCATGATTTATATATTATTTTTTATACTATATGTATATGGTGGGGGACCCATTATTCAGGGCCCAGATATTCGAGAAGGGACAATTCCTAGAGATAAAGACATCGGTTATACCCCTAAACATTCCAACATATGTTGGGGTATTTGGGCGATCCCTAGGGGTTTAGATTTTCCTACTATAGGAGTAGATGGATTTTACTTATGGGAGATGTCACGAGATAGAGACAACTACTAAAGATAGTAAACAACATGTGATAGGATCACGACGTAGGATGAATATCCATTCCCAAACACAGACAAATGGGTTTGTGGTACAAGAACAGTGACAAGGAGTTGATCATCTGTGTGAGAAATGGTGTTACACTTGCAATGGTCAGGGGTATCTCCAAAGATATTGGCCAACCTATCCTTCCACTGAGAGGTAGTTGGAAGAAGAGACTCCATGGTAGATACAATAGTTGGAGAATAGAGTTCCTCAAGATAGGGGATGGGGAAAATGAGCTATAAAAGTAGCAGGAGGTGGTAGGCAGTTTTCAGCTTTCCCAACACCACCCGCAGGTGGTGCACGATAGAACTAGAGATATGGAGGATATGGGTGAGAATAAATGCATGTGGTCAAGGAATATAACCAAGAAGATCCCATAGATATTTGATGTATGGTATTTGAATTTATTTTAGCTTCCATTTTAATATACATAGGTGCATATTGTTCTCCTTTTCCTACATGACATGTTTAAAAATTCAAGTTTTCAGTTGGACTGTGTACATGAACCTCATTCTTAGAGACTCCTGCTAGAAGAGACCCATTGAACACACCTTGGTGCTGATAGTGTGACCTGACTCGGGGGGATGAGAGTTGTGGTTGGGATATCATAATCATTGTGTTGAGGCCTTAAAACATCATTATTGGTACGAACTACTACTCTTCATATATGGATTGATTGAATTAGGAAAAAGATGTGGTGTTTCCATGATGGTTAAGAAGTGTTATCCTTAATATTGAAAGGGAAGTCTAGGTAGTACGATGGAGAATATCACAAAGTGTCATGTTTGGGATTGTTTTGTGGTGGAAAAGTTATACCCCATGATGTTTCTGAATTATGGAATGGTTTTTAACCATCCATACTCAGCTGGGATGACATTAGGGAGAGTGGATGTTTTCTTTCATTGGATAGATATCTTTGAGTTCATCCCACATTTCTATATTCTATGTAGAGTTAGTGAGGTGGAATACCGCATAGATTTTTCCCCACATAAACACATGATGCCCGATGTTTTTCATGTTTCACAGTTGATGAGGGACGTGGATGATGCATCACACATTATCAACATGGGTGATATGGTAATTGACGATGGGGGGAACATTAAACGAGTTCCCTAGGTGATAGAGAATCAAAAGAAGCGGGTCCTTCATGGGTGGTTAATTCCAATCTTGCAAATTCATTGGAAGCACGTGAATCTCCAAGAGAGAACAAGGGACTGGGATGATCATATTCTTGCTTAGTACCCCTTTCTGTTTGATTAGACCTCTATTTGTATTACGAGGATGTAAAGCCCTTAAAAGGGAGAGTAAGTTAATACAATGAAATCCTATGGAATTGTTTTTTATAAAAATTAATGGGATTATTTAAACTCTAGGTTTTGTGAACACGTGTTATTCTGAGGCTAGGAGTGGCTAAAACACACAGTTGAACTTTTTTTATGTTCATTAAATAATTGGGTCTGTCGGATTTTTAAACATCTAAAACATTGCCCGAATCAAAAATGAAATTCCTTAATTGAACTCAATGTATCAGGATTCACATAAAATGGGCCTAACATGGGTTGGTAGTTGATGATTGTGGATGTTAGTGTTTTCCCTATAAATAATATAATTAAATACCAAATGTTTTATTTCCAAATCCTTATAACTCCTAAAAGGTCACTCGTAATGGAAATCTAGGAGTACCATTGAGTTTGTGATGGTGTTTTTCTCTTATGAGGATATATACCTCGACCGGTGTGGGTTGAGGGTGAAAGAAAGTTTTTTAACTTTTTTAAGAGAATTTAAATTTTGTGTGTCTATGGTTTTGGAAAATTCTAAATGGGTGCCCAGTTTGAAACTCTGAGGGCACATATTAATCTGGAATGATGAAATTACATAAGAATTGACCTAACATTGGCTAGAGCGGGTCAATAAGGAATGTTAATTTTTCATAATTTTTAAGGAAAGTTAAAATAAAATGATCATGATGCATGATTTTATTTCGAGATTTCAATTTTTTTTAGAGAAAAACCTTTGTAACATAATGAAAGAGATAACGTATTTTCATTAATTAAACAACATAAATACGTTACACACATTTGAAAAATATAAGCATTTCAACCATTAATGGTTTCATTAAGGGGAATGCATCATTGGAAAATTGGGAGAAACCCTTCGAACCTTTTCCGGATTGTTATTGAAAAACAATAATTGAAGAACATTGATAGCCAACATCCTTTGGCATTCATACTTCTCTTTATGAGATCACCGCCTCGACGACGTATCATGGAACATTGAGATGGACCAACTTATGTGGTTTATTCATCCCACGGATGGGCCTTCACTAGGCAGGGGTTGTTGTTTAATTTTGTTCTTTCCCCATTATTGGTATAAAATGAGGAATGTGGATTAACCGATGACTAGGTTGAACCGCATATCATTATTTCATGCGAGTGTTATTTCGATCAGAATTATCATTGAGGAATTAATAAAATCATGGTTTAATTTATATTTGATTTTTTCTATTTAAATCATTCTAATGGGAATGATGCAATGCCATGATGAACGATGGTGAAGGATCATTCCTCACTTTTTTGGTGCAAATTTCCTTCTTCTATTTTACTTGGTGGTCTTCATGTTTATCACGAGTTGATGAATGCTCAACTTCAACACAACCATCCTTATCACAATGATTCGACCTCTTGGATCCAGAATGGATATGGTACGATGGAGGTGTGACAACAATGGTGATAGAAAAATTGTGTCTGTGAGGGAAATATAGCTTATCAAACTCTTTATAGTGGAAGGGACCACAATGGATATTTGAACCGAAGAAAAGAATAATGTGGTCCATGTATTCTAGAACAACCTTCCGATCCACGAATTGACCAAAAGAGTGCATCTTGTGGTATGAAAAAGGTTCTTATTATGTGTCGGCGCTAACGGCACCGAACGATGTTAGCTGCATGCCAGACGATGGGGCAACAGTGGAGGTGACAGCCGCGTAACACGGTAACCCGCACGGAGGATCCACGATTCTGACCGATGTTTGACCTGGACCTTTGAAAAGCTATAGGTCACCCCAGAAATCCCAATCTGCATCAATATACTAGTTGACCCGGAGATTGATCTACCTGGTGCTGCATAGTGCAAGACAGACACAACTCTGCCGCATCCGAGCTGGAGGAGCCGACCCACTAAAGGTCGGGTCGGGCTGGTTTTGGCAGGGCGTGCCCAACCATGCATGTTGAGACATATGTGGTTTGGGCTAGAAGAAAGCCATAACCATGGACCGGTATGTTGTTCCAGGACCAACCAAACCATGCCAGGGCCCATGGGTTGGGTCAGAATAGACCAGGACCCAACCGACCACAATTTCTCTAAAACAGCCCTAACATTCAAAAGAAGCGTCAGTCTGAAAACCATTCTATGGTGTTGGGACCCTTCTGACGAGATTTCAATTTTGATATAATCTATGTGAGTTTTTGAGGATGTTGGGGGAAGACCTGTTTATTTTAAGAGTAGGACATCCCTATACATGTATTCTTTGAGTAGAGTTAGGGTAGTTATCTTGAAGTGATGCTAGGATGCTAACTCCATTAACAACTCAAGACAAGGGCACTCCTTATACCTTTTCATAGGTAAATATGAGACTCCCAATGTCATGGGTGTGGGATCATTTCCATTGGGTAGTTTCCTCTAGATATGTTACTCACCTAAATTACTAGGTTGTGGGTTATCAGATATGTCCATGAAGGAAGTGTAGGTAATTCTATATGGGACTAGGGAGTGGGTTTCATAACATTGGAGTTGTTACTCCCATGTCGTTCCAGGGTGCAAGACCTCTTTATAGATTCTTTACTAGGAATCAATAACCCACTATCGTTCCAGGGAGTGTGTCCTCTAGCCTGGGGTCTATACTCCCCTAATATACCAGGTTGTGGGTCCCCCATAGAAAATAAACTATTAGATTCAATAATCCCCTTGTAATAGGGTGCGAGTTCTGTAGTCACGTTTTAGTACTCCCCGACAGGTTAGTGTGTGGGTCGTCAATATATGAAGTAGTACTCCACAATCGTAACAAGGTTCATGTACTTATTGATTATTAATCCCTGGTTGGAAATAGGGTGTGTGTCCTCACTTATAGAGTAGTACTCCCCCATCTCCGTGTAGTGACCAGTATAGTGTCCTCTATAGGAGTTGGAGCTCCCTCTACAGTTGGACACACCTATGAGGAATAGGAACTCCCACATGAAAATATCTATAGCTAAGTAAGATTAAGTTCTCTCTCAAGGAGACTGAGGTGAGGGCCACTCCTTGTAGGAGTGACTAGGGTATCATCGTATAGTTTAGATTAGTTCTCCCCCAACTCTGTGACGTGGTGAGGGGAGTGTGTCTTCAGCTGGGTTTCCATAGTCTTGCGTTGGGCACAAGACTGTGATTACTAGACCTATAGTGTAATGAATTAGAGATGGACCTATTAGAATGTTCTTTATGGAGTGTATCTTTTAGACGGGTACCACCAGAGATGGTTGAGCTCATGGTGTGTGATATCTTAGTTTGTGTGTTATGAATTTAGCCTTCAGTGAGTATCCTGATACTGGATATGTGGTTTGGAACTTATGTTTCTTAGTGGTTGAGACATGTATACTTGAATTTTCATGGTATATTTATGGGAATATACATGAGTTTAGATGACTGTAAATTTTATTATGGTGTACCCTTTTGATTTATCTTTTTTGGTTTCATTTCCCCTTCTGAGTATTGTATTACCCACCCCAGCATGGGCTTCACATGCATGCGTTTTAACTAGTGAATATGACAGAAGCTTCGACAAAGAACTCAGTGGCCTTGGACTAGTTAGTTCCCAGTGGGACCCAACAGGCTAGACGTACATTCACATCATTATCCAGTCACTCCTTTCTTACCATTTTGGTGGGGTCTTATGCATACATCTTACATATATGATTTTACTTTCTAGTTTTCAGTTTTTCTTCTATTGGGATTGTATTCTAGATCATTTGTTGAATATCTTCTACCTTTACCTAGTGGTTGTTTATTGGAATGAATTGTTTCCATTCCATCTATTTGGGACATGGTTATATGTGTGTTCATGTGTACAGGTATATAAGAAAATGTCTCCCACTCAGGGGATAATGCCTTTGGTTCTAGTCGCCAGCCCCTAGCCTTTGGGAGGCTGGAATGGGGTAGTCATGGAATGGTCCCTGGGGGAAGGGTTGTGACATAATATATATTCATAAATTTATCCCTATTAACAGTATATGTATAATATAAAAGGAAAATTAATCACATCACATCGTGGGTGTGGTAGTGAACACGTATGTGCGAACATCATTATCTATTATCAAATGATTAAATTGTCACCAGTTAGATCTGATAAAATATTTTATATTTTTACATATGTATTAAATATCATATATATATAAATTCAAATAATAAAAATTCTCATCCCTAAAATATTTTGATTAAAATGAATTGTATCACTTTTTGAATACAGTAATCCATATGTATGCATGCTCAAAATAGTCTCTTTTAATTTTGTGAGAATGAGGGCATATAATTGTGTTTTTATAAAAAATTATAACATTTTAGAATATTAAGGATTCATAAATTATTATTTTATTTTATATACCATATATTTATAATAGGTAAGGAAGTGTATAATAGAATGTGATAGGGTTGGGTGATTATATATTTTTTCAATCAAATCATTTAGTTTCTCCTATAATAATTTCATTGGTTAGACATTTATGAATAAAAGAACCACTATAATTTGGATGAGAAGATAAAAAGATAAATTGATAGATTACAGTCGAAATATTTGTCTCAATAATCTGTAAATTATTGACGGATATCATTCCCTTTGATAATAGACATGAGGTGAACATTTTTAATTTCTCAAAAGATTTAATAATAAAACATTTAATCTCATGAAATATGTTACTAAATTGACAAATATGCAATGTTATTTTTTAATATGGTTGTAATCCAATACAAAAATATATTTGTGAAATAATTGTGTGTAATTTGACTCCATATCATTTTATTTAATACTCAGTTATCCAATCATAATTTTTTTCAATGTTAAATGATAAAACCATGGATAATTCCCTTTGAAAACATGAATTTAATCTAATAAGTATTTGATAAACATACAATCTGGTTGGGTGATAATACAATAAGGGTACCTCACAATCCATGTGATATTTATCTCAGAAAATTCAAACGAATCCCCATCCTTCTTATTTATCTCATTAAATTATTTCTCAATATTTTAATCAATAATACAACTACTTTACATGTTGAAAAATAATATTTTAAATTATTATCACTCCATAGATTCAATTTGTTAATGTCTTCTTGAGTTCTTGTTAAGATTCCACCCCTAATATTCATTTCTATTAAAAAGATAAATAGAAAAAATAATTTTATCATGTTATGAACACATAACAATGAAAAATATATTAAATATTAATATGAAATGTCATATAGACTAGTGGGTCTATCTACCCATAAAAATAATGTTTATTTTTCCTCATAATGGACTCAACACATCATTATTCCCTCCATTTCTCATATAGTGTCTAAGTGTGAATTGTATCTTGAGAATGTTTTTTATGAATTTAAATTATATTTTGAATTTATGTAACCTAAAAATCATTTTTTAAGTATAAAAATCCTTACATTATAAACCACATTGATAATTAACATTATTTAATTTTGATCCATCCCTTGAATAAATTCAAAAACAATAGCGTGGTCAACAATAATTATACGGGGAAACCTCATAATAATGAACATTTTTACAATATGTTCTATTGGGACCAATTTGAATGGAGAAGGATGTTTGAAGAGTTATCCTTGGTAGAGTGTTGTATTTTGTTGTCAAAGAAGATAAATCAATTCACATTATTGAAGCACCAAAAACTAGACAATGATTTGCTGATTTGTATTTCGCAAATATCATAAGTTAGGAGAACTTTTGATGAAAGCCTTATAAAGGAAAGGGGGAGAAATGTGGATGCCAATCATATACAGTTTTTATTGGAAGGAGTGATGCTACTGGAAGATAGGGAGGTTTCTGTACTTTCCATTTTAACTCAGACAATGCTAGATCTGGTCTTTCAAAAGATAAATATCACGCTAGTGGAATTCATTATAAAATAATAAGAATGGTTATGGGAAGCAGTGAAGAGAGAAAATGACAAAGCAATGGACAATATGGGGGATGCAGAAAAGCACAATTTAAGGTGGCGCCGTTTTCTAGTGTTTTCCAAATTATAGGGCATGAAAATCGGGAGATGAAGATGTGTTTTTGTCAATGGATGGAGCGTGCAAGATTGAAGATGGTTTAGATTTTCTCATGGAAGGCATAATTCAAGGTCAGAACATCGAAAAATGACAAATGCATGGAGTGCACAGAAATTTAGGCAAGTTGCGCGAAAAAATAATGTGGTGTGCGCAAATATATGAGGTTTGCACTATATATTTGCGGGAGGCGCGAAATTTCAGCAGGACGCACGGAAAAATGAAGGCCACGTGAAATAGTAGTGGGATGCATGAAAAATCAGCGGGATGCGCGAAAATTAGAGTGGTGCACGAAATAGAGGAATGATGTTTTTGAGAAAAAGGTATTTTGAGATCAGAAGTTCGAAAATTGGTAGATCCATGAGTTGCGCAAAATATTGGATCATTGCCCGAAATGTGAAGTTGCGTGGAATATTTTTTACGTGCATAAAGAGAGTTTTACGCACGGATTAGTGGTTTTCACGCCGGGTCAAAAATGCCAATAAATATAAGGCTAACCCTTCTTAGTTGTGAATGCTCGACACTTAGAAGAAATCTCGAGCTCTAGTGCGAAAAAATTATATGTTAAGAGAGTTGCGTGAAAATAAAGAAGTATGCATGAAAAGAGGATAGCTGCACGAAAAATTGAGAGTTTGCTCGAAAAGAGAAAAAGTTGAGCGAAAAAGGAATGTTGCGCGAAAAATATTTTTCACACCAAAAGGGAATTTTTATGCACACGACACTTGAATTTTGAGAAAGTTATTCTAAAGGTTGCACGAAAAATTTGGGGGCTTTGCACATATTCAGATGTGAGTATGGGAGTTCTCACCAGCTTCTGGGTAGGAAAGTGAAGATTTCTACTTCAGATAATACAACTGTTCAATTGTAAAGAAGGACTGAAATACTATAGATCACTATTGGTGCTAAAAGGGTGCACATGCACATGAGGATTGTTTTCCAAGTGCTACATGAGTGTAATGGTATATCCTACTCGTTATATTCCACATCAAAGTATTTTTTTCTAGTGGATTGTGTGGTACTGGATTATTTCTGTACCATACCAAGGACATAGCTACTCTTGTTGAGTAGTGAACCTTGTAAATCTTGTGTTCCTGTGGTTGTGTGTGTCCAGCAGATAAGAAAATCTTTAACAGGAGGTGAAGGTTGTTTCAATTTGAAGGAAACATAAAAAGAAAAATATATCCCTGATTCACCCCCTCTCCCTCTCAGTGATACTTGGATCCTGACTAGGAACTTCAATTGGTATCAGAGCGAGGTTTCCATCATTTATTCTTCACTGAAGTGGTTGAAGAAAAGCTTGGTTGGAGAATCTAAATTGCGTGAACAGTAAGGGGATTCTAATTTTTGATGGAAAGGAATATCACATCTTGAAGGACCGAATGATTCCCTATCTTATGTCTCTTGGATATAAAGTTCTTGAAACTACAACAGATGGATTTCCTGCTATTTATGACAAGGTTCCTCTTACTCTTGTCGATAAGAAGAATCTTGAGAATGATGGAAGAGAAAAAAATGCATTACTCTCATCACTATCTAAGAGTTATTTTTTAAGAGTAAAAGGTGTCGCTATAGATAAAGGCATCTGGGATAAGCTAATGAATATCTACGATGGAAATACAAAAGTGAAGAAGGGAAAACTACTAATCTGGAGGCTGAAGTATGACGAATTGAAAATGGGAGAATCTGAATCTATTGGGGACTTCCTTACCATGGTAAATGCCATTTTAAGTACAATCACATGTCATGTTGAAATGTTGGAAGATGCTACAGTTGTTGAAAAGATCCTAATAATTCTTCCTTAACAATTTGATGATAAATTTTTAATCACTAGAAGACTGCGACCCGGAAACATTATCTCTTGATGATTTTCATAGTACTCTAATCACTTATGAGATGAAAAGGGAGAAGACCATGAAGGGAAACGAAAAAGCCGATAGAGATATGTTTTTCAAGGAAGAAAAGAAATAGAATTCGAAGAAAAATCATATTGAAGAAGATGGAGAATCCGACTCTGAAAATGAGGTATGTCAAAATTTTGATGAAATTCTATCTTTGTTTTCTAAAAATGTTAAATGAGGCACGGGGAAATACAAAGGGAAACTCCCTTTGGAATGTTTTGAATGTGGAGAATTTGGCCACTTTTTGGCTAATTTCCCTCAAAAAGGGAAAGATGATGTCAGTGATGAAGAAGACAGATGAACAAGAAGGTCATGAAAGTAACAGGGTCGAAAAGATAAATATTCTGGTAGAGGTCAGAATAAAATGTTCTTTAAATCAAAAAGAAGAAGTTTTTTGTCAAAAGCTGAAGAATATGATGAAAGCGAGACTGAATTAGAAAAATCTACTACTGATAAAGCTAGAGATAGTACATTTTTTGTAATAGTGAATAATGATAATTATTAGAGTAGTAGTTCTGAAGACGAAGAAACTAAACTTGAACAGTATCTAAAAGAAGAGCTGAAGGAATGTTTGAGGAAGATCAGAAAGATTGAGAAAGAAAAAAATAATTTGATAAATGAAAATTCCATATTAAACAATCAAGAAGGTTTTACTGATGAGAAAATCAAGACAGAAAAGGATATTGATGATCTGAAAAATTCTCTTGAGAATACAAAGAATCGTAATGATCATCTTGAAGTAAAGCTGAAGGCAAAAGAAGAA
The DNA here is from genome assembly GCA_963277665.1 of Viscum album. NCBI lineage: Eukaryota > Viridiplantae > Streptophyta > Magnoliopsida > Santalales > Viscaceae > Viscum > Viscum album. The sequence goes on from OY728123.1 coordinate 43,390,695, forward strand.
GAGTCAGAACTTATCCAACAGAAACTGTATAAAGCTAAAGAAATGAATATCAATTCCAAAAATTCTATCTCAGTAGTTGGTGAAGGTGCCAGTAATAATGAACCAAACAAGGATCCATAAAAGTTACCTTCAATGGTTGAAATGAATGAAAAAACTAGTTCTGATAAGAACAAGGATGGAAATACCAAGTATGTGGTCAAAGTCAGCAATGATGAAAAGTCAGAAGTGCATAAAAATCACGATTCAATAAAGACTTCTAATACTTCTGGTCCTGTTAAATCTGAACTGATAAAGGGAGTTACAAATTAAAACATGAATGTTGATGACAAGCATAGTTATTTTACAAGGATGTTGAGAAGAGTTTTCACAAAACTAGTCACTGTAGAAGTTTCAGAGGAAAATATTCTTTCTATGGTTACTGCTGGTATTGTGGTGGATTTAGACACATGGAAAATATGTTTTGGATCAACCACCAAAATTAAAATTATTCCACATTTTTTGAAAGACAAGGATTGAGGGGGAGTCAGTCCTTTCAAAATAGAAATTCATCAAATAAAGTTCAGAAGATATCTGAGAAGACTGGTTTGAAAGTTGAGAATAGGTTCCAACCACTGGAAGCTATTTGTGAAAGATGTGATTGACCTATACATCTTGCCAAAGGTTTCCTTAGTGTGTTACCAGAGCAACAGAAAATTCTTATAAATTCTCAAAATCCAGAGATTTTAAAAGATAAAAGGGACAGGTCTGATAAGTCCGAAAAGAAAGAATGCATGGTTGTCTGGCCAGAATACATTGATTTGGCTAGGAAATTGGAAGAAGCACAACAGAAAGTGAAGGATAAGGAAGAAAAAAAATAACTTGTTGATGAAACTACTTTGAAAGCTACAAAAGGAGAACATCCATGGATTCATGATAGTGGATGTTCGTCTCATATGGTAGGAGACATAAAGATGCTAAAGAATGTGAAAGACATTAAATATGGAACTGTGACATTGGGAAATGATGAATCTCTAAGGATCAAAGGTGTTGGATCGACCATAATTAGAAAAGAAAAGATGAAATCCAGAAAAACACTATATGTTTATGGTCTAAAACATAACTTGCTTAGTGTTTCACAACTCTGTGATGAGGGAAACGAAGTGATCTTCAAAAAAGATGGATTTGTTGTGAAAAGATAAAACGACGGAAATATAATTACATGGGGCCAACGTACAAGAGGGAATTTGTTCCAAGTTGGTGAAGTGAAGAACTCTTGTTACATGGGTGTAGCGGATGAAAATAAGTTATGGTATAAAAGGCTGGGGCATATGTGTCAGAGAAATAGGTGCAAGCTATCAACACAAGACAGTGTCTGAGATATGCCTGATTTATCAAGAATAAGAGATTGGTGCTGCACTATTTGTGAAAAAGGGAAGATTGCAAACTCCTTTCATAAGAAAGTTTCAATTCATTCAAAAAAACCCTTGGATCTTATAGATTATGGTATATGTGGACCAATGAGAAAGCAATCAAAAAAGAGAGATAAGTACTTCATTACATTAATTTATGACTTTACTCGCACTACTTGTGTTATGTACATGAGACATAAGTCAGATGCTCTGAAAATGTTTAAGAGTTTCAGGAGGAAATCAAAGATGGAATCTGAATACTCAGTGAAGAAGTTGAGAACTGATAATGGTGGAGAGTATAAGAATGAAGATTTTGAATGTTACCTTTAGAAACATGGAATTCGGCATGAGTTCTGTTCACCATAAAAACCTCAAAAAAATGTGGTTGCTGAAAGGAATAATCGAAGTCTGGTGGAAATGGGGAGGACTATGTTACTTGAACAAAGTCTTTCTCATTATTATTTGAGGCAAGACATGAGCATTGTTGTGTATATTCAAAACCGATGTTTCTTTAGGCCAAACTCATATATGACTCAATATGAAATGTTCTATGGTAAAACTCCAAGTCTGAAACACTTGAGTGTTTTTGGGAGTCCATGTATTATAAAGAAGAAAGGTGGAAATATGGGAAAGATTGAGCAAAGAGGAGATGATGGAATTTTTCTTGGCTATTCTCCAGAAAGAAGAGGATATAGATGCTTCAATAAAGAAACATGAAGGATTATTGCTTCTTCAAATGTAAAAGTTGTTGAAAATGTTGAGAAAGAAAAGCAGTCTTATGTTGATGTGGAAGTTGAGTTTGATAGAGAAGATTATTTTCACAATTCTGATAATCCTGCAGACTGTGTTAATCCTACTCAAGAAGAGGAATCTGACTCAGAAATCTAGAGTGATGAGGATCAAGTTCAAACAACTCATCCTAGGTTGAGGAAACAAGTGGAGGCTCATAACATTATTGGAGATAAAAATCAGAGGGTTCAAAAGAGAAGAACAATTAATGCTATATCACATAGTTCTCTTTATTCGATAGTTGAACATAATGGTGTAAGTGAAGCTTTGATCATCCAGAATGGGTTCATGCTATGAATGAAGAGCATGATAAGATATAGAAGAATGATAATTGGGAACTTGTACCCAAGTCGGACAATAAGAACATTATTGGTACAAAGTGGGTTTTCTGGAACAAGCTGAATGAAGAAGGTAATGTAATAATAAAATAAAGAAATATTGGTTTGTAAAGGCTATTCACAATTTGAAGGCATTGATTTTGATGAAACCGGTGATCCGGTGTCATGATTAGAAACAATCAGAATCTTTCTTTCTATTGCTTCACAATGATGTTACAAAATATTTCAATTGGATGTAAAATCTTCATTCTTGAATGTTGACCTGGATGAGGAAGTTTACATTGATCAGCCATGTGGATTTGTTATTGGAAAGGATGAAAGTTATGTGTACAGGTTGAAGAAGTCTTTGTATGGACTAGAACAAGCTCCGAGAGCATAGTATTCTAAATTATATACATGATTGAGGAAGTTGAATTTTAATAAAGGTAGAGTTGACATAAATCTTTTCATCAAGGAGTGTCAGGAGTTTTCATTGATCGTCATTGTTTATGTTGATGAAATTATCTTTGCGAGATATGATGAGAGATCATGTGAATGATTTTCTGTGGATATGAAGAATTTATTTGAGATGTCCATGATAGAAGAAATGATGTACTTTCTTGGGCTAAAAATTTCACAGAAGAAGAATCGTGTTTTTCTATCTCAAGAAAAAAATGCTAGGGAACTTTTGAAGATGTAGGGCATGGAAAATTACGAATGAGTTTCCACAACAATTTCAGTGGGAACCATGTTGTCTAATGATGTAGAATGCAAGGAAGATGATTAGAATGAATTTCGAAAGCTGATTGCAAGTTTGCTGTATTTGACTGCCTCAAACCGGACATTGTCTATATTGTTACTTTATGTCCTAGATTTCAGAGTTCTCCTAAATAATCACTTCTGATCTCTAGAAAAATAATTCCCAGATATATCAAAGGCATAACAAATTTTGGATTCAGGTAGGATGGCTCAAAAAATATTGATCTATTCGGGTATTCTGATGCTGATTGGGTATGAAATGTTGATGATCGAAGATCCACATCGGGTGGTTTTTTCTTTCTAGGGAAAAGTTGTGTTAGTTGGAATACCAAGAAACAGAACTCAATAACTCTTATCATAGCTGAAGATGAGTATGTTGCTGCTACTCAAGCTGCAACTCAACTAATGTGGATGAACACTCAACAGGAATATCTACTTGTTGAAGTAAAACTACCATTGCTCTTGGGTTGTGATAATCAGAGTGCAATCAATATTACAAGGAATCTGGGACAACATTCTCATTCAAAACACATTGACATAAATTATTACTTCATCAAAGAGAAGGTGGAGAAGAATTAATTGAGGTTGGAGTATGTTCCTACATCTGAACAAGTTGCTGATATCTTCACAAAACCTCTACCAAAGGAACCATTTGAAAAATTGAGGTTGAACATGGGTGTCCAACCTCCTTCTCATCAAGGTTGAGGTACGTTTTTCTGTCCCCACTCTTGTCTTACCTTTGGATAGTGTTGTCAAGGGGGAGAATTGTTTCATAAATCTATCCATATGGATGCATGCATAAAGAGGGAGTTGTGGGTAAGCTGTGAATTCAGAATGTATGTGTGTGAACTATTCTAACTGTTTGTTGGAGTGGTTTTAGGAAATAATGTTGTTTTCCAAGAAAGTTGAAGAAGTGAATAATTCTAAAGTAGAAGTTTGAAAGATGTTTTGAAGAAGGATGAGGAGGTACGTTCATGAGATTTAATAGTCACTACTTTTGGACAACTTGGTTTTGGATGTCAATAAATCTTGTCTCCTACAATGAGTACGCTCACATAGGCTTAGAATTGTTGATAAGTAATCTATTTAAAAAGGATACAAAGATCAGTGATTTATGAATCTTGGTTGACAACAAATCAAAAGGGGGAGATTTTTGGGACCAAGTTGAATGGAGAAGGATATTTGAAGAGTTAGACTTTGGAGAATGTTGTATTTTGTTGTCAAAGAAGATAAATCAATTCACGTTGTAGAAGGACCAAAAACCAGATGATGCTTTGCTGATTTGTATTTCACAAATATCATAAGTTAGGAGAACTTGTGATGCAAGACTTATAAAGGAATGGGTGAGAAATGTTGATACCAATCATATACAGTTTTGATTGGAAGGAGTGATGCTTCTGGAAAATAGGGATGTTTCTGTACTTCCCATTATAACTCAAATGATGCTATATCTGGTCTATGAAAAGATAAATATCACGATACAGGAATTCTTGATAAAAGCATAAGAATGGTTATGGGAAGCAGTGAAGAGAGAAAATGACAAATAAATGGACAATGAAAAATTCATGGAGTTCATGGAAATTAAGGCAAGTTGCGTGAAAAAATAAAGTGGTGCTCGCAATATATGCGGGTTGCGTAAAATATTTGTGGGATTCTTGAAATTTCAGCGAGACACGCAGGAAAATGAAGGTCGCGCGAAATAGTTGCGGGATGCACGAAAAAATAGCGGGATGCGCGAAAAGTCGGGTGGTGCACGAAATAGAGGAATAATGCTTTCATAAAAAAGGTGTTTTGAGATCAGAAGTTCAAAAACTGGCACATGAATAAGGTGCGCGAAACATTGGAGCATTGTGCAAAATGTGAAGTTGCGTGAAAGAGTTTTTACGCGCATGAAGAGAGTTTTCTGCACTGATTAGTGGATTTCGCACCGGGTCAAAAATGCATATAAATATGAGGCTAACACTTCTCATTTGTGAATGCTCGACACATAAAAGAAATCGTGAGCTCTGGTGTGTGTAAATTATACACTATGTCAGTTGCGCGAAAAGAAAGAAGTTTCCGCAAAAAGAGGATAGCTACGTGAAAAATTGAGAAGTTGCGCAAAAAGAGAAAAAGTTTCTCCAAAAAGGAAAGTTGCACGAAAAATATTTTTCGTGCGAAAAGGGAATTTTTACGCGCATGACACATGAATTGCACGCAAGGTAAGCTAAAGGCAGTGCGAAAAATTTGGGGGATTCACACATATTCAGTTGTGCATATGGGAGTTCTTAACAACTTTTGGGTAGGAATGTGAAGATTTGTACCTCAGAGAATACAAATGTTCAATTGTAAAGAAGCACTGAAATTCTGTAATTCCCTATTCGTGCTAAAAGGGTGCACATGCACTTGTGGATTGTTTTCCAAGTTCTACACTAGTGTAAGGGTATATCTTACTCATTGTATTACACATCAAATGATTGTATTCTAGTTGATTGGGTGGTACTGGATTATTTCCGTACCATAACAATGACGCAACTACTCATGTTGAGTAGTGAACCTTCTAAATATTGTGTTCCCATGGTTGTGTGTGTTCATCAGAGAAGAAAATATTTAACAGGAGGTGAAGGTTGTTTCAATTCGAAGTAAACAAAAAAAGAAAAATATATCACTGATTCACCCCCTCCCCCTCTCAGTGATACTTGGATCTTGATTGGGAACTTGAATTGGTACCATGCGAGGTTGCCTTCGTTTATTCTTTGCTGAAGTGGTTGAAGAAAAGTTTGGATGGAGAATCTAAATTGCGTGAACAGTAAGGGGATTCTGATTTTTGATAGATAGAACTATCAAATTTGGATGGACAGAATGATGCCTTATCTTATGTCTCTTGGATATGAAGTTCTTGAAACTAGAACAGATGGATTTACTGCTATTGATGACAAGGTTCCTCTTACTCCCGTCGATAAGAAGAATCTTGAGAATGATGGAACAGATAAAAATGCATTACTCTCATCACTTTCTGAGAGTGAGTTTTTAAGAGTGAAAGGTGTCGCTATAGCTTAAGGCATCTGGTATAAGCTAATGAATATCATTGAATAAAATACAAAAGTGAAGAAGGAAAAACTACAAATCTAGAGGATGAAGTATGAAGACATGAAAATGGGAGAATATGAATCATTGGGGACTTCTTTACCAGGGTAAATGACATTGTTAGTAGAATCAGATGTCCTGGTGAAAAGTTGGAAGATGCTACAATTGTTTAAAAGATCCTGAGAATTCTGCCTGACAAATTTGATGCTAAAGTTTCATCAATAGAAGACAGGGACCCGGAAACATTATATCTTTATGATTTTCATAGAACTCTCATCACTTATGAGATGATAAGGGAGAAGACCATGAAGAGAAAAGTAAAATCCGATAGTGAAATGTTTTTTAAGGAAGAGAAGAAATAAAAGTCGAAGAAAATTCATATTGAAGAATTTGGTGAATCTGAATATGAAAATGAGGTATGTAAATTTTTTGATGAAATTATTTCTTTGTTTTCCAAAAAATGATAAAAGAGGCACAGGGAAATACAAAGGGAAACTCCCTTGGCAATGTTTTAAATGTGGATCTGTTGGCCACTTTGGGGATTATTGCCCTCAAAAATGGAATGATGATGTCCGTGACGAAGAAGACAGAGGACCAAGAAAGTCATGGAAGAAACGAGGTCGTAAAGATAAATATTATGGTAGAGGTCAAAATAAAATGTTATTTAAATCAAAAAGAAGAATATTTTTGTCAAAAGATGAAGATGATGATGATATTAAGACTGAATCAGAAAAATCTGCTACTGAGAAAGCTAGAGAGACTACCTTTTTGCAATAGTGAATAATGATGATTATGAAAGTTGTAGTACTAAAGAAGAAGAAACTCAACTTGAATAGTATCTGAAAGAAGAGCTGAAGGAATGTTTGAGGAAGATCAGAAAGCATGAGAATGAAAACAAAAAGTTGATAAGAAAAAATTCCACATTAAACAATCAAGAATTTTGTACTGATGATAAAATCAAGATGGAAAAGGAGATTGATGATCTAAAAAATTCTCTTCAGAATACAATGATTCGTAATGATCATCTTGAAGTAAAGCTGAAGGAAAAAGAAGAAGAGCCAGAACTTGTCCAATAGAAACTGTATAAAGCTAAAGAAGTGAATATCAGTTCCAAAAATTCCATCTCAGAAGTTGGCGAATGTTTCAATAAGAATGAACCAAACAAGGATCATCAAAATTACCTTCAAAGGTTGAAATGTGAGAAAAAACTGGTTCTGATAATAACAAGGCTGCAAAGGCCAAGTATTTGGTCAAAGTTAGCAATGATGAAAAGTCTAAAGTGCATAAAAATCATGATTCAAGAAAGTCTTCTAATTCTTATGGTCCTGTTAAATATGTATTGAGAAAGGGAGTTGCAAATGAATACATGAATGTTAATGACAAGAATGGTTCTTATAACAAGGTTTTTGAGAAGCCTGTTCAAAAAACTGGTCAGTATAGAAGTATCGGAGGAAAATATTCTTTTTATGGTTACTGCTGGTATTGTGGTGGATTCAGACACATGGAAAATATGTGTTGGTTCAACCACCAGCATTACAACTATTCCACAATTTTTGAAAGACAAGGATTGAGGGGGAGTCAGCCCTTTCAAAATAGAAAGTCTTCAAATAAATTTCAGAAGATATATGAGATGACTGGTGTGAAAGTTGAGAATAGGTTCCAACCACTGGAATTTATTTGTGAAAGATGTGATCGACCTGGACATCTTTCCAAAGGTTGCATTAGTGTTTTACCAGAGCAAAAAAAGATTCAAAAAAATTCTCAAAATCCAGATTTTATAAAAGTTAAAAGGGATAGGTCTGATAAGTCTGAAAAGAAAGAATGCATGGTTGTCTGCCTAGAACACATTGATTTATCTAGGAAATTGGAATAAGCAGAACAGAATGTGAAGGAAAAGGAAGAAGAAAAAGAACTTGTTGTTGAAACTGCTTTGAAATCTAGAAAAGGAGAACGTATATGGATTCTTGATAGTGGATGTTCGTCTCATTTGACAAAAGACTTAAAGCTGCTGAAGAATGCGATAGACTTTAAAGAAGGAACTGTGACATTGGGAAATGATGAATCTCTAAGGATCAATGGTGTTGGATCGACCGTCATTTAAAAAGAAAAGATGAAATCTAGAAAAACACTATATGTTGATGGGCTGAAACATAACATACTTAGTGTGTCACAACATTGTGATGAGAGCAACAAATTGATCTATAAAAAAGATGGATTTGTTGAAAAAAGTGAAAATGATGGAAATATAGTTATAAGGGGCCAACATACAAGAAGGAATTTGTTCCAAGCTGGTGAAGTGAAGAACTCTTGTTACATGGGTGTAGCAGATGAAAATCAGTTATGGCATAAATGTTGGGTCATACGTGTCAGAGAAATATGTTCATGCTATCAACACGAGACAATGTCCAAGATATGCCTGATTTATCTAGAAGAAGGGATTGGTGCTCCACTATTTGTGAAAAATGGAAGATTGGAAACTACTTTCATAAGAATGTTTAAATTCATTCAAAAAAACCCTTGGAACTTATAGATTCTGATATATGTGGACCAATGATCATGAAATCCACAAATTGAGATAATTGCTTCATTAATTTCATTGATGACTTTACTTGCATTACTCGTGTTATTTACATGAGACATAAGTCAGATGCTCTGAAAATGTTTAAGAGTTTTAGGAGGAAATCAGAGATGGAATGTGAGTACTCAGTAAAGAATTTGAGAACTGATAATGGTGGAGAGTATAAGAATGAAGATTTTGAAATTTACCTTGAGAAACATGGAATTCAGCATGAGTTCAGGTCACCATACAGACCTCAAAAAAATGGGGTTTCTAAAAGGAAGAATCGAAGTCTAGTGGAAATGGAGAGAACTATGTTACTTGAACATAGTCTTTCTCATTATTATTTGAGGAAATCCATGAGCACTGCTGTGTATATTGAGAACCGATGTTTCTATAGGACAAACTCAGATATGACTCCATACGAAATCTTCTATGGAGTAAATCCAAGTCTGAAACACTTGAGTGTTTTTAGGAGTCCATGTATTATAAAGAAGAAAGGTGGAAAACTGGGAAATATTGAGCAAAGAGGAGATGAGGGGATTTTTCATGGCTATTCCCCAAAAGGAAGAGGATATAGATGCTTCAAAAAAGAAACAGGAATAATTATTTCTTTTTAAAATCTAAAAGTTATTGAAAATGAAAAGAAAGAAAAGCAGTCGTATGTTGATGTGGAAGTCGAGCTGGATAGAGAAGATTATTTTAAAAATTCTGATAATCCTGCAGACTATGTTAATCCTACTCAAGAAGAGGAATCTGACTCAGAAATCTCGAGTCATGGGGATGAAGTTCAAACAACACATCCTAGGTTGAGGAAACAAGTGGAGGCTCAGAACATTATTGGATATAAAAATCAGAGGGTTCAAACAAGAAGAACAACGAATGCTATATCACATAATTCTCTTTATTCGAAAGTTGAACCGAATGACGTAAGTGAAGCATTTGATAATCCAGAATGGGTTCATGCTATGAATGAAGAGCTTGAACAGATAGAGAAGAATTATACATGGGAACTTGTTCCCAGGTCGGACAATAAGAACATTATAGGTACAAAGTGGGTTTTCTGGAACAAGCTGAATGAAGAATGTAAAGTAATATAAAAAAATCAATATTGGTTTGTAAATGGTATTCAAAAATTGAAGGCATTGATTTTGATGAAACCTTTGATCCGGTGGAAAGATTAGAAACAATCTCAATCTTTCATGCTATTTCTGTAAAATGAGGTTACAAAATATTTCAAATGGATGTAAAATATGCATTCTTGAATGGTGACCTGGATGAAGAAGCTTACATTGATCAACCCTGTGGATTTTTTATTGGAACGGATGAAAGTTATGTGTGAAGGTTGAAGAAGGATTTTTATGGGCTAAAACAAGCTCTGAGGGAATGGTATTCTAAATTAGATACATGCTTGAGGAAGATGAATTTTAAGAAAGGTAGAGTTGATAGAAATATTTACATCAAGGAGTGTCAGAAGTTTTCATTGATCATCATTGTTTCTGTCGATGAAATTATCAAGGTGAGAAATGATGAGAGATCAAGTGAATGATTTTATATTGAGATGAAGAAGTTATTTGATATTTCTATGCTAGGAGAAATGATGTACTTTCTTGGGCTACAAATTTCACAGAAGAAGAATCGCATTTTTCTGTCTTAAGAAAAATATGCTAGGGAACTTCTGAAGAAGTTTGGCATGTAAAATTCACAACTAGTTTCCACACCAATTTCAGTGGGAACCAAGTTTTCTAATGATGGAGAAGGTAAGGAAGTTGATCAGAAAGAATTTCGAAAGTTGATTGGATGTCTACTGTATTTGACTTCCTCAAGACCTGACATTGTCTATGTTGTTACTTTATGTGATAGATTTCAGAGTGCTCCTAAAGAATCACATCTGATCACTGGAAAAAGAATTCTTAGATATATCAAATGCACAACAAATTTTGGATTCAGGTATGATGGCTCTGCAAATATTGATCTATTCGGGTATTCTGATGCTGATTGGGCGGGAAATGTTGTTGATCGAAGATCCACATCTAGTGGAGTTTTCTTTCTGGGGAAAAGTTGTGTTAGTTGGAATAAGAAGAAACGGAACTCAGTAACTCTTAGCACAACTGAAGCTGAGTATGTTGCTACTACTCAATCTACAACTCAACTATTGTGGATAGAGACTCAATAGGAAGATCTACTTATTGATGTAAAACTATCATTGCTCTTGGGTTGTGATAATCATGGTGTGATCAATTTTACAAGGAATCTGGTACAAAATTCTCATTCAAAACACATTGACATAAATTACCACTTCATCAATGAGAAGGTGGAGAAGAGTGAATTGAAGCTAGAATATATTCCCACATCTAAACAAGTTGCTGATAAATTCACAAAACCTCCACCAAATGGTCCATATGAAAAATTGAGGTTGAAAATGGGTGTCAAACCTCCTTCCCATCAAGTTTGAGGTACATTTTTTTGTCCCCTCTCTCGTCTTACCATTAGGTAGTGTTGTCATGGGGGAGAATTGTTTCATAAATCTATCCATATAGAAGCATGCATAAAGGGGGAGTTGTGGATATGCTGTGAATTCAGCATTTATGAGTGTTAACTATTCTAACTGTTTGTTGGAGTGGTTATAGGAAAAAATGTTGTTTTCCAGGAAATTTGAAGAATTGAAGAATGCTGAAGTAGAAGTTTGAAAGATGTTTTGAAGAATGCTGAGGAGGTACGTTCTTGATATTTCATAGTCACTACATTTGGACAGCATGGTTTTGGCTGTCAATAATTCTTGTTTCCTGCAATGAGTTAGCTCACGTAGGCATAGAATTGTTGATATGTAATCTATTGAAAAAGGATACAAAGTTCAGTGATTTATGAATCTCGGTTTACAGCAAAATTAGAAGGGGATGTTGTTGGGACCAAGTTGAATGGAGAAGGAAGTTTGAAGAGTTAGCCTTTGTAGAGTGTTGTATTTTGTTGTCAATGAAGATAAATCAATTCACGTTGTAGAAGGACAAAAACCAGACGATGCTTTGCTGATTTTTATTTCACAAATATCATTAGTTAGGAGAACCTGTGATGAAATACTTATAAAGGAAAGGGTGATAAATGTTGATTCCAATCATATACAGTTTTGATTGGAAGGAGTGATGCTTCTAGAAGATAGGGAAGTTTCTGTACTTCCCATTGTAACTCAGACGATGCTAGATCTGGTCGTTCAAAAGAAAAATATCACGATAGTGGAATTCGTGAATAAAGGATAAGAATGGTTATGAGAAGCGGTGAATTGAGAAAATTATAAAGAAATGGAAAATCTGGGGTCTCCAAAAATTCACAGTTTAAGGTGGCATCGTATTCTATGTTTTTGCCAAATTTTAGGGCCTGAAAATCGGGAGATGAAGATGTGTTTTTTTTTGAAATGGATGGAGTGTGAATGATTGAAGATGGTTTAGATTTTTTCATGCAAGGCATGATTCAATGTTGGAACATAGAAAAATGACAAATTCATGGAGTGCATGGAAATAAAGGCATGTTGTGCGAAAAAATAAAGTGGTGAGCGCAATATATGCGGGTTGCACGAAATATTTGTGGGATGCATGAAATTTCAGCGGGACGCACAAAAAAATGAAGGCCGCTTGAAAAAGTAGCGGGATGCACGAAAAATCAGTAGGATGCACGAAACGTAGAGTGGTGCGTGAAATAGAGGAATAAAGTATTCGAAAAAAAAGGTGTATTGAGATCAGAAGTTCGAAAATTGGCACATGCATGTGGTGTGCGAAATATTAGAGCATTACGTGAAATTTGAAGTTGCGTGAAATATTTCTTAGGCACATTAAGAAAGTTTTACACGCGGATTAGTGGTTTTCACGCCGGGTCAAAAATGCCTATAAATATGAGGCTAACCCTTCTCATTTGTGAATGCTCGACACTTAGAAGAAATCCGGAGCTCTAGTGCACCTAAATTATATACTATGTTAGTTGCGCAAAAAGAAATAAGTTTGCGTGAAAAGAGGATAGCTGCGCAAAAAACTAAGAAGTTGCGCGAAAAGAGAAAAAGTTGCGCCAAAAAGGAATGATGCGCAAAAAATATTTTTCGTTCGAAAAGGGAATTTTTAAGTGCACGACACTTGAATTATGTGCAAGGTATTCTAAAGGCTGTGCAAAACATTTGGGGGCTTCTCACATATTCAGTTGTGCATATGGGAGTTCTTACCCGCTTCTGGGTTGGAATGTGAAGATTTGTACTTCAGAGAATACAACTGTTCAATTATAAAGAAGCACTGAAATACTGTAATTCCCTATTCGTGCTAAAAGGGTGCACATGAACTTGCGGATTGTTGTCCATGTGCTACAACAGTGTAAGGGTATATCCTACTCATTTTATTCCACAGCAAATGATTGTTTTCTTGTGGATTGTGTGGTACTGGATTATTTCTGTACCATACCAAGGACGTAGCTACTCTTGTTGAGTAGTGAACCTTGTAAATCTTGTGTTCATGTGGTTGTTTGTGTTTAGCAGAGAAGAAAATCATTAACAGGAGGTGAATTTTGTTTCAATTCAAAGGAAACTTGAAAAGAAAAAGATATCACTGATTCACCCCCTCCCCCTCTTAGTGATACTTGGATCGTGACTGGGAACTTCAATTGGTATCAGAGCAAGGTTGCCTTCGTTTTTTCTTTGCTGAAGTGGTTGATGAAAAGTTTGGATGGAGAAAGTAAATTACGTGAACAGTAAGGGGATTATGATTTTTTATGGAATGAACTATCACATCTCGAAGGACAGAATGATGTCTTAACTTATGTCACTTAGATATGAATTTCTTGAAACATCAACAGATAGATTTCTTGCTATTGATGAAAAAGTTCCTCTTACTCCTGTCGATAAGAAGAATCTTGAGAATGATGGAAGAGATAAAAATTAATTACTCTCATCACTTTCTGAGAGTGATTTTTTAAGAGTGAAAGGTGTCGCTATAGCTTAAGGCATCTAGGATAAGCTAATGAATATCTATGAAGGAAATACAAAAGTGAAGAAGGGAAAACTACAAATATGGAGGATGAAGTATGAAGACTTGAAAATGGGAGAATCTGAATCTTTGGGGACTTCTTTACCAGGGTTAATGACATTTTTAGTAGAATCAGATGTCCTGGTGAAAAGTTGTAAGATTCTACAGTTTTTGAAAAGATCCTGAGAATTATGCCTGACAAATTTGATGCTAAAGTTTCATCATTAGAAGACAGGGACCCAGAAATATTATCTATTGATGATTTTCATAGTACTCGCATCACTTACGAGATTAGAACGGAGAATACCATGAAGAGAAAAGAAAAATCCGATAGAGAAATGTTTTTTAAGGAATAAAATAAATAGTAGTCGAAGAAAATTCATATTGATGAAGTTGGTGAATCCGAATCTGAAAATGTGGTATGTCAAAATTGTGATGAAATTATATATTTTTTTCCAAAAATGTTAAAAGAGGCACAAGGAAATACAAAGGGAAACTCCCTTTGGAATGTTTTGAATGTGGAGAAGTTGCCCACTTTGCGGATAATTTCCCTCAAAAAGGGAAATATGATGTCAATGATGAAGAAGAAAGTGGACCATGAAGGACATGGAAGAAACAGGGTCGAATAGATAAATATTATGGTAGAGGACAAAATAAAATGTTCTTTAAATCAAAAAGAAGAAGATTTTTGTCAAAAGATGAAGAAGATGATGATAGCGAGACTGAATTAGAAAAATCTGCTACTAAGAAATCTAGAAAGAGTACATTTTCTCAATAGTGAATAATGATGATTATGAGAGTAGTAGTACTGAAGAAGAAGAAACTGAACTTGAACAGTATCTGAAAGAAGAGCTAAAGGAATGTTTGAGGATGATCAGAAAGCCTGATAAAGAAAACAAGAAGTTGATAAATGAAAATTCCACATTAAACAATCAAGAAGGTTTTACTGATGATAAAATCAAGATGGAAAAGGAGATTGATGATCTGAAAAATATTCTTGACAATACATATAATCGTAATGATCATCTTGAAGTAAAGCTGAAGGAAAAAGAAGAAGAGTCGGAACTTGTCCAACAGAAACTGTATAAATCTAATGAAATGAATATCAGTTCCAAAAATTCTATCTCAGAAGTTGGGAAATGTTCCAATGACAATGAACCAAACAAGGATCCAAAAAATTGCCTTCAATGGTTGAAATGAAAGAAGAAACTGGTTCTGATAAGAATAAGGCGGGAAAGGCCAAGTATGTGGTCAAAGTCAGCAATGATGTAAAGTCAGAAGTGCATATAAATCACGATTCAATAATGACTTATAATACTTCTGGTCCTGTTAAATCTGAACTGAGAAATGGTGTTACAAATGAAAACATGAATGTTTTTGACAAGCATAGTTCTTATAGCAATGTTGTTGAGAATTGTGTTCACAAAACTGGTCAGTATAGAAGTTTCAGAGGAAAATATTCTGTCTATGGTTACTACTGGTATTGTGTTGGATTCAGACACACGGAAAATATGTGTTGGTTCAACCACAAAAAATTACAACTATTCCAGAAGGTTTGAATGACAGGGATTGAAGGGGAGTCAGTCCTTTCAAAATAGAAAGTCTTCAAATAAATTTCAGAAGATATCTGAGAAGACAGGTGTGAAAGTTGAGAATATCTTCCAACCACTAGAAGCTATTTGTGAAAGATGTGATCGACATGGACATCTTCCCAAAGGTTGCCTTAGTGTGTTACCAGAACAACAAAAGATTATTAATAATGCTCAAAATCCAAAGTTTTTAAAAGCTAAAAGGTACAGGTTTGGTATGTCCGAAAAGAAAGAATGCATTGTTGTCTGGCCAGAACACATTGATTTGGCTAGGAAATTTAAAAAAGCACAATAGATAGTGAAGGAAAAGGAAGAACAAAAATAACTTATTGTTGAAACTTCTTTGAAATCTACAAAAGGAGAACAACCATAGATTCTTGATAGTGGATGTTCTCCTCATATGGAAGGAGACATAAAGATGCTGAAGAATGTGAAAGACTTTATAGAAGGAACTGTGACATTGGGAAATGATGAATCTCTAAGGATCAAAGGTGTTGGATCGACCATCATTGGAAAAGAAAAGACGAAATCCAGAAAAACACTATATGTTGATGGGCTGAAACATAACCTGCTTAGTGTGTCACAACTCTGTGATAAGAGCAACAAAGTGATCTTCAGAAAAGATGGATTTGTTGTGAAAAGTGAAAATGATGGAAATATAGTTACAAGGGGCCAACGTACAAGATGGAATTTCTTCCAAGTTCGTGGAGTGCATAACTCTTGTTACATTAGTGTAGTGGATGAAAATCAGTTATGGAATAAAAGGTTTGTGCATATGTATCATATAAATATGTGCAAGCTATCAACACGAGACAGTGTCCGAGATATGCTTAATTTATCAAGAAGAAGGGATTGGTGTTGCACTATTTGTGAAAAATGGAATATTGAAACTCCTTTAATAAGAAAGTTGAAATTCCTTCAAAAAAACACTTTGGAACTTATAGATTCTGATATATGTGGACCAATGATCAAGCAATCAACAAATGGAGATAAGTACTTCATTACTTTCATTGACGACTTTACTCGTATTACTTGTGTTATGTACATGATACATAAGTCAGATGATCTGAAAATGTTTAAGAGTTTCAGGAGGAAAGCAGAGAAGGAATGTGAGTACTTAGTGAACAAGTTGAGAACTGATAATGGTGGAGAGTATAAGAATGATGATTTTTAATGTTACCTTGAGAATCATGGAATTCAGCATGAGTTCAGTTCACCATTCACACCTCAACAAAATGGGGTTGCTGAAAGGAAGAATCGAAGTCTGGTGGAAATGGGGAGAACTATGTTACATGAACATAGTCCTTATCATTATTATTTGAGGCAAGCCATGGGAACTGGTGTGTATATTTAGAACTGATGTTTCTAAATTCCAAACTCAGATATGACTCTATACTAAATGTTCTATGGGAAAACTCCAAATTTGAAACACTTGAGAGTTTTTGGGAGTCCATGTATTATAAAGAAGAAAGGTGGAAATCTGAGAAAGATTGAGCAAAAGGAGATGAGGGGATTTTTCTTGGCTATTCCCCAAAAGGAAGAGGATATAGATGCTTCAACAAAGAAACATGAATAATTATTGCTTATTCAAATGTAAAAGTTATTGAAAATTCAAAGAAAGAAAATCAGTCGTATGTTGATGTGGAAGTTGAGCTGGATAGAGAAGATTATTTTAAAAATTCTGATAATACTCCAGACTATGTTAATCCTACTCAAGAAGAGGAATCTGACTCAGAAATATCGAGTGATGGGGATGAAGTTCAAACAACACATCCTAGGTTTAGGAAACAAGTGGAGGCTCAGAAAATTATTGGATATGAAAATCATAGGGGTCAAACAATAATAACAATGAATGTTATATCACATACTTCTCTTTATTCGAAAGTTGAAGTGAATGACGTATGTGAAGAATTTGAGCATATAGAATGGGTTCATGCTATGAAGGAATATCTTGATCAGATAGAGAAGAATGATACTTGGGAACTTGTACCCAAGCCGGAAAACAACATTATTATTGTTACAAAGTGGGTTTTCTGGAACAAGCTGAATGAAGAAGGTAAAGTAATAAGAAAAAAAGAAAGATTGGTTTGTAAAGGTTATTCACAAATTGAAGGAATTGATTTTGATGAAGCCTTTGATCTAGTGGAAAGATTATAAATAATAAAAATATTTCTTGTTGTTTCTTCACAATGAGGTTACAAAATATATCAAATGGTTGTAAAATCGACATTCTTGAATGGTGACCTGGATGAGGAAGTTTACATTGATCAACCCTGTGGATTATTTATTGGAAAGGATGAAAGTTATGTGTGCAGGTTGAAGAAGGCTTTTTGTGGGCTAAAACTATCTCTGAGATCATGGTTTTCTAAATTGGATACATGCTTGAGGAAGATTAATTTTAAGAAAGGTAGAGTTGACAACAATCATTACATCAAGGAGTGTCAGGAGTTTTCATAGATTGTCATTGTTTATGTCGATGAAATTATCTTTGCGGGAAATGTTGAGAGATCATGTGAATTATTTTCTATGGAGATGAAGAAGTTATTTGAGAAGTCTATGCTAGGAGAAATGAAGTACATTCTTGGGATACAAATTTCACAGAAGAAGAATTGCATTTTTCTGTCTCAAGAAAAATATTCTACGGTACTTCTGAAAGAAGTTTGGAATGGAAAATTCAAAACTATTTTCCAAAACAATTTCAGTGGGAAACAAGTTGTATAATGATGGAGAAGGAAAGGAAGTTGATCAGAAAGAATTTCGAAAGCTGATTGGAAGTCTGCTGTATTTGACTGCCTGAAGACCCGACATTGTATATGATGTCACTTTATGTTCTAGATTTCAGAGTGATCCTAAATAATCAGATCTGATCTCTGGAAAACGAATTCTCAGATATATCAAAGGCACAACAAATTCTGTATTTAGGTATGATGGCTCAGAAAATATTGATCTATTCGGGTATTCTGATGCTGATTGGGTAGGAAATGTTGATGATCGAAGATCTACATCTGGTGGAGTTTTCCTTCTGGGGAAAAGTTGTGTTAGTTGGAATACCAAGAAACAGAACTTAGTAACTCTTAGCACAGCTGAATCTGAGTATGTTGCTGCTACTCAAGCTTTGACACAACTAATGTGGACAAAGACTCAACAGGAAGATCTACTTGTTGAAGTAAAACTACCATTTCTCTTGGGTTGTGATAATCTGAGTGCAATCAATCATACAAGGAATCTGGTACAACATTCTCATACAAAACACATTGACATAAATTACCACTTCATCAAAGATAAGGTGGAGAATAATGAATTGAGGCTGGACTATGTTCCTACATCTGAACAAGTTGCTGATTTCTTCAAAAAACCTCTACCAAAGGAACCATTTGGAAAATTGAGGTTGAACATGGGTGTCTAACCTCCTTCTCATCAAGGTTGAGGTGCATTTTTCTGTCCCCTATCTAATCTTACCTTTTGATAGTGTTGTCTAGGGTTAGAATTGGTTTATAAATCTATCCATATGGAAGCATGAATAAGGGGGGAGTTGTGGGTAGGCTGTGAATTCATCATGTATGTGTGTGAACTATTCTTACTATGTGTTGGAGTAGTTTTAGGAAACAATTTTGTTTTCCCGGAAAGTTGAAGAAGTGAAGAATGCCGAAGTAGAAGCTTAAAATATGTTCTAAAGAAGGCTGAGGAGGTACATTCATGAGACTTCACAGTCACTGCTTTTGGACAGCATGGTTTTGGCTGTCAATAATTCTTGTTTCCTACAATGAGTTAGCTCAAGTAGGATTAGAATTGTTGATAGGTAATATATTGAAAAAGGATACAAAGATCAGTGATTTATGAATCTTTGTTGACAAAAAAATCAAAAGGGGGAGATTTTTGGGACCAAGTTGAATGGAGAAGGATGTTTGAAGAGTTAGCCTTTGCAGAGTGTTGTATTTTGTTGTCAAAGAAGACAAATCAATTCATGTTGTAGAAGGACCAAAAACCAGACAATGCTTTGCTGATTTGTATTTCAAGAATAAAATAAGTTAAAAGAACTTGGGATGAAAGCCTTATAAAGTAAATGGGGAGAATTGTTGATGCCAATCATATATAGTTTTGATTGGAAGGAGTGATGCTGCTGGAAGATAGGGAAGTTTCTGTACTTCCCATTGTAAATCAAACGATGCTAGATCTGGTCTTCCAAATGATAAATATCATGATAGTGGAATTCGTGATAAAATCAGAAGAATGGTTATGGGAAGCAGTGAAGAGAGAAAATGACAATGAAATGGACAATCGGGGGGCTACAGAAAAGCACAGTTTAAGGTGGCGCCATTTTCCAGTGTTTTCCAAATTATAGGGCCTGAAAATCAGGAGATGAAGATGTGTTTTTGGAAATGGATGGAGTGTGAAAGATTGAAGATGGTTTATATTTTCTCATGAAAGGCATGATTCAAGGTCATAACATCGAAATATTTTCGGGAGTTGCGAAATTTCAGTGGGGCGCATAGAGAAATGAAGGCTGCATGAAATAGTAGCGGGATGCGTGAAAAATCAGCGGGATGTGTGAAAAGTAGAGTGGTACGCGAAATAGAGGAATGAAGTTTTCGCGCAAAAGGTGTTTTGAGATCATAAGTTTGAAAATGTAAAAGGCATGAGGTGCGTGAAATATTGGAGCATTGCACGAAATGTGATGTTGCGTGAAAGATTTATTATGCGCATGAAGAGAGTTTTACGCGTAGATTAGTGGTTTTCGCACCGGTTCAAAAATGCCTATAAATATGAGGCTAATCCTTCTCATTTGTGAATGCTCAAAACATAGAAGATATATTGAGCTCTGGTGCGCATAAATTATATGCTAAGTGAGTTGCGTAAAAAGAAAGAAGTTTTCCCGAAAAGAGTATAGCTGCACGAAAAATTGAGAAGTTGCGTGAAAAGAGGAAAAGTTGCGGGGAAAAGGAAAGTTGCACGAAAAATATTTTTCGCACAAAAGGGAATTTTTATGTGCACGACACATGAATTGCGCGCAAGGTATTCTAATGGCTGCACGGTAAATTTGGGGGCTTCCTACATATTTAGTTGTGCGTATGGGAGTTCTTACCAGCTTCTGGGTAGGAATGTGAAGATTTGTACTTCAGATAATACAACTGTTCAATTTTAAAGAAGCACTAAAATACTGTAATTCCCTATTGGTGCTAAAAGGGTGAACATGCACTTGGGGATTGTTTTCCAATTACTACACGAGTGTAAGGGTATATCATACTCTTTGTATTCCACAACAAAGGATTTTTTACTAGTGGATTGTGTGGTACTGGATTATTTATGTACCATACCAAGGACGTTGCTACTCTTGTTGAGTAGTAAACCTTGTAAATCTTGTGTTCTTGTGGTTGGGTGTGTTCCGCAGAGAAGAAAATATTTAACATGAGTCGAAGGTTGTTTCAATTTTAAGGAAACATAAAAAGAAAAAGATGTCACTGAGTCACCCCCTCCCCCTCTCAGTGATACTTGGATCGTGATTGGAAACTTCAGGCTCTTACAGTCAAAAATTGTATTATGAACCATAATATTTACCTTGGTCCTTTATGAACATTACCAATACATTAGGATTATATCTTTTAAATATAATTTTAGTTGTAAAAATCTCTATAGAACTCAATGAGTATTACTAATACTAGTTTATAACCATTAACTAAACCTGGATCTAATGGAAAATATATAGAACAATATATTTGAGACATATATATTACTTATAAATAGATTAATATCTATTAAATAATTTTTTTCCAATCTATAATTTTTTGGGTATAGTTTCATTGTAAAATTACAAACATCAGCAACCTGTTCAAAAAATATCTACATTTTTCACTTCAACCATACCAACTAGAATCCTTTTTAATCGTATCATACTTAATATCTTTAATTATAACCTTGGTATGGGAAACATAAGAAATAAATGAGATCTTTTGCTCGTTGAAATTAATAAAGAGAGATATCAATAATCACATAAGCATTTCATGAGTATATGCATATAAGAACATGATCAAAACATATGAAAATCATAACGTTCCATCATCATTATATTTATTACTAGATAAAAGGATAGTTTACGCGATAAAAAATTGAAATAAATCATATGGGGTATATATTAATGGGGTCTAAGTGTGACCCCATGGAAAATGTCCGTAACTTTGAGGGGATGGAGCCCAATCAAGAGTAGAAAGTGATTATCGCATCAGGGGAGGCCTTGGATTCTTGGATGTACACATCTTTATTACCCTATCGTTGAGTGCATATGATCTCAATGAAAATAATAATATACCTCTAAGTCTTATAAACAAAATAATTTATATTCATAACACATTATTTATATGGGAATATAAAAACCTGAACCCTAGAATGTTAAAATTGGTTTAATATATAAAATATTGATATATACATAAGAATGGAAAATATTTTCCTTAGTAAACAAGGTTCGTATAAAGTAATATAATTGATTAGTAAGTTCAATCCAAAAACCATTATAGCAGTCAAGGTTCAGTACCTGGACTTCCATAGTGAACATAGAGCATTACCAGACTGGGGTCACTCCACATTCTAGTCATATTTATCTCATTATATATAAATATTTACCCAATTAGTTGTAATTAGATATAGATGTCACTCGTTAAATAATAAAAATCATACATATGTGTAGAACATGATCGTAATTAATTCAACATAACATATCCCATTAAAAGAAATTGGTTTTATTAATAATTCATCCAATAGTAACTCATTGAATTGTAATGGGTTTCATAATCATTTCATCATTTCATCATTGCATAACCCATGTAAATGGAATTGATATAAAAATATATATTCATAATAAACAGAAAACATCCGATAAAAAATAAGGATTTTATAAGTTGATCATATCCATAATAAATATTATTTACCATAAATAGATTACATGTAACATTGAAAATGATTTTGGAATATCTCTTTGAATAATTATATTGTAAAATATCTATTCTGTTTCGATATCAGATATTTCCAAATAAAAATATGCATTATATAATAAGAAATTTCAGTAAAAACCCATTTATCCATATAATTTATTATTTAATGAAATAATTAGTCATGAATGGAATAAAATATATAAATGGTGAATAATAATAAAACATTCCTTCAATATATCTTTCATAATGTCACAGGTACCTCATTTGAAAAATTAAAAAGGAATCCATTGACCTTTTTTAAAAAAAATTATAAATAAATATAAATAATTTTAAAATTTTATATTATGAAGGAAAAACCATTCATTAAAATATTTTTTTTTTCAAAATATGGAAATGGAATAAAAAAATTATATTGAAGTGATAAATTAATTCAACATTACATAACGAAATATTTTCAATCTATTAAGTACCTAAGACGAGGAAAATGAATAGAAAACATGTGTATTCAAGAAATATTAATATAGAAAAAATTTAGGAATTTATTGATGGATATATAATAATATTTAATTATCTTACACATAATAATAAACAACCTAAATTGAAAATGATATTGTTATAGGAAATTTCATACCTCGTCTTTATCTTTCTTTGAAATAATGATGAACTCCCATATATTAAATTTAAATTTATTAAACCTCTAAAAAAGTAATAATAATATATATATATATATATAATATCATATATAATTATTTTAAATAATTTCAATCACTCACTTTATTAATTTTTAATTTTTAAAATCATCATTTATGAGTGTTAAGGGTATCATTTTCATGAGTAATCTAGTTTAATAGTTATATACCTTGTAAAATTATCTAATCATTATTAAATAAATAATATTAACCATGATATAAATATAATATTAATTAATTATTATTATTTTTAGTGTCATTCATTAATGTTAGATATTAAAATATTAATTGCATTATTCATGTAGATGGTATGAGAAGCATAAACTTTAACACTGTTTTCATTTTATGATAGATGGAATAAAATAAAGTTAAATATTAATTCAACATTACTTGATCATAATTAATCTTTTATTAAGGTGGGGAAAAGACCATTATATAAAATAGAAATAAATATGTAATAAAGAAATCAGAAAGGTTCAATTTATATTAAAAAATATTCATCCTGAAGTACCATGTTTCTTTCTGATTTTTTCCAGAATCGTACAATCTGCATCTTATAGAGCTCCCAATTCTATTCTTCGTCCCCATCCACATCCACGACCCCTGGTGTGCAGTGCATCCAATTTTCATTCTTGAAGTAGAAGTATATCATTGTATGAATCAATGATCATAATTAAATCATATATATCATATATATTCATAAATTTATCCCTCATTACCATCGAAGTAAAATATAAATGAATTAAAATAATCACATTACTTCATGGATGTGGTAGACATCGTATATGGACTAATGATGTTATCATTTCTTAAAGGATTGTATGTTATGTAGGTAGAGGTGGTGTTATAATTCCATTAGTATAATAATTTCATAAATGTCATTTAGATTAATCATTCCCATAATAACATGAAACCATAAAAAATAATTATGAAAATTATTGTTATGGCTACATGGAAAGAGTAAGTTGTATGTATGCAAGAGCGATACTTTGAAATATAAATTGTTTGAAAAATGGTATATAATTTTTTTCATAATACAAATAAAATTTGATAATATAGAGTATAATTAATTTATAATTTTTATTAATTATAAAATTTATTTATTGGAAATAAAGAATCATAGAAATGAAATTCATCGAGTAAGTAAATTACATCTTCTTTGAAAAAACGACCTTACATTTCCCTATAAAGGGAATTATGGATGGAATTTTTTTAATCGCAAAATAGTTAGAATATATATATATATATATATGGAAGCGTATAAGTTAAATTGTAAGTTCTTGGTTGAGCTATAGGTCTCAATGTGGTTTAAATAAAAGAGTGGGGAGGTTCCATTTTATAATTAAGGTGGGGGAAGTTTTGGAATTTCTCAAAGTATTAAAAAAATAATTAATTATCAATAAATATTAAAAAAATGTCTATGTAAGTGAAGATAAATGTATATTGATTTTTAATCCCATCAAACATTAGAATTTATATAATTTTTTGCGTAAATTAAAACCGTATCATTTTTATTAAAGCATAGTTCACCCAATTTAATTTTGATAATGGTAAACAAATTCAACATTAACTAGGGGTAATTATTATCTTTTATGTAAAAATTAGCCCAAAATTTCTCAATTTCTATAAATATAGTAAATATTATATTCACTTTTTATATTTTCAATATTTTCTGTATTTTTTTTAAATTTAAAAAAAATATTTTTTTGATAAATTCTTATTATTCCAAATTTCACACTATTTAATAATTTAAACATTAATTACATCAAAACAAATTGGAATTGGAATATAATGCTTGAAAAATACCATAATATGTCCTAGAGGTTGATAAAATCAATCATTGACATTAAATAAATAAAATTATTTTACTTTTTATATTATTAATTAAACTGATTGTATTTTTTATTACATGGAGAAATACTTCAACGGTGTTAGAGAAGAAATTTATGTCATTCAATAATTACTAAATATTTTAAAAAAACAATGAGATTAATTTTATGATGATAAAAATAAATACTTATATTCATTAATTTCTTACTTATGAACCTACATGGACACATACCACATATTCAAAATATAGATAGAGACATTTTTAATATATTTGATTTAGATAATATATAAGTAACTATCCTTGAAATTATTAAATTAAACTAATTAATTTCAAGCCTATGGTGATGAAGATTTAATTATATTCATCCAATATGATTGATGATAAACTTTTATGGCGTCATCACTTATTTTTAATATATATTCACATAATCCACACTATAATGATGTGAAACTTTTGACAACATTTAATATTCATAGTTACCAAAAACTACTGGGTTCTATTTATCAAATTTGAAACACCTAATTAATAATATTTAAATAATTTTATACAATTATATTCATATGAAATAGATAAAATAATTTTAAATTTTGTGAAAAAAACATCACCAAAAACCTCTTTTTAGAAAATTACAATTTTTAATTATAAAACTACATTTATTCTTATCCAATGACTTTAAAAATATTTATTAATTTTTTTTAAAATCTTATCATTTAAATAATATATATATTTAATATAAATTATTTTCCATTATTGATTAATTGTATTTATTGAAAAAAATACATTACACCCACAAAAATAATTTTTTTAAAAAAATAATGGAATTTATATTCAAATAAATTGTGTTTTTAATTAAAAATATTTGACAAAAAATAAACTCATTTTATAAATGTGTCCTTACTATATATTAGAAATTCATTTTTTATTATTCTTTCCCTCCAATCCAATATATATTCTTTAATTAAAACATTATATTTTATTAATGTTTTTTGTTTTATGTAGAGTATGAAATAAAATAAATCAAATTATATGGAGATAAATATTACCTAAAAATATAATAGTGTTTTATTATAATATTAACATGTTATCAGAAAAAGGGTGAGATTAAATAAATGATATGAATGGTTTTACATGATTTTAATGATAAATTATGAAATATAATTATTATAATAATTTATTTTCATAATAAAAAAGTTGGATAATTATCAATAAAGCATATTTCCAGTCGATACAGATCATGTGAATACATGAGAAAATTCATATATAGTTGCATTAAAATATTTATATTGATAATATTAATGAAAATTAAATCCTTTCCAAGTACAAGAGAAATAACATAAATATTAATATAATATTTAAATATTAAAATCTGAATTCCTTGTATATCTATATATTTTTTAATTTGAATAATACAAATCTTATTTAAAATGACATTACATTGTATTTAATGTTTAAACATAATTTTAAATTGATACTAGATCCAAATAATTTATCAAAACTAATGGTTTTTTTTATAATGGTCTTTAATATATATATTTTTCATCAAATATCACCATTCAATTTTAAAGGGGAATTCCTGGCCTTTAATGGCTGAATGTTTGGAAAATATTCATTTAATTAATCCGATTAAATAAGGAAGAATTATATCCTTTTAAAAATAGTGTTCATATTTCCTTTCATATTCTATTAAAATACCTTTTTGAAAAATTATTTCTATTATTTTAATTATTTCATATGACCTATAGTCGTTTCACTGATAAATTATTTATCAATTTTGAAGAAGAAACTCCAAAGAGCAGTGAAAGGGTTTCAATGATTTTTTGAATATTTTTCATTTTTTATTTTTTTAGAATATTCTATTATTCAATAATTTTTAATTTCATTGAGTTCATTATCAAAACGGTATCGTATATTCAATCCATTAATTATAACTGAGTAACCATTATATCTGATCGAACACTAATTCATAAGATGTTACAACATTAAAATATTGTTTTTTCAATGACTCCTCATTCTCAATTCAACTCTCATAATTAGTTGTATGAAACATAAGTAATAAATAATAATTACCCTATAATAGTATCAAAATTATAATATAACTATTATATAACTCATATAATTCTTGTTTTTATTTTCTTTTGAACTCTTTTGAAACAACATACCTCATATAGGTGGTTTTACACTCCCTAATTAATTGACATATTTTTCAGAAACATTTTACTTTCATGATTATTTTTTATCTATATGTTTTATATAATATAACTTTATTTTTATTGTAATTTAATGATTATAAATCGTAAATTCTATAATATCTATCAGAATAATTAATTTAAAAGTAAATAATCAAAGTTATTTTTACACATCAAAAAACTATCTTATGATGGAAGAGTCATAACATTGTAAATATTCCACTTCTAATTAAATTCCCTTTCCTCTAGAATAAAATATAACTAATAGATTTATATTTCTGAATCTTGTAATGGTCTTTTATAATTTTCACATTCAATTACATTAAATTTAATTAAATTTCATAATTTTAGAAAGAATTTTCAAAATGATCACTAAAATTAAAATTAATCTACTAAAATTATAATAATATACAATATTAATAAAATTTACCTGAAAGAGGATATTAATGATTTAAATATTTAAAATTATATAATTATTTTTGTAATTTAATGATTTACTCGGTGACATAGAATTTGATTTAAAGAGATTTTCAAATAAATTTCCAATTATTATGATTCCATAGATACAATTTATATATTTTCAACTATATTATATATTTACTCTCTAATGAATACTATTTATTTAATTTATGGGAATAAAAATTACATTATATGTTATATCATTAAATATTATAACTCACAACTTACTATTATTTTATGAGGATTTATTTTACTACATTAGAAAAATTATTTTTATAACATTCTGTGAACTATATCATACTTTAGTTTCTTCTAAAAAATATATTTCTAATATTATTGTTTCTATTTATTAATTTCTATGATTCGCATATATTTTACCCAAAATGAAATTAAATAAAATTTGAGATCAATTTAATGTTAGATGTTTACATAATTTTTTTTTATTAAATGTTAAGATGTAATTTTTCACGATTTTGTCATGAAATAGTCAATTTAAATCTCAGATGTTCGTTATTCAAATTAAAATTCATGAAAAATATATATCATGATTGATGGGATTAAGATATGCTATAATTATATTGGTTATTGATTTATTATATAGAGATATGATTTTGAAATTAATGTGATAAGATATTCTAATATATGTGTATTGTTTTGGAATTTATTAGTTATGTTATTCATTTATGGATTTCATTGGAAATAAAATGTGAACTCATTCCATTTGAAGTAATTATGAGTAATTAAAATTTAATAACCCAAGAAATATTTATGATTATTTAAATACATTTACGACTAATCCTGTGATTATTTTTTTCGATTTATTTTGGTAACAGAGTTTATTTTACAAGTTAATATGAGATTATAAAAAACCAACATATAATATACAACGGAAAAACATTATCCTTGAGTATTCCAAAATTCCACATGAAAAAAACAGTTAAATCTTTTAATCATATTCCTGATTATTTTTTACCCATCGACATTTTGTAATAATTATTAATGGTTTTAAGGGTTATTATGAATGGTTATGAGTTCATTCTCTGATTGTTTCATTTTATCATTGAACAACCAAAGTGTATCATTTACTGATATAGTATTATTGAATGAAAAGTTTATTTTTTATAAATAATGTTTTTTTATAAAAGGGGTTTTAAAATTCATTTTAAATAAAAAAATAAATATTTTTGGGCTATATAAGGGATGGATTATTTAAAAAACCATTTTATTAATATACAGTTATATTTTATTCAATAAAAATATAGTGACAATCAATTATACAAATCATATTGTACGATATGATATTTCCCAATTTTTTTTATATTTTTAATGATTATTATTAAATGAATATAAGATAATATTGATTCACTGATTAAGATAAACCATATTCAAATTATGGGTCTTGGAAGATAATCATATGGTTATAAATGTGGAAGAATAACATTTTTATATTATGATCTATCAAGGGGAATAAATATTCGATGATGAATACATATACAAAGAAGTGTGTGTTTATTGAAATGATATCTTTTGGTGATGGTCTCCATAAATTATTCCCAAAAATTATCATAAAAGTAAAATTCTCTGAAATATCACATCCACATCCAGCAGAGCTACCCCTAGAATTTAAAAATGGTAGAATATGTCCACCAAACAAAAAAGATATTTTATCACTATGTTGGAAACTAAAAATCATGAATATATATGATGAAATATATTGGGATATTTTTAAAAATATTGTATACACATAATACGGAGTATCTATTTCTTAATATATGATCCCATTATTTAATGAATAGAGTAGAATGATGGATGATTATTATTAGTATCTATAATACAATAAATAAATGGTTACAAAGTGATTATATATCAAATATATTATTGATTGTTATTATAATAAGATTATATAGCTAGAAATATATACCCATTAATTCAAAAAAAATCTTATGGAAGAGATGTTAAAATGTCATTACACTCAATATCACATATCACGAAACTATCATTCAAAATGATTTGTAAATATCATATTATTAGGGAAACTTTTTTAACACTTACATAAATATTTCCTAGGGTATATGTTTTTTTAATGAATTTTTCTTTTATTTTCATATTTTTGTTAATGGATATTAATTTTCAATGCATGTTTTAAAGTAATTCATCAATTGTTTTATTCATTATTACTTTGGGACAATTCTGGGATTACCCTTTCATATTAATTTTTACATAGAGATGATATTAATATAGTTTTTTCAAAAAAATTACCTTATGTATCCCCAATAATAACACCAATATAACTCTTATACTGCAAAAGACCTCAATGTATTACGCAAACCTCTGGAAAATTTTCCTTAGGTATAGAGGACTTTTAGAAATTTTATATACATTATAGTAAATAATTAAAATAATGGTGTAATAAATCAATAAATAAGATTAATTATTTCATAAATAAATGTCAATAAATTAACCAATTCTCTCATCTGTATGAGTAATTTCCTAACATGTAAAAGTAATTCGTTTTTCTATAAATTTCCTATTTGATAAGTAAATAAAGTTTATTAAATAAATAATTTTAGATCCATTACATGAATTTAAGATATTTAGGTTTTACATTTTACTTTACATAGGAGTCTTATCCTATTTGAAATTCATTATTTTCATAATTTTACAAGAATTGAATTTTCGGATTACTGTTTCATTTTCAATAAAATTACTAAAAATAATTTGCACTCAATAAAATTACTAAAATATCAATGAAATGGAAATAGAAAATAAATCCCACAAACCCTCCATAATCAGTTCCAAAAATAAGGTCTCTATATTTTTATGTTGTTATTTTTCACATATAATATGAATTTAAACATAAATTTAATGTTTTGATAATATTATTTGAGGAACAATTTTTTGGAAAATTAAAGATATATTATTTCAAATAGAATTATAAATTTTGAATGTCTAGTGGCCTCGTATTTATTTTATTAGAAATGGGTGTTAATTGATGTATTACTAATGTTTAATATACCTTGTGAATATAGAAACTATTTCATAAATTTGATGATTTTTATTTTATAACTACCACTTCATTCTATTTTTAGTTTCTATCAATTTTTTGATGACTAGATTACCTTAGAGTCATCTAAGAACCTTCAATTTGTCTTCTCTCTCCATTTAATTAATCACCAATGTGAGTTCACATCTATGGGAAATAAATTAATATGAAATATTTTGACTGAAATATATTTTTTAGGCTTTGACTTGAGTTTGCAAATTATTACACCATCATTATTGTTTTTTTGAATTTGTATTTATCATATTTTGTCATCCCAAGGTTAAATAATAGAGATTAAAAAATACAATAATATAACCATAATATGGTAAATCAAAATTATGTGAATTTGTATTTATAATATTTTATCATCCCATGGGTAAATAAAAGAGATTAACCAAAATAAATATAATTATTTCTATTTAATTAGTCAAACAAAAATTATGATTCACAAAATTTTTAATATGTATTATAGATATTTTTTATTATAATTTTAGTTATGGAAATATATTTTTTTCTAAGATATTAATATTTGAATATTATATCAAAATATATTATGCAACATGAAGGAGGTAAGTAGTATAAATATACCTAATGAATAATTCATTGATGGTCCAACTATATATTGAAATTGTTTAATTTGATTAAGAAAATATTTTCCCATATCTATGTTTTACTTTTCACTATTATAGTGACATTAATATTGATTTATTTTTGAATAAATGTTTACATTAATAATTTATATTACTATGAGGATATTGTGATGGAATGGTTTTTAAAATAAATAATTTGAAGGTAAATTCTTATAGGCCATGATTCCATTATTTATCAGGATTGAATTTTGTAAATAGTGAACCCTCATTTGGAATGAAACCAAATGTAATTTTTATTTCTAAAATTTATATATATCATAGAACATTTAAGACTTCACTCTAAATTATTTGATGAATGGGTATAATGTTAATAACATGGAGATGTATTGATGTTATTTTGTGATTTTTGAATGGTTTGTTGAGGATGGAATGGAGAGGAAAATATGGAATGGGGTTGGTTCAAATTATTGATGGATGAGTTTAATTTATATTTTTTTTTTCAGTAATAATATTTCTATATTGGTATTTTCTTAATGCTCTCTACATATAACTCATTTCATTTTTGTAATATCTGAAATACATATATGAATTCAGGTGTCTTGTGCCTAGAACAATGGATTTAAAATTAAATTATATTTCAGCAAGAAGAGTAAGTATTATAATAATTAATTATAAATGACTTTATATTTAATATATATATATATATATTTATTTATTTTATTAACATGAGTTTTGGATAATTTAAATGAAAATAATATTACATTTAATTTCAAACAAATATTGAATAATATAATTATTAATCCAAGATGATTATTGAATAATTTTAAATAATTGGCCACTGATGATATTCTGATGATGTTATTAATTCTTGATTCATTGATTCTCTAAAATAGATTAACACAATAGTCAGTTGTAACTAATTTATGGATGTTATGTGAAAGATTATATATATTATGTTTAGTATTTAGTAGTTCCCTCTAGAATGCTGGTTCCTTAATTATATTATTATTATATTTTATTTGTAATACCCGACTACCCTTGTATGTTGGGGTAGCTAATTCCAATCTTTTACCTTGGGTAAAGGATATTTTCATAGTCAAGAATTCATCAGATATAAATTGATAACTACTCATCCAAAATCCCTCTTCAATTTATATGTAGCATTTATAAAGTAATGTCCCATATAAGGTTGAATAAAAAATTGTTATATTTCTTAATATTGGTTTTAATAGATCGAATTTATGATAAAAATTATTTTATGTGTCATTATGAAAAGATGTATGTATATATGTTGTAATGTATTACTGTTATTATTCATGTACAAATTACTATGTGGTAATGGTGCATGGAATGGTTCAAATTTAAATTGGGTGTGAAGGATATCTATTTTAACACCCCCATATTTTATGGTATGTGTCTTTTAAAATTTAATATTTTTAATCGCTTAAGTTGTACAAAACACCCTGATTAAATTAATAATGATATACAAATAAATATCTATATTTTATCACAACAGTTTTAACATATTATTTAAATAAAAGGGAATGAATTGTATTAACTAAAATATGGAATTTATATGTTATATGTTCAATATAAATATTTACATTCATCTAGTTTTTTTTCTAGAAATTATATAAAAATAAATCAACTTTTACACATAAAAAGATATATTTTTCTAAAGGTAGGTTTTCTGCCTTTTGATGAAGAACTTGTTTTAAAATAAAATTTTGAAAAAATTATAATTTATATATGGAAAATTAAATTTTTTTTGTTTAAATATTAATATTAATATGTACTTTAGTTGATTTTTTCTTGTTAAGTTTCATCTTATCATAAATAATGATAAATAATTAATTTTAATTAAACATAATTTCAAATAAATAACTTATAGTGAATAATTATACAATTGATTTTTAATCATAATTAGATCAATTATATAAAATTTAATAGAATTTATTTTATTGGATTAAATTTAAAAAATGAATTTGGATATAAAAACATTTCAATATTTTGGATTGTTTTATATCAAAAGCCAATTTTATCATTCCATCAATGGGATTAATTTTCAATTAATGTCATTGTTGGAACATGAAAACACATCTACAAGATTCAATGAATGATTCCAAATATAACCTTGAATAATAGAACATTTTTATAGCTTATATTTGACTATATGTGGAGCCCGAATGGATTTACAATTTAGAATTTATTGTTGTTTGAAAGTAGGATAAAAAATGGCCAACTGGGGTGATATTGGAGAAGTGTATGGCTGAGAACGCAACCTATTGTGAATGCCTATTATTCACCCAATGAGATGTAATCATTATCCCCAGCTATCCACAAAACAGAAATGTATGCAGTGTGTATGTTTTGAGTTGTTTGCGCAAGATCGACATCTACGCACAAGATTCTGGCATGCACAATGAGACATATTTCAGGAATGATCCTTGTAGTCCTAGAAAAATATATAAGGAATGTGCACTCATGTTGTAAGAACCCGTTTTTTGCTATGAAAGACTTTGGAATATTCTTGATGATATTCCAGAGCAGCGCCTTCAGATGGCGTGCGATTCCGAGCCCCGGAGTGGCCAGAATTAAATTTTCAGTGCATTCACACTAAAAACGCCAAATAAATGGGATAACTCCTAAACGGAGTTCCGGATCAGAGATCTGAGTGTACGTATGGGTCCAAAATGGGGTGTTTACCCTATGAACGACATAAAACATGTCGGTGCAGGATGTTTGGACCCCGCGCTCGCTTTCGGAACGTTGAACAGATAAATTAATTAATTTGTTTATTCGTTTAATGTTTAAACAATAGTATCACTTAAACGTTGGCTCAATTGGGAAACTGAGGGCACCGTTGAGTTCAGAGCGTGTCTTTTACCCTAGGAGGGGTATAAGTTTCGCGGGCGCAGACCGTTTCTGAAAAATGGCTCCAGGGGCGTTTTCGTAATTTAGTGGCTCCGGACGTTAAATTTTATAACTTTTGAACGGGGTCTCGGATAAAAATTCCGAGACCACCGTTGTGCTCGGGAGGTGGTGTTTACCCTAAGGTAGGCTTAACCTCGACCCCGTCGGATGTTTCATACGTGGGTGAATTTGGGGGTGTTTTAAAATTAATTAATTAACATTAATTTTTCTATTTAAGTAACCCCTCACCCTCCTTCCCGTGTTCACCCTCTGGCAGAAACAGAAACCAAAGGAAGCTCTCTTTCCCATCTCCTCTCCTCCTCCTCCCAAGGCAATTGCAGATCTTGCCGGCGGATCGTCGCGAAGCGACGGGCTAAGCCCCACCAGGTAGGAGTTTTTCCGTTTCGTTTTTTTTTTCAAACCTTCCTTGGAACTCAATATGCATAGTAAAAATTCTGTTTAATCTTCAAGAAAATCACATATCTACGTAGTATACATTCGGAGATTTTGGATGCTGCTTTCATAATTAAATTTCAGGTCCTTGGGTGTTTGTAAACCTCGGGCGAAGTTTGCGGGGTTTTTGTTTTGGGTTTTCCAATGAAACTGGCCGAACTGGAGGGTGGTCCAGCGAGGGTTCGGCCGCAGCGACGTGGGTCTTCAGCAGGAGCAGCCGAGGGGCGTCGGTCCAAGAGGAGCGGCAGTAGTCCGCGGATGCGGACGGCGACAGGCGGCACAACGGGGCTCCTCGGCAGCGGTGGCCTTCGGTTGGACCGAGCAGGAGGCGCTTGGGCTTCTAGGCGGCGGACTGCGGGCTCCCGATGGCGAGCTGGTGTGCGTCGCAGCTGGTGCTGGCGAGCAGCAGGGCTCCGGTCGAGCGGAGGCCAGGCGGTGTGAAGATGGGTCAGCGGGAGACGACTGCGACTCCAGGCTGGCACGATGACGGAGGGAGGACCTGCGGGTCCTGTGTGGACCTGGGGAAGAGGATGAGCGAGCAAAGAAAAAAAAATAAAAGGAGATAAGGGAGGGGGGTCGTGCGCGGCAGAAGAAAAAAAACAGAAAAGGGGAAGAAATGAGTGGGGGAGAAATCTCCCTTAATTGGAGAGAGAATCTACCCTAAAAAGAAAATGTTTTTTTATATAATTATAATAATGTTATAAATATTAAAATGGTGAGTCGGGCATAACTCCACCGTGCGTCGTCCAAATCAAGCGCCGTCAGGGGCAGTGTGCCTCTGTTTTCAATGCGGTCTTTTTAAGACCAACTTTGGGTATCTTTCGGTGAATCGTGGAGTGGTTCAATAATACACCCTAGAAATAATATTATTATTATTGTTAATAATTGGTTTTCAGGAGATAAAACTCTCATACAGTGTCTGTTTGACACATCATCAGCGGTTGCGTAGTCCCGACAATGAGACGGTCTTTTTGAGTCCAATATTGTATACTTAATTCAGAGTTGAGGTCTGGCCCGCACGGGCCGCCGTTCGAGTTGTGTGCAACGTTTTAGAAACTTTTTCATCGGACGTCAGTTCGTGGCATGCGAGCAGTCGTTTTTTGGTGTTTTTACATGGGCATTTCATTGGTGCAATCTGCTCGCTCTAATTCGGCACGATGGTGCGGGCCCCACCAGGGTCGTTTGGGCATAGATGATGATTTTCCATCTTTATCACCGGGTGACCGTTTCAGACAAGTGGATAGTCCATCTTCTGTGCTTTTTCGAGAGGATTGCAATGGTGCAATCCTTTCGTTGAGTTTCGGGACTGGGTTGCGGGTCCCACGAAGCACCGCTCGTGTGCGGTGCGCCAAAACGTATCTTTTCTCCGGATATCCGTTACACTCAAGTGAGTAGTGCTTTTGACATGTTTTCCAGAGGGGATCGCAATGGTGCGATGCGTCCGACTATTTTCAGGGCCGAGGCTCGGGATCACGGGACGTCGTACGGGCGTGAGGCGATGTTGGTGACTTTTTCGTCGGATATCCGTTTGAGGCAAGTAAGTAGTCGATCTCCTGTGTTTTTCCACGTGGATTACAACGGGGTGATCTATTTGGTTGTGCGGAGCCTTATACGTGATCTTAATAAATGTGGAAGCATGAAAGGTGATCCGATAGTGGTTCACTGTACATTGGTTGTAGCGGGCCCTTGGCGTGTGATCGCGCACTCTTGGGAGAGTGATGTAAGTGGTTCACGAGATGTGGTTGTCCGTGCCTAGGCCTTTGAGTTAGAGATTTTACGCCATGCCATCGCGTTGACATTGGGTGTTGTGTGCACGATGGCCCTTGGGCTGAGACTGTGGTATGCTCTGGGAGTATACGGAAATGCATGGAGGTACATGTGGTTGTTCGTACCTGAGAACGTTGGTGCGTTCAGTTGGGGTTTAGATGGGGCCACACGTTGTGTGGGCCCCACGTGCGTGTCGGGTTCTACTTTGCGTGCTTTGACCTCTCGTGACGTAGAGGGTCCCTCTGTGTGTTTTTTTGACCAGTCGGGTGGAGTTTTTCCCCTGACTCGTTGCTCGTTTGTTGACCAGCGGGGTTGAGTGGTCTCCCCCTGGTTTTGTTCTCGATGGTTTGGCCGGTAGCGGTGCTAGTGACACCCTGTGATGGAGCAGGCGCTGAAACTCTTTTGGGAGAGTTATTCTGGAGTTGGGTGGTCGCGCGATACCCACTCCGTGTTCGATTGGCCAATGTTGTACCCTCCAGTAGAGATGGCCAGAGCAGTTCTGAGTTTTACCCTCCAACGGGGCTGGGCAGTGGGTTACTTTTCGACTTCTTCGGGTTTACCCTCCAGCAGGGCTGGGCAGTTGTTTACTCATCGGCTTCTAGGGTCTACCATCCAGCAGAGACTGGGCAATGGGTCCCCCGATGCTATTAGGGTCTACCCTCCAGCAGAGACTGGGCAGTGGGTCACCCGACGCACTTAGGGTCCAACCTCTAGCAGAGACTAGGCAGTGGGTCACCCGACGACCTCTTAGGGCCTACCCTCTAGTAGGGATGAGCAGTGGGTCGCCCATCGTCTAGTTCCAGGTCTACCCTCCAGCGGGACTGGGTAGTGGGTCGCCTGATTATGTATTATGGTTTACCCTCCAACGGGGCTGGGTAGTGGGTCGCATGACGATGTATTAGGGTTTACCCTACAACAGGGCTGGGCAGGGGGTCACCCGATATCTGGTTATGGTTTACCCTCCCGCGGGGCTGGGCAGTGGGACACATGTTGGCATTCTAGACTTAGTCCTTACTATTAGGCTAGTATGTGTGGCTTTCCTGCGTGGTTACCGGAGCGGGACCATTGGTTGTACGGGTCAGTGATGGAACAACTTGACTTTGAGGAGACCTCTCGACTGCAGGGCAGTGACGATTTTTGGTTTGACGTTCCCCCAGAACTCTCAATTTCGAGGGGCACTTTCCCCACCGAGACGCATTCCTGTGATGCGATCTAAAACAGTGCGGGCGAGTCAGTGCCGCCCAAAGCTGATAGTGTCAAGGTGTGGTGATTGAGCCCCCTGTCTTGCAGTTCGGGGCAGACGGGCGGGATGCTGGGCATCGATGGTGTTCTTCTGGGACTATTGGCGACACATTTTCTTGGGCTGAGCTACGGGACGGATATCCCCTTACAAATTTGTTCGGGTTTCTTGTTTAGCATAAGGATATGTATATACCTTGTTCGAGTACCCACTTCTTAGGCTTGGTTACTCTCCCTCCAGGAGAGGCGATGACGCGCGGGGTATGTCACATGCTTTCCGTGTCTAGCTACTCGTGGTTGGACGAGTCTACTCTCCTGCTATAGGTAGCGAAGACTCGACAGTAAGTTCATCTTCTCACCGTTTCCAGCTCCTTCTCCCTGGATGAGTATACTTCGTTTCTCTTGTTGGGTTGAGCTGGACTCTCTACTGCACTTTCAGTTGTACTCCTTTACTTTTCCCTGCTCTCTCTACTGGTCACCCTTTGGTACCTCCTTTTGTTGCTCCCTCGAGCATTCGGGGTATACTTCTGAGTATTTTTATACTCACCCCTGCTTGGGCTTTGCCCGCACTTGGTGTGACCTTGCAGACGACAGACAGGTCGAGCGTGACTTCATTGGAGCGTAAGAGCTTGGGAGCTTGGACCGCGTGCGTTGGTCGTGGCCGGGTTTCAGGTGGGAGACCCGTCAGCTGTTCCTTTTTGTTTACCTGTTGTCGGGTAGTGGCTCCTTTTCTGGTTGGGCGCGTGGTTTTTCCCTTTTCCTTTTTAGCACTTTACTTGTACTGTTTAGAGGTCGATGCACATTTGTGGTATTTATATAGAAGTTTCCCTTTTCTTTACTTGTCTTTTCTTTTACTCTGCACTTTTGCATTGAGTGTGCTTCGTGTGTGGGTACAGGTACTTAGGAAAATGCCTCCCCGAGTTGTCGTGCCTTCGGCGCTGGTCGCCAGCCCCTGGCCTATGGAGGCGGGCTTGGGGTAGTTGCAACTCGAGCCCGGGTAGGGTCGGGTCATGACAAAGTGGTATCAGAGGGAGGTTCGTTCCTTGGGACGTTGTGAGGACGTCCCTAAAAGAGGAATTGGTTGGGATTTAGGGAAACAGTGTTAACATGTCTCGAGAGCATCTCTCAGGCCAGGGAGTCCAGTGATGGTGCGGCGTTCGACGTATCCATTCACCAGGACCCTAATAACGCGCTTGTCGACTCGGCATGCTGAGACAATTGTTGCAGGGAAAATTGGTTTGTGCATCACATAGGACTAAGTCTTGACTGTCCTTCTTGAGTCAGCTCCCCATCGTTGTTGTTGTAATATATACATATATGCTCATTTGACCGCGACACTCCTTGATAATATTCAGGACGTCTCTGCAAAGACAACCAGCCAGGATACCAGCTCTGGTTCATGACGATGACCCTGTGAGCTACGAGGACACAGCCCAGGACCCATCGTGCGAGCCATTTTCTCCGGGTGGGCCGGTAGCCGCACCCCCACCTGTTGAGAAGCAGGCAGCTTTAGTAGTGCAGGCTGAGTTTGAGCGTAGGTTGAGCGCGCTCCGTGTGTTCCAGCGGCAGAGACCGCTGAGGTTCAGTGTTGAGCCAGACCCTTAGGTCGAAGTGGTTTGGCTCGAGGCAGTGGTTAGCCTTTCCAGTCTTGTGCAGACGCCAGCGGATCAGAGGCTGGCTTTGGTAGCAGAACTTTTTCGTGGTGCAGCTTAGCGTTGGTGGAGTCTGGTGACTCAGCTTCTTGATGAGTCGTCTCTTTCGTGGGGCGACTTTCAGTTGTTGTTTCGTGAGTAGTTTTTCCCCTCCTGCTTATGATCCGTTTGGATTCGGTATCTCCTGTAGTTTCAGCAGGGAGGGATGACGGTGGCCGAGTGCGCAGCTAGTTTTGCAGACCGTGCACGCTTTTGCCTAGACTTGGACCATGACGACAACTTCCGAGCGCTGAAGTTTGAGCAGGGTCTCTGCTGAGAGGTTCATGCTGTCATAGTACCCTTGGTAATTTCCACATATGTCGGGGTTCTAGAGCAGGCGCTGGTGATAGAGGTATTCTTGTCACGTTCTAGTGTTGGTGGTGGCAGCAGGCACGTCGGAGCCGAGACGGCTGCCACAACTAGCGGGCGTCGGCAAGGAGGACCTCAACGCAGGTGGGTTACTGAAAACCGGAC
Organism: Viscum album; assembly: GCA_963277665.1. Taxonomy (NCBI): domain Eukaryota; kingdom Viridiplantae; phylum Streptophyta; class Magnoliopsida; order Santalales; family Viscaceae; genus Viscum; species Viscum album. Next base: position 43,430,415 of record OY728123.1, read on the forward strand.
TCAGGGGCGTGGTCGTACACCACAGTGGCGCCAGAGGGCACCAGTGAAGCCTAGAGGGAGTATGTGCTATGCTTGTGACGAGCAAGGTCACTGGGCACGAGACTACCCGACCCGAGTTGCTGAGAGCTTCGGGCAGGCAGCAGGCTTACCACCACGGTAGAGGCAGCGCCGTGATCGAAGTAGTACCCAGAGAGGTGGTGCTAGTAGAGGAGCGGGAGGAGCTGGAGGTGGGGGATGACGTTATGAGATCTCCCCATCACCACTAGGCAGTCCACGTCAGACTCCGGGAGCTGACGGTTCGGACAACGGGTAGCCGCGTGCTTTGGATGTATACGATCATGCAGAGCATGGGATGGTGAGACGTACCCCTTGCGACTCTTCAATTTCTTGCAGTGGAATTGATAGGCTCTGCGTGTGAAAGGCATTTCTCTCTGCACCTTGTTTGAAGTGTTACCAGGGTGACACAGGGCGTCGGGTGTAACACTGTGTTGGTATGGAAAAAGGCGTGAGACCTTTTCCTTTAGTCTATGGTGTGACTCCTTTGCTTCCGAGTGTGTAAGAGAGTTTTGGTTGAGAGACATCAACAGTGAAATCTTGCGTGGCCAGATATCCTTGGGTGCTTCACCATATGGACATTCTGAAGGAGGGAATCACCAGGCCTTGTCCCAGGTGCGGGCAGTGATTCCAGTCGCAGTGTGCGACGTAAGGGTTTGACCGGGGAGGTGAGCTACCCCCGAGGGCCTTCGGGCCGTTTGAGATCGTGCAAAGGGATAACGAGGTACCCTACCACCATGCCCTAGCCCCAAAGTCTGGAGTGGGTGCACGAAGTCGGCATGGGCCGGCCTCGCATGAACCGATCAATCCTTTTGTCTGTGTGCGGTGACGCAGGGTTGTGTGTGGGTTCTTCTGGGTACGGGGAAGCTAGGAGTGGGCTTATTACCCTGTGTTGCTCCCTAGTTTTTCTTTTCGAGGATGAAAAGCTTGAAGGAGCGAATAATGTAAGAACCCGGTTTTTGCTGTGAAAGACCTTGGAATATTCTTGATGATATTCCAGAGCAGCGCCTTCAGACGGCGTGCGATTCCGAGCCCCGGAGTGGCCGGAATTAAATTTTCAGTTCGTTCACACTGGAAACGCCAAATAAATGGGATAACTCCTAAACGGAGTTCCGTATTAGAGATCCGAGTGTACTGATGGGTCTGGAATGGGGTGTTTACCCTAGGAACGACATAAAACTTGTCGGCGCGGGATGTTTGGACCCCGCGCTCGCTTTCGGAACGTTGAACAGATAAATTAATTAATTAATTTATTCATTTAATGGTTAAACTAGAGTATCTCTTAAATGGTGGCTCATATTGGGAAACCGAGGGCACCGTTGAGTTCGGAGCATGTCGTTTACCTTATTAGGGGTATAAGTTTCGCGGGCACGGACCGTTTGTGAAAAATGGCTCTAGGGGCGTTTTTGTAATTTAGCGGATGCAGACGTTAAATTTTATAACATTTGAACGGGGTCTTGGATAAAAATTCTGAGACCACCGTTGTGCTCGGGAGGTGGTGTTTACCCTAAGGGAGGCTTATCCTCGACCCCGTCGGATGTTTCAGACGCGGGTGAATTTGGGGGTGTTTTAAAATTAATTAATTAAAATCAATTTTTCTATTTAAGTAACCCCTCACCCTCCTTCCCTTGTTCACCCTCTGGCAGAAACAGAAACCAAAGGAAGTTCTCCTTCCCATCTCCTCTCCTCCTCCTCCCAAGGCGGTTGCAGATCTTGCCGGCGGATCGTCACGAAGCGATGGGCTAAGCCCCACCAGGTAGGAGTTTTTCCGTTTCATTTTTTTTATTTTAAAACTTTCCTTGGAACTCAATATGCATAGTCAAAATTATGTTTAATCTTCAAGAAAATCACATATCTACGTAATATACATTCGTAGATTTTGGATGCTGCCTTCAGAATTAAATTCCGGGTCCCTGGGTGTTTGTAAACCTCGGGCGAAGATTGCGGGGTTTTTGTTTTGGGTTTTCCGATGAAACTGGCCGAACTGGAGGGTGGTCCAATGAGGGTTCGGTCGCAGCGATGTGGGTCTTCAGCGGGAGCAGCCGAGGGGCATCGGTCCAAGAGGAGCGGCAGCAGGCCGTGGATGCGGACGACGACAGGTGGCACGACGGGGCTCCTCGGCAGTGGTGGCCTTCGGCCGGACCCAGCAGGAGGTACCCGGGCTTCTAGGCGGCGGACTGCGGGCTCCCGAGGGCGAGCTGGTGTGCGTCGCAACCGGTGCAGGCGAGCAGTAGGGCTCCGGTCGAGCGGAGGCCAGGCGGCGTGAAGCTGGGTCAGCGGGAGACGACGGCGACTCCAGGCTGGCACGATGACGGAGGGAGGACCTGCGGGTCCTGTGCGGACCTGGGGAAGAGGATGAGCGAGCAAAGAAAAAAAAGAAAAGCAGATAAGGGAGGGGGCCGTGCGCGGCAGAAGAAAAAAAAATAGAAAAGGGGAAGAAACGCGTGGGGGAGAAATCTCCCTTAATTGGAGAGAGAATCTACCCTAAAAAGAAAATGTTTTTTTATATAATTATAATAATGTTATAATTATTAAAATGGTGAGTCGGGCATAACTCCCCCGTGCGTCGTCCAAATCATGCGTCGTCAGTGGCAGTGTGCTTCTTTTTTCAATGTGGTATTTTTAAGACCAACTTTGGGTATCTTTCGGTGAATCGTGGAGCGAGTCAATAAAACAACCTAGAAATAATAATATTATTGTTGTTAATAATTGGTTTTCCTGAGATAAAAATATCATACAGTGTCTATTTGACACATCGACAACGGCTGCGTAGTCCTGACAAAGAGACGGTATTTTTCAGTCCAATATTGGATACTTAATTCAGAGTTGAGGCGTGGCCCGCACGGGCCACCGTTCGAGCTGTGTGCAACGTTTTAGTAACTTTTTCATCGGACGTCAGTTCGAGGCATGTGAGCAGTTGTTTTTGGGTGTTTTTACAAGGGAATTGCATTGGTGCAATCCGCCCGCTCTAATTTGGCATGATGGTGCGGGCCCCACGAGGGTCGTTGGGGCGTCGACGGTGATTTTCCATATTTATCACCAGGCGACCATTTTGGACAAGTGGATAGTCCACCTTGTGTGCATTTTCGAGAGGATCGCAACGGTGAAATCCGTTCGTTGAGTTTCAGGACTGGGTTGCGGGTCCCACGAAGCACCGCTCGTGTGCGGTGCACCATAACGTATCTTTTCTCCGGATATCCGTTGCACTCAAGTGAGTAGTGCTTTTGATGTGTTTTCTCGAGGGGACTGCAATGGTGTGATGCACCCGACTGTTTTCGGGGCCGAGGCTCGGGATCACAGGACGCAATATGGGCGTGAGGCGGTGTTGGTGACTTTTTCGTCGGATATCCGTTTGAGGCGAGTAAGTAGTCGATCTCATGTGTTTTTCCACGAGGATTACAACGGGGTGATACGTTTGGTTGTGTGGAGCCTTATACGTGATATTATTAAATGTGGAAACATGAAAGGTGATCTGATAGTGGTTCTCCCTACCTTGGTTGTAGCGGTCCCTTGGCGTGTGATCGCACACTCTTGGGAGAGTGATGTAAGTGGTTCATAAGATGTGGTTGGTCGTGCATAGGCCTTTGAGTTAGAGATGTTACGCCACGCCTTCGCGTTGACGTTGGGTGCTGTGTGCACGATGGCCCTTGGGTTGAGAATGTGGTATGCTCTGGGAGTATACGGAAATGCTTGGAGGTACATGTGGTTGTTCGTACCTGAGAACGTTGGCGCGTTCAGTTGGGGTTGAGATGGGGCCACACGTTGTGTGGCCCCCACGTGCATGTCGGGTTCTGCTTTGTGTGCTTTGACCTCTCGCGACGTATAGGGTCCCTCTGTGTGTTTGTTTCACCAGCAGGGTGGATTTTTTCCCCTAACTCGGTTCTCTTTTGTTGACTAGCAGGGTTGAGTGGTCTCCCCCTGGTTTTGTTCTCGATGGTTTGGCCGGTAGCAGTGCTAGTGAAACCCAGTGATGAAGCAGGCGCTGAAACTCTTTTGGGAGAGTTATTCTGGAGTTGGGTGGTTGCGTGATACCTACTCGGTGTTTGATTGGACAGTGTTATACCCTCCAGTAGAGATGGCCAGAGATGTTCTAAGTTTTACCCTCCAGCGGGGCTGGGCAGTGGGTTACTCATCGACTTCTTCGGGTTTACCCTCCAGTAGGGCTGGGTAGTGGGTTACTCATCGGCTTCTAGGGTCTACCATCCAGCAGAGACTGGGCAGTGGGTCACCCGATGCTATTAGGGACTACCCTCCAGTAGAGACTGGGATGTGGGTCACCGGACGCACTTAGGGTCTACCCTCCAGCAGAGACTGGGCAGTGAGTCACTCGACGACCTCTTAGGGCCTACCCTCCAGCAGGGCTGGGCAGTGGGTCGCCCGTCGTCTAGTTCCAGGTCGACCCTCCAGCGGGACTGGGTAGTGGGTCACCTGATGATGTGTTATGGTTTACCCTCTAGCGGGGCTGGGCAGTGGGATGCCTGACGATGTATTTGGGTTTACCCTCCAGCAGGGCTGGGCAGTGGGTCACCCGATATCTGGTTATGGTTTACCCTCCAGCGGGGCTGGGCAGTGGGTCGCCTGACGATGTATTAGGGTTTACCCTCCAGCGGGGCTGGGCAGTGGGACACCTGTTGGCATTCCAGACTCAGTCCTTACTACTAGGATAGTCTGTGTGGCTTTCCTTCGTGGTTACCGGAGCGGGACCCTTGGTTGTACGGGTCGGTGATGGAACGACTTGACTTTGAGGAGACCTCTTGACTGTGGGACAATGACGATTTGTGGTTTGATGTTCCCCCAGAACTCTCAAGTTCGAGGGGCACTTTCCCCACCGAGACGCGTTCTTGTGAGGCGATCTAAAACCGTGTGGGCGAGTCAGTGCCGCCCAAAGAGGATAGTGTCAAGGTGTGGTGATTGAGCCCCCTGGCTTGCGGTTCAGGGCAGACGTGCGGGATGCTGGGCATCGATGGTGTTTCTTCTGGGACTATTGGCGACACATTTTCTTGGGCTGAGCTACGGGACGGAGATCCCCTTACGACGTTGTTCGAGTTTCTTTTTGAGCATAAGGATATGTATATACCTTGTTCGAGTACCCACTTCTTGGGCTTGGTTAATCTCCCTCCAGGAGAGGCGAAGACGCATGGGGTATGTCACGTGCTTTCCGTGTCTAGCTTCTCGTGGTTGGATGAGTCTACTCTCCTGCTATAGGTAGAGAAGACTCGACATGAAGTTCATCTTCTCACCATTTCCATCTCCTTGTGTCTGGACGAGTCTACTTCCTTTCTCTTGTTGGGTTGAGCTGGACTCTTTACTGCACTTTAAGTTGTACTCCTTTACATTTCCCTGCTCGCTCTACTACTCACCCTTCGGTACCTCCTTTTTTTGCTCCCTTGAGCCTTCGGGGTATCCTTCTGAGTATTTTTATACTCACCCCTGCTTGGGCTATGCCTTCACTTGGTGTTCCCTTGCAGACGACGGACATGTGGAGCGTGACTTCAGTGGAGCGTAGGAGCATGGGAGCTTGGACCGCGTGCGGTGGTCGTGGCCAGGTTTCAGGTGGGAGACCCGTCAGCTGGTCCTTTTTTACCTATTGCCAAGTTGTGGCTCCTTTTCTGTTTGGGCGCGTGTTTTTTCCCTTTTCCTTTTCAGCACTTTACTTGTACTGTTTAGAGGTCGATGCACATTTGTGGTATTTGTATAGAAGTTTCCCTTTTCTTTACTTGTCTTTTCTTTTACTCTGCACTTTTTCATTGAGTGTGCTGCGTGTGTGGGTGCAAGTACTTAGGCAAAGGCTTCCCCGAGTTTTTGTGCCTTCGGCGCTGGTCGCCAGCCCCTGGCCTATGGAGGCGGGCATGGGGTAGTTGTGGCTCGAGCCCGGGTAGGGTCGGGTCGTGACACATGTTTTGATATCTGCACACAAGATTGGAAGCTACATGAAAAACTCTTACACACACAATCATAATATTTCAATAGTCCTCACTACATGACATTAAATAAAGAATGCCCTATTATTCTATAATTGGGTGCCTCTTGTTCCAAACAAGCGATTACTTACGTGACAAGCATAATATTCCTCATAAAATGATTACAGTAATGTAATTTCAAGAGTGTTGTGATCCATTTATGCATTTTATCACACCATCTCATGATTAGTGTTCCCTCCATTCAGATCATCATCCTCTTTCTTGTCTGAAGGGAACCCCAAATGGGTTGGTCCCACATCTCTTTGGAATACCTACCATTATGGATCAACACCATGAAAGAATTTGGATGAAAATTTGAGTTTGGTCACATATTTAAAATAAGGTCTGTGGTTTACCCATGTCTTTTGATTCATCTCACGATAATTCCATTCCAGTAATATATTTCGAAAATGGTCATTTGTTATCTCCCTTCATCAATTCACCATCATAATATTACGAATGCTGGTCATATGATTCACACCACTCATATTCCATTTTATTTTCTTATTCCATCACCATTGGAATTATCCCACATATTCACTAGCGCATTGGTGCATGCCTCACTTATATGTCTCATCCTACCGGTGTGTTGGGATTCCCTCGTGGCCAGACATGAGGAAGACATTACCGGAAGCTTCTATGCATAAGACCTATCCATCAGTTCTTATACTTAGCAACCCCGTGCATCTTCCATGCATAAGTTCCATCCCCCCTTGTCACTCCATAGCGGCACTCATGCAACTTTAATTGGAATTTCCCATCCACCATTTCTCTACCATAACAACACTCAGGTAGATTCCATGTGTAATCCCCATCCAACGTTGCTACTCATTAGCGTCACCCGACTATTTCCATGTGTAAGACCCATCACCACCCGTAATGATTGCTCCTTATTCTGTGATCATCAGGTATATTTTTTCAACATTATTCTTACATCAAGCATGACTCACATGTGCATAAATTATATATTGACCATGAATTCCTCCTTTGTCCTCCTTAGTGAATAAAAGACAAGAATCTGTGAAGCCAAACTATGTATACATTGGTCCTTTCCCTTTTCAAGGAAGTTACGTAAGAAACCTCCCTAAGTATTAAGCCCATCTCCCATATATCACAACCAATTTTCTTCATATTACCATCAACTAACATGACATTAAACTATATGTTCCTCTAATGTCATATAACATTAAACAATATTGGTTTTTATCTTTGTGTCCTTGACGTGGTATGTAGGAAGCCTCCCTGAGGTTCAACCCCGAATATTAGTATTCTTTGGCATCTACTTTTTTGGGACCCATATCCTTGGCCTACCACATAATGACGTTAGACCCGTTTTTAGGCAGTTAACCATGCATAGGCCCCACCCCAATCCATAATCCTCCAACAATGAGTGTCCCTCTTACAATGGGATTCTAACCATGTGTAATCCCATAAATATAGGAGGCCCACCAGAGGTTCATGCCATTCAACTCTTTCCATCCCATTTCTCTCCTTAGAGAGATTGTGGTTCTAGAAGATCAAGCCCTAGGCCAGAGTTTGTATTTTCTTTTTGGTCCCCATCCATGTTCTCCATTCTCTTGGGTCGCCTCCTCAGGCGTCCCATTGATCCACTGAACTACATGGACTTTTATTCTTATTAATGGGTATAATTTTGAAGCGTTCATGTCATTCTAGGCCAAAATTGCTATCATCATCACATTGGATTCATCCCCATTGACTTCACCCGTGGACAATCCATCCACATCCATCTAGAGTTTTATGTGGGCCTCCACATCCTTGTGAAATCATGCTGTCCACCCAAGAATCCAACCATGTGTAATCCCCAATGTATCTTTGGGGAATTTTTCTTTCATGTACATCCCAATTTCAAGGCTCTCCCATTCTTACAACATGGGATTTCACCATTGCCTTCTAAACAGGGTAAGTAGGAATCCACTTAAATCTTCAATCATTACCAATGGTAAACTCGTGTGTTCCCCTTTTAATAGAGATCATTCACTGATCCACCGTCAGAAGTGTCATGATCATACATCATAGTGTGGTATCTCCACTTTGTGGGAAACACCACCCTAGGTCCTCTTTCATGGATAATTCTGATCCAACCATATGGTTTCCCCCATTACGGGGTGAACTATACCAGATCTGCCCTCAATGCTCCCTAGATTATACTACACTGTGTGGTATCTTCTCTTTATGATACAAAAATCTCTACGTCATCTCTTATTGAGTGATTTGATCAGGCCATCTAGTGTCCCCCTTTCTGGGGTGAACTCTCCCCGATCCGCCCACAGTGGTGTCCAGATAAGACATCTCAATGTGAATTATGGGACCCACCTCCTGGGGTCCTCTCTCATTGATAATTATAATATATCGACCCAATAAACACTCCATCTACTCCCTCCTAGGCGTGTACTAATATAATCTTCCTCTATAGGGTATTCAGATCACTCTTATCATGTCTTCAAAAGATGTTAAACATGTGGCTTACATTGTGTTGAACAAGAGATGTTTGAGGAAAACCTCAAAAACTATGACATATGTGTAAACATTAATGCAAGACATTAAACATGTGGTGTAACACATGTTAAAAATGTGAAGGTGAGGAAAACCAAAGAGGCATGCCTCTAAAATATGTTACCTCACGACGGAAATTGGATTCCCTATTTTATACACCCTTGATATTCCCTCTAATTAGGACGAATACATGCCTTCCAATCTCCACACATCCAGAGATTCCCAAAAACAAATATTGTCATGGTAAGAGTTAATGGTATTAAATAAGGGTTAAATAAAAAATATAACAGTACGTTTATGACCCAAACATATCAATTTTTTTAATTTTATTGAATCCCATACCATATTATATTATAAATATATCAGATTTAAACTATTTGTAAATGAAAATTAATTTATATTATGTTAATATTTTGAGAGTTTCAAAAAGTATTAATCACCTTATTTATTAAAGGGAAACCTTTACCTCACTTCCATAATGATGGGAAAACCTTGTAGCTCAAGAATCCCCAAAACATTTATTTTGAAAAGATTTATAAACAATTTATGGAGTTCCTAGTCTTCCAAAAAGTCCATCCCTATATCCACGATTAAGAGATCTAAAGGAAGTCCACTGAAGAAGATATAATCTTATTTACTAACTTATTCTTGTTAATTTATTCATTTACTTCATCTTGATATTTTATTTCCATGATAATGTTTTTACTCTATTATCTGCTATTTAATAAGATATTATTATTATTGTGGGAAAAAAATATTCCACCTCTTATCCAACCTATCAAAAATGACAGCACAATGTGTGGGTTTGTATGACATACCATCTCCATGTGTTGGTGTAATCTATTTTAATCACCACTTTACTTGGATGGATATAATAATTATAATAATGGGTATATATTGATATTACTATAGGATATTCATACTATATAATTAATATAAAATCCATTTATTTACCATTTTACCAATATGGGAATGATACCATTACTCATGAATACATATGCCTACTGTCTACATGATGTGATGTGATTTGGTTTCCATAAATACCATCTAAAAAATTAATATAAAATGTATTCAATGTTTCAATATTATATTTAAAAAATTAATATCATTTTAGAGATATTGAATCAATATCAAAAAAATTTCACCAGTACATTCATAAAAAAATGAATTATAAAATAAAGTTGATAACACCTGAAACAAGGGTAATTACAAAATATAATAAAAAAATAGGTGATAAACTTTTACAATGTGATTCTATATGATATAACAAATATGAATTAGTTAATAGCATCAATAATAATGTTATAGTGGATGTTAAAAAAATTCTACTAAATGAAGCATATGGAATGGGGCTTCATCTCAATCTCCTTTCATTGAGGTAGAGTTTAAATTTTAACACACACCTTATTTTACCAGATGTATATACATCCCTGTTGACTAATCAGGTTATTAATTTATTTGTTATTTTTTAATGACATGATAAATTATATTATTTAATTTGGATTATGAATTATATGTTCTTGGGGGTATTGGAATCCTTGTATGATTAGATATTTAATTATCAAATATTTTTCTCCATGCCATTATTCTAGATATTATTTTACAAATTTATTTTTTTATATATATAAGGAGTATAAATGAAATTTCATTACATTTTACATATCCATTAAGTGGTTTTAAATGATAATATCTTTATTTTTTTATAGAATGTTTTAACAAACATTAAAAAATGTCATTTTTTTAAATTACACAGTGATAATGACTTTCCTACAATGGTGATGATTATTTTATTTATAGTGTACATTCCATGATTATATAGTTTATTAAATAAACAATAATAGCCCATAATTTTGGGATATTTGGTTTTCAAAATGTTGTTTTTAATGAAATTTTAATGATTATATGAATACTTTTTATATGGGTTTAACAGGTGTTATTATTAAATGGTTTTTCTATGATTTTATTTGAGTATTTTCATTAATGTCAACACCATTTGTTGAATCCTATGAATAATTTATTATTTTTTTATTTTGATAACATTAAATACGTTTAATTTATGTATTTATAAACATTTTGACATTAGATATTCTATTTTGATTCCATTCATGGGTTATGATTATATCATTCTTTATTTGTAAGACATTTTTTTAGTATTAGTGTTTATAGTGATTAAGCTTCTCTATTTTTATATAAGTAATGAATTTGACAATGTATGTGACATGTGTGGACCTCTATAGTACCATGATGCGTCGATAGGTCTCATGGGACCAACTAGTTTTGGAATTTTCTTCTTCATTACCTATTGATTTATAGTGTCTTGGCCGAAGCGTTGATGTTATGTTTATGGTGTGTGGTACTATTGAATCCCTCATTATAAACTCAATTATTTATATTACATTTTATTATTTGACTAGTATAATATAAATGTTTATGTTTCCTATCTCATGTGATTATGTAAATGGAGTGTGTTTTTGTTATTTACCTTTCCATTATGTTTTTTTTTCATATTTACTCATATCTCCCAATGTATGCTTACCCATAATGGGAATTTATAATCACCACTTTCATATGTTTAATTTTCCCAAATGATGCCTAGAGTAATGTTATTTCTATAATGAAAGGTAAAAAAGGGGAAATAGTAGATTGGATGAAAAACTGTGTTTATTTTATAATATAAAATGTAATGTGGTTTTCCATTTATATATCAATTTTACAAAGTCTACTAAATTATTCTAACCTTTGGAATCTGATTTCATATATCTTATTTAAATATAATAATTTAACATTTTAATATGGGATAATGGGGTTAGATAATTTATAGTTTGTATGAGAGATTATTTTGTAGAAACCATCGCTACTAGATTGAAGAAAATATATATATGGAATATAACCCTATGAGTGATTTTGAGAATATGGATATGTTTAAGATACCATCCTATTGAATTTTCAGTACCATGTATTTCCTAGGATAAACATATAGAATCATATATAGTGAATAATATGTCATGATTTAAAAATCATATAGATGATGCTTCATGACTATTCCACTATGATAAGTTTTCATCACCTTGTTCTTTGGGTTTTTGATAATAGATAGAATTACCCAGGTTTTATGAGTAATGGTTATATAGATGACAACGGAGAGACTACAAAAGAAAAATAATGAAAGGAGCTATTAATGAATATGATGATAAAATATAGTTAATATATTAAAAATTTTGTGGAAACACTATTGATCTTTCGAAATGGGATTAAAAAATTAATTCCGTAGTTTTTCTATGGTAATAAGAATTAGGTGATATATATGGATGTTAATTCATTACTTATTATATAATGATATACAAGCATTGAGGTTTTCATTAAGGTTTTCATATGGATCATATATTTTGAATATGATAATAAGAGAAACATTTTTTTTGGGAATATAATGTTAACTTGATTTTTAAATTTAGACATCTTCCTTATAAATTTTTTGAAATTGAATTTTGATATATGTATTTTGAATAAACCTTATTTTAACTACATATGGAATTGATTAACCTAAACATTTATTGTTATTTTATAATGTTAATGTATGAATTATCATTTTGGACAACATATCCAAACAATATTGGTTATGATAATAGTTTATATGAGGAACATACTATATGAAGACAGTAGGATTCATAAAAAGATATTCATATTTGAAAAACTCATCATGAATATATATTTCCTTGTTTAAGGTATGCAGATTAAATTAATAGAAGAAACCCAAAAGGTTGATATTATTATCATGACATGGAATGTAATAATGTATGTTTACATTACCAAGTGATTATCTAGATAGTAATGTAATACATCAACTCTATGAAATGATTTGAAGAGAAAAAAATTTATCCATTTACTTTTCATTGTAATTAAACTATGGTCATTTACCCAATAAAAAATTTATGGTTTTGTGATGGTTTACAATCTATTGACCATGTTCGCTATTACTTACTATTAGAACATTATTGTTGGATCTCACTTTCATGCCCCCTTTTTATCATTTATTATGTTCCCAAAATCTAATGAATAATTTTGTGTTGAAAATTTCATTTCTATTTCACACTTATTAAGAGATTGTTTTATTGACCCTATTTCTAATGTAGGTTTCTTATAAAATTATATCCAAGTATTAGCCTTGGTTTTTTTAAGAGAAATTTAAATTTTTTTTGGACAATATTTAATCGAGGGTAGAATGTAACCTCAAAAAACAATATAATATATGTCTTTTTATATTTGATTTATTTGATATCAAATGTGGCACACAACACCAAACATATATGAATAGTGATATATAATTATAATTCCTTATTTTAAAATGACTGTTATAACCTAACCATTGAATTTGATAGATTGAATAATATTATATGAATTATTAAATTTATATATTATATTTTCAATATAATAATTTAAATTCAACTTATATGTTTTCTAAACATTATAAATAATTAAATCACCTTTTACTCATAAAAAATATATATTTTCTAAATGTGATTTTTCAACCTTTTGATGATGTACATATTTGAAAACTAAATGTTGAAACATTTATAAATTATATTTCAATAAATAAATGTATTCATAGAATTATTAAAATCAAAATTTACATTGTATTAACTTTCTGAATTTTTTTGATTAGTTTAATGTCTTAATGAATATTGAAAATTACTGAATTTTAATTGAAAACATATCTTTCATTTAGATAATTTATACGGTTAATTTTTTTTGATTAGTTTTAATTTTTAATAAGATCAAATTTACACCATTTAATACAATTTGTGTCATCAGAATAATTTTCCCAATTAAATTAGATAAAAAACATTCAAATATTATGAACTTTTTCACATTCAATATTTATTTTCTCTTTCTATAAAATTGATTCAATTTAAATTAATTTTATCCAATTCTGTGTTTTGAAATTTGAAAATTTTATTTTATATTTTTAGTAATAAGGGAACATTTTAGTTTATAGGAAACTATTATATTTGTATAATATGAATGTTAACTCTAGTATTATTTTTAAAATTTCCATGGTTAAGGTTAAATTAAGTAATTATGGGTAAAAATAATGTCAACAATATTATATAATTAGCCTAAAACGTCACTTAATTTTATAGGATCAGTATGTATCAACCAAAATCATATTTGGTCCTATTTTATAGCCTCTGAGAGCCACATAGATGACATTAATACTTTTAAAGTATTTTATTTTACAGAAAGTTGAATATGATGTACTCATGTTTTATGAAGTACTACATTTTTTATATGTTGTTATTAAGAAGTTATTTTCAACTATAAATAATAATTTTTGATCTAATATTTTTATATTCTTTGTGATATTTAAATTTTAATTTTTAGGGATGAAATAATGAAATTAAATAATTACACAATAATGCTGCTGTAATTGTATAATTAGAAAAAATATGAAAAAATATTTATTAAAAATATTATATTAAATATTATATTATATAAATAATGAATTTAAACATATTGGGGGTTAATTAATGGTTCTTTTCTCAATTATATCACGTTGCTATGTTTTTTATAAAAATTCAAGATATAAATAGTATCAAAACTAAAGCTAATGATATTGTAAACTTAAAAACAAATAATTAAATGAATTAAAAATAATAAAAATATAACATTGAAACAAAATATTGGAATGTAGTTCCAAATTTCAACAATTATACATTTATGGTAGTATTTTAATTTTCTAGTGACAATATTAACCATTAATTGGTAAAAATACTTGTCGTAAGGGAAAGAGTTAAGGTTATTAAATTAAGGGTCAATGGAAAAAAATAAGGCTAATAATACGACATATGATTTTTTATATTTTTATTGATATAATTTTAATCCATTAAAAATTGAATTCTAAATAACTCACATTGGTTCAATTTGAAAATGAAAATTAATTTTTTATAATTTTATATTTTGTGTGTTTCAAAAATTTCCCTCCCCTCAATTATAGAAGATAACCACTCCCTCACATTCCCACAACACATTTACCCTTATATATCAATCAATACCTGAAATTTCACTTCCAAACATCCTTATTCCATTATTTAAGGTCACTTTATTTCACAAATACCAACCCTTGAACCCTTATAAAGATAACTAAATGAATTCCACTGAAGAACATGTCATTATTTTTACTAACTCAGTCAAATAAATTTATTCATATACATTATCTTCATGAGTTTCTTCTATGAGAATGTATTAAATTTATTATATTGTATATTCTTATATGTTCTTATTATTATTTTATTGCCATATTCTTTCACTTATACATCCATTATAAAATGAAACCACCGCTCCTGTGTATGTATGGATTACTATATCCACTCCATGGTGTAATAAATCTATAATCACCACTACATTATAATGATGGAAATAAATGATATACATTGAACGTATCACATGTTTTTTCTGGATAATTAATATACCATCCAATTCCTTACCCTCATCCAAAAAAAGGAATGATACTGTTTCTCCTGCGTACATACGAACTACTCTCTTCATGATGCAATGGGATTCATTTTCTATATAAAATAAACCTGAATGGATATAAAAATGTATTTATTAATTAAATATGATATTTATGAAATTATTATCATTCATGATATTTTGGATCAATAAGCTATTAAGAAAAATTTATACATTCATGAAAAAAAAATTATAGTAAAATTAAGCTGTTAACACATAAAACCATGGTAATGATGAAATATTATCGATTAACATGTTATAAAATAGAATAATAAAAACATATATGATATCATAATAGTGAATGAGGTTCTGATATAAGTTAATAACATTATTAACACTATTATACAGGATTTTAAATCATTTTCTACAAAAGGAATAATAGAGAAAAAGACTTCATCTCAATCTCCATTCAATTAAGGCATATTTTTATATTATACACCAAAATTCTTTTATGAGATGTATGGATATAAAATTTTACTTATCATTTCATTAATTTATTTATTATCACGGAATTTAATTTTTTGATAAATTTTTTTTATTCATTTCTATTTTGATTTATATTTTCAAATTATTATGAGAAACCATGAATGGTTATGATTTAATTATCAAATATTTTAATCTATTTAGGAATTATAGATATTAGATTTTATATTTATTTATTTGGATATAAAATTATTTTAAAATAAATTTTAAATATAATTTAATTTCATTCAATTTCATTTAAAAATAATCTTCTTAATGGTTTTATTCAAATTATTACGTCAAATAGAAAAAATGAGATTTTATATTATTAACGTACATGGTGACAACTACATTCCTGTCGACAAGCCTATAATTTAATTTCGAGATTAATTTGAAATAAGACATATTTTATTCAATGAAAACCCCTCATACTATAATTTTTATGTATTTTTATTAAAATTGGTATCTTTTTAATGAAAATGATATATTTATACGAAAGTCTTTTTATATGGAATTAATATTAGTTTTTCCTTAATAATATTTCTATGATTTTATTAGAGTATATTGGTCTTTGTAAACAGCCACTGTTAAATCATATATTTTTTTAATTTTGATATCTTATTATACCATATTCCATATAATATTAAAGGGTATATGATCATTTTTATTTTGGATGTTTTATTTTTATATTATTCATTGTTTATTGTGATTGTATTTAGATTTTGAATGCTAGTTTTGTAGTACAACTATTTTTTTCATTTTTGTTTCACCGATTTTTATATGATGAATGAATTGTATTTAATATGTCATTGGAAGGGACCACAATGTCCCCTCGAATCATTGGTATCTTTCATGAGACCATGTGTATTATTATTTTTCAAGGCCATACCAATTTATGTTTTATATCTCGGCTGATTCCATCATAGTATGTTTATGATTTCTGACATTATCCATTCAATCCTTAGGAATTAATTTATTGATATTCCTTGTTTTTTTCACTATTATAAAATACATGGCTATTTTTCATAGTTAATGTTACATTTAAATTTAATTATTTAGTAATTTACCTATACATTTTCTTCATTACATTTAAACATATATCTTTCATTGTTAACATACCCCAACATATCATTTTATCTCACCCCTTTTATATGATTCATTTTCCTTTGGATACTAATAAGTGTGTTATGATTGATATTTAGGGTAACACAATGGTGTAATAATGGATGACTCAATTATATTCAATTTTTAGTTTATTTTTTAAAATATTTTGTCAATTTGAAGAATATATATAGTTTATCAAGACAACTATTATTTTCATTCCTCAGTGATATGATTATATGTGTCTTATACAAATTTAATATAAGTAACCACTGAATCCTGGGTATAGGGTCCAGGGTCTTTACACATCTTTTCTATACAATTTTGTTTATATAATTATTATTTCTAGATTATAATATTTTTGAGGATACAAAAAAATTTCTTATGTGTAAAATATGACTTATATAGGTGTAATGACATTGTGATTTAAGAAATCAGTGAAAAAAGGTGATAGGTTCAGTGGGAATATTTTAATAGTGTATCCTTTATATATATTTATAAATAATTATAAAGTTATATTAATCTTAAAAATAAATAATTAGTTTAATTTTGTTATTATGGGAATATAGTTCAATTTATTTAGATAGTGATTTGATTTATGTGTTTATTCCCATGATATTTTTATACTCCTTTTGAATTTTCAGAGAAGTTTCCAAAATGATTAATATAAATATCTTATAGACCATATATATATATATCAATGTGTCTCTGTTTATTTCATTGTTTGGTTGTTAAACTAATATAGTAAGGATTTAGCAATATATCTAGGAATTAAAAATTTATTAATATTGTTCATATTTTATCAATTTTTCTTGTTAATGTTGTAGGTGTTTTATATGGTACATTTAATTTGGGTTTTTTATTTTATGGTGTTTGAAATATTGAATTCTATATTTTCATGGGGTTTATTATTGATTTTTTAATAATATAATTTAAATTTTAGGGAAATGTTTCAAATATTAGTTTTTTATATTCACTTAGTGTTTTTTTCTAACATATGACCTATTCAGGGTGGGGGATTCAATGGAATGTCATGTATTCATTTCAAGATGAAAGGGGTGAAATTATGGGTGGTTCTAGAAAATTTATATCAAATAATGTTTGAGGTATCTGATGGATATTGAGGATAAAAACCTTTGAAAATTTTCATGGGTTATTTGGGAAATGATATCAGATGATATTTTTTGTGATTTATTAAAGGAAGGTAAACTATAAGTAATATTTTTTTATCCCCCCTTAAATTGATATGTTGTACTTATTTTTAATAAATAAAATATTGTATCTTATTCTTTATAAAATATATAGACTAATTTATAGATAATATATCAATACATTTATACATATGATATATGTTGGTAGAGAATGTAATATATGATGAATAATAATTAATTAAAAATTGTTATTATGTATTCATTTTTTAACATGTATCAACCATTTATTCATTTATTGGTATGGATCTTGTTTTTCATCCCCACATGGTTTCCCTAATGATGTTCAATATGATACCCCAACAAAGCTGAAAAAATTTAATGTTTAAGGAAATTATTTTAAAAGAATGATTTTTTTTAGTTTTTGAATTATGTCGTATATAACTATGAGGGATATATACATGACAAATATATTAAGGATTTTTACAGAATATAAATTTTTTAGGCTGATCTATACAAAGAGAGTTAACATTACATTTTATGTATATTTTTTCTTATGGATTTTATATTTAGTGGTGTGTATTTTTAATTTGATATCATAGGAAGATTTATATATAATAGTAGAAGATCCATGATCAATTTAGTGATAATTTTTTCTCATCAACTATGATGGAATCATTCTTATTGATTCTAATTTAACTTATCATTACAACCTCTATATAGAAGTTCAAGAATCTTATCCATGAACCTAAAACATTTTACATTAGATCTACTATACAATAAAGAAGCCAGATGGATTCATTTAATATAGGCCTTTCATCTAGTGATCCATTTCATAGTCCCCCCGTTATGATACTTATGTTACTTGATGTCATTGGAATGAAAGAGGTTATTCTATTGATTCCACTTGAGACCAAAAAATCATAGTGGGGGAGTCAACAATACTCTATATAGAGTAATGCTATTTTTAGATAATCATATTCGACATTTGAAACAGAAGTTTAAGATAATGGGGAGTCAACCATATCTTCATTCATCATGTGTTACGAGAGATATACATTCATGGTATTCTTTTAGGAAATCGATAATTTCTTAATGTATAGATTATAGACATTGGGAGCTATAGGGTTTGATATAAATTAGAATTTTCTAGTAGTTGGGGTACCACAAACGGTCTAATAGTTATGAAAATATCCATTGATAAGAAACATTAGTAATATTTGGGCACACAAGTACATGATTAGTAGCTATGTGCTGGAAGTAAGAGGATAGATCATATATTCTCATTTTCCATAGTGGAATATAGTGTGACATTTATATATTGGTGGTAATAAAAATTACATGGAATATGTTGTTTAAGACGTGACAATATTCATTCAATAGTGTATGTACCAACATGAAATCATGATTTCGTGTGTGGTCCAACATTCATATTTTCTATTAAGGTGTATAACATGATTGATATGTGGGTCAATCATTAACAATAAAGATCTGTATTAATGAAAATTAACTTCTTATAATTATTCAATATAGTATAAACCACATAAAATCAGTTTGTGAACATAATATAATCTTTTTAAAAGAGGAATGAATGATATATGATTTTTATAGAAATTAAAGATCCTTTTCCGATTAAATAGTAACATGCATTTAGGGATAGTAACTTGTCCCTTTGGAATATAAAATCATCAAAATGAATATTAACCTCACTCATATGAGTATAAAGATAATTTATGCTTATTATAATTGAAATAATTATATAATAATATCATAGTATAAGTGAATAATTATTTTAAGAGAAATTAATTAAGTGTTGGTACTTTTGTAAGCCATAAATATTTAATTATAATTTTATGATTAATTTAATAAATTATTAGAATATTTATTATCAAAAAATGTATTAAAAATTTAATATTATGTTTTCTTGTGATTTATGTTAATTTTACAAAAACATAATTAATATTACAATGTGTAATAAAAGCTGTTTTAATTTTAAAATATGTATTTTTTGAGTAAATGACGATTTTAATTAAAAATTAAATTTCAAATACCTATAATAAATATCATATATTTTTTATTTTCCACATAAAAAATGGTTTGGGTAATTTTTTGGGTTTTTCAAAAAGTCATGAATTTTAGAGGAATAGTTAATTATAATATTTTTCAAAAAAAAAACGAAATCCATAAAAGTTTTAATCATTATTAATGTTAGGATGATGTAAGAACTATATTCCAAAAAAATACATATAATTTTACTTATTAATTCATGGTAATAACATATATTCATATTTTTGATCCCAAATAAAAAAATAATCCATACAATAATGAGAAAACAACCCTCTCCTACATTAAAAATATTACCCCTCACTGCTTCTTCGTCTCACATGAAACTATAACTAATACATGTTAGAATTCTACAAAATATTATTTTCAATCCCATACCCCACATATAGGAGATATTTTTCTCATCAAAATTCCAAAACCCATTCCCTATGGTGGTTATGGAGGAGACCGATTCAATAGGTCAAATCCTCTTACATTTCATCCATTTACTTTTTAAGTAATTATCTTTTCATATTATCTAGACACCTCTCCTCATACAAATGGAATTATTATTATATTAAATTATATATACATTAATTTTACAATATTATTGTAACATTCTATCATTAAACTACTTTCCCTTGACATTTTATTTGTAAAATGAAATCATCGTCTGTTAGGTGATTATTTATCATCATCATGGATGACATGTATTTGTATTAAATTAAATACTGAAAGAAGGATCATGAGACCATTTTAATGGTTTAAATTTTTTGAAATTTTTATGTTATTACCATTATTATGTTTTTTATGTAACATATTTTTTTAATACATTGTCATAAAACAAAATGATTTTGTTGTGATAAAAGAACCACCGTAAAAATCTAAATGATTATTACTAATGTATTGCCTAATTATTTATCCTCATATCATGTAGTCAAATGATATATATAATAATTTAATATTATGGATGATAATTAATAACATATAATTTCAATTATGTATAGTTATTCCAATTATGAATTAATATCTATACATATATACATGAGAACCGACCATGAAAACCAAGAAAACAAACAATCCTGAATGAGGTAATTGAACACTATAACTCATAATAAATACAACAAATGAACCTAATAAAATAATAATTAATCAAAAAAATGTATAAAATGATCTATATTTTAATATTAATCTATTGAATTTGATTATCCTATTTATTATTGTGAAGAAATAATTTAGAAATAAGGTAAGAAAAATTTTCAAACCCATCTATATTCCTTATAGTTTTCTCTCTCTCACTCTATATTCAGTAGGAATATGCCATTATTTTTATGTAATTCTAAATTAGTTAATACATCAATTTTATTTTCTAGGATATACTTGTTTCAATATTGTTTAGGAAAAAATTAAAATGTTTTTTCAAAAGATCACTCCCTTCTAAAAAGTTAAAACTTTTACATATCCTATGATTGTTTGTTCATAAATAAAGATTGATACAAAGAATTAATTACATTTTTTAAAGAAAAAAAAATTATGAATGTATTCATTATGAAATGAATCATTTTCAATCAATGGGGAACTTTATATCCATGATTGATATAAATTCAATGTTTCATGAATTATATTGTAAATGTTATAATGTGATGTGTGATCCATGAATTATATAATTCACTAATGAATTAGTTAATGTGAGTAATCTCATGAAATAAATTCATTTAATTGTGATCATGATTCTATATTTCTCATTATTATCAGTTTTATTTAAAAACTAAGGCATGATGATTCATTTTTATGAATTTCCACAAATAATGCCTTTATCTAATGATTACTCCTAATATTATTGTTATTATCCTTTACTTATATTATTTTTATGAGGATTGTTCTTTCCATAATTCTTGTCTCTTATTTGTACTCACACTGGCATTTTATCACACCTTTAATTTTGATGTATATCCTCCAGTGAATACTTATATTATGGAGAATATGAGGGCCCAAAAAATGACAAAGTAGAACAAATAAAATAAATATTTATATTTAATTATGTAAATGTTATGTGTGGTCCTAATTTTCAAAAGACAATAAATAATTATATCTTTGTTGTGTAACACTTTATGTTTTTAATATATGATATACTGTAATTGTTATGAATGAAAAACCAAGTTCACTAGAGTGGGTATAAAATTATGGTTTAATTATTTTGGGAATTATTCTTATAGAACCAATGTAAAAACCAGTAGTATGCGACCAATTATAAGTTATCACCCATGAGTCATTATTTTATAAAAATTCTAAACATAGGGATCCAATAAAATGTTCGTTTAAAATTAATTATACAAAATATTTAATTAATTATTCATGGAATTTTTATTTATGTTTTCTCTTAACCAATTATAATATTGATAATAGTGGGAACTTGGAGAAACCAAGAAAAAATCCATGTGAGGGATAATGTAGGGATAACCCAAATGATATCCCCAATACCATATAAATTTTTGTTCAAACAATCAAGAAAATGAATACACAAATGTCTTAGGTTATGAATAATAACATGAATAATATGGAACATCCTCCATCATCTAAGATAGATAAATTGGCTATAATGTTTTTTTATAATGAAATAACCATCAAAATTTATTAAATCTTCCAATCCCCTACTCCTGGAATAGTTGGTCAACTCAATGGATTGGATCATTTTTCTCTCCACTTTTCTGAAATGAGGAATGTGAGTCTAGCTATTTAACATCTAGTTTGATATGAATATAAAGTTTGGTTGTTGATTAAAAACACTATATCAAAAGATGAAATTGAGTATGACAAGATAAATGAATGGGATTTGCACAAATTCTTTGTGAAATAATGGGGAGATAAATCATAGAACATAATCATTTGGAAGGTGGATATATGATGGCCTACGAAAAAATTTTCACAAGGAATGAGTGGTACTCTTTGGGGATTTTTTTATCAACAATAATTGAAAAATTTGAAGCTTCTTTACTACTTTAAAACCACACATTCTAATGGATTTAAAAATTCATAACATTAGACCCTATTATAGATTTCATCTATGTGATCTCCAAGTGAAGGTTGAGTTTGGATAATGGGGCCATGTATATGGTAAAAAGATGTGAATGACAATGTTTCATGATGGGGGATCTAATGAAAAACGTGAAAAAAAATCCACCACCATGATGTCACAAATGTTTTTGGAATACTCATGGTATTTTTCATAAATAGATGGGGAAATAGTATATGTGTGGGAGAGAAGGCCACCATGCTCATGAAGAATGTAATGAAATGAGGAAGTGGGAAAATGTGGTGGTGGAATGGAGAGGACCATCCATTTTTTCAATGCTTAAATGAAATGGAGTAAGGGAAATATGAAATATAGTTCATAAAACCTCAAGTCGCCAATGATAAATTGCATCATCATCCTAAAAATCATAAGTATAATGGGATGGATTATTCCATCCCTAATGTTAAGGTGGTTCCTAAAAATGATATGGTGATAGGTATTCTTGTTATTCATTCATGAATTGTGAATGTACTATTTGATTCTGGTTTTACTCATTCATTAATATCTTCAATGTATAAAAGAACTATTTAAACATAACCACAAATTATAGAGGTTGAGTTATCTGTGTGAACAAAAAAATGGGATATTATTGAATCCAATATATGGAGCATCTCCCATGTTAATGTTTGTGCAATGAACATCATAAAAAATCTTCCCACACTAACTTTGGTGGTGATTAATTATATAGTGGGCTTGTAATAGATCTCTTTATAAAATCCAACATCAACTATCGTGAAATTGTGGAACACTCTTCACATATCAAAGCTTCCTAAAATTTTGTTCCATTAAAAGGAGGGGGATTAATCCCCATATGAATCATCGCCTAATGTGTTGATATAACTACCATTTGGGAAATCATATCATGATCAAATATTATATAAAAAATATATGATCATTCATGATGACATTCCCAATGTGAGGAACTACATTGATGTGTTTCTTTAAGAGGTGTATGTTCTTCATCCATGTCAATATGTTTAGTTGAAAATTTATATTATTACGAGATCTTTACTTATATAAATAAACCATATTGAATTGCTTCTATTAAGTTGGATGAACAGAAGAAGTAGATACATTAGAATATAGACTATAATTTTATACGACTAAATGACTCACTCTGGGGTGCACTAGTGCACTTCATCAAGGAAAAGGATGTATCAATGCATTTTTGTATTTATTATCATGGGATCAATAAAATTATGAAAAAGAAAAGTATCCCCTTCCACAAAAACAAAACCTTTTGACCAAATGTGTGGTGAAAATTATTTTCTAGGGAGTACCTTTTGTCGGGATATCACCAATTAATGAGGAATAATGAACATATTCTTAAGGATTCCTTTTGAATGAGGTATGTACGTGATGATTTCATAGTGATAGACATTGGACTGGCTATTTATCAACTAATATTTATGGTCCTAATGAATAAAGGGTTTATCAATAACCTATACAAATATGTGGTATTCTTTATTATTGATATTATGATGTACTCCACTATTAATTTGGAACATGTTTAAAATTTGAATCCTATGATCATTATATTGTTACGTGAGAAAAAATATGAAATTTAAAAAATAAATGTGACTTCGGGATGTAGTAACTATCACTCATCGGGATGGTTATCACTATAAAAGATATATTTGTGGACCCATCAAATATAATGTAAATTGGGGAGTGGCTGGTTCCAACATCTCTAATTGTGATCGCATAGTTTTCTTGATATAGTTGTGTACTATAAGTAATTTTGGAAGAACATATCATGATTTTAAAATCCACTAACCATTATGGAATTGAAGGTATAAATGTTTTTCTAGACCCATGAATGTGAATACTGCTTCAATGAGTAAAACATGAGGCATATCACCACCCCATTAATCAAACTACAGACATGTGGGAACATTATTTAGCATATAGTTATTCCTAAAAAATGGTTGTGTGTTGTTTACTAATAAAAAATGGTAATTAAGTATCCTATTCCATAAGGTAGTTTGAAATTTATGATAAAAACTATGCCACACATTATCTAGAGTTTGAGACTATGATACTTTCCTTGAAAATATGTTATCATTATCTTTATGGGGAGAAGTGTGATTTATATGTATAAATATCACAAGATCCTTAAACAAAAATTCATGTAATAGGATCATAATTTTAGCCAATTAATATTGTTAGAGCTCATCATGGATTTTGACTTCTCAATCCACTACCATCCTAAAAAATAAAATAAAGGGGAATATTCTCTATGTTGAAAAGATCATGAAACATTCTGTATGATGAGAATTGTGGAGGATCCAATATTAATAGATTTTTAATGGATGGACATGGGAATCATTATAAAAGGAACATCATCAATCCTTTATGAAATGATTTTCTCAACCATCCATCATGAAGAAAATAATGGATGCACAATGGAATGATGTGGAAATCTAGAATAAGGTGGAACCTATGAGAATGGGTAAATCCTCAGTGTATCTGTTTCCGACGCTTTCACCGGGGCGCGCGCGCATCCGTCTGTGAGGACGGGCGGCTGTGTTGCCCCGCATTCCCGCTTTCCAAAGGCGGGCGGCATTCGTTCCTTGTTCAGGTACGTCTGCTCCTTGATCGAAACGGGATGATGGGATGTCGGTTCTTCCTCCTGTGGATTCCTCCTCAGAACTCGTCACCTAGTCCGGGTCTCCCTTATAGATTTAATACGTAGTTCGTGAAACTCTTCCCGGTGCCATATCGTCATGGACGCCGGTTAATTACACTACTTCCGTCAAGACTTTCCATAGGGTCTTGACATGGTAGCGACCTTCGGTCGGAGTAAACGGCAACATCAGGAATGTCGGGGCATCTCTGGGTGCGTGGACATAGGGGAACCTGTATTCTTCCTCATAAGAGGGCATCTCAAGGGTGCAGAACCCGAGGCGTGCATCTGAGGTTTTCCTCAGCTTCCTGTGTTTAGCACAGGGTATGTTTCAAGATTAACGTCTAGCAGAGACGGTTACACCAAAGGCGTTCCATCCGAGGTTTTCCTCAGGCATCTCATGTTTATCACGAGGTAGGCCGCGAGTTTAACGTCTTGCGGAGACGGAATGAGGGTGATCAGAACGTCCCATAGAGACGGATCAGATTGGTATATCCCTATGAGGGAACACCTGGAAGGTTTACCAAGGCGATGGATCAGAACGCCCAATGAGGACGGATCCAAGGTGGTGCACTCCCTAGAGGGGAAAAGGGTGATGAATCGGGGTGTACACAGAGGACAACGACCCAGAGATATGATGGGGCTTACACGTGGAAAGCGGCCCATGCACTGCTAGGAGCAGCGAGGAGGTGGATGGCATGATCCCACCGGGATGTGGCGGCCCGGGTGAGAATCAGGATGGGTGGTGGATGAATGAATGAAGTGGAGGGGGAATGAAATGGGACCATCGCAGGGGGAGGCGACAGTGAAGTTGGGCTTGAGCCTTGAAGAGGCTTCCTACATATCCCCGTGGTAGGGAATCAAAGTCCGCATAGTTCGGGAGGGTGCCGGTAAACCGACGTGATGGTGGACCTTGGTCCGATGGGCATCGTCAGCGTACCGACGTGAGAGTAGACCCGTGGGTCCACTAATGGTGGGCTTGAACCTCTTGGAGGCTTCCTACGTACCATGCCTTGAAATGGATCAAAGACTTCGTAGTTCAGGGGTTTCGCCGGTGAACCGACGTGAAAGTGGACCTTGATCCAATGGGTGGTGGGCTTGAACCTCGTAGAGGCTTCCTACGTACCATGCCTTGACACAGATCAAAGACCTTGTAGTTCGGATAATACAGTTTAACGTCATGCGGGACGAAAGTGAACCCTGACGTGAATAAACGACGGGTGGGCTTGAACCTCGTGGAGGCTTCCTACGTACCATGCCTTGACACGGATCAAAGACCTCGTCGTTCAAGTGGTCACAACGGCTTACCGCTGGACTGGAATGGGACCCGACGTGAATGAGCGACGGGTGGGTGTGTCGGTGAACCGACGTGAAAGTAGACCTTGGTCCACTATTGGTGGGCTTGAACCTCATAAAGGCGTCCTACGTACCATGCCTTGGCATGGATCAAAGACCTCGTAGTTCAGAAGGGTTTCGCCGGTAAACCGACGTGAAAGTAGACCTTGGTCCACTGTTGGTGGGCTTGAACCTCATAAATGCGTCCTACGTACCATGCCTTGACATGGATCAAATACCTCGTAGTTCAGGAGGGTTTCGCCGGTAAACTGACGTGAAAGTAGACCTTGGTCCACTGTTGGTGGGCTTGAACCTCATAAAGGCGTCCTACGTACCATGCCTTGACATGGATCAAAGACCTCGTAGTTCAGGAGGGTTTGTCGGTAAACCGACATGAAAGCAGACCTTGGTCCACTGTTGGTGGGCTTGAACCTCATAAAGGCATCCTACGTACCATGCCTTGACATGGATCAAAGACCTCATAGTTCAGGAGGGTTTTTGGTCAGGGTCGGTGCTCACTCTAAGCCCACGTGAGTCATGCTCGGTGTGAGAAACAAGAGGTTGCATGGACCTGACGATCACGTCGTGAAGGGTGCGTCCGTGAGAAGCGAAGAGGGGCTTACGCGTTAGGCGGCCCATGGTGTTGGGACTTACTCCAGGATGGAGGCCCAAAACGGCTTACCGCTAAATTGGGTCACAACGGCTTACCGCCGGATGGGGATGTCAACGGCTTACCGCTGCATAGGATCACAACGGCTTACCGCTGGATGGGGATGTCAACGGCTTACCGCTGCATAGGATCACAACGGCTTACCGCTGGATGGAGATGTCAACGGCTTACCGCTGCATAGGATCACAACGGCTTACCGCTGGATTGGGTCACAACGGCTTACCGCTGGATAGGATCACAACGGCTTACCGCTGGATTGGGTCACAACGGCTTACCGCTGGATGAGGATGTCAATGGCTTACCGCTGAATAGGATCACAACGGCTTACCGCTGGATAGGATCACAACGGCTTACCGCTGGATAAGGATCACAACGGCTTACCGCTGGATGGGGGTCGCAACAGTGGATGGGGCTTACACGAGGAAGCTGCCCGGGTGCCACTAAGGAGCGACACTGGTGAATGGGGCTTACGCAAGAAGCTGCCCGGGTGCCACTAAGGAGTGGCAATGGTGAATGGGGCTTATGCTAGGAATTTTCCCGGGTGCCGCTAAGGAACGACAATGGTGAATGGGGCTTACGCTAGGAAGCTGCCCGGGTGCCACTAAGGAGTGGCAATGGTGAATGGGGCTTATGCTAGGAAGTTGCCCGAGTGCCGCTGAGGAGCAGCACTGGTGAATGGGGCTTACGCAAGAAAGCTTCCCGGGTGCCGCTATGGAGTGGCACTGGTGAATGGGGCTTATGGTAGGAAGCTGCCCGGGTGCCACTAAGGAGTGGCAATGGTGAATGGGGCTTACGCTAGGAAGCTGCCCGAGTGCCGCTGAGGAGCAGCACTGGTGAATGGGGCTTACGCAAGAAGCTGCCCGGGTGCCACTAAGGAGTGGCAATGGTGAATGGGGCTTACGCTAGGAAGCTGCCCGAGTGCCGCTGAGGAGCAGCACTGGTGAATGGGGCTTACGCAAGAAAGCCGCCCGTAATGTCTTCCTCATGTCTGGCCATGAGGGCATCCCAACTCACTGGTGAATTGGGCATCCTATCATTTGTTAGATAGGGAGAATACTATAGTTTAGAGTCATGTAGGTAGGACTATTGTCATCTCATGATAAGAGAATTAGGCATCTCTCGTTAGAAGCGAGAGGCATCCTATCATTTGTTAGATAGGGAGTACTAAAGTTTATAGTCATGTAGATAGGACTATTGGCATCTTATGCTAGGAGCATAAGGCATCTCTCGTATAGGTCAAGAGGCATCCTGTCATTTGTTAGATAGGGAGTTCTACAGTTTAAAGTCATGTAGATAGGACTGTTGGAGGCTCATGCTTGGAGCATGAGAAATCTCTCGTATAGGGCGAGAGGCATCCTATCGTTTGTTAGATAGGGAGTACTACAGTTTATAGTCTTGTAGATAGGACTATTAGGCAGAAGGTGCCTAGAAATGGTTGGTGTTGGGACTTACGCAAAGTAGCCCTTTCTGGTTGAACCTGGCATTGGAGCCAAGTGATCGGGTTTGGAGGAGTTGCCTGAGGGATGGTTCGACTCGAGGTACTCGGGGAATTGATGATGAGAATCTCGACTCACGACATGGAATGAAACCAAGAGGATATGTCAACTCAAGGTATTTCATGGTGTGTGGAGGAGTATCTCTAATCATGGTATTCCATAGGTGGAAGGTGGGAGCGCATAAGGGCGCAATGGAAAATCCCGGCATCCCGGCCCGAAAAGTTCGCGGTGCGACTCTCCATTTTTCATGGGGGTCTGTGACGGTAGCGAAGGTAGGATCCTCGCGAAGGTAGGATCCTCGCGAAGGATGGTTCTTCGCGAAGTAGCTTCGCGAAGCATGGCCTCGCGGAGCAATGGTCTCTCACGGAGCAATGGGGTCTCGCGGAGCAAATGGGTCTCGCGGAGCAAATGGGTCTCGCGGAGCAAATGGGTCTCACGGAGCTTGGTCTCGCGGAGCAGATGGGTCTCGCGGAGCTTGGTCTCGCGGAGTAGCATCGCAGAGCATAGGCTCGCGGAGCATGGACTCGCGGATCCTCCGCTCGCGGAGCAGCAACGCGAAGGAAGCTGCTCGCGGAGCATGGCTTCGCGGAGCCACAATGCGGAGCTCTGCCCGGCCGCCCAATGGGCGAAGTGGCCGTGGCCGTCCTTGGCCGTCTGGAGAAGGGGGGTGAGCTGGGTATTTATAGGCAAGTGGCTCCACGAAGCAAAACTTCCGCGCCGCCTCAGGAGCTTCGCGGCGCGCTCGCGAACGTCAAATGCGTTCGCGGAGCATCACCACCTCTGGTGCTTCGCGGCGGCTCGCGAACGTCAAATGCGTTCGCGGAGCATCACCGCCTCTGGAGCTTCGCGAGGCCGTGATGGTCGGGGCGCTTCGCATTAGTGCTTCGCGAGGGGTCTTCGCGGCGCATCGCAAACGTCAAACGGGTTCGAGGAGCCTCTCGCCTCATTGCTTCGCGGCGGCGCTCCGCGATCACGGAGGGGGGCTTCGCGGATGGGCTTCACGAACCAGATTTCCAGCCCAACTTCAAACGTCCATAACTCCTAATCCGTAACTCCGTTTGGGCCCTACGACCTACCAAATCGAAGCTTGAGAAATGGACTACAATCTCGGATCATGTATGGAAGAATTTGGAAAATTTTGGGGACGCGTTTTTCCGGGTCTACAAAAGCCACCCCTAAGAACGGGGTCCCACGAGGACGAGAAGGGCGAGGCGGACCGCGTTCTGAGGAAACGACTGAGGAAAACGCGTGCATTGGGGTCCATTGTACCTCGATCGCATTGAGGATAAAATCAACTAAATCTCTAAGCCTGTGTGAACTATGCTCTGTGCAGGAAACAAGAGATAATAGGAGCTCCTATACGAGAGTGTAAACTGACGGAAGGTGCGGGGGGGATCGACATGGGATGTCAATCGCCATTTGGGGGAATCCTAAAAGAGAGAGGGGTCATGGCTGGAGAGTATGTCTCTCTGAACAGCCGACCTGCTTTTCCCACCCTCCTCTGGTGCACGAGCGGGGTAACTCCAAGGGCGTTAGAATCAATCCAAACAGAGGGAAGTGGGAGGTGTGAATCACAATACCCAAAATCCGGGACACTATGGATGTGGCGTGACAATAGAGGACAACCGTTAGCCGTGGCGGTGAAACGGTATCCTTATTGCGTTAGCCTGAAATGGGGATAACAAATGAGCATCGACCGCTGACCATATTCGCAACGCGGGATTTTATCAATTTGTTGTCGATCAATCTTTTGGGACGTTGGCCCAGGACAGTTGGCGGACCATAGGTCAAACATCCATACTGTTAGGGGGTCCTTTCAGACATGACCCGTCTTCCGGAACGTTGTCCCAGGAAGGTAGGTGAGCCGATGCGGCATGAGACCAGGCCGTTAGGGGGTTCCTTCAGACATGAAAGAGGACGAGGGTCCGAATAAGGGGCACGCAAAGCGTGGAACATGGAGTGATGGTCTGTCTGAACAGAATCCAGCACTTAGGTAGTTACACCACCGTGGTGGGAGTACGCCAGATGGGCGCATCGGCCTGATCACGGATCATTCTTTCTTCCAGACAGGGCCTCTGGCGAGGGGGCATGTCGCTTCCCAATGGGATCATGGGGCATCCTGAATTTGTTCAGGGCAGAATTGCAGCTACATAGTTCCCCCCTAGGGGTCAGGCCAGAGGGCCAGAAATGGGGAGGAACATGATTTTGCGATTCATGGGGCTGGACCCTAGGTGAAATGCCTGGGTGTCTCTACGTATCCCATGATGATGGGAATCAAGCCGTACGTAGTTCTGAAAGCGCAGTTTAACGTCATACTGGACGAGGAGCAGCCCGACCGTGTTGGTACACATCTGGCCAAAACTACTAAGCCCACGTGAGTCGTGCTCGGTGTGGGAAACAAGTAGTAGTGGTGGGAATTTCCTGACGCAGAGAGGGGCAGGTTGGAGCAAAGGGATGCTCGGTGATTACCGGCCCAATGACACTAACACAATCATTCAGCACATCTAGATGCGCGAAGAGAAAGATCCGAGTATGGTGGAGTTCCACTTGAACATGAGGGAGTGGAAATGTGTGAATCATGACGCTCGAGATTCGGATCACGATGGTGACGGCGTGGTGATGGAGGACTACTGCTGACCATATTCGCAACACAGCATCCTATCGCGTTAGCCTGAAATGGGGACAAACAAATGAGGGTCGACCGTTGACCATGTTCGAAACACGGGACCGTGTCACAAATGTTGTCGAATATCCGCAGGGATGTTGGCCCGAAACGATTGTAGGGCCCTTAGGTCCAGCATTCATGGAGAGCCCTTATGCTTAGTATCCACGTTGTCCGAGGGTCCTTTTGGATGTGGAAGAGGATGAGGATCCAAATAGTGAGCTCACGAAGCTTGGTCATGGGATGAGGGGAATGTCCCTGTGAAAATCCCATGCTTCGGGCTTTTTGTCAAAACACATCTGAATACGTCAACGAAACGTATTAGAGAGAGGGAGCAGATTCCTTTCCCTTGGGGAAATCATAGTTTATGGTCATAGAATTCGGACCATGGATTGGAAAAAGGGATCAGGGGACGCATGACATCACAACCTGACGTGAATGAGCTCGAGTCGAGGGACCGAACACCAGGGTTAGGCTGGACCCGCGGGGAAGTACCCAGGCGCTCCTACGTATCTCATGAGGATGAGAATCAAGCCATACGTAGTTCTCGAAGGTGGCAGGGTAAGGTACCAGTGCCAGGGGAAAGGGGAAGTGCGGACGTGGCCCTTGCACTAAAAGAAGCGGAATTTGATGTATCTTGTTTGTTCTTTGAGGTGAATGGTTTTTTTTTGTGAAGCGACAGGCCTAGAACTGTAGGTCGTGATGTCGCCACAAGAATCAAGCCGTGATGGGCGTTGACAAATGGCATGGCGCGTGGCCAGTACCCAACGTGATGTCCTCTACAGCGAGGTCACCACAATGCGGTGCCGTTTTTCGTCGTGCGGCCAGGACGATAATGTCGCAGTTTAGGGTCGTATGATAGGACCAAGCATGCATTTTATCGTCATGCAGCGCAGACGTAGCAGAGACGATGCTAGGCGGGAAATGTGCGCAGTGTTTATAAAACACATTTGACAGAGACATGATCCCACATCAAATTGTACGCCATCCGGAGGTAAAACAGGGAGAGAGACTGGCTTCCTGAATGGGTTGTACCCGGAGACAGGGCGTCTGGGCGGTCCTACGTATCCCATGAGGATGGGAATTTGAACTTATTCCCGAATGGGTCTTAGTTTATGGTCTTAGAGCTCGGACCATGGGAGTCCCAAAGGACGCCAGATTGCAGCTTTGTCCCCCTAGCATGCAAAGGTGCACTGAGGGATAGCGCCAAAAGTGTCGAGATTCCACCTGGACATGATGGGGTGGAAAATGATGTGAATCATACAACCAACATTCAAGGACTGAAGGGACTGGCATGACGACAGAGGATTACTGCTGACCATGTTCGCAACACAGCATCCTGTCGTGTTAGCCTGAAATGAGGACTAACAAAACGAGCATCGACCGCTGACCATATTCGCAACGTGGGATTTTATCGATTTGTCGTCCGGAACCCTGGAGGGCGTTGGCCCGTATCGGTAGGAGAGCCCTTGGGCGTAGTATCCAGGCCGTTCTTGGGGGTCCCTCCGGGTGTGAAAGATGATGGAAGTCCGAATAGAGGGGAACACGAAGCTTGACAAGTGGAAGGAACTTGATCAAGTTGAATCTGACACTCTTGGTGCTAGACCAGAGTACTCTTAATACACGGGCGGACCACTGTAGGGAGTCAAGGGACTCAACCTTGAGGGTGATCTAGAGCTGGCAGATTCCCAGGGAAAGGGGGAATGGTGCCCAAAACCTTGTATCATACCAACACACCCCCCGCAGGAGAGGGATGGGCCAAGTGGCCTAGGTGACTGGGAGATCAGGAGATCACCAGGAGGTGGGGCTGGACCCGAATCTTAGACATTCATGTGGTCCTACGTATCCCATTAGGACGGGAATCAAGCCACACGTAGTTTTGAAGGGTGCCTTTTAATGTCATGCAGGACAGGGGATAGGAGGACTGAACCTCAGAATGGGGGCGTGCGTGGTGCAGTTGTTGCGTACCCGACGTGAATGAGGACGTAGTCCTACACTGCGCCACGCAGTCCTGTGATCAGGGGCCTGAAGGCAGGATTAGAGGGGTAAATTTGCTGAACTCAAGCTGGGTTCAGAGACAAGGGGTCTTGAATGTAGTTCCATATGAGATTCTTAGTTTATGGTCTTAGAGCTCGGACTGTGGGTGGTGACAACTCCCGAGCAAGCACAGAGGTCAACCCAATCCCTAAGCCCACGTGAGATAAACTCGGTGTGGGAAACAAGGGGGGATCCTCATTGCAATACTTGGGGCATCCATTAAAGGGGAGTCAACAGAGAGTTCCGAAGGACACCTTTGATGTAGCTTGTTCCTCAAACGCGCAGACGTGCACGGGGGAAAAGTACCAAGAGTCCCGAAATTTTACTTGGACACGATGAAGTGATGAAGGGTGTGAATTGTGTACCCGGCATTTGGGCTTAATGGGTTGGCGTGACGACAGAGTAAAACTGTTATCCATGAAGGAAACACAGCGTCTGTATCGCGTTATCCTGAGGTGGGAGCAACAAACGAGCATCGACCGCTGACCATATTCACAACGCGGGATTTTATCGATTTGTCGTCCGAAACCCTGGGGGGCGTTGGCCCGTATCGGTAGGAGAGCCCTTGGGCTTTGTATCCAGGCCGTTCTTGGGGGTCCCTCCGGGTGTGAAAGATGGTGAAAGCCCTGATGTGGGGATACGCAAAGCCTGGAAAGCGGGTGCGGACGTGTCCGAGTAAAGCTTGGCATTCCAGGTAATGAACCAGAGTACTCTTAAGCACATTGGAGAACCGCCGAAAAATAGGTATCGACGAAACAGCTCAGTGGTGCGGGAAACATGGCGTGGTCACTACGAGACAGTCGTGAATGAGGACATAGCCCTACGCCGCACCATATGATCTCCTTATGGAGGAAGGATGGGCCAAGGGGCCAAGATGGGATGAGGATTCCCGAGAGATGGGGCTGGACCCGAAGCCTAGGCGTTCAGGTGGTCCTACGTATCCCATTAGGAAGGGAATCAAGCCACACGTAGTTCTTGAAATGTAGTTTAACGTCATACCGGACGAGGAGGGGAGTAACATACCCCTAAGCAAGGTGTACAGTATGGCGAAAAAACGACGTGAATGGGGACGTAGTCCTACACCATACCGTACAATCCTATAAGATAGGTCCTGGGCCGCGGCCTGGAAAGGCCGAGGGGCCTGGGGCTGAGCCTCGGTCAGGAAGGCCTGACCGGTTTGTAGTTTAACGTCTTACATGAGGACGGGGGGCCAGGGGCCCAAGGAGGCCAAGGGGCCTGAGGCTGAGCCTCGGTCAGGAAGGCCTGACCGGTTTGTAGTTTGACGTCTTACATGAGGACGGGGGGCCAGGGGCCCAAGGAGGCCAAGGGGCCTGAGGCTGAGCCTCGGAAGGGGAGTCGTACTACATGGTACATGATCCCGACGTGAATGAGGACGTAGTCCTACACCACACCGTACGCTCCGGGTGAGGAATCCTGGGCTGTGGGCCCGATCACTAGCACCACCTGGGGAAGTTTGTCCCCTCAGGATGGGGCAGAATGAATCACTGTTGACCATATTCGAAACACAGCGTTCCTATGGTGACCAGCATGGGGGCAACAAATGAGCGTCGACCGCTGACCAAATTCGCAACGCGGGACTTGTTTCGATTTGTTACTTGAGAAACCCTCGGGGGCGTTGGCCCGTATCGGTAGGAGAGCCCTTGGGCTTTGTATCCAGGCCGTTCTTGGGGGCCCCTCCGGGCGTGAATCCATCCACGAAAGGGGCAAACACCTCCAGGGGGGAATGTGCAGCCGGGTCGAGGCTTGCTCGACGTGGGTCAGGGCAAAAGTGTGCACCCAGCCATGTCTTGACCCGAGGGGAAGATTTTGGCTTTTGGGCTGGGCCGACAGACGAAATGTCCGGGCGTTCCTACGTATCTCATAAGGATGAGAATCAAGCCATACGTAGTTCTTGACATGCAGTTTAACGTCATGCGGGACGAGGGGCATCTCATTCGGGGATGTGTGCGGCATGGTACATGATCCCAACATGAGAACATAGTCCTACACTGTACCGTACGATCCCGTAAGAGGGTAAGTCGGAGAGAAACGAGGGGGCCTGGGGCCAGACCTCGGTGGAGACGGGGCCAGGGGCCCAAAGAGGCCGAGGGTCCTGAGGCTGAGCCTCGGTCAAGAAAACCTGAATGACTTGCAGTTTAACGTCTTGCAGTGAGGACGGAGATGCAGTTTAAGGTCATGCAGGACCCTCTCGCAGTTTAGGGTCATGCAGGACCAATGCCGTTTAATGTCGTGCAGGACCACTGCAGTTTAATGTCGTGCAGGACCAATGCAGTTTAATGTCGTGCAGGACCCTCTCACAGTATAATGTCGTGCAGGACCCTCTCGCAGTTTAGGGTCATGCAGGACCAGGTCGCAGTTTAGGGTCGTGCAGGACCACCTCGCAGTTTAGGGTCATGCAGGACCAATGCAGTTTAATGTCGTGCAGGACGATAATGTGCAGTTTTACGTCATGATGGACGGAGATGAGCAGTTTTACGTCATGCAGGATGTATGCAGTTTAATGTCGTGCAGGACGATAATGTTCAGTTTAACGTCATGACGGACGAAGATGAACAGTTTTACGTCATGCAGGACGATGATGCAGTTTAATGTCATGCAGGACGATAATGATCAGTTTTACGTCATGACGGACAAAGATGAACAGTTTTACGTCATGCAGGACAATGATGCAGTTTAATGTCATGCAGGACGATAATGATCAGTTTTACGTCATGCCGGACGAAGATGAGCAGTTTTACGTCATGCCGGATGATGATGAACAGTTTTACGTCATGACGGATGAAGATGAGCAGTTTTACGTCATGCAGGACGATGATGCAGTTTAATGTCGTGCAGGACGATAATGATCAGTTTTACGTCATGACGGATGAAGATGAACAGTTTTACGTCATGACGGACGAAGATGAACAGTTTGACGTCATGCAGGACGATGATGCAGTTTAATGTCATGCAGGACGTATGCAGTTTAATGTCGTGCAGGACGATGATGCAGTTTAATGTCGTGCAGGATGATAATGATCAGTTTTACGTCATGACGGACGAAGATGAACAGTTTTACGTCATGCAGGACGATGATGCAGTTTAATGTCATGCAGGACGATGATGCAGTTTAATGTCGTGCAGGACGATAATGATCAGTTTTACGTCATGACGGACGAAGATGAACAGTTTTACGTCATGCAGGAAGATGATGCAGTTTAATGTCATGCAGGACGATGATGCAGTTTAATGTCGTGCAACTAGGACATGGTTGTTACGCAGTTTAACGTCATGCAACTGGGACGATAAACCACGCGAATTGTGTCAGTAGAGGAATGGTCATCTCTACTCCATTCTAGTGGTTTGAGATGAGGGGGGATCTGTATGAGGGGAATTCTTTAAAAACCCCTGATCATGAAGATCCTTCCGCAAGCTGGTTTCAAGGCCACAGGGAGGACATATGTGGTTGATGCAATGTGGTAGTTGGGATGACACAGAGTGTCGCAAGGGGAGTAGGGATGACTACATTACCTAGACCTATAGTGGAGAAGAATCCAGGAGCGTCGGTACGACGGGGCGAAGGAGCCCGGAAGGCGTGGAAGCCTGGAACATCGGTACGACGGGGCGAAGGAGCCCGGAAGGCGTGGAAGCCTGGACGTCGGCACGACGGGGCGATGGGGCCCGGAAGGCGTGGAAGCCTGGACGTCGGTACGACGGGCCGATGGGGTCGGGTGGCGGAGCCACCTGCGCGGCCTCTTGAGGCGGCGGAGTCGGCGAGGAGCCGATGGAGTCGGGTGGAGGAGCCACCTGTGCACCCTCTTGAGGCGGCGGAGTCGGAGAGGAGCCGATGGAGTAGGGTGGCGGAGCCACCTGCGCGGCCTCTTGAGGCGGCGGAGTCGGCGAGGAGCCGATGGAGTCGGGTGGCGGAGCCACCTGCGCAACCTCTTGAGGCGGCGGAGTCGGCGAGGAGCCGATGGAGTCGGGTGGCGGAGCCACCTGCGCGGCCTCTTGAGGCGGCGGAGTCGGCGAGGAGCCGATGGAGTCGGGTGGCGGAGCCACCTGCGCAACCTCTTGAGGCGGCGGAGTCGGCGAGGAGCCGATGGAGTAGGGTGGCGGAGCCACCTGCGCGGCCTCTTGAGGCGGCGGAGTCGGCGAGGAGCCGATGGAGTCGGGTGGCGGAGCCACCTGCGCAGCCTCTTGAGGCGGCGGAGTTTGCGAGGAGCCGATGGAGTCGGGTGGCGGAGCCACATGCGCGGCCTCTTGAGGCGGCGGAGTCGGCGAGGAGCCGATGGAGTCGGGTGGCGGAGCCACCTGCGCAACCTCTTGAGGCGGCGGAGTCGGCGAGGAGCCGATGGAGTCGGGTGGTGGAGCCACCTGCGCGGCCTCTTGAGGTGGCAGAGTCCGCGAGGAGCCGATGGAGTCGGGTGGCGGAGCCACCTGCGCGGCCTCTTGAGGCGGCGGAGTCGGCGAGGAGCCGATGGAGTCGGGTGGCGGAGCCACCTGCGCGGCCTCTTGAGGCGGCGGAGTCGGCGAGGAGCCGATGGAGTCGGGTGGCGGAGCCACCTGCGTGGCCTCTTGAGGCGGCGGAGTCGGCGAGGAGCCGATGGAGTCGGGTGGCGGAGCCACCTGCGCGGCCTCTTGAGGCGGCGGATTCGGCGAGGAGCCCATGGAGTCGGGTGGCGGAGCCACCTGCGCGGCCTCTTGAGGCAGCGGAGTCGGCGAGGAGCCGATGGAGTCGGGTGGCGGAGCCACCTGCGCGGCCTCTTGAGGCGGCGGAGTCGGCGAGGAGCCGATGGAGTAGGGTGTCGGAGCCACCTGCGTGGCCTCTTGAGGCGGCGGAGTCAGCGAGGAGCCGATGGAGTCGGGTGGCGGAGCCACCTGCGCGGCCTCTTGAGCCGGCGGAGTCGGCGAGGAGCCAATGGAGTCGGGTGGCGGAGCCACCTGCGCGGCCTCTTGAGGCGGCGGAGTCGGCGAGGAGCCGATGGAGTCGGGTGGCGGAACCACCTGCGCGGCCTCTTGAGGCAGCGGAGTCGGCGAGGAGCCGATGGAGTAGGGTGGCGGAGCCACCTGCGCGGCCTCTTGAGGCAGCGGAGTCGGTGAGGAGCCGATGGAGTCGGGTGGCGGAGCCACCTGCGCGGCCTCTTGAGGCGGCGGAGTCGGTGAGGAGCCGATGGAGTCGGGTGGCGGAGCCACCTGCGCAACCTCTTGAGGCGGCGGAGTCGGCGAGGAGCCGATGGAGTCGGGTGGCGGAGCCACCTGCGCGGCCTCTTGAGCCGGCGGAGTCGGCGAGGAGCTGATGGACCGTAGTCTTCAAACACCGAATGTTACTCATCCTCTCACATATAATGGAGAGGGAATTCACATGGATGATGCTTCAAGTTTCCCAACACATTTGGTGTACTCGCTATTGAAGGAGAAGAGATTCACGTCGGGTTCACCATTTCTGTTTCCGACGCTTTCGCCGGGGCGCGCGCGCATCCGTCTGTGAGGACGCGCGGCTGTGTTGACCCGCATTCCCGCTTTCCAAAGGCGGGCGGAATTCGTTCCTTGTTCAGGTACGTCTGCTCCTTGATCGAAATGGGATGATGGGATGTCGGTTCTTCCTCCTGTGGATTCCTCCTCAGAACTCGTCACCTAGTCTGGGTCTCCCTTATAGATTTAATACGTAGTTCGTGAAACTCTTCCCGGTGCCATATCGTCATGGACGCCGGTTAATTACACTACTTCCGTCAAGACTTTCCATAGGGTCTTGACATGGTAGCGACCTTCGGTCGGAGTAAACGGCAACATCAGGAATGTCGGGGCATCTCTGGGTGCGTGGACATAGGGGAACCTGTATTCTTCCTCATAAGAGGGCATCTCAAGGGTGCAGAACCCGAGGCGTGCATCTGAGGTCTTCCTCAGCTTCCTGTGTTTAGCACAGGGTATGTTGCAAGATTAACGTCTAGCAGAGACGGTTACACCAAAGGCGTTCCATCCGAGGTTTTCCTCAGGCATCTCATGTTTATCACGAGGTAGGCCGCGAGTTTAACGTCTTGCGGAGACGGAATGAGGGTGATCATAACGTCTCATAGAGACGGATCAGATTGGTATATCCCTATGAGGGAACACCTGGAAGGTTTACCAAGGCGATGGATCAGAACGCCCAATGAGGACGGATCCGAGGTGGTGCACTCCCTAGAGGGGAAAAGGGTGATGAATCGGGGTGTACACAGAGGACAACGACCCAGAGATATGATGGGGCTTACACGTGGAAAGCGGCCCATGCACTGCTAGGAGCAGCG
Source organism: Viscum album (assembly GCA_963277665.1). Lineage (NCBI taxonomy): Eukaryota > Viridiplantae > Streptophyta > Magnoliopsida > Santalales > Viscaceae > Viscum > Viscum album. The sequence continues at coordinate 43,470,387 of OY728123.1, forward strand.
AGGAGGTGGATGGCATGATCCCACCGGGATGTGGCGGCCCGGGTGAGAATCAGGATGGGTGGTGGATGAATGAATGAAGTGGAGGGGGAATGAAATGGGACCATCGCAGGGGGGGCGACAGTGAAGTTGGGCTTGAGCCTTGAAGAGGATTCCTATGTATCCCCGTGGTAGGGAATCAAAGTCCGCATAGTTCGGGAGGGTGCCGGTAAACCGACGTGATGGTGGACCTTGGTCCGATGGGCATCGTCAGCGTACCGACGTGAGAGTAGACCCGTGGGTCCACTAATGGTGGGCTTGAACCTCTTGGAGGCTTCCTACGTACCATGCCTTGCCATGGATCAAAGACTTCGTAGTTCAGGGGTTTCGCCGGTGAACCGACGTGAAAGTGGACCTTGATCCAATGGGTGGTGGGCTTGAACCTCGTAGAGGCTTCCTACGTACCATGCCTTGACACAGATCAAAGACCTCGTAGTTCGGATAATACAGTTTAACGTCATGCGGGACGAAAGTGAACCCTGACGTGAATAAACGACGGGTGGGCTTGAACCTCGTGGAGGCTTCCTACGTACCATGCCTTGACACGGATCAAAGACCTCGTAGTTCAAGTGGTCACAACGGCTTACCGCTGGACTGGAATGGGACCCGACGTGAATGAGCGACGGGTGGGTGTGTCGGTGAACCGATGTGAAAGTAGACCTTGGTCCACTATTGGTGGGCTTGAACCTCATAAAGGCGTCCTACGTACCATGCCAAGGCATGGATCAAAGACCTCTTAGTTCAGAAGGGTTTCGCCGGTAAACCGACGTGAAAGTAGACCTTGGTCCACTGTTGGTGGGCTTGAACCTCATAAAGGCGTCCTACGTACCATGCCTTGACATGGATCAAAGACCTCGTAGTTCAGGAGGGTTTCGCCGGTAAACCGACGTGAAAGTAGACCTTGGTCCACTGTTGGTGGGCTTGAACCTCATAAAGGCGTCCTACGTACCATGCCTTGACATGGATCAAAGACCTCGTAGTTCAGGATGGTTTGTCGGTAAACCGACGTGAAAGAAGACCTTGGTCCACTGTTGGTGGGCTTGAACCTCATAAAGGCGTCCTACGTACCATGCCTTGACATGGATCAAAGACCTCGTAGTTCAGGAGGGTTTTTGGTCAGGGTCGGTGCTCACTCTAAGCCCACGTGAGTCATGCTCGGTGTGAGAAACAAGAGGTTGCAAGGACCTGACGATCACGTCGCGAAGGGTGCGTCCGTGAGAAGCGAAGAGGGGCTTACGCGTTAGGCGGCCCATGGTGTTGGGACTTACTCCAGGATGGAGGCCCAAAACGGCTTACCGCTAAATTGGGTCACAACGGCTTACCGCCGGATGGGGATGTCAACGGCTTACCGCTGCATAGGATCACAACGGCTTACCGCTGGATGGGGATGTCAACGGCTTACCGCTGCATAGGATCACAACGGCTTACCGCTGGATGGGGATGTCAATGGCTTACCGCTGCATAGGATCACAACGGCTTACCGCTGGATTGGGTCACAACGGCTTACCGCTGGATAGGATCACAACGGCTTACCGCTGGATTGGGTCACAACGGCTTACCGCTGGATGAGGATGTCAACGGCTTACCGCTGAATAGGATCACAACGGCTTACCGCTAGATAGGATCACAACGGCTTACCGCTGGATAAGGATCACAACGGCTTACCGCTGGATGGGGGTCGCAACAGTGGATGGGGCTTACGCGAGGAAGCTGCCCGGGTGCCACTAAGGAGCGACACTGGTGAATGGGGCTTACGCAAGAAGCTGCCCGGGTGCCACTAAGGAGTGGAAATGGTGAATGGGGCTTACACTAGGAAGCTTCCCGGGTGCCGCTAAGGAACGACAATGATGAATGGGGCTTACGCTAGGAAGCTGCCCGGGTGCCCCTAAGGAGTGGCAATGGTGAATGGGGCTTACGCTAGGAAGCTGCCCGAGTGCCGCTGAGGAGCAGCACTGGTGAATGGGGCTTCGCAAGAAAGCTGCCCGGGTGCCGCTATGGAGTGGCACTGGTGAATGGGGCTTATGCTAGGAAGCTGCCCAGGTGCCACTAAGGAGTGGCAATGGTGAATGGGGCTTACGCTAGGAAGCTGCCCGAGTGCCGCTGAGGAGCAGCACTGGTGAATGGGGCTTACGCAAGAAGCTGCCCGGGTGCCACTAAGGAGTGGCAATGGTGAATGGGGCTTACGCTAGGAAGCTGCCCGAGTGCCGCTGAGGAGCAGCACTGGTGAATGGGGCTTACGCAAGAAAGCTGCCCGTAATGTCTTCCTCATGTCTGGCGATGAGGGCATCCCAACTCACTGGTGAATTGGGCATCCTATCATTTGTTAGATAGGGAGAATACTATAGTTTAGAGTCATGTAGGTAGGACTATTGTCATCTCATGATAAGAGAATGAGGCATCTCTCGTTAGAAGCGAGAGGCATCCTATCATTTGTTAGATAGGGAGTACTACAGTTTATAGTCATGTAGATAGGACTATTGGCATCTTATGCTAGGAGCATAAGGCATCTCTCGTATAGGTCAAGAGGCATCCTATCATTTGTTAGATAGGGAGTGCTACAGTTTAAAGTCATGTAGATAGGACTGTTGGAGGCTCATGCTTGGAGCATGAGGAATCTCTCGTATAGGGCGAGAGGCATCCTATCGTTTGTTAGATAGGGAGTACTACAGTTTATAGTCTTGTAGATAGGACTATTAGGCAGAAGGTGCCTAGAAATGGTTGGTGTTGGGACTTACGCAAAGCAGCCCTTTCTGGTTGAACCTGGCATAGGAGCCAAGTGATCGGGTTTGGAGGAGTTGCCTGAGGGATGGTTCGACTCGAGGTACTCGGGGAATTGATGATGAGAATCTCGACTCACGACATGGAATGAAACCAAGAGGATATGTCAACTCAAGGTATTTCATGGTGTGTGGAGGAGTATCTCTAATCATGGTATTCCATAGGTGGAAGGTGGGAGCGCATAAGGGCGCAATGGAAAATCCCGGCATCCTGGCCCGAAAAGTTTGTGGTGCGACTCTCCATTTTTCATGGGGGTCTGTGACGGTAGCGAAGGTAGGATCCTCGCGAAGGATGGGTCTTCGCGAAGTAGCTTCGCGAAGCATGGCCTCGCGGAGCAATGGTCTCTCACGGAGCAAAGGGGTCTCGCGGAGCAAATGGGTCTCGCGGAGCAAATGGGTCTCGCGGAGCAAATGGGTCTCACGGAGCTTGGTCTCGCGGAGCAGATGGGTCTCGCGGAGCTTGGTCTCGCGGAGCAGCATCGCGGAGCATAGGCTCGCGGAGCATGGACTTGAGGATCCTCCGCTCGCGGAGCAGCAACGCGAAGGAAGCTGCTCGAGGAGCATGGCTTCGCGGAGCCGCAATGCGGAGCTCCGCCCGGCCGCCCAAGGGGCGAAGTGGCCGTGGCCGTCCTAGGCCGTCTGGAGAAGGGGGGTGAGCTGGGTATTTATAGGCAAGGGGCGCCGCGGAGCAAAACTTCCGCGCTGCCTCAGGAGCTTTGCGGCGCGCTCGCGAACGTCAAATGCGTTCGCGGAGCATCACCACCTCTGGTGCTTCGCGGCGGCTCGCGAACGTCAAATGCGTTCGCGGAGCATCACCGCCTCTGGAGCTTCGCGAGGCCGCGATGGTCGGGGCGCTTCGCATTAGTGCTTCGCGAGGGGTCTTTGCGGCGCATCGCAAACGTCAAACGGGTTCGCGGAGCCTCTCGCCTCATTGCTTCGCGGCGGCGCTCCGTGATCACGGAGGGGGGCTTCGCGGATGGGCTTCGCGAACCAGATTTCCAGCCCAACTTCAAACGTCCATAACTCCTAATCCGTAACTCCGTTTGGGCCCTACGACCTACCAAATCGAAGCTTGAGAAATGGACTACAATCTCGGATCATGTATGGAAGCATTTGGAAAATTTTGAGGACGCGTTTTTCGGGGTCTACAGTATCAAATTGATGGGGAAGGATTCTTATGGTTTATATAAATAATATGTTTAAAATAATATCTTGAGGTAGATAAGTATCATTTTAATAACGCATATATCTCATACTTCACTATTAACCCATGAAGCATAAGGATGTATAGAGATATTTGGTATAACTATTGGTGAGAAAATATCAAAATAGATATAATTGAATATTAATTAAAGTTCCTAGTGTGCCAGAAAGTGAAGGATGAATGAAAAATGGCTAAAGGGAAGATTCATCAATTACCCATACCAACTTAGAAATGGAAAAACACCACAGATGTTGTCACCAAACATACAACAACATCCAGAGGAAACATGGCTAAATTGGTTTTGTTGGATCGTCTTACAGAGATTTATCACTTTATCTGAATTTATTATTACTTATCTATATACCAACATGCATGAATATACGTCATAGAATTGGTAAGTCTTCACGTAATACAAACTTGATTGTATATTATTGAGTTTGATAATTTACCTCTATGTTATGGAAATATTTCGAAGATGCTCTGAACACTGAGTTTAAATTCAGTACAACTTATCACCCTCAAACTGATGTCCAATATGAATAAACTATTTGGACATAGGAGGCAATGTTTAGGGGATTTTTTTATAGAAATAATAGGATAATTGGACTATCATCTACATTTTTTTTGAGTTGTAATACAATATTAGTTTCCACTTGACAATCCAAATGCATCCATATGATGATTTTTATGGGAACAGATAAAGAACACTACTAGGTAAGGGATGAGGTCACTGAAAGTAATCTTCTAGAACCTTGAATAATTTATGTAATGGGTGAAAAGTTGAAATAAAATTAGCAACACATTAAGGCCGCCCAAAGTAGATATGAAGGGTTAGGAATAAAATCTCAATGTGACCAAGATATTAAGTATGGAGACACGATATTCCTATGCATACCTCTATGAAAGAGGTTCTTCAGATTTGTTAGGAAATGAATATTGAGTCCCAGGTACATCATCCCATTATAGATCATTATTTGGGTTATATTTGTGACCTATCGACTGGAACATCCACATTCTAATACCAATGTACATGATGTGTTCTGTGTATCCATCTGTAGGTTATTCATAACAGATGCATCACATATACAAAATCTATATGTGGTACAATTGGAAAATAATCTATTACATGTGGAAAACCATTATAGAACATAGACCATGGAAATATATTTCTATGAAATATGTCTACTCACCTTGTCCAAGTAATATGGTTTCTGATTCCTTTTCCATGATGGGTGCATATATCCATTATATGGAGGATGACGCGCAGATTTGTTCCCCCACATTACTGCTTTCCAAAGGCGGGCGGTATTTTATTGCTTGTTCATCAACAATTTACCCTTGATAAAAAATGAATGGGGGGATATTTGTTACTCCTTCTGTGGATTCCACTTTGGAACTAGTTACCTTGTCTGGGTCTCCCTTAATGATTAAGATGTTGTTTGTGAAACTCTTCCAAGTGACATGTCTTCATGGACACCGGTTAATTACACTACTTATATCCGGAAATTCTAAGGGGTCCGGTCAGGGGAGAAACCATCGGTCAGATGTGTAGTCATGTTGGACATCATTGGCGTGTCAGGACATTGGAACAATGGCATGTCTGCATTTCCTTATCTAATTTGAGGGATTCTAGAGGGTGCGAAAGCATATGGAATCCCACATTGAATTTTGGAAATTATATGCCACATGAATTCCTTTGACTTTTTCCTTAGCTTCCCATGTTTCACATAGGGTATGATGCATGTTTAACATCTAGCTGGGATGGATCAGACTGATCAGAATACTGACTGGAGTAGATATGGTGGGTGAAATCCCTTCATGGAACGTTGATGATGGGACTAACAAGAGGGTAGTTTCCCTGTTTCTACTAGGAGCAGTGAGAAAGTTAGTGACATGATATCATAGGGATGTGGTGGCATGGGTATGAATGAGGACAGATATGGATTGTTGAGAGTGGATGCGAAATCAGAAAAAGCCGACGTGAGGAAGACGGTGATGTTGGGCTTGAGCCTCAGAGAGACTTCATATGTATCCTTGTGGAAGGGAATCAAAGTCCACGTTATTCGGTTGAGTGATGGGACAACTTAGGAGGGCACCAATAAGGATGGGACCTGGAGTAAGTGGAACCTTGGGGTTGGGATATGACCTTATTTGAACACATAGGCTCAAGGTAGAGACCAGGAAAAGACATGATTGATAGTCATGAACCATCGAGTGGATTCCTATGTAACTTGTATTTGCATGAAACAATGACCACGTAGTTAAAAATTGTTGCAAAGGATCGGGGAGTACCCAAAGGACAGTGAATCGATGATATACTTGGTATTACATATGGTAGGAAGGCCAATTTGGTCTGATGCTCAAGGGGAAGACCAGAGATATGGGTCCCAACGAAAGGGAAGAAAATGACTTATTGCATGATGGGATAACAATTAATTATTATAGGATAAACAGAAAAATGACTTGCCGTCGATTAGGGAATAGAATATCTTACCATCTCATGTGGTATAGAGTGGATTACTATCTATTAGGGAACACAACATCTTACCGTCAGTTGGGGATAGACCTCAAGAAGGCTTCCTACGTAAATTTCCCAGGAGACAAGAATCATATTCCACATAGTTCAGGATGGGTTTGGTGAACTGATGTGAAGGGGGTTGAGAATAGTAGGTGTTGGGATAGAACCTCAATGATGATTCTTGCGTACATTTCCTTGGAAAATTTCAAAGTATGTATAGTTAATAATGGTTTTTTGGAATAGATGTGAATGTGGTCGGGACCAGTAGGTGTTGGTCTTGATCTTCCGGTAGGCTTCCTACATACCTTTCCTTGGAAAAGGAGAAATTATCCATTGTTCCAGATTGTTTGTTGAATTAATGTGAATGAGTTTGGACAAATACATGTTGGAATTAAACCTCATGGAGGCTTCCTACATACCTTTCCTTAGAAATGATAAAAGTCCACGTAGTTCTATATTGTTATGGGCCTAACATTTTAAGGAATCCCAGTAGGGGTGTAATGGTCAATTCTTACTCTAAGATCATGTGAGTCTTGCTCGGTGTGAGAATCCATATGAAGCAAAGACCGGATAATGACTTCCTAAATACATCCTCTGTGGGAAGATTATTAGGGCTTACATGTATTTAATATCCCATAAATGAAACCTGGGCTTATGAATGGTTAGTATCCCATGGAGATTAAGATTGAGACATAATCCATGGTGGAGGACCGGTGGCAATAAAGCCGAGATGGATTTTTCATGGATGGGTGGAGGGTTCGGGTGCCCACCCCCCTAGTCTTTGGCACAAAAGTAGAGAGGAGGAGAAGTATGAACAATTACTCTTATAAGAAGCGTTAGGATATTACACCAATATGTTTTCCCTTCCCCACAGACAGGTGCCGGTCTAGAAGAGAGGATCACATTCCATGTGAGGAAGAGATCACTCCCATTGATACGAGTAGACATATAGAGTGTTTGATACTTTGAACCTCACATATAGTGTGCGGGGTGAGGTCACAGTTTTACATAATGTGTTGAGGCTGGTGGGGCTTGGAAATTTACGGTCATGTATCTTGGATGTGGTGGGTTGAATCTGCACCCCTAGGACATACATAACTGATACCCAGCCACCCTTGGGGAAGGGAAGGCATCAGCAATGTCGTGGGATGGGGGTGTCATGGCGTGATCCACAGAGGGGTCCATGTTAGTGTGGCTATGCGAAGAAGTAATATCTATTACCGTTCATATACTAAGAAGAAGGAGTCTAACCAATGCAACATGGAGAACCAGAAAAGGGACCTTGAAATCACTTCATACAACCCTAGATGGTAGTACAGAATAGGGGATTTTAAAAAAAGGGGTTCACGGGAAGGGATTGCGTGAATCTCTAGTGCTCCATGTAGTGGAGTAGCTTTTCTAAGGGGTTTAATTCACAAAGTAGGGTGGACTTTCATATCTATAGGGAACAATTTCACATGGAGGGTGCTTCGGGAAGAGGAATGGATTTCGTGGAGAAGGGATTTTTGATGAAAATGTGCATGCGAGGTGTAGCACTGTGAAGAAACGTGCTTTGAGAAGCACAATGACCATGACATAGAATGCAGGTTACAAGTGCATGGAGGGTACTTCGTGAAGCATTAGTGTTGTGCGTTGACCCGAGTCCACTTGGGGTTACACATTCTTCATGATGGATAATGGGCTTTATGAAGGGAATCCCTCTTACAAAAGGGTATTTATTTAATACAAGGTAAAGGTAATTCACGATGCTCAAGTTCCTTAAAGAGCTCATCATTCGTATTGAAAAAAGTGCGGCGTGATTTGAGATTGACGAAGGAGAATGGTCAGAGTATCTATCCATCATGCTTGAGGGGAGCCCATTATTTATAAGCAAGTGTTACCACAAAGTAGGGGTTTGTTGGCGTGATTCCACATGGCGCTTAGAGATCAGCTACAAGCTCAATCAATTTAGTCATTACCGTGGAGCCAACTGCCATCCCCTCCTCTGCACGGAGCTCCCTTTAGTGTGTTCCCAGTGTAATATGCCAATTTCAATGGTTTTGCGAAGGTCGATTTGGCACCCTCCGTGGTGTGAGGCTCTTGGGAAATTTTTTCCTAACCATGGGGCCTCCATCCACTTTTCTTCATGGAGTCTTCTCAAACATCAATTAGATAGTGTATTCTCACACCTCTTTTCTTCAAGAAAGCTTCACAAACATAAATTTCATCGTTGAGTCCCCCCCCCCCTCATTGCTTTGCAGTGGACTCGCAAACCTCAATCGGATCACAGAGCCTCCCGCCTCAATTCTTCATAGCGGTTTCACAAATTTCAATCAGATCGCAGTGCCTCCCATCTATTTTCATCGCGGTGAGTGCGAAAAGGAGGTATCTTCATGCCAGCCACGGTGCTGCGGGGCTTTGTGAATAGGCTTTGTGAGGCAGCCCCCAAGGCTTTGCGTTTTATCTTCCTCTTCCATAATTTTGGTGCCAACAAATGCCCCCCCCCACAGACATAGAGATGAAAATAAAACCAAGGTCTAAGTATGAGGGTCAATCACTAAAAACCCTTGGTCAATCGTGAAGAAGGCTTGCTATGGAGGATCGCCAAGCGGAGAGGCAATTCGTGGGCTGAGAGTGACGTGAATCTCACTATGGTCAGATGCGCCGCGAAGTGAAAGGAATCATCACCTATAAATAAGAGAAGTTGACCTCTATTTTTTCATTTATAACCACTGTATTTTGCTTTTAGTGCTCTCGATTCCCAATTCTCTGCGTACTCCATGATTTCTCTCTGTGAATTGGGCATCCTACTTCTCGGTGCACAACAAGTCATTTGACTATGCGAGGGTGAAAACCACAACATATGTCTTCTAGGTCGGTGTAACATCCCAACACAGCTCACCTATAAGGTGGTGGTAGGAACAGAGAGTCACATGACCTCAAGCGCATCTCCAAGAATGCCAAAGGCTGCCGACTAGCAGTGAGGGCCTTTTTTTGTCCATGGGGTGAGACTATGGCCTCATAGGTAACAGATAATATCATGATGAATGTAAATAGAAATAAATAAAAAATATCTAAAGCATGTGAATGAATAAACTACAGTAGAATCAATATAAATAATCCAAATGAATGATGATATTCAAGTGTGGAATCTTAAGGAATGATGTCATTCCATGATATAGTTCTGAACAGATAGTACAAGAAACCAATCACAACCACATAGTCAACAAAATTAAAAGGCCCAACGCAGCAACTGCTTCATGAGCAAGGTCGAGTCCTCTACCCCAGTCTCCATCCTAAGTAGTAATGAGAAATCCAGCATCATACGCAGCACATATCCCATTGTCAATACCTACGAGGATGTAATATACTCGGGTGCCAACGATGCCCGAGGAGGGCGTGAGAAAAAATTCCAGTAGGCCAGAACCCGTGGTGTCTAAACCATATCATTTCATGCAATAATAATAATGCAGTGTTCCACTACATAATAATTTCAGATAATTAATTTATGTGAAATGAAATAAATAAGTTGGGTTGGGTTCCAAATGGAACCCATACCTAATAACTATCTTGATCCTAATATAGTTGTCTGAAAAGTTACCTATTAGAAGAATTCACTTACAGGTATATATATAAATCCTAGAAATCAAGGTAAAACAAGGATGTGGTATACCACAAGCTTGGGATTTAACTTGGGGTCTTTGTCAAAAGTCAACCTGGTGCACTTCAACATATCAGAAGTACATTTCAATTCTCAAGAGACACAAATGGAAATAATATAAACCTTATGTGCTACATTATTAAGGTCCATGTTGAGAGTAGGAGTCTGAGCCCATCTCGAAGGAATCGCTATGGAACATCTGTAAAATTATCCAACACTACTAAGTTTGTCCAAGAAAATATTTTGAACGACCAAGTATCGCTCGAGGAATGGATTTACCATGAGTCTGTCCCGATCTCACATAAATGGGTTGAGTGTCATCCAAGGCTGGCTTAGACACTTTTCCAATGGATCCATCCTGATGGGACCTATTGGAACTGATATCACTCATAAGTATTTGAAATACTGGGGAAGTCTCAGTCCAGCAAAGCCAATGACCCCACCCCCTGACACATAGAGGTAACCAATCAGGAATGGAGGGACTATGTGTGGCCTTTATTATGGGACCCACCTCCTTTCTCAACCCTAAATTTAATTAATATTTTCACAGACGTATATATGACATAATACACATATAAAATCACTACATGAAAGCTAGCCAGATACACCCGTGCATCACAAGGTATAAATTTGACATAACAACATGGAAAATTAATATGGAAATATACCATATCAACATTAGCAGATATTTCATTATATAAATATATAAACAGCTAAGAAATAAAAGTACCAATTATCCAACAATTCATGTTTTTGTCCAATGCAAACTATTTATTTATTTCAATTACAATAAAAAGGGGATTCACAACACCAGAAATTAGTCAAAATATAATCCTAGCTAACAAAAAAATACACCAACCAAGTCCATATGCCCAAAGGGGTGTTCGACCATGTTGAAATAATTCAAAAAACTATTTATTTAATATAAAAACAATTTAATGGGACAACGCAATACCTGCAGTTAATTAAATTATAAACCCGGCTAACGGAAAAATACACTGACTATGTCGGCACACATAAATGGGTGTCCAAACTATTTTAAAAAAATCAAACAAGTTAATTCAATAATATTAAAGCCGCAATAATTAGGCAAAATAATTAAAGTAATTAAATTTTGAAAAATTTCACAAAGCTTCTAGGCACCAACTAAAGGCACAACATGGCATTATTTAAACAACACTAAAATGGAGGGAAATCATATAGTCACCCTACCATCATGTCTTAGATGACTCTAAGATCTGTAGTAGGCTTTTATTTGACCTAAAATGAAAGAAAACAAAGGATTTTAGAAAAATCCGAAAATATGATAAATATCTTCCTCGGTGAACTATGCACTGAATACCCAACAAAAACATATGATTCGACTTTCACAAGGATATAATTTACCTATGGTTTACTTTCAACCTGACATTGACAAAATCAGATGATGGATAGAGGAGCTATAACCTTCCCATATTGGAGGAGATGTGTATGCCACCAAGGGGGAGAAGGGGGTGCGACATGAAGAGGGGATAGTAAGATAGGAGAGGAAAAAAATTATGAAATTAAATAAATAGAAAGAAGGAAAAATAAAAATAAGAGAAATAATAAAAGAAAAGGAAAAAACGAAATATAAAAACAAAAATAAAATAGAATAAAAGGATGGAAATGAAAAATGATAACAAATAATTAAAAATGCAAATCCCACATTTTAATTATTTTTATTTTTCCAGTAACCCCCTATAAATTTTATTTAAAAAATTATTTTTATACTTTTTTACCCGCTTTTAAATATTATTTAAATCTCTTATTACTCTTTTTCAATCCTAAATTAATTTTAATAAATCCCGATTACCGTGATAATGCGTGACATAAATTTTTTCATTAAATGTATGCATTTATTTAAATTAATTAAAAATATTACCGATACCAGCAATGAGGTGCGAAAGTTTATGCCATGGGTCTCTTAATTAATTATACTACACTAAATTAAAACTAGTCTTTACCTAATTATGTATAGGATGTTAAGACCTTCCCTGCATAAGAAAACTCGTCCATGAGTTTCCCCTCTGTGGGTAGTGGAACATCCCGAGAGAATGGTTCTGGGCACTATGCATGTACATCCATCTCTCCCTCCCTGGTCATATCCTGAGTGTGTCTGTGTAGCCACAACCCCCAGAACAAAGGGACTGACTTTCCTCAGAGGACCTTCATTCTATAGGTGATAATACAGATCAAATTCTCTACAAAGGATGCATGAGCGTAATGCTCGATGTCATCAGTGTCAAAAGAATGAGACAAGTATGGATGATATTGTCAGTGCATAGATACATGGAAAAGGTCGTACACTACTAGAAAACTAGCCTTTACCAACGGTTTGGAGAACCGTAGCCAAGTAAGCCGTTGGGATAGGTCTATACCAACGGTTTTCCAAAAACCATTGGTATAGACCTATACCAACGGTTTTGGAAACCGTTGGTATAGGTAATATGAAATCTATACCAACGGTAATGGAACCGTTGGTATATAAATTCCAAAAATAAAACATCCGCTGGGATTTGATCTCAGGACCCCTCGTTTATAATCGAACGACTTAACCACTAAGCTAACATCTCTTTTGTAAACATAATTTCATAAATATATATATGTATTATCATAATTATTTAAAATTTTGATTTAAATAATGTTCTCGGTTAGTAGATCTGGAAAAAAATTAAAGAACCTATCCCAACGGTTTTCAAAACCGTTGGGATAACCATTTCCCAACGGTTTTCAAAACCGTTGGGATATGTTTGGGTGGGTTGAATTCATTTAGGCCGAAGGTTGGAATTTTGGCTGGTTTTTCCCAACGGTTTTGGTGAACCGTTGGAAAAGGTCACTCTTTCCCAACGGTTCACCAAAACCGTTGGGAAAGAGGCTCAATACACACACCCTTTCCCAACGGTTTTGGTGAACCGTTGGGAAAGGTCACTCTTTCCCAACGGTTTTGGTGAACCGTTTGGAAAGAGGCTCAAAACACACCCTTTCCCAACGGTTTAACAAACCGTTGGAAAAGGTGGGGAAATCTATGGCTTTCCCAAAGGTTTTGGTGAACCGTTGGGAAATGGTAGCTATACCAATGGTTTTTACAAACTGTTGGTATAGATGTGTTGGGAAAGATAATCTTTCCAGTAGTGGTACATGGAATAGTACATCTAAGGTAGCAGAAACCGATAGGCTACTGGCCATACTCTCTCCACAATCTCTAATTTCCTGATGTATCTCATGATAAAATCCACGACCTCCTGATACGCCTGTGACCCATCTTTGAAGAATTACGAAGAAAGACTCGGTGTCCCACCTCGAACTCTAGATGATTGCGGTGACGAGTGGTATACGACTTTTCTCTAGACTGAGCTGTAGTCATACACTTTTGAGACAACTGAACTTGATCAGAAGACTCCAGAATGATATTCGGGCCAAACAGAGTTGTCTCTCCTGCTTCAAGCCAACATAAATATGAACGAAAAGGACTACCATATGGGGCCTCATACAGAGCCATTTTAATTGTCACCTAAAATCTGTTATTATATGCATACTCAACTAGATGTATATGCTTCTACCAAGAACCTCCAAAATAAAAGATACATGCCCACAACATGTCCTCTAACACTCGTATAGTTCTCTCAGATTTCCCATCAGTCTGAGGGTGTTATGCAGTACTCAGAAGTAACTTTGAACCCATCGCCTTGTGCAACCCTTTCTATAATCGTGAATTAAAGAAGACATACCTGTTTGACACAATAGAATGAGTTACACTATGAATCCTCACAATCTCCTAGATATACATACATTCCAACTCATCAATTCTAAAGGTCTCTCGAATAGGATAGAGGTGTTCATCGATGGTCAACCTATTAAAAACCACCCATACTATATCTCTTCATCAAGGAGATCTTGGAAATCGTATAACAACATCCATGGTTCGGTCATTTCATTTCCATTCATGATTTTATAACGGTTTTAGGAGTCCAATAGGTTGCTGTTGATCTACCTTCACCTGCGGGAAGGTGGAGCACCGAGTGATGAAACCTACTGTCTGCTTTTTCATACGAGGCCACCAACACTATAGACACATGTCATTATACATATTGGTCAGCCCAGGATGAACATCCCAAATGGAGATCTGAGATTCCTTCATATGCTCTTCTGGTATACCTGAAGGTACTAATACAAGACCCATGTAAAGAGAGTTTCACTTTCATCAACAACCAATCCAGGAGGTCGATTCTATCCTATAATTCTTTCCTTTAAAAAATACCCTCAGGATCAGTCATCTTTTGCCTGTGGACATTCTCCAAAAGAGAGGATGTCACTGTTAGAGCTTCTAGAACCAGTTGTCCACTCTTCTCCTAAACCTCCAGATGCATCTCTGAAAACAAGGCTATCATCGGCCACTCACTACTGGTTACCTACATGGAATGATTATTTGCCTTGTGGCTTAATGCGTCTTCTATAGAATTACCCATATGAGGGGTATAAGAAATATCAATGTCAAACGACTGCATGTATTTAACCCACTAGAATTCCATAATGTTCATGTATTGTTGAGTGGAGATATATTTTAATCTTTTATGGTCTGTGTAAACAATGAATATATCACCCAAATAATAGTGTCTCCAACAACATAGGGCATACACCAAATCTTCCAAATCAAGGTCATGGGTAGGATAGTTATACAAATGATTTCTCAGTTGCCGTGATCCATAAGCCACAACTTGATCACCATGCATCCAAACTGCACCCAGTTCGATTCTTGAAGCATCATAATAAACATTATATCTCTTACTAGGTATTGGAATAATTAGGATCAGGGTTGAGGATAGTCTTCCATTCAATTCCTGTAAATAATTCTTACAAGATTTTGTGCATATGAAATTTACAACATTATTAGTCCAGTTTCTACGAGGCATGCCAAGTGGGAGAAATCCTAGATGAAATTCCTATAATAGCTAGAAATCCACAAGAAACAATGGATGTCAAAGACACTCTTGGGATGATCCCACGAAACCACGACACTCATCATTTTAGTGTCAACTGATACCCCTCGTTCATATATAATATAACCCAAGAAGGGTAACTTATCTAACTATAAGTGGCATTTACTGAGCATAGCCTATATCTGGTTCTCTCTCAGTGTACATAGTAAGATTTCAAGATGGGTTGCATGGTTATCTTGGGAACGTGAATACACTAAGATATCATCCAAAAATACTACCATAAAAGAATCAAGATACAGATGACAACCCACGTTCATCAGATCCATTAAGACCATCAGTGCATTCGTGAGGCTGAAGGGCATAACCAGATTCTGATACAAGACGAACCTTCTTTGGAATGTCATACGTGGTATGTCAGATGGTCTCACACTCACCAGGTGATATCCAGACCTCATATTAATCTTGTAGAAAATAGTTTCTCCCCAGATCTGGTAAAATAGATCATATATATGAGGCAACGGATATGGATTCTTTACCATGAGTAGGTTGAGTCGACGATAATCAATGCACAACCTGAGGGTAACGTAGGCCTTCTTGTTAAAAAGGATAGGTGAACCCCATGGAAATGTGCAAAGTATGAGGAAACCCTTATCCACAAGGTCTTTAAGATTCTTTTTGAGTTCCTCAAGCTCTGTTGCTTCTATCTTATGAGGAGGAATATACACTGGTGCCACACCTATCAAAAGCTCAAAAGTGAACTCAATGTCACTCATAGGAGGTATGACATAAAAACATAGGAGAAGACGTCGCAGAAAAGGTCTAGAACTAGAATAAATTAAACTAGTCATGTTCCCTGATCACTCATGAAGAGACTTGCCAACTGGGCTATTACTCTGCCCAAATTTTCATATTTATGATTATCTTGGTCTACCTGCATGTCCCATTCTCCTTTGTGAGGATATGATTCACCCTCATGTGATGTAAAGGAAACCCAATGGTGATACAAATCCACTTGGGCACGATAAGAAGAAATACAGTTTATAACAAGAGTGGATTTGATGCTAGACAAATAAAGGATATAGAAATTCCAATAAAATGGTACCAACCACTATCGAGGTGGAACTCATGGTACTGGAATATTCCCTCTGTCCTAATCCCATTTTGAGTGTCAAGAGACATGATTCTTCAATGGTACTCAAATGGAAAACCAATACATTCATCAACAGTAGTAGATATGAAGGAGTGACATGCACCAGTATCAAAATGATAAGAAACTATGGTATAGGCTACATGAATTTTACCTATCACTATAGATTATCCTAAACTCCAGTCCTCTGGTGATGATTGCACTGCGTACATGAGACCTGATTCACTACCCTGATAATCTTCCTGGTTGGTGTGAGCTGGTCCACTCTATTGACGTTGATAATCTGGAACATGATTAGCTTGACCACGACCTCCACCATTACCTCTTCCTGATCACCCGGTTGAAAAAAGAACTTCTAGCCTATTGTGGAGTCATAGATCCTATTCCAGATAGAGTTGAAAATGTAGATCCTCTACCACTATATGCTGAAGAGAAGGAACTACAGAACCGCTAAAGGTGACCCCTCCATCCACAAGCTCGGCACTCCTTCAGATCTCTTGTTCACTACGACTTATTGTGACAATCCTTGACACACTGATAACATATAACAGTGCTATGAAGACATGGTGTTTGGATAGAATTCTCCCCCACATGATATTTCAAAATGGAGTTTCATGTTGTTGGAAGATCCATCACCATGTCTCAGAACTGAATCGCCCTGGTTCACTGGTTTAGCTTCCCTAACATTTTTCTCTGAGATTAGAGCCTAATTTAGGATATCTATAATAGTGGTCAAATCGAGTACGTTCCCCTACGAGTGGATATTATACTAAAGTCTGACCTCAAAACACCTCGTTGTAGTCTGCACGTTTCTATTCAGAGATAGAAAAAACGTTGAAGTTCTATGAAATGAGTAGAATACTCTAACACAGACTTAGATCCCTGTTGAAGATGTAAGAACTCTTTCACATGTTCATCTCACAGAGCCTGTTGGAAAAAGTGATCTTATAAGGCTAATTGGAATTTGGCCCAAACTATGTCACTAGTTTGCTCATCCTGAGAAACAATACCCCACCAGTGCTTGGCAGAGTCAAAGAGCATGTAGACTATAAGCATGACCCTTCACTCTGGAAGAAACTCAAGGTGGTCAAAGATTGACCTTATAGCTCTTATCCAGGACTCTGCAGCATGAGGGTCGCCACTCCCTAAGAAGGTAGGAGGGTGTTGTTGCCGAAAGTCATGTGTGAGGTTTTCCATAGATGGGGAAGATATAGGGATATTCTGAACCGACTGCATAAACCTATGGAGACAATTCCTAAACTGATAATCAGGGTCTCTTGGAAGATCCATAGGAGGTAGTTCCACAAGAGGCTCTAGGAGAGGTAGCATTGGTGGTTTAAGACCATCCATCTCTAGAATATGCTCATTTCCAGTATCCTAAGTGAAAACCTGAAGGAATAATGGTGTAATTTGTATACAACAACCAAACAAAAAACTTTTGACAAGGAGTAAATAATGTGAGAAAAACAAGTTAGGCACAAAAAGAAGATAGGTACATAGCCTGCCTCTGAGAACTAAAAACCACACAACCCTCTTCAAGAGTTGGGTTTCAATATGGAAGAGAAAAATCTAAAGGATTATTAAACATGTTCTTCAGTACACTCCTCAATTAAGTCTGGATAACATCTAAAAAACTATGAAAAATTTATTTTCAACAAACAATAATTTTGAAATTTTATGACTTTGAAAAAAATCACCACATGAAATAAGAAAATGCATGCTGAAAGTAGATATGGAATGGAAATATGCATGCCATTTAAATACTATAGTGACTATTATGATTCATGGAATTTATTTACCTCATATCTTCGGGCTGCAATGGCAGACCCATTTTTTGACAATACCAACACAATAACTATGCAATACAAGTGAGTCACCCAACGTTGAAATCACGTCGACAATAACCGACATAATCAATAACTGAAATCCTAACCTAGGAATTTGAGTTTTACCTTGTACATGCGTTAGCTACATCCACGAAAATTGAACACACCAAAATATCCATATAGTAGTCTCCTTCGTAGCCAAACAGTAAGACAAAAAGGAAAAAACCACCTATGATACCACTTTGTAACATCACATCCCAACTCACCTCTAAGACGGTGGCCGGACTGGTGGGTCACATGACCTCAAGCGCATCTCCCTGAATGAAAAAGGCCTCCGACTAGCATAGAGTGACCTTTATGTGTCCACGGGGGAGACTATTATCTCATTGGTAATATATAATATCATAGAATAAGTAAAAAAACAACAAATAATAAATAGCGGAAGCAAGTAAATGAATAAATCACAGCAGAAGCAATATAAATAATCCAACTGAATGAAAGTAATCCAGTGTGGATGTTCATTGAAATATTTCATTCCATGATTTAGGTCTAATTTGAAAGTATGAAAAAAAAACTCAGAAACAAAGTCAACTAAAAGAAATGGAAAAAATAAGTAGTTACTTCACAAGAAAGGCTCGGTCCTCTACCACCATCTCCGTCCTAATATCTAAAGAAAAATCAAGAATCAGAAGCAGCACTCTTCCCCTTGTCAGTACCTATGAGCAAGTAATCTACTCGAGTTTCAATGACTCCTAGGTAGGGTGTGAGATAAAATCCCATTAGGTCATCACCCCTAGTGTCTAAAACATTTCATTTCATGCAAAAATAAAAATATAGTGTGGAATTACATAACAATTTCAGATAATTAATCTAAGTGCAATGATATAAATAAGTCAGGCTGGGTTCCAAATGGAACCAATGCATAATAAGCTTCTTCAGCCTAACCAGGTAGTCTGAATGGTTAATTTTCAGAAGAAATCATGAACATGTATATATATAAATCCCAAAATTCCAGGTAAATCAAGGAAGAGGTATACCAAAATCTTGTGCGTTAACTTGAGGTCTATATCAAAAGTCAACCAGGGGCATTTCAACATATCAGAAGAACATTTAAATTCTCAAGAGACTCAAATGGAAATAATATAAACCATAAATGAAACATTATTAAGGGTCATGTTGAGAGTTGGACACTGAACCCATCCTGAATGTATCTCTACAAAACATCTGTAAATTTATCCAATACCACTGAGCTCGTCCAAGTTAATATTTGGAAAGACCAGGTATCAATCGAGGCATGGATTTACCTTGAGTTAGTCCTGATCTCTCAAAAAGGGGTTGAGTGTCATCTAAGGTTGGCTTAGACACATTTCCAATAGATTTTTTCCGATAGGCCCTTTTAGAACTAGAATCACACATAAGTATTAGAATGCTCGGGGATGTCTTGGTCCGGGAATGCCAATGACACTTCCCCCGACACATAAAGGTAACCAATCAGTAATAGAGGGTCTAAGCATGACCCTTATCACTAGACCCATCTCCTTTCCTGACCCTGAATTTAATTATTGATTTCATAGAAATATATATGACATAATCAACACATATAATCGCATCTTGAAAACTAAATAGATTCACTAGTGCACCAAAAGATATAAATTTAACATTTCAACATGGAAACTAAATATGGAAATACACTGTATCAACATTAGAAGATAATTCAAATATTAAATAAATAAACAGTTCAACAAAAAAAGTACCAATGATCCAACAATTGATGATCGTGTTAAAAGAAAATTATTTATTTAATTTAATTACAATAAAATGGTTCTTCAAAAAACCTGCAATTGATTAAACTATAAACCCAGATAATGGAAAAATACACCGACCATGTCGTCATGCCCAAAGGGGTGTCCAAACATGATTCAACAATTCATACAACATTTTATTTAATATAAAAACCATATAAAGGGGTTTCTCAATACCCGCAGTTAATTCAATTATAAACCCAGCTAATAGAAAAATACCCCAACCATGTATTGACACCCAAAGGGGTGTCCGAACATGTTGCAAAAATCCAAAAAATTAATTTAAGATGATTCAGGCTACAACAATTAGGAAAAACAATTAAAGTAATTAAATTGGATAAAATTTCTCAAAGTCAGTAGGCACCGACTAATGGCACAATGGTGTGTTCTTATAAAACAAAATGAAATTAAAGAGAGTACGCACCCTAACTTGTAGTCATAGATGAATTTACGATTCATAGTAGGCTTTTATGTGACCTGAAATAGGAGAAAATGGATGATTTTATAAAAACATCCGAATAGGGTAAAAATCGTATGTGACGAACTATGCATAGAATATCTAATGAAAATGTATGATTACAATTGCGCAAGGTTAGACATTTCCTATAGTTTTCTGAACACCAAACAAAAAACAAATCAGATGAAGGATGAAGTAGTTATGGCCTTATGAAATTAAGGGAGTTGGGTGTGCCACCTTGGGGGAGAGTAGGGTGTGACATGAAGAGGGGGGGGAGAGAGGAGAGGGAAAAAAGAATGAATGAAAAGAAATAACGGAAAATAAAATAAAAAGAAGGGAAAAAATAAATTAATAAGAAAATGTAAAATAAAAGAAAAAATAAAATAGAATAAAATGATGGAAATGAAAAATGAAGAAAATAATTAAAAATGAATATCCCACATTTTTATTATTTTTATTTTTCCTATTAACCCCTTTAAATTTTATTTCAAAATTTCTTTTTATCCTTTTTGTTTCATACTTTTAAATATTTTTTAAAACTCTTATTTTTTTCTATCCTTAATTATTTATTTTAAATCTCAAACACCACGGTAACACGCATCATAACATTTTCATTAAATGTATACATTTATTTAAATAAATTCATAAGATTAATGGGAACCTCATTTAGGTGTGCATGCACATGCCCCGAGTCGCTTAATTAATTAGAATGAAATAAATTAAAAACGGTCTTCATTTTATTAATTCAGGGACATTACAGTTGGTGGTAGGGCTCTATGACTTATGGTTGGGACTGAGATCTATGAACGATCTCTGTGATCAAGCTCTGCAAACTAGATTCACGACCCATAAAAAAGCAGTGCAAAATTGGAAGTTGGAATGGATCACTTAGATGATTCTGGGGTGGTCCTTACAGATGATTACCCAGAGGGAGGATATGAAGAATAGACTATACATTGAGGAATTAATTAGAAACCATTCAGATCATAACTCGATGGTAGAGCTACTTTTAGAGAGTTAGAAGGAATACCCACTTTGTAAAAGGCTTCCTTTGTAAGGAATATGCCTAAGGGATTAAGTCTTCTTTCAGGTAGCAAGCATGGATGAACCAACATACTAGTCTAAGTGTGTGCGAGGCCATCGTTAGTGGTTCAATGCGACTGAAAACCATACTTTGCAGGATATCAAAATCTTCAATGTTGATTGCCTATACAACCACTTGAAGGATATTGAGGAGAAGGCACTACAACTAGAGACATTTCCCCTGCTATACCACACCATCCTGATGGTAGCTCTAGGGAACTGGTAGAAGGGGTGGAATGATGGGTGGAAACTGTTCCAGGGTGGAAATTTCATGCATGATTGGGAATGTGACCACTAGGTCAGTTCTAGATGCGAGGAGTCAAGGAATGAGCTAAGACGAGTGGGCCTGTATTAGGAAGTTAGGGTCTCTCAATTGCATATCTATCAGCCGAATTATCTGAAGCGGGAGTTTATGAAAATATGGCCATCGAGGACCCACTCATTCCATTTACACTATGGAGAGGTTGACATTAGCCTATGGAACCTACATCATATCTCATGGGTCCTAATACGAGGGTGATGTATGAGGAGTTCCTCCATATTATGAGTTCATGGGAAGACTAGGAGCAACTTCCCCAATTGGAACAGTCATTGATGGACCTGGTACCAGGGGAGGACAAATAGTTGGTGAAGGGTTTCCATTTAAAATGGTGGTTCAAGAAGTTCCTAATCATCCCGGAAAATGTGATGTTCCCTGTAAGGCCACAAAGTATCCCGAAGGGGAATCAATGAGGCAAGGAGCACTCATAATGGAATCTCTTGAAGGACATCTAGTGGAAACCCTATGGATTAAGCATCAGTAATGAGCAACTACTAGAAGTCAGGTTGGTAGTACACATTGCAACTCTTATATGAAGTTGGATCTTGCCGGTGAGAGACATGAACAAGGGATGTAACGCCCCGACCCCAGTTACCCAGAGTTAGTGAATTATTACATAACATTGGCATGATCACAACAGATCATGTCTCGAAAGACCGATTAGTTTAGTATCCTTGAAATAACTAGATAGATTCATCAAGTTTACATTACATAATAAAGTGAAAACTACTACAACAACATCTTGTCTTCATATCCCATAATACTATCCCTACAGGTCATTTATAAATTACTTCTTCACATCCTGGGAAAAATAAAACATTGAAATGGGTGAGCTCAGATGCTCAGTAAGGATAAAAATATAGTGGAAACTTTCATAAAAAGGCATAAGCATTTAAGGAAATGTATAACTAAAAAAAGCCTTTTAAACATGATGTTCTTTATAATATGGAAGATATAAAATGAAAAAATTCCATTTACATATTCACATGGATATTCTACTAGTTGAATAATCACAAGTAATATCAATAACCACTTTTATAATGATAAAATGCATAATTCCAGACTATCATAACCTTGTTGCCAAGGTATCGTGCCAAGACTACAAATAAGATTTTTTCAAGGCCTCGTGGCAAGACACTAATTTGTCTCATTAGACCTACTGATGCATCGAGGAGCTATAGCGGGCTCCACCCGTCACTTACTAAGTCCAATGCATTCCTCATACGAACTGTTTGAAACATAATATAATCATTCGTATTAAAACTAGCATATGAAATGTCAATACTTTATCCACAAACCATGAATGGTATAAAAATAGCACACACACAGTCAAACATAACTCATTCGATACAATATGAAATATTTTATTGTATCATATTAACCTCAATCAAGAATAATTAAGGATATCGACATAGATGAAAATAATCATCAAAACGATTAGAGAGAAATATCCCCCTTTTTCTTGAAAACATTTAAAAGTCACACAATTTGTCAAGAAGTCATTTAAAATAAATTTTTTAATCAAATTATCCCATACTAATTTGAAACTTTTAAACGGAATTTTTATTTGAAAACATTAATTTCCATATAAATAAATCCTTAAAACCATTTTTAAAACATGGGAATTAATGAGAATGATTTAGAAAAATAAATCATTAAAAAAATTTAACTTGATATTTTAGTTAGAGTTCTTAACCAAAAGAGTGAGAATAAAATAAAAATAATTTATGTAATAAAAACTTTGTAATATAATGAGAATAAATGGATTCATTATATACTATGTCAAAGTACATTATATACACCATATAAAAGTGAATTGGTGTATAACAACAAAGGATTTTCAAATGGAATGTAAATTGAGATGAAATCTCTCATAAAGGAAGTATCCTTAGTTTAAGGATAAATCAATGACATAATTATGTGTGAAAAATATAAATACACTCAATATTATTGGATAGTTAGTGTAAAACAAAAAAAGTACATTCACACATATTCTTGTAAAAACAACACCAATGAATTAGATGTTTAACTCAATAAATGGAGATTGAGTTAAAATTACTCTTATCAAGTTCATATCAATGACCTGAGAATTTTTCAATGGAGTGATTATGTGTATCAAAAGTATATCCACAGAAATGGGAGTGGAAATTATGACATAAGAAAATAAATAGTGATTCCACACATAATCTTGGAGTAAAATAATCAATGAAGTATTCGTAAAGCCGAATGACTGGAAATTGAAATTTCAAATTCCCTTATCGATTTGGTAACATACAAAACATACACCCATGAAATAAGGATCATACAATGATGATTTAAATATCCATAAATTAATTTATATTAAATAATGAATACAATCATGGGCATTACACACACCGCATGCAATAAATAAGTGGTGAACAATGAAAATCTCACAGAATTAGAAGTGAGATAAGAAACCCCTTACTTTGTACTTTTTCCTTGGTCGAGGGAAGGTTAGACTCCTGTATAATGTTGAAATAATTTTTATTAAATTATACAAGGATAATATACATTAATATCGTATATTATCTTTTAACATTTCTTTGTTAATAATATCTTAGTATTATCGTCGTTTCGGGTGTTAACATACTCGTTTTCTTTTATATGTTTTGTTACATAAGTTATGTTTATTATGGGTAGGTTGTATCATATTCATATACAGAATGATATCAAGTCCTTAAACATTATTTTTAATCATCAAATGAAAATTAGACTTGAATTGATATTATGGGGAATGAACCTCATCGCGTTCGTGGAGATAGTAGTCCATACGTACGCACGAGTGATAATATCATTATTTTGATATTAAAATAACATATAATTGGATGGTATATCATATATAAAGAATAATTATAATGTTTTATTTATTATTTACATGAATTACACATCTTTATTATACCCATCCAAATAATAATTTATTGAATAACCATTACACCACGACGTGGAGACGGTAGGCAATACGTACGCACGTATGGTGACATGTCATTCAAATGATGGATAGAATACTGAATATGGTTGTACCATATTTATAATAAAATAAAAGTATATATATGATACTATAGTTATTATTTTGGAATTTAAATAACAAAGAAAGATGAAGTTGAAGAAGAAAGAAACATGAAAGGGGGTGGTGAAAACATTACCTCTTTTTCGGGTTCTCTCTTTTGACTTGATCAAAAGGGTTCCATAGGTTGGATTTATGATCAAACTAAGGCCTCTAGATTGAAGTTATAGAATTTGAGAGAGTATTTGGTCAGGGTTTGGCCAAGCCAAAAGGCTTTGAATGTGTGAATTGGTGAGAAGGGGGAGGGCCCTTTTATAAGAGGGGTGAGGGTCACCTTTGGAAAAGCTAGAAATATTATTTTATAATAAGTTCATATTAGGTTTCTAATTGATACAAAGTGGATTATTAAAAGTATATGTTGTGGAGGGGTAGAAATAATTTTAGCCAATAGAATTTAGGGAGGTTTGGGTCATTATATTAACCTTTTCTTTTAGTTTTAACTCACTGTTAATTACTTTGACATTTACCATGCTACTTTGTATTTTTATAATATATAGTTAATAAACAAACCATATACATCCAAGAGACCCCAAAGTGGTCCATTAATGATACACCCGTCATGATATAAGTCTTTTTTCCGAACCATATATTTTTAGGAATAGATTATCAATTAAAAATATAACATTTGTTTTAAAAACTAATTTATGTTAATTTTGATACTATTCAATAATTGACTTTTGTTAAAGTCTTAACAACATTATTAATTCGAACCAAACACATTTAATAAATCCTATAATGTCTTATTAAGTATTAAAATTCATGGATTTCATCAAAACATTCAAATTATATTTATCTTAACATTTATAATACCAATTATTTTATTCTTTCATGCCAACGAGCATGTACCGAAGTGGTACAGGCTCCTACTTGGCATCCAAAAGACCCGGGTTCAAATCAGGGCAGGGATGAATTTCTAGGGTACTATAGCAAAGTACTGTAGCAGACACTATAGAAGCAGTGGAACTATAGCGGCGGCCGCACTGTAGCGGCGGAGGAACTATTGCAGGATACTGTAGTGGCGGCGCGGTACTGTAGCAGGCACTGTAGATGCGCAGGGTAC
This sequence comes from Viscum album, assembly GCA_963277665.1. Classification (NCBI taxonomy): domain Eukaryota; kingdom Viridiplantae; phylum Streptophyta; class Magnoliopsida; order Santalales; family Viscaceae; genus Viscum; species Viscum album. The sequence goes on from OY728123.1 coordinate 43,496,299, forward strand.
TGTAGCAGTACTATTGAAAGAGGGTCCTTTGGGCCAAAAAATGGGATTTCAAGCCCTGTATTCAGGACACTTGGCCTTGGGCCTTCGGGATATGTATTGGGTCTCCATCTACCCTCTAAAAAAGAGGTCTTTGCATTAAATAATAAATTGGGGCTTCGGCCCCAACCTTTAAAAAAATTATTTGATTCTTTCATTAAAAAGGAAAATACTACATCATTATTGTGTCATATATAATATTAATTATTAAATGTATAAAAATTATAAATAAAATACCATTATGTAAGAAATATTTTTATCTTTCTTATTAATATTTATAGTAGAAATGCCAACACATATAACCCAATGTAAAAATTATTTTTCTGAAAGATATATGCTTCTATCATTTTTGTATTTTTTTTAACTTAATTAGTATAAAGTGTCCTTATCACATACAAGTGGATCCATGGGGTCCCAAAATCGACCCAAATATGCCCATTATTATAAATATATCAACCAATAAGGTTAGTACTCATTTTAGGGTAATTTATTATTATTATAATATTATTTGTTTACCTTTATTTACCAGATTTACCATTTAACCATGGTAAATAAAATATTTACCGAAGTAATTATTCAAAATGTATAAAAATAGAAGATATATATTTACAAAATTTGGAAATCCTAATTCCAAATATGGAATAAATTTTTCAAAATTCAAAACACAAAAGTTGCAGTAATTAATTTAAAATTAAATCCCGCTGTCAAAACAACAAGCGTGTTTTTAAGAAATAATAAATATCAAAAGATTGACACCTGTTTTTGTCCGGTTTAATTTTGAAATTATGTCCAATTACCAAAATTGTATTAAATGGTAAAAATATATTCTAAATTTACTTTAATACCACTCAAATTACTGATTTATCACTATTAATTATTTCAATTAAAAAATCTGTTTTTAAATAAAATTTAGTAATTTTCACAATTCATCAAAATATAAATGTTATCCGAAAAGTACAAAAATTTAACCCTAGGCTAATTTCGATATTCTGAATCCAAAAATGAATTACATTTTGAGAGATAAAATTTATAAAATTTCAAAAAGTGGGTATTACTATTCATAATGACTACTTTGATTGGTCAAAGTGTGTTAGAATCTCGAAGTTGTGTACAACACATGCTACTATATTATTGAAATAGAATCATACCGTGGAAATAAGGGGTGTTACATTCTCCCCTCCTTCAATAAATTTCATCCTTTCAATTTAAAATTCGGATTGGGAATATAATTTAATGTCCCAAATCGGAAAAAGAGCCAATAAAACTATCACATTAAAAAAAAGAAAGAGAAGTAAAAAGGTCTCTCGAAATAACCAATACTAGGATTATATGTAGAAAAACATGGATATGGATGATAAAATAAGTTTCATGTTCTGATGAATAGGGATATAAAACATGATCAGGAGATAGTTAAGAGCAAGAAAACCACAAAATTGTGATGGGACAAACGGTCATTAGTTTCCCAGTTGGAAAAGTAAACGGACAACATTTTTTTTTATGTTAAATTACATGAAGATGAAGAATTAACTTCTGAGATTGAATCAGAAAATAAAGAGATATACTTATTTTATAAGTAGAGTTTCATTCTTTAATAAATTTCCACAACTAACTCATTTTTATAAACGATGAGTATTCAAGAAGACTTGGTCACACTGGAAGAGCTATAATAATCATATATAGAATCACATGATCCACGAAGGATAAACTATATATTTACCTAGTATTTAGAGATTAACCAAATCCAAAATGGTTAGTACAAGATCTGATGACCCACCAAAAGGATATTCCTTTAGAGAAAGAAACACTAATCTTAATTTCTAAAATCAATACCCCAAAGTTAAATAAATACCATTCAATAAACAATTGTACATAAAATCCTTCAATATAATCAAAACTAAATTTGAAACCCAAAACATAGAATAATTTGGTTATGTAGTCTTCCATGTTAAATTATATTTCTAAATGACATCAACTACTCTTAAAGTCAGATACTTAAAAGTAATTAACCTAATCACATATTCTCTATTATAGGTTAACCATTTTCATAAATAACCCAAATCACTATAAATACACAATAGAAACATAGATAAAAATCCACCATTACTCCTCAAATGAAACCCCATAGTATTCTATTTTCCATAGGCATATAGTGTTCCCAACAAAGTGAAAATATTCCAAAATAACATTTATCACTTAATCACCAAATCATTTTCCTATGCTAAGGGTATTCATTTGATAACACATAAGAACCCAAATCAACTTATTATTGATCAATAAAACCATTTAACTAAAAATAATTAGTCACACTAACCAAGGAATTCACGTAGTCCAGTGGTAGGCGATAAATCCCAATCACTCTTTTGTTGTGGGTTCGATTCCCATAGCTTTTTCTGACGTGACGGGTTGTCACACGGTCTGCGTGTTGTCCTTTTTCAAAAACTATATTTTATAAAATTACCAAAATGAGATAAATTATTTAAAATAACCATAACATAATTTTAACCAAAAATGTTATCTCAAACCTTGCATTTTCATCCCAAAATATAATAACTTGTAATTGCCTCAATCCTAATGATCATATAAAACAAAATGGTTATTTATAACTATATCCACAAGGGAAAGGATAAGACTTCCTCAAATATCATTCTTACATGGAAAACTACGGGGTTACAAATACAAGACAAAATTATTCCATTGTAATCCCATCAATAAGGAGTACTAATAATTTTAAACATTTCTCCAGCAATTTATTTTCACATAGCTTCTTCTTTGACATAGAAAATATCCTAAATAATAGTTCATTCACTCGGGTACTGGCCAGGTCCTCTATATTTATGGAAAATAACTGTAAATGGATTTTTGGGACCATTTTTATTTTCTTCCATAGTACTCTTAATTTTTCCCCGGAGATTCTTCACATTATGTCCTTCTTTCCCGCATGTAATGCATTTATTTTTCCATTGACACACTTTACTGGGTGTCTCCTTCCACATTTCCTGAATGATGGAAATTTAGGATTCATTTCTCAATGTTCTCCACTGCTGGAGCTCTTATCATTCATCACCTTTCTCTTCATTGTTGAGTCCAAGAGTTTGTTAATATATATGTTGTTGGTCATATTTTTGGAAAACTTATTTGGCATGAACATGATATCTTTTATGCCTATCAAAATCCCATTTTTTTGCTCATTTCCACCATCGTTCCCACCTTGTACATCATTCTCAAAGTTACTATGAATTCCTTGGACTCCAGCCATTGACTAAAACCAGGATGCATTGTGTGAGTAACAGTATTCATAAAATCATTTAGGGAATATCATGACACCATATTCTCAATTTGAAACACCTTAAGATTAACCAAGGTCATTTATTCACATATTATATTAAAATACTTCAAATTGGTTTGTAAATAAAATGTAAATTATCCTAAGCATATCCCCCGGGAGTGTCGTAACCAAGAGTGCAACAAGGCCCGTTGTCATTCACCAGTTCTCGTTCAAGTTGAGCTCAAAGTGGTGTTTTCGGGTTTTACCCCTAGGTACATCTAATCCACAGCCACCTCTACCTTCTCGTATCTAGGAAGGGATGTATTTCGTGGAAAAGTCACAAAATCATTACAATTCCAAAATTCTAGGAAGTTCTTCTATACTAATCCTCAAAGTCTATCTTAGGTCTACGTTCTCTAATTAGAGTTTATCTAAAAATAGCATCCAAGGTTTGTACTAAACGTTCTCTGATACCATCTGTAACACCCCGACCCCAGTTACCCAGATTCGGTGCATTATTACATAACATTGGAATGATCACAAAATATCAAGTCTCGAAAGACTGATTAGATTAGTTGCCTTTAATCAACTAGATACATTCGTCAAGTTTACATTACATCATAAAGTGAAATATACTACAACAACATCTTGTCTTCATATCCCCTCATACTATCCCGGCAGGTCATTTATAAATTACTTCTTCACATCCTCGGAAAAATAAAACATTGAAAGGGGTGATCTCAAATGCTCAGTAAGGATAACAATATAGTGAAAAATTTCATAAATAAGTATAAACATTTAAGTAAATGTATAACTAAAACAAAAGCCTTTTAAACTTGAACATAATTATAATATGGCAGATATAAAATGAAATAATTCCATTTACTTATTCACATGGATATTATACTAGTCGAATAATCACATGTAATATCAACGTCAACTTTCATAATGAGGGAATTCATAATTCCAGACTATCATAACCACGTAGCCATGGCCTCGTGCCAAGACTAAAAATAAGATTTTGTCACGGCGTCATGGAAAGACACTAGTTTGTCTCATGAGACCTACCGATGCATCTAGGAACTATAGCAGGCTCCACCTATCACTTATTAAGTCCAATGCATTCCCGATTTGAAATGTTTGAAACATAACATAAACATTAGTATTACAACTAGAATATGAAATGTCAATACTTTATCCACAAACCATTAATGGTATAAAAATAGCACATGCACAGTCAGAAATAACTCATTCGATACAATATGAAAGATTTTATTGTAACATATTAAGCTGAATCGAGAATAATAAAGGATATTGACATAGATTAAAATAATCATCAAAACGATTAGAGAGAAATATACCCTTTTTCTGGAAAACATTTAAAAGTCACACTATTTGTAAATAAGTCATTTAAAATAGATTTTTTAATCAAAGTGTCACATACCACTTTGAAACTTTTAAAAGGAATTTTTATTTGAAAACTTTATTGTCCATATAAATAATTCCTTAAAACCATTTTTAAAACATGGACATTAATGAGAATGATTTAAAATAATAAATCTTTAAAACATTTTAAAATGATATTTTAGTTATAGTTTCTATCAAAAAGAGAGACACTTGAATACAAATAATTGAGTTAATAAAAACATTGTAATATCATGACAATAAATGGATTCATGATATACTATGTCAAAGTACATTATATAAACCATATAAAAGTGAATTGGTGTATTACAACAAAGGATTTTCAAATGGAATGTAAATTGAGATGAAATCTTCCATAAAGGTAGTATCCTTAGGTTAAGGATAGATCAACAACATAATTATCTATGAAAAATATAAATACACTCAATATTATTGGATATTTAGTGTAAAACAATCAATGTATATTCACACATATTCTTGTAAAAACAACACCAATGAATTAGATGTGTAACTCAATAAATGGATATTGAGTTAAAATTACTCTTATCAAGTTCATATCGATGACTTGAGAATTTATCAATGGATTTATTATGTGTATCAAATGTATATCCACAGAAAGGGGAGTGGAAATTATGGAATAATCAAATATATAGTGATTCCACACATAATCTTGGAGTAAAATAATCAATGAAGTGTTTGTAAAGCTGAATGAGTGGACATTGAAATTTCAAATTCCCTTATCGATTTGGTAACTTATGAAACATACACCCATGAATGAAGGATCATAAAATGATGATGTAAATATCCATAAATTAAATTATATTACACAATGAATACAATCATGGGCAGTACACACACCACATGCAATAAATAAGTGGTGAATAATGGATATCTCACATAATTAAAAGTGAGATAAGTAACCCCATACATTGTACCTATTCCTTGGTCGAGGGTAGGTTAGCCTCCTGTATAATGGTGAAATAATTTTTTCTGAATTATACAAGGATCATATACATTAATATCATGTATTATCTTTTAACATTTCTTTGTTAATAATATCTTAGAATTATCATCGTTTCAGGTGCTAACTTACTCGTTTCATATAAGATTTGTTACATAAGTCATGTTTGTTATGAGTAGGTTGTATCTTATTCATATACATAATGATATCAAGTCCTTAAACATTATTTTTAATCATCAAATGATAATTATACTTGAATGGATATGATGGGGAATGAATCTCATCGCGTTCATGGAGACGGTAGTCCGTAGGTATAGACAAGAGATAATATCATTATTTTGATATTAAAATAATATATAATTGGATGGTATATCATATATAAAGAATCATTATAATTTTATATTTAATATTTAAATTAATTAAACATCTTTATTATACCCATCCAAATAATAATGGATTGAATGACAATTACACCACGACGTGGAGATGGTAGGATGTACGTACACATGTATAGTGACATGTCATTCAAAGGATGAATAGAATATTGAATATGGTTGTACCATATTTATAATAACATCACAGTATATAGAAGATATTTGATTTAATATTTTATAATAAATATAACAAAGAATGAATAAGTTGATGAAAAAAGGAACATGAAAGAGGGTGGTGAAAACATTACCTCTTCTTCGGGTTCTTCCTTTTGACTTGATCAAAAGGGATCTTTATGTTGGCTTTCTGATCAAACTAAGGCCTCTAGGTTGAAGCGAGATAAGTTGAGGGTGTATTTGGGAATGGTTTGGCCGAGCCAAAAGGCTTTTAATGTGTGAATTAGTGAGAAGGGGGGGTTACCTTTTATAAGAGGGGTGAGGGTCACCTTTGGAAAAGCTAGCAATATTATTTTATAATAAATTAATATTCGGTTTATAATGGCTCCAAAGAGGATTATTAAATTTATAAAGTGTGTATGGGTAGAAATAATTTCAACCAATATAATTTAGACAAGATTGGGTCATTATATTAACCTTATCTTTTAGTTTTAACTCTTAGTTAATTAGTTTGACATTTACCATGTCATTTTGTATTTTTATATTATATAGTTAATAAACATACCATATACATCCAAGATACCCCGAAGTGGTCCATTAATGATACACCTCTCATGATATAAGTCCTTTGGCTGAACCATAGATTTTTAGGAATATATTATCAATTAATAATATAATATTTTTTTAAACTAATTTATGTCAATTTTGACACTATTCATTAATTGTCATTTGTTAAAGTCTTAACAACTTTATTAATTCGAAACAAACTCATTTAATAAATACTATAATGTCATATTATCCAATAAAATTCATGGATGTCATCAAAACATTCAAATTATATTTATTTTAACATTTATAATACCAATTATTTTAAACTTTCATCAATAAGGATAATACTACATCATTATTGTGTCATATATAATAATAATTTTTAAATTTCTAAAAATTATAAATAAAATACCAATATTTAAGAAATTGTTTTATCTTTCTAATGAATATTTATACCTGAAACTCCAACATATATAACCCAATGTTAACAAAAACTTGTGAAAAGATATATGCTTATGTCATTTTTGTATTTATTTTAACTTAATTAATATAAAGTGTCCTTATAACTTACAAGTGGATCCATGGGGTCCCAAATTCAACCCAAAGATTCCCATGTTCAGACATGTAACATTTTAGGGTAATTTATTATTATTATAATATTATGTGTTTACCCTTATTTACCAGATTTACCCTTTAACCTTGGTAAATAAAATATTTACCGAAGTAATTATTCAAAATGTCTAAAAATAATAGTTAACTATTTAAAAAATTTCTACATCCTGATTCGAAATATGGAATCCATTTTTCAAAATTCAAAACACAGAAGTGACAGAAATTAATTTAAAATTAATTCCCGCTGACAAAACAAAAAACGTGTTTTTAAAAAATAATAACTATCAAAAGATTGACACTTGTTTTTGTTCAGTTTAATTGTGAAATTATGTCCAATGAACAAAACTGTATTAAATGGTAAAAATAAATCCAAAATATACTTTAAAACCACTCAAATTCATAATTTATCACTATTAATTATTTCGAATAAAAAAGCTATTTTTAATTAAAATTTAGTAATTTTCACTATTCCTCAAAAATAAATGTTATCCGAAAAGTACCAAAATTTAACCCTTGGATAATTTCAATATTCCGAATCCAAAAATTAATCCTATTTTGAGAGATAAAATTTATAAAATTTCAAAAAGTGGGTATTACTATTCATAACGGCTCCTTTGATTGGTCGTAGCGTGTTAGAATCTCGAAGTTGTGTACAACACATTCTACTGTATTATTCAAATAGAATCGTACCATGAATGCTTTGGGTGTTACATGGGAATTCTACAGAGCACGTTTATCATGGAATCCATTTCGGAGAAAGGGGGAATGATAATCCTTAGGATTTTGATGCTCTCCAATTTGTATAAGATTCTATGGCACATCAGTGAGGGGATTAAGCCACAAAGGATATGCAGGCCATTTCACCCTCTGTATGGGTGGATAGTAGTGCATATTAGGGGTATCTATGAATATAAAAACCCCATATCCCCTCCAAGATCAAATTGTTTCCCTACCATTGTGGATGTGGCATGCATATTTTGACTAAGCTGACATCTCCGTTGGTGGTGAACATTTTATAGAAAGAGGAAAGGTTCAACTTCAACCCGTTCTAGTTTCCAACAGATTTTTTCATTGATGACGGCCAAGGAACAAAAGAGAATAGGCCCTAAAACATTTCCTTTAAGGGTGGAGTCATATTGGTGTGGGTTAACAAGAAGTCTCTCTGCAAACTGTACACCACGCACCGTTTTGTAAGGCAATTTCTGTGTATGCAGCAGTTGAACCCATGGATCTACTTGCGGGTGAGCCACAAGACGAGCCCCTGTGTGATGAGGATGTGGAAGATCATGTTCACACTAGAGGATGGTATAATAAGTAATGAAATGCCTTCGCCCATAGTTATATTCGGGTTGGTGAAAGAGTATGCCACAAGCTGGGAGGCAGCCTTCCTGAGAGAGATGCTGAAACAACAAATCATTCAGGCTAGAATTGAGGTGCCACCCCAACCCCATTATGGGGACGAATGGCGCTGAGGAAATCCAATGTTGGTGGGAATACATTGGTGGTGAGGACTATACAGCTCAAAACGAACTTAGCGATAACAGATCCAGCAGCAGCAACAGACCCAGGAGTCTGAGAGGACCAGAGTCATCCCGAGGGGAGGCCCCCAAGGGGATTCCACATGATATCTACCTAGGCTCTCAGGAAGTGGCTGTGTAAGATAAACATTGTAGATAACACCGCCTTCCCAAAATCATAATACATACAGGCTGTCACCCGGAAATTCCTCAATCCATCCGAGATTTGGTGACACCAGATCCATCTCCGGAAGGATTTTCTGGGGATCGATCATGTTAGAGTTAGCTTTGTCGTATCCCAAGTTGAGGGGGAGAAATACCAGTTAGAGATGGATGATTTTTTTCATTCCCAGGTTGATTTGTGCCAAATGATAGTCTGGATAAAGTATTCTATGATCGAATTTCCCCTCTCTAGTTGTCTACTGCTGAATTGAGCGAGCATGTCCTTCTATCAGAAGAGTCAGTCAAGACATCTTGGGGAGAGGAGGCTAGTGATGGGAGACCTCTCGAGGGGGAGAAGTCTGAAGTTCCAACCCATAATATGAAGAGTCTACAGAGGCTCTCGATGTACAACCCTAGTCTGCTTCCCTAAGACCCTCTTCACTTGCTTTGTTTATAACTTCTTATCTAACATCTAAACCATACAAGTGGTCCTCATCCACAAAACCTGCACCCCCTAGTAATAGATGAAATTGTGGGATCTTCAGAATCTGCACCCTTGTCTACAACTATTATCATGTCATAAGGTGTCGCGACACCCAGGATGTTTCTTCTAGAACATTCATATTTCTCGACAATATATGGAGTTCCATGCTTTGGGGTTCTGACAGAAACAACCTTGGAAAGTGACCAACTGTTTGATCAATGTATGTATACTTCATAGAATACGTAATGGTCATACATCGATCAGATTCACTAATGATTATGTTCCTCTTGTATACACAGTTCTAAAAATTTCTTGGGATGCCTTGGTGAGGATGTCTAGGTCTCATGGTGGTTCATTTCACAGAGGGACACCAGTTGTCGTGGAGGCAGATACCAAAACTGACAATGCTACGGTGCTACCAATCTTTTGGGGGACCATTAGCAGGATAGCTCATGAGATCATCGAGGTGGGTTCCAATGATGAAGAATTATCAGAATACATGGGTCCTAGAATACCCAACTAAATGCTACAAGCAAACCCTGTTGATGAGTCCATGGGGGAATTTCCCACATAACTGCCTACTGACCCCACAGATCAGGACGATGTGGCCTCTGATGAGAAGGATAGCCAAATTTCCTATCACCGGTCATGGAATCAGATTAAGAGCTACCTTGATGACACCCATTAAGTATAATGGAAAGACCAGATGATGAGGATTCAGTACCAACTGCGTGAAATGTGCATTGGTGGAGTGGATGCCCAGCTTCCTAAAATGATCTTCCGAGTTCTCATGGTAGAGATGATTCAAGAATATGACTGTGTATTTGGTGTGGGTTAGTAGTGTAGAAAAGTAGTGAACATCAAGAGGCTCTAGGAGGATAAAAATGAACTTCAACGACTATATGTCGGGCAGGTGAGAATCCCACTTTCCTCAACATGCAATCCGAGCTCATATCACGACTGATGTCCTAGATGATAGAGACCAAAGAACAGATGAAGCAGGCCTTCAAGGATATGGATATTGTCTAGAGGAATGAGGATCGGGCCTAGATTTTCACTGAAAAAATACCCCCAATTATTAATAAAGAAGACCTGGAACTAAATATGCGACAGTGAATCTTGGATGCCACAATCCAGAGAGTGGTGGGGCTGCAAAATTCTTTTGATGGGGTTAACACATCCATGGGAGGGGTTGATCCATGTGTGATATAATGAATGTAACTTTTGACCTTACATTCATGATTCGATTTTTTTGCTGGATGCATGCATGATTTTCATTATTTGATTTGTCCTACTACATTTCTATCACATTTGTGGAACATATGGTGATCAATCCCTATGATAGTGTGGGTTAGGCCTAATTTGAGATAGAAGGGAATACCGCCTTGTTATTCCACCAGAATATGAGAGTATCGACCATTATTACTGCATCCTGAGTTTGAAAAAATATTCCAGATTTCCAGGAAGAAAGAGATAGGCCTGATTAGAGAATGAAGGTATCAAAAAAATCACAGTAACATCTTCCCCATGTTCTCTAGTGCATGATCAATGTAAGATCGAGGGCATTAGAATAAATTCGAATAGAGGGAAATGGAAGGTTTAAATCATGATACCAAGAATTCAGAACACTGTGGGGGTGGTTTGACAAAAAAAAATAAATGTTGACAATATTTGAATTACAATATCCTTATTGTTTTATCCTAGATTTGGGGATAAAAAATGAGGACCTACTGGTGACCATGATCGATACACGAGTCCTGACTCAAAATGTTATCCGCGTGTCCTCCAGAATGATATCCTAGGAAAATAGGTGTGTCATAGGCTGAGCATCCATACTATTTGGGGGTTCCATAAGATGTGAAATTGGACTAGGGTCCGAAGATAGGGGATGCAAATTTGGGAGGGTGGAGGGATTGGTTATTTTACTAGAATCCAACACTCTTGAAATTACACCACTGTGGTGGAAACACATTATTTGGGTGCATCGGTCTGATTAGGGATCAAACATACATTTGAAGAGGACATATATGGTGAGGACTAAGAGTGAATTGTGGATTAATGTCATGCCATGGATGATAATAGAAATGTATTTTAACGTCGTACGATATGGATGGTGCATATAGTATTAGAGGTCATGAAGCCTGGATAGTGATATGGGCCGAGGTGCCAGAAGGGTTAACGACCCTGAGGCTGGGCTGGAGGCGGAATGCCTGGGCGTCACTATGTATCCCATAAGGATGAGAATCAATCCAACCATTGTTATTAAACATGGTTTGTTCTGATTCCAATGTTGATGGGGGAAATCATATCTGGAGAGGGATCTGGTGCATCCCATAGTTATTATAGGGCATCCTGAACCTGTTCAGGTTAGATCTGTAGTTTAAAGTAATGCATCAAGGACATATAGATTCGTGTAGATTATCACCATATGATGAGACATGAATGGTGTGTAGATCCCAAAAGTGAGTACGTGATGTGGTAGGAATAATCCCGATGTGAATGAGGACACAAGGAGTCCCCACCACACCGTGTATCCCCAAAGGAAGTACTTTAGGTCGAGGGGTTGAATGTGAAAATTAGGTTAGGCATGAGGCAAAGTTCTCGGACGTTCCTACATACACCATGAAAATGTGAATGAATCCATTGTCACGACCCGTCCTCAGGGCCCATGCTGTGACTACCCCAAGCCCGCCTTCCATAGGCCAGGGGCTGGAGACTAGCACCAAGGCGAAATTCCCGATAAAAGAAAGGAAGTAATTGCCTTTGTAAAGTAAACAAACATCTCAGAGTAAGCATGCAGAAGTAAACACTAAGTAAAACTGGGTACAAAAGTTAGTGCGGAAAATTATGTGGGCCAGAATACAAACACAAACTAAAAGTAAAGTACAAATGAAGGGAAATTACATCAACTGAAAGTAAAGCAGCAAGGTCGAGCCATCCACTGGTAGTCCCACCTGAAGGGTGGGTACAGATAGCCACCTCAGCTCCTCGGGTCGAGCAATCCGCTCTGTGTACGTCCTGCCCAGTGGTCCACCTCCAGGTACCGACTTGCTCCACAAGCCTCCACCACAATCATTGATGTCCGTCGTCTGCATCCAACACAACGTAGTGCAGGCATATCCCGTGCAGGAGTGAGTATAGCTACTCAGTAGGGACCCCGAGACCCCCAATGGTCTCCCAGAATCCACAAAGGATAATCCACAAATGAAAGATACAATCACAAAGTAACATCCAACATTACTTAGGTATATGCCCATACATATACCTAAATCATCAATTCCAGTTCGACTCCAGAATTCGAGCCCAAGTACAACCCAGTCCACACAGGAAAGCATAATGTGATCCACATAGGATATCAAGCCAATATTATCGAAGATAAAGATTGAAATTCAATATTCAGATCACACAGGTATACTTCTTCCTAAGACGATAGAGATTATCAGATGTTGCCACTGATTCAACTAAGTCGTTGGACCAACAAATGATCGATAGGTACTAACCCCCACAATGACCCAAAAATGATCGATAGATACTAACCCCCACAATGACCCACACATGATCGATAAGTACTAACCCCTACAATGACCCACACAGGATCTGACCCACATAGGATCGGTATGCGCTGGCCCACACAGAACCGCTGAGCACTGACCCACACAGGATCTGACCCACAAATGATCGGTAGGAACTGATCCACAAAGGATCGCTGAGTGCTGTTGTAGTCACTGTCGAACCCACGGAGGATTCCCGTACAGTCTCCATCGTCGTGGTGGTCGCAGCCAGCTCTGGGGTTCCTGCACACAGCATGATCATTTCAGGATGGTCCGCTCCACGAGCCGAGGGGATGATACATCAACTAACACAATTTTCGGAGTTGATGTACCCCAAAGTTCTGTATCGTCAATAGGAACTCAACGTGACAAACGGCGCGTCAATCGGACCCCCGGTCTGAGAGTTATTGGATTTTTTGTCCTAGGGGCCTGATTGGTTTTTAAGTCAAAACCAACCAAAACGTACTCCAACTGCATCCAAACCTCGAGTGGAGTAAGCCAAAAGGTCAGTCTCACTAAGAGGAATCCATCAATCTCGATGGCACGTCAATCAGACGTTCGGAAATCAAGTTATAAGTGTTTCCGCTCCGAGGGCCCAGTTGGTTTCGTGTACGAACCAACCCGGCCGAACCCAAAGTTCTCTGAAACCTTCAGTGTAATATACAGAAACGACCGCCACGATCCAAGGATCACATCACAGCTGATGGTGCGTCGATAGGAGGTCTGCAGCCCACGTTATGGGAAAAAGACCGAAAGAGGACCGCAAATATGGGGTTCGGGTCCGGTCCAACCCGGTCAGATACCCCTAGGGTCGGCCCGAACCGGGTCGACCCAACCCGGGTCCGGGTCCGGCCCATTAGGGAGTGGCCCGACCTAGTGGGCGTGGACCAGCCATGTGGGCGCGGCCCGGCCTGGCCAGCGTGGTCAGGCGGCTCGGCCGTAATAGCCGAGCGGAAGGGTGCGGGGGGCGCGCTGACCCCCTCCTGTGTGAAACCACGACCCCCATGAGGGGGGGCCGCTCCTACTGGCCAGCCAGGGGATACGACCCCCGGCCCTTCTCGGAAGCCAGCCGGCCCGGTCCGGCCGGCCGGTTGCTGCCGTCGTGGGACCGTTGGGGTCCCGCTCTCCTGCTCCGGCACCGGCGACCGGAAGCCGACCGCCGCTTCCTGCTCCGTCGTGGCCAAAGGCCGAGGCCTTGGTCTGACCTGCATGGTGCGACGACACCGTGACCCTCCTCCGCGGACCAGCTCTGGCTGCGATCTCTTCCAGGTTCTCCAGCACGGCATGACGGCGCTGTGACTTTTTTGACTTCAACGGCGTGGCGCGACGACACCGCGCTTCTTCTCCCAATATTTATTATTTTTCATGGGGTGCATCGGCACCTCGCTTCCTAGTTCGTGCAACAAAAAAATCAACAATCAACGGGGGAGGAGGGTCGGCCGTGTTCGTTCGGTCCAACCTCCTCTCGTTATTGTGATATCAGGAGGCTCAAATAAAGACGGTAATCAGTGAAATAAACACGAACAAAAAGAAAATAAACCCCTACCTCTATGAAAAAGGTGAATGAAGGTTCGTCGCGGAATTTCATGTCATGGAAGAAGGCGTCGTGGAAGGTGGATCGTCGTGTCGCAGAGAAAACATTCTTTGGCATCGCGTCGTCAATCTCCAAGGATCGAGCATTCTTGTCGACCTTCGTCGGAGGTCAGGGTTCTTCATGTTCTTCGTCGAGGAAGGAGTGCTTCAAAGCTTTGAGTGACTTCTCCCAAGCCATCTCTCACAACGAACCCCCTAATAAAATAAGACATGTTTTATTTTACGAACACTCAAGCCAAACGTTTTGAAATTCAAAAATTGAATCAATCAATTTATTTAATTAATTGAGGAGTTTAAACCGCCCAATTAATGAGGCGTTTATTATTCAGTTTAAACGCCATAGTTGACTTACATTTAAAGGGGGTGCAGGTGCGTTACTTAATTAAATGTGGGGGTTTTTTGGAAGTTGAAAAGGTGCGGCTCGTGTGGGCCCCACCCCAAAAATATCCTACCTAGTGGAGTAGGATATAGTGGGTCCCACTTCAACCACTTAGCTTAGGTTAAACAACATAAAATAAAATAAATTCATTGCCCCAATTTATTTTATTCATTTACTTAACCCAAAAATTATATACCACACCCGAGAAAGTGCAACTTTAAAAAAGGTGTTTCTATGCAATTATCGGCGCTATGATTCCATCGGTGTCCTCAGATTTCGATTCTGAGCACCGGTTCAAAAGATAGGAAAACCCGCTCGTTAGTTCAATGAACGTACCCGAGCTAAACTTCATAAAATGATTCTGGTCACACCGGGCATCAGAATCAAGTGTCGTCAGAAACAGTGTTCTTGTAAAATCCAAAATAAAATTATGAAAAAAAATTCCATTGAATTTTACAGGTATTTACATTACTCCCACCTTAGGGATTTACGTTCCCTTAAAGATACATCATAAACTAGGGAAACAAATGTGGGTACTGAGCACACATCTGATCCTCCCGCTCCCATTTTCTCTCCTGGAGGTTCCCGTACTGCCATCTGATGCGCACTAGAGGAATCGACCATCCACATAGGACCTACTCATGTTGATCCTGAATCTCCACTGGGACCTCCGCAAAAGTCACCCCATCATCAATGTCCAGCTCCCCGTGGTCAATGATATGCATCGGGTCGTGCACGTATCTCCTCAGCTGAGATACGTGGAATACGTCATGCACCCAGTGCAACTGAGGTGGTAGAGCCAGGCGGTAAGCCACCTAACCAATCCTGCTAAGGACTTGGAATGGTCCGATTAAGCGCGGAGACAACATTATGCCTCGGCCAAATCTCTGTAATCCATGTCAAGGTGAGACCCGTAAGAAGACGTGGTCGCCATCCTTGAACTCTAGTGGCCTCTGCCTCCTTTCAGCATACGACTACTGCCGGCTCTGAGCTGTCCTCATCCGCTCCTGGATGACCTGGACCTTCACTGTCATGGCCTGGACCATCTCCGGTCACACAAGTGCACTCCCCAGGGTCTGTCCAGCACATTGGTGATCTGCATGGTTGGTCGTACAACGCCTCGTATGGTTACATCCCGATTGTGGAGTGGTAGCTGTTGTTGTACGCGAACAAAACCAAGGGTAGGTGATCCTCCCAGCTGTGACCAAAGTCGAGGACACATGCACAGAGCATGTCCTCGAGAGTCTAAATGGTCCTCTCCGTCTGACCATCCGTCTGAGGGTGAAAGGTGGTGCTCAGACGTAGCTTCGTCCCAAATCCCTCCTGCAACCCCTTCCAAAGCCGGGAAGTAAAGCGAGCATCTCGATCGGAGACGATAGATGATGGAACGCCATGATGCCGTACAATATCCGGAATGTAGTGACGTCCCACGCTCTCCACTGAGCCCTGCTCTCTGATGGGTAAGAAGTGAGCCGACTTGGGGAGTCGGCCGACAATCACCCAAATGGAGTCGTGACCTCTAGAAGTGCGTGGAAGATAAGTCACAAAGTCCATAGATATCTCATCCCACTTCTACTCCAGGACCTCCAAAGGTTGTACCAAGCGTACTGGTACCTAGTGCTCTGCCTTCACCTGCTGACAGGTGAGGCATCGAGAAACGAACTATGCCACAACCTTCTTCATACCCGGCCACCAGTGCTGTCGTTTGAGGTCCTGGTACAACTTCTCCACTCCTGGATGTACCGCTAAAGGGGATTTGTGAAAATCCCTTAGAACCACCTCCTGTAAAGCAGCTGGTACCATGGTACGTCCTCTAAAAAGGATGACGTGCTCTCCTCCCACAGAGAATCCATCAGGTGCTTGTCCTGAGGATATCTGTGTATGCCGCGTCTCACAGTCTTCGTCCCCATGTTGTGCCTCTCTGACCTGTTGTACAAGTGGAGGAGTGACAGTGAGTGACTGTAGAATGGCTGCTCCATCACTATCCACGAAGGATATCCGCTAAGCATCTAGCTTCTCTGTCGCCTCCCCAAGTAGCTGAATGCTCGTCCTCCTGCTGAGAGCATCGGCTACTACGTTCCCCTTTCTAGGAGTATAGACTATCTCATAGTCATAGTCCTGTAGGAACTCGAGCCATCACCACTGTCTCAGGTTTAGGTCCTTCTGGGAGAAGATGTACCTGAGACTCTGGTGGTCAGAGTAGACTGAAAAGCGCTCTCCCATCAGATAGTCTCACCACATCTTCAGAGTGATGACCACTGCTTCTAACTCCAGGTCATGGGTAGCGTAGTTGTTCTCATGATGCTTCAACTGACATGATCCATATGCGATCACGGCCCACTCCTGCATCAAGACACATCCGAGTCCGGTCCCTGATGAATCACCGTAGACTACGTACACTACTCCCTCCTTCGGTAGCCTCAAGATAGGCGCGCTAGTCAATCTCTATCTCAGCTCATGGAAGCTCATCTGACATCTGTCTGACCACATAAAGGGTTTCCCCTTCTTCGTCAAAGATGAGAGTGGTGCCGCATATCTGGAAAAGTCTGGCACAAACATCCAATAGTACCCAGCTAGCCACAAGAAACTCTTCTCCTCCGTCACGCTCCTTGGTGGCTCCCAAGCTAGAACTGCCTCGATCTTCGCAGGATCCACCACAACTCCCACCTCAGAGATGATGTGTCCGAAGAAGTGAACCTCACGTAACTAGAACTGACACTTCGAGATTTTTACATAAAGATGGTGCTCTCATAGTGTGTCTAGTACAACCAGCAAGTGGTAGGCATGCTCCTTCTCAGTGGTCGAGTATATCAAAATGTCGTCAATGAACACCATGACAAATCAATCGGGGTATTGCTGAAAGATCATGTTCATGAGGCCCATGAACACTGCTGGAGCATTGTTCATGCCGAAAGGCATAGCCAAGAACTCATAGTGGTCATACCGACATCTGCAGGTCGTCTTCTGCACGTCCTCGTCCCGATATCTGAGATGATGATAGCCTGATCTAAGGTCTAACTTTGAGAACCACCATTCTCCCTTCAGCTAATCTAAGAGGTCATAAATCCTCGGTAGTCGATACTTGTTCCTCACGGTCACCTGGTTCAGGCGACGATAGTCGACACAATGTCACAAGCTCCTGTCTGTCTTCTTGGCGAACAGTATCAGGGAAGCCCAGGGTGAAACACTAGGTCAGATGAATCCCTTGCCCTACAAAGTCCTCCAACTCTACTCATAGCTCTCGAAGCTCAGTGGGGGCCATCCGATATTCTGGAGTGGATATCGAGGCTGTCCCGAGGTATAGGTCGATATAGAATTCTACCTCTATGCTAGGAGGTAGCCCTGGGACGTCATCGGGGAAAACGTCCACATACTGATCCACCACTACAGGAAAACCAGGACTGTGAACGTAAACTACTCCTAGGATGAGGCTAGCCAACTGATGAGTGATGGGTTGTCCTCTCCTCTGTGAGGGTCCATCCTGTGCTGCAAAGGCTCCCTTCTCACCGGTGAAGGTGAACCTTCTCCCGTTGGTGCGAACACACCGCACCATGCACCTAATACAATCAATCTGAGCATGGACTGTGGATAACCAATCCATGCCCAAGATGAGGTCGTAAGGCCTCGACGCCACTACATGAAGTTCACAGCCAATGCTCTCACCTCCTAGAGTAAGCTCACACTTCCGGCACCAGTGCGTAATCGTCGAGTATGCTCCCATAGGATTCTCTATCCGTAAGGATCGAGCCAACGGATTTGTCGGAATCTCTAAGCTCTGAATAAGGGCAGCATCTATGAAAGAATGACTCACCCATCTGTCTATAAGAACTGCAGCAAGGGTGGAGTAGGCACAGATAGTACCTCGAATCATCTCGGGCGCGCCGTGGTTGTAGGCCTCCGCAGCCTGGAGCTGTGCCTGTCTCTGCCTGCCAGCTCCCTATGGTTAGGGTGGACCTCCTGGTGGTGGTGGTGGTTGAGCCTGAAACCGTCACCCACCACCTGCTGCTGGTCCAGCTCCTATGCCTCATCCACCTGCTCCCGACGGATAGCCACGATCAACCCTTTGCCTCTGCCTGGGTTGACCCTCAACCGTCTGCTGCTCCTCGGCACGGCGGGTCGGGCAGTCACGAGCCATGTGGCCCTGCCCGCAGCATGCGTAGCACTGTTTGCCTCTCGTAAGGCTGGCTCTACGCTGTGTGCCCCGCACCTCTGAGCTAGTGTCCTGAGGTCATCTACCTGAGGGTCTGGTCTGCCTGGACCCATGTCTCATCAGTCAACAGCCTACTGCAGAAGACTCTTCTACCTGCCACTATGTGGTAGGTCTCACTGCTGATGTAGGCTCAGCAAGGAAGCTCTCGATGAGATGGACTCTCTCCAGTACCCCTGCCTGTGTCAGAATGCTGAGGGAGATCAGTGATGCCCTGATCTCATGCCTCAGTCCCTACTCAGAGTTCCAGGCCCGGAAGAATGGGTCCCATACCATGTCCGTCGAATAGCGTGAGAGGTCTGTAAATCTCGCCAAGTACTGGGCGACCGTCAAGCTACCCTGCTGAAGCTGTAGAGGCTTCTGGATGTGCACCGCACAGAGGGTGGCTGGGACGAACTCCGAGCAGAAGAGGCTCTCAAAGTCCATCCAGAGGAGTGATGCCTCATCATGTACCTGGAGCATCAAGATCAACCATCTGCCTAATGCCGCGTGTAGGAGACTCACTGCAAGGATCACCATAAGGTCTGTTGGTGTCCCTACCAAACGGAAAACTCGTACAACTGCCTCCATCCAATCCTCAGCTGCCTGAGGTTCCATCTCCCCATGGAACCTGGGCGGTCGCTGACGCTGATACTCGTGCAGTGCACCAAGGCAACGTGCACTCTCAGCTGCTAGAGCTGGTAGCATCGGTGGCTCGGCGAGGAGAGGTACCGCCGGTGCCTCTCCTATCAAAGGGCCCTATACCGAGGCCTCGTCGCTCAGTGGGCTGTCATCACGCACAATGCTCGAAACCCTTGCTGGCTGCCACTGTGGGGTCATCCTGGAAAAAAACAGGTGGGCCACGGTTAAACAGTATACCTTGTGAGCAGACACAATGTAATCACAAAGAAAACATGAAACACACATGCAATCAATATTTTCGTGCATTGAGTCAGAAATCAGATGTCAGGGTCCTAGTGTACGGATACGTTGGCCACCGCACCAACACTGGACTCCCTGGACTGATAACCACCCTCAATACCCTTAACATTATTGCTTCACATGGAAGAAAGATCAGAGTCCAGAGTTCTGCGATAGAACCAAACTCCTCGGATACCAATTTGTCACGACCTTTCCTCGGGGCCCGTTCCGTGACTACCCCAAGCACGCCTTCCATAGGCCAGCGGCTGGCGACTAGTACCATGGAGAAATTCCCGATAAAATAAGGGAAGGAATTTCGTTTGTAAAGTAAACAAACAACTCAGAGTAAGAAAGAAGAAGAAAACACTAAGTAAAACAGGGTACAAAAGTAAGTGTGGAAAAGTAAGTGGGCCAGAATACAAACTCAAACTAAAAGTAAAGTACAACTTAAGGGAAAGTACAAGAACATAATGTAAAGCAGCAACGTCGATCCATCCACTGGTATTCCCACCTGAAGGGTGGGTACAGAAAGCCACCTAAGCTCCTCGGGTCCACCCGTCCGCTCCGTGTACATCCCGCCCAGTGGTCCACCTCCAGGTACCAAATTTCTCCACAAGCCTCCACCACGATCAGCATTGTCCATCGTCTGCATCCAACACAACGTAGTGCGGGCATAGCCCATGAAGGGGGGGGGGGGGTATAGCTACTCATTAGGGACCCCAAGACCCCTAAAGGTCTCCAAGAATCCCAAAAGGATAATCCACAAAGGAAAGATACAATCATGATGTAACATCGAACATTACATAGGTATATGACCATACATATACCTATGTGATCAATTCTAGTTCGGCTCTAGCATCCGTGCCCAAGTACAACCCAGTCCACACAGGAAAGCATAACGTGATCCACATAGGTTATCAAGTCAATCTTATCGATGATAAAGATTGAATGTCAAGACTCAGATCACAGAGGTATACTTCTTCGTAAGATGATAGAGATGATCAGATGTATCCACTGATTCATCTAAGCCGTCGGACCCACAAAGGATCGATAGGTACTAACCCCCGCAATGACCCACACAGGATCTGACCCACACAGGATCGGTATGCACTGGCCCAGACAGGACCACTGAGCACTGACCCACACAGGATCTGACCCACACAGGATCGGTAGGCACAGATCCAAAGAGGATTGCTGAGTGCTGTAGTAGTCACTGTCGAACCCACAGAGGATTCCCGTACAGTCTTTATCGTTATCATAGTCGCAGCCAGCTCTAGGGTTCCCGCACACAGCAATCTCGTTTTGGAATGGTTTGCTCCACGAGCCGAGGGGCTGATACATCAACTGACAAAAAGTTCGGAGTTGATGTATCCCAGGGTTCCGTATCGTCAACAGGAAGTCAATGTGAAAAACGGCGCGTCAATCAGACGCCCAGTTTGAGAGTTATTGGCTTTTTTGTCCTAGGGGCCCGGTTGGTTTTTAAGTCAAAACCAACCCGACCATACTCCAACATCATCCAAACCTCGAGCAGAGTAAGCCAAAAGGTCCGTCTCACTAAGAGGAATCCAACAAAGGCGACGACATGTCAATCGGACGTCTGGAACTCAAGTTATAAGTGTTTCCGCACAGAGGGCCCTGTTGGTTTTGTGTACAAACCAACCCGGCTGATCCCAAAGTTTTCCGAAACCTTGAGTGTAATATACCGAAACGACTGTATCGATCCAAGGATCGCATCGCAGCTGACGGTGCATCGATCGGAGATCCGCATCCCATGTTATAGGAAAAAGTCTGAAAGAGGTCCGTGAATAGGGGGTTCGTGCCCGGTCCGACCCGGCCCGATACCCCATGCGTCGGCCCGAACAGGGTCAACCCAACCCGGGTCCGGGTCCGGCCCAATAGGGCGTGGCCTGGCCCGGTGGGCGCGGCCCGGCCTGGCTCCCTAGGCCTAGCCGGCGCGGCCAGGCGGCTCGGCCGTAACGGCTGAGCGGAAGGGTGCGGGGGGTGTGCTGCCCCCCTCCCGTTTGAAACCGCGACCCCCATGAGGGGGGGCCACTCCTGCTGGCCAGCCGGGGGTTACGACCCCATTCCCTTCTTAGAAGCCAGTCGGCCCGGTCCGGCCGGCCAGTTGCTGCCGCCGCGGGACCGTCGGGGTCCCGCTCTCCTGCTCTGGCGCCGGAAGCCGGAAGCCGACCGCCGCTTCCTACTCTGTCGGGGCCAAAGGCCGCGGCATTGGTCTGACCGGCGCGGCGCAACGGCGCCGTGCCCCTCTACCGTGGACCCGCTCCGGCCGCGATCTCTTCCAGGTTCTTTGGCGCGGTGTGACGGCGCCGCGGTTTGTTTGACATCAACGACACGACGCGACGGCGCCACGCTTCTTCTCCCAATCATTATTATTTTCTGCGTGGTGCATCAACACCATGCTTCCTTGTTCGTGCTGCAAAAAAATCGTCAATCAAGGGGTAGGAGGGTCGGCTATGTTCGTGCGGTCTGACCTCCGCTCGTTATTGAGATATCAGGCGGCTCAAATAAAGACGGTAATCAGCGATGAAGTAAACACAAACAAAAATAAAATAAACCCCTACCTTGAATAAAAAGGTGAATGAAGGTTTGTCGTGGAATTTCACATCGCGGAAGAAGGCGTCATGGAAGGGGGATCGTCGCTTCGCGGAGAAAAGATTCATCGGTGTCGCGTCGTCGATCTCCGAGGTTTCGGTGTTCTTTTCGACCTTTGTCGGAGGTCGGAGTTCTTCGCATTCTTCATCGAGGAAGGAGTGCTGTAAGGCTTTGAGTGATTTCTCCCAAGCCCTCTCGCACAACAAACCCCACAAATAAAATAATACTTGTCTTGTTTTATTAACACACAAGACAAACATTTTGAAATTCAAAAATTGAATCAATCAATTAATTGAATTAATTGAGGAGTTTAAATAGCCCACCTAATGAGGCGTTTATTATTCTGTTTAAACGCCAATGTTGACTTACATTTAAAGAGGGGTGCGGGTGCGTTACATAATTAAATGTGGGGGTTTCATGGAAGTTGAAATGGGTGGGCTCGTGTGGTCCCCACCCCAAAAATATCCTACCTAGTGGAGTATGATATAGTGGGTCCCACATCCACCACTTAGCTTAGGTTAAAAAAGATAAAATAAAATAATTTGGTTGCCCCATTTTATTTTATTCATTTACTTAACACAAAAATTATGTACCACACCCGAGCAAATGCAACTCCAGAAAAGGTGTTTCTAAGCAATTACCTGCGCTGCGATTCCATCGATGTCCTCATATTTCAATTCTGAGCACCAGTTCAAATGTTAGGAAAACCTGCTCGTTCTTTCACTGAACGTACCCGATCTAATCTTCGAAAAATGATTCCAGGCACACCGGGCCTTGGAATCAGGTGCCATCAGAAACTGCGTTCTTGTAAAATACAAAATAAAAATATGAAAAAAAATTTCCCTTGAACTTTATGGGTCTTTACATCCATGTATAGTTCTGGGGATGGCATAGAAAAGTCCCAGTGTTAGGGATAATAAGGTCGTGTGGATCAGGTCCACACACAAGAAGTAGTGGCATTTGATAAACCATGTTTGTCCTTCCGGAAAGATGTGTGTTTATTTTGGGAAGTGATAAACTAAGGATAAAAAATATTTCTGTCGATATAGGAATCAATACATATATAGGAATTGAAAAATGGTATGGTGTATGGAATATACCCAACATGATTCCCCATTTGAGTGAATGCATCAAAATGTAGTTCCATTTTTCGTCGTGCGGCCAGGATTATAATATCATAGTTTAGGGACGTATGATAGGACCAACATGGAATTTTATCATCATTCAATAAAGATGAAACAATTTAATGTCATGTGAGGGAAATATGCATAGTTTAACTTCATATGGATTGGACACATATAGGAGAAACGATGTTTTAGGTGGAATGTGAATGATGTGATAAAGAATACCTAACATTAATGAAGACAAGGTCCATGTCAGACCATATACAATTCTAGGTATAGATCATCAAGCTGAGGGGCTAGTAAAGGGTAGAAAATATTGGTCTAAACCTATAAAAAAATTTATAGGTGTTCTTATGTATCCTATAAGGATGGAAATAAATCCATACCTAGTTTTGGGAAAATAGTTTAACGTTATTTAGGACAAGATATTGGAGAGACAATCTCCTAGAAGGAGAGTATGTGGTTATGATATTTCAAACCTGACGTGAATGAGGTTATAAGCCCACATAGGACACACTATGAAATCCTATAAGAATAGTTGCCTAAACATCTTCATAGAAGAGAAAATTATTGGAATTTGGTCTAGACCCAAAAATGAGAAGTCTGGGTATTAAATCATATCCCATGATCATGGGAATCAAGCTAGATGTAGTTCTATGGTGAGTATGTATAATGAGATCTTAGTTTATGGACTCTGATCTCAATCCATCGAGAAGAAAACTCTTCCCAGTGAGCACAGACTTGGATCTGATCCTTATGTCCATGTTATTCAAACTCAGTGTGGGAAACAAGGGGGAATGAGGTTTTCACAACACATGGGATACAAGTAATGTAGAATTCAATGCGGAGCCCTAAATGACAACTGACCATGTATTTTTCTTCTTTATAACAAAATACGCACTGAGGGATTGCACCATGAGTGTTGAAATTCGACTTAGTCATGATGGGTTGGAAAATGATTTGAATCGTGCAACAAAAATTTTAGGGCTTGATGGGGTTGGTGTAATGATAGGGGATAACTATTGACCATGTTAGAAACCCAGTATCTATATCTTGTGACCTGAAAAGGGATCAAAAAATGAGTGTCAACTACTGACCATGTTCACAACTAGGGATGTTTATGAATTTTTTTGTTCTAAAACATTGAGGATGTTGTCCCGTAATGGAATAAGAGCCATTTGGACGAACACCAATTCAATTTTGGGGTCCCTTGTGATGTGAATGGTAATGAAATCACAATTGAAGGGGAACACAGATCCTGATAAATGGGCAAGAGTAAGTCTAGGTAGAATCTGACATTCTAGGTCGTAAACCAGAGTACTCTTGGGCACATTGGTGATTCACTAAAGAGGGTTAAGGGGCCAATATAAGAGAATCTGACTAGAAAAGATGAGTGTATGACATGGGAGTAAGGGTATATCAGGGGAAAGTGGTATGTAAAATGGTTGTAACAAACCCGACATGAATGGGGACATAAGACTGTACCACAATGCATACCCATCACATGGAAGGACATGGGCCAATGGGCCATGATGATGAGTAGGTTTCTAAGAGACAGGGTTAGAACCGTATGCTAAATGTTCTAAATGACCTACATATCACATGAGGATGGGAATAAAGCCACACATAGTTTTATGGGTGTATCTTAGTGACTTGACTGATGATTGGTCTTAGTCTTTGGTCATAGAGCTCAGATCATTGATTCCTAGATTAATGTCATCAGCATGGGACAAATGAGTTGAAATGATGAAATATCATGCCTATAATGTGGGAGCAATAGAATGAAAACAATGATCAAGGATAACTACTTACCATATTCACAACCCAGTATCCTTATTGCGTGACTAGGGATGGGGGAAAACAACTGAGTGTCGACCATTGACCATGTTCACAATACGAGACTTTTATCAATTTGTCACCCGTGATCCTTGAGAACGATGGCCCCAATTGGTAGGATAACCCTAGTTACATGCATCCATGTTGTTGGGGGGTCCTTTTGGATATGAATGGTGATGGAAGAACAATTTATGGGGTGCATGAATCAGGGTGGGGCATGTGCTCACGGAAATGAAAATAGATTAAAGGGGGTTGTCTCAAGGGGATATGTGTGGCATGGAAAAAATAGCCCGACATGAATGGGGATGTGAGTTCATACCACACCACACAATCTTCTATGGGATCATGGGCTAGGGGTAGAAAGGGTATAGGGAACTAAGGCTAGGAGTCTCAACCAATTGTAGCCACATGACCCCTTATGCTGGTATTGCATTACCAAAAAACCTAATCCCATGTGAGAAATCTCAGTGTGGGAAACAAGGAGTAGGGATTGGATATCCCTATCATCTAAAAGGTATGACATCTTTACACACACACATACCTGAGGCAGACTAATTCTTGAAGAGACAGAGGGGAAATATGAACCACTACAACAAATATTTGGGACATATGGGGGTGGTTACAATGACAAAGGATAGTTGTTGACCAGGTTCAAAATAAAAAATCTATATCGGATGACATGAAATGGGAACAACAAATGAGAATTGACCACTGACCATATTCTCAATGTGTTACATATATCAACATTTCATTAAAGGTCCTCGAGGGTGATGGCCCGGAATGATATGAGAGTTATTAGTCTATGTATTTGTACCGTTTAGGGGCCCTTTTGGAAGTGAAATATGATTGAGTCCCACGTACAGGGAGTGTGTGAAGTATAAATGTTCACATGAAATTTAACATCAAGAAGGATGATGAAAAAGGTGAAGATCTCCAGCGAAGGGGATGTATGGTGTCATCATGTTTAACCCGGTGTAAAGAAGGGAAAAATCCAGCACCACACATTTTTTGACTTGAATGGATATTTTAAATATGGGGATGGGGATACTGATGAAATGTAATGCAAATATTACGGATTCCATAACGATGAAAATCAAGCAACACATTGTACGAGTAGGCCATGGAGTTTGGTGTTGTGTGATGAGGACATGGGAGTATAGAAGAACGAAGAGGTGACCACATGGTGCGATCATTGTAATCCTTAGAAGAGTGGGGACAAAGAAGCCTTCAATAACCCATGTGGGATCCTCCAATGGAACTATAACCATGGGGGATAGTTAAAGAGGAATATGGGGGCTGGACTCAAGACAAGGAATTCGAGCATTCCATGTTTCCCACGAGCATGGGAATCAAGCCTTACGTAGTTCTTAAAATACAGTTTAATGTTTTGCGGATGATATACTATTTAATGTCCTGCAAGAGATAACAATTTGAGGTCGTGAAGGACCAGATATAGTTTAATGTCATGCGAGATGACATATAGTTTAATGTCATGTGGGACAGATCCGTTTACGGTCGTGTAGGAACAGATGTAGTTTAATGTACTGCATGACGACATACAGTTTATTGTCATGAGGGACACAAAATTTTAGCATCATGTAAGATCCTATACAGTTTAATGTCTAATGAGATGATGTACAGTTTAATGTCATGTGTGGCGTAACTGTTTACGGTCATGTAGGACCCTATACAGTTTAACATTTTGCAGGTCAATATAGAGTTTAATGTCATGCGGGAAATTATAGTTTACTGTCATGTAGGAACCTATTTTCTCTCACAATTTAATGCTTGAGGGGCTTTCCATTGGTGGGATGAGTATTATGCTCACCATCCCTAGTAACTAGGGGAGTATGCACCATTGGGGTAAACCATGGTAATTATGTAAGGTCCATCCCATTTGGGTTCCAATTTGTGTGGTTTTCATCATAGTATCACTGGTTTTCTCAAGACCAACACCATGTAACCATTCAAGAAATATAGGAGGCGAAATTTATTATTGAAAGAACTAGATATCTTGTTCTGATGCCCTTCCATATTCTGTAGGGTATGAAGCCTGTTATCGTCAAATGCTTCCAATTCAGCCAGATGGATTATAGATACTTTATCTGCTGCTTTCTGGTCATACAAGGTTGTGCGTAGTAAAGGAAATTGAATCTTTATGGGAAGGATGGTCTCATTTCTGTACCCCAGGGAGTATGGGGTCACTTGTGTGGAAGAACGACTCATCGCCCAATAAGCACAGTTGGAGTTCGGGAGCTTGTCTAGAAAACTCTTCTTCTTCTGGCCAACCATTTTTTACAGAATTCTATAGAGGTATTTTTTTAATTCTTCTATCTACCTATTATCTAGTGTGTGATAGTGGGAGGTATAGTTATATAAAATATAGTACTTTGATTAAAATTTCATCAGTTCAGCCACCACGAATTTGGTGTCATTATTGGTGAGGACAGCGTGAGGGACTCTGAATTGGTTGATGATATTAGAGATCACAATGTCAATGATTGAACAGGGATAGGACTCTTTGAGTGGACCTGCTTCTACCCACATGGAAATGAAATATGTGGGGGTCATTATGAACTGGCACTAGAAAGCTGTCACCGGTGGATATGGTCTCACGACATCGAGTCCCTAGACTGCAAAGGGCAAGGATTACTTTGCAGTGTCAAGAGGATTTGGTGGATGATGCACAATGTGGGCATGATTTTGGCATGCACAGAACCACTTGGAAAAATCAATGAAATAATATATAATAAAAGTCCATAAATAACCCAGTATCTGGATCTGGTGAGATTGTTTCGGCCCTGTCTGAAGGGCCCTACAGGAACCGACATGATCCTCATGCATGAATTGAGAAATATCTGTTCATGAATGAAATTTAGGAGAACTCCATCAAAACATGCTAGTAGAGGATCTTCTCAAGACATAGATTTCTCTGGAGGGTAAACTATTATGTGTGACATGGGATTCACTCACCCTCAGCCCGATATTATGGAGGATTATTATTCTGATGTTAATTGAAAAAGGAGGTTCTCCCTCATGCATCAATTCATTCACTACATCCGGGGGACCTATAAGTCCTGACGTGGAGGAATTGGTGGTAAGGTGGATTACCTATGGGTTGTCATCATCATATTAAGTGATTAGAACGAAGAATCTCTAGTGTTCCATGTGGAAAATCAAATCATCCTATTTTGGATTTGAGAGTGATGCAACAAGGTTGTCCAAGGAGTCATCTAGTTCATTCTGGGATCAAGGGACATGAGTAAATTCTTGTTGAGATGGAAACAAGTTCATTAGCTTTATGGTCTGTTCCAACAGTGGTATGATCTATGGCTTTCAGAAGACATAGTCACCATGGATCTGCTTGATTACTACTTCGAAGTCCCTTTCACATGAAAGTGGGGAACAACAATCTCAAGGGCCATCATGAGCCAATAATGAGATCCTGGTACTCCACCTCATTGTTGGTGTAGCATATTGATATCATAAATGAATATGGAATAACTATTATCACTGAGGTAATGAAGAAAATACCAAATCCCACACTATTGAGTCTTGGGTCATTGAGCATTCTGCAAGTGGGACTCCGAGAAGCACCATCAAAGTGTATATTCCAACACAGAATAGCTTGGTCTACAACGAGTATTGCCAAATCTTGAAAATCAATGACCAAATACTAGTCTATGGGAGTTGTATGAGTGATAAGGGAATCTACTAACACATTCGCTTTGATATCCTTATGAGGGAAAACATAATATTGAATTGCTGGAGAATCACTGCCCACCGAGCTAGATGACCTTTCAATATGGGGATGTTCAGGATGTACTTCAGCAGATCTACTCGGGACTCCGGTTATATATCATGGCGTATCATGTAATTTCGCAATTTCTACACTAGTAATACCAAATAAAGGCATATTTTTTCAATAGGTTTGTATCTGGTCTCCGTATCGAGGAGCATGAAACTGAGGTTGTAAAGACTGTTCTTAGTAATTTCAATGTTCTTCGGGGAGAGAAGGGTGTCGATGGATCATTCATGGGATGTCACATAATGGACCGGTGACATTCTGGATATGTATGGAATAATGACCAGAGGTTGTAATAGGTACTTGTTGATTTCTGCGAATGATGTCTAACATTCTTCGTCCCATTGATAAATAGTGCCTTTCTTCAGGAGCTGAGAATTGGGAATAAACATCCTGTCCATAATTGTGATGAATCGGCATATATAGGCTATGTTTCCTTGGAATCCTCGAATTTTTCGAATTTTTCTCAAGGGAGATATCTAGATAATGGCCTGATCATCTCTGGGTTGATCTCGATTCTCCTATATCTCACAAAAAAATCCAAAAAAATTCCAGGAGGTGACCCAGAAGGTTAACATCAGTGGGATCATCTTCAGTTGCTGAGAATGTAAGAAGTAGAAAACTTTTTCATCATCTTTGAGATGGTCCTAACGTTGGAAATATATGACCACCAGATCATCCATGTAGAATTACACCAGTGTCCCATGTATTGGGTTAAATATGCGATGAATAACCAACTGATAGGTTGAACCTACGTTGTGTAGACCGAAAGACATGACTTGGTAACAAAAATTAACTTTTGGTACCCTGAAGGTCGTGGAATCCTCATCCTCGAGATCCATTTGAATCATGTTATACTCGGAGCAACCATATTTGAAAGAGAAGGAATGGAACCCAGCCATAGCGTCAATAAAAAATTCCAACATTGTAAGGGGGAAATCATCATTCGAACTATGACAATTGAAGTCTCAGAAGTCAACACAAAATCTAAACTGTCCATTATTATTCCTACCTAGCACAATTTTGTCTACCAATACTGGGTGTTGGACCCTCTTAACAAAATTGGATCTGATAAGCTTATCAACTTCGGCCTCGACCATGCACCATGATAAGGGTCGTTATTTCTTGGAGGTTTCTTGAACCTACAATGAGTTTCTGGGATACCGAGGTGGTGGAATGATACATAAGGATCTATCACCATAATCTCATAATAACTCCATGTAAATTCATCAAAATATTTTTTTTCAAGAATTCCTCTTACAATTGTTACTCCTCAAGAGGCATAACGACACTGATTAATATTTGTTTCAGATCCATCTAACAACCAAGGCTCACCTGTAACAATTCAACGATCGTGGTGGAGACACCTTCTTCGATTATGGGGTGATAAAACTCTAAATCATCTTCTTCACTTATTGAGGAGGGATCCTCGGTGGTAGGAGTATCTTCTGAGTCAACAGATGCTGATGGGAGACTGGTACCAGCCATTGCGGTGGTGGACACTGCATCAGGGGACTCCCATGATTCCAAAACAATGACAATGAAAACTGTCAATCTGATCTCATCTGGTTTTCATCCCAAGGGGCCACATATAATGATATCAATGAAATATTGAAGTGTTTGCCTGAGCCAGATTATCCCATCCCAGCAAAACAGGAAATTACGACATATTGTTGTTGTCATGAGGTGGATATCCCGATATCTTACGGGTGTAGGGAGTTATGGAATCACCTAATCTTGATTCATGTAAGAGTATGAGTTTATATTATGGAATCCCATATATATATGGGGATATGACCCCCACCCATTATTTCTAGATAAAACGAATCTTTGAAGCATTTTTGGGGTTTTAGACTCCAATCAGTGGATTGGAAAGACGTAGGCATCATCCAGATCTATCCAAGGGTCGGTCGCATCCGTAGCATGAACAACCTTGTTATCCTGAATCTGTATGTCCGTGATATTGTAATATTTTTCATACAGATAATGGAATTCACATTAGGAAAAGGTAGAAACATCCCCATGATGTATGAACACTTGAACATTAAGGATTTCTTGAGGCACAAGTGATACGATGAATGGAACTCTGCATGTTGGTGGAGTCATGGCCTGCCCATAAACGCATTGTATGAGGTTTCCTGGGAGATAACCATGAATTTAGTGCTAGCTAATAGGCCACAAAAATTGGTCTTCAGTTGGATCATGCCAACCAGTGTCTATTCTGTCATATCATAACATTGTATTTTTAGGTCATAGGGACTCAGATCATCCTCTGACAACCTCGGTTTTTGCAGTGTTCATCTCAGGGTTAGTTTGATCCCAGATCCTGTGTCGAAAAGAAAACAACGAACCTCAATTCTATTAAAATGGACAGTGATTTAAAGTGTGAAGATGTGCCCCTATATGGGACAACCTTCATCTTCTTCATACAATGAGACAAGGGCCAGACATTCAGCATGATCGACTACCTCCACATGGATGGCTTCTATAGCTGCTACCTCCATCTTGAACTAGAGGGGTCTTCTTAATGAATTGATGAGAGCTTCAAGAATATTTGCAGACATGTGATGGGACTCAAGGATTGAGAACCGTGCTGGAATAACGGAAATATTTTTGAGGACATCATACTTATGTGTCAGTCGTGAACTTCAATGTAATGGAGGACGGTCTGTGACAGGAGGAATATAGGGCTCTTCCGGTTGGAACAACAGATGACTAGTACTGGGAATATCACATTTCTCAATGTCGGATGCATGTGGAGGGACTAATAGATGATCTCCTGATCACTGAGATAAGTTCGTCGCAGAGTGTGTCTGATCACGGTGTGGTAGATGTGGCTCTATCTGATCAAGAAACACAAATGGTGGTGATAACAGATCTAATGACACCATATTAGAATGGTGTGTATGCAGAGAACTATGTTGGGCCTGTTCTACGGTTGTGGTGGCCTTCATATCCTATATGCACGTGCTTACTAAGGCATTCTAATGGCCCATATGGTTGCGGCTCCGATGAAGCTAGCTATAGCAGGTACCATTAGGAATATATTTCGGGTGCTTCGTGATGTCAGAAATCATGTAGGGTTCTACCATCTCTTAAGTGTGAACCGGGGTTTACGCATGGATTTCACTTGAGGAATCATCCACTACTGAATGGACTTTGTGGAGGAATATCCATCTCCAGGGCATGAATTATCCCATAGTACGAGATGACGATGGCATCAGATAAGGAATTTGTTTTACATTGTGTAGCCGATGCATGCTTTACTCAGAAGTGGATGTCTAAGGCGTTGATGCAGAGGTACTAAAAGTGGGTGAAACGGTGTATTTGAAATGTTTAGGTTGATTAATATGTGCACAGATAATACCATAGGCACAAGAAACTTCTTTATGAGCCATATAGTCATCGTACATCTGGGACCCGTGGTTTGATACCTAATTCCACTATCCTTCACTTCCACTACTGCTATCGAGATTCACGAACACACATGCCCCTTGTGCCGAAGCTGGCCCTAACATGACTAAGTTCTTGTCATCTTGGTCTTCAAAATAGTCCTTAAAATATTTCACTGTTTAAGGATGTTCCCCAAGATTCTGTGATAGGGGCAGTAGATGGGGCGATCAGTGAGAACTACATCTTCTTGTCTCTTGTATTCAGGTAAACGAACAATTACATATTCCAAGGCACGACAAAAATAACCTCGGACCTGTGATTCATTGAATAAGTAGGTACCATTTCCCCTGTCTGGGAAGGGGGCTCTGGGGGCCTAACCCTCACGAGGTGCTGGAGGAGCCTGTCGAGGAGGTGGGACCTGGGTATCTCGCCTAGGGTTTGGCAACATGTTACCCGAGGGTGCGTGCCGATTCTACGGTAGGCACTACTTGGCTGGAGGTTGTTCCTGCGGTGGGGGACCTCTATGAGGCTGCCAAGGCAACTCCACCGGTAATAACTCTATTGCCTGGGGCCTCTATTTGGTTTACCACAGTGGGCACAACATTATTATCCATTCATGAGGGAATTTCAAGAGGAAATGGTTGTGCCTGGCTGTCTTGTTTCAAAGCTTCTCCTATGCATTGTTCCATATTAGTGAAGTCTCAGAATCCCCTGGGGTAATTTTGGGTGATCAGATATAGGATTGATTATGACTTGACATCCCCCACACCCATCGTTTGAAAATTTTCATGAGTCAGCTGCATGTCAACATAGTATTTTAGCAATTTCCACTGAGTGAAAACATCCGCGACATGCTCATCAGAACTCTGTTTTCACTTGAAGAGGTCTCTATTACTAATCTTCAGAGTGGTAGAACTGAACTAGTAAGGAAATATCCTATGAATAACTTATCAGTCGGCTATTGACCTGATGGGTAGCTGGCTATACCATACAGATTAAATTCCTTCAAATGTTTGTAGGAAGAATTAGATTTTGGAATCCTCATGCTGCACCAATGTTTCCAACATGGGTCAACTCATCAAAATGAAGTGGTCCTGATGCTGAAGTTGGTCACCCATCCCATAAAAGTGGGAGATGTTGGGATTTCCATATCCCAGTGGTGTATGCATATCATCCACCCATGCTGGATGCGGATTTCCATCATGCAAAATCGCTACTCGTCACATTTATAATGCCTCAAGGCGAGCAATGAGTGCCACCATGAGTTCATCTTGGCATGTGTTTTTTGTCTTGAAGGGGATCCCTGACCACCACTTCATTGGTTGGATATTCAACATGATAACCAATTCCAATAGCTCATTGAGCGGCTAGTGGGATAGCCTACGAGGGATTTGGGGGAATCTGAGATGGGTCCCAGGGATTGTCACATTCCTTCGGTGGATTTGGAGACACATAAAACACCCTCCTGCCATACGTTCTAGACATTACCCAGTCTGCATGGGTAGGATAGTTAGGTTTACCTATTGGAATTTACCAGGGGGAAATTATACCTGCCCCTACTACCCTAGCCGAGGATCACCGTAGTCTGGTCATCTCTCTCTAGCACACTCAACAAGGAGTTCATTGAACATATTCTTATTCTCCGCAAGCTATTGGCACAATGCGTCTTTCTATGGATTTTTCTCTACCATTTTTACTTAGCCAGACATGTCAGAGGGTATGATGGATATGAGGTTCATCTTAACCTTGTTGTGATTTCATTTGAGGACAAAAGGATCGATGGTTACTGAAAGACCTTGTATTTTTCTCTCCTTTCAAGTAATCCTTCTTAATGGGTTCAAAAGTATTGGCACTCCCCGAGGGTTAGTTTTCCCCAATTATTTCTATTTCCATATTTTCCACTGATAAATCAGCCATGTTAACCGTGACTCTACCTGGAAGAATATCCTCGATATCTCCTGTCATGTTAGGCCGACTCTTGATGGAACTGAATTGGAGGACAACATACTTCCCCCAACCATGGATCTGTATGTGGGGGAAAACCACCATGAAAATATTATATAGCACATTAATTCTCTTGATTTATTGTTTTTGGAGGGTCCTATGGTGGCCTGGTGACTCAGGATGTTGGGATAGGGGATTAAGACCAAATTAACCAAAAAATATTGTTGAAAAAAGTCTTCGAAGTGTTCTCGACTCATAGGGTAGGACACTTGTCGATTATGAAGATGAATGTGAGTTGCTTAGAGGGTTTGGAGAAATCATCCATCTTCCTTCAGGGTGAGTTATTTTGGTGCACTAAAATTTGGAGCTGCACCTCACCAAAACGTCTTCGTGAAATGGTATGCTACAAGAATGTCCCACAAGAGTCACAGTTCAGTCTTAAGGTCGCTCCTTTCGTATACCAACTCATCAACTAGAGGCAGTTGGGTAACCGGTAGCAGTACTGAAGTAGACTGCTGAGACGGTAGGATGGATGATGAAGAATACGGTATGCATACTGACAAGATATGACATCTCAGGATATCCTTTGAAGATTAGAATGACTTGGCCACCACATCGCGATATGACAGGTTGGTTCTAGCTATTTTTTTCTCAAGAAATACGACAAATAGCGGTGGACCATGCTGTTTCTCATCATCCATCAGTCTCTAGAATAGCTCTCTGTGATCTCTGGTCGAGATAGAGAATGGTCCTCTTGATGATGGGGTGGATTGGATGGTCGAACCCTTGGAAAATTACAAGTCATCGTCCTCCTAGATGTATCTATAGAGGGAGCCATGGATCTAGTGGACCTCGCATTCCGGATGTGTGAGGCGGATGTTCCTTGTTCATTCTGTATCACATGACACCGGGGATTGAAGTGAGGGTTCCCCTATTGAGTTGTATTCCTCATCATAATCTGAGAAGAAGACATGTTTACAGTTGATCAGAACCTTCTTTTCACTCTTCTTATGGAAGCTATATCCTTCCTTCCTATCCCGGTATGTCTTTTCGATACAAGGTAGAGTTCTAGATCGGGGAGGTCCTTCAGCCTAACGAGTTTTGGGGTGGAGTGGACATCCACCTAAGGTAGCTGAGGTGTGAGGAGCACCTAGACAAATGTCAAATGGAACACGTGGATGACCTCCATTTCCACTGGCTTATGTATAGAGGCAATCTCTATGGGATGTGGTGGTGCGGGTAGGACCTCCACCAGTGCAAGTAGTAACATAGGTATGATTTCCATGCTTATTTCCCCTAGTAGTGTCTGTGCCAGGAGGGTCCTGATACTGGTCATGTGAATCATGGGCACGACCACCATGATGGGTGCCAATGATGTGAGGTTGACCTTCACTCCTCTAATTGATAGGGAAAGGACGACCATCACTGGTTATTGTGAGGAAATGTCGTAGTAAACCACGTACGTGATTGAAAAGATGTGTAAAATATCATTTTTGGAGACCTATGGTAGGAGTAACACCCCCATACCCAAGGTCATGAGCATGAAATATTCTTCTATAATAAGTTTAACTACCATGAGGCGGACCCTCATTCAGATTGATGGTGGATTGGGGAGAACCTCCACATCGAGCTAGGATTCTGGTAGGACCCATGTTCTCAATGGTGTAGGTACAATGAGGACCCTCGTACTAGGTGTCCTTACCATGGATTGGTCCTAGGCGAGCACTACCTGTGCCAGCAGCTAGGAGAGTTGACCATGCCTTGCTGTGGGGTGGTGGTGGCCTCAATTTGGGTTTGGCATCCACATACCCTTTCTTGGAATACATAGGGAACTGATGATAGACATTGGTGGTGGAATGAGTCAGGGTAGTCATTGACGTTGACTCCCCTTGGGGGGCATCCTCCTCGGCCTAAGCCCGATGTTGGCGTCAGGTCAACCAGATTTGGGATGGCGGTGCTGGTGCATAGATTACATGTTCCTCATCTTGTGGTGGTATGGTGGCATCAATGGAACGACTTACTGGGGGGCCTCTGTGGGAGGCCTCAGAATGGGATCTCAACCTAGATGTCCTAAACATCCCCTACCTCATTGTGGTATGGGAGGGAGTCATCGAAGAGTTACATGGAGTGGCCCTCAGAATGGTTGTTTGTCGGAGCAGGGAGTAGTGGATCCCAGTGCGGCCCTTGGGGGTGGCAGTGGTGATGAGACACAAATGCATCTAGGTCATGTTGGTCCATGTCCCATGTTGGTATATTCCTCTTTACCTCATATAGGTAAATGAGGTAATTTATCACCCTTTGCTGAATGAACTCACATGGGGAGATGGGGCATGGGCACCCAACAGTTGTGGATGTAGAAGATTCCATGGGGGAAGTGAAGCCACACAAGATTGCAACAGTGACGTTTCCCAAGCCCCTTCATTGGTAGGTGGGAGGTGATCAGATTCTAGATAAGGAATCTTGTTTCATGGATGGAATGGGGATTAAACCATTAGTGCTGCAAAAAGAAATCGACGTCCAGTTCCCCAGCGTCATTATGTCTTCCACTACTGGTAAGAAGGATCCACACTAACAATGTCACCAGCCGTAATGTCCAATGTTTAACTGTCCCCACATCTGCTAGATTTAATGACATTCCCTGTATATTCTTGGTGGTACCCAGTACCAGATACATAGATATGGTGACACAATAGACCACTGATTCCTCAAAAACTACTAATCTCCACATTGAGGAGAAGACATTCACGCCGGGTTCACCATTCACATTTATTATGGCTTCACTAGGGCACACACATTTGACTGTTGAGGAGGACACATTGATCATTGCCCCCATTCCTACATTCCAAAGGCAGGTTGCATCTATCTCTTGTTCAGGGATATTTTCTCCTCGATTGAAACCGGATAATGTGATGTCAGTTCCACCTTCCGTGGATTCCTCCTCAGAACTCGTTACATAGTACGAGTCTTTCATAATGTCTAAGACCTTGTTTGTGAAACACATCCCAGTACCATGTCGTCGAGTACGCTGGTTAATGAATATGATTCTATTAGGACATTTCTTGGGGTTTGTTCAGGCCAGAAACCTTCGTCCATAGGAGTAGTCATGTTGGATATCAATGGCATGTCTGGACGTTGTAAAAATGGCGTGTCTGGGATTCCACCTCTTATGATAGGGATTCTCAAGGGAACGGTAGACCAAGGCATCCCATGTCGAATGCAGGTAATTATATTCCATAATGATGTCTCTGAGGTTTTCTATAGCATCCCAAACATAACACAGTGTATTCCACGAGTTTAACATCTAGAGGATACTGATCAGAATGATCAACACACAGACTAGAGTAGATCAGGTGGGTGAAACCCATGGAGGGAACACTACTATTGGGACAAACACTTGGTTAGATTTCTAGTTTCTTGTAGGATAAGTGAGAAAGTGGGTGTCATGGTCTCACCGGGATGTGGCGGCCCATGTAAGAGTTGGGATGGATTTGGATTATTAACAGTGGACGGAAAATGATATGGAGCCCACACGAGGACGATAGTGATATTGGGCTTGAGCCTCGAAAATACTTCCTACATATCCCTATGGAAGGGAATCAAAGTAGGTGTATATTGTAGGGGTTATGGGACACCTGATGAGGCAACCCATATGGATGGGACCTAGAGGATGTGGAACCTCGGGGTTGGGATATGCCCTTCTCAAAACACATAGGGTCAAGGGAGATACATGGATAAGACATGAGTGATGGTCTTGAACCACATAGGGGATTCTTACATACCATTCCTTGGCATGGATTAGTGACCATAAAGTTCAAAATTGGGGTAGAGGATTGGGGTGTACATTGACGAAAACACCTCATTATATACTGGGACATAAGCTTGGTTTGCAGCCTGGTTTGGTCTGATGCTCGAGGGGCATACCATAGATATGGGTCCCAATGAATGGGATG
Organism: Viscum album; assembly: GCA_963277665.1. NCBI lineage: Eukaryota > Viridiplantae > Streptophyta > Magnoliopsida > Santalales > Viscaceae > Viscum > Viscum album. The sequence continues at coordinate 43,535,153 of OY728123.1, forward strand.
AAAAAAGATAACCATTGGATGGGGATTGCAATATCTTACCACTAGATATAGATCACATCAGTTTACCATTAATTAGAGAGTGAAAAATATTACCATCTCTTGGGGTATGCAATAGATTACCATCGATTGGGTAACACAACGACTTACCGTCAGTTGGGTTTGGGCCTCAGGGAGGCTTCCAACATACCATGCCTAGGAGACAAGGATCAATGTCCACATAGTTCAGGATGGGTTTTGGTGAACCAACATGAAGGGGGTAAAGACTAGTAGGTGTATGGATTGAACCTTAGGGAGGCTTCCTACAAACCATACATTGGCAGTGATCAATGTCCACGTATTTCAGAATGGGTTTGGTAAACCAAGGTAAAGGGGGCCAGGACCAGTACGTGTTTGGCTTTAACCTTAGGTAAGCTTCCTACAAACCTTTCCTTAGAAGTGATCAATGTCCCCATAGTTCTGGGGTGTTTGGTGAACCGATGTGAAGGAGACCAGACCAATATGGTTTGTGGTGGAACCTCAGGGAGGCATCCTACCTATATTTCCTTGGAAAGAATCAAAGTCCATGTAGTTTTGGATTGTTTTGGGAAATACAAGATTTTGCATCCAGGATGGGGTCTTATAGTCAATTCATACTCTATGTCCACGTGAGTCACACTCAGTGTTTGAAAAAAGAGGCATCAATGACCTGACGATCACGTCGCCCAAGGTGCGACCACGGGTAGAAGAATGGGAATTACATGTGGTTAGTATCCCAAAAAGAAAACATGGGGTTATGAATGGTTAGCAGGCTAGGGAGATGGATATTAGGACTTACTCCAGGGTGGAGGCTCGGTGGTGAAAAATCCTAGAGGAATTTTTCATGGATGAGTGGAGGGTTCATGTGCCCATCCCCCTAGTATTTTGAAACAAATAATAGAAGAGGGGAAGTAGGGACACTTCCTCTCACAATAATGGATAGGGGTTTACACCAATCTCACTTACTGTAATCATATATAGGCTCCGCTCTGGTAGATATGATCTCATTCAATGTGAAGAAGATCTCACTCTCGTTGAGACGAGCAAGAGTTGAGAATTTCCAAGATGGGGATACTTGGGTAGAGTACACAAGATGTGGTCAATGTTTAAAGTCATGTACTGAGGAAAATGGTTTATGGCAGTTTAATATCTAGCATCTCAGAGAAGTTATGTTCACTCCACACACCTAGGAAATACATAACAAATACCCACCCAAACTTGGGGATGAGAGGGCATAAACTTTCAGTGGATATGGTGTGTCGTGGAGTGATCTCCTAGGGGTTTATGTTTGTGTGGCTATGAAAAAAATAAATAACTGTTAGTGTTCCTATGCGAAGAAGAAAGAGGCTAAACAAAGAAACATATAGCACCACCCTTAGGACCTTGAAATCACTTCGTACAAAACTGGATGGTTGTATGGATAAGAGGACTCTATAGAAAAGGGGTTTACCTAAAGGGATTGCATGAAGCTCTGGAGCGGTATGTGGTGGAGGAGCGTTGCGAAGGTGTTTAATTCGCAATGTTGGGTGGCCTTTCATAGAAATAGTCAATAAGTGGATATAGAGTGTTCCTCACAAAGTTGAAAGGCTTTTATAGAGAAGAGATTCATAAATAGAAGGTTCCCTGTAAAGAATAGCACTGCAAAGCAATGTGCTTCGCATAGCATAGTGACTCTACCTTTGCATGCATGTTACATGTGCATGGAAGGTAATTTTCGATGAAAATGTGATCTACAAAGACCCGAGTCCCCTTGGGGTTCCCCGTCATTCACAAAGGCATGTGGGATCCACAAAGGTAATCCCTCTTTGAAGTGGGGCTATGTTTATTCCACGGGAAAGTTACTTTGCGATGCTCAAGTAATTTTAAGAGATCGTCTTTCGCAGAGAAAAGGTGCTACACAATTTGAGAGAGTAGAAGAAGAATGGTCACAAAATCTGACATTTGGGATCAAGGGGAGCCTGATTTTTGCATGTAAGAGGCACCACGAAGTATGGGTTTCATGGAGTGAAACAATGTGGTGGTATGTGATCGAATGTGGGTTCTATCGCATTAGTCATAACCATAGAGATGACCATCATCCCATCCTCGGAATGGAGCTCCCGTCATAGTGTACTCAAAGGCTTCAGTCATGTTCTCTGGGTTTGCGATGGTCGATTCGCATAACTTCACTATGTGGGTGTCTCTGCCAATTGTGTCGTAACTGTAGAGCTTCCCTCTTATTTTCATCGCGGTGGATTCAAAAACGTCATTCGGATCACAAATCCTCCCACATCTTTGCATCGCAGGGTAATCACAAACGTCAATTAGATCATGGAGCCTCCCACCTCTTTTCTTCGTGATGGCTTCACAATCATCAATCAGACAATAGAGCCTCCCACCTCTTTGCTTTGCGATACGTGCAGATATTTTGTATCTCCGTACCTGCTGTGGTGCTGCGGGGCTCCACGAACATGCTTCTCAAGGCAGCCCCAAAGGCTTTGTGTTTTCTCTTCCTCTTCCTAAATTATCATACCAACATATATGGTGGAACCATATGTATGCAGACTCCACACAGGACCCATATGAAGTGATGAAGGATAAATACCCTCACATGTTATCACGAAAGTATGTAAAATGAAATTTAGAGGGATAAATTTCATAAGGGTTTAAAATGTTATAGACTCGAAATTTATCAATGGAAACCTCATTCTTATAATTATGAAATATATTTGAACTACATAAAATCACATTGAGAACACAATACAAACATCATTAATTATTAATGAAGTAAATAAGAGGTATTTCAATTAATTAAGGAACAATTAATGATGAAATAGTCAGTTCATCTTTGAAATAGTAATATGAACCTAATAAATAATAATCTAACCAAATTAATAGTAAACTGTACCATTAAAGGGTAAATATTTTTTTTTCAACTTTTAAATGAAATAATGAAATAATTATATCATAGTATAAGTAAATTAATTTTTTTTAAAATTTAGTAATTATGTGTTGGTATTTTTGTGAGACCTAGATATTTAATTAAATTTTATTATTAATTTAATAAATTAAAAGAAAATGTATTTTCATTACAATAATTCATAAATTAATATATTTTCCACTTATGATTTTAAGGTAATTTATTGAGACCTTATTTAATTTTATAATTTTTTACGAAAGAAGTAATAATTTTAAAATTACTATTCTTTGAGTAAATAATGATTTAAATTAAAAATTAAATTATGAAAATATCAATTTTTTATTAAATGAATTTAAATTAAGAATTAGACACTTTAACAAAATTATGGGGAATTTATGGGTTCTTTCCTAAAATATTTGATGTTTCTTGAATAATAAAATCTGATAATATATGGAAAATTATAATTACATTATGGTTTGAGATATTAGTGTTTTAAGGATGATGGGTGAAATATAATCATGAAAAATCCTTCTAAAATTACATTATTTAGTCATGGGAGTGTAAAATATTCCAAGTCATGAGCAAAAGTAATAAACTGATGAATAAAATAATGAGAAAACACCCCTCTTAGCCACTATAAATACCACCCCTCCCCACCCCTTCTCCACACACATTCCAAGATATAATCCTTTTCAAAATTATACCCAATTATCATCTCAAGAACCCCCCCCCAAAATTTCATGTATATCTTAGGCTCCTAAAATAAAAAACCCCTCACCCTAAATATGTTCCCAAGAAGAGTGATTTAATAGGTAAAATCCAATATCTTTTTGATAAATTTATTTGATTTTTTTATTATTATATCCTAAACACCAATAATCCAAATTTTATGATAAATCCAGTACATTACATATAATTTAATTTTATTATGATAATGAATTTTTTTCATCAAACCCCTTTTCTTATACCTTTTTTATTAAAATGTATTCATTGTTCGTGAGGTGTTCATTTATTGCATGTAAGGAGTAGATGATTCCATTTTCCATTACTAATTTTAAGGCTAGTAATGAAATAATTTTAAGGGTTAAAACATATTTTAGAGTGTATTTTATAAACCATATTATGTTTTGGAATTAAAAAAATTACATAATATTAAGTGATAAAACAATACAAGGTCAATGTGATGAAGCAACCACTATAATAATATAAACTATTATCACTAATGTACTATCAAATGATTCATCCTCATGTAATATACCAAAACATATATATGTCCATTAATATTCAAGATTTTCTTTAAAATTATATAATTTTAAATCTAGATAATTATTCCAACTATACGTGAATCTTCATACTTATATACAAGTGAACCAATCATGAAAACAAATAAAAAAACACTCTCGAATGATCCCATCGAACTATATAACACATCAGAAATCCAATACATGAACCTAAAATCAATAATGATTGAATAGAATTTATTGAAGGTTCTTGTTTTTTAAATTAATGACATTAATTTGATTATATATGAAATTTAACAGACTAAATTATTTGTACATAAGTAAAGGGGAATTCTCTAACCCAACTCTCTTTCATTGGGTTTTCTCTCTTCCACAACATTTTCATTATGGATGTTCCATTATTTTTATATAAATATAATTTATTTATTTCCTTACCTTTTTATTTCTAGGATATAAATGTTTCAAACCAAATTTTAAGAAAAATAAAAATATTTTTCCAAAATAAATCTTCTTACAAAAAAGGAACATATATTGATTCACTTGAGATTGATTATTCTGAAATCAATAATAATAAAAAGAATCTTCTTCATTTTATTGGGAGATCCAATGTTTAATAATGTATGCTTTATTATATCATTACCATTGTTTTCCATGGGTTAATTTATATCCAATATTCAAATACATTCTATGAACAAATCATGATAATAAAAATTTTATGATGTGGCCGACACGCCCAGAAATATAATGTGCTCCAATGCGTTGGATGATGTGATAAATATCAGGAGATAATGTGAAATTTTATTCAACCTTATGCTAGAATATTTCAAAATTATGTATGGTATTTTGGCCACTATAACATGATTTTCCATTTTTATGGATTGGAAAATTCCATGGATTTATCTATTTTTTCTATCATGATTAAAATTATGATCCTTTTCTTATATTTGGTTGATGATGACTGTGCTCACCCATTATTCAAGAATTGTATGCATCCTATTACTTGGATTTTATTTCATCCCTTCTTTTGGTCGCATCAATACAATACTTTAACCCTCTTATATGAGGTAAGGATCCCAGATATGTGGTTGAGAGCATTCATGTTCCTGTGGAGTTGACTAAGAGTATTGGTGGTGCTGATACATTTTATTAAATGTTTACAAATTTTAATAATATTTCAAGGATTTATCAGTCTTCTAATAATATTATGTGTTTATTGATATGCTTGAATGATGTTATAAAATATATAGAAATGATTTATTTTGTGTATCATATTGATGATTGTTTCAAGGTTTTATTTATATTACTCAATTATGGAAGATGAAAAATAATTTTTATTACTATGTTGGGTCACTGAATGGGTATGAATTGTGTTCAGTGCTTATCATCCATTATAGTTATGTTGATGATGAGTTTATTAGTCATTTAAATGGTTCTGTTTCATATAATTATTATGGATAATCCCAATGTATTCAATGAATATGATTTCATTCTAACCACATAATGAGGCAAATACTTTAGTTTAGTATGACAATAATATTTCTCATTAATATTTCATTTCATATATATGATAGATATATTTGATCTATATGGGATATGTATCGAGATTGATGGAATTCTGTATGGAGGATTTATTCAGATCAATTATTTCAATAGGGGTGTTATTTTCTTTTTCATAATTAAGGATGAAATAGTCCATGAATGAGTATCAATTATCAAAACATGAATCCAAAATATGTAAATTATCATAAGAATATTCCATGGATTACGATAAATATTATTTGATAAAATGAACTATCTTGTACTTCAACATTGATTTATATTCAAGATGACACAATCACCCATGAAGGGTGATGATATTCCATGATATCATTCCTATACATTTGTGGTAAATATGGTTTTGTGAAAATTATCTTTAGTGTTATAATTCCCAAGAAACAATCATGAGACTAAACAACATCGTATACTTTTAGTTATAGGACCAGGTTCTAGTTTATTTATCATATAAAAATATCATGTTATTTTATCTATTTATGGACGTGCATGGGTGGAGGAAAGGCCCCTTTATCTCTTGATTATCCCCTTTCCCTCTCTTCATTACTCATGGTTTCATCGCAGAACCATTCACCCTAGATCTAAGGAAAACATTATTTTTCATCCCCCTTTTGATCTTCATCATTTCATTCTTCTCTAAAATATTCTCCTCCATGGGATCTTCCCCTCATGCTTCTCCCTCACCTAATACTTTTGGTATAACTATTGATTCTCACTTAATTATCATTTTTTTCATTCCCCTCACATGATCTTATATTCATGATTTAATGTTATTGCTCACTTGTGGAATATTGAATATTTCTCACCAACCCACTTTCTATCATTCATTATGAATTAGAACTCTATATCAGTACTATTCATGGGTGTTTTTGGAAGTTTTGGTCATCATTAGTTGTGGTTATCAATGACATTCCTCTCCAATACCCTTGTTTCCAAACCCAAAGGTCTCAACCCCATCATGTAAATGATCGATGTGTGGGTTGGTACCTCTTTATACCAGCTCTCTTATTCAATAGTGATGGATTTCATTTTTTAGATCCTCTCTTTTCTTTTAATTATTTTGGGATTATTTCTGGAGATGTATGAATGTTCCTTTGGATTCTTTTTTAGTTTGGCTTAGGTTGTTAAGATGTTCTAATATACATTTGTTTGGATAATATATGGTTTTTTCGATTTTTCATTCCAATGATGGCATCTCTACCACTTATCGTGGTGGTATAGATGAATATGATGTGGTATATGATGGATGAAACCTCATTGACATCTTTGGTTTGCTTTATTTTTTTAAAAATTATTATATCATTTGGTTTTTGTATCTGATGGAGTATTTGGGTAAGAAATTTTGTCTGATGTGATGTTGATGGTACGGTATTGATTTTCTCTGGTGGTTCTATGAAATCTGAGGGCCTTCGACATCTCATTGGGTGTTTAGTCAAAGACATTGATAGTGGTAATTGGATAGCGATAATAAAATCGGTGGTTCGTGATTATATTGGAAAATGAAACAACTCGGTAGATGTAGTGATTCATGTATTTTTATCTCCTTATCTTTTTTGTCTAATCATATTTATTAATTAAAATTACAAATTGGGCATCATTTGACGTTATAACCCATTAGGTGGAATGGTCGCATCTCAAACATAAATATTTTTTTTGAAAATAAAATAATATCAATTTATCAGTCATGAAGAGAACATGGAACTTTTAATAATTATTTTTAGGCTCTTCAACATAATAAATAGTTTTGAGATGTTCTTAATAAGTATGTTCATAGATCATGTTGTTAATTTTGTGTTATATATCACGTCTCATTAACATATATATATAGATACTCCTATGATTAATGATATTGTTTCATGGTTATTCCCTTGGAATATTTCTATAATTTTTTTGGTATTATTGGATAACATCACATATTCAGGATTAACTAGTCCTGGAATCTTACTTCCCTAATATCCTTGACCTAAAAGTATCATACATTTCTATATGAATATTAGTGGTAATAAAATTTTTAGTTTTTAAAGGAGAATCGAGTCAGGGGTTAAATTCTATGGTTTTTTGATGAGAGAATTTAATTTTAGGTTTATTTTAATGATTTATTTAACTAATTTAGTTTAATTCTAATGAATAAAAAATATTTTATCTCCTTCGGTTCCTACAAGTTTTATCTTCATGATTTTAACTACAACACACATGATATTGAGATTTTATTATCCAAAGTTCCCTTGATGTTACTATTATATTATGTCACTACTAAGTTGTTCTTGGTTGTCAAAAATCAATATATTCTATGACCTATCTAACCACATCATACTTTTAAATTTTGACATTCATATTTTATAGAAATCATTCAATTTTATTTCATTTTTTTATTTTATAATTGGTAGTGAAATTTAGTGTTGAAACTAGAAAGATGAGATATATGATGAGTGAATATATATAAAATATGTCTTGATATTTTTGGAGGGTGATAAGGTGCTTGTAGTTATAAACTCTATGATGGAGTATTTTAATGGAATAACGTGTCCATATCAAATGAATTTTTTTGGAAGACTCATTTAAGTGGGTTCTAGGACATTTATTAGGGACTTAAAGGTTGATGTATCTAGAGATATTGTTTTTTATGATAATTCTATTAAGGGATGGTCTAAGGATGATAAAAATTTGATTCTATTGTCTGTGAGCTTGTATTTTCCCACAAAGATATAGATTTTGATTTTAAATGATATCCATAGAACACTGATAAGGGTAAAAATTATTTCCGATATTGTGTATGATATGAGGTAGAGTTATATTTAGTGCTTATGGATAACATGTTTTATTGAAAATTTTATATCCCATTGTTTGGTCTAACATAAGGAAAATAATGAATATCATGTTTCTATAGGATAATTTCATTCATTATATGTATTCTAATTAGAGTGGATAGACATATCAATCTATTTAATGACCATTTTCATTTATTATTATTTTTCTATATGATTTTATATAATATAATTCTTAATTTTTTAAAAATTCAGACCTATTTTTTGAAACATTGTAGTCAAGAACCCTGTATGTATTATCAATTTATCATCAATAAGATATTATGATTATTAATTATGGTCCATGGAGTAACACCTCAGATCATGATCAATATTTTAACTCCCATGTGATAATTAGACTACATATTGATTTTAGGTCTATCATATTTCTCAACACTACTTTTTTATACGTATATTATTGACCAAATGGAGTGGATATTTTTGACTTTATAAGATTGTTTTCTTCATGTTATATATATATTTTATATTTCATTATGTTACACCTACATTTTGAGTATTTTTATTAGAATTATAGAATTAACTATGAAATGGGTTTTGCCTCATTTCAGATGTTATGTGTCAATTATTGAAGATATCTTTTGGGTTGGGCCAATTATGTTGACTTACTATTCAAATAATGGAATTTTTTTATAGAATGAAAAAAATATAAAGGTAATTTATGAGTGGAATAATGTATTGTAGTATTGATAGGAGTCCTATATTGATCATGATAATTGGACACTAATGTAAAAAACATTTTACCATGTATTTTTAAATATATATCCTATTCATATTCAAGGATCTATTATTTAAAGGAGTAAAATTTCTACCTGATTTGTTGAACCCTTGGATATAATGGAGAACACGTTTGTATTTGTATATTGATAGAGACACTCCATGATAATAGAATGGATACTTAATAATTTCCACGAATTATGAATTTATTTGTATCATCACGACTATTCAAATTCAATTTATAATGGTTTGATGGATGTTTATGATTATTTAATATTTATAGAATGAACTATTGGGATTCTGGATCATCAGTAGTTGGTGTTTCAAGGGAATGTTGCACCATAGGATCGTATGTGAGGGTTGCACTGTGGTTTAGATGAGTGTAATTGGGAACATGAGTCTTAAATTAATGATAAATACCACATGATATTTGAAAAATAACATTCAATATGTGGATAAACCTGTAATTATTCAAATTATGATTAATAAATTTTTTGAGTTTCAATTCCCATATAAATATTTTGAACTATTATTGATATTATTATAGAAATATTAGATTTTTAAATATGTTTAGGGTATTAATTTTTCACTAAATCTCCCTTGGATATTTTTAGTTGTTGGTAGGATTCTGATTCTCTAGGATGCGATAGATATTCCAGGATTCCAATATAGGATTTCTAATTTTCATAAACCCAACATTTATTTTTATTTTTATTTTTGGAAAATATGGATATATTTATTTAGTTTCTGTTTTTAAAACGTATTATATAAATTAATATTTATTTTTAACACAATTCTATATTTTTTAGGTTATAGTTATATTTTTGAATAATTAAGGGATAGCCCATATATATTACCATTTAAATATATATAACCATTATATATTTCATTATTATGAAATGACTAATAGATATATTGCATAGTTAAACTCATGTATCCCATTGTCAGATAAATCCCCAAACATATCACCAATCCCACTTATAAATAAAACTTCTGTATGGAAGTGTTTGAGAAAATATGTAAAACCTCTGTGTCATTTGTTAATAAAGAAGAGATTTATTTTGATATATAAGAGCCATCAGTAAATAAAAAATTTAATTCCTTTAAAAAATTATTTAATATGTATGAGTATTTTCATCATGTGGACATTTTTTCCTTCATTCATAATATTAATATTTTATATATAATTATAGTTATTTTGAAATGAAAAATGAAATCACTTTGTAGAACATTAGATACACAAGAGTATCATTTTATCCATCCTACGAGTCATTCACATGACGAATACTTCATCATCAACAAGTGTTAGAATATTATTTTATGCCTAAATATTTCATTTTCAATCATTAAAAAATCCATGAATTACAATCACAAAATTGAACAAATTTCCCTATAATATTCTATACCTTAATTTAATGCTTTTAATGTTAATATTTTAATTAAGGACATCATTCCATTATTTATGTATGAGTAATAAATATTGAATTAAATTAAATTGGAGAATTACATTCTGAATAAACCATAATGTGGTTCATGTACTTGGAATTTTAGATTTTGAATGTGTCACAACATCAATTTTTTATATGTAGGATAGTTGATAATTTATTTAATTTTAATGTGGTACCACCCTTGTGGATCAATGGAATTATTTCATATGATTTTTGGTTTTAATAACTCATTTTATAAATTCCATGTGTTTTATAATTCACTAAAAGTACGTATCAAAATAAATCATTTGAAACCAGAGACCCCCTTTACTCAATGTGATCCCTGGAATTCAATGATACCACTTTCCAATATACAACTTCGACAATATCACATCTATCACCCTTATCCAATATATAAAATTATCACATATTTTATATCTGATAAGGGATTCATTAATTTTAACTTATGTTATGTATGAATGTTGTATTATCATTATTTTTCTTCTATTTGATAGATATTATATATTACCATAAATAATAATGCAAATTTAGTAAAAAAATAGTTGAATGGAAATAACTATTCTTATAAAATATTTTAGATATTGATTTTATTTTTTTAAATTTTTTCATTATAATTTTTATTGTGATAAAAATAAAATAACATTATATCTTATTTTATAAAAACAATATTTGAAGAATTAGGTAAAAAAAATTAATAAAAATAAATAATTAAGGTTTTTATAATTTATTAAACTTTAAAAATAGTTTATGTGTTTATTTTTACGTTTCTATTTGTTATTTATCTCATCTATAGAATTGTAGAAATATATATTTCTATCATGTATGTATATAAATATATAATTAATATAAAATATGAGTAAATTAATTTTATGTTCCTTGAAGAAAAAATTAAATGTTGATTTCATTCAAACATATTTAACAATTATTTGACATGATAAATAATTGAAATAATGATTTTTATACATTTTTATGATCTTTTAGAATTTTATTCAATGATTTATGTATTTTATCTCTTATAATATACATAAATTTTATTCATTTGATAATATGATATGGTCGGTATATCATAGAGTTGTTTCGAAATGATTTTCCAATGTTCTCATGATGTAGTAGTGATTGAATTATTTAGATGATGTGGAATGTAGTTGGTGGTAATATTGAATGGATGGTTTAGGTTGATAGTCTAAATTGATTCCTTTATAATTATTGTTGAATTTTTATTTTCTTCTATAACATAATTATTAATCAATTTATTTCAATTATAAACCTCCTTGCGATATGAATAAATGTATCTTTGAGATTATAATTAGGGAACAGAAATTAAAAGATGTACTAAATTAAAGTGGATTATTTTTTATGATAATATATATTTGAAATTATTTTCAGTTAATATGGATTATGAAAAATATTAAATTTTCATGGATAAAAATATAATACATAAATTAACATCCCTAAATTTTTGAGTGATGAATTTTTTAATCATGTATGATAATTTTTTAAAATTAAATGATTTTAAATTGATTAATGATTAATGTATGGTTTAATATTAATTCTTGTATTCTTATTAATAAAAAAATATCTTCTTACATGGTTTTTTAAGCCATGTTTTCATAAAAGAGGTATGTTATATATTTATATTAGGGTTAGGTAGTTTCCCCTTGAATTGTTATGTATTGTATTTATGATTATGTTAAATAAAATGATACGATTTTAAAAATTAGTCAATTATTGTAGTCAATGAATATATTTGGCATTAAATTCAAAATGATTATGGAAAAAGAAAATTATCAAGGATTTAGATGGGTGAAAACTCCCCCAAACATGCTATCTCTTTTTGAAATTTGGTGTATGTGTATAAATATACTATATAGTGGATTACAGTTATAGGGTATGTGATGTTATATAGTATAGTGGATCTCAGTTTGGAATGAAATATTTTTTGAAGAATTAGTAAATTAAGGTATAATAACTAAATGTACCAAGGTTATAATATATTATAGTTAATACATACTTATATATTAATGGGATCTAAGGACATAAATCATGAGTTATATTTTTATATGGGTAGTGGCATCATATTTTACTGTATTTTTTTATGGATGTCATGGTGATATTTATGTGATTAGGTGGATGTGGCTATGATATATTTTCATGGATGTGTAAAAATAATTTTTAAATAGATGTATGATCTATGATTTTAGTGGATGATTGATTTGGGTGATAGTTTCAATGGGATACTATTCCTTCATTATTATTGTGTAAATAGATGTAGAAATGTAACACCTAATGATTTTTGTGAAATATTCAGATCGAATTAATTTAATCTTTTTATGTTTTTCATTTCATGCAACATTGAAAATTTTATATCACTATGTAAGAAGATTATAATCACCGGACACTAACATGGTGTAGGATACATGCAACACCGACATGGAATACGTTACACGAAACAACGAGGTTATCCTATATTACATGTACTATTGACCTTCCTTGATGGATTGTGTGACACGCAAGACTGAATGTTACCAAACTATAATATATTATTAATCGTATAATTATACTGAGAAATAACCTAGATTCTAAATTTATGGATAGGAATATTATTAAATATTTTATGAAAATATATGTTTACACAATTATTATAAGAATTCATAGATTACAAATTAGTTAGATGTGAATATGAAAAATGATTGAATATAAAAAAATGTTAATATGGTCACAAAACTATTTTAACATAACAAACTAAATTAATTTATATTATATAGTGATAATAATTTAATAAATATAATATATATAAAATAATGTTTTTAATATACAGCCATTATATTTGATATACAATAGATTAGAACAAACATACTTTTATTCATAAAAACCAATATTTTTATTAAAGAAATATTGTCACCATTAATTGAGAAATAATATTGATAAAAATTTTCATAACAGTTATAGTTTTAATATATTAAAATATATATTATATATTGATTAAAACCATAAAAATTAGTTTAGGATAATTTTTTGGTATTTTTATGTAAGGGATCATCTTTTTTTGAATAGTTAAAAATATGGAATTTTCATCTAATGTTTTATATGGTTATGTTATATTTTAGTTTTTTAGAGTGTGTTTTTAGATAATATTTTTATTATTTTATCTTATTTAGGAATGCCCAGTTCTCTTAATAATTCCTATATTTGTGAAAAATCACTGTTTTATAAATTTTGAAAATGAAGTCACTCGGGATAAAGTCAAACTGAATGCCAAATACATGAATGTTAAAAAAACTTCACCCAATTTTTCTAACTTTTTGAAAAATTAGGCTGAACTTGATATTAAATATAATTTGGATGAGAACATTAAACTAGATAACATGGTATCTGAAATCATTGAACTCGAACTGAACACTTCTCTTCCATATTTCGAACCTCGAAACCCAATAATTTCTAATATGTGGATGGATGATGGGGATAAGGGAAAGATATTTGTTCAAAGACTAACTGATGAGTTTTCATTTCCCTATTCTCATATTAATCACTTTTTTGAATCTTTTTTTACTGAAATGGAACATAGTGATTTCATTTCTGGGGAATACTGTTTGAATTTGAACAATGAGTAATTTCAATTTATTGAAGGTGAATAGAAAATTTTTCCTTTTAAAATAATCTTTTTGGAACAAACTACCGACATTGTTTTGTAAAGTTATCCATTTGAACATTAACATTAAGTAGAGGATGAACACAAAAATGACCTCTGCATGATTGATTTGATATAATTAGCAGATGTTCGGTGTGAGTTAATAGATGAGGATCTTTTGGATGAGATTTAATAAATTGTTAGCCATGAATCTATTTGTGATAAAATAAATGTTCTTCTCTATCTAATACTTAAATCCTCAAATGACTCAGGTGAAAATGATCATCTTGATGCTGATAGTAGTTTAGAAGTGGATTTATGATTGACTTCTATTGAACATGGTTCTGTTCTGCAGTTTGTTGAATCCCCTTTTGAACCCAGTATTCATTATTTACCCATTTTCAACCTTGAATGTGTAATAGTTAATCATGACGTTGAGAGAGATAGCCAAGATAATATCGTCACAACCATAGTAGAACATAGTTTTGTGTTGTTCCACCATGTGTATTCAAATGTTGAAAAATGTGATCTTAATCTGGAAGTGAATAGAAATAAGTTTACTATTGTCATGGGGTGTCTCTTAGTGTTTATTTCAGGCTATGAGGGTTTAGTTTCTGTTTTATTATATTATAGTGCCCACACAATCCATTATTCTGTTAAAAACAAATGGCCCAAACACATGTGGTGGTTCCTATTAAAAAAACCAAATCCACCTAGTGACTTCGGTTAGTTATAGGAATGTATGGATGAATACTTACAAACTTAGCACTACATGAGAGGAAACCCATGGTTTAGTTTGTTTTCAATAAAACATAATAAATTGTGATTAACTAATTTCTAACTGATGACTTTAATCTTAGTTCTTCATGGGAGTCAATCCATGCACTCTATTTTTTTGTACTGTTTTGTATCTAATATAGTGCCATTGTGTTTCCCTCTGTATGCTCTTTCTATGTGGGTTATTTTTTCTTGGTATACATGATCCCTATTTTTAGGAAGCTACATCTGTGTTATTTTTTGGAGTATAATTCCCATATTGAAGGATTAACAGAACAAAGTTGGTTGGAAATGATGTGGTGATGAGCAGGAAGTGAAATTGGATATTAAAGGTATAGAAAGTGGAAAAAATGGAGAGTCTCATTCACATTCCACAATCACACCATTGGAGAGTATATCAGGACTCTCATTTTGATTCCACATTACATTTTTTGTCGAGAGAGAAGACTTCTAGGAGCCACTATGGAGATGATTTGGAGTCTAAGGAACCTGAGAGTAGTGCATTACTTGGGGAGTTCTCGTCCCAATATGTTCAAGATTCTGTAATCTACTTTAGTTTGTTTTAGAGTTAAAATAAATATAATTATACGCTAATATTTTCATAGCATGGTATTTTTTAAAACATACTGGTTTATTTTCAAAAAAGCTTCTTGTGATTTTGTTTTTAATAAATTAGAATTAGTTAGAAGGAAAATTTCTTTTTCTAATATTTTGATCATTCTCACCTGAATGTTTTCAATTTTAAACTTCATGATCAATTGGTGATATTGATCTTGCAGGAATTTATCGATGCTTCGACTGTCAACGAAATTGTAATTTAATGGAGAGTAAATTTCCAATTGTTTTCTTTCAATGTTCCACAGAAGATCTATTGATTTCGAGAGTGTAAAAATCAATGATTCAATATTATGTCAAATGAATTTCTTGTAGAGGGAAATTAGTCAGTATTTCTTTAGGTTTAATTCAATTGAAAGCTATAGAGAGAACATCCATTCATTCTAGAAGTTTATAATTCCTGAGAAATTTTAGGATCTCCCTACATTCCATTCTGCTTAATAATAGGTTAATGTGATTGTTTAGTTTTTTAGCATTAGTGTAAATTTTAGTTTCATTGTTAAAAAATATTGTTTCCTCATCCTGTTTTAACTTCATCATTTAAAAAACAAACAAAATAAAAATAAATTACATAATTGTTTTCCCCACAGCTGACATCATTTGGGGTTTGAAATTCAAAAACCATAGAATTCACTCAATTTCCTTCTCTATGGATTGATCATGCACCACTGTTCTAGTGTAGGTCAGCTTCCATCATTAGTTTTTTTAAAATTTTCATTCATTTCTATTCTCTTTAATTATTTAGAAAAATACTTTGTCGTATGTTTTGCATTATATGTTCTGACGTATATATTATTGGCTTAGAAAATTTTTCTTGTATTAGAATGAATGTATATTGTATGTCACCGTGTAAATAATAATTATTCATGTACTTCAATGCTAAAAACTGAATTACCTTTTTATTATAATCTTCTCACTACTTGAAATTATTTGGGTGGGGGGGTACATGCGGGCTGAGAAATTTTGTATTGAATCTACTTAATGTTGGAGTGTTTTAGCATTCATTGGTATAGTCTATAGAACACATTTTTCCACTCAATCTAAAAAAATGCTTTCACCCTATACATAGTGTGCTTACCCCTCACATATTACTTTTGTACAGAATTGAAAATCTATGTCACTAGACTTAAATTTCAATTCATGTATGTTCATGTGTCGTTGTTGTTAAGTTATTAATTGTGGAAAACAATATTTTTGAACATCAATGTGACCCTTTTTTACATGTTATCATCTACTAAATTGATAATCTGTATTGAACCCTAAATGTTTAATTGTTCTTAAACACTATAGAAGTCAACTTTGGTAACAAAGTTGAGTTATATGTGTGGGGGAGGGGGTCAATTTTTAACTATGATAAACTATTATTAAGTGAAATCCCAACAATTCCCACTGCAACTTGAAATTTGTTTTCATAATAATGGGTAAAATTTTTCAAAATCCTTACTTAATTTTAGGATTTAGATTTTACTCAAATGGGTCTTGCCTATGGAAATTATTTCCTTGGTTGTTAAGTTGTGAATGGAGTATGAAATTAATGATAATGGATGATTGGTGAGTGATATTTAATTTGTGATTGAATCATTATCTTGGTTTAGGGACTATATTTTAAAGTGATTTTGGTTACATGTTTGTTTAGTTATGATCATTGTATCTGGAAATGAGTGTTTGACTCTTGCATAGGGATTTCTTTTTTTCTTATCAATATTTTAATTTTAAATGAAATCACCTTAATGAGAAAATTTATATGAATTTTGTAATAAATATTTTGAAACTATAGTAGTTTGGGCATCATGGATCCAATGGGGAGTCTATGAGACCCTAGCTGCTGGTGTGTTTTTGTTTACTATAATCCCTCTGTTCACCTTGAATAAGTTTGTTGCACAGTGCTCATCACATGATACAAGGCGTGGGAAAAATAAAATAAAGTGTCTAGGGTCAAAAATGAGTTCATTATGGTGAGGGTAATGATTATTTCCAAATAAAGAAAGGTTCCATTGGTTTATTACAGGAGTCATTTATATTGTATCATTAAGGTGATTCAAAAAATATATTTATTGTTGGAAACTAGGTGATGAGTCAAAGTACAGGGTTCCTACTATTATGTTCTTAACTCCACTGATGATTTATATCTTGTCACTCTTGAAATTAATTTTTTTTGGATTGATATGATCACTATGTAGAGTCACGTATGAGGCATCACAATTTCTTTATTGATGAATATTTTCTATCTTGATAATCATTTGAGTACATGGTCATGGTAAGACATGATTTGAAAATATCTTTTCCAAAGCCTTATTTCATGTTCTTTACTCTTTTATTAATTTCTAGACAAGCAACTCTTATAGCTGAGTCAGAAATACTAACATCTATTTTTTGTTATTAACAATCCAAGAATGTTTTTGGGGACTAAATTGTTTAATGGTGGGGGAATTTTATGTGGCTCTATTTTTACATAGTTTTCCACATCTTTTTTTATTAATTTCTACTATTTTAGTTAATTATTTAATCACTTTTTACTATGAAATTGTACTTTTATAATTTTATTAATTAAAATTTTCAATTATTAAATTTCTTATAATTAATTGGGTTTTTTAGTCATGAAAACAATTATTTATTTTTTTAAATAGATATTATATTTTAATTAATTGATTATTATTTTTGATACTTTTAATCATCTCACCTCTTAAGAATATGACATTAATTATATATAATTATTCAATAATCATATTTGGGTTATAATTAAAAGATAAATTATTTAATATTTTAACGATTAATTTAGTTTCATTAAAATTTCATAACATTATTAATTAATAGGTTTAGTCATCCTACTAATGAATTATGTTAAGAATGTATGTTTTACTTAAAATAAATAGAGTAATATTATATTTAATAATTCACATACCTATTAAATTAATTAATTAAGAGTTTTAAAATATTATTTTTTTTATTCTAAGAATGCAGTTGAATTATTAAGTCATTAACATGTGTTTTTAGTCTACTGGTGTGACAAATGTGAGCAATTTGTGAATTATCTTGTCAATGATGCGATCCTTTTCCACTCATTGTAGACCCTTTTATAATTTTTCAATTTATGTATTTTATCAATTTATTTTAACAAATATCCATTTTTTTAATTTAAGTGTTAACAATTAAAAAACATGAATTGTAATTTTTATGATTAATGATTAATAATAATTCTGTTTTTTTATATATATTGGGTTTTCTTATTCTTATTTTAAATATTAATCAACTTTTGTTTTAATAATATGATTAATTTATACAGTTTTAATTTTCATTTCCCCATTAGTCCAATTATTTTATCTTGTTACAGTTTGTTTTAAATTTTTTTTATTACTATTGCAGATGATTGAATTGAGACAGTGTCCTTTTTTTCATCTATGACCTTGGGTCATTGGTGACTTTCTTTTAATTTTTGTACCAATGACCCTTTGACATTATATCATTCAGTAACTTTTATTTTCTAATGCACCAGTAAACTTTTTATTTTAATCATATAGTTGACCTTTTACATCAGTAACCATAATTGATTAAGCTACTAGTGACCCTTTTTTAACTAACAGTATCCTGTATTGTTTTTCTACCAGTGAACTAATTTTCATCGATGGATTTTTTTTATAAACACCAATGACCAATCTCTTTTTTGGAAATAGTGAGCTCTCTTTTTTTCTACCTGTGACCTTTTTCTCAATGGTGATTGTTTATTTTTTATTCCATCAGTGACCTTTTCTATTGCATCTAATAATGGACTTTTATTTTATTGCAATATTGAACATTTTATTTTCTCTATCGGAGACCCCCGAGCTGCTATCTATCTCACCAATTTCATTCCCCTATATCCATTCTTCTAATAGTGAGACATTCCACATTGTTCTTTACTTCTCACTGTTGGCATTCCCTTCTCCACTTCTTTATCCCCTTCCCACCGTAACACTCTTCACATAGTGTGTCATCACAGTCGATCTCTCTCACGACACACTGGTTCTATATTTTTTTCTCTTCACTGTTTTTTGAGTTATCACGCCATCACCAACATCGCTTCTCCAGCCATCGTCAAACATCCCACCCACATTATTATTTTTTTACTCTCATTCCACACAGAATTAAAAAAATCAAACCGACTCTAGACCAGAATCAAGAACAAAAATAAAATTAAATTCAAATATAAAATTTTTCCAACCCCTTGTGCTAGATCTGAAAACTGAGTCCTTCATGAACCTACTGTTGATTCATAAGCCGGTGGAATGGAGACTGAGGTAGAGGGGTTTCATCTTTTTCTTGTAGTTTCTGGCTTGAATTGACATTATTAGAGGGGATGAACCAGAATGGAAGAAATTAGAGCCCATTTATGAACCCAAAAGGAGAACCTGATGTGGATGAAGGAAGCCACCACGTGGACTATCGCGGTGACCCATCAAAAAACTTATGCCTCCCTGCTACTATACAGAGTGATCAGCAGATCTGGAGCCTCTGTGAACTATCACTGAGTCAGGAAGATGATGTGATTCAGACTCAGGAAGAGCTGTGTTCCACCGTAGGTTTTAGAAGGGGAGGCCGCCACTTTCCTGGAGAAGAGACTCTCTGAGTTCACTAATAATGCAAGGTCGATCTGATCAATGTTTTCTATAGGGATTCTCTCCGCTCACTAGACGAACATCAGATTTGTGCTGCTGGGATGAGGATCAGGGCCTGGTGTTGTTCGAGGAGGAGGAGCTGATATCGTGGTCGCTGGGTGGATGAGGTGACACCGGTAATGTAAGAAGTTGTAGTTTCCCTAGACTTGTTTCCTAGAGAATAACCCTCCCCATGTAGCACTGATTTTGGTGGAGGAAAAAGGGATTTTTTAAAAAAATATATAAGTAAAAAGTAAAAATACAAGTAACTAATAAATTTAACAAATAAATATAATATAATTTATAAAAGTGATAATTTGAAACTATTATAATATTAATAAATAGATAAGTAATCAAATAAAATATTAGTCAAACTAATATGAATTTATAAAATTAAAACATAAACAATAATAATTTATAAATTAAACGGATTATTAACTAAAATAAATATAATAAAAATTTATTTATTATTGGACTTCAACAGAATAAATATAATAATTAAATTAGTAATGTAATTGAAATTAATCGAATTTAAAATTTTAATAAAGTTATACTTTCTTTTTATTAACAATTAATACACTAATTAATAATAATAAATTGAAAACATAATAATTTCATTTAATTATTGATTTATTAATAAATGAATAGTCATGAAAATAAAATTTAATAATAATTATCAATTAATATATTTAGTAATTAACTTTAGTTAATTTTTTAAATAAGTCTTATAACATTATACATTTAAAAATAATTATTATTTAAATTTATTCATGTATTAACTATTTTATTTTACAAGTGCAGGTTCACGCCAAAACCTAAAACACTTCTATGTTCACTCAACTAACTCAGTGGGAGTTAGTTACAAGGGAACAACTAGCGCTATGAGACAGTCGTGACAAAAATCACATGTGCAGTGCAATAGAAAAAGATGAATTCAAGTTGGTGAAGAGTTCCAGTTATGAGCATAAGAAATTGGGATAAAAAACAGAGCATCCAAAAAATTTGAGGAGGATTCTCATTAATTTCCTGAATAGGTGATTTTGAGAGCGAAGACTCCCAGGAGAGTCCAGAGTTGTACTCGTGACAAGGAGTTGTAGGACTGAGGTAGAAAATCAGGAACATCATTCATAGAGGGAGGATTCATCTTCCACTTATCTGTATTATTACAATATTTTTATGCTTATAAATTTAAATAGATCATCACCTAATTTCTAGTTCTAGAAATTGGAATTTCTGTTGGTACATATTTTCTTTTTCTTCATTAAATTTCTTCCAATTAGAATCAGACTCCTTCGACTATATTTACCATTATTCTAATCATAAATGGAATTTTCCCCGGAATTCCGCTTATTTTAACATCAACATTCTTTCAGTGAGATTGATAATTGATGTTTTTACATGAAATTATAATAATAGAAACTATCATTGAGATAGATTTATGTTGAAATCCTAAAATCAATTTGATGTATGTGCTTTTTATATTGGAAAACCATGAGAACTATAATGCAGATTGTTAATTATTCAAGTAAATAATCATTAAAGACTCATTTTTGAGGTGTGAATTTAATCATATTAAGATTCATTAGTTTAATCATTAGATTTCAAATCATCATAGCTCATTATGTGATCATTTCTCCTCAGTCTAGTTTATATTTCCTATTATATATAGTCTATACTATTACATATAACTGATTCATTTTCCAATTAAATTAATTAGAGATTTACATAATTAGTGTCGTTCTTCTTCAGATCATCATAAACATAATATTAAAAAAATAATAAAATTTGAAAAGTAAGTAAATGTTTCCCCACTACTAACAATAATGGGGGTGGTAAGAAACCCTTAGAGCACTCACCTACCTAATCTATGGATTGAACCTGCAGCACTATTCTAGTATTGGTTATTAAATGTAATTTTGAGGTCTATGATGACCTATGACCACATCAATGACCGAAATCATTCCATATAACTATTTACATTTTGCATCCATTTTCAATATTAACTCCAAACCTATGTTATCCTATGTGGAAACCATGTTATATGTTACTTTGGGTAACCATTATGGTTTGAACATTCCTTTTTAACGGGATGTTTTATCATCCATTTTGATGAAGTGGTTTTTATGAATGAAATATTCAACTATTAACCCTTTCATATCCTAAAAGAATTTTGTGGGGGAAATACATTTTAATGGGGTAGAATAGAACACCAAAATATTTGGTGAAATGTTTTCTCCAAATTTATTTAGTCTTATGATATTTTTCATTTCACATGTCATTGAAAATAGGTTTTCACTTTGTCATACATTCTTTAATACAACACCAACTTGGCATGTGTTAAATGAAAAAAGAAACATGGAATACATTACACGAATAACTATTTTAGTATAAATTATATGAAATATTGACCTTCCTCAATCGCTTCTGTAACACAAAATATAAATTGTTACCAAACATATATATTATATTACAAATATTATAATAATGAGATATAACCTTTTGGTTATATTGAATGATATGAATATTATTGAATAAATTATTAAAATATTAGTTTTACAGAAATATAATATGGATTCATAGGTTACCAATTATTTATAAATGAATATGAATACAGATTGAATATAAAAAATTTTTATTATGGTCACCAGGGAATTTTAATATAATAAATTCAATTAATTAAAATTGGTGAATAGATTTAATTTAATACATGTGATATTCATCCAATATAATCTGTGGACCTAAGATAAAAACAAACTAAATTTTATTCTTAAAAACTATATTTTTATTAAAGAATATTACCTTCTTTAATGGAGAACCAATTTTAAATACACTTTATTATAAATTTTAACTATATTTTTATGTAAAAATATACATCTTATTTATAATATGAACATAAAAATGAGGTTATAATTTTTTTTGATATTTTTATTTAACGTTTCATCTTTTATTGAAAAGTTAATAATATTGGATGTTAATACAAAATGACATTTTCATATAATTTTATATAATGTAAATTTTATTAATTGGTTTGATAGTTTAGTTAGATAAAAAATTTATATATTAATCCAATTTAATCCATAAAAAATAATTTTACATTGAAATTGGAAATAATAACGTAGTAATATTTAAGATGTTTTTTAGTTAAAAACATGAAGTTTTTTCCCTTCAACATGATTAATTTTAAATTAATTTGCACCAAATTGAAGATTATAATTTTGAAAAATTGATTCCAGATCTGGAATTTTCATAATTTATAATGTATAATAATTTAAACATTTATTTTGTCCAAAATATTAGTGAGCATGATTAAAATGAATTACATCGGTTTTGAGAAAAATAAGGTTAACAAAGTACTAAGACATAAATATAATATCCCAGAACTACCTAAAAACCTATATAAAACCCATTCTATGTCTATCAATCATCCCTTTATATTATATAATTGAGTATTTTTTGGTTTTGTAAGACTTTTATTTTGTAGGACTATGGGTACACATAAAATGTTTCAAAAATGTTGAGTGTGTCCATTCCCTTCCCAATAAAAGGCCACCACCAATACCCACTTCCTCACACCTCTAAAGACCTGTGTCTCACCAAAACAATACAAAAATATTCTCCTGAATTTCCCCATTCCTCCTAGAATCATTACATTGGTATTATGGAAACTCAAGGAATCCTTATGGAACAAACCAAAATGAGTTACTTAATTCAAGGGTAATGTTTTATCTCAAGATAATTTCTTTTACTTTCTTTATTCACACCTACACTATAATTATTACATTATTTAATTAAAAAAATCCTATCATTAACATACTCGGAAGTTTTAATTCTAATTTTTGGACACACACTTACACACACCTCCATCTAATGGATATTGAACATATTGTTTCTTTGTACAAGAAATTACTGCCTAACGACATAATGATTGTTAATTTTTCCTTTACCACAAATCATGGTGGCCATTTTGATTAAAATAAAACATATAAACTTGTTAATTAATATTTATTATGTTATTATTATTTTTATTCCTTTTTTATATCTCATTCTTCTTTAATTTCTATTTAGTGTTAATACGATAATCTAATTTGGGGAAGTGTGGATTACAACCCCCTCCAAATGATGTGGTTCATTCACACACTACATGGAATGTACTAAGTATGGGTTTAGTGAAAATATATAATATTATAAGGATAATGGAATTATAATATATAAAAATAAATACATATATATATATATTCACATTTCCTTTAAATACATTATTTCAATAAAAAATGAAAACCTAAACAATATTCATATATACGTAAATATTACCGTCTCCATGAATGGCGTAGTCAATTTCATACTTCATTATTATATAGATTATTATAATATAAATATACTATTTATAAATTATTTTTATATTATTATTTACATTCTAGAATCATGATATATGTAAAATTTTCAATGATATAACAAATTTAGACACATTCGAAGAAGATATCGAATATTACCCAGAGTGAAACATTTATATAGGACTGTGAACAAGAAGGTAATATGAGGTCATAATAAAACCACATATGGTATTATATATAAGAATATTATTATCTAAAAAATGTATAATAAAATCATATTTAATACACATTAATCATGTAATGGTATGAATAGAGTGAAGACACAAGGTAAGGAGATTTTGTCTCACATTTTCTTTATGTGAGACATGTGCTATGTTCACCAATCCTTCCTTTTGTGGGGTGTATGTACTAACAATAACTATTTTCTATAGATATTATACATTCATTTATAGTTATTAATGAATATATTATATGTTCTTTCATTTATGGAGATTATGTTTCAAAAAATACCAAATTGATGAAAACGTTTTCTCTCATTTTTTCCTTTTTGAGACTCATGTTTTCTTGTGCACCTAAATTATTTTTTGAGGTGTATATACTTCCATTTTACACTTTTTATAACAAAACTCTTTATTTAAATGATATTTTATGATTCGATCTATTTTATTTTCTAATATGGATATTATGATCCCACCTTAGCAATGATAATATTTTATTGAAACAATTTCATCACTTCTTGAGATTTTTTCTTTTTATGAATCATTTTATTAATTATTAACTTCCATATTATGAGACAATCAGGAAATATTTTCTATTATATTTATTTATTCTATATTTATATTATGATATGATTTTTTACTCTTTGGTACATATGATTGTTATGAATGTGTTTTCACAAAATCAGTAAATTTACCCCCACTTTTTTTGGAAATATATGTCATGTGAATACCATGTTTTCTAAAAAGGGTTTACATGAATATTATAATATTATCATATGATCATTTAATGAAAATTTTACCCTTTATACCTCTTCCTAATTCTTTAAATGAAATCATCGTGTCTCATTACAAATGAGGAAATTTTATATCCTTTTTAGCGGGAAAAAATAATGTTCCTTAACCTCAAACGGCATGTCCGGACATACCCATCGTCATTCCCCTGAATATTAAATTACATGATTAAAAATTTATTCTTTTTGAAAGAATATTTTCACCTAATATTCTGGATAATAAATTTTTTTATTTGTTTTCAAAAAAAAATCAAATTAATTTTTTTTGTTAAAATATATTAAAAACGTTTTAATTATATATTTATATGTTTCAAAACGTATTTTCAATGAAATAGTTTTTAGAAAAATTTCACGATTTATTTATAATCATTACAAGTATTTTCCAAAAAATATTTTTCATACATTTTAAATATTTAGTTATATGTTTATAATTATTTTCAAATAAATAGTTTTATATATGATTTAATGAATAATTTTAATGTTTCATTGTATTTTCATTGAAAAATGTTTCCAAAACTTTATCAAGATTATTTATTATTACATTAATTATAAAAAGTTTTTTAAAACATTTTCACGATTCTTTAAAAGTTTTGGAATTTTATTTAAAGGAAATAATTTTTTAAAATGTTTTTAATAATATATTATATGTATTCCAGGAAGAATGTATTTAAGAATATTTTCACGAATTACATATATACTTTATAGGAAAATTATATTATTTATTATAAATATTTTTTCAAAAAATAATGGATAATATCATCAAGATGTATTTTTAAAATATATTTCAAAATTATTTTCCATAAAATATGATGTTTATTGATGTTATTCAATCACTTTTAAGAAATTATCTAATTTTTACATTCATATTATTTCTATGAATGTGTTACACTTAATTTAATTTTCATTATGAAAACCTATTCCCATTAACGGGTTATGTTATTTAAAACCCACTTCATTTCAGGGGTTTTGTTTATGACGAAATTATTATGATTCCTATTATTTCCATAGGTTATGATATGATTACATTTTATAATACCCTTTTATTTTTAAGGGTTATGATATGATTATTTATTATCTTGAGGAACATGTATGTGTAATTTCATTATGATATAGGTGAGACAGATATCACTTGTTTATTCATAGTGTAAAGATTTATATATCATGATAAATACTAATATGGTCTTAGGAACGAACCATGATTACTAAGATGGACATGGGATTGAACCACGACTACCATGATGAGGAGTTAACTCACTCTACTAAGATGGCCATGGGAGTGAACAACGACTACCAAAAATAGTATGAGGAGTTAAATTATGCTAGTAATATGGCAATGAGACTGAACCACGACCACCAATATGGTAATTGGGGTGAACTGATTCTACAATGTTTTCCATTGGAGTGATCCTTGACTACCAAGATGGTATAAGGAGTAGACACATGCTACTAATATGGCCATGGGTGTGGACCATGACTATAAAGATGGTATTATGAGTGCTGTCATGATATTGAGATGACTATGGTAGTGAACCATGACTGCCACAAGTTAATGTTTTATTCATTTGTTATGATTTCAAGGATTAAATTATTTGTTTACTTATTATTCATGAATTTTTAATTTCCAATATTAATTCCATGATTCATGTTTTTGATCATTGAAATGATGGGTATGATCTTCTATTTTCATGATCATTTTCTTATACCATTATTCTCATGATTATGATTAAATGTCTCACTTATTTATGCCCAATCAGCAACTGAACCCACCCCTTTTCATGCTTTTTTCCTAGGTTGTGAAGATATTATTTTGTATGAAATGTATAATAGCAGTTTAATTCATGGAGAACATATTGGTAGATAATGTACCTTGCTCATATACCAGTGTTTACATTTCTATCATTCTAAAGGCACAAGACAAATTGTTGTATATGATAATATGTTTGTATAATGTCTATGTATAATTCCATTGTTATGTAATGTTTATGTGTTGAAAATAAAGGATATCTATAGGAATTTAATAAATATATAATGAATCTTGGAAAAAATATCATTCATGTAATGTTTGGAAAAAAATATTTAACCAATATATACAACAATTGATGAAGAGGCTCAGTATAGATGATCAACCTTGGGTGGATAATGTATTACAAAGAAATTTATAAAAATTTAACTATGTATAATAGTGTACACCAATATTTTTCCATACTACTCCATCCGATCATCCAAATCCAACCATGGAAATTAATTAAATTCATCTATATTAGGACTTTCCTTAAAATTAACCGATGAAAAATAATAATACCTACTACGATACACATGTTCCATATCACCCTGAGAATGTTTTTAGAATCATATTGTAGGAAACCACCAATAGCTTCCATAAAATAAAAATTACCATATAATTGAATGAAAAGGTACAATAAATAAATATTATAATTATTTTGAAACTTTCTATATAAATTTAACAAAAGTCAACAGATGCATCTAGTTGTTGATAACCCCCATGGTTGGTGATAAATCACTATTTTATTGAATATTTTATTGATAATGAATGATATAATTTCCTCACATTGTGTTATATATGATCAATTATGGAATATTTGGGATTAGATAAATCAATTGAAAATTTGATGAAAATTACAGTATTACCCTTTTAAAGTTCAATTTGGTATATTATAAATAAATATTTTTATTTCCAGAATTGGAACTTAATATTTTGTGACCGAATGACTCACTAAATTTTCTACAACTTTCATTCAGGCCATTGGAGCTAGATCGTGGGTTTACTTGGAGTAAATGGGCCATGATGAGAAAGATGGACTGGACTCGCTGGGCTGGATAGTGCTTCTGTATTTGGGCCATAACATTCTTATCCGTTCTTGTATGTGGCCCAAATTTGGATATCATCTAAAAGACAAATATTCTCGCAAATCATGATTCTGTAAGAGCAGTTGGATCGCGCGTTTTTGAGGTCAAACAGGCAGTGAAACTGAGATTAAATTATTTTCCCGAATTTCCACATTCACACTTGAAACCATTTGTAACCCTAGCGCTCCCCAACTCTATTTAAAGGACATTTTCACTATTTCGGAGGCTGGTTAGGAGCTTGGGAAAGGCGTAGCCGATAGTTGGTTTCCGAGGAACTCCTCTAACCCTTTGGAAGAAGTGAGGCTTTGTGCAAGGATCTATTCTAACAAGGCTCTCCTCTCCCACCTCCACTTGTGTTTCATTGTTTTCATGCATGTAACTTGTCATTTTCTTCAATAAATCCTCTTTGTTATTATCTTACTATCTTCTTTTTTTTCTTCTTGGTTCTGGAATCTTAGAGTGGAGACAAGATTTGGTATTTCCCTTTCAATCTGTTGCTTATGCAAAACGTCTCCACAATGAAAATTCAAACCATAGAAGAGTAGTTTCGTTCATAGTCGATCTAATACCTACCCCATTAATTTATTCATTTTGAATCCATCAACATACTGTAATTCATAATTTGTGATCAATTAATTGAGATTTACATTGTAAGGAACTCACTCGACTTGCATCTGACCGCGAGGTCGGTCCTGTGTGAATCGAGAGAGACAAACATCAATTGTAAAACCTAATCAACTTGGGATAGAATTGTAGGGTTCAACTCTCATCCCTAAACTTAATTAATTCTCAACTCTTGATAGGAGGTTCTGCCCTAATTGACCATTGATCATAAGTTGGATTTGGACCACAATCAAAGTAGGGTACTGCGATTGGAAGTCTCAAAGACAACATAGTGCTCATTTCTTCAAATACATGTGGTTGTGTCAAATTCCATAGGGTTCGGGGGTTGACAAGGTTAGGGGGTCACATTTTAATGAATTATCATCATATAGGATAATGATTAAAGAATGGTGAAGGGGTAGATTAGATTGGTTACGACTTCTCATAGTAGTGCTTTTAATGAAACAGTGTTCGTGATTGTATTTTACTCCTTGATTGCCTTGATTGTTTTGTTTCGTGTTCTAAAAGTCTTTCAATAAATCCACCCCCATATTTTATCATTTGGTTTATTTTTTTTGGTTTCATCAAGCCTTCTAAGGGTTGTTAAACTAATTCCTCCTCAAGAAAATGACTTAGGTCAGCCATTGTGCTATACTTAGTAAAGAAACAATATCATTTGGAAGCGCCCACGACAGTGCCTTTCAAATTTGGCACTGTTGCTAGGGAGGAAATAGTTTTCTCAATCAATTAGAGTTATTTGTTTTTTATTTCATTATCTTCTTCCTCTTCTCACTTTCTTCTTTCACCTTTCTCAATGTTGGTTCATTTTTCTCTTCTTCTTCTTCTTAATTTTTTTTTCAGACCATCAATTGAACTCCATTTTCAGGATATTGTGGTCTATTATTCTTCTTCATTTATCTATTTTTATATGATTTATGACACGGTCCCAACCTGAGGTTCTCTTTGATCTAGACCCTGAGATTGAACGCAGCCTTAGGGCTCGAATCAGGCAATCTCAATCCACGATAAGTGTCGACATTTACCCAACAGGAGAACTCCGACATTTTGGAAACACTGAAATTGGAAACACATCTAAATCCAAACTAAAACAAGAACCAACATCTGAGAATAATGGAAATTAACATAATAGAACCATTCGAGAATTGGCCACACCAGATATTAACTATCAACCAAATTGCATTGCATACCCAACTATTGAATCAGACTTTGAACTTAAATCTTGACTAATTCACCTTATTCCAAAGTTTCATGGATTATATGGTGAGGATCCCAATAAACATTTGAAAGAATTTAATGTGGTTTGCTCAACCCATAAACCAAGAAATATTTCTGAAGATCAAATCAAATTAAGATCATTCCCATTCTCACTTGATGGAGCTGTAAAAGACTGGATGTATTATTTACAACCCGAAGATGTAACTTGTTGGAATGATTTGAAACGTCTTTTCTTGCAAAGATTTTTTGCAGCATCAAGGACTACATCCATTCGAAATGAGATATTAGGGATCATGCAGGCACAAGGGGAGTCGATGTATGAGTACTGGGAGCGCTTCAAGAAGTTATGTGCAAGCTGTCTGCGTCACCAAATCAGTGAGAAAATCCTCATCCAATAATTCTACGAAGGCCTCACACCTATGGAGAGGAGCATGGTGGATGCTGAAGCTGGAGGATCATTGGTGAAAAGACAGCAGCAGCCACACATTCATTGATCGACAAGATGGCCCAAAACTCCCATCAAATTGGTCATCGAGGTACACCACATATTAGGGGAGTACATCAGGTAAGTCCTTCTTCTCTTTGAGTCATTTGATTGATACCAAGTTAGAAGAATTGACAACTATGGTGAGGAAAATTGCTTTGGCACAAAAGACATCTCTACACCCTCCTTCAAGGCCTTGTGGCATTTGCACTGAGACAAGCCACCCAACTGACTATTTCCCATAACTACAAGAGACAGAGGATTGTGCAGCAGTATTCCCAGGAAGACCATTTCAGCAGCAGCAACAACCATATCCCCAAAAGAAGTTTGTTTCATTTGCTCCAACATACAACCAAGGGTGGAAAGATCAACCGGAATTGAGGTGTGGCTCTGGACATCAGAAAAGGCCCCCCTTTCAACAAAACTTCCAGTAGCGTCCACCTTACCAACAAGGTTTACAACAACCCCAAAGGAGATTTGAGGCCCAAGAAGCAACAAGTCAGCAAAATGGGAGTTCTCAACCAATGTTAGATTCTAATACTGTTGATCTTTTGAAACAAATTGTTCTTAATCAACAGAATGAGCTAAAGAGTCAGGGTTCTGAGTTGAGGGAGTTGAAGACACAAATGAGCCAGATTGCCACTGCCCTCCACGAACTGGTAAATATGAACTTTGGAGCCCTTCCTTCCCAACCTACTCCAAATCCCAAGGGGAATGTTAGTGTCATCACATTGAGAAGTGGGAAGAAAACAGTTGATACATCTGCACCTACAATACTACCGGGATTCACCTCAACTCCGGAGAATCCCCATCCCATACCAAATGATGAGAAACCCATGGAGAAAGATAAAGGTAAGAAAAAGGTTGATGATCTTTCTCCTAAACCCCTTCCATTCCCAAATAGAGTTTTACAAACTAATAATATGGCTGAAGAGGCAATGTAAAAAGAGGTTTTGGATACATTCAAGCATGTCGAGATCAACATCCCTCTACTTGAAGCCATCAAGCAAATACCGAGGTATGTGAAATTCTTAAAAGAACTGTGTACAAACAGAAGATGGATAAAGGGAAATGAGAGGATCATCCTTGGAAGGAATGTCTCAGCACTCATTACACCAACTCTAGAAATGCCAACAAAGTGCAAGGATCTCAGGACATTCACCATCCCTTGTACCATAGGGGAGTTGCACTTCTCTGATCCTCTTTGTGATTTAGGAGCTTCAGTAAATGTGATGCCTCACTCTATATTCTCTTCCTTGCAGGTTGGTGAGTTGAAGCCAACAAGAGTAGTGGTGCAATTGATGAATAGAGCTACGGCATATCCAGTGGGATTCCTTGAGGATGTACTTGTCCGGGTAAGAGACACGATCTTTCTAGCGGATTTCTATGTTCTTAACATGGAGGATGATCAGGTAAGTTCTCATGCCCCCATTATCTTTGGTAGGCCCTTCCTCAATACTGCAAAAACTATCATAAATGTCAATGAGGGTACACTTTCCATGGAATTTGGGGATGAAGTTGTCATATTTAATGTTATGGATTCCATGAAGTACCCCTCTAAGGACTATTCTGCTTTTGTAATCTCCCATTTTGAACCACCAAATAAAAAATCCATGGATTTTGATTGTCCTATGCTTAGGGAGATTATAAGTATTGGTTCTGGTTTAATTTCTAAGAGAACGTCAACACCTATTTCTAATGAACAAGACTCTCTAAGATTTGATTTTGAAATGGATTCATATTCTGATCTTGTTCATGTGAACTCTGATTATGACATGGCTATAGATTATGCTGATGGATTTGATGCTTTATTCTCTAATTTTGATGATGTATATTCTGATACCGATGCTCTTTGTGCACATATTTCGGTTCGTTCAATGTCTCTATCCATATTACACACTCCTTCATTAGAACTCAAGCCATTGCCACCAAATATGAAATACTCATACTTGTTGAGTGGTGAGAGATTACCCGTTATCATTTCTAACAATCTCCCTTTTGAACATGAAGAAAATATTTTGAATATTTTGAGGCAGAACATCAGGGCGATTGGGTGGACCTTGGCTGACATATCAGGTATTAGCCCCTCCATTTGGATGCATATGATTCTCTTGGAGGATGGGGCTAAACCGATGAGATAGCCACAAAGGAGACTCAATCCCACCCTCCTGGAATTTGTTAAAAAAGAAGTTGAAAAATTTCTCTTGGCAGGTATAATCTTTCCAATTTCAGATTCTCAGTGGGTAAGTCCAATTCAGGTTGTGCCTAAGAAAACTGGTTTTACTGTAGTTAAAAATGTGAAAGATGATTTAGTTCCAATGAGGGTGCAAAACAGTTGGCGACTGTGTATTGATTATAGGAAACTAAATCAAACCACTCGTAAGGACCATTTCCCCCTCCCATTCATTGATCATATGCTTGAGAGACTTGCATGTAGGAGACATTATTTCTTGTTGGATGTCTTCTTGGGTTATTTTCAGGTTCCCATTGCAGCACATGACTAGGAGAAGACGACTTTCACATGCCCCTTCGACACATTTGCCTACAGGAGGATTCCATTTGGACTTTGCAATGCCCCAGGTACCTTCCAGAGATGCATGGTGAGTATTTTTACAGATTTCATTGAGTCCTGCATGGATGTATTTATGGATGATTTTACAATGTATGGTTCCTCATTTGATAAATGTCTATATAGTTTGGAAATGGTTTTGAATCGTTGTATTGAGAAGAATCTGGTCTTGAACTTTGAAAAGTGTCATTTCATGGTAGATTATGGCATTGTCTTAGGTCATGTAGAGTCGAAGCATGGCATTGAAGTTGATAGATCTAAGGTAGAAATCATTTCATCCTTTCCATATCCTACATGTGTGTGTGATGTTCGATCTTTCCTAGGTCATGTAGTATTTTATCGGCGCTTCATCAAGGACTTTAGTAAGATTTCTCTTCATATGTCACGATTACTTCAAAAGGATTCTGATTTTGTGTTTGATAATTCTTGCAGGACGTCCTTTGATGAGTTAAAGAAGTGTCTGACCACTCCACCTATCATACAACCCCCATAGTGGGAGATTCCTTTCGAGCTTATGTGTGATGCATCCAACTTCTCGATTGGAGCTGTCTTATCTCAGAAGGTGGAGGGACATTCACATGTGATTTCCTATGCATCGAGGACACTGGATTCAGCCCGGTCCAATTACACCACAACGGAAAAGGGGTTTCGTGCTGTTATATTTTCTTTAGATAAATTCCGTTCATATTTATTGGGATCTAAAGTAGTTGTCTTTTCTGACCATGCAGCTTTGAGGTACCTCCTGAAGAAGCCAGATGCAAAGCCCAGACTTATCCGATGGATGCTCCTAATTCAAGAATTTGATATTGAGATAAAGGACAAGAAGGGGTTAGAAAACATGGTGGCAGGCCACATTAGTAGGCTTACTCACACACTAGAGGATGACACCTCGGACCAGGTACCACTTCGGGACACTTTCCCTGATGAGAATATTTATTCCATCTCAGGTATGCATCCTTGGTATGCTGATTTAGTAAACTACCTTGTTTCATCCGAAATCCCTGCAAATTTAATGAGACATCAAGTCCAAAAATTGAAAAGTGAGTCTAGGTTTTATGTTTGGGATGATCCTTACCTCTGGCGCATGTGTAGTGACCAAGTAATTAGGTGGTGTGTTCCTGATCATGAGTTTGAGTCTCTCCTACATTTCTGTCATACACTTGCCTGTGGTGGAGACTTTGGACCCCAACGGACAGCTAGGAAAATCATAGACTCTGGATTGTATTGGCCTAGATTATTCCATGATGCCCATGTGTTTTGTAAGTCATTCTCTCGTTGCCAACACACTGGGAACATTTCTAGGAGAGATGAGATTCCCCAACAACCCATACTATTTTGTGAGATTTTTTATGTATGGGGCATCGACATTATGGGTCATTTTCCTAGTTCATTTGGATTTTTGTATATTTTGGTTTCTGTTGAATATGTCAGTAAATGGGTGGAGGCTAAGGCCACCAGGATTGATGATTCTCATTTGTTATGGACTTTGTCAAAGCACATATTTTTTGTAGGTTTGGAGTACCAACGACCATCATTAGTGACCAAGGGACACACTTTTTCAATAGGAATTTTTCTTCCCTCCTTCGAAAGTATGGGATGACACACAAAACATCAATACCATACCACCTCCAAAAAAATGGCCAGGCTGAGGTTTCAAATTGTGAGTTGAAACAAATCTTGGAGAAAACCGTGCAGCCAAATTGGAAGGATTGGAGCAAGCACTTGGATGATGCATTATGTGCTTATAGGACAGCATACAAGACCCCCATTGGTATGTCCCCATTTCGGATTATTTTTGGGAAAACGTGTCATCTCCCCATAGAAGTCAAGCATCGGGCATATTGGGCTATAATGAAATGCCACATGGATTTGGCCCAAGATGGTATTCAAAGGAAGTTGCAAATTCAAGAGCTTGAGGAAATTCGATTGTCATCATATGAGAACTCAAGGCTCTAAAAGGAAAGATCAAAAGCAGCTCATGACAAAATGATCCAACAAAGGGAGTTTCATGTTGGAGAGAAAGTCCTTCTCTATAGTTCACGACTGAAGTTGATGCCTGGTAAGTTGTGTTCCAGATGGTTAGGTCCTTATATTACGCCTAATGTTTTTCCTTATGGTGCAGTGGAGATCACACAAGAGGAAACTGGAAGGATCTTTACAGTCAATGGGCAACATTTGAAGAGATACATTGAGAGACTTCCTACTGATGCAGTGGACTTTATCACACTGCATAACCCCATCATCACTTGAGCACATCAAGCTGTTCCTAACCCTTTCACTTTTATATTATTTGTCCTGTTTAAAAATTATGCATTTCATGTGCATATATCTTCTCATAGGTTCACATTGAGGAAAATTCAATATTTTCAGTGTGAGGGAGGGAACCTTTTAGTTTAGTAATTTCAGTTGCTTTCCTGTTCAAAAAAAAAACCAAAAAAAATTGTGTGTTTTTCAGTTTTTTTTGGTCTATTTTACAATTTTTTGTGTGTTTTTGAAACTTTTGAGCTGAAATGATTCTCATCACCATTTTTTAATCCATATCAATAAGTGAAACAATTTACCCCATGAAACTAAGCTTAAATGAATGCTGAAATGACTTTGTTTCAAGTTCAAATATTTAGTAATTTCATGGAAAGTACACCGAATTTTGAATCTCATGCCACATCTCATTGTCTTTATATATGAAATAACTTTCCTGTGAGGCTTCTGAACCATTATTTTCAAATTCTTTACATTCACCTCACTTATTGAGAGAACCTAATCATGCTTGATTTAACCCGAATTTTATTTATTCCTGTCAAAACTTGAGGGTTTGAGGTACTTATGTTTAAATGATTGAGGCATTTTTTTGGTATTAAATCCCCCATTTCAAAGAATACTTTTTTATAATGGCCTAACTTGAATATTTAATCCTTTTAGCCCTTAGAATCCATGCACAACCTGTTAGGTTAGCCACATTACAATCCAATTTTCCTTATCCAACTAACTCATGAAGTAAAATTGCATAATCTAGTTGAGCTTAAGTGTGGGGGAAGTTGTCTTGTGTTTTTCCACTACATTCTGTTATACTTTGGGTGGAAAATTAAATTATGGAGATATGTGTTTGCTGCTGAAGAAATTCATTATATTGAAAGCTGTGCCTCTTCTGGAGCTTTCATGACACGTGAATCTGTGCCTTTTCTGGAGCTTCTAATTGAGTTGGAAAGTTGTGCCCATCTGGAGCTTTCAAGAAAATCATGTTTAAGAAGATTGAAATTTTTTATGCTGAAATGATGAATGGTGTAAAAAATTCATGACTTTTCATGATGATGGAGTTGAATTGATACTTTGGGGAATGAGGATAATACCATATTTAAGTGAAAATTAGATTAATGCAATTTTTCTTCAAAAGAGTCAAGCCCTCCTCATTCAGCCTCAGAGTTTTTCACATCTTAATCCTACCAACTGAAAGCCACAGAACAAGAATGAAAATTCGTCATGATAAACATATGTCCTTGACTCAAATCGGGTAGTGATGTAGGAATCTATCAAGCCTATGGTGACCCTTGTATGAGTTTGGATGAGAAAGACATTGCAAAAAAATTGATATTTGAGTGATGAGAGAAAATTCAAGCGAGGTAACTGTTTTTGTGCATGGGAGGATAAATGAAGTGGAAATATATTGAATGATATAAATGGAGAACTTGAAATAATGTTTTTTATGAGGCATTATATCATTTGATTATTGGTGGAAAATTGATTGATCTCAAGGATATGTGTTTTAAAATTGGTTTTAATTTGATATTGATGTTTACTTGACATGAGTTTTTGCCTAGAAGTGCAAAAGGGTAAGTGTGGGGGAGTTGATAAAACACTATTTTATTGAATATTTTATTGATAAGAAATGATATAATTTTCTCACATTGTGTTATATGTGATCAATTATGGAATATTTGGGATTAGATCACTCAATTGAAAATTTGATTAAAATTCCAGTTTTACCCTTTTAAAGTGCACTGTGGTATATTATGAATACATAATTTAATTTCTCGAATTGGAACTTAATATTTTGTTACCGAATGCCTCACTAAATTTTCTACAACTTTAATTCAGGCCATTCGAGCTATATCGTGGGTTTACTTGGAGTAAATGGGCCATGAAGACAAAGCTGGACTGGACTCGCTAGGCTGGATAGTGCTTCTGTATTTTGGCCATAACATTCATATCCCTGCTTGGATGTGGCCCAAATTTGGATAGCATCTAGAATAAAACAATTCGCGCAAATAATTCCTCTGGAAGATCGGCTGGATCGCCTGTTTGGGAGGTCAAACAGGCAGTAAAACTGGGATTAAAATATTTTACCGAATTTCCACATTCACACTTGAAACCATTTGTAACCCTAGCCCTCCCCAAATCTATTTAAAGGACATTTTCACTCTTTGGGATGCTGGTTCGGAGCATGGGAAAGGTGTATCCGAGAGTTGGTTTCCTAGGAACTCCCCTAACCCCTTGGAAGAAGTGAGGCTTTGTGCAAGGATCTCTTCCAAGAAGGCTCTCATCACCCACCTCCACTTGTGTTTCATTGTTTTCATGCTTGTAACTTGTCCTTTTCTTCAATAAATATTATTTTTTATTCTTTTACTATCTTATTTTTTTGCTTCTTGGTTTTGGAATCTTAGAGTGGAAACAATATTGGGTATTTCCCTTTCAATCCGTTGCTTATGCAAAACATCTCCACAATGAAAATTCCAACCATGGAAGAGTAGTTTCGTTCATAGTCGATCTAATCCCTAGCACATTCATTTATTCATTTTGAATCCATGAACATACTGTAATTCATAATTTGTGTTCAATTAATTGAGATTTAAGTTTTAAGGAACTCACTCGACTTGCATCTGACCGCGAGGTCGGTCCTGTGTGAATCGAGAGAGACAAACTTCAATTGTAAAATCTAATCAACTTGGGATAGAATTGTAGGGTTCAACTCTCATCCCTAAACATAATCAATTCTCAACTCTAGAGATGAGGTTCTGCCCTAATTGATCATTGATCATAAGTTATATTTGGACCACAATCAAAGTAGGGTACTGCGATTGGAAGTCTCAAAGACAACCTAGTGCTCATTTCTTCAAATACATGTGGTTATGTCAAATTCAGTAGGGTTCAGGGGTTGACAAGGTTAGGGGGTCACATTTTAATGAATTAGAATCATATGGGATAATGATTAAAGAGTGGGGAAGGGGTAGATTAGATTGGCTAGGACTTCTCATAGTAGTGCTTTTAAAGAAACAATGTTCGTGATTGTCTTTTACTCCTTGATTGCCTTGATTGTTTTGTTTCGTGTTCTAAAAGTCTTTCAATCAAACCACCCCCATATTGTATCAATTTTTTTCTTTTTTTTGTTTTCTTCAAGCCTTATAAGTGTTTTTAAACTAATTCCTTCTCAAGAGAATGCCCTAGGTCATCCACTGTGCAGCACTTAGTAAATAAACAATATCATTTGAAAGCGCCCACGACAGCGCCTTTCAGTTGGTTGTACTATTTTCTATCTCTATGTGTGTAAACATTATCGACCCAATCTTCTTTGGCAATTTATATGGGTTCATTTATAATGTATCAAAAACTAATCCAAGTATAATTAACCAATTAATATCCAAGAGGTAATAATAGAATTCCACAACATGACATAACTCCCTTTGGTCCTCCAAACATAACTATAAAATGTTAACTCTCACAAAGTCATTTATCATATTCCTTAATCATTAAAATCATCTCATTAATCCTTGTATTCCAATGAAATTACAACAGACATCCTAAAATTCCTCAACGTCAATAGTCATATTGTTCATGGAACTCCACATGGCCTTCCCATGACATGAATGATCGTATAGAATCTTTTTAATCCTCCAAACATACCAAATAATAACGTATCATATGTAATTCATGTGGTCATATTTACATTCCCATGTAGCACATGTCATATAGAATCCATGAGATCACCATATAATTCCATAGAGTTATTCATGATTTCCAAAAAATTATTCAATTAACCAATTATTCAATTTAATTTCATTAGCCCCCTTTGCACTACTTTACATTATATGTGTTTAACATAATAGGTACCATAACCAATTCCAAATCCATTTTTCCATCCCAACAAATAATCTTTGTCAATTTTATAGATGGATAAATAGTTATTCCATGTGTATTACATTAACCCCAATGAAAAAACTAGTATCATGAATGTGTGTAGATTAATCCTTTTAAGCACACAAATTATGTGACCTAAAATAAAACTCGTGATCACATGATCCTAGGAACATCACATGATGGTGTTATTTTATTCGCATGGTCTTTTCAATTTCAATATTATCCCACTAAAATGTCTTACTGATCATGATAATCCCCAAATGGCATCACAATTGAAACTTTTATGTCCCTCAGAGAGTCATTATGATCATGTAACATGATTGCTGACAATTACCCATGTATTTTATAAAAAAATGTTTAATAATATGGAGGCTTCATTTGGAGGGAATATTATTAATTTTAAGAGATGTGATTATGGGATTCATGTGGTTATTTAGAGGTTATTTAAATTACATGGTATAAAATTGTCCTTCTCCCATTAAGGACATTGGACATGTCACCTTTTTAATATAGAGGACATTAGATATTTCTATTTTATCATGTAACTCCATGAATTAAGACATATAGGAAAAATAGTATTTATAAAATAAATATAAAATTGATGGAATAGGTACATCCATGGAGTAATTATATTTTCACTGGAAGGGGTTTGGTGTTATTTGGGATCGGTTCCTTGATCACATGAAGATCATTCTATGTTTTTGCAAGATATTGTGATGGCATCCAGAAGAGCCATGTTGGACAGGGCACATCTTTCATGTGATTCCTTCTGATCAAGAAACATTTATATTGAGAAACATCTAAAAATTTCCCAATCTGATCACATGAATAAATGAAGGAAATTGAAGAACCCTTACAACAAGGGTGTTACAATAGTTATTATTCAAAGGGGTTATGTGCTTCATGTGATCAGTTTGTTGATCACACAAAGGTCCATTAACAAGAAAAATTGAACTAGAAGAGGTTTATGAAGGATCCATGGTGATTATGTGAGTGTTTTAATATGAATTCATTTAATTATAAAACAATTTCATCTATGGACACCATGAAATCACTTTAGGGGATCATGTAATGAAAATAAAAAAATCATGGATTCTTATGCGATGATTGTTATCATAATTTTCAAAACAAGGGCTTATGTGTTTTCATGATCATCAATCCAATCACATGATGTCCCTATCACATGAAAACATTATCTCCCAATCGTACCAAGGAATTCCACCTAGTATTCTTAAATTCCCCCAAACATTTTGTTATGATATTATGATGAACCTTTGGATAAAAAATCAATGAAATTAAGTCAATAATATATATGGATTAACTTACATGAAATAAATTTTCAAATATCGTATTGATGTGAAAATACATGGTAACATCTAAGAGGATAATTATGGAGTGATCATTTTATAAATGTATATCACATAATGAAATCATGAATTCATTGATAAAATAAGGGGGTCATGTTAGGTAAATATGATATCAACCTCATGGATGGATCATGATGAGATAAGGGAGTTATGTATAAAAAATTGATGATTCATGATATATATTCTTATGAAAACCCCACTTGAATGTAAGTAAAAACACACATAGAAGTGAGAAAAACAATTTTAGAGAGATGGAACCTACAATATCAAGAGTCTTCCACATAGAAATATTTGGTTAGTAACATAAGAGATTTCATGAAAGGTGTTTTCACATAATGTGATCATTTAATCTGAAGGTCCAATGGAATGTATTATTTTTCATGTGATTCCATGGAGAATATACAAAAATATATATTGGGAGATTATCCTTTTGGTGGATAAAACGGAAGTTTCATTCCAGAATATGAGAGTAAACTATTATTCAGGTGAAATAAGAAAACACATGTTGTGATAAGCTCCCTAAAAATGAAATTTGTCTAGATATTTAATTTTTTATCTTTTTATAGACACCAAACCTTCCATCTTGATTCTGGAGAATCCACTAGACATGTTATCTGGTTCATATGAATTCTTCAAATATTTCATCCACGATCCCGTGAATCCACCAAACATATCTATGGAATCCTAAAACAACCCTCAATAAATTCAAAATGAACTTGTGAAATCCCTCAAACATTTAATCATAAATCATATGAAGCACTGAGGGTATCATATGTTTGATAATGTGCAGATCCATTGACTGGTTATCAATGATCATATAAATTCCCAGAACATATTTATTGTTCTCAAATGAAGCACCTTGGATGTATCAACAATGAAAATTCGGATATACCTATATTTATGAATTAATCACAGAAATGACCATGGATATGTCACTCGTGATCATAAAAAATGATGACCAAATATTGGTATTGATCATGCAATGACCCCTGGATAGGTTTCATTTTTTCACATGGAGGCTTCTATACATGTCGTCCTTGTAAGGTGATATCCCTTTGACATGTCAACCATGTCAACATAACACCATAGATATTCCAGGAAGACATGATATATATGTAATGTTAGAACCCTATAAATTATGGATATACTTATATAGACTTTTTTTAGTAGCCACCCTGAATGTGTCAGCCTTTCCCTATAATAAATCTCGAATATTTTCCCTCAAACTCAATGAACCCACAAGCATAAGTAATTGGTGAATAATTTACCATTTATATGGGGAGTATCTATAATATACCATGGGTATTCAATCATGGAAAATTATAGGTATTGATGGATGCTCAATCTATCTAACCATGACTAGTCGACCACTCGTGGTCCCTATTAATTTTTCAAAAGACGATAATGGATATATATAACTCTCACAGGAATCCAGTATTTTGTATATACCTCCACATAACATAAGCATTATCTCGTGGGACATAAAATCTCATATGATTATATCATCATTCCGATATAATCAGTTGATGGGAAAATAATTTATACATATGAATCATTTTTGGTTTATGCCCCAACAATTCAATCAATCATTGTAACTACATAAGAGGGTATAGTATGATAATGAATAACGAGGACAATAATTATTATACATGTATGATACATTGGATTACTTCTTATGGACTGGGATTAATGGGAATCCACCTAAGTGAAAATCCCTCGGCATTACATTTATTATAGTACATAGAATCCACACATTATGGTTATATAATTTTTCATCATCCACCAATGGTTCTAAAAAAATAATTTAATTATAAAGGCTATCATTCTTATTATAATTATGAAACATATGGTAACTAGCTATAGTCAATGATTCATATTGAATAATCTCTCAAGGTTGCATCTGTCTATAGGTCTCATATCAATATGAACAGTGATAGATCACATTCTATCACTTTTTATTCAAAATAATCCTAACTCATATGAGATTTATATATTTTAAAAAATCATGTCCTAGTCATTATAAAATCCCCCAGTCAGGGAAACCATAGTGTGTAATACTTATTCAATAATATGATAAAAATTCCTCCTTTCATGTGAACCCACATTAGTGTATTTCTCTACGACAATCCCATATTGAAAAAATATTGGGAAATTACCCTCATTTGTATTAATTTCCCATCCCCACCCTTCAATAGGTTGACAATTAAATGAACTATGATGAATATTATTCCAATTATAAGAAGTTTTTATAAGATACCTTCATAATGCTTCGACATCAGTATGAATGTCTATATTACCTCTTATATATCATTAGCACATTAAATTGAATGGAATTGTGTTTTCATATCATATGAACCAAACCTATTTCAAATGAACTACATATACTTTGATTAAAATGCTCACATGATAGATATGATTCTTCTTCTAGATTCTATACCACTTAAGATACACCAATTTCCTTCTTGGATAATTGTAAAAAACCATAGTTCCTAGTCATATGGATTAAAATCACTTCATTTCACATATATCTATGAAATAATGTGATCAATATGGCGAATATTTGATATATACATTTGTTGTAACAAATATAACACCCTTTTCCATCTATAAGGATTCCACACAGGATAATTTTATTAGAGTGATTAGTCCTTTATTGGGATTTGGGAATTATAAGAAAATATCATAAACATATTAGATATTCTTATACTATGTGATAATTCATCCTAGAAGGGTGTGGTGAGACTAAAATTACATCCACCTGACCAATGTGACTTCATAATAATTATTGGGATTGAAACCCAGAAGGGATTCATTCCATTGTAATGTTGGCCCCGATATTTTTTATGGATGTGGGTAATGTTTGGCACTTTTACCATTGATGGAAACCTATGGAAAACTAATATAGATCCTTTTGAAAATAAAAGAAATGGGATTACTCCAATTTGACAAATTAATACCATATTTATGGGAAAAATTACGAAACTGATGATAAACCATGTGATAACAGAATAATCGATTCACTATAGATACACAACATCTTCATTACAATCCTAGACAACCCAAATAATTTAGTTAGAAAAAAAATTCTGAATACAATGTGAATATTCGAA
This sequence comes from Viscum album, assembly GCA_963277665.1. Classification (NCBI taxonomy): domain Eukaryota; kingdom Viridiplantae; phylum Streptophyta; class Magnoliopsida; order Santalales; family Viscaceae; genus Viscum; species Viscum album. Next base: position 43,579,203 of record OY728123.1, read on the forward strand.
TAATAAATAGTGATACATTTTCCAATGAGTCATTTCAATTATCCATGAACATTCAATGACTGATAAAAATATAATTAAAAATAAGGACAGTGAATTCTATTTCCTATGAAAGGATATTTAGGAATTGTTCATACTTGATGTGATTTAATGGTTAGGATCCTTATTCCTTGTGATCTCTAAGAATCTACAAACATCACTCAAAAAATAACCCCGACAAGAGATCATTCCATCATCATTAAAAATATATTTAACCTCACCTTCTATAAAAACAATATAGTTATTAAAATTAAATCACCCACCTCGTGCCTTCAGCATTGGGTGGAGAACAAAATGGTTTTGTAGTAACACTAATGTGGTATGATCCTGACCAATGAAACAACATCTAGTGTTACCAATAAATTTAAATATGTAATCCCGTCTCATTGGAGGTAATCTGCAATGAATCATATTAAAACTATCACATCTATGTACCACATTACATTCAAATACATGATGAGGAATAATAAAAAAAACTCCTTACAATTGGATGATGGGTCCGAGAATCGACCATGGATACATTCTGAATTAAGTGATACCTTTAATTACACCAATAAGATGATGTCTCTATAATCATCCCCCAAATTCTCTTTAGTATCCTTTTATAGTAACAACATAACTAGAAGACACCCCAGACACTCTTTTTGAGGGTGCCAAGGAATTATCACAAGCTGTGAAACATTTCATATAAACGTAGTTGGGATCATATTTATTTATCCACTAATGGAGCCCTTATAAATATTTTGGCCTCATCAAGAGTGTTTTCTCATATACCTTCTCACATAAATTAATTATATGCATATACTTTAATAGAAATCATGGGGAGACACATATCCTTACCAACACACATAAATATCATTAGCATATCTCAATGGTGCAAGCAGTAATTTAGTTGGATTCTATACCATCATCAATCAATGAAATATTCTACTATATTGTAGATATCATTAATGTTCATCCATATATTTATGTAAATACACCACTGAAGATCCACTATATCCAAAAGGAAGAGGAAATATTCCATCATATTCCCAAAATAATATAAATACCAGGATAGGTTTTCTTATTATCCCAATAGATAGAGTATCATATCTTCCTGATCAATATTAATATGTGGATAATATTGAGCTTAAACATATTCATGAACCCATATAGTGTGATTAGTAGTATATATAGTATAATTAGGAGGCACATGAAATATTTTATTTTCTAGTGATGACCACAAATTACCAAACTCAGTTAGATAATTCCCCACGATATAAGCACAAACATGTCGATGAATGATAGAGACATATTTATGAGGCATAAGATGGAGCTCATTATAGAACTACAACGATGTTTCTTTAGTATATTTTGTAAGCCACAAAGGGAAATCGTATATCCCTATCGAAAAATATTTCTCTACATATTCCATTATCATGAATAATCCATAATCATGTACCTACATTCATTAATTAAATACTATACATATATCCTTTAGGATATATAGAGGCGTATTGTAATAACCCTACTCCAATTTTGAATGTCCATTAACATATTTCAATACAGATTTCATATTTGAATTAGAATTATAATACAAATTCAACCATGTTTGATAGAAATATCTTACAACCACCCTATGGATTTACCATATCCCCATAAGAAATATAAAAACACATAGGAATAATCAATTAGCATCTCAATTGAGGGACTATATTACCATTGTAAAAAAACTCATAGGAATAATCAATTAGCTTTTCATTTGTGAGACTATATTACCATTGTAATAGATAGTAATCAACATATTTCAGAAACTATCATGATGTAAGATAATATCAATACCCAACCCCAGAACTATTGTTATCATATTCTTTCCATGATGTTGATTGTTGTTCAAATTTCTAATCTACTCAATTATAGAGTCATGGAAACCTAAAAATGCATATCAACAACACATAGAGGGTTTTACAAATATTCTTACAATTAAAAATCAAATAACTACATTGATATGACCCCATGTGTTGTGCCAAGATCTATTACATACACTCTACCCCTAACCTCCAATACAGTTAACATCTATAGGCTAATCTCTTGCATGGACAATGAAATATTTATGGTTTCCAAATCCCTTCCAAAAGAGATTTTCTCAGATCAACAGTGTTATCCATATATAGTAACCCATCAAATATCACATCTACCATTACTACATCAGAATACAACCTAATGAAATGAGCTATATGGATTTACCAGGTGGTGAAAAATTACCATAATGAAGTAGATGCTGGCATATATATGTTGAAGAATATTCGATAAGACAACCATCCAAACATGATTGGACTATATTGAATTCCAATGATGAGGTATTAGATGAACTATAATAGGATTGATTTCATAAATTATGTATTAATATATAGGAAACCAATCATCAATTGATGTTTAGACACCTATTTAAATTGATATATAAGTCTCACCTTCATATCATAAAGTCACTCTGTCGTAAGTTATACAGGGTTTAGTTTTCCATTTACTATGACCAAAAAATTGTATAGAATAATAAATTTCTATGAAATTCTATAATCTTAATCATAACAACTCTCATGTGGAAAATTTCAAAGGCCCTGTAGAAAATTTTTATCCTTGGAAGGGGAAAGTATGGAGCATTTCCCAATACCCTATCCCTATTACAATAAAGCTACTCCAATATGTCATCCTATAGTGTTTTTAGAACATGGATGATTAGGGTACCGAGTAAAGAATAATCAATTTATTGAATAAAAAAATGGAACTCCACAATGATGAAACAAATTGGTTAGGGAGATATAGAGAGACTCCATAAAACACATGTGTTGGGCCTCTAAATAATATGGGAACACACCTCAATTATAGAAGAAAATGCTATGGAATACCTAAAATCATATAATGGTAAGTAACATCAATAAAATAGAGACATCACACATGGTCAATTAATGACAAAGATTTCTCCAAATTAAAAAAATTATAGTTTTGGATGCCATAAAATAAACCTAGTAGAAGACCCTACATATAATGATAGTGGATTTTTTATTTCAATAAACAATACTAGGTTCATCAGAACCTAATAGGTTCTAATATAAATCTATGGGAGTTCCATTTCAACCCCATCCAATAGGGATAAGGGGGTATTTATCAAAATTACCATTCCATGAGAATTAAAATCCCTGAAAAAAATCAAAAAGTTCAAATAGTGTCCGAAAAAATTATTTTAATCATTATCATCAATCACTAAAGATGATGTATTTCCATAGATATAAGAAAATTGATGATGGAAAACATCCCATCCATTCCACCCAATACTTGAAATACTTATTTCTTTTAGGTCCATCAATGAACGTATGACCGAAACACTCTTATGATTACAATTTACATATCGAGAAAGGGGGTGTTTTTTAAAAGAAAATAAAAAACTATAAGGTTCATAAAAATATGTTCTTCACTAAGACCATAGGTTTGAAAAATGTCCTTGGTCCAACCCTCGAATGTGGATAATTTATTACCGACTACCACATTATAATGATAATAATGGGTTAAAATATTGTTTCACAACACACAATAGTCAATATATTCAACAAAAATATTGAAAAAAATGTAGAACAAAACACATCCCCTTAAATACATAATAAAAAAACATTTATTGAATAGGCAGGTGGACAGAATGTAAAAAATGAGGCTGCACATATACAAAATCATATATTTTTCTAGAACAAGAAAAGTTCGAATGATTAAACCAAAACATATTATTTAAAATAATCCTTGGGAAAAGGGAATGGTGTGGATATATCCCACTCAACACCTAGGTGAGAACCAATCCAATCCAAGAAAAACAATTATCTTAATACGAGAATATGATGTTGAACATTAGAGAACTGCATGAGGAAGTACAGAATAGAATTATTCACTATGGGTATTTCCTTCTATGTGAAACATGTATCTCTCAACACAGTCATCACAAGAGAGATAATACTCATAAAATATTAGAATTTGAGTATCAGATCATATGAGTAACATGAAACCTCATATATATAAATGAGAAATATGAGGATCATAATGATGTTTCCCCATTATTGTAAAAAAATCCCCCCATCAGGGTGATCCTATGGTCGAGGTATAGATCATGAATTGGATGGATATGAATTTGGGGACACCATAATATGTCACAACTGCTCATAGTATATGATATATATTCTAGATTGAGATGCCTATAGAACTCTACAACACCCTAAAATCTCTATATTCATGAATGTAGTCCATAAAGTGTCGGTGAACCACCATGTAGCCTAAAATAAATTTTTATCTCGAATGATTATATGATACTACCCTAAACCTTATATTATAAACCCAACATTTCCATTATTAATTGACATGAGAGATCCATAAATGTATGTCATGCTTCTCGTTCCTTGATACTGCGTGATAATGGGCCCTCGGGTCTATAAGAAGGTGATAATACTAAGATGTTTTATGAATACTGTTATATGGACAACCATATTTTGTAATAGTAGTCTTCTAGAATGATCCAATATGGGTTGGGAAGACCTTCTTTTTCAATCCCTTTTAAATTTTTTTATCAAACAATAAAAAATGTTTCTCAAAATCTCAAATTGAAAACCTTGAAAAAATGATATGGTTTCTTAATTTCCCACCAGAGAGAAAGGAATTTTGTATTCACTTATTATCCCACCCACTAAAATGAAATTCTATGATCTATATACCTATAATATTAAATATGATCTATAGACAACATTGATATTGATGATACATCCATTTGGATTTAATGTGATTGTAGAAAAATCTGAACACTAAGAAGATTCAATTTGGTAAACTCTAGTAAACTCTCATCCCAGACCCATGACATAAGGAAAAAAGGAATAATTAGGAAGATTACTGTTTTTCCCTAAAACTAGTAATAATTCCCACCCAAAACCCTATAAAGGAACTGAATTTCCCTACACCTTCTGATGATTTTAATCATTATCAAATAAACATTCATTAGAGGTAAATAGAGACTGTGGATTTACACTATTTGAGGAATAGATGATCAAATTATATTCATTCGAAATGAATAGGATTTTATGTCCTTTTAGGTATGGAAAATATCTATTCATGTTACCATATCCAATAAATCCAAATGAAGTCAACCTATGTTAATTACATAACTGTAATCAAATTCATAAGAGATTGGGTCACACCAGCCTAGACGTCCTTCTTTTAAGAATCATCCCCTAATGAATAGATGATTTGGGAAATGTGATACTAAGTATGAAATTATTAAATCTGACTTATATATCTGATATCTTACAAGAAGAAGAGGGTGACTGGAAATAAGTACAACATTGAAATTAACAGAATACTGAAAATTTTAATACTCTAAAAACGGTCCATCGAGATCAAGCCAAAATAATATCATAACTTCATAAAATAGTTGTGTTCCAAACACCTTTGGAGAAACTATTTAATTTTCGACCCATAGTAATAAACAATTTTTAGATATCTAAAAATAAATAATAAAAATTTTCATATCCAACTCCCACATAGAATCAAACAATTGTACGTTTCTTCCCTTCTACATCTTAAGAATGAGGACGAACCCACCGAATTGAACCCCCATCGGAAGAACTAATATTTATTGTTCTATTAAAATTGTTCACATAAAAGAAACCATATATGATGAGGAATACCCTCCAAGTTATGACATACCCAAATCTATACAAATAGATGATGGATTATGATGTCTAAGAGGAGGGAACAGGGGATGGAATTGATGTGTCCAAACACAATATCGCAATCATATTATCATATAATCCATATAAAAGGATGATAACCATGGAAAATATTTTCATCAATCCATATAAAAGTGTAAATATACCTAGAAACCATTCAATATAAATTTAAGACCAATAATTTTAAACGATTGACTATCTAGTTGTTTTATTTTCAAATCATTCTAATCAAAGGGGTAGAATAATATGACATATGCTTATTACAACATACGATACCTCAATTATTTCCCATGAAGAAGGAAAATTTACATCAAACATCTCATTTTTAAAGACCAATTGTAAGGAGAAACACCACATTTTTATTCATACACCAATGGATCCATAAAATAAAATTGCAAATTAGGTGCCGGTAATTGATGAAAACAGTTGACCCGAGAAGTTCATCAACATTAAGAAGAACTCATTGATGTCCTTTGGAGACCATATCATTATCTGATATTGTTAATTTTATATGATATTTTCTATGTGGAGACTATTTCGATGGAATTACATACTACAATAGAGTTCATAATGAAGGATTAGGAAGAAGTCATATAGGAAAATATCAAACTCATATATGTCTGAAGCATTCTCGATGAGGTTGATATCCAAATAGATCAAATTCAAAATGTTTATGTGATCATTCTAATCCCTGTAATGATCATATAAAGCCTAGTATATATAGGTTTAATTTTCATTGAAAACAATAAACATTCAAGTGTATAAAATTTGAAATAAAATGCCTCATAGAATGATTAATCATGAGGCAAAGTTTGATTATCTAATAACTAATGTTTGGTTCATAGTTTTCCACAAAAAAACACAAAATTCCTATCATATAAGGTCTTGTATTCAAATATTTGTCATAGGTCCTTCAATGATTTATAAACGATTGAAATCACCATCAATAATATAGTTGGTTCATTAAATGGTGAAATTACCTTTTTTTATTCATGTAAATCAATTTATTCCGAGGAATGTTTCTATAATTAGAAAGGTAAACAATAGATGGTTGATGGTGATATTAAAATATATTCTCCAAATGCAACATTAATTTCCCATGAGAATACCTAATTCACAATCCATAGTGGCAATGTGCTTCCCATAACCCATATTGAGGAAATATACTCAATCCAAATAATTAGTTGTGGACACAATACTTTATAAATACATGTCTATTTGTATGAAATTGTTTCAACTGAATTACATTCATCGAAGGGATGTCCGACTAATTCATTATAATGATATAATAACCCCCCTTGTCATTTGGGGTAAAATTAATTTATCACCAAGTCAATCACTACAAACCAAGATTTCTCTATTTGTCCTACCCTAGAAAGATAAGATTGAGAAGAGAATAATAATCAATAATGACATTTTTCTATTTCTCTGTACTCTTCAATGAGAAGGTGATTTACATCTCATATTTAAGGTGGAGTCAATTTATGTTGTCTTGGAATTATTTATTGGTTCCCATGATAAAACCCAATGGGGCTACTCAACACATCATATTTACCGATGACCATCAAGGTGTTTTGAAGGAGACCTTGATAATTAACACATCATATGGTCATAATGTGAAATTATAGTTTTAAAAATTGATCAAGGAAACTTATTTCAAAGAGTTGATGTACAAATAATCCATTGCCAACATCATACCCATCCTAAAAAAGATCTGGAAGATCATAGTCTTCATTGATTTCATATATCTAAATCTTCACTATATGAAGTAATATTTCCCACTGACAATCATAAAATTTTAGAATGATGAGACATAAAGTTTCCAAACACATTTCATTTTGGATATTTATTGTACGTATAATCATGTAAGTATGGACACTAATGAACATAAAAAAACTACCTTAAGAGTCCGTGAAGGGATATTTTACTACAATGTTATCCCTTTAGATTATATAAATCCAGTGTTACATTCTAATTCTTCATGAATCATATATTTAAAAAATTATTGTTATAATTTCTATAATGTTATGTCGATGACATGGTAGTTAAATCATTAATGTTTTTTGATCACCTCATTGATCATTAACAAAGCCTCGGAAAATTGAAATAACACATTTTGATGATGAATATTCAAAACATTGATTCTATAGCTATGTCATTGGATTTATTTATAGTTATTATAATTAAACCATGTAATTAAGGGTAATCGATATAATAATAGTGATATATTATTTATTACACCCCCTCTAAATAATAAATAACATATGGGGTTACAATATCACATCACATATATTTGACATTTCATTCCCAACCAAGCTGAAAAATATCCCCACATAACTATGGTAATGAAGTTGGAAGTCAAATTTTGATGGGATGATGGAAAATAAGAAGATTTCATGAAGCTTATGTAGTACATACAATATCCACTAGTGATTATTCAACAAGTACAATAAAATATCCATGTCCAATATGTTCCCACCACTCAATAAACTCTTAGAACTCTATTTACATAGAATTATGATGTATGGAATGAAAACATCCTATACAAATTTATTATAATTATTTTAAATTATGAAACCCAATAATTTAATATCAGAAATAACTTCTTATATCTCTTATTTTAAAATAAAATTACCAGGCCACATTACAACTTCATAAAGTCTTCCACATCTCTCATGTTGACCCGATTATGTACATTCATGGATGACCTATTATAAATAAACATTTTTTTAATGTGTGATATCTTCCAATAGTATGGAATCCAATCAATTCCACAAAAGGTAGTTAAAGTGAAAACCTTGGATTATTTCCTTAGGACACATAGAACCTAGGATGAAACACTAGTGGAGTCCATACATCTGGTTGATGATGTTTTCTATGCACAATACTGGCCCTAGATACAAGAGTTATATTTTGAAAATGCCACCAGATGTTATATTCGAAAAGAAATAGAGAACATGAAACACAAAATGGGATTTCTGTGGGTTTTTAATCTAATGGGGAAATATGTTTCTTCATATTATTTATCGTTTTTTCAATTTTACAATAATAATTAGGAAAATTACTATGCCATTACCTTCAACTATGACTAATACCTATATTTCTAATAACTTAATAGAATCTGAAAGGGGAAACATATATAATAACCAAACAGTAAAATGGCGGGAATTCCATAGGAAGGATATAATTGGCCACACTCATAGGTTATGTCTGAGGATTAGTGTCAGATTTCCCTTTTGACCAAACCCTACGTCATTTAACTCATTTACAGAATGATCATGGAGACACACTAGCTAAAGAAGCTCTAGTCCAAGAAAATCATGATAATGATGATGTAATTTTCCACATATCAAATTGACGTGTGGTCTCACTAATAATAATATCATACATGGGAAAAAATAAATAGGTCAATTATTCCCCAGAGAATAACGAGCCTATATTCACGAATTCATCAATGTATCCCATAAAAGATTAATTCTAAAATGAAACCCTCCTATATAGAGCCAATTAAGAACAACTTTTTTGTTGAGTAGTGAAATTCAAACTCTAATACATTCCAAACATGGATAAATACGACTATAAATTATTATTTGATTAATTCCTCCTCAAATTAATTGTACAAGGTTCTATTCCATCAACTATGGAAGAGGTCCATAAAAGTTCGCAAAATTATCATATGTACATAACCAGACTCTAACACCAAATCATTTGACTTTGTTACTATATGAAAAAAATAATATAATACTATTTCAAATTCACAAGGAATTATAATGCTTCACAGATAAATGAAAAAAAAATCATCAATAAGGCCCCATATTTTATATATATAGCTATGCTTTCCTGTTCATCTTCGATATAGGTAATGGAAATTATGGGGAAGTATCTCCTAGGTATATTTAATAAGTTGAAATAAATATTACTAATACTAACATATTTTCTGATTGGCCATATGATATACCCCTCACAAATGTTAGGGGAATGAATATATTGAACATCTTAAAGTAAAATACTATCACCGTATTTGGTGTCTCACAAATAGTGTTGATGGAAAATTTGATCACATCTATTTTTCATAGATAAAGAGATTCTATTAATAAAATAACAATGATTCCCACCATTAACTTGATTAAGATAAATTGGATGGGTTTCTAATTAATGTATCATTTCCTCAATATAAATAAGTATTTGTACACGTCTCTTAGATTATGAATAATCAAACAGGTGGCTAGATGTGTTGAATGAATTGGGGGAAAAAATTTGTTTACATTTCACAACCTCAAATTTCATTAGAAATATATTATGTGATACATTAATAAGAAGGTTCTCCAAAAATAATTCCTCAATGTAGAATTGGTATTGTTCTTTAGAACCCTAATGATAATATATAATAAGGAACCAATGCTGGAACACAAGGGGGTGGTCCTTACATAAACCATATGTTTTATTCCAATGGTGTATACTCAATATCATCAATGGATTGGGAATTTATTATCCCCCCACAAATATGACGATTATTAATAAGTAAATTTTATAGAATCCATCATTAAATCATGTTCTTGGTGGAATGAATATAAGCTACATGTAATTTTCTTTCCTTTTGGTATGGTGTTAACCTATAAGGTAGATGTCATACTAGATGATGTTAAACAATATAGAGGATATTACATCATCAATGATTCGTTGCACATGAGTTAGATCTATGAAGTGGGAAAAATGATGTACCCCTCCCTATATGGGAATCATATCCAATTATGGGGGTTTCCTAATAATTAAACAAATCTTGATTAATTTTGAAACATGATACATAGTGATTCTAAAATCCCAAATTATTTGTTGACCAATAAAATAAATGAATGAGTATTATATCCTTGAATATAGTATAGACTTGTGGAGGGAATTTTCAATATAATGACTATGTAGGACTTGATTATTGTTTCTATGGAATACCTAGTAATGTTGATATCATAAATCTTATTCCCATTTATAACAGAAATTGAATATTGTTCCCTCATTGTATATAGGCCCGACATTCATATGGAATTTTTCTTATAAGAAATAAGTTCAGCATGATTAATGTTTTTGTGGTATATGTATTGGAACCCATATAAAAAATATTTCGTACATTCACAATATAAATTTAAAAATTCACCTCCATAAATAAGGGTTAGACCATCATAATAAATCTTCCATATAATAATAACGGCCATGTTTATTTTTTTCATTGCATAAAACATTTCGATGACCGTATCACTAACCATTGGCCCATCCAAAACATATATAAAAATGAATCACTCCCTATTTATATGTTAAAACAATGTACATAAAATTCTGAATAAATATGCATAGATTGATTTGGGTTTCTATAGGACATAAATTGATTCCTAGATCTCAAATCATGGATCCATAGACAACATAAATGGATAATAAAAACTCTATGTTTATCATTTAGAAATGCCCAATAAATTTTATTTTTGAAGAAAATTGAGGGGATTTATTCCTATTATCAAAGTATATATAGTGACACACATATTCCAAAACCTTGTCCCAACTGTAACTTGATAAAAACTACCAGTCATCACACCGGAACTCAAGTACTATGGGGAATTCCCCATTTAATAACTATGTTTAGCCTATTTACAATCACCATGGGGAATTTAGTGAAACCAAGAACCAAAATCATGGTCCATCTATAGATATAAATATAGAGAAAAAATGATATGAAACCCTAACCCATCTACATATTGTCTATGTCTATGAAGGGATATTTCTCAATTAAATTGTGTTTCTATATTCATAACATTTGAAGATATGAGTTTTCACAAAGCTTTTGAATTCTAGGCCTAGACTTGAGTTTCAATTTCTCAATATCATGTCCATCCACAACATTCATATCTACATAGATTCACAACACCATGATAATTTTTTTAAAATAAATATATTCTTAATAACACACTCTAATGTAGGTCAATTTACTACATAATAATCACATGTTTATCATTATGAGTATAACTCGTGTGAGCTTTGAAAACCTAGAAGGTTGTTCTGATCAGTGATATTGAATTGTGGTCTCGATAGGTAATTGCATCCATGTTTCATGTCATTAAAGTACATGACAACAACAAATTGTTATTAAATTAAACTACATGACAACAGCCTAGTAGCATGCTGTTAAATGGTCTGACAATGTCCTACATGCTTGATGTTTAATTGAATCGTATTAGGATTTCATTTCAATTATTTCATCAACATTATTATAGAATATTAATCAATTACAGGTTTTATCTATTCGACAAAAAAATGATTTAAATACTTAAATGGTGTATCCTTTAGTGTTCTCAAACACTTTTGGAATCATACTTTCTCAATGGACAAATTTATTAATTGGTATTTGAGTTGATAAAACCAAATTCATTGGGTTTGTATCCTCCTCTTGTATCCTAATGTATGAAGATCATTAATGATCTTGGTTCCCCCTATAGAAAACTGGTAATATAGACGGGTTAAAATGATTGTGCACCAAGATGAATTATTAATTAATGATGAAATTACATAGAACATGTTCATTTTGGAATTTATAGTTCTATAGGAAACCCCCTTAAACCAATGATATATTTTCAGGACTACAAGGAATATGGACTTCTATCATTACAAATGGTCAACATGCACCCACTATTACTTATATCACATTAACATAGATATTTATGGGTTATAATTTAAACTTTCGATAACATAATTACTCATCCGGATTCAAATACTATCTCGGTTACTATGTTTTTTATCATAACCATTTTTAAAAAAATATATTAATACCACATAATTGTACCCACTATTCATTCTGTATCGCTAACATTTGATAACCTAACATCATTATGTATAAAAATCCATTTTTAAACTCAAATTTTCAGATATACACTCTTCATGCATCCCTTTCACATTTAATGGTATGGATAAATTGAGAATTTTTTTCTAGCATTCAATATACTGTGATACCACATCCTCCGTGTTCTCCTTTACAACATATTGGTTATACGAACTGACTAAAATATAATTTACCTATCAAATAATCATTGGTTAATAACATAATTCACCAAATCTTGTTCTTAGGGGATTTTTTTTATTCTTAAAGATACCTATATAGGATTCACTAGTGAATGAAACAATATATTTGATATTTTTCCAATAGTATATTTTATTACTATAGGACTGTTCCTCTTTAATAGAATCAGATTTTTTTGAAAATCTTGTTGCCCAGTCCCACCTATAATAAAATGACCGTTCTAGATATTGGAATTTAAATGCATGGTTTCTATGATAAATTTTCATGATGTCCAAAAGGGATTATTAATCACTCAATGTCATATGCCTTCATGATCAAAATCATGGAGGGAAGGCTCTAAACTAGATATAATTTATATCTGAACAACATCAATTATGATTCCTTTTACCAAAGTATATATTCTGATTTAGGGGACCCCAATAATAATTTCACCCACAATGTTCTGATAAAATGTAATATCCCCAAGTATATGTTCAATCATTTTTGGTAATTAATATCTGAACTATGTGTGTAATTATCCATATTTCCACATAATATATAAGGCTAACCAGATATCAAATCATGGGTACAACATCAATATTAATGGAAAATTTCCCTCCCTACACATGGGTCTGATTTATAAAAGGTATTTTCCTATTTATAATTATGTGTCCATTTATTCTAAAAACCTTTAGATAATTATTGATTTTGGAATATCACATTCCTTCTCAACCAATAACCATTCCCTACAACCGATCAAGATATAAGAAGGGGAATTTGGAACAACAGTGGCCTATACTTGAGAGAAATAGTACCGCCTTCATTACATATGATCCATATCTATGGAGTTATATTTATTTATTCAAACTACATTTATCTTTATCCACATACTATGGGATACATGGAAAATCTTGGACACTACCTTAATAGAGTAGTCTTTATTTCTCATCACTCACAACTATGTTTCTTGATTGTAATATAGTTTGCATGAGGATTCTAGCTCATAGAAAAATTTCATTATGCCCACATATATCTTATCATTTACTCTATAATGGATTAGTCAAATTCCTTGTTTTATCTTGTATCTCACTCCATGAATGTAAAATATGATGTTATAAAACATAGTAGGCTACTCTGACTAGAGTGATCAACGTGATTTCTATTCCAAAAATTGGTATCCATGTCCAAGAAACATGATGTTAAATTATGAGACAATGTCCTTGTCACATGATTTTATAATTCATGACATGATGTCTTCAAATTGAACAAATCATCCAAAATAATGATTATATACTCTAGAATATCTTTTTTCCAAAATCTATGAAATTGTTTTCAATACACACTATAATCCCCTTTGGGGTTCATGAGCACCCATTGAATATTATTTTCTCCCTGAAAAAAATAAATATATTTGATATATGAGCTGATAAAAACAATTCCTAAATTCTATATAATTCTTTTAGAACCACATGGACCTCAGTATTTCCATATATTTGTTTGCACTATAGAAAATTGGAATCCTGAACTAGTTCGGCCAAAGGGACCACACTAAGATAATTTGACGAATCACAAAATTACATGAAGCATGAAACTAGTGGAAGTTCTTCTCCCTATGTAGAGACCCCTCAAATCTAAGGGAAATAGCTTATACAATATTGATTTTGGGATTAAATATTTATTGAGGGCTGACATGTACCCACTGGCCTCCACCTCCAATTTACTACGATATTCTTGGGTTATGATTTCTACTACCCATAACATAACTATTCATGAGAATTTAGATTCCCTTGATGTTGATTATTTGTACATCATTTATAATGTTATAGAATGGTTATAATGTCATATTTTTATACCAATCCATCATTGGATATCCATCTCATGTGAAATCCCAATCACCTTGACATACAAATTCCTTATATTTATACCTTCTTGAATCATTTTTTGAACGTAAAAAAAAATTTCATAGTCATATTGAGTTATGTTACATGACATATGGTCCATCCTAATAAAAAAAAAATTTCATAAATTGTTTCTTCTTAACCATCAACCAATGATAGATATTAATGTTCCATCTCACTTATTGAATGGAATATGTAAATTATCTATACCTACATATGATCTGTGTCAACTTATATTAACCCTTAATTTACTATGATATTGATACTCACTAAGGGAAGATATATCAAACTCCACCTCTAAATATATGATCTAAATCTATGTAAGTAATATTTTTTATGTAAACTATGTGTGTTATTATTCACAACCTTTTAGGATACATAGTGAATCCATGGACTATTATCTTGAGTCAATATGTAGGTTTAGCATAATCACAACCAACCAAGGTGATTTATCCACATTGAATGATTACACCTTTGATTATTCATGTAGATATAGAAATCCCCCATCATATGAAATCCTATCTAAATTTGATATCCCTTTACATCATTGGTACCATCATCAATTATATATCATTTTCCTAACAAATAATAAGTGAAACTAATTTTATGGAAAAAATATCAAGCCCCCACCATATGAGTCATATATTTCTAGAGGGATCACCTTATAAGAGCTAATAGTTGTAATATTTTTTACCATACCAAAAGAATCGAGAATCCAAAGGAAGTCCAACCATATAATTTGAATAATCATATAAGATATAATATACTTTGAAACCCCATAAACATTTTATGGATTTAAGAGTCATCTCCCAATCATGTTGGATTTAATATTCATTCTAAATTTAACTATTAGGATGTACTCATCACAACATGATATAAAATTGAATGATAGATGTGTCCTCACTATATGAAAATATACTATACAGACCATCTCCCATCATTACTCCTTATCAAAGGATTGAAAAATTGTTAAATTGGAAAACCAAATCATGGGATGATTCCAACAGGTTTTTTCAAACATTATCATATACTGAAAAATAATTATCTATAGTGACTTAGATAAAAAATCTAATATGACCCTGAAAAAATAACAACCAAATTCAAGGGACCCATTATTTTACTATTAATTGTTTCCATTTCCACCACCATATGAGATCCTATCCAGTCCAAAAAAATGTTTTCATTCCATTAAAAAATGTATTTTGATCCTGGGAGAGCTAACATCATCATAGTGTAAATCATTACCATATATTTATTAATGATCATTATCATCATGTATATCTCATATCACCACAAATGGTTCGATAACAATGATCAATTATTTTTCTTAACTATATCCTCCATTAAAAAGGGTTCAAGAGTACCATCTTCATTAGGAATTCTAATTTGTTATTTTTTTAACACTCCCCAAATAATAGGTAAAAATATAGATACCATAAACTAATATAAAAATATAAATAAAACATGATTGGATGAAAGACTATATAGGACTATATAAGAAAAAATAAATTCACAGATTATTGATCACTTCAATTTGGGGTTTATAAATAATATTGAGGATTATTAGAAATGCGTAAAGACTTTACGACCCAACATTTGTCAATAAGAAAATTACTACTATTAACATGGGACCCCCTATATTGGAAAAATTTATATAATTTAACACATATATTTTCCTTGATAATGTTTTCCCTAAGCGGTGACATACATTTTTGGGTTCTTAAACCCTTCTTGAATACTATGTTTTCCACAAATCAACATCCGGCCATTGATGTCTAAGATGATGGTCTCCAATTACATGAAATGTTTAATTTTCTCATGTAACCTGTTAGCCTGGATTTTTTTTGCTTCATTCATCTGTATAGTTAATTGGTAGAATCAACTGACTAATCATAAGATATCGTTCTAGGATTCATTAGTGAATAACACAATTACTTGTTTCTTGTTCTTAGTGAATCTTTTGGTCCAAGATTAATTCCCCCAAAATACATTAAATAATGTCAACGATATGTGCACTAATATCTTCATCCATTACCAAAGGAGTTCATGTATCTATAAAACCCAATTTCATTTGACTCATTTATTCCTAGACAATGAATTACAATAAAACTAACCAAAAAACTCATGTGGACTCAACATCATTGATGTTACATCACAATTAGTTGTTAACATTATAAATGATGGAGTGTGATATGTTGGAACTGAGGCCTTTGATAGCAAGAAAAATGTATATTTTGTGTTTGGGGTCAATCTAAACAAGATTGGTCAATGATTTTGTGACGACGTAGAGCATCATGAACAAGCATTGAAATTTCAAGATGGAAATATGGTCATCATTCTGACTAATAGAATCTTATAAAAAGGTTTTACATTTCACAAGTGATTAAATAATAGTTATGCTTCATGGGAATGAATAAATATGGTCTAATAACGGTCATTTGGAGGATAAGATCATAGCAAATTCATGAGCCTATTAATTGGTTACCCCACCAACATCATTTGAAACATGTAGAATTCGATGATATGGTGAATTGATATAGTTTAGAAAATTTCTACCTATTTAATTAATATTTTCAAATAAGGTACCATTTTATATCTTCATATTTATGAAGCAAATAGTTATGAATTGATTGATTTTAAGGGAAATTTTAGACAGAAGTTTCCTGATCACTGTGTGTTTAATGAATAATGTGGGTTCTGTGATGTTTAGGATCATTGTGAAGGCCTAGAAACCTGAGAATTGGGATTACTTTGAGATAGATTAGAGCTTCTTTATGGATTGTGGGTTTATGGAATTGTGTATTTTTTTGAAATATAACTTGGGTTCAGCAATAGATAGGATATTAATGATTAGTTGTGTTAAACATCTAGTTTAAACGAATGATGATTTAATGTGAATCAACTCAGTACTATAGTCAATATAGTGTCTCATGCTAGATATGGAGAAATATTTCAGTTATAATCAATAGAAGCATACTTCATGAAAATAATTTTAGTATTACATCACTTGAAGAAGTGAGATAGTGGGGGCCAATCGTAGTGTTCTGATGGGGGAAGTGTACTATTAATAAAAGTTTTTGTAAAGGAAGTGTTCTTGAAAAATAATTACAATTTTTTATCTGTTTATGTTATTTTTTAATTAAATAATTATTATGTCTAACATATTTAACACATTCCAATGAATATTTCAAAAAGACTACATTTATTAAATGAATTAGTAATTCCTTGATTTCCCCCATCCCCTCCTACATGTTTTATTTTTGTGTATAGTTTAATTAATATAAATCTGATTTTTTTGTTTTCATAGATAATTCATTGATTATTAGTGGAGTAATCCTCTTTGATGAACGAAAATTATTTATTTTGATGAATATGTTGATATATCATCTGATATACCTTGTGATGGATGTTATTTATAGACTACATTGATGTTTCATTCCACTAATGTGATAATAATTTCAATGATATAAATCTATAGAAAAATGAATAATGAAGATGCGAGAGGTAAAAATTATCGCACTTCATCACAATTTGATCAAATATTTTTGATGGTTATATGTTTGTATATATCCAAAGACTTATAGGAAAATATGAAAATATGTTCGAGGGTTGTAACGGTTTAAAGGATTCGAATCTTCTTGTACTTAATAATTAGTTTGATGATCTGAAAAATCATCCAGATAAAAACATAGATAACTTCTTTATCCTCATAACTAATGTTTTTGGAGATATTTTAGGACATGTGGATGAAGATGAAAATATTGAAATTAGGTGCAAGATAATGAAATTTATCTCATCCCTATATAAAATGATATATTAGGATCATGATGATTGTTATTTTTCTATTCTATCTATTTATATTCAACTAATTAATCTGGTGAATTATGAAATGAGAGTCAAACATGAAGATACATCTAGTTGTGTAAGAAAAGAAATGGAATTAAAATACATAGGAAGAAATGAGGATTGTAGGAAATTTTATTATGAAGAATAAGAAAATAATTATCATTTTTCCAATAAATTCAAATAGGAAAAAAATATACGAAGTAATGATTTAATTGGATTGTTTTCCATGTGGTAATGTAGGTCTTATTTCCACTCTATTCACATAGAATTTTGATGATGTTTAAAGTGAATAAAAATTGATGAAGAAATTTCAATGGATTTTCTCTAATAGAGTAGAATTACTGTCATGATAAAAATTATTAGAATGAATATCTTCGGTAGGGAAGAAGAATATTATATTGACTATTTTTGTTATGTTTAATATGACTTTAAATTTGAACATGAAGCATCCATTAATTATATGGATTAAAAGGAAAAAAAAATAAATGATAAAGATAATCAGTTTCTAGGTGTTGTTATATGATGATGGGTCTTGATGGTTCTCTTTAAAATACTAAAAATAAATGAAATAAAAACAAAGAAATGGAGTTTTGATTAAAGAGTTATCAGATAATGATGATCTGCAAGATGAATAACAAGATTGACTTGAATGAGAGGAAAAAATAACATGTAATAAATGTTGGATTATATTATGAGATTATAGAAATTTAAAATCAGAATTTAATATAGGGAAAAATTCATCAAAGATCATATATTAAAATAGGAGAAAACAGATAAAATATTTGAGTTTCTTGATGGAAAAGTTGTTACTCTATGTAGTAAATTGGAAACTAAATCCAAACCAAGTGTAAAAATAATAAATTAATGTTTGAAATATTAAAATATGCATAGATGATAAAAACAATTAAATGTTGATATGAAGTTATATAGAAGACTTCAATAATCCAATATCCCTAATTACAGGAATAAGTGGAATTGGATTTGAAGATTAATCATCGAATAATTTTAATGGGATAATCCAAAATAAAGGCATGTAAAATGTTTTAGATATCAAAAATTAGTATTATATACTAATAAATAAAGAATCAAATCAAAAAAAAATGGAACTGCAACTTTTATTCTAGTATATAATAAAGATCCTCTATTAAATTCGTCTAAAAAAGAAATTAAAATGATGGGGAAGGTATGAGAGAAGAAATTTACTCTAATTAAATTTCAAATAAGTGATTTTATAGTTTTTACCATGTTTAGATATAAATAGGAATATATATATATAAATTAATAATAACATAGATTTCAAAAAAGGAAATAAGACTATATCCTTATTAATAATGATGATATTGTTCGAATGGATATTTTTTTCACTATTATCACTGTGGATATAAATTTATTTATTTTAAATTGTGGAATGGTGGGAAATACCTACAGAACTCAGTTTCATGATAATACTATCTAGCCAATAAGAGTTACCCTTTCATATAGGTATTACTATCTTGTATAACATGATTACTATGATAAACATAATAATATTTAAAAGGGATTGGAAATGTTATCTTTATCCTCCACCTCATCTAGTAAGTCAAAGAAGTAAAATAATTAAATTGAAAATTGCAATATTGTCGAAATAGTTATCAAATCTATATAGAATAGTAGCACTCAAATTCTTAATAGTGGATCCTCATCTTGCCTGACATGAAATATATATTTGTTAAGGAATTTATGAAAAGAAATTATGGAACTATTATATTCATCATCAATGGTTCATAAATTATCAAAGGATGTGTAAATATAGAACTATAAAATGACAAGTAAAGGAAAACTTATGTTATCAATGGTGATGTATTACATCACAAACTATTATAAATAATTCAACGTTGGTAATCTGGACATATAATAACATTAACTCAGAAGGGGGGGACTATGAATTAATATTGAGGTAATTATCTCATGAAATAAATCGTAATAGATTCAAATTTACAATTGGTTGTTTTTAAATTGAACACTTGAAATATCTAATTTGAAGAATAAAATAACATGGGGCACTAGAGATTGGGTCATATAAATTAACAGATCATTGAAAAAACATCCTAGCGTATAACTGTTTTTGACATTCCATATCAAAAGCATTACTAAGAAATTAATGTAATACTTTAATGTGATTAATGGTGTTTTGGAGTGCATATCGATTGTAGAACAAAAGTGAATCCAATTTCATAGATCTTATCAAAGAGAAATATTTTTTCCATTAATTAGGCTATAAAAAATAGTGAGAGGTATTTAATTATTTTTATTTATTATTATATTATAATGTGTTTTGAAATTTCAATACATATTAAATGGTATGTTCTTGGTTCTATAAGAATTTATCATCAAAAAGATGATAATTAATTTCTCTACAAAATCGTTTTTTTATGATCATAAAATTGGGGAAAATAAACATCCATTGGATATAAAAATCACATTGAAAATTTGTGATATATCATGTGGTGTTATTAGTGAGAACACCTCATCAAAATGAGATTGATGATTAAAGTAATCGGCATTTGAACAATTTGGTTAGAACAATTTTGATTGAGGGTTCGGATTCTTGTTATTATTATAAAGTGGTTTTTCATGTTGTATTGTTATCTCTAGAAAAGCATGTATTTTTATAGTAATATCCAAGACACAATATGAGATATGGTATTGAAAGAATAACTGTTTAAATATTTTCTTTTTTGTGGAAATAAATGTTTCCCCATAAAAATGAGGTCATTCTAGGCATGTCTGTTTATGCTTCAGATGAGGGAAAATTTCATGGATATTCAATGACTAGTAAACAATACATATGTTAATTTAATCATCTTACAAAGATTATGGAAGAAGTGATATAAAAATACGTGGGGATAAACCCATAAATACCTCAATTATATCATATGTTGATAAAATTTAATATGAAGTAGTGTGTGGACAATAGACCGATTCAAATTTAAAAAAAGGTAATCCTTTAAAAAAATTCAGGGATCAACAAATAACGATGACTCATAAGAAGAATCAAATGAGGAAACCAATGATGAAAAAATGTCATCAAAACCTCACAAGGAAAATATATTAGATTAAGTTGATCAATAAAACATCATTGGGGATTGGACCAAACCCACATCTGTAATGTGAATGTGGAATCAATCACATTCTATGATCCTATTAAATTTTGAAGCAACCACTTTTGAACAAGTATTGAAGGATGTATCATGGGATAATTCCATGAATGAATAGCTAGATTAGAATGAAGTGTACTGGACATGGGATCTTGTTATTAGACCAAAAAATCATAGTGTCAATGAACTAAGTATATTTTTCAAAATAAATTCATTGATAAGGGAGATTTTTTAAAAAATAAGGAACACTTATTCTATAAATTCTATGTATGGATTTAAGGCATTGATTTTGATTAATGTTTTTTCTCTAGTTGGTACATTGGAATCAATCAGCATTTAACATTTTATTGAAATTCAATGAGAGAATAAATTTTAAGAGATGTATTTCACATTAAAATTAATTATTTTAATTCTTCAATAAGTAGTATACATTGAAAAAGTTTTGATTTATTATTGGAATTGATGGGACTATGTTTTTTATATTAAATAATGATCTCCATTATTTTAATTAGTCCCTATGAGTGTGTTAAAATCAACTATATTCTTATCAGAAGTTTCTAGATACTAAAATAGTGGTAGTCATCCATTACCTATATTTCAATAATTACCTAAAATAAAAATTTATTGTTCGTGTGTATGTCAATTGTATTTTTGTGTGAAAGTAATTAGGGATCAGTGGATGAATTTTCAAATCACATGAAATCCGAATTTGAAATATACATGATCGGTGAACTGATATACTTCATGGGGATTAAGGTGATTCAAAATATGGATTAATCTTTCATTTTTAGAAAAAATATGGAAGATGGATTCGGAAAAAATTCAACATGCTTGAATCCAAAACAATGTCACCTCATATTTTTGTTAGGAAAAATTATAGAGTGAACAAGAATGGTAAATCTGTAGATATATCCATGTATAGTAAAATCATTGTATGGTTTTTAAACATGAATTCAAAACAACTAGATATCACCTTTGAATCATGATTAGTAATATTCTATAAAAAAATCCAATTGTATATAATGTTGGGACAATAAAAATAATCATGGGGTATATTCAAGGTACTCTCAATTTTTTATTATACTTTTTAGTTGGAAGATATAACAAATTTTCATACAATTCTGATTCTTAAAAGGCTTGATATGGCGAAGATAGAAATTCAACAAGCAATGGATAATTAATAATTAGAAAAATATGTTTGGGATTATTTAGAAAAAATATTAGGGCTCTAAACTTATAAAATAAAATGAAGAGTACATCTCAACTAAAAATCATTCACTCAACTCTTTTATAAGAATAAAAAACATTCTAATATTTTTTATGAGGCGAATTAATCAATTATGATTCAATTTCTCAATAACATCACTATTGATATTACATGGAATCCGGTTTACCCATATCATACCAATAATATTTATCTTATATATTCCATTTTGAATGAAAATTTTCAATAATGTAAGGTTAACATTTATCATGTTGGAACTGATTTCCATGTATCTGAAATTCGGACTAAGAAACTAGCATCAAATATATTCAAGAAACATCTACTAAACCTTAGAGTTCAGCCACCTCCCATTGTATAATGAGGTTATGGTTTCTCCCCTATCCCAATTTTTTAACTCTTTTAATACGGTTGTAGATGTTATGTTTGTTTATAGAGTATATACAATCCAAATTGAGTTTGTTTTGACCTCCACAACTACAAATATTGGTATAGTGGGTTATTTTTATAATGAGAAGGCTTATAAAATTTAATGAGTATTGAATTTAATGATTGGATGGTGGACTTTAGTGGCACGAAATTATCTTTTTCCACTAATTTTTTCTTCAACAATCATTGGACATGTTGAGATATAGTGATATATGAGTTATTTATCCTAATGATTCTTTATTGAATTTATATCAAAATAGGAAAAAAATAAAAATGGTAAATTATTGGATAACAGCATTTTGAAGCTATAAATTATGTATACTTTTTTTTTGTTATCAATATAAACTACTTAGATTAGTGAGATTTCAAGGAAATTGATCCTATAGTACAATATGTGGATCACCACGAAAAATCATCGTGAAGATGGAATTTAATGATAGAATTCCATGGGGCTATTATATACTTCATAACTTGGTAATATTTCACTAGAGTTTCATGAATATCATATCATCATGGGAATGACTAGGTTCATGAAAAATAAACTTGTGTCATGATATCTTCATGATGGCTTTATCCTATAAATAGGAAAACATAAATACATTATTTGGAATGAAGAGAATTGGAGAAATTCTTTTATTGCTCTGATTTCAGCAAGATATTAATAATTATGAAATATATGTGAATCTACAATCCTTCAGGAGAATAATATTTTTCATTTGAATATATATGAAATGATCAAATATAAGGTACATAAGAAATATTAGATTCCAAAAATTTAGGAGTTTCTTTAAAAATTTGATTTCGATGAAGGCGATGAAATTTGTGAAGACTGAGAGATTACTAATGTATGGGTGTTTTAAAAAGGATGACTAATTCAATAAGGTTGGGAGCTCCACTAAAGTGTGTTAATTTAAAATAATTATTAATATATTAAAATATTAAGGTGTTTTCTTGATGGTTAGGATCTTGAGAAACAGTTCAATTCAAAATATTATTTATGTGAAGGGTTCTTCCATGTAAATCCACTCAAGACTACAGGTCAAGCTTTTTCATATGCTCATAAGTGGAAAAGACGTCAATTACAATCTATTGAATATACCATTAGGTTTTAAATGGGGAAATAAATTACCTAATTATATAATCTATGGGAATTCAATTAAAGTGTTTTTAGGGATCCAATGAGACATTCTAAAAAATATTCCAAATTATGTTTCCAAGGCATAGAGTGACTACGTCGAAACATCTATTGTCAAATAATTACTATTAATGATTATTAGATTTTGATATGACTAAAACACTATTGTAGAATGTTATATAGACCATCCCTTAGCGGTGAACCCTCTATAACTTGGGTGGTGTCCCATTTCATGTGATTATTAATAACATTGTAATTCCATAAAACAATCTTTACATGTTTCTACCAAGGAGGGAGAAAGCTAAATTGTTTTAAAAACAAAATTTTACATCTTATTTCAACCTCTCCTCTCAGGGTTTTCTAGAGTCCCCCCCCCCCAATATTCCATTCTCAATCCTTTTGATGGACCTCATAGTGTAACCTGAAACTATGTGGTCTAGGGAACAAGAATCAAACCTATAAACAGATCTACCCTAGAGTGTGACGTATTCCTATCATGGGAATATAAAACATGTTTTACGTTACCTGTGTATTTAATAGTTATATATCCCGTAGGTTATAACAACCTATTATTTTCATAAATAGATACTACTTATTAATTGAAGAATATTCAATACATAACATAATAAAAAAATAACATAACCATATAGGTTTTTTCATTTGGAAACATGGAATCATAAAAAATGATTCATTGAACAATTACATCATATCAGGTTATTACATTATAACTTGATGATTTTTTAAACATATTACTTACTAATATAATTCATATCATAGGGAAAATAATCATAAGAAATGGTGATATTACATTCTATATAAGGGTAACCATTATAGATATCAATCATATAATAATCATAGAAAATAAGAAAATTAAAAATCATTTGAAAATTTTAAACTGAATATCAAAAATCATAATATCATATAATAGGGAAAGTCATAGATGTTTATAGAGAATAAAACAAAATATTATATGACAGCATAACACATGACATGGAATTAAGGCAGAAAAATAGGCATAAACAATATCCATATTAGAAAAGGTTCATTGTCAAGACCATCATAGTGGAAAATATATATATTTCATAGTGTTCACTACTCATTTCATTCCATTATTTCTTAACTGAGTTCAATCAACATTATATTCCTATCTTTCTCATGAAAAGTAAATCATTACCTAATGAATTTGTGGGAGTTTTAGGTCCCATATATAACTTAAGAAAACTACACATTTGAGTTCCACAATAACATAATTCATTCACCATATAATTTTCCATTAAAATAAATGGGGTTTATTACAATCATTCAATCCTAACAGAACCCAGGAAAAATAAATGGGTTTCATAAATATCATTCAATTATTAAAATAATCCAACCATATAAAAAATTTAGATATTATCATGAAAAAATTTTACCAATGAAGAAAAAAAAAATCAAATAATTTTATAAAAAAATTAAACTCATTTTAGGCATCACATGAAAAATATTCTCGATTAAACTTTTATTTCATTTAAAATATTTTATTTTCTTAATTGCTCGTATAATTTTAAATAAAGAAATTTTATTTGAATATAACCCAATAATTTTGGATGGAAAACATAAAGGAAACAATAATTCCAAAAAGAAAATAAATTCCATTATGATATATATGTAATAAAAAAATTATATTCGTAGTTTTTTAATATTAAAAAATCTCTTCATTTAAAAAATAATATTCTTTTAAAATAGTTTTTTTAAATTAATACATGGGTAAGAATAACAATAAAATTTATAGAAGATTATTAAAAATATTTTGGGAATTTTTTTATGAAACATTATATAGAATATAAATATTCCCCATCATATACTTATTTATAAATTATCCTGAAAAATTATGAGGTTGTGCAATTAAACCATACCAAAGGATTGATTTCCTTCAATCATACCCAAAAATCATGTATAATGGTTTAATTTTTTTAAATTTATAACACAACCATATTCATATTTATTATATAATATATGATCCTCTAATATCATATTATCATCCATCTATTATTGATACTTCATTATTACCCTTCTTTATATTGTTTACTACTTCATCTACATATTCATGTAGTATCGTATATATCCTATTTCTTGTTTGTATGATATATTGTGAAAATTTCTATAATTATATTAAGGAAATATATATAACATTTATTAATTATATACATTTATATAATCCATCATTAATTCTTATCATGGAATATTAATATCATCACATCATAGATATGGTAGGCTGTATATAGGCATGAACAATAATATCATTCACTTAATGATGGAAGCATTTGGAATAGGTTATAATATTAATTTTTATAATAATTATAAATTTATAATTAATATATATATATATATATATTATTTCAACTATTACCCGCTTTATAATATTATGGTGATGAAAATCTGATTACACCACAACTTGGAGACGGTAAGCCATACATACACATGAACATTTCTTTTTTTAGGATGGATAAAAAGTTGAATATGGTTTGTAAATAATAATAAAATAATTTCATCATATAGGGTAAACATTAGGTATTTAATTTTAATTAAAAAAACACAAAAAGTGGTATTGTAAGTAGAAATAATCATGAAAAAGTTGTTAAAGAAGATTACATATTGATTGGAGAACATCTTTTAGTTCTACTCATAAGAACACAAGTTTTGGCCTTTTGAGAAGTACATAAAATCAAGAATGTTCCTAGGGAACATTTGAAGATAAAATTTTCATGAATTTTTAGGCATACAAGCATAATGAGATGTGAATATGCAAGGTAAGAGGTTTTTATTTGTAATTGAATTGAGGGGAAATTTTAGAATTTTATCAAAATATTAATTTATAGTAAATTCTAGCTCAATAATAATACCTTCAAAAGATATTTATTGAATATATTATTAGAGAATTTTTTTATATCCTCTTCAAATAGATTTTAGACATTTTTACTATTATTTTAAACCATATAACATTTTAAACGTTAGTTTTCCATTATTAATTTAAAAAATAGTAACAAAATTTTCCATATTAAATTGTTTTAATTTTAACATATGCAGTTTTAATTAAATAAAAAATGTAAAATTAATAACAATATGTACCATATAATTTCTTTACTATTTTTATGGACATTTCATAATTTTAAAATAATTTAATAAAATATAATTGTTCATAAAATATAATTACTGTGAATTTTGACATTATTATTTATATTGACTTTTAAAAATACAACATAACTTGTTAAATTAAAAACAAGTATTTTTTTTATTCTTTATACTTCAATTTAATCGATAAAATTAATTGACCACATCAATTTATATTTATTTTAATATTTTTATTATAATTTCATTTAAATTTACATTAATAAAAAAATTGATGCATCACTGTTGTTTAATTATTTAACCAATATATTTTCACTAAAATTTAAAAATAAACTATCATAATGAATATAAACATTCGGTCTTTCTTTGGAAAATTAATAGTTGAAATCTACTTTTGGGTAACCATATATTAAAAATGATATAGTATTTAAAACATGAATGTGTCATCTATAAATATATCATAAATAAAAGATTTTAAATACCAAAATTTCATAAAATTGTCCCAGAAATCTAGAAATGAATTTTAGTCATGAATATATGTTTGTTATGTTATTAATGTAAATTTAAATCCATTCATTACATACCATTTCCACTTGTGTGAACATTAGAGATATTTAAGAAAATGGAAATTCCATTTTGTTACTTTCATTGATTTATATATACAATCAGTCATTTTCTTGGATAAGTTTCCATTATAAAAATAAATTTCATTCCTTATGTGTTTTGGTTCAAATTATATTCGTCTGCAAAATTTTTTTCATTTGTTATGGTCATTTTATAGTCCTTATTATTTTATTTTTGACCTCAATTTCCCCATTTTCCATTTACCATCATTAACAATAAATCATAATTTAGTATTTACATTGGCCCCAAAAAGGAAACAATTTAATAAATTTTAACCATCTAAATGAATTTTTTTAATGATGGTTTAATCATTCAAAATATTTATGTTAATGAATTTAATTTCAAATCAAACTAGTAAAACACAATGACTGTTTTTCAAAAAAATTCCCTATATTTTGTTTTATAAAACTATCTAGAATAAAATCCATTTAAAAATGATAAATTTTTTATTTTTTATTATAAATAACAAAATAAAAGTTAATACTCATCATAAAAATGAGTTTACCATGTCAATAATTTAAATGAAAATTATACCTTCAATGAAATTAATATATTCCCCATATCATAAAATAAATGTAATCTAGAAAAAATAATAATTTTAAGAATTTTTTGACATGATGAATTAAAAAAAATTCATTTTTTCATATCCATTTTCTAGAAATTCAAAAAATTAATATTCATTATTAAATATATGAAAAAAAATATTTTTTAAGAAAACATATGGTTGATGAATAAAGTGATTTTACTAAGATTATGCAATTAGTTTCATTGAACATTCCAATCGACTCTTATTGAGTTGGATCGTTATATTTATTTCATAAATTTATTATTAATATTTATTCCTTCAATTTTAATGGAATGGTTATACTAATATTTACTTTTAGTTATTAAAATCACAAGGTTATATGAAATTTATGATATTGAAGACTAACAATTATATAAAGAGAAATATTTCAGAAATAAATCAATGAGTCTATTCTACACCTATTAAAGATAATATCACCCTATAAATGGGTAACTTGGATAAAATATATGAGGAGAAATCTTCCTTGACACATCCTTAGGTTCCCAAATTTCTTCCTCAAATTATTAGTTCTACCATAAAACATTAAACAAAAGGGTTTTATTGTTTTGTATAAATTTTCATCAATGATCTAGAAACATTATTAGTTATTCTTCATAAGAAATGTATTCATCCATCGGTATGACATCTGACTTTAGTACATGGGAAGGATTAGGTATTTATTTTCTCAGGATAGATTTATGAAACACATAATTAATTTTAGAGAGATTTGGTGGAAGTGTTAATTGAAAATCATCCTTCCCAATATAATCTAGACATTCTAATGGACGGTTATACACAGGTCGTAAATTCCCATATATATCCAAAAATCTTCACTCACTTCTGGGGATATATTCATTGAAATATTTTTTCACCCAACATAAACTCAAGATCATTTTGTTCATTGTCCCCAAAAATTATTTTTTTGACTCTAATATACTCTTATGTTTTGTTAAATAGATCTAACCATCGATATCATTTCCAAAACTACTTCAAGTCCCAATATCTTTCCCTCCCCAACTTCATTCCACCAAGAAAGAGTTATGAAAAACATTCCATAGAGGTCATTATATCGATCCATCAGAATAGTGGAGTGAAAAACATCATTGTATGAAAATTATAATCAAGGTTGGTCTTTATCCAAACCTCCATTGAAATACATAGAGAATGATCTCAAAATGTGTTCCAGTGTTTGAATTATTCTATCTGGTAGGACGTCTGTTTGAGGATTATATATAGTGTTTAATGACAATTTTATTTCCTGGATATACTAAATACTTTTCCAAAACAATTATGAAAACCTAAAATTTCAATCATATATAATAAAAATTGAAAGTCTATAAAATATCCCCAAATTATTGAAATATATTCGGTATATATGACCAAGAGAGAAGTCATCACATATAGTAATGAAGGGCTATAACATTGAATTGAAATAAATAATAACCCATATAACATTATGGAATCTAGATGCTTTTGGATGATCGATGAAAAAATAAATGGTGATGTTTTACAAATTCCATTTGGTATGGGTAATTGTTGTAACATCTTCTTATACATATTTCTCTCATACTTAACCTCCTCTCAAATCAATCACATGGATGCATACATTCGAATATCTTTCTTAATGTTATCAAACCTCAAATTCTTTATTAGGCCTCTATATATCATTATGCTTCCAGTATGAATAGGTAATGATGAAATATGAGACTCATCCAATAGTTTCTTCATTAATTTTGGTAAGGGATGTATACAAACATGGTTCCTAAACCATTTTATTTCATACAAATTTATTTTTAACTGATGAAAATTCTTCAGTGTCTTTTGTAGTTCAATATCATTCTTCTGCACCTCCTTAATCTTCACTTGTTTATGTTGGAAAAAATAAATTTTATCTAGATGTAATTTTCCCCTTGTATTAATATTTTTTAATCCATCCTTTTGAAATCCATAAATACTGAATCTTTTTTTATCCTTGTCAATGTTAGGAAAGTATGTTTTTTTACTCCAAGCATCTTCTACATTGTTCTATTTCCCCCGGTGGTAGTTTATGTAGTAGTTGTAATCACTAATAAACTCCAACCATCTTCTTTGAAAATATTAATCTCATTTTGTGTGATAATTCACAATAAACATTTATGATTAGTATATATGACACACTATTCTCCATAATTGTAATTCCCAATTATATTTAATGAATCAATTACCGCAATTATATCCATGTCATAATTTGGGTAAATTTTCCCTTGTATTTTAAATTGTTGTGAGAAATATTCAATGACCATTTAATTTTTCTTGGGAACACATCCCATTTCCTTCATTGATGAATCACTATAGATCACATGATTCTCACCATTATAGGGTTTTTTGATAAAAAGTTCAGTGACATATCTTCTATTTAGATACTTGAAATTATATTCATATTCCACAATCTATATGAAATGAATTTGATTCCTTATCATCTTGGAGACTGAATTAGATTATCAAGAAAAATCATTCATAAAATTTTCATAAAATCCTATGAAACCAAGAAAAATATACATATCACATATGGTTGTTTGTTTAAGGAATAAATAAATAACATCCCTCATTACGAGATCTATAGAAATCCCCGCTATTTAGATTACGTGAATAAAAAAAATCATTATGGAAATAAAAATCAAACTCGGTTGATTTTTTGAAAAATATTTTCCATTATAATTATCATTAGTAAAATCCAATATTTATTTCATGTTCATTATTTATCATTGAATATAAAAAAATATCTTCCCTAAATTCAACCATAAATAGATAAATATAGTATATAAAGGCTCTATTCATTAAATACATGAACCTGGGAGGGGAATTTATAAGACCATAAGGAATCATTATAAATTCCTAGAGTTCATACTGTGTAAGGAATTTTGTCTTTCTTATATCCCTTATCTTGAAACTCAATTGATGATATCTATAGAAATGATAAATTTTATAAAAGTATTTATCACCACACAGTTGAACAGATAAATCATCAACAATAGGGAGAGGATATTTGTTCATGATAGTGATCATTTAATTTTCATGATAACCAATGAAAAGTCTCATTGACCCATCTTTATCGACAACATATTGAACAGGTTCACCACAAAGTGATGTACTAGTGAATATGAATCCCTTTTCTAGATTCTCTTGGATTTTCATCATTGATTCCAACAACCCAATTGGTTACATTCGATAAGGGTTCATTGAAAAAGACTTTGTACCCGGTATAAGTACAATTTAAATAAAAACATCATGATTTCAGTGAAGATCCATCAATACTTCATGAAATACATCTATAAAATGTCATGAAATTGATGTATACATAATGCTGATCTTGTCACCATCCATCTACGATAAATAAGCTTCATTCATATGAAATAAAACACACATGATTGATGTAATTTCTACCAATTGTTCATATCCATTCATTCCATGATAGATGATCAAAGAATCACTTAGTAAAAGAAATATGACTTCACTTATTCATAAATTGATATGTGATCCTTATAGTGAAATATAATACATGCCATGAATCAAATCAAATTTAACGAAAGTAATGATCACTAGATTTATAAGAATAAAATTCCCACAAGCATCAACTATAAAAGTATTATAAACATGCAATGTGACCATTGATCCATTAACAGTTCTCATAGCTAACTCAACTTCTTTTTATTGAGGTAATACGATGATGCGATGATAAATTATTATATAAATAAAATAGTTGGTGGATCTTAATTCAAATAAATCATTATATACATTACAGAGTAAAATATGTATACCTTTTACCACATCATTGTCATACTCCACATCTCCAGGAGTGATATCATTTAATATTCTTTTGTCATTGGCCTTAAGGGTAAGGATACATAATTCATCATCGACAACCCCCATAATTTTGGCATTGGTTAGTAATATGCCAATTTAACATGTATATGACGAATTAAAGTGGAGGAGGTGAATTTTGTTATCAATTTCACTATTCACATCATTAACTATCAATTTACCATAACAGGGGTATTTAATTTCCCGATGACAATCTCCCCCACACTTAAGAAACTTTCCAGTCCCCATAATGCATTTCTATCCAAGTTTCATTCATCACATTGATCATACTGTAAATGTCTTCATCAATTTACTATTTATTTAGATTTTTGTATTAATTAAAAATTTATATTCTTATAAAACCAATAATATTAATGTGTAAATCCAATATCATTCTCAAGAATGAGTTCACATTAAATGATTTTTTTATAGATACAGAACTCCCTTATATATAATGCTCTTTAAATAATTGGTTTTAAGTCATAAAATTATCGATCAATCTTACATTAATGTTAGATGATAATTCAAGAATCACACCATGCATGTATTTTTAAATATTTATCATATGTACCAACTAATTCATCATCCATTTCATGATAACATGGAACTCCATCTCTAACTTTATTTGAATAATATAAGGAATGCACTTGTGAAAAAATATGTTATTAGTATAATCCCATTAACTGATTTCAATTTCATCACATTTCCTCAAATTATGTTTGAGGTTCCACCATTGGTCCTCATTAACTTCCAAATGATAGACTTATTGAATTACACCCTCATGTTCTGAACATTTGAGAACTTCAAATTAATTTTATGTGGTACTAATCCATTTTTCATCTATTATTGGATTAGAAAACCCACTGAAAGAAGGTAGAAGTTGACGTATAAGGGATTCAATAGAATTTTTTTCCCTCCTATAATAATATTTATTCCCATTGTTATTATTAAATTGTCATAGTTGTGTGATCACAAAAAAATATTTTTCATTCTAGTTACCAAAATATTCATTTTTCCCGAGAAAAATTGTTGAATTCCACATCAGATTTAACATTAACATAGTTACATTGGAATCCATCAACCAGATAAGAACAAAAAACATAGTGTGAAAAACACTAATAATAGTTTGAAAACAACATAATATTTACTTATAAAATTCCAATTTATTACAAAATAGGTTTAATTCCTTGGTTATACATGATCGTTAGAAAATAAAATGATTGTTTATTATACATGGATTTATCCTTAGAGTTCATTAAATGTTTATTCCATTATAGATATCAAAGGGTAAATATACCAATCTATGATACCAAATATAACGTACCATTCATTTCATACATATAAAACATAGAAATCATATCCTAAATATTGCTTCAAAATAAAAACAATTTCGGAAACAACATACATAATTCCTTTCTTCATATCCAGGAGAAATAAAAAAATATACATGTTTTCACCATGAATATTAAGGGTTGGAAAGGGGAATATCAATCATATAATAACCATAGGACAGAATAACATTAAAAAACATTTGAAAATTATATCTTGTATATTAATGTTCATGATATCATGTCTTGCGAAAATTCATATAATATCAAAATGAGTCAAGGAACATTTTCTTTGTGTGAATGACATAAGGCATGTAAATTTGGAAGACCTAGAAATATATAAAACCATTTCTGTATTAGTAAATTCTAATTTACATTATGATAAATGTTGACAATGTCCTTTAATGACTCTGGTTCACTCTGTAAACCAGACCAGTGTTTCCAAACCAAGTTCACTCATTATTCATGCAAACTCTATCTAACAATATATAAATCATTACCCAATGAATTGGGGGGATATATAGGTCCAAACCATCATATAATGAAAACCGTACACATGTGTTCCAAAATAACTCAATTTATTCATCATATTAGAAACCATAAAATTATGTGGGATTTGTAAACATCATTATACAATAAATAACCTCTGGAAAAGGAATGGATTTTGTAAATATAAATCCATCTTAAACATAAAATAACCAGGGAAATAATAGGTTTACTATCCATTGAAAATATTCCCAATAAATAATAATTGATATCAAATAATGTTATCATAAATGTTAAAAAATTTATATAGATCATTTTAAAATAATTGTAGATTAAAATATCAATTCTTCTATGAATTTTTTTTTATATATGATAAAATTTTTAATGAAACAAATTTTATTGAATAAAACATTGAATGAATTAAATTAGAGCCTCAATTAATTATGGATTCATGAATGTGAAAAAAATCAGTTCAATCAATATGTGTTTAAAAAAATATTTCATACTTTTCCATGAAATTTCAAAGAGTACCGCGTGTGGAAAAAGAATAAATATATTCCTCTCAAAAAAAATTAGTAACAATTCACTGATGGGTCAAAATCACAATGGAAAATTGAAAAGAATATTTAAAATATTTTTGAAAACATTTCCATGAAACATGGACATAGACGATAAATATTCCCCCGCAAATACTTATATAAAAAAATTCCTAATAATAATAAGATTGTGAAATTAACCATGACCTTATATCTGATTTCATTCAAACATTTTCGAAAGAATTGAATAATGATTTTAGGAATGTAATTCATTGATAGTGTAACCTTATTATTTTATATAATATTATATATAATCTTTTTTTATCATTTTTTCATCCATTTGTTAATAATATTTCATTATTAATATTCCTTTGGTTGTAAACTGATTCATTTTCTTATTCATGTTTTATCACATAAGTCCCAATTCGTGTACATAGAACATAGATACATCATTTCTAGAATGATATTCTGGTAATATATATATATATATATATATCATAAAAAATCAATAGAACCCTTTATATAATAATTAACGTAATGTGAATGTGGAAGTTAAATCTCATCACGTCAAAGAGATGGTGTGTTAAACGTATGCATGTGGGATGCTATCATTTTCCAAATGGGGAAACGGTAAGGAAGATGATGGTATATTAATTTCATGAATCTAAATAAATTTATAATTATTATATATATATATATATATTCAATCATAACACTAATCCAAATAAAGTGGGGATGAAAAACAGATTGCACAATGGCATGGAGATGGTATGCCTTTCGTACACACGTGCAATATTTCTATATTTTGTAGGATATATAAATCTGGTAATATGTTTTTTCAGAAAATATAAAAAAAAATAATTATATATTTTCTTCTATATTTATTCCTTAATAATGGATTCCACACATGGAGAGGATGTATAATATTAAAAAATCATGATGATTCAGTAAAGACGATAACATCTTATTTGGAGAACATCAATTAGATATTGTCTTATAGACAATAGGATTTTACTTTTGATAGTCGCAAAATTTCTAGAATGTGTCAACATAAATTTTTATTGGAAATATATATGGTATGGTTGATCTTGAAGTCTCAATGTTTTGTGATTCTGTGAGGGGTATTGTTAAATTTTATAATTGAAGTGAGGATCACTTTGCGTTGTTTCTCAAAAAAGTAATTTTTAATAAATTAAATACCTATATCAAAAGTTAAAATAATGAAATTTATTTAAAGATATGATTTTATAAGGTTGTAATATAAAAATAAAATTCATTTTATAAATGTTTTGGAATTATTTTAATACTTATTATTTTTGTTACCCCTATGTAAACGTATTTTAATTTTAACTATGGTAACAACATTTTCCATATATAATGGATTGAAATTTATCTTATTTGATGTAAAAATAAATAATTGTGGATATAATGATAATATATTAGACCATGTAATAATTTTTATTTTTTATCGATGTTTTATTATTTTTAAATAGTTTAATAATATAATATTTTTTATAAAACATCATTAGTGTCAATTATATCACTATTAATTACTTGG
Source organism: Viscum album (assembly GCA_963277665.1). NCBI lineage: Eukaryota > Viridiplantae > Streptophyta > Magnoliopsida > Santalales > Viscaceae > Viscum > Viscum album. The sequence goes on from OY728123.1 coordinate 43,615,722, forward strand.
ACATTCCAAATATCAAGATAACATGTTTATATAGAAAAAAATATATTCTATTATATATATAAGAGTTAAAAGTCATCTATAAAATTCATTTATCACTTTAATTATATAAAAATTTAATTATTCTAAATGATTTATAATTTCATTGATATTACGATTTATAATATAATGACATTATTAGGGTTGTGTAATTTTATTAATTCATATTTGTTCAGTAAAAGTAAAAAAATTACCATGATTAAGAAAAATGATCACGATTTTAGAATAATATTTAGAGATGAATGTATATTTTTTGACACTATATTGACTATTATATAGTATTTAAAACATTAGTGTGACAACTTTAATGTATTCATAAAAATATATTATAAATCTCATATTCTTATCCAGGTGTTTTAAATAGAATAAAATAATTTTTCTCCTTAATTTTTTTAATTAATTCTATCACATACAAATATATATTCATTTATAATATACATTTCACCATGTGGACCCAAAAGTTATATTTTAGGCTAAGAATGTGAAATTTGGTTACATACGTTGACTTAAATATTATATAAGTAATTTTCAAGGAATGTATCCATTAAACAACAAAATTTCAATCATTTTATGTCAATTTTCATATTATATTAATCCAATAAAATTTTTCCATGTGTTAGTGATATATTTTTGTCCTTATAATTTTATTTTAAACATAATCAATCTAATTTAACATATACCATGGTAACAAAATTTACCTTGGTTATTATTGATATTCAACAGAAATAAAATGAACCTATTCACTAAATACTGACCTTTTGAATTTAATTTGGGAATAAAATAATAAACATTCAAAAAAGTGTAGTTAAATAATATAATTAAAAATAATACAAGTAAAATATCCTGAAAAATAGTTTTTTAGAAAAAATCACATTTAGTTATAAAATTTTTATATAATAAATTATGTATAAAATACTTTTAAATCCCAAAATTGGATTATTATAAATAGAAATTATGTTGTCAAAATTTAAAAATATTCCCTAAAATAATGTTTCCTTAAAAAAAATTCTTTCAATAAAAATCTAGTTTTCATCACTCTATAATGAAAATGTTTTCAAGAAAACAATTCGATGATTTTGACATGATGAATTAAAAAATTAAATTAATTTTTTCAAAAAAAATTATATAACTTTTAAAAATTTATATTCTTTCAAAAATAGAAGAAAAAAAAATTTATGAAGAAATCATATTTTTGAAGAAAAAATTGATTCTATTAAAATTATGGGATTTTTTATAAGAACTTAACAATACATTTATATTAATTTTTTTATTTTTTTTATTTTTTTAAATAGTTATTCATTTTTATTCATTTCAATTAAATTAATATATTATAAAAATAGTGTATCCTGTTTCTTTTAATCACATTGATGCATGAAATGTAAGATATTTAATAATTAAAGATATATAGGGAGAAGTATTTCATAAACCTATTTCAATGTTATATAGGTAGTGCCAGAAAGTATAGTGTAGAAATTTTTTTTCACAATTTGATAATTCTAAGAAATGTTTCATTTAATTTTTTTTGAGTAATTGTAAGTATAATTAATTTTAATATGACATATTTAAAAAACATCTCAGTTTGTGATTTGGGATGGTTTGTCTATTCATATTCATTGCATTCATATATTCTATTTTATCCCAATTTTTATTTTACCAACTAGTAAGAGAGATATTCATCAACTGATTCCTTTCTCCCCCTTGTCCATATATTAATGGTGTGAATCCCCAAATTTTAAAAATATTATTTTAGTTTAACATCTATAAAATGTGTCTGGGTGTTGATGTTTTCACATTGAGTAATTAACATAATCACTAATCAGGAATTGTGGGTCCCAAATTAGCGCGGTTCAAGTAAAAATCAGGTACACATGTAGATGATTATAGAGTAGTCAACATGCGACCATAATATAATATCCAGCATATATTGAAAATAATTTCATAGATAGAAAAATTGATCATTGAAAAATGAAATTAAAATACAAATAATAAAATAATAATGCAACCCTATTAAAAATTAAAATATGTAAAATTAATTTTTAATCAAAATGAAATTTAAAACTATATTTTTATTTAGTTTAAAAAAAACAGGCATGAAAAATAATTTCAACCTCCCCATTTCCTTATCACTAATAAAAACATACTATACATGGATGGTGAAATCATTTTCAGTTGGTAGAGGGGTGAAATCACACAAAATATTGAAAACGGAATAAACATAATGAAATAAACAAGCTACATGTCATCGTCTAGATCTTCCCCTCTATGAGTAATCACATTCCATCCCACGATCATTGTATTTGTAGAAATTTAATGTTTTCCATAATCATCATAATTGGAAAATGGATGATTACTTATCAATACCAGGGGTGTTTTGTGGTTCAAATAAAAAATTGGTTGCACTAAAGGTATCAAACTCATAGTAAATGAGAGTGGAATAATATCTAACTAATATTCAAATTCGAATAAAAATTAATCATATATGTTTTTAATGGCAAAATTACCATTCATGATTAAAATAAAACAAATTTTTTCTTTACACGCATCAAAGAATATTATAATAATATTTAATTTTATTTCATCCCATTATTAAATTATTTATTCTTCCTCTAATTCATTTATATATAATATATCATTATTTCCAAAAACACCAAATAATTGTTTACCTCACAGTGTATACTTTTATCTCATCAATTCTTATAAAAATTCAATTATGTTTATTCTCCCATCATGAGTAAATGCTTCTTTTCCATAAGGTAACAAAATATATAATCACTATAAAATTTATTATTAAAATTAAAAATCATATAAAATGTATTTTACAAATTTTGTTTTGATGAATATATTGCTCAAGTTTGGTAAGAAATGGATTTAAAAATATTAAGGGTAAAAAAAAATTCTTCATCCCAAAATTCTAATTATTGATATATATTATAAATTTTTTTGATAATATCTTTAGAAATAATGATAAATCCTAGAAATCATATCTCAATTCTTAGAAATAATATATTTTAGAGTAATGAAATAATTGAACCTTATTAAATTTATTTCTTTTATTTTGTATTTTCATATTTATTTTTCTAAATTACCATTGGAATAAATTTTAAATTGACTACATGGCCACATACTATAAAATGAACATAGATCGAGAAATAATGTTTTTTTATTTTCACTAATCCAAAAATAAATCATTTTTATTTTAATTTTATAATAATTTTTATCATTATTTTAGGAATAGGAAACAATATGTGTAAAATGGATTTAAAATTTCCCTTTCCAAATATCAAAAATATTCCCCCCACACATATTCCATAATAGTTAATATATCCCTTCTATTAAGGTTACATTCATCCCCAAACCTAATCATTAAAATATCATTCCATTTAAATAGATGTGGATAAGAATGGATATAATGGGATTGTATTGTGTCTCATTACTAGTGAGTTTATTCTTGGATTATATTATCTAAACAATGGTTTATGTATTCATGGGTTCAATGATACAGACTTATCAATAATATATGTTTTCAATCATCTTAATTTTCTTTTTGTAGTCGGCAGTATTACGAGTTCCAATGATTGATCTTGCAGATGGAATTCCACAAGAACACTCATAAAATTTACTCAAGATTGAAATGAGAATAATTTGGAATTAATATTCTCATGGGAATATAATAAATTAATTTGAAAAAATAATCCTTGGAATGAAATAATAATTACCAATCAATCGACATAAATCTGAGATGTTCATCATATGAAAAACTTAATGAAATTTCTCTTTCCACAATCAAATAATGACATGTAATCCTGATTCAATAAATCAATATACATAGTTCATTATATTTATAAAATTATTAATTTTAATCACTAAATATTATTAATATAAAAATATAAAAACATATCATCTTAGGTTTCATTAGAAAATAATTTCTAACAAAAAAGTGATTTAATGAAAATTTACAACCATAGGAATGAAATTATAATTTACAAATAAAAAAAGATCTTCTAAAAAATAAAAATAAAAAAAATTGTAAAATAAATCCCTTTTTAATAATGAAACTTTTTTATGTTTGATAATGTCTTGTTATTAAACATATTTTCAAGATGAATTTTTTTCAATTTAATTTATTCTTTTACATACATGCACTACCATAATAATTTATCTGAATATAGTAATAAAACAAATGATAGTGTAGAAATTTTTCATTATACTCATATAGGAATGAAGTGAAGAGTGGACTATGGAAAAAATTATGTTACCTCCCAAGGATTGATGTTGTTTAACATCATTTTCTCAAATCAAAAAATAATTTTTTTGAAAAATAAAAGACCAAAACATTCCCTCATACACACTAATTTAATGATATATCTTTAACAACTATAAACAATTAATTCATGTATATATATTAAAAATTAAATTAATTCATTAAATCAGGTGTAAATGAAAGAAGAATCCATGTGTCCATTTCATATAGTATAGGCAAAAGAGTGTAATATCCTCTACTTGTTCAATAGGTGTGGTCCCTTAACAATTATTCAACCTCTACAAAACTATATTTTATGGGTTTTCTCATACTTTTTCTATATTCAATGAACCAATGAGGTATATATTAATACTATAAAATCTACCTTCTCATAAAAATCTAACTATCCCTACCATCGGTTTATGTCTTGAAATGTATAATCGCACTTGATCTCACAGATTGAAGGTTCGAAGATGTAATACCTTATCATGGGACTTCATTGATCTTTAATTATAAATCATTAAATTTCTAAATAATATCACAATATTTCTTCCAACTATTATTGGCATAATCTCTTATAATTCCTAAATTTTTCAAGGATCATATTTACCTCTCAAACAACCCAGCATTATTTTTGTACAAATCACATAGGTAGGTGGTATATAATTCCATTAATGATCTACATGTGATCATCCCTCTTGGTTTCTTATTGGACATACTATAATCTCATATAGTCTCCTAAAACAATATCTATATTCCACCATGTTGGGATTGATTATCTTTTCCAAAATTACATTCAATTCCCAATTGGAGACATAAAAATAACAATTTTTTATCTTATGATGTGGATGTTTTATGATATACCCTATATTTATTCTCTAATTCCTCACTTTTCATATTTTAAAAATTATTTCATTATTTACTAATTATTTCATATGGTAATCCAAATGTAAAAAATATTTTATCCCTAAAAATTAATAGAAACATTTAGCATCATTGATGCATCTTTTTTTTTCATGCATCCTTTTTGATGAATTGAATATTTATAATAGAACATAAGGATAACCAGAGGAAAATTTTAATGTTCCAAGGATATATATTTCAAATTCATAAAAAATTTCATATAAAGTAATTTTTTTAGTGGAAATTTATATCATTTTGATATATTACCAAAAAACAATCATTTTTTACATATTTTACAAAATAATATTAATCACTGAACAAGGAAGAACAATATATTCAAGATTATAAAAAATTTATAGTTTACCTATGTAAAACCTAAGACTTTTATAAGAAATATTTTGTTTTTATTTTATATAAATGATCAAAGGAATCTTTCACTACACACAACACTATCTTGGCTTGCTTTACACGCAATTGTGACATTCCTTGATAGCATTCGTCGTACGCAATACCGAGTTTCACTAAACAACGATATGCTATTAAAATATTATTAAAACTAGCCGTTATGAATAGTAATAACCACCTTTTGAAATTTTGTAAATTTTATTTTTCCAAATGGACTTCGTTTTTGGATTCAGAATATCGAAATTATCGTAGGGTGAAATTTTGGTATTTTTCTAGAAACATTCAAATTTTGATGAATAGTGAAAACACTTGGTTACTATTTAAAAACAGACTTTTTATTTAAATAATTATTGATTTTATTTAAATGTATTTTAGGTCAAAATTGATACATAATACCTATATATGTTCAATGTAATTCATTGGAGTAATTTTATAATAATTTTAGATATATAAAAATTTTATGGAACTTTTCACCGTCTTTTACCCACCTCCTAGGAGAATTTGCAAATTTACATAAAACATAATTTTACCGCTTCTGTAAGTGGAATTTAAAAAATCCGAGATACATGGTTGATGTCAATAAGTAAAATTTCATTCAATGAGATGAAAATAATTTTTTGTGAATAGTAACTTTTTACTTTTATTTACCACGGTTAAAAGTAAATAGGGTAATTAAGGGTAAAAATGATATTATTATTACCCTAAAAAATTTACTAAATCTATTGGATAAGTTTAAATCGACCAAAACAACCTTAGGAATAATATATGACCATTTAGGCCCACATGGATTAGATTAGGACATTTATTATTAATTTTTTTAAAGAAGGGTTAAAATAGTTAACATCAAAGTTTAATAAGTAAATAATTTTCAATATAGGGTTATACATAATATAAATTCGACTATAAATATTCATTATAAATCTAAAAATATTTCATCCATAATGGTATTTTATATTTAATTTTTAGACATTAAATAATTTAATTTATTTATGACACAAAGATGATGCAGTAATTATCTTATTAATGAAATATTGACATAATTGATGTTATAAATACACAAATAAATGTAATTTGAGACTTTTTATGAATTCCACTAATTTTCTAGGATACTATGACATGTTATTATTGATTTAAGTAACTTTTTTAGAACTAATATTTCTGTTATGAGTTTCACATTAATCAATTACCAAATAGTGTCAAAATTGACATAAAATAGTTTGTAAAAAACAATATTATATTATTAATTGTTATTTTATTCCTAAAAATATATGGGTAGGCCAAATTACTTATATAAGGTTATATATATTAATAATAAACAACTTGGGGTTCGTTTGGCTTGTTATAGTATGTTTATTAACCTTATAGTGTAAGAACACAAAAAGACACAGTAAAAGTAAAATTATCTAACTTAAAGTTAAATATAAATGATAAGGTTAGAATAGTAAACTAATCTTTTTAAAATTCTATTAGATTATATGATTTCGACCCATCCCCACCTTAACTTCAAAATAAATCAATTTGGAGCTATTTAAAACAGAATATGGCTTTATAATAAAATAATATTTTTAGTTTTTCCAAAGGTGCCCCTCTCCTCCCTTATAAAAGGGCACCTCCTCCCTCTTTTCCTCACACCACATTGAGCCTTCAAGCTCAGCCAACCCCTGAAAATTTATCCTCTCCACTTCCCTAGAAACATCCAAGAGTTCATGGTCTTCTTCAAAGACAAATTTTATTGCCCTAAAAGGTGGTATCAAAGAGGCGCTACAAAGAAGAGGTAATATATGTTACCGATTCATTCAACTTTATTTCTTCTTCCACTTATTCTTCTTTAGATGTTTAATTATGAATTAATAACATCAGTATCACTCATATACTGATATGTTATTATAAGTATGAAACAAACCTATCTCACCATCTATCCATCCTACGGAAAATGAAATCACTGCGCGTGCGTACGTACGGAATACCGTCTCCACGCCTTGGTGTAATCTATTTTCCACCACCACATTACTTGGATGGGTATAATGGTGTAATGAATGAATATATATGATTATTGTAAAGTTATATTGATTCTGAATTAGTATACATACACTCCAATACAATTCCACGATCATGGGAACGATATCATAGCTCTTGTGTACGTACGGAATACCGTCTGCACGATGTGATGCGACTCGTTCTACATGATTTTCATTGCATAATGATTACATAAATGAATTGAGTGAATAAATATGATTTATATTACACTAATACCATTCTGTAAATGTGGTATCTATAACTTAAACATAAGAATAATAATTTATTAGACAAAACACGCATAAGAACAAAAATTAATAAACACCCGAATAACAAGTAGCAATGAAATATTACTAATAATAAGCTTAGAATATGACCATATATGATATCAAAACAATTATTATTATTCTTTAATAAGTAAATGACATTATATAAATCATTATACAGGAGGTTCGGACACTTACGAAGCAAATTGGACCTAAGTTAAGGGAAAATATCAAAATCTCATTATTATCTGAGATTGTTTATACTTTGGAATTTACTAGGGTGTATTTTATCATCCACATCCATGATTCCTCAGTATGTAATATTATTTTCCTTTCACCTACAAATTTTTAAATCCAATTTTATCCTTCGGTTAGTATTTAGTAAAAGATATGAAAGGAATCTTTTGTTATTTTTCATATGAGGTACTTTTTGACTTTTCCGACAAAAGTACGAGAAGAATGTTTTTCTAAATTATACAACATGAATGGATTTTTTAAACATTATTTACAATAATCTTCCTTTACACATTTTCATGTTTATTTTTAATCAACTTCTTTTAGTTTAGAATTGTATGACATGTTAAGAAAGGAAAAGTGTTTTTGAAGTAGAAAGGATATTTTCCTCAAGAATAGAGTTCAAGTGTTTGATCAAAATTATTTTCCATATAATATAATATAGAGTTATATTTAAATCCCTATTATTACATTAATTTTATTATGTTGTGATGGAATTAATTTTATGAATTCCTTTATCTTATATTAATTGTTTTATGAAGTCACGATGTTTAAGAATCCCATTTTTATTACATGGGTTATGCAATGATGTATGATTTTATGATTTTGTGGAACACAAAAGAATGGTATCATTATGAGATGGGTGGGACCTATATCTCCCTCCAATGCATTGGGTAAAGATTTTATATCTCATGAGATAGACATGGTTGGAACGGCGGGTTAAACTGGTTCAGTGAAACAGGACTAAAACGAGGAATGAACTCGGTTCAGAAATGGACTTTGTCCACTAAGATAGTCTTGGAAATGAGTCTTGAATAATAAGAAATGATTCTCTATGATTATGTGTGTATGACACAAAGCATCATGTTTTAAGTTATGATTATTTTAATTACATTTCACTACCATGATTTATTCCATGTTATGAAATTATGATCTCTTTTGTAGGGTAAGATTACCAAAATGTTATGTTCTTATGAATATGATGTGATTGACATTTCTTTTGATTACCCTTACCAAGAATTTGGGCTCACCCTTTTGTATGTTTTCATTCCCCCGGTCAGGAAGAAGGTTATTAAGTAAGATATGCCAAAATGTACTATAGATATGGTGAAATAAATGGGAGACAGTGTAGATGCTTTATGAACCAGTTGGTTATGTTTCCCAGTTTCTAAAGACACTATACCTATACAGTCCTTTCCTGGTTTTGTTATATGTTGTAATAAGTGTGTTTCAGTTCTGAAGTAATAACAATATATGTAATGTATGGGTTGTTATAGTTCGTATCAGGGGAAAGGTATAGTCAATATTTGGAAACTAGGATGTGAAAGACTTAGTATGAATCCTATGGATAAGTCTAAGCATAGAACACAATCTTAGTGTTTTAGAAATGGACATGAATAACCTAGGATAAGACCTTAAGTGTGAAATTTTATTCTTGATTATGTGGTTTTCCTATTATAATTACTGTTTCTCACACTATAATTCTTGGTTTTAGTCAATGGCTGGAACTCGAAGGAACATTTTTAATGCGTAATGCAACGAGCAATGCAATGATTGTACCCCTGAGCAACGAAACGTTATGGGAGCTAGAATTCAAAATATTGTAGCCATGCTCACACAACATTATCAAGCTATGAATCATGCAGGACATCCAAAAGAGTAGAGGAAGGAGCACCATTCTGTTGAATCCTTCATGAGACAGTGTCCACCTTCATTCAGCGGGTCTACTGATCCATTAGTTGCTGAACAATGGATTAGTACTGCTGAAAAGATATTTTTAGTTCTTCAATGTTCTGAACATGATAAAGTCATCTTAGTAGTGTATCGTTTGGAAGGTGATGCTGATCAATGGTGGAATCTTATCAAGAATACGAGTCCAAGATATGAAATTGAGTCCATGGAATGGGACGAGTTCAAGAACTTATTTTTCAATAAGTACTTCACTCGTATTCTATGAACAAAGATGGAGAATGAGTTTCTTGAACTAAAGCAAAAGGATGATTAAGCTGTTGGTACCTATGAAGCAAATTTTACAATACATGCAATGTACACTTCTAGTATTATTATCCAACCTGAGATTAAGATCGATCGATTCTTTAGTGGCTTAAAACCAAGACTTCGAAGGTCGTTAGACATAAAGGACTTCAATAGCTACGAGGAAATCGTTCGATGTTCCATCAAGGTTGAGATAGAGATTGGAGTAACCCATCAGTCATATGGGTTTGATAGGAAGAAGAAAATGGAATTCAAAGGAAAATCTAAAGATCCCACTGAAAATATGATGAGTTTTCCCTTATGCTCAAAGTGTGGAAAGAAACATTGAGGGAGTTGTCTTAAAGGTACAAGTAAATGATTCAAATGTGGAAAGGAAGGTCATCGGGCATTTGAATGCCGCAATAATGGGAAGAAGATATCTAATGATGCAAACAAAGGAAGGGATACACAGAATGAACCTACTACACTTCAATGTTTCAAGTGCAAGGAAATAGGGAATTATTCCAATCAATGCCCTAATCCAAGGGTTGTTGATGATGATCGACGTCAACAAACTCTTAAGGCTAAAGACAAAGGAAAGCCACATGAAATTTCTATCAGTGATGTGGAGTACGATAACGAAGTGGTGAAAGGTACACATACCATCCGCTCTAAAGTAGAAAATGTTTTATTTGATTCTGGATCCACCAACTCCTTTATTTCCGAATAATTTTCTAAGGGTATCACCGTATTACCTAATCAATTAGATTTTGAGTTAGATGTGACAACCCCTAATGGCACAACAGTCGCATCAAAAGATTATAATTCTTCTCCGATTGAAGTTTGTGGGAAAGTGCTTCCTGCAAATCTTGTGATCCTCCATATAGTGGAATTTGAAGTGATTTTTGGGCATGGATTGGCATTCTCTATAGGGAGCTCATATCAATTTCCAAAGAAGGGAAGTCACATTTCATATTCCAGATCAATCTTTGATCGTCTATCGATGCAACGATGAACATAACCTTCAAGTGGAAATTTCTTCCATCTTATGGGTCTTGATTCCACTAAATGAAAGTTATTTATCTCAAATGGTTGGTGAGAAACTCAAGATTAAGAATATGACCATCGTATGGGAGTTTGATGATGTCTTTATGGAGGAATTTCCAGGTCTTCCACCAAATCGTGAAGTTGAGTTTTCAATAGAACTCGTACCGGGTGCTTTACCTATTTCGAAGACACCTTATAGAATGGCCCCAATTGAGTTGCAGGAATATAAGAAGCAAATCCAAGAGAATCTTGATAAGGGGTTCATACGCCCTAGAGCATCACCTTGGGGAGCACCTATTCTATTTGTTATGAAGAATGACAGATCAATTAGACTCTGCATTGATTATCGAGAACTTAACAAGATCACTATCAAGAAAAAATATCCTCTCCCGCGCATTGATGACTTATTTGACCAACTACGCCGAGCTCAATACGTTTCTAAGATTGATCTTCGTTCAGGGTATCATCAATTAAGGGTCAAAAGGGAGGATATACCAAAGATGGCTTTCCATACAAGGTATGGACACTATGAATTTATAGTGATGCCATTTGGTCTTACTAATGCCCCTTCAATCTTCATGGATCTGATGAATAGAGTCTTTAGAGACTATCTTGATCAGTATGCGGAAGTCTTTATAGACGATATTCTTGTATATTCAAAGATCAAGGAAGAACAAGAAGATCACTTGAGAAATATATTGAAGAACCTGATAAAGGAGAAGCTTTATGACAAATTTACCAAGAGTGAATTTTGGCTTCAAAAAGATTTATTTTTGGGTCACATAATCTCAAAAGAGGGGATATATGTGGATCCCGCAAAAACAGAGGTTATCAAAAGATGGTCGAGACCAACAATAGTATCTGAGATCCGAAGTTTTCTTGGATTGGATGGATATTATCGATGTTTTGTGAATGATTTTTCACCATTATCTAATCCACTCACTAGGTTGACTTGTAAAGGAGTTACGTTTGTTTGGATGGAGGAATTTGAAGAGAATTTCAAGGAGTTGAAAAGAAGGTTATCCAGTGCACTTGTGCTCACATTGCCTTGTAGTGGAGAAAGGTTTGTGATCTACATTGATGCATACAAGAAGGGATTGGGGTGTGTTCTTATGAAAAATGATATAATGATAGCTTATGCCTCACGACAGTTGAAAATCCATGAGAAAAATTACCCAACTCATGATTTGGAGTTAGTTGTGGTAATCTTTGCATTAAATATTTGGAGGCATTATCTTTATGGGGAAAGGTGTGACATTTATACTGATCATAAAAGTTTAATGTATATTTTCACACAAAAGGAGCTGAATATGCACCAAAGAATATGGTTGGAGATGATTAAGGATTACGACTGCTCAATTCATTACCACCCTGGGAAAGCAAACAAGGTGGCAGATGCATTTAGTCGACAAGACCATGCCAGTTTATCCATGATGAGAATCACAAAATATCAAATATTTATGTATTTACAAAGGATGGATTTTGAATTATAATGAAAGGGGGAAAATTGTATATTTTTCAAATGAATGTTCAACCATATATACATGTTATGATTAAAGAGGCACAGAAAGAATATGTACAGGTACAAAAGAAGCTGAGAACTGTTCCTGAATTCAACCTTGATTATGATGGGATAATAATGTTCAGGAATCATGTTTGTGGTCCTCCCATCACCGAATTAAAGAAGGAGCTTCTGGATGAGGCTCATAGTTCATCATTCTCTATTCATCCTGGAAGCATGAAGATGTATAGGGACCTGAAAGAGTACTACTGGTGGGATGGCATGAAAAGAGATGTTGCTGAATATGTCTCTCGATGCTGGGTTTGTCAGCAAGTTAAAGCTGAGAGGTAGAAGTTGAAGGGGATGTTACAACCATTACCCATAACCGAATGGAAATGGGAAGACATCACTATGGAATTTATCATAGGACTTCCTAAAAAATTCAAAGGCAATAATTATATCTGGGACATAGTTGATCGTCTTACAAAGTCTGCACACTTCATTGCTATTAGAGAGGATTTCTCTCTAGATCATCTTGTCAGGATATATGTAAAGGAAGTGGCAAGATTGCATGGAGTACCACTTTATATTATATCTGACCGGGATCCGAGATTTACCTCAATGTTCTGGCGAAGTCTTTAGCATACTCTGGATACAGAGTTGAGTTTCATCACTACTTATCATCGTCAGATAGACGGTCAGTCTGAGAGGACAATTCAAACTCTAGAAGATATGATGACAGCTTTCTCTATGGGTTTCAAAGGTGGTTGGGATCAACACCTACCTTTGGTGGAATTTTCTTATAATAATAGCTTTCACTCTAGTATTCAGATGGCTCCTTTTGAAGCTCCCTATGGAAAGAAATTCCGGATTCAAACTTGCTGGGATGATGTTTGGGAAAAAAAGATATTAGGACCTGATCATGTTGATAAGATGGCAGAAAAGGTCCGATCTATTCAACAACACATAAGAGCATCTCAGAGTTGATAAAAAAGTTTTGCCGACAACCGAAGAAAAGACTTAGAGTTTGAAGTGGGTGATAAAGTGTTCTTACGAATATCTCCTTGGAAGAGAGTAATGAGATTTTGAATGAAGGGAAAGCTGAGCCCTTGGTATATCGGTCCTTTCGAAATACTGGATTGTGTTGGGAAGGTAGCTTACCGATTTGCGCTTCCACCGAATCTCTCTCAATTTCACGATGTGTTCCATGTATCTCTCTTGAGAAAGTACATACCTGATCCTTCACATGTACTCAGCTCAGAAGTTGTACCGCTGGAAAAATATCTTTCTTATAAAGAACAACCGATAGAGATTCTCGATCGTAGTGAAAAAGTCCTACAGAACAAGACCACTCGCTTGGTGAATGTTTTATAGAGGAACCACCAATTAGAAGAAGCTACATGGGAGCTTGCGGATATGATAAGGGAGAGGTTTCCTCATCTGTTTGTTACAAGTGACGAATTTCGAGGGCGAAATTCATTTTAAGGGGGGTATAATGTAACACCCGAGACTTTTAGAAGAAATATTTTGTTTTTATTTTATACAAATCATCAAAGGAATCTTTCACTACACACAACACTATCTTGGTTTGCTTTACACGCAATTGCGACCTTCCTTGATAGCTTGCATCGTACGCAATACGAAGTTTCACTAAACAAATATATGCTATTAAAATATTATTAAAACTAGCCGTTATGAATAGTAATAACCACTTTTTAAAATTTTGTAAATTATATTTTTCAAAATGGACTTCTTTTTTGGATTCATAATATCGAAATTAGCCTAGGGTGAAATTTTGGTATTTTTCTGGAAACTTTCAAATTTTGATGAATAGTGAAAACACTAGGTTACTATTTAAAAACCAACTTTTTATTTAAATAATTATTTATTTTATTTAAATGTATTTTAGGTCAAAATTGATACATAATACCTATATAAGTTCAATGTAATTCATTGGACTAATTTTATAATAATTTTAGATATATAAAAAATTTATTGAACTTTTCACCGTCTTTTACCCACCTTCTAGGAGAATTAACAAATTTACATAAAACATAATTTTACCGCTTCTGTGAGTGGAATTTCAAAAATCTGAGAGACATGGTTGATGTCAGTAAGTAAAATGTGGTTCAATGAGGTGAAAATAATTTTGGTGAACAGTAACTTTTTACTTTTATTTACCACGGTTAAAAGTAAATAGGGTAATTAAGGGTAAAAATGATATTATTATTACCCTAACACATGTCCAAATTCTATTTGATAAGTGTAATTCGACCAAAAAAAACCTTAGGAATAAAATATGACCATTTAGTCCCACTTGGATTAGATTAGTACATTTATTATTAATTTATTTAAAGAAGGGTTCTAATAGTTAAAATCAATGTTTAATAAGTAAATAATATTTAATATAGGGTTATACAAAAGATAAATTTGACTATAAATATTCATTATAAAGATACAGATATTTCATACATAATGGTAGTTTATTTGTAATTTTTAGACATTAAATAATTTAATTTATTTTTGACACAAAGATGATGCAGTAGTTATCTTATTAATGTAATATTGACATAATTAATGTTATAAATACCCAAATAAATGTAATTTGAGACTTTTCATGAATTACACTAATTTTATAGTTTAATATGACATGTCATTATTTATATAAGTAACTTTTTTAGAACTAATATTTCTATTATGATTTTCACAAAAATCAATTACCAAATACTATCAAAATTGACATCAAATAGTTTTTAAAACAAATATTATATTATTAATTGTTATTTTATTCCTAAAAATCTATGGTTCGGAAAAATGACTTAGATACGGTTATATAGATTAATAATAAACAACTTGGGGTTCGTTTGGCTTGTTATAGTATGTTTATTAACCTTATATTGTAAGAACACAAAAAGACACGGTAAAAGTAAAATTACCTAACTTAAAGTTAAATTTAAATGATAAGGTTAAAATAATAAACCAAACTTGTCCAAATTCTATTGGATGAGAGGATTTAGACCCATCCCCACCTTAGCTTAGAAATAGATCAATTTGGGGCTATTTAAAACCGAATATGGCATTATAATAAAATAATATTTTTAGATTTTACAAAGGTGCCGCTCTCCTCCCTTATAAAAGGGAACCTCCTCCCTCTCTTTCTCACACCACATTGAGACTTCATGATCGGCCAACCCCTGCCAATTTCTCCTCTCCACTTCCCTATAGACATCCTAGAGGTCCTGGTTTTCTTCAACGACCAATTTTAGTGCCCTAAAAGGAGGTCTCAAAGAGGCACTTCAAAGAAGAGGTAATGTCTGTTACCGATTCTTTCAACTTTATTTCCTCTTCAATTCTTTTTCTTTAGTTGTTTCATTATGAATTAATAACGTTAGTTTCACTCATATACTTATATGTTATTATAATTATGAAACAACCCTATTTCACCAACTATCCATCCTACAAAAAATGAAATCACCGCGCGTGCGTACGTACGAAATACTATCTCTACGCCGTGGTGTAATCTATTTTCCACCACCACCTTACATGGATGGGTATAATGGTGTAAATAATGAATATATATGATTATTTTAACGTGATATTGATTCGGAAATAGTATACATACACTCCAATACAATTCCACGATCATGGGAACGATATCATTGCTCGTGCGTACGTACGGAATACCGTCTCCACGATGTGATGCGTCTCGTTCTACATGATTTTCATTGCATAATGATTACATAAATGAATTAAATGAATAAATATGATATATATTACACTAATACCATTCTTGGAAATGAGGTATCTATAACCTATAAATAATAATAATAATTTATTCGGCAAAACACGCATAAGAACAAAAAATAATAAACACCCAAATAACAAGTAGCAATGAAATATTACTAATAATAAGATAATAATATGACCATATATGATATCATAACAATGGTTATGATTCTGGAATAAGTCAATGACATTATTTAAATCATTATACAGGAGGTTCAGGCACTTACGAAGCAAATCGAACCTAAGGTAAGGGAAAATATCACAATCTCATTTTTATCTGAGATTGTTTATACTTTGGAATTTACTGGGGTGTATTTTATCATCCACATACAGGTTTCCTCAATATATAATATTATTTTCCACCCACCTAAATTTTTTTAAATCCAATTTTACCCTTCGGTGAGTTTTTAGTAAAATATATGAAAGGAATCCTTTGTCGTCTTTCGTACGAGGTACTTTTTGACTTTTTCGATAAAAGTATGAGAAGAATGTTTTTTTAACTTATACGGCATGAGTGGATTTTTAAAACATTACTTACAAGAAGCTTCCTTTCCAATTTTCACGTTTATTTTTAATCAACTTGTTTTAGTTTATAATTGTATGACATGTAAAGAAAGGAAAAGTGTTTTTGAAGTAAAAAGGGTATTTTCCTCAAGAATGGATTTCAAGTGTTTTATCAAAATTATTTTCCATATAAGATAATGGAGGGTTCTGTTTATATCCCTATTATTACATTGATTTGATTATGTAGTGATGGAATTATTTTTATGAATTCTTTTATCTTATATTAATTGTTTTATGAAGTCACGATGTTTAATAATCCCATTTTTATTACATGGGTTATGCAATGATGTATGATTTTGTGATTTTGTGGCACACATAATAATGGTATAATTATGAGATGGGTGGGACCTATATCTCCCTCCAATGCATTGTATAATGATTTTATATCTCATGAGATAGACATGGCTGGAATGGAAGGTTAAACCGGTTCAGTGAAACATGACTAAAACGAGGAATGAACTCGGTTCAGAAATGGATTTTGTCCACTAAGATAGTCTTGGAAATGAGTATTGACTAATAAGAAATGATTCTCTATGATTATGTGTGTATGACACAAATATTCATGTTTTAATTTATGATTATTGTGATTACATTTCACTACCATGATTTATCCCATGTTATGAAATTATGATCTCTTTTTCAGGGTAAGATTACCAAAATGTTATGTTCTTATGAATATGATGTGATTGATATTTCTTTTGCTTACCCTTACTGAGCATTTGAGCTCACCCATTTGTATGTTCTATTTCCCCATGTCAGGAAGAAGGTTATTAAGTAATATATGCCAAAATGGACTATAGATATGATGAAATAAATGGGAGACAATGTAGATGCTTTATGAACCAGTTGTTTATGTTTCCCAGTTTCTAAAGACACTATACCTATACGGTCCTTTCATGGTTTTTTTATATGTTGTAATAAGTGTGCTTCAATTCTGAAGTAATAACAGTGTATGTAAAGTATGGGTCGTTATAACCTATGAGGTCTAATGTGGCCTAAAAATAAAAATATATGACATATTTCAAAAATTGATTCGGTTTTTCATGTTAGAAATAATATTCTTGTGATTTAATCATTATAAATTATCCACATTAATTAGTCCTCCAAAAAATGATCAATTTTAATTTAATATTTTTTTTATAATTATACTTATAGAATATGGTACCTAATATATGCCTAAATAATAGAAAAATTAAGAGCACCACAATACTTCCCCTTCCAGGATGAATTGTGTTTCTCTAGGAAGATTCTCATTCAGTTGGTTTTGATTTGGAATTTCTACTTCATTGATTAGGGGTACATGACATAGATGGACAACCAGCTAATTTTTAACACACTTTTGGAAATTATTTTTTAAAAGTAAGTCATTAAAATAAATCATTCATCTCACCATTGATGTAAAGTAATTACCCTTTTTAATAGATACCCACGAGCTTCCAGATTAGAAAAAAATAAACATTTGTTACCCGTATGTATGACTAAACATTTTTTATATAAAATAATAAAGAATGGAACTCATTTTATATATTCATGTATTTGATATGTGCGGAATAAATTTTTCCATGATTTATATGTTATTAGTTGTTACATTAATTCAATTGATTATGGGAATGATGATCCTATGATGAGGAATGATGTTTCTAATTAGGTGGATTAGTTATTATAGGTGTAATAATCCCTTGATTCAACTCATTAAATGATTTATTTTTTAAAATCATCATAAAAAATACAGTTAGATTTTATACAAGTAATATTAACATTTGTATAAATATCCTAATTAAATCTCCAAAATATCCTCTACCGAATCCATTGTGGACTTAAAATATGTATCATTATTAAGGAATTATAGATATAGAAATTATTTTATTCCAAAATCCATTAACTAATATACAAAAAATAATTTTTCTATAATTATATAATCTTCCACTAATAATTTTTAAAACATGTATTATAACATTTCAAATTTTAAAATATAGACTTTAAAAATTTACATTTTCAAAATCATTTATAGATTCTCAATTTAATGGTCGAAATAGTTACTAATAAATCACAAGTCATCGAGAAATATCTATAAAATTCCATCAATATGTTATGAGAAAATACTATCTAACAAAGGGAGTAGAAAAAGAAAGTCTATTTTCCTAATGAAGCATAGTGGCTGACCAGGGTCATCTCATTTGAGGAGTGTCACATTTGGTTCAATCACAAATTTTAATTCACCCAATATAATTGTTTTTATTTTATTATATAATTTTTAAAAATACTAGTTATTCAGGTTTTGGAAAATAATAAACTAAAATAATTCAATCAATATTTTAAATCTAAATGTAGATGAGAACAAAATGAAATATGGGATGAATCATTTTTATCATAGTGTTGGATAACATGTCATCATTCACTATTATTTTTAAATTTAAATTTGTAATTCATTTTTTGAAACATCATTAATAAATTATTTTTATTTTATTTATTGAGTGTATGAATTTATCATCCATTTGAAAAATAACCACACATCCTCCAATTGTAAAATTAGAGAAAACCTAAACTAAGAATGATATTCCTAAAAGATATAGCTATAATATATGTAGTTTCATATATTCAAGAAGCTATAGCTCCACCATATAAAGGGTTCTTCTATGACAAGGAAAAAAGAAGAATAAATAAATTACCATAAATGATATTAAAAAATAATTTGTGGTGGACACCTAAGAGACCCATTAAATACACTCTCACCCACCACGAATAGAATAAAAACAATCTCAATTGTAGTGTGATAAATAATAAAATCATGAAAGATCTTTGAGGGAAAATCCTTAGGTAGTCCCATTCCACTACAATGTGAAATTAGGTCATGATGGAAGATGGAAGAGAAAAATAGTAAAATAGTGATTAGAATAGAAAAATTATTAGAATATGAAAAGGGAAATACATTAATAAAAATATTAAAGAGTTAAATGGGAACATAATAGAAAAATAAAACGAAAATAAAAGAAAATCCAAAAGCAGTATCCAAACCAACAACATCCCTCACCAATAAATATTAATATAAATCCCCCATTGGACTTTTATTTATAGTCATGGAAATGGAATTAGGGCGTTATAACATACCATTAATTACATTAGAATCATAATGGGTCTTTAAAAATTCAAATTTACATTACAATATATTCCATTAAATGTGTCGGTGTGTTCATCCCATCAGATGTTCTAATTGGGGACATGTGTCTTCATAAATATTGTTTGAATATTGTTTTTAATTAATCGTTAATATTTCAAAAATATTGGATGCATATAGAATATTTTATTGAATAAATTATGAGAATGATTTTTTCTTTATGAGAATTATAGAATTTTTCCATCAATGTATAACATCCAATTGACACATTAATGAGCGAAAATTTCATGACGACTTCCCTCTAATGATACCCCTCATGTACTGGTAATGAATAAAATGAGATAATAAACCCCCTATTCCCTACTCTATTAGTACTAGGGTTGGGGACTAGCACCAACAGTGTACAAATCTCACAATATGGGAGGTATTAAAATTTTTAGAAAAAACAATTGTGAAATAAGAAGAATCATCCACATTGAAACTCCAATGAATAAGATAAATAGGAGGCAAAAATACATATCACATGCTTGGGTAAAATAATTACTATATAATATTCTCCAATGGATATACCAATATTATATCTAATAATGAACATTGAAACAAGCAAGATCGTGGATAGTAAGGTCGAGTACAGTCAGTGAAATCCTCATGGAAACCTGAATATAGTTTATAGATGTAGAATGGGAATAAGAGTATACTAAGTAGGATAACCAAATTCTATCATGAAAATGTGAATGGTGAATACTAATTCACCGATTAGAAAATAGTAGAACCAAAAAACACCAAAGAAGTTATTCTAACCATCCTATCTTTTCCATGGAATGAACACCAAATAGAACTAGTCAAGTAATATAGTATAGATCGAATCGATATATTGTACCCGACACCACCATCCCACTAGTGTGACACACTCATAAATTTTCTAATTCCATGGTGCTTGCATCCCTTCTAAATACCACATCACATCCAACTAGCATAGACATGGTCCACCAACCGCATCACATCTCATTTGAAAGACAAATGAGAAATAATGTCACCTATCAACCTAGAGACACCTAGGAATGCACAAAAAACTTTTCTTGATGCCACCTGTTCCTTAAAAAAACCATATATGACTCTTAATGATCCCCATCAATCATTTCCTATTTACTAGACACATCCCTTTCTTTAGATTATTGAAAAGTGTGGGTACCGAGCCATCAGTATTCCTTACTGGATAAAGAGAAAGACGGAGTCTCCCATCATGATGGTGGTGTTATACATATGGTTCTCAACTATGGTGAGTTTCATATATAAATAAAAAATGAAATATGATTATATACATATATGAGACAAAATACTCATTCCCAAGAAATGGGTTCTCATACAATCCATCAAAACATGTCGTTATGAATTCTATTGCTACATCTAAATGAAATCACTACACAACCTGACACAAATACCCATTCACATTCTCAACCAAATTTACATACCCATTTATATTAATTATTTAATAATTAATTTATTGTTTCTATCACTTCTATTGAAAATAATACACCCCACAAACAATTATAAATACATAAAATTTCAATTTAGAAAGAAAATATCCTAATTAATAATTAAGGATCATTCTCATTTCCCCCACTTTATCTCTCATTCATGATATATCCTATATAAATCTCTAGATGAGGGGTGAATCATTCTACATTTTATCAATGGTGAATCAAACCTCCAAATCATAACCATCCTTCATTAATGTAATCACTCCCAATTCATACTGCAGTATAAAAAACAACCCCAACACACAACCACATCGAGAAACATATTAATCAAAAACAACTTTAGCATCAATGTTTCATGTGTATACCATGATAAACCATGATATCCAAAAAACCATTCCCCTATCACAACCATTATAACAACCAAATAACAACACAAATCATGAAAACATATAGTCATATTTATCAAATCATCCTTTCTTTAATTCCCACTTGTAAATTAGTAACATATCATAGAAATAGTATAATCCTAGGGAATCCATTTATTTGATAAATATACATTGTTAACTATTTTCATATGTGTAGTTTAACATGATATAAACATTATGGATTTCATGAACCATTCTTTTCACAAACAAGGACTCCCAATACCTAAAATTTATATTGGGTTTTTTGAATATAAAATACCAATATCAACCATAAACAAAACACATCTTGATCAGAAGTCACCTTTCCCAGCCCCTCATATTGATCTTCAATAAGTTAAATTTTATTTATTAATTTAAATTCAGTAATATTTACAAAGTAATCATTCATACACCCATCCTGAATGATACCAAACAAATAATGATGAAGTAAAACCTTCCTAGAATATGGGATGGTCAACACTTTCAGGTTGCACCAAAACTGGGGCACACATGCAGTAGGAAAAACACTGGGGAAATGCAATCCAAAATCTATAGTCTGACCGCATGACAACCATGGAATGATAAACATGGGAAATCACATACCAAGAGATATCATGAGCGAAGAGCAAGTGGGACAAGTATCTAATACTTTCGAAAGAACTAAACAGAGTCAGCAGTTTAGATATTTTTTTATTTTCCTATAAAGGAAGATATGGTCACGATAATGAGGTTTGACCGATTAAATTACCCCAGTACCATATGAATTAAGCTATCATATTTATGAGTGTAGAATGAGTCTTTAATCATTTCAAATAAGGACAAATTTGTATTTTTCATCAATATGTTTTTTTAAGGGAGAGTCTCGAGGATGCGGTAACACTATTCATAAGGCACCATAAAATGATGAACCACTCAGAAAGGAATCACTCAAAAAGGAACCACTTGCAAGAAAGAATTAGATGAGGATACACTAAATAAAGGACCATTAGGTTAGGCACCACTGGATGAGAAACCATTAGGAAATTAAACATTGGATGAGTGACCACCAGATGAAATGACTTCCACCACCAGTGAGTCACCTTAATACAATACACTACTAGATGAGGCAATGTTGGATGACTGAATACCTGTGAGAGACCATTAGAAAATAGATATCAGTGAGTCACTACCAGTTATTCCCAGCCAGTGAGCCAACACCAACAGGAAAACTCTAGGGGGAGCTACCCCCATGGTTAGCCTTCGTTTGAAAACATGGAAATTTTGTAATTTTTTAGAATTGTTCAAATGATTCCCCTTGACATCCTATAACTCATCAAACACCATATTCTAAATAAATGGCCAAAGTGGAGCATTACATTGCATCATATTCCTCTCATACTATGGTCACCATCGAGAATTCAAAACAAAATTGGATGAGAATGAAAGGAAGGTTTTGTACAACAATCCCTCAAGATGCCTATTATGGATCTTGATACACATGGAACACTTCTGAACATGACAATGTTAAAAAATAAACCACCCTATGTTTTTTGAAATATAGAGTGGAATCCCCACTTCCAAGATCACCTCCTCCGACATCTACAGGCTGGGATTTTTTTCAAAAGTTCTACTTACATTACTCCCTAGATGACCATAAAATACACTACCCTATAAACAAGAATGTAACCATGAACACATGAATTTGGGAAATTCACCCCCCCCCCCATTTCAAGATACTGTCTGATATCGGTGTCACTGACTCTCTTGCACTGGTTTTATCGAATTGCATTTAATGCATCGTGATTTGGAATCCAGTCCTCCTCTTTTCACAAGTCAGTACATTGTCACAAAACACACCAATTTGTTTTAAAAGAAGTATAAATAGCTCATATCATTAATATTAGGGTTCAAAAATCACATTTCAAATCATGGAAAAGAATAGAAAATCTAAAAAAATCTAGGTTCGGGGTATAGATCTGCATCTATCTCTCCCAAGAAATATCCTCCTCGACACCATTGTTACATAGCACAAAAACCAAAGGAATTATACATCAATTCACCACCTTCTCTCAATGATCCAAGATCTCTACTAGTGTACCAAAAATTTCATGTTTTCGTTGATATCCAACTCTCCCCATTAAATCACATTAGAGTCATTGGGAAGCCATTGAAAAAGGGTAGTGATGTGAAAAATGTTGTGGATCCTCTAAAACCATAGTGGAAACACCAATCAGTATGCTACCATGCTAACCCACTCGAACACCTCAAAGGGTATGATGAACATGGAAGAATTCTTAATCCCTCTACAAATCATCTTCTACCCTTGTCTTGTGGAATCCTTTAAGAACATCATGTCCCCAACATTGTTCTCCAATGGTCTCTTCCTGCGATTATCCTAAGATGTATTTTTGTCATGTGATGCTTTCTACTATTCATGAACATGATATACATTCATTTTTGTTCTCTACTACATATCTGGACCATGATTATTTTTTTACCTAACCTCATTTCATCATAACAGACAATGACAAATCATGTCATACAAGGCCTAAAAAAGATCAATGCAAATGGAAGAGTGATACCTTTTACTATAATCATACTCCAAAAATTGTAGGCTTTACATCCATGATCTTAAAACATCCCTAACGCATGCCCACAACAAAACCTCTAATGTCTGGATAATGTTCACTGCATTCTCATCCATTAGAGGTTGAAAAGAAGTGATGAGGCAAAACCGGGTGATAAATGCTTACTGAAGACCCGTCCAAACTCATCAGGTAAACTAAGAATCCAAATTTTAGACAATGGACCTCATAAATCTATGGAATGATACTAATTAATGAACATACATCTTCGAAAAGGCCTCCACTTCACCCAAATTCATAGTCACTAAAATGTGTGCTGACTTCGGTCAACTAATCACTTATCACCCATATAGAATCACATCCTCAATCATATCTGGGTAACACTCTAATGATATCCATGGATATTTAATCACACACAAACACATAAGAATATATAAGTGATGAAACATACCACCAGGACCTCATTTCATGGCCTTTAAATGTTGGAAAACCGAGTACCTCACCACAAACTCCCCCAGTACACATTTAACCCATGGACTCCAAAACTATTTCCTCAAGATAGAATACATATTGGATGTTCATGTGTGTACATTAAAATATGATCTATGGAACACAATATGGATTCAACCAATCATCACCACCACGAAATAAACTTCCAATTAAGCAACATTTGTTTCTTGGCATATTCCAACCATCCGTTCAGAGCATCACCATGTCAAACAAGATCAAACATCACCTAAACCTCTGAGTCTCTCAACTAAGACTCCACCACCTAAAACATTAGATAATAATGAACCTTCATATGAAACAAATATCATTTACCACCCTCCACTCTTGCATCTATTTTTATGCGTGGAAACTCCTCGATCGCTCTCCAAACATCTGTATATGCATTTAAACATTTCGTCAGTGACTTTCTTCTCAAAGCATCGACCATGTAATTCCCATTTCAAGAGTTTTATTATATCATCAAATCTCATTCCTAAAGATAATCCATCAACACCCTATCATAGATTCAGATGAATCAAGGAAAATATATACTTTATCCTCATGTGATACATTAATAAAACCATTGTCCTCTATAATGAGTTGATTCCACCAACAACATTAGTATGTACACAACTTCTACTAACTCAAGATCGTGGGAGGAATAGTTAATCCCATTAGGATGTAGCTTCTTAATAGAATAAAATATTCCTTCACAATGCGATATCAACACACATCCCAATCATAGACATTAATCATCACAAAAAACTCAAACACTTCCCATTCCAGGAGAAAATAGAACACTAGAGGATTGACTAACATCCCTTTTAAGTAATCGATATCTTCATCAAAGTACTCACTCCACAAAAAATTGTGGTCCATCTAAATCAATATCTTCAATAAGGATGCAGATCAAGAGAAATCAGTTAAAAACCTCTGATAATAGCATATGAGACCATGGAAAATACAAACCTATACCATGTTCTTCAGGGAATCCCAAGAAACAACTAATTCAACTTCCAACATGTAAACTTCCACATATGGACGAGTCACCACAATAATCGAGGAATTGTACCTCTAATGTTCATAAATTTAACTTGAGAATAATTCTGTAGAGTTATTGGAAATTAATAACATGAAATAATATATTGAAAAGATCATAATGTCCCTCCTCTGACTTCATGTAGTCTAATATTTCTTCAATGAACATGACGATGAATGGTATAAGAACTCAGAAAAAATATTTTTCATAAGTCCCTTCATCATTGTTGTGTGTTCGTAACACAAAACAACATGACTACAAATCTAAGTGCGCATACATGTTATTTAAATTAGTCTTCCAGATATTTTCCTCATTCCCCCTCAGCTAGGGACACCCATAACATAGTTTGATCTTAGAAAAAAATCTCTCATATCATCTAGTCCTGATAATCATATGTCCTCAATAGGTGGTAACTGTTCTTAACCACCACTTGATTCCACCACGTATATTCTATACCCATCATCTGATGACAACTTCTTTATTCACAAATGGCACTATAGCACCCCACGACGAAACAATGGTTGGATAAATCAAATTTACATACGATCATTTGTTGGAATCCTAAGAACATAAAACTCAGATGGTTGCATCTGCTAGGAAGCCATCAAAATTAGGGAAGCACCAGGGTTTATGTCTATCCTAATTCAACATCCTGTAGAGGGGGTAGTTCTACAAAATCCATGGAAAAAATGTACAGGAACTCACCAATGAACCTAGGAACATCTACAAAACTATCATCCATTCATTCCACTAATATCTCAACCTATAAAGAAAGAATAAGAGCTACCCCCTGACTACCCTTATGAAAACCATGCCCTACATTGAAACCCACAAGATGGCCATCCATATCTGAAAGCATGACTCTTCTCTAGATGAATTTGATAAAAACACGCATGAAATACAACAAGTCAATGCCATGAATGACATTTCATGTCTATATCTATAGAAGGAAGAGTTCCCAATGGGAGTAATTCCTATCACATAATTAGTTTACAACATTGGAAAGCATCAGAAAAGCTAGTCTGGATTTTGACTAGTGTACTCAACACCAGGACAACAAGAATACTCTCTACAAAGTATCCCAAAGAATGGGTTAGAGAGGCTGAAAAAATAAGAGTGAAACACTTGAATCAAACAAAAAAACATGAAATGGTACTTACCAAACTGATTGTACCTCAAATTAATTTTGACCATTGGTAGAATGGTTTTCTATACTATGTGAAAATATCCATTCCTAGATCTTGTTCTTATCTACTGGAAACCAACTATATAGACATGCTCAGGTCACGGTCCCTAAGGATGAGGAATATCCTGATATCAGACTCTACATAGTATATCTCTCTTATGTAGAGAAAAATCATTATATCCTTGATTCTAGATCGACCTTACTAGACACTATTGCTAAGGACGAGAATGAACATGTCCACCTCCACCAAACTGAGCTAAGGGGGCCGTGGGGAACTGGATCTAATGGTGACCTTGAAACCCAAAATGAAAACAAATGGGAATGAAGCCATGTAAGAATGGATAAAAACCAGTGGAACCAGGAGGCCAGAAGGGAAAATGCTGAGGTTGAATCCCTTCCAGTAATAACCTCAAGGGTCTTGGATTTTGTGACCTTACATTGGAAACATTTAATATATATGAACATTGTCGTCTCCCCTATCATAGTATAACTCCACATGTGTCCATAATATCAATCACCACATCCTTCTTATGAAATTCTAGATATGATTCAAATACCTAATGAGTAACATCACACTAGATAGAAGGATTGAGATCCACCTCATGATGTATCACACAATAACATGCATCTAGAAAGTGTTCTGGGGGAAATCAATGAAGATCCATGAATTTGATTACAAGTTCATGCACTGAAATAATCCCTTGATGATGAGATAATAGGTCCTACCACTTCCTTGCATTCACAGTCGATAAAAGGAAATCTATGGTGAACTATATCTGAGAGTCAGCCCACCAAATGCCTTCATCCTTCTTCTCCCTCATGTAAAATGTCTACCATTTACACAAAAATCCATGTATCTAAATAACCACCAAAGGGACCCAATATCCCTTCAGGGCCCAGATCAGACTAATGTTAATATAAATTTTTCCCAACCAACCCTATATATACACATCTGAAATGCTACCCTCATATTTTTCCATAACATGCCACTGAAAATCACACATCATCCTCTACCACTGATCATCTTCTTAAGTTGAATGAACCTAATGAAAATCAACTAGTTCAGTCTACTAAAACTCCACTAAATTATTTTGATGTGGATGATGTCTATGATCCATACTTGAAAATCAAACAAATATTTCCTAAGCTAGGTTGTATAGAATTTTATTATGGTTTATTTCAATTTACCTTATTCATTCATTTTAACATTCCCAAAACATACTAATTCAAAAAAACACACATGTCATTATGATATATGTACTATCCAAAGGTCTCTACCATATAAGTGGTTCCATTTACATGGTCATTATAATAGATCAGAGTCATGCACTAGATCATGGGGTCCCCTAAAATCCCATGTCTTAGCTGGTCTCCTTGGATTACATAACCCACCAATGACAACTAGAATTATTTCCATACAATCCCATTAAACCCCCATTGTTACTAACTCCAAACTCCATCTTATCTCTCAACCATCACCTCTGATTCGACTATGTCATTACCCCTTCCTCCAAATACACACATTCCGGGATAGTAGAGACTAATAAAAGATCATTTCCCATAAGTCCTTCCTTCATTTGGCCCCTAGTAGGCAACTACATCAAAAGGTGTACATATCTCACAATATTTGAGCCAATACCCTTTTTAGAAAACATTTTCGATAGATAAGATAAATCATCCATAATGAAACTACAATACATAATAAGAAAGTAAATCCAAAATCCATCCCATGATCAAGAGTAAAATATAATGGTCAAAACAAAACGTATCAAAGGTAAATTCCAAAATAATGCTACGTAGATACACAACAATAGTCATGATCATGAGCTAATATGGAATTCCCTAAAAATAAAAAAACTCTTAGAAACCTAAAACATGTTCATATACATAGGGTGAGAATTAGGGTATACTTAGTAGAAAACCCAAAGTCTCCCGTGGACATGTGAAAGAGGCAAACTAATGCACCTATGATAAAATCGTAGAACCAATCAAACTCAATGTAGGCATACTAACCATCATATAATCCCCAAGGCACTCTAAAAAAATAACATAATTCATACAATATAATATACGCACATCGATGATAGAGTACCCTACACCGTCTTCCCACTTGGATTCCACTCTCTCATAACGTTTATCATCTTAGTGCTCCCAAACCTTCCTCATACATCAATACATCCTACCAACAATTTCCTAGACCACATACCAGACACATGTGATATAATTTCACCTATCATACTGAAGAGACCTTGGAATTAACAATCCACCTCACCTAAAAACACTTGGGCCATCACATATATCCAGAAGAAACCTGAGATATAGAAACATCCATCTAAGACAATAAAAGTCATATGGCCATTATATCATATGCCATACACACCTTTCATGGAAGATAAAGTGGAAAAGTGTAGGTACCTAGCCATCTGTACTCCTCACTGGATGTAGGGAAAGACACTCATCCCCTATGACGATGGGTGTGATTGTAACATGGGGATCAACTAGGGTGGGGTACGTATAGAAATCAAAAAGAATGTATGAGAATATACATATATGATAAAAAAAATTCAAGGCCAACCTATGGGTTCTTAGATAAACCACAAAAACATGACACTTCCAACCCTGTTACTGCCTCTAAATGAACAACACCACACGACAAACCAAAAAACCAATTTCACCTTACCCACATTTGTTTTAATAATTTCCATTAATTTGTAAAAAATTAATTTTTCCATTTCACCACTTCCTAGGATACTTCTAAGAGTAACACACAATAGGAAACACATTAAAATACATTTTAGCAGAAAATGATCTTAATTAATTGTTGACCAATCTTCTTATTTCCACCCCTTTTAACACTGATTAATGAAATATCATATATTGACATCTATATACAGGATGAATCATTCATTATCTTATTAAGGGTGAAGAAATAATACCAACCACAAGGATCATTCTTCAAATTATTCCCTCTCAATCCATCCTACCAATAGAAACAACCCCTTAGTTAGAACTACATAATGTAACATATTAAACCACAACTATATTTCATGCTATGTTGCAGAAGTATACCATGACTGTCTACCATACTGAAAAAACCAACACCCATGTTCACAATTGTTAACACAACCAAATCACCACACAAACCAAGAAAAAACAATTACAATTTTAACAATGAATATGATCTTTAATTTCCACATGTTTTATTTAGGGGTTATAACAAAAATAATATGATCCTTGGGAAACTATTAATTAGCTGAATATATTTGGTAAATTTTTTCATAAAAGAATTTTTACATGAATCAAACAACAATCATTCTATATTCTATTCTTTCCACCGACAAGTTCTACCAACGACCATAATTTTCAGTGGGTAGTTATCCAATACAATACACAATATTAACTAGAAACAAAACACAACATTAAAATAATTCACTTTTCCCATCCCATCATATTAACATAAACCTATCAAATTTTCATTATTATTTTGAATTATACTTCATTTACTGTGGAAACATTTTTACCCACCCCACACAGGATACATAATTAAGAAATATAATAAAAAACCTACATGGATTATGTGAGGATTGACAAATCTAGGTTGAACCAAAACCTGGGCATACATGCAGCAAGAAAACATAAGGGAACCACAAACCAAAAGCTTGAACCTAAACTAATGACTCCCACAGGAATAAGAATTCCATGAATCTCATACCAAGAGAAAGCAAGAAGGAAGATCATGGGGGCAATGTAAATCATCCACCAGAAAGTTATAAATAGATTTGGCAGTTTAGATATATTTTTCTATTAACGGTGGATCTTGTCAAGATAATGCATTTTATGAAATTAAAATCCCCCAAAACCGTATGAAATTAATTATAGAATTTATGGTCTATGAATCAATATCAAATCCCTTAAAAACTCATTAAAATAACTTTAAATCAAAAATTGTGTCAAAAAGGGAGAATCATGAGGTTGATAAAAACAATATTCAAGAGGCACCATTAGATGAGGCACCACTAACTGAGCTGCTGATCAGTGTGGAACTCTTCCTGGGACACTATTCGATGTGGAACTATTGGAAGAGTGAAAATTATTAATATATCCTCTAGATTAGAATCCATTATGTAAGGTGCGACTTGACATGCTAATATCAGATGAAATATCTACCGTTTTCAGTGAATCACTGTAGGGGATGAAACTAATGGATGAGGAACCATTAGAGGAGTGATCATCTTAGATCAACCTTTATGGAGAAAATGGTAAAGAGCCAATGCCACCAAGCCACTTCAAATGAGCCACTACTAGAGATATACATCGAGTGATCGACTGCAAGGGTGATTTATCGACAGGGGGAGCCACTTTTGGAAGGCATGGAAACCTAGTAATTTTTTAAAATTGTTGAATTGAGTCACCTTGACCTCATATTATTCCTAAAACACTAGATTATCACAATTTAATAGAACTAATATGTCTAGAAAATTATATAAAAATGACATAAACTTCATTACAGAAACCCATCTATGTGTCCAAATTCAATTCCAGGTTGATCACCTCAATAGGAGGCGTGTAGCTCGAGTTTTTCTTTAGTTATGAAGGTGGCGTCCCCAATGTCCGCCCAAAAAAAATTCAACATGATTTATATTCTAGGGGCTTAAAGTGTTTTAATCAAATCATAGTATGGAAGAAAAAGTTGATGAAAATAAATAATTGAATTCTAAAAAATTAATCACACCAATTTGATCAATATTTTAAATGTTATGATCTAAATTCTAAGGATACTAAAAAAATATTAAAATTCTATAATTACTCCATTTTCAAATTGGGTAGATTCCAACACATGGATCTTTTTCATTTCTAGATTAATTGTTTATTACATTTTTTATAATTGATTATTGCTCATAGAATTTCTATGAGATTGTATCACATAGCATTACATCCTATGTTATTTTATGAATTTGTGTTCCACTATGTTCGTGGATATTATTTTCCATTTTTATCATTTTATCTGGTAATATTTCATGATTATTAATATGATATATTTTATTAAAAAAAATGATGAAAAATATATCATTTTTTATAAATGGCTTAGATTTATGAAAATATTTAGTAATTCTATTTGGTTTTAAAAGCTATAATTAATGCATTATTGTTATTTTAAATTTTATAAAAACATTGGTTGTATAACACAAGTATGTATCTCACACTCAACATGTTCCATTAAGTGTTTTTTAATGTCGTATTATAGGTTCTGGTAAAGATAAGTGAATATTTTACTATAGATAGTTCTCTTATTGTATATTACTTCAGTTAGGGTGGGTTTGGATGTGATTTGGTCAGATGGGATGTTGAAATGTGGTGTGTTCAGCATCTAGGGCACGTATCAGTGGTGCGGCTCTGGTGCTCAGTCTCGGCAGCTACGTATCATGTTTGTTCTCTTCTGTTCTTGGGGTTATTTCGCTTTTTTCTTCTCGGTTTCTAAAGGTCCTTCGATCTTGGTGGTAGGTGCGGCCTCATATGATGTTTGGCATGGTGATGTTTCAGATTTGATGATAGTGTAACTTCTGATGATTTTATTTTGTTATCAGTTATTTCCAATGTTTTGGTCTGGTTTTCATCGTTGCATCATCAGCAGTGATCAGTGATTGGTTCTGTGTTCCGCTCCATTGTTTTTTGTTTTTATGGTTTTGATTTTTCTGGTTCATCGCCCTGTGGTTATCTACTCTGGATCCATGTCTACACCACTCTCTCTGAGGTGGAGTTGTACGGTGGAATCCCCAGTGCTTTGGGATGTGAGTTGGAGTTGTCTTGCGACTCGTGGTGGTTTCATATTCATTGGCCATGGGAGGATGAATAGGTTCCTTGCCAGTGATATGATGTTCTATGAAGTTTCGTTGTGGTTGATTATGGCGGTGACAATGGACTCTGATGGTGAGGGGATGTGCGAGGTGGCAATGGAGCACTGCAGATCTGCTCTGAAGAAATGTGTTCTCCAGAATACGGGTGTGACGAAGGATTGAGAAAATGATAGCGATTATGGGTTGGCGTCGACGGTAGGTGGTTTTTAATGGTGATGGGGAACGAGGTGTGTTTGGACGACATATTTAGTGTCAGATGTGCTTCCCGAGATGGACGCCAAATGAGGCATGTTGATAGTCTTGCTGTCTTTTGAATTTCAAAATTCGAAATGGTTTTTTCATTTGGCAGCATTGTGGTGTAATGGGAGATGTTGATGGTGGAGGATGGTTTTTGGTGGACCGGCCTTGGTTGGAACATAATAGCTTCTTCATGGATTTTGAATTTTTTTGATGTTGTGTTTGTTTTTGGCTTTTGAAGTTGGTGGGTTGTGATGGTATCCAATCTCTTGAATGTTTAATCTGGTTGGAACTTTGTAAAGGTTCACACATAACCATTAAAAGAGTTATTAGAAAATAAAAATATGGATTTGGTGGTGATGTTGACATAAATTCTAGTTTAGCATATTATAGTTTTAATTTAATATATATTTTGGTATCTAATCTATTTCTGCTTCTTACCATAATTTTATATCATTATTTTTAATATTAAATACTATTTATGTTATCCAATTTTACAAAAATCATGTGACAGGTCAGTTCAGGTGAATTTTGTGTTTGACCTAGATTAGATAATAAAAAAATATTAAAGGGATGCTCAACCTCATGTGCATTGTCAATAATTGATTTTGGTTCTATGTCTGGGGTAGTTTAGAGTTTGAAAAATAATAATTCATATAGTATATTCCGAAATGGTGTCCATCCAATTCACTTCCATGACTCAAAAAAGTTACCAAAGGGGATAAGATAGTTTTTCCAAGTTTGAGAGTTACAGTTTTAGGTCATTTTAATAAACTATATGTAATTTTTTAGGGAAAATTAGTTTTTAATTTGTAAATTATTTCACTCATTTTATCATTATATTCATAATATGTTTACATTTTTCTATCAATCAGTAATGTTGGCCCTATGTTTTTTATAATTTTCATGTGGGTGATTATATTTTTTCTTTTTCTAGACAATGCCTCTAAGATGAGATCCTCCAAATACAAGAGAGGGAGATATGAGAAATGTACCCCTAGAGAATCCTCTAGTGGAACCTATATTGGTAGAATCTATTATCCTAACTATAGAAACTCCATTTTATCTAGGTATTGGAAACATATGACATGTTGTATATCCTGGATAGTAATTTACCAATAAAAATCCACCCATCATTCATTGTAAAAAGTTAACCAATGAATCTGAGGACTGGATTGATAAAATATAAGTAATATTCATCATATTGAATGATCTTTAAGACTCTATGGTGGGTTTTCCATCAATATTCTCAATTGACTAGGAAGGAGATAGTGGAACTATATTATGGAAACTTATTCACAATGAGATCATACATAGGGATCCCTAATAAAAAATAAATTAGTTGTTTTACCATGATACATCTCATACAGAAAATACCTAGAAGCTACAAAACATAGAGAAGGAGATCTTACGTTTATGGAGTATTAATACCATTTAAATGAGTTGTTGCATATTAAACTGATGATTTTAACTTATGAAATCTTGAATGATATGTAGTTTTAATTAGTACCGGGGGTTGATATCCATTCAATGTTGATTTTAATGTTCCTTATATCCCTTATGGATGTACCATGTGTTGGGTGGGGATATCTAATATTCAGATGGAGTTGTAAATTTTAGTGTTGGTGCATGACATGTTCTACTTGATTATATACATGGATTGGAAGGTCATTTTTAAAAACCATATTGAATTTTATCATCATCAGGTGCATTTCATCTCTGTTAATGAGGTTACTATGGTTTACAAGGGTGACTCAGAAAATAGATTAGGAATGTATGGGAACAAATTTTCCAGCATTAAGGACATATTTTTAATAGTTTTATTCATCCTATAAGGTACCCATTTTATTTTCATTAATTTTTTTTATAAGAATGAATAATATATCCTCATAGTTCTTATTTATTATTCAAATATGAATCAGATCACTATTAAGAAAACATTTACATTTCCAAATGATTACTAATCATGTTGATCTTATCAGGTTGGATCATTGGATTTCTAGAATTGAAATTCAGTGAGTGTATCATCAAATGATATTTTGATAATTTGATATAACTATGATAGAGTTTTCTATATTATATAGACATTTCGAGTATATGGTTATTCCATTTGGTTTCATTAATTCTCCAAAAATGTTTATGTCATTGACGTACTATAAATTCAACTTGTTCATGTAATTTTTTGTTGTTGTGTTCATGGATGATATTTTGATGTACTTCATATCAGAAGAGGATCACATTGATAGATTGGATAACATTATTAGAATATATAATGAACATAAAAAACTTGGTAATCATAAAAAATGATAGTTTTGGTTCTAGGAATTACTGTTTCAATAGAATGTTAAATCTGATTAGAGTGTGTCTGCAGATCCTAAAATGGTACTGGTAGATATTTCATTGAATAATCCTAGACATTTTGTTGAGAACTTGAGTATCATTGGATTGAATGGTTACTATATCAATTTTAATTGAAATTTGTCCATGATATGATATTTGAATACAGATTTTACCCATAAGTGTATAATGTTTTCATTGAATGATAAGTGCCAGTGATATTTTTTGGAGATGTAGGTTTTATTTATTTTATCACCAATTTTGATTCTTCCATAAACTATATCAATTTGTTATTATTATTTGATGCATCAAGTATGGGTTTAGGGTGTGTCATTATTCTTTGGAAATGGGATGTGGATTCTGGATCTATCTTGTTACACCATCAGGAATGGAAATAAACTACCAACATACCCCTGAACATATGACTGTATTAGTTATTCATGGACAGAAAAGGTGGATCACATTATCTTTAAGGATATTATTACATTATATCATCATTATATGATCTAGAAATATTTGAAAACTCATATTGATCTGAATTTTTGATAGATTTGACTATAAAGTATCCTCTTTTTTTCATATTGATATATATTATTCTCCCATGAAATAAAATGTGGTTGTGTATGACCTAAGAATAAAATTACTGACAGAATCCACAGAGGATTTAGTTGAGGAGTGGTCTCTAGTGATTTGAATTTTTTATATGATCTTTAATGTGAAACTTGTATTTTTATATGTGTTTTTTACATTGATTAAAGATATTTAATCCATCAGTGATAATGTTTGGATGTAGATGTGGAAAAACATAGAGTTCCAACACCATAGGGAAATCCAATACTCTGAGGATACATTTGGTGAGTGGTATCAATCTTCCATTATATAATTGTGCTTCAAATGTAGTATGCTTCTTCTATATTCCCAAAGGAAGGACGTTATGGATAGTGGATACAATTACTATTGGTCATTAATCCTTGGATATATGAAAAAATACAATACCATGAGACATCAGTATTGGTGGTGGGGGATGAGATATTTTATAGTTTATTTGGTTTCATTGTGTCTTAGTTATTTGAGATATATTTCAAACCACTGGAGACCTTTTAGGGGTTTTCTTACCTTAACCATTTTGATATGGAAGTGGGATGATATTTTCATGGATTTTTTCATTGCATTTCCATGGAATCCTAGTAGGAAGGATTCTATTAGGGAAATAATTGACTAAATCATGAAATTAGGAAACATCTTGCTTATTAAGGAGAGATTTTATTAGATCATTATGGGGTATTGTATATCTAGGGGATTGTGAGACTTATTGAGGTTCTCTATATGGTTGTATCGAATAGGGATACATGGTTCACATATAGGTTTTGGAAAGGATTAAACGAGTTTATAGTTTCACATGACTGATTGGGATATGAATTTCAAACATAAATCTTTGTCTATATGGGGAGCGTTATCAAGGTTCTATAGGATATTCTTAGTTCTTGTTTTCATGATTTCGTAGGATACTTGGAAAATAAATTTCCAATGGTTTAATTTTCTTACCAAAAATTGTTATTGGGATTTGATAATCATTTTTCCAATCGATGATTTATTTGGGAGTCCATGTAGAGATCTCTTATGTTGGTTGATAATGGGAGTGAGTTTATTTTGTGGGATGAGTGTTGTTTAGAAGATGCTAAAGATGTAGTTGTTGATTTGAATGAGATTGAAAACAGAACAGAGTCGTCAAATATCTGATGTGGAACTTCGACGTCAGAAAAATGAGTTTGAGGATGGTGATTGACATTTTCTCTGAGGTTCTCCTTGATCATTAAATCATATATTGGGAAACTAGTGTCAGCTTACAATAAGTTTTTGGGCCCCTTTGAGATCCTTGGATAACTAGGGAGGGTGGAATAATAGTTGGACTATCTGTAGTGATTTTACTATGTTCACAACAAGTTTCATGTTTCTCATTTGAGTAGCTATAATCTAGATACTTATGCGATTGTTTGGAGGATGGTGTCATTCATATTGATAAAACATTGGATTAGAATCTGATTTAGATTATAAATATCGAAGATAATTTTATATGTGGTAAAATGATTCTACTTGTCTATGTACTTTTCTTCTATTGATAGGATATCCATGAAACATGTGAGTAAGGGTAATTAATGAGATTAGAGTGGAAATCTCATCTTCCATATCATGGGTCATGAGGGAATTTTAGGGGATGAATACATTTTTGGTTGTGAAGATACCTTTCAATCAGAAACATTTTAACAATTGCTTGTGGTTTCTTTTATCAGTTTTTTTAGTGTCCATGATGAATTGGGAGGACAAATGTAACTAGGTAGTTAGGGATTTGTTTTAAATTTTCAGTATAAACATGTATGTATTTTCACTAGGAAATTGGACAATGTGTAATAGATGTCAAGTAAATATCATGAACATGATTGATAGCATTAAATTATACATGCCATGTATAGGGTTCACATCCTATAATATGGAATTAGTTTTTAAAAAAAATTATTATGTGTTTTTATTTTTATATGGGAGACGTTTGTTAAATTATGTTTAATGGAATTTTCTAGAATATAAATCATATGATGTGATGTTTTAATAAGGAATCCTAGATTAATTTTTATTTCATCTGAACAGAAACACCCCTCAGTAGATCCATATATTATCCAAGGTTATTAGAGGGATCTTTTATCCTCTTAGATTATTCATTTCGAGATTAATAATCACGATAGTTGTGATTCAACATCCCATGCAGGTGTTTCCTTTTGTTTCTTCATTTCAATGGGTTTCAATTGTTGATTTTCCCCCCTTTTGTTCATATTTGTGATTTGATTGTTTTTTCTATAAATATAATTCAATTTATTTTCTTGGATTGTATTTCATTATTCATTATTAATTTTACAATCATCGTTGTTGATGGAAGCATGGATTAAATACTACTGTTGTAGGTGTTTCTATATAGTAGGTTAATAAGTACAATTTCTTATCATTCATAACTAATTAAATTTTTTTGTTCATTTATGGGAAGAGATACGTGGTTTTAATTAATTTCACTACAAAAGATAATATTATCACATAGGTGTATTGATTACAAAAAGTATCTTCAAGATATGGATTTAGGATTTAAATCTAAAAAGTTGTTCAATTTTTATTTGAAATAAATTAATAAAAATATAAACAAGGTTTTATAATGTAGTTAGACAAAGTACGATTGACATCCTTCGGGGATTTTAGAAAGATACAAGGGATTCCATAGTGTGTATTTCACCACTAAAAGGAATGTTTTAATGATATCTACTACAAATACATTACATATATTATATATATTGTTTACCATTTTAGTATTATTAGTGTCTACTATGCATTTACCTATAGTTTAGAGCCCAATATTATGTTTTTAAATTTTTCAATTATGGTTATTTATCACATTTTTTAATCCGGTATTTTTTTTCAACAATATTTTATCATGTGATATCCCATAGATTCAAATGACAGGGTATTTCATGGATATTTGTACCTATTAATTCATATATATTCTTTTATGTATTTATTTTTTTTACTTATAATATTTATAGTGTGAGAATATAAAATCTCTTTATTAATACAAAACAAGGTAATTGTAATATGTTTTGTAAATGGATTGGATGTATGAAAATGTTTTAAAATGTTTTTTGTTTTAATATCTATAATTGTATCACCCATGATATTAAACAATTTATAGAAACTATAGAGGTATCCTACTAGGATTTTAATCACACCATATTTTTGGCTTTGGGCTTTTGTAGAAGTTGTTTTGCAATAGTTTAGTAAATGAAAGATCATCTTTTTGCATCTTGTCTTATCTTTTTATATAAGATATCAGTTTATCTCGATCTAGAGGGAATTGTTTCTCCCTTTGGTTTGGGAAATAAATACAATTTTAGCCTATAATGGAACATATATTATGTATTTTGGGGTATATAATCTATTTACTATTTTTAATTTTATATTACATATTTTATTCATATATTGAAGACTGTTTTTAATTATCATGTTTTTCCTATATCATGTGATAGGCTTGTTCAGGGGACATTGTAGTTGACTCTTAATGGTTTGTAACTTAGAAGGATAAACGTTTAATTTAATGTATACAAATAAAATGATAAATATGACTATCAATTCAAATAGAACAATCCATAACCATAGATAGAAGTCTCTTTTCACACATGATGGATGAAAACAACCATGGAAGAGATGATAGGTGGAGAGGAGTACTGTGTGATACTACTAGATAATAGGCTAATAAAAAGTGTTACATCCCATTTAAAATTGGAATAGAAAATAGTAAATTTTCACTTTTATAGGGAACAGAGTATGGAAACATAGTTTTCCAAAATATTCCCCAACTGTATATCTTGTAAATTCCTTGAGCATCCACTTTACATAGTTATAACACATTATTTCATAAATTGTACACAACCATGCTGAACATCCCTATAATATTTTATAGGTGTTCACGTGGTTTCCTAGAAAACATCACATGGTTAGAGAGACCATGGGCCAATAAAAACCAAGATGAAATTTAATGGTCCACTGATATTACAATTGTATGCTTACTATAACCATGTTCTATAACTCATTAACATGAAATTTTGTCCCCTAAACAACCATGACACACCGGAGACCCCAAAATACCCCAAATCACATCTTT
The DNA here is from genome assembly GCA_963277665.1 of Viscum album. Classification (NCBI taxonomy): domain Eukaryota; kingdom Viridiplantae; phylum Streptophyta; class Magnoliopsida; order Santalales; family Viscaceae; genus Viscum; species Viscum album. The sequence continues at coordinate 43,656,097 of OY728123.1, forward strand.
CTACAACTAATTCAGGTCATTGTTTTTTTAAACCATTGGTATTTTTCGAAAAGAATATTTTAGAATTTATCATATTCACTATCATAAAAAAACAATATTTTGGTCAAATTTCATTAACCCATATTATTTTGAATCCATAAACACACCCCAAAAAACGTTTTCAATCCCATATAAGTATATATGGGTAAATAATCACACATTTTTCAATCTTTTGTCTCCCATTCAAATAATGAAAACCTCACACTATCCATAATATCCAAAATACACCCAAGGTACGACTTCAATCCCAAGGCACTCAAATTGATGTAACCAAAGGAAGAAAATTTGATAAAACCATAATACCCATATTGTGATTACCGAAGATCATTTATCCGAAAATACTTTTTTTTCATCATCCAAATACCCAGAACTCATATTGTACTGCCAAAAATAATGATTATAATTAAACTCTCAAAATATGATTCTTAAAAACTCTTCCATCGAAATGGTTCATTATAACATCACTATCTCATTTCTAAAAAAACCATATTATGGTTTTCATCACACTATATTCGAACACATGATAATTCCAAATAAAATCCATTTTATTCTTCATAATGAAGACCATCCCATATTGGATTCATAATATCCATATATGTACAATCTGAAATATACCCTGTTTTTCAAATAAATATTGGTTTTATTCTTCAAATGAATATGTATTATCCAATATTACATTTCAGATAAGTTTTAAAACTTTTAACCTCCATTTTCTTATAATGAATAATTTTGTACTATCATCAGAAGAAACATCACGAAAACTACTGGCTCTAACTGTAGATATCTCACTAGATTACCTAGTCATGATGTCTTCACACCTAGATGCATCTTATGACAACCTAAATATTCTGTATAGTGTCCTTACCTATATCCCAATATTATTTCGTGGGTGAATCCTCAGTGATCTAAAACATTCATCGTTCTATATCTCACACACTAAGGAACTCCTGATCCATTCATCATCAAAAATGATTAAACTCTTATTAATTATAAATCCAATGTTAGACCCCAATAATCCCAAACACCCATCCAACCCATTTTGAATTCACTAAGGAATAAAATCCTTCCATCCCCTTACCCAATCATGGATCTTGATTCCACATCGATCTCTCTATGTTCGACTCCATTCACATAGACCCTTTCAGCTCAATGGTAGTATGCTGGTGACTAACACTCCACACCAAATTATATTATTGTCTTTAACATCACATCACATGAGAAATCAATAATATCTATTGATCAAGAAATTACATTTTCATTAAAAAATAATAGTTATAAAATTTCATCTATCTCTCTCTCACCTGATAAACAATATGAAAAACCAACAGTAGACCATTCCACACTTCAAAGAATAGTTCCCAATACATTCAATGACATGGGGTCTATAATAAGTATATCATTCTCTAATAGATGATTTTTTTAATCCAATTAAAAAGATTTTACTCATAATGTTAAATGAAAATAACATCCATGGTTCCAATAAAATATAATTTGTACCACCCTATTGAGATGTTTTCCATATATTCTAGTCCTATAACATCTCTTTCTAGGATATTTTGGAGCATTTACACAAAGACTGTCGAAAAAATTAATGATTTCACCTAAGGTAGATGGGATATCTCAAAACCTCACTAATCATCCATAACCGAATTTTCCTGTAAGAGTATCATCTACTCTAAACCACCTCACTCCTTGAGAGATTCATTAAAGTAACTATTAAATGATTTCATGAATCCTAACTAAAATTTCATGACTTAAAGTCCATTGTATCCCTAACACCACACAAAACATGACCCCCTCCAATAACAATTAACGGGTTTTGAATGGAATATGATAATATCATCATAAAAAACCATGAAAAAACATTCTCCGCCAGAAAAAATTTATATTAATCATGTTACTAGGATTGAAAATAAATATGTGCTTACTCTTGACCCACATGACCATATATCAAAATGGCTCCACACATTAATATTTCATTCCTACCACCTTAGCTCATCATAACACTATATTTATTCCTCACTTAGATAATTTCTTTTAATCCAATGATAGATACAATAATTATTAGATTAAATATATTATTCTCATGATCCCAATAAAACATCTATTTGTTCCACATAGTAGGTTTTTCTCACTGTAATCAAGTAATCCATGATAAATTCATCATGATGATTTAAATATCTCTCCAGTATGTTATAATCAATATAACACCATTCAATTTTGGAATAATTCCATGATAAATGTGATCAACTACAATCCATACCCCTTAGATCCATCCTATTTATGTCAACACTAATAAAAATATAATAACAACATCTGGATAACGAGGTCAAATAAACAAATAAGCATCAACACCCAAAAAAATAAAAAATACAAAAAAAAACGAACTCAATGTGCTTCCCATATAAGCAAAAAAATCTTATTTTTGTCTTCCCAATTCCATTATATAGAAAACCTTATATACATTAAATATACATAAGCATCCAACTATGTTTCAACACCAAAACACATGGTGTTAATGAGATAAATAATATTGTGTAATCTACTTTCCACACACATATAGATAAAAAACCATTGATAATGTTACTACAAACCAAGAATCCATGTATATGTTCTAATACATTCTATTGTGCCATTAACCCAGGATGTTTCCAATAACACAGTATAGGATTTCATCTCAAATGTGAAAGTCATATCCCAAAATAAGGAACACCTAATAAATAGCCACTAATCGGTACAAAAAACCCCAAAATTTTCAAAAATCTCATAACCAATGGTATCAAAACAAGGGAACTCTCATAACCAAATATACCAATACAATGGGCCAAGCCACAACACAATGTATACATGTCACTTAATTCTCTAAATGTCCCACAATTTCATAATTCCCATAATTTAAAATTTTTCATTTTTGAACTCTATTTTTTTCTTTTTAAAACTACTATTTAACAAAATTAATATTGTCAATCATTATTGAAACACCCCCAATATTTGTGGAATTAATCTTTCCCAAATTAACTGAATCTTGTGGATTTTTTTTCATTCAACACAACACTAAAAATAGTTTAATTTATATTAATTCCATATGTTTTGATTTGGTTATATGAAACACCATGTTAGTCATGCACACCTTGTGACATAAATATTAAATTTCTATATAAGGAACCCCAAGTATATCTCTTGTTATAAAATAAAATTTAAATTCATTAATATCTTTTGTAACAAATAAGACCTACGTTTACCTAACAATAATACATTCTTTAAATATTATTTTTTAAAATAATAAGATATAACCTAGGAATAAAATTTAAGGTTATGAAAAGTATTAACTAATTTAAGAAAAGATATGGTTTACACAATATAATATTAATTCTTTGGTTATAAATTAATTATAAATGAACATGAATTCTGATTGAATATAGAAAGAATTTTATTAAATTTTTAGACACAAAACGATTTTTAACTAATAAATTAAATTAAATACAATTAGTGAATCCTATTAATTTAATATATATGATATTTTTTCAACAAAATATTTTTTATATTTTTTATATTTATTTTATAAACATGATAAAATAAAAACACCAATTTTATTTTCAAAATCATATATTTTTATAAATGTTGTATTAACACATTTTAATGGAGAATTTATTTTAAATCCCATTTTTTACACTTTGATAGACATTGTTTTTACAAATTACTTATAATTTTAATGATAATCCTATATATTAGGCAAGGATAATTATTTTTGGTATTTTTCCTTAAAAGAATAATTTTTAATTTATAGTTTAAAATACAGTACTTTTGTTCAAAATTTCATTTTCATCAAAATTATATATGAGGATAAAATATATTTCAAATTCCTTTAAAAGCTTAATTATATAAAGATTTTATAAATTGATAAAATTTATGTAAATTTGATCAATTTCACATTGAAATTGGATATAAAATCATGGAAAGCATTTTAATTTTATTACATTAAAAACTAGCATTGTCAACTAAACTGCATGATTAATTAAATATTAATTTCATCCAATTATGCAATTATTATTTCAAAAAATGTATTCCATATTTATAATATGAATAAATTTATTGTATAATATGTTAAACCTACTTTTTAAAAAGAAATATTAGTGAATGCGATTAAAACTAATGATGTTTATTTTGGTTAAATAAATAATAAATTGGGACTAGACCATAACCCTAATGCCCAAAAAAACTTATAGATGATTATAAAATACATTTCTAGGAATATTTCAACTCCATAATCCCTTTTCATGACATTGGGTATTTATTTTATCCACATAAAACATGAAAAATGATAGTGTAATCCACTCTTCAAATCTCTGATGGAGTGCCACTCCCCCTTCCCTATATAAGGCAACCGCCTATCCCTTTTCATAAAACGTTTAAAACCACGTAGGATAGCTCAAAATCTTACTAGTAGACATCCCAAAATACCAAAATTCCACCAGGAATCCTCCATTTGGGATGAAAGTCATCCAAGGAATCCTTTTGGTTCAAAACAAAATATGTTTCCCGATTAAAAGGTAACATCTTTCCTCAAGCTCAATTTTTAAAATTTTTCTTCCCCACCCCACCAATGTATTTATTCCACGATTGTATAAGAAACATGTATCTTAAATATTAAACTAAATTTTTATGATAACATTTCAGCATACACTAACACACACCTCTATATAATTAGTTACAAACATACTGTTTGTGTGTACATCGAACTATCACCTCAATAATCCACGATTGTTCATTTTTTCCTTTACGACAAATCATGTTGATCATAATGATGGAAATAATGTATATATATATATATATTTTATAATAATTCCTGTTTCATTAATCTTCATTATTCCTTTTACATGAAATAACTTTTTAACCTTCAATTTTGTGTAAATACAATAATATTTTTTGTCGATTTTTGGACTGCCCCCCCTTAAAGTGATATGAATCATTCACACAATACATGAAATGTATTAAGGATGGATTAAATGAAATAATAAGATATGTTTAAATTTATAATTCTTATTTAATTATATTATATTAATATATATATATATATATATATCATTTTTTTCTTCAATTCAATACAATAATAAAAATGTAAATAATGTTCATGCGTATGTATGGATTGCTATCTCCATGAACTAGGTACGAAATTTTTATGAAAATATTCTATAGATTACTATAATGCACATATAGAGAATATATATGAAATTTAAATCATGTTTTGAAATCTTGATTCATGATATATGTATAATTACTAAGGATATAAAAAATTAATACACAGAAATGAACAAAGCGAATTTTACCCGAAGTGAATTCGAAACAAGGGATTGTTAAAAAGAGGGTATTATTAAATCATGATAAACCCATATATGGAAATAGATATATGAATATGGTTCCATAAAATATTTATGATAAATTTATATTTATTATACTGGTTTGTTTAATAAGTAGCACATGAGTCATGATTTAAGGTAAGGGGATTTCATCTCAATTTTTATTTTCGAGGGATATATTCTCTATCCACCAACCACTCAATTTGTGCGATGTCTATAAATTCACATGGATGTAATAAATTATTAATAACGTTTATATTATGGATTTTTACATATCCATTATATGAACATTATTTCATGGGGATTTCGTTTCAAATGATAGCAAATCGGTAAATTAGTTTTGTCTCAAATTTCTTTCTTTTAGAAGCATGTTTTTTATAGTCCTATGTTATTTTTAAAGGAGTATATGATTCCAATTGAAATTTTTTATAATGATTATAATTATTTTTCATGGTACATTATCATCATGAAATATTATTTTCTTTCATGAATAGTTTGATCCAATGTAACCAAGTGGTAAGTTTTTATTGAAACAATATCATTGCTTTTCGAGTTTGTTAATGATTATGATTCTATTGAAGATATTTTATGATACATAACTTAAGAAAATTCATTATATACTTTATATTATGTATAATAAAGATATATCCATGTATTAGTATGATTTTCAAACTATTTGTTTCTTATGATAAATTAAAAAAATATAAGAAAACATTGATCGTATCACTAACATTGATCAGAGATTTTTTTTGTCAAAATCATTCTTTAAATTTTTATTGAAAAATAGATTCAGATTTTCATTGAAAATATTATTTATAGAAAATTTTATTTAAAATTCTGATTGATTTAAAATAAAACATTTTATGATTTCATTGTATTTTCCCTGAAATGGGTTTCAAAACGTTTTCAGTATATATTTTTATGTTTTCAAAGTATCTTAAATGTAATTATTTTTGAAATGTTTTAAATAACTAGTTATCTGAATTCAATGTTCATTCAATGAATATAGTTTTTTAAAAAGGTGAACAATATTTTATATATTTTCACGAAACAAGTTATCATCATTTTCCCATGTTTATTTCATAGGTTTTCAAGAAAAAGGTTTTTCAAAATTATTTAAATACATCTTTCTTTGTTTTTATATTATATTATATGGTAATGGATTTTAAAAATTTCATATTATTTAAAATTTAATTTTCAAATAATAAAGAATGTTTTCCCCATGAAAAGATTTCATAATATATTTCCAATTATTTTCCATCCATGATGACATTCGTTGATGTTAATAATTCCATTCTATGAAATGGTGAAAATGATCTATTCATATTCTTTCTCGTGTGGTTTATATATTTATAGAATAATTATTTTGAAATCTGGTTTATTTCCATGTGGTTCATGATTTTGAAACCCTTTGCATGTCACAATTTATGTTTTGATGAAATATTTATGAAACCTATCACTATTTTACAGGTTTTGGGGTGATTAAATTATAATTATATGAATTTAATTTCATGGGTTATGATGTTGTGTTTATAAAACCCATTACATTTCATGGGTCACGATATAATGAATGTTTCTATCAAATGCATGAATGATTTCATTATGGGAATGGTGGGACATGTGTCTACCTCAATTGTATTGGGTAATTTTAAATGTTTTATATTCCCAAAAAGGACATGAAAATAATTAAATAAGAGGGAAACATGATGAAATATCAATACAAAAACAAGAGGGTATATGGAAGACATCTAAAACCTGATACAAGAGGTTAAATAAAAGGACACACTAAGGCTGAAACAAGAGTGTAAACGAGATGACATCACAAGCATGAAATACGAGGGTAAATGAAAGTACATAAGAAGTTCGAAACAGTATGGTACATGTGAGGTAATCCCTGTCCTAGGGTAGGTAAATGGGTGATTAAACCATGCCATGCATGTTACAAAGGCCTTGGTAGGTTACCTTGAGTTTGGGTTTTTATATGCTTATGATTTTTCCATAATTACATGTTTTATTCCTTTGTTATTATTTCATGGATTATGTCAATTATTTCATTATTATTCATGTCTTATGAAAATAAAAAAATGTTTTATGATCTATTATATACAAAGTATTATATTAAAATGTTCTTATCGCATTCTATACCATTTTATTCTTGTTATTATGACACATTTCCTTTCATTAACCTTACTAATCATTTGAGGTCACTCCATTTTTATGATTACGTTCAAGGGGTATGAATAATGGTTTGAGGTAGAAGTACTAAAGGTGAAAATATTTATAGAATATTTTTATGATATTTCATGAGGATATAATATTTTGTTTCCATGTTTCCAAAGATAATAAACCATTACGGTTCATTGGCATGTGTTTTTTAGAGTATTGATTATTAATCTAAATTGATGTAATGTCCATGCATATTTATTCGGGGTTGATATAAATAGTGTGAAAGTAATTTCATATCTAACCTTTAGAAACTTGGATGAGAAAACATTGTTGAGATCCCATGCTATATCTCTATCTATATATCAAGTATGTTTGTAAGGTTATGTATAACAATGATCAACGGTTAAGAAACTCTCATAATATTTTTTAAATAATTGTTTGAGTTTTTTCATGGAAATAAACCCTTTTTGAGATAATAAATGTTGATATGGATCTATCATAGAAATACCTAGTGGTAAAAACTCTGAAAAGTTGTCAAGGGCCTGACTCATAGTTATATGGTACACAACAACGTTCCTTCCTGCACAACAGGTTTGACCCTATCAGGGGATATACATTGAACAATCAAAAATCCCTAAAGAACCATTTTGATCGATTTGAATTATATATGAATATTAATAAACTAGTATTAACCTATGTTTTCATTAATTAAAATATTGGTGTCCTGACATAGACATCTTATAATAAATTTTTCAGTATTGTGGTGATATCTTATATAATGGATGTTTCTCACCTTATTATTTCTTATTTTATTCAGTCGAGTGAACTATAAGAAATATGGTAAAAATTTAATGTTTCTTATGTATAAATTATGTTCATTATGAAAATTTAATTCCCAAGTGATAATATCATAAATATAATCATGAAGATGGTATCAGTATAGGTTACACTTTTGATGTTATAGAAACCACGATCAACATGTGAATGATATGTGATTTTATTCGAATAATTTCTACATTGATCATTAGAAGAATTAATAGATTTTATATAACCAAGAATTTTCATTGCATGATATAGAGTATGATTTGTTTCTTTCAGTCCACATTCAGTTGATCAATGTGTTTTCAATGAATACAGTCTTACAATTAATGTTGAACTTAGTATTGATGGTGACATAGTTTCCCAGTGTTATCAAATTTTTTGGCCCTCAAAATAGGGTCTGTTTTTGGAAATAAATGATTTTTGGAATAGGAATGGAAGACCATTCACCATATTTAGGGAATAGTTCATAGATCAAGAAATGTGGTATATGTATTGGAGAATCGCTAACCATTGAATAAAAAACAAGACGCTGAACACAGAGGAGGAACAGTTTTCAGAGCGAAGAAGATTCATGGTAAGTCCTATGGTTGGTGGAAGGAAATGGATTGTTAGATGATGTGTCATTATTTACAGTGAGGAATATTTTTGATAACCTAGAAAGTGTGTCGTTTACATTAATGAGGCTATTATCTGTGTCACCACAAAGGGAGAATGGAGCTACACAAACTGCATAGGGAATATGGTTCGTAGGAGATGAAAAATATGTGGTAAAAAAGAAGTTTTTTTAAAAAATTTATAAATATCGATTTAGAAGATTATGAGGATATATATTTCTATATAAGAACTAATCACTTCATTAGAGCGTGGCTATGAGATTTAAAATCAGCGTGGAATTTAGAGAAATGCCAAGTAGTTCACGGGATGACAACCCCACAAATACTTTAATTAATAATATGAATGGAATTTTGGTGGATTCCAAAATAGTTCACAGAATATAGTACGTAGAGGAAGATGGATAGTTCATAGAAGGCATCACACTAGGGATGAGTTAGATTGCAATGAATAAGAAATATGTGGATGTATAGTACGAAGACAGTACTTGGTCGTTATTTATATAGGATGTTTGTGGTGGAAACCACATAGTACATGGAGTAGGGATGTATGTGGAGGATGCCTCGTAGTATGTTGAACAATGATATATGCAAATAAAGAACCACATTTCCTTGCAGAGATGTTGTAGTTTTCAAAGGATAAAATCCCAGTATGCTGAATAATACCGTTTGTAGAGGAAGGAGGTAAATACATGTAGGATCAATTCTCAAATTAAAAGTACATATAATAGTGAAATTTGTCTATATGTGAAATATTAACATTAATATAGAATCTATATATAGTCTAAGATCCATGATTTAATGAAAACTCTTTTAAAAAACCTTCATGTTGATAAAATGAGTTTATATTCATCCTGAAGTAGTGTGAAACGGGGAGTCATCAAAAGTGATCTAACAGATGTAGTGTGTTATCCTTGAATCCTTTTAAATGAGGTTTTCTTATAAGAGAGTGATTTTAGTAAACATTTTAATCCAAAAATTGTGAATAATAGTGGAATTTGTTATGAAAAAAAACCATTTAGCATATACTCCTTGGTCATATCCCATAGCTGTGATTCAAGTAAAATTGGTTTGTCTTCCCTTTGAATGTGGTCGTTCATTTTTATTCACATTCTAATCATGTTTTTTTGTAGGTTCCTAATAATGTGGGATCAATATCCATTAGTTTAAATGAAAATGGTTACACCATGATTCACCCCTCCCATCTCTGGGTGTTTTGAGTTCCTTCATGATTGAGGGGGATGAACCTTAAGACATATTTTATATTGCATATTCTATGAAATATGTATTATGGAATAAGATTATAATGTCTGAGTAATGATTTAAGAATATTGATTTATTTATGATTTATTTATGTTTCTAATTAAAAATATTATGTTATATGAATCATGAAATGTATATTTATTTTAAGCATAATTTGAAATTCAGGGTGGAAAATTACTCATTGAATGCTGATGAAGAAAAAAAATTATTTCATTGAAATGTGATATTTTTTTTGGGAATGGTAACCCATAGTTAATTCTTGAAATTGAGATAATGATCTTTGGATATAGATATTTTTTATATGAATAAGTAATTTGGATAGTACAAAATACCTGAGAAATGATTATAAAAAAATTATATATTTATCAAGGATGATGTTTACTAATTCTTAGATTTTATAAATATAAATTGTAATCTTTGGAATATGTTAGGATACATGTGTTCCTAAAGTATTAATGGGAATTAAGATTATTACCATGATTCATGGGAATATACGATCATATTATTCATGTGTTTTGACTGTGAAAACCATGTGGTACTTTGTGATTTATAGGGGATCAATGTTAAGATGATTTCATGACTTACATTCTAATGCTTTGAATTTTCATCTTTATGAATGGTTATGATGAAAAAATTTATCGAAAGGTTAAATTAATAATTGGATGATGTTTTAGAGAATAAATTACTATCTTACCATATGAGGATTTATGAATATTGGATAAATTGTTTCCAAAATGTGGTGTTGATGGTAACTAATGATAGATGTGAAGGAATATCATGGATATAATGATCTGTTTCTACTTTTATAATGAAAAATTCACCTTTTATTTTTGCTAAGTAGGTGATGTTGGCGATGAAAGAAAAAAGGGTGACATTGTCCTAAAATTATGAAAGTATTTTTTCATGGAAATAATTTAACTCCAATAAAAAAAGATATGATGCCAAACATTTAACCCCAGTACCACTATTTATAATGAATTGGATTGTCCCTTAGTTCATCATAGATTTTTGGAATTCAGATTGATAACATTCTTCTGTCCTTTTATTATATCACTCTATAATTGAAATTTATAGTTATTTATTTCTTTTATGTTCATGTTTTCACTTCACATTTATGTTTTCGTATGTGGAAACATAGTTATATGTTACTCGGGGTAACCGTTATTGTTCCCACATTCCTTTATTATGGGATGATTTAATAATCATTTATATAATGTGTGTTTCTTTAAATGATACTTTTATGTATCAAACCATAGATAACCTAGAATGTTTTTAAAATAAAAATTCATATGGGGTGCGGGTGTGGAATGTAATACACTGAGATTTTGTGATTTTTTTCTAATTAACTTTCTCGTCGTACTATTTTTAATTTCTAAAAACACTGAAAATAGTTTATTTTTATTAAATCATTATGATTTTTTTTCATTATACACAACATCATGTTAATAATGTACTACACGAAACATAAATTCATCGTTCCCTACACATAACACATAGTTTTTCATTCATTACAAAGAACAATGACTTTCCTTGATGTATTTCATAACACGCAAGTCCATGAATAAGTGAATAATAAAATATTATTATTTAATATAATAAGATATATAATTAATTTTAAAAGAGTGTTTATGTATAATATTAACAAATTTATGAAATTATATGGTTTAATCAATATTGTATGAATTCATAGGTTCCCAATTAATTGTAAATATATATAAGAATGATGATTGAATATAAAAGTATATTTGATTATTTTAATGTTCACAAAGCTATTTTTCCAAACTAAATTAAATTTAAAAAAATTAATGAGTGGCATATTCTAATATATATATTATATATTTAATAAAATATTTTTTATATTCAGTCAATATATTCGATAGACCTAATACAAGAACAAACCCAATTATATTCTTAAAAACATATATTCTTATAAATAGAGTTTTATCGCCTTATAATGGTGAACCAATTCTAAATCCAAATAATATAATAATTATAAACATAATATTTAAAAATAAAAATCAAACTTGAAGGATAAATGTAACAATTATGTATTGAGAATTTTTTGGTATTTTTTTGTGTGGTTTCGTTTTTTAAGGAATTGTTGAATATATTTAATTTTATTTCAACGATGCTTTTTCCTTGAATTTATTTACAAAGGAAAATTTTATTTGATATTTTTTTAAAATCAAAATTTAATTATATTTTTATCACTTAAATAAAATTTAGTTCATTGAGATCATTTTTTATGTGGAATTTTCTATAAAAACATTGAAAACGTTTCAATCTTTTTACAATAAATACCAGCACTGTCGACCAAACAACGGTATAAGTTTTAAAATAATTTCATCAAGTTATTTTATTATAATTTGGGAAAATTGACTCCAAATATTGATTATGAAAAATTTATAATTTATAATAAGTCTATCATTGTTTTGGACCAGGATGATTAGTGAATGTAATTTAAATAATTTACATCGATTAAGGATAAATTATGTAAAATAAGGGACTAAACTAAATCAATAAGCATTAAATAACATATAATCTTTTCAAAAATCAATTTATTTCCACATTTCATCCTTGTAATTTCTTTTATATTCTTTTTATCATTATTTTATCCACTTTCACCATGAAAAATGTGGTTGTAATTCTATCTTCAAATATCTATAAGAGTGCCACTCCTCGTTCCCTAGAAAAGACCACCACTTATCCCCATTATTTAAAATTATAAAACTAATTAAATTTGGTAAAAATACTCCCAACGAATGTTCATAAATCACTCCCATAATTCTTGGAGCCTCCCTTTGGGCATTATTTTTTCCATGGAAGCCTTTGGTATAAACCAAAACGAGTTACTCGATTTAGTGGTAACAACTTCTCTCAAGATCCTTTCTTTTTTATTTTCCTTCTCCACATCCTCCACTCTCTTAATTAAATTAATATATAAAAAATAAGTAACATAAATATACTTGGATGTTTTTATTATAATATTTCACTTCAACTTACACACACCTCCTTCAAATGGGTAACGAAAATACTATTTATGTGTACGACATACTACGACCTAAATAATCGACGATTGTTCTATTTTTCCTTTACAACATTTTGGGGTGGAAATTATGATGGAAATTTTATTTATATATGTTATATATTATATTTATTATTTATTTAATATTATATACATCATTTAAAACACATATCATTTTTTTAGATTCCTTTTGGTGTAAATACGATAATTTAATTTGAGAAAATGTAGATTATCTCCCACTCAAAGTGATGTGATTCATTCACAAAATACATGTAGTATTTTAAGTATGAGTTTAGTAAAATTATATGATATATATATGACATTATTTTTATACATTAATGATTCTATATACATATATAAATGTTGTTCATTTTCATTCATTCTTCAATATGACAACAAAAATGGATACACGGTTCATGCGTACGTAAGACTTACCATCTCAATGAATAGAAGACGCAATTTAATATTTCAATAATATATATATTATAATAATAAAAATATACTGAATATAAATGATATTTTATTAATTTTTTAATCTAGATTCACGATGTAATTATATGGACTAATGGTATAACATGTAAATGAAAATGGGAAGAACAAATCAAATATTACATGATGCTAATTCTTAATATAAGATTGTTAAAAAGACAGTTGTATATGGTCGTGAAGAAAAAATATACGTTATTATAAATTATAATTAGTTTCATTATAATATTCATAATAAATTTATATATAACTTTCAGATGGTTTGAATTAGTATGATGAGAATCATTATACAAGGTACGAGGAATTCATCTCACTTTTTATTTTTGGGATATACATGTTGTATTCATCACAAACTAATTTTTGTGTGTCTATAACTTCACATAGATATTGTAAACTATTGTTCTATTTAGATTTAGGGGTATTTATATAACAACCCACCACTTAAGTACACATTTAAACACAATTTATTACATAAATATGAACTTTAGGCTACTCCGGGGATCGAGAGGTCTAGAGTCATGGGAATTTATGAACATTAAATAGAAAATCAGAACATGAAATACAACATCATTATTTTAAAATTCTTTGACATGACCATCTCATTCCATCGTACTTAACACTATGTGGGAGAACCTAAGGACAAACATAAGAAATGGGTGATCTATAATGCTCAGTAAGGGAGTAAACAAGAAATCACATGAATAGTACAATAAATTTTAGGTAATAGGCATATCAAGGGAGTATAAGTGAAACCGGATCATAATGGACTAATTTACCAAGATTATCATAACATTGAAATGTTTCAAAAACATACAACAAGTTACTAGAATGAACTAAGGCACCTCACACATGTATAATAAATAGTAAACCCTCATTACACATGAAATTGAATGAGTAAACACTCATTTCACACAAAATATCATGGTACTAGAGATTACTCAATGCATTGGAGCACTATCAGGGTGCACCGTTAATCAACAGTTTACTCTAATACCTATGTGTTCCACAGTGTTCATATAACATGGATTCATTCAACATCGTCATTTATTCCAAGATAAATGAAAGTTGAATAAATAAATAAATATATATAAAAAATAAGTATATGTGAATGAATGTGAATACCCATGGTAGAGATATGGGCATGGTATATAATACACGATTCTTTTTTCATGGAAAATCATTGTTCAATTTAGACAACCTAACAGCCTAACATAAGAATTCATAAGAATGGTTTATTATAGAGAAAGGGTCCTCCAATCATACATTTATGAAGTTAAATGCAATGGGTTAATATAAATAAATGTCCCAATAAAATGTATTTTGAACAAGAAGGTGTAAAATATTAATGAAACATGAAGAAAAAGAAAAAATGGAATAACTCTTACGAAATTTTAGCATGGTAAGGGGTGTACATTGGTGGGATTAATTAGAGTGAAAGAGGTATACCATCACAAAATATAATAATTTAGGTATGGGGGATGTTATAAATCACAGACCATATTTTTTTAATTGAAAAATAAATTGTAATAACAATATATGGAAACATGTAAAAAAATCAGAAAGGAAGGAATGTGAGGATCCCTTACAAAAAATCGGCATTGTAATAGGTTCACATAAGTGTTCTTAAGAGAGATAAATGATAGTAAAAGTGGATATCATCATTCCTAAATCATGTTGGAAGAACGTAGGATATTTAATAACTTATCTTAATATAGGAATGGATTTAATTAAAAGACATTACATGAAATGATTTATTGATAAAAATTGGTGGGTGGATGATCCCTTACATGGATGTCTGGTCCCAAAGGATTGGGAGAGGCTTCATGGGAGATTTGGGATGCTTTGAAAGAACTATAGGGAGTGTAAATGTGAGTGAGTCTAAGAAGGAAATATTTTTAGTGAATATTAATGGGATCATGGGTGGTTTTATATAGGAATGGTGGGGGAATTATTTTTTATTTTTAGTTTTAGAGTATACACATTAAATTATTCAAAACTAGAAACCTTATGATAGTTTTTTCACATGGTTTCTATAAAATTGTATTGGACTAAATTATTTTATCATTCCAATGTCTGAATATATTAAAATATTATAATTTCTTATGTGGAAGTGAGTCATATTATTAAAATAATGAATTTTAAATAATAAAATATACTATACATTTTTGAGGATTTACTAAGGCTTTATAAATTTAGTAAAATAAATAGGAAATCACCTTATTTCAATTAAAAAACATATATTGGACTTTTAATATCCATTATAGTATTTATTACCTCCTTTTTAAGGATGTTATGATGTTATAAACCCATATTTTATTTATACGTTATTTAATATTTACCCAAAAATTGGACTCTATCAGAAAATTTTGACAAAATCTCCATTTTATAACTTTGACATCATGATGGAAAAAATTATATTCATTTAATCTATATAATTTTTTAAATATGTTAATTTTCACTTTTTAAAATGTAAAACGACATGTATTTAAAATTCACAAGTTTGAGAAAAATAGTTTTCAAGCCTTAATAAAAATTACATTTTTATTAATAAAAATTATATACTCATTTTTTATTTTTAAAATTTATTTGATAATTTTATTTCATTTCAGTATTACTTATTTAAAAAATTCATTAATTCCATAAAATAAATTCTTTAACAAAATTCTTGTACTTTAATCGTATAAAAATGTAACACATATCGAACTGATTACCTAATTATTCAATGATAAGGAACTTATATAATAATCATTAATAATAATTTTTTATAATATTATTAATAATGCCCTTAGTTTAATATAATAGTATATATATTTCTCAAAAGTACCATTTTTACCCGAAAAATCATTTTATCAAATTCATCATTTTTTTATGAAGGACTATACTCATAATTGGATTAGTAGAATAAGACATTTATTTATATAATGTTATTACAGAATAATTAACTAATAACATTTCACATAACCTCTAATATCACCTGCATAAGTTCTAAGGGCATGGTGTGTGATGGTGGGGCCTTCTTGGGGTTTTTCAGTGAACATAGTATGGGTCGTGATGTCAATTTGCAAGAGATGATCCCTTAAATGGTTCAATCATGCTTAAGATGATAGAACTCGGTTTGGGAATGTTAATGATCGAAGCCCAGTGACACTACCTCCATTTTGAGCTCCAAAAAATGAGCATCATATGGGATGATACTTCTGGATGAGGCCATCAGTTCCTTTCTCTATGTCGAAAGGATTTGTTAAAAATGTATATTTATATTAGTTGTGTGATCATTGTTCAAATGATATATTTTCTATGGTAATGATACATAAGGTTCACATAAAACTAACAAAAAATAATGAATGTGTTTTCTATATCTATAAGACATTAAAAGATAGGTGATTTTATACCTAAATGTATGGGTCATTACAACATTATCCCCTTAATAAATTTCACCCTAGAAATTTCCATTTCCAACACTAAAACAGAAGAGGGATACTCTACCTAATCACTACCTATATTTCCCACGTTGATTCATCAAAATTTTGGTTTCACCACAACACTTTGATTTGGGGAATCTTCTTATTTCATAGAAATTTTTCTCTACATTCTATGATATTTTTTTGATTTTACTCATAGGAATGGTCATTCTAAAATTCTACCACCTCATGTTTGAGTATATGTGATGGGAAAATTATTTAATTCCATAATAGTGATACATGGAATACATCATGTACTTGAGACTGGTTTAGTGGAAGCGCTAGTTGATATGACACTTCTCCAATGCGATCAATGATCTAAAAAGGATGATGTACCTTGAACTAATAAATCTCTTCTTCACAATTCTCAAAACTCTATTCAATTGTGATACATAGAGGAATATTATTTCTCCAACATCAAACTGAAGGTATATTTGACTATTATTGAAATAGATCTTTTTTCGACTCTGAGAAACATTAATTTTATGGTGAATGGACATAACCTTATCCACCATTTCATTGAACAATCCTAGACCAAGATGTTTTCATTCCCCAGCATCATCCTAACATGCTTGTGTTCGATACTGTTTCGCACGGAATCCAGGGATGACCTCCTCGACGGGAGATTCAAACGTTCCGATCAGTTTCTAACGGGTTTGTTCGTAGAACCGGAAACATCCAATGATTCCACATCTGTTTGGACCTACTTTCCAAAGGCAGGCGCTCATTAGCTTGTGGACTAACGAGGCTTAGGAATTTGCATTTGTCTAGAGGATGGGAGGTCGGACTCATCACACCTTTTTGAGGGGAGTTATTGTCTACTCCGGGACTCTCTTTATAGATTTAAGTTATGTTCGTGAATCCTTATTACATTACCAAGTATAAAATGTGCTTTCCTTTAGTTTTAACAATCAATGATTAAATATGCAAAGAAATTTACAGAGTCTTTTATATGTATTCGAAGTTCTTCATCAATAGAGAATCATCTATATCTGTTTAGAGATTCTTGGTCAATGGTATCCTTCAAAACATTTATATAAAAGACTCTTGGTCATTTATGATGACCAGGCTGATTTTAAAGCCACTCAGTGGGGACTTGATATTTATCGTCATTCAGAAGGACATAGATTATTTCAAAGTTGGGATCGAACCCATAAATGGGCTACCTACGTATCCTTTGTTTTCGAAAAGGAATCAGAACCCACGTAGTTCGAGAAATGGAGTATGAGTTTTATGATTGATGGCTCAAAGATGAATGTCATAGTTACTTTTACACTCTATGCTCATGTGAGTCATGATTGGTGTGAGAAACAAGAGGTATTGGTAAAATTTAGACAATTGTGCCATCAAATATGAAATCATAAGAATTTGTTTGGGGCTTATGTATGGATGACTACCCCGATAGATGAAGTTTTAGGATTTAATTTTAGGGAGAAAATCCATGAACATGGTCCATAAATTTATATGTGCTTCATGGAGATTTGAATACTCTAATCTTGGGGCTTACTCCTAAGGAGGATGCCCAAGTTAGGAGGGGACTTATGATTGGGTTTTACTCCTGAAAAGGAAACCCAAATCAAAGGTAAATTATGACTGGTTAAGAGAAATTTAAGGGGACTTGGGGATTATTCCTGAAAAGGAGACCCAAGGTTATGACCGAGTCTTATTCCTAAAAAGGAGACCCAGGTTAGGGGACTTGGGGCTTATTCTTTAAAAGGAAGCCCAAGATTATGACTGAGTCTTATTCCTGAAAAAGGAGACCCAGGTTAGGAGACTTGGGGCTTATACTTTAAAAGGAAGCCAAAGGTTATGACTGAGCCTTATTCCTGAAAAAGGAGACCCAGGTTAGGGATTAAGGTTTGGGGCTTATTCCTGAGGAGGATGCCCAGATTTGAGGTTGGGAACTTTAAGAATTTGGGGCTTACTCCTGAGGAAGATGCCCAGATTAAAGGTTTTATCACTGGGGATTATTCCTGAAAAGGAGACCCAGGTTAGGATTCTCTCATCTTAAAGGATGAGGTTAAATGAATGAACTCTCCTTATTTTAGTCACATAAGGATATTTAATTCACTAGACTTTGAGAGAGATTCCACATAATTCCTTTCAGATAAGAAAGTAAAATCAAGAAATCATGCCATAAATGGCTTTGAAGAGTGTCTTGAAGACTGAATCTTGAAAAGGAAAGGTGAAATGGCTTAAGAGGGGTAAAAATGGGCAATATGGGCAACCAAAAAGATAGGGGCGCGCAAGTCTTGCAAGGCGCGCAAGTCATCCGTGGGCGCGCAAGTGTTGGTCGCGCAGGTATACCTGCGTGACACATAGTGTACTTGCGCGATTTTCAACCAACAATGAAATACTTGAGCGACTCTTTTTTTAAAACCTTTAGAATGTTCTCGAGGATCTTCCAGAAAAGGGACGCGCAAGTTATATTGAAGGAAATAAGTCGGCGCACAAGTGTTTGATAAGTTTCAACACTTATGCCTTCCTTATTCTCTTTAGATCTTCCGTTCTAGGTAGGAAATTACCTTAGAAGTGTTCCGGAAGCTTTGAGAAGAGGCTTGGGCGCCGGGAGCTGCAATCCGAGTTTCTGGAAAAAGATCCTCCCGAATGGGGGGCCCACAGGGTCTATTTATAGTCAAAAGAAGACCTCGGGCGGTTACCGGGCGGTTACCAATTAGGTCGCGCAAGTCACCTACACGACCAAGGTAGTCGCGCAAGTACACTTGCGCACCAGTTAGATAACTTGCGCGGTGAGGTTTCTGTTGATCCTTTCTTCCTTCCTTTGTTGATTTTTGATGTTTTCTTCAAAGGCTGAATCACTTTGAGCTCAGATATTCCCTTTTCTGATCTTTAGATTCTGTGACGAAAGGAGCGTCAACAAAAGTCCCCCCTCAGAGTTGGATCCGGAGAGAAATGAGGATTTGACTCTGAGGAAATCGAATCCCTCCAAAGGAAAAGGGAGGGCGCGCAAGTCTTTCAGTGCACAGAGGGCGGCGTGCAAGTTTGCGTCGTGTAGGCCTTAAGCGCTCTGGGGTTGGCCCGCAGGTAGGCTTCCTGGCCTATAAATACACAGCCTCACCTCCGTACAAGTATCCGGATTTCCGGACTTCATCCCTTCTCGAGCTCTCGCCGTGCAGGTCACCTAAGCCTCGCAAGTCTCTTTTCCACTGTTCCCTCGCTGTCGCGCTCCTATAAAGGTATTCGTACTTGAGCGGTTTATACTTGCACGTCAAAAACTAGCGCGGCACACGAAATACTTGCGCGTCCTTGTTTAGACTTGCGCGACCAAATTTTTTCACAAATTTTAAAAAAATAAACCCATTTAAGAGTTAAATTTGTTCAACTTTTGTACAGATTCAATGGCTCCTAAGGGAATTGGAACGGCTGATGAACTGGCTAGCAAGCGGATTGATGACATGATGAACATTATTGGCCATGATTACTATGATATCTGCGACAACACTTTCCCAGATTTGGATAAGTACTTGAAGAAATATCATCTTAATTTCCCACAGAGCATCTACCTGTCTCTGTGTGTTCATGGTCATCTACAAGGAGTCAATGTTCCAAATGCAGAAAATTATACACCTGAGATGCAGCTGCACTGCTATTTCTCTATTTCGGTTATGCTGTGTATTAAGAGTAACAACAATGGTGTGAACTTTCAAATTCTTCCTCCATGTCATTCCCTTGCAGATATGAAAATGGAAAACCCATGGGCTGAAATGTTTTCTACTAATGGTTTGTGGAGAGAAGACAAACACGATATTAGAGAAATATCTGAAAAGAGTACTCTCTCCAAATGGATCTTTACTTCCAATGCTCTATTCTCAAATCCATGTATCCATCTTCCAAGTCTCTTGGACAGAAACAGAGTCACTGTTTGATCAGAAGAAAATTTTCTCAAACCGCACTCAAGAACATCCTTTTACAATTGTTCCAAGAAGAGTTGGTATCACTGCATCTCTTATTATATCCAGTTGAATGAATGAATTCTAGGTGGTTTCTAATGAAGATAGGGATGCCGTAAATAAAATGAAGTGTTATGTTGAAAGCCTCTTGTAATTCTTGAAAGAAGAGAAGAGACTCCAGTCTGTGGATGTCCTTCTAACTCATGTGTGTCAATGAAAAACACTTTTGTTTTCAATCATTTGTACCTGCATTCTTTCATTACCTGCTTCAAATTTACTTAATCCAATGGGCCTAGTAAGCATAGTTTGATTTTTACTAGGATTATTACAAATAACCCTACAAACTTTGAATCTTTTAACTGCTCAATATTACCTAAATAATACAAAAAAATGTATATATAGTGAGATGGAACTTGACTTTTATTCAGAGTTCCTTTGTCTTTTGTGTGGGCAGTTTAAAGTCATGCACGCCGGACATAAAGGGGATAATGTTTAAGGTCGAAATAGCTTTGACCGAAATGGATTAAAAAATGGATTCAATTCCTTGACAATTTATCTGAAAACATATTACCATACTCAAGTATGAGGGAAAAAATGTAAACTATGGCTTAAGAATATTTGAATCTGAGGAATGATATGAAAAAGAGCTAAAAGGCATTAGAAGAAGTAGTTTCCAAGAATGAAGATACTGTTATTTAACAAAACCCGTTAGGGGGTTGAAATATGCAGGGCCACCTATGGGCATTGGCTGCATGGTCAAATAAATAGCATCTTTTGGCTGACAAGTCTGTCATGTGGACTGTTTATGCAAGGCCACCTATGGGCACGTGCTGCATAGTCAGGCAAAAGAACTCCCAGAAATTTACTTTCCTAGTACTAAAATCTAGTGAAAGTTTATGGAGATTCAAATTTTCTAAAGTATAGAGTTTGTTGTATGGAAAGAGGTACTTGAATATGGAGAAGATATTTCCAAACAAGAATATCGAAGAACTGGATGAATATCACTCCTACGAAGGTCTGACCCAAACGTAGGGAAGAAGAATAACCCATAGACTTGAATACATTCAGATCATGAAAAAGGATATGGGACAAATATGTTAAGGATGGCTATTTTTTGCAGATCCCTACATATTGTCGTTTAAGACAAATAAGGACAAAAGAGGCCTTCTTCCCAAGAATGAAGTTACTATTATTTAACAAAACCCGTTAGGGGGTTGAAATATGCAGGGCCACCTATGGGCATTGGCTGCATGGTCAAATGAATAGCATCTTTTGGCTGACAAGTCTGTTATGTGGACTGTTTATGCAAGGCCACCTATGGGCACGTGCTGCATAGTCATGTAAAAGAATTCTCAGAAGTTTGACATTTTTGTGACTAGAAGTCATGAAAAGGGTTATGAAGATATTAAAATATTTACGGTTAGGATTATAACACATAAAGATGGGTATTGTCCAATGTATATAGAGATACATAGGTCAATGAAAACCATAAGCATGTTGTGGCTGGGTCCTGAATTGAAACTTGGACTTCACTACGTATCTCATAAGAATGAGAATCAAGCCATACGTAGTTCTTGAAATGCATTTTAACGTCGTGCAGGACGAAAGTATGAGTGATCTTTCTTTAGGGTCATAGAATTCGGACCATAATAATGAATACACAGTGTGTGTTTTCATGAGGACTTTTCAGCCAAGGGACTGAAAGTGAAATTTGGGGTTGGGCCCAAAAGACTTGGGACTGGATTCGAGGGACACTCGAATGTTCCTACGTATCCCATAAGGATGGGAATCAAGTCCACGTAGTTCTAGAACTACCCTTTGTACAAATTTGGTTCGTACATGTGAAGGGTGAAAGGGGAATTTAGTGCAATGATGGTTTAACCTGAGATAAAAAGTTTAGGCATTACCATGTATGCACGTAGTCTTTTGAAAATGAAACATGATTTTTTTAAAAAAAATAAATGTCAATAATGGTTCCTTCTCAAATGAGGAAATCAAAGAATATTGTAGTTTATTGTCGTACCAGACAAAAGTGTTGTATAGTTTAATGTCATATAACAAGGAGGAAAGTGAATCAATGTAAAGATATTGATTCCAGGGGCGGTTTCACAAATCAACATCATATGAGGTGGTGGTGAACCGATGTGAAGAGATTGTTTTTGGGCTTGAACCCTGGGAGGTTGCCTACGTACCCAACCTGGAGGGCGAGGATCAAATTCCGTGTAGTTCAATTAAAGAATGAATTAATGATCAAGTTGTTCTAGTTGACAATGATCTAATAAAAATTATTGTTGGGAATTACACATGGTTAGTGGCCCAAAGGGAATGTCATGGTTGATGTTCGCTCTAAGCTCACGTGAGTCATACTCGGTGTGAGAAACAAGAGGTAATAACAACCTTAATGATGCACAGTTTAATGTCATGTAGGACATAAAAAAGGGACTATGCAGTTTAAAGTCTTGCAGTTAGGACTACTGGTGCTGCATAGTTTAGTGTCATGTAGCAGGGACAAAATACAGTTTAAAGTCATGTAGGACCTATCAAGGATTTTCTGTACAGTTTAGCGTCATGTAGTTAGGATGATGGGGATAAAATAGTTTAACGTCATATTGGAAGAAAGGGGGACTGTGCAGTTTAATGTCATGTCGTAAGGACAAAATAAAACACCATTTATGTCATGTTGGACGAAAGTGTGAATAGTTTAAGGTCATATGCATGGACCGTGGATGGTGCAGTTTAATGTCATGCTGGACCTTTGATGATTATATAATTTAACTTCTTTTCGGACATGAGGGACTTTTATACAGTTTAGCGTCATGTAGTTTAGGACGTCACAGTTTAACGTCTTGCTGGACATAAGGGATTTGCAAATAGTTTATGGTCATATACATGGACCAGGGATGATGCAGTTTAAGGTCATGCTGGACGGTTTAGGGAACTTTTTCACAGTTCAATGTCGTGTGGGACGAAGTTGCAGTTTAAAGTCATACTGGACCATTGCTGTACAGTTTAAAGTCATGTAGCTAGGACTAAGGTGAATCAATATGAGGATATCAGTTCTGGGGACTTTTTACAGTTTATCGTCATGCTGGACGTTGAAAGTGCCACACAGTTTAATGTCATGTTGCTAGGACACAATATAGTTTAATGTCATCTCGGACAAAATATGGAACTTCTGTACAGTTTAATGTCATGTAGATAGGACATAATATATTTTAATGTCATCTCGGACAAAAGTATGATCTAATGTGATTGTTTTGGATCTGGGAACAATATTTTGTGTTTATACAAAATACTTCTTCAGAAATCTGGCATTAGTTGGAGTCGTGATGTGTTCTCCATCCATTGAGATCAGAGAATACGCTCCATTGGAGTAGACCTTATGTATTGAATAAGGTCCTTCCCATTTTGGATCAAGCTTGGGAGGCTTCTTTCCTGGTATCATTGGTGCTCTGAGAACCAATACCAATTCTCCCTGAATGAATGAACGAAGACGAACTTTTTTGTTAAAAGCTCGTGCTATCCGATTCTGATAGATTTCCAAGTGGTGCAAAGTGCACAATCGTTTCTCATCTAACTGTTCCAATTCATTCAACCGCTTTTGGGATTGCTCATCTGTTGATAACTGATCACAAATGGCTATTCTGAGTGAGGGCAATTGAACTTCAATTGGCAAGACTGCTTCTGTTCCATATACCAATGAATATGGAGTAGACCGCGTTGCATTGCGAGTGGTAGTCCGATAATCCCATAAAGCATGAAAGAGTTTATCAAGCCATGACCTCTTATCTTTATCCACCATCTTTTGCAGTATATTTGAAAGAGTCTTGTTGAAGGCCTCTATCTGGACATTATCCGCTACATGATATCGAGATGAATGGTTGGACTTAATGTTGTATTCTTGATACAATTTCTTTACCTCAGAAGAACAGAAGTTGGTGCCGTTGTCTGTCAATATGGTATGAGGGACACCAAATCTAGTAATGATGTTATACATGATGAAGATAACAATGAATTTAGAACTGACTTCTTTGAGAGGTATTGCCTCTGCCCATTTCGAAAAGAAATCAGTAGCAGTAAGAATGTACTTAAACTACTTGGCCGTAGCTGAAGGGTAAGGTCCCACCACATCCATTCCCCATGTGGAAAATGGCCATGAGTATTTAGCTGTATGAAGCAACTCTGGAGGTTGATGAATGAAGATGGCATATACTTGGCACGAATGACACTTCTTTGTGAAATTAACACAATCTTTTATCATTGAAGGCCAGAAGTATCCAAGCCATTGAATTTGATCAGACAATCTATGTCCAGACTGGTGGGCACCACAGACTCCTACATGCACTTCTTTTATAACAGCCATTGTCTATTCACCATCAATACATCTGAAGAGAACTCCATCAAAACCACGTTTGTAGAGAATTTTCTCGAGGTGGTTTGGACCATCATAAAGAGTAAAATTGACCACACGTCGCCGAATTTGTTCTTTCTCGGCTCTATCAGGTGGAAGTGTTCCATTTTGAAGGTATTCCTTGATAGGTGACATCCATCCTATAGTATGACCATAAGGTTCAGGAATGGGACTAATTTCATTAATTTCCTCTGTTCTGACTTGAACATAAGGTGAAATTGCACGACGGTGGGAAATACAGATGGTTGTTTCGTCCTGATTTGGATCTGCTAAAGCTGTGGCTATATTAGCCAGTGCATCAGCTTGAGCATTTTGTGATCTTGGGACATAAGAAAATGTCGGTTCTGAAGGGAATTCTGACATTAACTCTCTGACGTAATCATACAAAGGGATTAATACTTCTTTTCTGATGGCATAATCCACATTGACTTGTTTGATTACCAGGTCTGAATCACCTTTCACCTTTAAGTGATTCACTTGTGCTTGAAGCGCTAACTCCAAGCTTGTAATGAGAGCTTGGTATTCAACTTCATTATTGGTACCACCTTCCCACAACAAAAAGGAATAAGGTAACACTGCCTTATCTGGAGAAATGACCACAATTCCTAAACCAACTTTGTTGAATTTAGGATTTTCCATTTTCTTCCCTATTGGACTTCTAGAAGCACCATCAAAATACATTTCCCATGTTTGAGGACTCTCTTGAATAGAGAAAACTTCCTCATCAGGGAGTTCGATATCTGAATACGTGTCTTCCACTGAAGGATGTTCTGCCAGGAAATCAGTCAGAGCTTGGCCCTTAATTGCCTTTTGAGACACATACTGGATGTCGAACTGCTGTAGAATAACCGCCCATCTTTCCAGACGTCCTGTAAGCATTGGACAACTAAGGATGAATTTGAGCGGATTATTACGAGATACCAATTGGACCTCATGATGTTGTAGGTAGTATCTCAGTTTCTGAACTGCAAAGATTAATGCTAGGCAGCACTTTTCAATACTTTAATACCGGGTTTCTGCTTCAAGCATAGTTCTACTTAGATAGTAGAGACTATTTTCATTCCCAGCATCATTCTTTTGAGCGAGAAAGGCACCCAATGATCGCTCTAAAGCTGTCACGTAGAGGATAAGAGGTCTACCCTCAACAGGTGGCATATGTACTGGTGGACTCAAGCGGTATTTCTTGAGAACATCAAATGCTTCTTGACATTCTTCAGTCCACTGGTAAGTGATTCCTTTCTTCAATAATTTGTTAAAGGGTAAACTTTTGCCTGCCAAATTGGCGATGAAATGCCGAATATAGGCTAAGTTTCCTTGAAGTCCTCTTAATTATTTCAAATTCAGAGGAGGTGACACACCAAGGATTGATTTGGTCTTCTCAGGATTGACTTCAATACCACGATGGCGTACAACAAAGACGCGGAATTTTCCTTAGGTTACCCCAAAAGCACATTTTAAGGGGTTCATCTTCAAATTATGTTGTCGAAGCATGTGGAATACGACTTCCAAATCAGCCAAGTGATCAAAACGTTGTTTGGATTTAACCCCCAAATCATCTACATAGCATTCAACAAACTTCCCTAGAAAAGGTTTGACGATACGATGCATGGCGCGTTGATATGTTGCACCTGCATTCTTTAAACCAAAGGGCATCACCCGGTAACAAAACACACCTTGAGGAGATCTGAAGGCTGTATATTCCTCATCTTCTGGGGCCATTCAGATCTGATTATATCCAGAATATCCATCCATGAAAGAATGTACTTCATAGCCAGCCGTCGCATCAATTAAGAGTTCTGTAATCGGAACTGGGAAATCATCTTTAGGACAATACCGATTAAGATCTCTAAAATCGATGAAAACCCTAATTTGTCCATTCTTCTTCTTTTCAGGGACAATATTAGCCAACCACTTGGGATATTGAACTTCTCTGACGAAGTTAGCTTTGATAAGCTTATCCACTTCAGCCTCGATTTTGGAAGCAAAGGTTGGGTGTGTTCTTCTCGCGGCTTGCTTGAATCCTCGATGTTCTTTTGGCAAACCCAAATGATGGGTGGAAACATCAGGATCAAGGCCAGGCATCTCTGTATAATTCCAAGAAAAAATATATTTATTTTTCTTTAGAAATGAAATATACATCTCTTGCTCTTCAAGGGTCATGGCCGCACTAATTAAAGTGGGGCGTGGATCTTTCTCTGTACCCAGATTTACTTCTCTGAGTTCATCCACAGTGGTAGAGATAACCTCTTCAAATGCTGGAGGAGCATCTCTAAGATCGTCCTCTTCCTCTTCATCATGTGTTATTTCTTCCGTTTCTACATGCAAAGTAGATGAAAAAACGAAATTCTCATGATCATAAGAGATGTCAAAATTTTCACATTTTGAAGAAGAAGCTTCCATTTCCGACCCTATTGATGATAAAGGGTCTTCTTTGGGAAATAAAGAGGAGATGATGGATTGAGAATCAACATCAATATTCACCTCTGGTGTTTCTATAACTTCTTCTGGCCTGATTAGCGAAGTATAGACTTGTTGGATTTCAGCAGACGAAATGAAAACGTCACCACTTATGCTTTCATCACTGCTTGGTAAGTTACCAATTTCTCCCATGTTGTCTGGCTCGATTGCCGTAATTGACATTATGGATCTTTCTATAAGAGTATTTTGATTTGGGCCTATTTTGTCAATTTGACTGATAGGTAACACATAATCTGTACTCACATGTGAAAATGGATTTATTTGAATTTTTTCCAAACCATATGGAGCATTAACTTTGGTAATTTCCTTCATTGTAGATTTTTCTCTTCCCTTCATGTGATAAAATTCCGCCTCAATGTATTGAGACTCACATGTCTTGAACGGGGCCTTATCACCATACAATGTTCCAACTTGACCATCGAAACAGTATTTGAGACATTGATGGTATGATGACGGAATAGCTGCATGCTGATGAAGCCAGGGTCTTCCAAGCAAGATATTGAAAGCTGAGTCTTGATCAACAATCATTATATCCGAATTGGAAACTAGATCTCCAAACTGAGTTCTGAGCGTAACTTCTCCCAGGGGTTCTTGTTCATTTTTATCATATCCTTGCAACATCATGGTAGAAGGAGATAAATCAGATTCTGTGAGGCCCAATCGACGAAGTGTGCGAATGGGCATGAGGTTGACTCCTGAACCATTGTCAAAGAAAGCTCTTCGAACATCTATACCATTGACTTTTCCAGATAAGTACAAAGGTTTTATGTGCCCATGCACAACATCATCTTCATCTTTATCAGTAAAAGATATCACTGCATGGCATTCCGCAGGATTATTCTCTATGTGATAGATTTCAGCTGCAGCAATTTCAGCTTCAAACTCCTGAGGACTTGACAAATCTTCGATGAGTGCTTCCCGAAGATCTCTTGACAGATTCAAAGCATCCAAAATTGATAACTTGGCTAGTACTTGGGCCAAGTGTTTCAATATATCATACTTTTGATCTAGAGGTCTGTGTTTCCCAATAGGAATATGTGGTTTAGCAGGTACCTTGGAAGCAGATGCTTTGGAAGCTGATGCATCTTATATTGAAGTTGTCAACATCCTTGGTTTTGGAAAATTAGACTGATTAGATCCATTTACTAGCTGAGATAAAGAAGATGGAACTTTTAATCGGTCTTCCAAAATAACTGTGCCGAAACTGAGTTGGCCATTGGCAGAAGAACTTTCTTGTTCTTTTTGAGCTCGCTGAAAGGCTCTAACACGAGTTTCTGCTGCATATACAGTGCTAGCAGGGGTAGAATTAGAGTAGTGGCTTCGGAAAGATCCACGTATTCCCCTATATCCTGAACCTCTAGAACTTCCTCGGGTTCCCTTATTTGATACAGGGAATTCAGGCTCATCAAGACTGGAATATGAATCTGTTAATTGAATCATATTAACAGAACCAAAGATTAACTCTTCGTCTGATAAAGACTCTTCCTGGTTAACCTGTTTAGGCTATGCCGTTTGGTGGGACGGTGCCCGTGACTTCGAAGTAGATGGCGTGAAATCTGCCAGAGTCAAAGACAATTTAGGCTTTGATAATTACTCATCTTCTCCTGATTCCTCTTCCTTCTTTGAATTGCGTTGCCCTTTTGATGATTTGTCTTTTGATGGAGGCTTTACTGCAGCTTTTGTAGGAGACACACTTGGCTTCTTCAATTGTGTTCGCAAAATGGAATGGGTCCGATTGATTGTCTTTCTGACCATCCAATCATCATATTTTTTCGCAGTTTTGCTTTTGACATCCTGCCACTCGCCTCCTTCCTCTGGATCTGTAGCGGTAATACACGCTACATGAGCTGAAGAACCCTTCAATTTGACTTGTCCCAGGTCGGCCATCTTTTTCAGGAGGTCTTTAAAGACAAAACACTCCTGGATGGGATGCCCCAACATTTGATGAAAGAGACAATAATTGGGACGGTCTTCATCTCCTTCCTTGTTTGGCCTCTTTGGCACTGGTAATTGAACCAAATTATTTTCCAGAGCTGAAATGAAGTAACCAGGAACTTGCTTACTTCGGAAATAGTATGTTTTACTCTTCATATCCTCAAATTGTTTTCTTCGTTGATCTTTTTGATCATTTGGACGAAACAACCATTGTTTTTGGCGTTCAGGAGGTGGAGCCCTTCGAGAAGATGAAGGTTTTGAAGTAGAAATAGGTACAGGTGCATGTTTAAGCATAACTGTAGTAGTTTCTGCTTTACCCATTCTTCTTCCTGGAGCTGATGGAATTACACGAGATTTAACCTTAGCCTGTATAAGGGAATCTTAAATCTGTTGAGCGATTGAAGTAAGGTCTCGAAACCCTCCTGTGTATTTCACAGGGATCAATGGCGTGCGTAATTCGTCACGCAAATTTGCCACACAGATTGGCAACAATTCCTCCTAAGGGAGTGATAAACTCAAGGAATACGTTAATCCCTTCCAACGAGCAATGAAATCAGAGACTCTTTCATTTTCCCTTTTCTTGCAGTTTGTAAGATCGAAAACTGTCGTTTTTGGCAAAGTTGAGCTAAACTAAAGAAGGAATTTTTGACGAAGATCCTCCCATCCGATGACTGACCGGGATTGCAAGCTTGTATACTAGGAAAAAGCTGGTCCATGCAATGTTCGCACGAAGCATCTGAGTTTCACTGCTTCTTGCTACTCTGGAGTTCCCATCATAGGATCACAACAAGACACGTAATGCGTCAAATGTTGTTCAGGGTCGCCTGATCCATTGAAAGTAGGGAAAATAGGGTTTCCAAAACTGGATGGAGGAGAAATTGAATCTACCCATTCAGGGTAACTTTCTTTTCAGGTTGAACTTGCGCCAGTTTCCCTTCCATAGTTTCTAAACGAGCTGTTAATGACTCAATAGTAGTTATTAACTTTTGAGAAACGTCAGGTTGAACTTGGTTTTGGGTAGGTGCAATGAATGGATCTTGGACAGACGTGGTGGTTGGTGCTGCAACTAATGGTAGTGCTGCCAACCGTTGTTGCGTTTGACCCGTAGGATTAGACCTCTGAGGGTGTACTGATAAAGGAGGATATTCTTGATCCATCTCAGTAGTTACAACAAATTCCTTCGGCTGTCGGACTTCAGAATTCTTAAGAAGAAGACTACTCTGAAGTAGTTCTGCATTCAACCTTCTTAATTCTTTCATTTATTCCTCCTGTTGTGCAAAACTTTGCTCTAATGAGAGCGATTGACCTCCTTTAGAGGAAGGGTGAGAAGTAACCTGATTCTTTCCTTTCCCCTTATTGGATCCTTTTCGGAGAGGGGGAATTGGGTTACATGAAGGAATACCCATATTTTGGGTAAGCCTTTGATTACGTGTGTGCACACCTTCTTCATTTAGGTCTGTGTGCGCAACTTCTTGAGCATGAACCTCTTCTTTTGATAGTTCTGATTGAGCCTCATCTGGTGAATCAGCAGCAACAGCATTGATGACATTAATGGATGCATATTCCATGGAATCCTTTCTATCAGCATTTCTGTGATATTGTCTCCTTCCATGTCCATGATGAGACATGGCATTCCGTTGACTTGATCCCTCAGGAATTTCTTGGAGAACCGTCACTTGGAGAGAATCTCCTGACAGCTTGGCTCTTTGTTCCTCTTGAGGCATATTCCCTAATCGAGAGAATACTGACTTTCTCTGAAGGAGGGATTGAGGATTTGAAAAAGTCCCCAGTCCGGTGGACTGGGGATGTTCCTGCTGCTTCCGCTCAACTCCTCGAATCCCATTCGTTGACTCTGAGGGTTGGGTTAGAGAAGTCCCCAGTCTGGCAAGCTGGGGTGTCTCTTGACATGCTATGTCTGAGATCTTCTTAAAATCTCTCTTGATCTTGCTAATCTTAGTTCGGAAATTAGCTGGATGCATTAACATGTATCCACTTTTATCACCTGGTTCAACAGACCGTTGGATGATTTCTGAAACTTCTATCATTTGATGACGTGTTTGCTCCAGACGAGAGGCTTGTGCAATATTCTCGCCTGCTTGATGTAGGAGCAATTCAAGAACTTGTTCTCTATATACTTAATTTTGAGAGGAACTAGTTGAAGCTTGTTCTTGAGCATGATTTTGATTATGAACAAAGCTCATTGACTGTGGCCGGCCATGGGAAATAACATTGCATGAGACCATTTTCGGCGGGCTTTGCTGACCGGAAAGCACTGTGAAATGTAGTGCTCCGTGAACACCCCATCCTCTGATATGAACATCAGATGGAGCATTGGCAATTAACTGACGCAATTTTCTTAGTGCGCCAAGGCATGAACATTGAAGGGTTCTCTGTTGCTTTTCAGCCTTCGGATACCGAGAGACTGATAGAGATGCAAAATCAATCTGGTGTTGTAACCCTTCTATTATCTTAAGATGATTTTCATATTCATCGTAAGATAATACCTTCTTCTTTAATTGACAAAGAGTTTTCCATATGTTGAGACGAATATCATGGATTCCATCATCCGTCAACATCTTTGTAATGTCGTACTGGGAGTCAGCCAAAGGCCAAAACATGACTGGTACTTCACCTTTTTCCAGTTTTTTCCTCATGTTCAGCATTTCCTCTTTATCATTAAATGAAGAATCTTGTACCTGTTTGGACCAGAGTTGGTGTTTCCTTGTTGCTTAATCGGATTCAACAAGATTGGTAGAGAAATCACTATTCATGCTGGAAGATGAATGACCCAGGGATGGTTCGGAGAATAACCTGAACCCCAGGCTATCTTCTGATGGAGAAAGAGTTTCACCTGCCGATAGTAAAGCATCAGACATGACTGGTTTTACGTTTGCAAGTGCGTCGAGATAGGAGGGCTTTCTCGTCACTACATTGCCTTCTGAAGAATTTTCGAGACAACGTGAATCACTACTGCGGAGAGGACTTTCGCAGCGAAGTTCATCACTATGAGGAGGACCGTCATGATGGGTTACAGCAAAAGATGAAATCTCGTGCTCCTTGGTCTTCTGACCACACAGAGGGTTCCTGTGGCTCTCATCTGAAGAAGAAACTTCAAGATTGACCAAATTTTCATGAAGCAAGTCTTCATGAGGAAGTGTCTGTTGAAGAACTTCAGAATTAATTTTCCCGTTATTGGGAACTGAGGGAGTAGAATCTTGAATTCCGACAGATAAATATCTGAGGGCTTCAAGAACTCCAGCATCGAGCAAGGCCTTGTTGCAGATTGGCCTTTGATCTCCTGACTGTGCTGGGCAGATCTTTTTCTTAGATGCCTTCTTACTCTCTTTAGACACCACTTGATGACGGAATTGATTGCTCTGAGCAGGTGTATGTGCCTGATCAGGAAAGATGGTCAGGTTAGGCTGACGATCTCCACTCAAATTAGGTGTATGTGCCGGACTTGGTTGTCCGTATGATATGGGGGAGTATGCCCCATAACCCTCTTGGACTGGAACAGATGTGTGTGTCTGTTCTGGAGTGAATCGTTGATGTGTCACTCCATTGCTAGGGATAGATTTATGTGTCTGTCCCTGAGGTGATGCTGAAGCTGTTATGATATCCTGGCAAGCATCCAGAATATGAGCAGGAATTTCCTTCTGCTCTTTCACCATTGACAAAATATGTTTGGTGACTTCAGCCGCCGGAACGGGGATATACGTCCATTCCGGGATTGGAGTAGGTGTATGTTCCTGCTCCTGTCCTCCTTTTCCTGTCAGTGAATCCTAACAGTACTCAAGTGCGGAGGCAGAGAGTTGAGTCTGCCTCCTGTTTGTCTTCGGGACTTTCCGACTGACTTCTCCGGGCGCTACCAAGCGAGACTGTTGGTAGGCCTGATTAGTATTAGCAGGTGTATGTGCCTGCTAATTACACTTCGCCAAACGCGTTTGACGAGATCCATCATATGTAGTCAGACGAGCCTGCTGACTAACTGGTGATGTATAAGCAGGTGTATGTTCCTGCCTATGGTACTCCGCCGGAATTGCCTGGCGGGATAGGCTTGATGCTGCCAGACGAGTCTGCTGGACAGCGGAATTAAAACGAACGGGTGTATATGCCTGCTCATTGTTTTCCACCAAGTTAGGTTGGTGGACTTCTCCGGAGATGGCAGGGATGACAACCCACCTATTGTTAACCGGATTCCGTCTCTGGCGGTTCATCTTGCCTGCTCGGGTTCGAGGAACCTGAGCTGAATGCCTGGAGTCGGTACCCTCATCATGTTGAGGGTGCACTACCGCACGAGTCTGGCGGCGATTGTTGATGGGAGCCCTTGAGAAGGACTCCTGTCTTTTTGAATTAAGGTCCTGCGGGACCTGCTCATTCACTTCCTCAGAGTAAGGGAGTGAATGGAAATTGCGTTCCGGGGATAATGACCCGAAACGGTTGGAGACGGTAGTCAGCACCGCCTGCTTCATGATTGCTGGCCACCGTTTTCCGGATGACCAGGTAGAGTTGTTAACTTGGAGGGCTTGACGAGCGGCCTCCAGAGTTGGGATAGTACCGTTGTGACGGTACTCCTTAACCAA
The DNA here is from genome assembly GCA_963277665.1 of Viscum album. NCBI lineage: Eukaryota > Viridiplantae > Streptophyta > Magnoliopsida > Santalales > Viscaceae > Viscum > Viscum album. The sequence goes on from OY728123.1 coordinate 43,690,645, forward strand.
TGCATTAGAAACCCAGCGTTGAAGACGCTGAGTTGGTGATGTCATCCTCAGGGCGGATGACGTTCTAGCAGGAGTAGCAGCATTGGTTTTCACAGCAGCAGACCTCACAGTAGAGGTGTTCACAGCAGCAGTATTCACAGGGGTGAATTTAAGGAAAGCCATTTTGCAGAAGATCTTGAGAAAATAGTGCATGTTCCATGTAACAGACATAATCAAGATGAATCTGGCCACTGCATCTTTTGGATGAGCACATGTCAATGATTTCTTTTTTGGCCCAAAGGGCCTATCAAATAAGAATAACATCACTTTAACTTGGTTAAGGATTCATGTCGGGTTCACCATTTTTGTTTCGCACGGAATCCAGGGATGACCTCCTCGACGGGAGATTCAAACGTTCCGATCGGTTTCTAACAGGATTGCTCGTAGAACCAGAAACATCCAATGATTCCACATCCGTTTGGACCTACTTTCCAATGGCAGGCGCTCATTAGATTGTGGACTAATGAGGCTTAGGAATTTTCATTGGTCGAGAGGATGGGAGGTCGGACTCATCACACCTTTTTGAGGGGAATTATTGTCTACTCCGGGACTCTCTTTATAGATTTAAGATATGTTCGTGAATCCTTATTACATTACCAAGTATAAAATGTGATTTCCTTTAGTTTTAACGATCAATGATTAAATATGCAAAGAAATTTAGAGAATCTTTTATATGTATACGATGTTCTTCATCAATAGAGAATCATCTATATCTGTTTAGAGATTCTTGGTCAATGGTATCCTTCAAAACATTTATATAAAAGTCTCTTGGTCATTTATGATGACCAAGCTGATTTTAAAGCCACTCAGTGGGGCACTTGAAGTTTATCGTCATTCAGAAGGACAGAGATTATTTCAAAGTTGGGATCGAACCCATAAATGGGCTACCTACGTATCCGTTGTTTTGGAAAAGGAATCAGAACCCACGTAGTTCGAGAAATGGAGTATGATGTTTATGATTGATGGATCAAAGATGAATGTCATAGTTACTTTTACACTCTAAGCTCACGTGAGTCATTCTCGGTGTGAGAAACAAGAGGTATTGGTAAAATTTAGACAATTGTGCCATGAAAGATGCAATCATAATAAATTGTTTGGGGCTTATGTATGGATGACTACCCAGATAGATGAAGGTTTAGGATTTACTTTTAGGGAGAAAATCCATGAACATGGTCCATAAAGTTATATGTGCTTCATGGAGATTTGAATACTCTAATCTTGGGGCTTACTCCTAAGGAGGATGCCCAAGTTAGGAGGGGACTTATGATTTGGTTTTACTCCTGAAAAGGAAACCCAAATCAAAGGTAAATTATGACTGGTTAAGAGAAATTTAAGGGGACTTGGGGCTTATTCCTGAAAAGGAGACCCAAGGTTATGACTGAGTCTTATTCCTAAAAAAGAGACCCAGGTTTGGGGACTTGGGGCTTATTCTTTAAAAGGAAGCCCAAGATTATGACTGAGTCTTATTCCTGAAAAAGGAGACCCAAGTTAGGAGACTTGGGGCTTATTCTTTAAAAGGAAGCCCAAGGTTATGACTGAGTCTTATTCCTGAAAAAGGAGACCCAGGTTAGGGATTAAGGTTTGGGGCTTATTCCTGATGAGGATGCCCAAATTTGAGGTTGGGAACTTTAAGAATTTGGGACTTACTCCTGGGGAAGATGCCCAGATTAAAGGTTTTATCACTGGGGATTATTCCTGAAAAGGAGACCCAGGTTAGGATTCTCTCATCTTAAAGGATGAGGTTAAATGAATGAACTCTCCATATTTTAGTGACATAGGGATATTTAAATCACTAGACTTTGAGAGAGATTCCACATAATTCCTTTCAGATAAGAAAGTCAAATCAAGAAATCATGCCATAAATGGCTTTGAAGAGTGTCTTGAAGACTGAATCTTGAAAATTAAAGGTGAAATGGATTAAGAGGGGTAAAAATGGGCAAGATGGGCACCCAAAAAGATAGGGGCGTGCAAGTCTTGCAAGGTGTGCAAGTCTTCCGTGGGCGCGCAAGTGTTGGTCGCGCAGGTATACCTGCGCGACACATAGTGTACTTGCGCGATTTTCAACCAGCAATGAAATACTTGAGCGACTCTTTTTTAAACCCTTTAGAATGTTCTCGAGGTTCTTCCAGAAAAGGGACGCACAAGTTATATTGAAGGAAATAAGTCGGCGTGCAAGTGTTTGATAAGTTTCAACACTTAGGCCTTCCTTCTTCTCTTTAGATCTTCCATTCTAGGTAAGAAATTACCTTAGAAGTGTTCCGGAAGCTTTGAGAAGAGACTTGGGAGTCGGGAGCTTCAATCCGAGTTTCGGGAAAAAGATCCTCCCGAATGGGGGGCCCACAGGGTCTATTTATAGGCAAAAGAAGACCCCGGGCGGTTACCGGGCGGTTACCAATTAGGTCGCACAAGTCACCTGCGCGACCAAGGTAGCCGCGCAAGTACACTTGCGCGCCAGTTAGATAACTTGCGCGGTGAGGTTGTTGTTGATCCTTTCTTCCTTCCTTTGTTGATTTTTGATGTTTTCTTCAAAGGTTGAATCACTTTGAGCTCAGATATTCCCTTTTCCGATCTTTAGATTCTGTGACGAAAGGAGCGTCAATAGATACCTCTTCCCATAAAGGTATTCACAAGAATCCATTTGGATTATTTAGCTGAATTTATTGTTGTATGAAAAGTTAATCAATGGAATATGTTGACCCAATCATCATTTCTAGTCCATTGAGCATGATCTCATCATGTCCTCGTGTTTCTAGAGAGTCCATTCAGATTTTCCATCAGTTTGAGGATTATAAGATGTATTGAAGATCAGCTCAGTATTTAGAGAACATGGGAGAATACTCTAGAACATAGAGGTGAATCATGGTTCTTAATCAGACACAATCGACAGTGGTACACCACACATCCTTACCACTTCTTTGATGTATATTCATGCCCGTTGAACTACCAAAAATCCTCCCTCATTTCATTGAAGTGGTAAATATTTATAAGATGATCTAAAATAACACAGATGAAATTGTTTCCTTTGGATTTCATTGGACATCTAGCGAAAAAACACATGGTTATGTTTATCCATTTCCAAGTTTGAATGGGAAATGGTTAAATCATCCTCTAATACATCTGAATCCCAGGCTTCCCTAAATGAAATATCAGGCACTTTGATTTATATACAACGATATCCTTCTTTGTGTTATCCCACCATCAATGCTCTCTAGAATCTCTATATAACTTATGTTTCCTCGGTGAATAGAGAAATTCAAACTATGTTCATCATCAATTTTTTTTATTAACTCTTTATTTGATGGTAAAAATATTTTTGAACCAAATCTCAAATTTCCATCATTATTATAGTTAATCTCTGAAGATTTCCTTTTTTGATATTTTCCACATTCTTCTAAATTCAGAACTCATCCTTTTGAGAATCCATTAACCTTTCCATGATAAACAATTGATAAATAATTTTTAATAGGATTGATGATGATACCTTAATTATGATTCACATGTCCATTTTAATAAAACAAATGAATATTGGATCATTTCCAATTCTCATCAATGAAATGGTTACTAAATCCCATTTAATGAGACAGTCCTCCTCTTTTTGTGCTTTCCCCATATGGTAGTGAATTGAGTAGTTATAGTAATTGATCATCTCTTACCATATTCATTATCATATATTAAACTCTTTATATTGGAATATATACTTTATGCTCTGTGATCCATATATATTTAACACTTTTCTCTAATTATGTAATGTCTCCATATTTTTTAAGCAAAGATTATGGCAGCTAACACAATATCATCTGTTGGATAGTTCTTCTCATGAACATTATATTTCCTTGAGGTCTTTTCAACGAATTTTTCATTTTCCATCAACTCAAATCTCATTCCCTTCTTCTAAGCATCATTTAATACCAAAACAAGTTCTTCACTTTTGGTAGTGTGAGCACAATCTCATTGATAAGCCTCTTTTTAAACTCTAGGAATCTATCTTCTCATTCATTATTCTAGGAATACCTGAATCCATTCTGAGTTATCTTGGTATGATTGTTTGATAATCATGATATATTTCACACTAATAAGCAATAATATCCTACTATCCCATGGAAGATATATATATCTATCATAGATGTTGGCCTCAGGCATCATTAAAGTGGATTTTTTTGGTCGGATCCATAGATATCCCATTTTATGTGATGATATTCCCAAAGAATGTGACTTCCATCAACTCAAAATCATAAGTGCTTTACATTTCATAGATCATCCTCTTTCACAAGGTCTCTAGTATAATGTTTAGAAACTCCTCATGTTCCTCCTTAATTTAGGAGTATATTATAATATATTCTATTAAGACAACAAAAAATCTGTCGAGGTAATCTCTACAGACTCTATTCATCAAGACCAAGTTGATTTCTGAATAATTACTGAGTCTGAAAGGAATTATAATGAATTCATAGTGCACATACCTTGTACAAAAAGTGGTTTTGGAGATATCCACCTTCTTCACCCGAACATGGTAATATACCAACAAGAGATCCACCTTGGATTAATATTTTTCTCCACGTAGTTGATCATTCAAGTCATAAATTTGTGGAAATCATACTATTTATTTATCATGATTTTGTTCACCTCAAGATACTAAACGTAAAGGTCCATTGACCCATCCTTCTTCTTGAAATAGTGTACCGATGCATCCCATAGTGATTCACATTTGCGTATAAACCCTTTATCCAGATTCTCCAGTACCTATCTTATTAGCTCCTAAATATCCACAACATCCATTCTATTGGGAGACTTGGATATTGTAAAATTCACATGTATAAGATCAATCGATAATTCAGAAACTCTTATAAGAGGAAGAGTATGAAATTCCTCAGAAACCAAATCATTGAATTCCCTCACAAAATTCAGGTTATCAAGGATGATTCCATCCGTATAATCAATCATCAGAGCTAAATATGTGAGCTCATAGGGTAGTAATATCCATGATTAAGACGATGGTGTTAAATAGGATTCATCCTTCTCCTTTCACATATATAGATTTGGGGTCTAATTACCCATATGGAGATAAATTTCTCATTCTAGAAATTTATATTAGCTCTATATAGGGAAAGCCATTGCTTGACTAGAATTTCATCAAATTATACCATAGGGAGTATGATGACCGGAACTAGGACATTTAATCCAAACATTATAATAGGTATGGAGTTATATTCATGTGATGAAATAATTTTTCCATTTTTCATTCTCATCGACATCTCTACTTCCATGATTTGGGGTGCTGTTTTATTTCTATACTAAACTTCTGGGATATAGAAGTATGCATTTAACTATGTAAGATAACCCATCCTTTGACTTTTTTTATTCTAGTTCTACATTATCCAATAACAAATTAAGGATGATTACTTTTAAACAATTAAAACAATTATGGGTAATCCAATGGAAAAAAGTATAACATATAAATTACATTTATTTCTTTAACTTATGAATTTGTACGCATCTATCTATGATTTCCATGATCTATTTCATAACATATATTCTTGTGGGAATTTTTTGTTCCCTTATAAATTTTTCATACTAAGGGTATAATTTTGCCAAAGAATATCCCATGAGAGTGTACAACAAAGAGTGCAACTATGCCCATTGTATTTCACGAAGTCTCGTTCGAGTCTTGATCAATGCGGTGTTTTTGGGATGTACACGTAGATACATATGTGCTAGAGCATCCTCTACTTGTTCATATCTAGACATTGATTTATTTTCTTTAAAAACTACATATTCAATATTCACAAAAATTTAGGGATTCTTTTTCTACACTAAGTTCTTTCCCTAGGGATTAAACTTCTATTCTATAATCCTAATCCATAAAATATCTAAACTACCATCTGATGCCATTAAAACAACCCTACACTTATTTACACATTTAAACATTATTTATAACATAAAGATTCACTTAAAACCAACCCCAAGATCGAGAGGTCTAGTATATTTTGGAAATAAGGAACATAACATATCAACTAAAAATATGAATCACAACATATATTTTTTAATAATTATTGACATGACAAATTCATTCATCTGTACTTAACACTGTAAGGGATATCATGAGGACGTACATAAGAAAGGGGTGAGCTGTAATGTCCACTAAGGGATTAATCATGTTATAACATGAAGAATAAAATACATATTAGTAAATAGTAATATCAATGGAGAATAATGTAAACATGAACAAAAATTCATGATAAAGAAAAATTACCACAACTTGGAAATATGGAAACAACATAAAACATGATATTAGCATTAGCCAAGTATCATCAAAAATGGATTATAATGATTAATATCTAATTAACCATGAATTATAAGGAGTATACCCTCATTTCACATGGCATGTCATGATACTATATATTACCTAGTGCATTCAAGCGCTATCAGGGTTCATCTTTCATAAACATTTCAATACCATACTTATGTTTTCCACATAGATCATAGAAATGGATTTATTCAACATCATCATTCATTCCACGATAAAGGAATGTGAAATAAATAAATTAATTTCTTGAATAAATAATTATATCTGCATAAGGATAATTACCCTTGGTAGTGAAATGGGAATGGTATTCATTACCCAATGATTTTAACATTGTAAATGGTGGTGTATTTCCAGCAGCCTAATAAAGTTACATAATAATTCATAAAAACCAATCGTGGAATAAGAAGGTGTATCCCATCATATATAAATGGAATTTATATTAAGGGTATCATATAAATACATTTCTGATCAAAAGTAATTTGGAAATATAAGGTGTAACATAATTAGGAATCGTGATGAAAGGGGAGAAATGAATAACTCTAACGAAATTTCGTCATTGTAGTGGGTATATATGGGAGGGATTTATTATGGAAACATAGGACTGCCATCACAAAAAATAATAATAATTTTAGAATGGGGGAGGTTCTAAAACAAAACCCATCATCTCAAATTGAAAAATAATGTTTTATAGAAATATAAGGAATCATGGACCAAAATGAGAAAGGAGGAAATGTGAGGATCCCTTACAAAAAAATCAACATTGTAAAAGATGTACATAAGGGTTAATAAGAGGGATAAATGATAATTAAATGTTATATAATAGATTCTAAACCATATGGGATGAATGCATGATATTTAAAAACTTATCCCAATATAGGAATAAAATAAATTAAAAGGAGTGACTTGAAAAGAATGCTTGATAAAGAGGAGGGTGGATGATCCTTTACAAGGATGCATGATACCAACAGATTGGGATAAGCTTCTTGGAAGCTTGGGGTTCCTTTGGAGTACTCTATATAGTGTTTATATGAGTGAGTATGAGCTTCAATGAGTTTTAGTGAAGATAAATGGTATCTTCGGTGGGTTTATATAGGAAAGGTGGGGGAATTCTTCATTATTTTGTTTTTGGAGCATACACATTAAAAATTTTCAAAACAAGAAACCATCCCATGGTTTTTGGACATGGTTTCAAGAAAATGGGATTGAAATAAATTATCTTATAAGGACAATGAAATATCATATTAAAATACTATCCTTTCTTATGTGGAGGTGAGTCACATTATTACAAAAATGAATTTTAAATAATACAAAATATTATACATTTTGGAGGATTCACTAAGGCTTTATAAATTTAGTAAACCAAGTCTAAAATCAAATTATTTCAATGGAAAACATATATTGTGAGGATAATCCACATTATAGTATTTATTACATCATATGGGGGTCATTATGAAGTCACAAACACATATTTTATTTATAAGTTATTTTATTTTTTCACAAAAATTGGACTGTATCAGAAAATTATGAAAAATATACCATTGGATAACATTTACATCCTAATTCAAAAAATTATAATCATTTTTACTAAATAATATTTTAAATGTTTTAAATCTCAATTAAAAAATGAATCCCAACATTTATTTAAAATTAACTGGTTTGAGAAAAAATATTTTTCAATCCTTAATAAAAATTAAATTTCACTTCATAAAAATTATATACTAATTTATTATTCATAAAATTAATTTGATAAGATTATATTATTAAATTATTAATTATTTAAAACAATCATTACTTCGGTAAAACAAATTCTTTAAAAAATCATTATGTTTTATCACATTAAATGTTAATATTATGAAACTGATTACCTAATCATTTATTGATACGGAACTGATATAATAGTCATTTATAATAATATTTTATTTTTAATGCTATTATAAAACCCTTAGTATATTATTATTATGTATATATTTCTCAAAAGTACCATTTTTTCTAGAAAAATCAATTTATCAAATTCATCATTTATTAAGAAAGTATATTCTCATAAAGGGATTAGTAGAATAAGAATAATATTTATATAAATGGATTACATAATAATTAACAAATAACATGTCACATAACACTTTATAACACCCTTATAAGACCTCAGGGTAAGGTGTGAGATGGTGGGGTTTTCATGGGGTCATTTGTGAACAAGGTCTGGGCCGCGATGTCAATGAGATTGATCTTCTACCGTAAATGGTTTCACTCCTGCTTAAGTTATTGAATCATGGATTGGGATTGGTCAAGACCAAAGATCAGTGATGCTACATCCTTTACATGATCTATCAAATGAGCATCATATGGCATTATTCTAGAGGATAATTCCATCACCTCTTTTATATATGTCGAAAGTATTTGATAAAACGTTATACTTATATTATTTGTTATATCACTATTCAATGGTTTCATTATCAATGGTAAAAATACATAAGCTTCATTGAAACCAAAAATAATATTGAATGTTTTTTCAATATCTATAGTACATTAAAAGAAATGATGTTTTGTTCCTGAATGTTTTGGTCATTACAAAATTACCCCCATAATTAATTTCCCCCTTCAAAATTCTTTTTCCCACACTAAATCAGAAGAGGGTTATTATACCCCTTCACATTATCTGGTTCCCATGATGCTTCTTCAAAATTTTGGATTCTCTGAAATAACTTCATGAGGGGAATCATCTTATTTCATAGGAAATTTTCTCCATATTCTATTATCTTCACTAGATTCCCCTCATTGGAATGGTAATTCCCCAATGGTACCACCTCTAGATTGAGTACTTGTGATTGTTCATGTATGTACTTCCTCAATAGTGTTAAATAAAATACTCCATATACTTGAGAGTAGTTTTTTTGGAGTTCTGGTTGATAGGACATTGATCAAATGCGATCATGGATCTCAAAAGGATGATGTACCTTGAACATAGAATTCACATCATCCCAAATATCATAACTCTCTACCATTGTGATATGTTGAGATATAATGTGTCTCTAACATCAAACTATTGGTCTTTTCGACTATTGTTATCATATATCTTTGGTAAAACATGAGATGATTTAAAATGCTACTGGACGTTCTTATCCTTCTCCACCAGTTCATTTACATTTTCTAGGCCTAGATGTATTCATTCCCCAACATCATCCCAACATGTTGGTGTTCTGTACCTCTTCCCATAAAGGGATTCCTAGAAATCCATTTTGATGATTGAGTGGAAATTTTTATTGTATGAGAAATCAAATAGAGGAATATATTGATCCCATCTTCTTTTTTAGTCCATGGATCATTCCCTCTACGAGACTTCAAGTTTTTGGATAGTCTTTTCAGATTTTCCATCAGTTTGATGATGATAAGTCGTACTGATGTTCAGCTCATTATCCAGAGTGCATGAGAGACTCCTCTAGAACATAGTGGTGAATCATAGATCATGATCAGAAATAATCACCAGTGGTAAAACATGCAATCATAACACTTCTCTAATGTATATTCAATCATTTTAATCCAATGAGAAATCCTCCCAAATTTCAATAAGGTGTGCAATATTTATAATATGATCCACAATAACCTAGAAAAATTTTTCCTTTCAAAATATTTCGAAGTCTAGTGACAAAATCCTGGCAATGTTTTCTGATTTCTATGTTTGTATCGGTAATGGTTAAATCACTCCCTTATAGTTATTCATCTCAGCCTTCCCTAGTTGACATACGAGGAACATTGATTTATACTCGGTGATCCCCTTCTTCATGTTATCCCACCAATACTACTCTCGAGGATCTCTATACATATTTGTGTTTCTTCAGTGAATGGAGAAATTCGAACTACGTGCTTCCTCTAAAATTTAATCATTAATATAATATTTTGTAGAAGAAATTGTCTTGAACCAAATCTAACAATTCCTATTTATTAAAATTTATCTATGAAGATTTATCTTTTCTGATAGTTTCCATTTTCTTCTAAATTCCAATATCATACTTTTGAGCATCCGTTAACCCTTATATGATAATTTGTTGAGATATCATTTTTGAAAGGTTTTATGATGTTCCCATAATTATGATTCCAATGTAAATTTTCATAAAATCTAAGAATACTAAATAATTTACTATTCTCATTAATGAAAGAGTTACTGGATCCTTTCAACTTAGAGTGTCTGCCACTTTATGAGCTTTCCTCAGATGGTAGTGAATTCAGTTGTCATAGTATTTTATCATCTATAACCACCTTCATTAATTTATATTCAACTATTTCTATTTGAATATATACTTTAGCCATTGTGATCCATATATATTTCATATTTATCCCCATATATATAATGTCACCACATTTTCAATGCAATGATTACTGCATACAACACTAGTTCTTGTGTTGAGTTGTTATTCTAATGAATGTTTTATTTCCTTGAAGCATAGTCAATGCCTTTTTACTTCTCCATCAACAAACAATAGAATCCATTCATATATGAATCATTGAATACGACCCAAATTTCCCCCCTTATGGGTATTGTGACTACATATAGTGTGATAAGCCTCCATTTCAACTCAATGAAGAATTATTCTCATTCATCATTATAGGAAAACATGAATCCCTTATAAGTTAGCTCGGTAAAAGGGTTTGATAATCATTAGAAATTTCTCACTAATTGGAAATAATATCCTGCTAACCCTTGGATGCTATAGATATCTATCTTAGATGATGGTCTATGTCATCCCTGATTTTCTTTCGTATTGGAGGGATCTATAGATATCCCATTTATAGTGGTGATAGGCCCAAATAAAGATACTTACATCAACCAGAACTAACACTTGTATTATATTTCATAAAGCTTCATCATTTACAATTTCTCTAGTATAGTTTGTATATTTTCGCACCTCCCTCCTTCGTTTTAATGTGTATTATAATACTTTCTATGATAACTATGAAATATTTGTTGAGGTAATCTGTAAAGACTCTATTAATCATGTCCATAATGATTTCTGCAGCATTAGTGTGTCTAAAATGCATTACATTAAATTCATAGTGCCCATACATTCTTCGAAAATAGGTTTTGGGGATATCCTCCACCATCTCCCTTACGTGGTAATATCCCAACTATATATACTCCATGGATAAGTATTATTCTCCATGTAGATAATAGAACAAGTCAAAAATTCATTGAAAATCATACTATTTAATTATGAATATTTTTTTGAGCTCGCTATAAAAAAGTCAATGGTTCATTGACCCATACGTCTTCTTGAAAAACATTATTGGTGAACCCCATGATGATTAACATTGGAATATAAAACCTTTATAAAAAATCTCTAGTAGATGTTTTTTCGACTCTTCAAGCTACAGAAAATCCATTCTATATGGAGTATTGGATAATAGAAATTCCCCTTGTATAAGATCAATCGAGAATTAAACATCTCATCTAGGAGGATAACCATAAAATTTCATGGGAAAAACATTATTGAATTATATCCTAAAAGGATAGTATTCAATTAAGGTTGAATACATAGACTCAATAATATGATCATGATATGAGTTTTCATATGGTTGTTATAAGAACATTTGAGAATATGATTCTAAATAATGTTCATCCTTTTCCTTGCACTTATATTGAATCAGGGGATGATTCACCATATAGAGAGTTATTTCCCTCTCGTAGAAATTCTTGTATGGTCAATATATGGAAAGGAAATCTTAGATAAGAATTGCATCATATTCCACCATAGAGAGTATGAAGATGTTAACCAGAAATTTCAATCCAAAAATTATGACATGGAAGGAGTTATATTTATTGGATGCAATAATTTCCCCATTTTTCATTCTCACCGACATATTTACATCCATGATAGGTAGTGGGGTTTGAATTATCATACAAATCATTCTGGATATAAAATAATTCATAAAACTATGGATTATAACCCTACATTTTAATTTATTTATTATGGATTTACAATATCCAAGAAAGAATTAAGGATTATTACTTTAAAAACATTTAAACCGTAAAGGGGTAATCCAATGAAAAAATGGATAACATATAAATTACATTTACTTCATTAACTTTTTAATTTCAATGATTTAGTCTATGTTATCTATGATCTATTTTCTAACATATATTCTTACGGTATTTATTTGTTCACTTATAAATTCTTCATATTACGTTTATGAATTTACCAAAGAATATACCCCAATAGCGTTGAACCAATAGTGCAGCAAGGCCCATTATCATGCACTAAATCTCTTTCGAGTCTTCCTCAAAGCGGTTTTTTCAGGATTTACCACTGAATACAAATTTTTTTTGAGGTACATTTACTTGTTCGTATCTAGACAGGGATATATTTTATTGATAATCTACTGACTCTATACTCACCAAAATTTAGGTATTCGATTCAAATACTAAATCATATAACTATGGATTTCATCAAAGTTTTATAACCTTAATCCAAAAAATAACTAATCATCTCTCTCATACAAACTATAACAACCATAATCATTATTACAAATTCAAACATGATTTATAATATAAAATCTTACTTTTGACAACTCTGAGGATCTAGAGTTCTAGTGTCTTGTGAATTTATGAACATTAACTAACAACTCAAAACATGAAATACAATATCTTTTTCTCAATCATGCTTGTCATGTCCAACTCATTTATTCGTACATAACATTGCATGGGATAACCTGAGGAAAAACATAAAAAAGGGTTGAGGTATAATTCCCACTAATGGATTAAAAAACGAATACCATGAACAAAAAAAATACATGTTAGTCAATAGGAAGATGTATTGACAAAAAGAGAAACATGAAAAAATGAATGTTGAAGCATGATTATCATAACATGGAAATGTATAAACTACAAAAAACATGATATTAGCAATAACCACGGATCGTCACATATGGATTAGTAGTATTAATCACTCATGGAACATGAGTTATAAAGATTAATTCCTCATTTCAAATGTCGTGTCATGATACTATATGTTAACCAATGTCTTGGAGCGCTATTAGGGTGAAAAATTCATAAACCATTCAATCTTAGGCATAAAAGTGCCACATAGATCTATAACATAGATCCACTCGACATCATAACTTATTGAATGATATAGGAATGTAAAATAAATAAGTAAATTTCTATAATAAATAATTATATATTCATAAAGATAAATTCCCTGTATAGTTAAATGGGCATGGAATTCATTACACAATCATTTTAGTAATGAAAATCACAGTGCAATTCGGCAGCCTAATGACGTGATATAAAAATTACTCAAAATCGATCGTGAGAGAAAACGTTGTATCACATCATTTATAAATTAAATGGAAATTAAGGGGTTCATATAAATTAATGTCACAACATAATTTATTTGTAAATATATGGAGTAAAATATCATGAAACATGACAAAAGATGAGAAATGGGATTACTCTTATAAAATTTCAGCATGGTAATGGGTGTACATTAGAGTGAATAATTAGAGAGAATGAGTTATCATATCACACCAAAATAATAAGTGAATAATTTGAAAGGTGTTAAAACATACCCCATATTTTTTTATTGAAAAATAAAAGGTTATTACAAAATAAGGAAACATGCATAAAAGAAGAATTGAAAGGAAGTGTGGATCCATTACAAAAAATCGACAATGTAACATGTATACATAAGGGTTAATAAGAGGGATAAATTCGAGTGAAACTGTCAATAATAATTAATCAAACAAGTGGGAATATACAGGTATTTTTAATAACCTATCCCAACAATGGAATGAAAAAATTTAAAATACATAACATGAAAATAATTCTTCATAAAAGGGGAGCATGGAAAATCCCTTTAATAGATGTGTGATACCAGAGGCTTGATGGAGGCTTCTTGGGATCATGGGGTGAATTAGGAGGAATATTGGGAGTGGAGAGATATGTTTTGATTATATTAAAGATGTTTTATTGAAAATAAATGGGAGATATTTTGAATTTATATAGGAATGGTGGTGGAATTTATCATTATTTTATTTGTGAACCCTATACAAAAAATTATTAAAAACCAAAAACCAAACAATTATTTGTCCCATGGTTTTGGGAAATGGGGTGTGAAATACATTATTTTATATTTCCAATGTCCAAGAATATTAAAATATTATACTTTGTTTTTTTTAGGTGAGTCAAATTATTAAAGAAATTATTTTATAATAATAAAATCAATTATACATATTTTTAGGATTCACTAAGGATTTATAAAATATGCATAAAAAATATAAAATCGTAATATTTAAATGTAAAAATATTTATTGTTTCGATAATAACCATTATAGTATTAATTAAGTTAATTTGGGGTCGTTATGATGTCTTAAAATGAAATTTTTTATGTGCTATTTATTTTTTACCCAAAAATTATACTACCTCTGATGATTATGAAAATTATCCATTGCATAATTTCAACATCCTGACTTCTGAAATAATATTAATTTTATATAAAGTTTTTTATAAATATGATAAATATCCATTTTAATGGGAAATCATATATTTATTGAAAATTCACATGTATAACAAAAATATTTTTCAATAATTAATTAAAATTAAATTTGACATTTTAGAACTTATATAAACATTTATTATTAATAAAATTAATTTGAAATTTTTTTATTAAAATAATAATTATTTCAAAAATTCCTTAATTCCATAAAATACATTCATTAAAAATACACATTTAGTTTTATTATATAAAAATGTAACTCTTATCAAACTGACTACATTATCATTTACACATATAGAACTGATATGATAACCATTTATAATAATATTTTTTAATCATGTCAATAAAAAATATACTTTAATATAATAATTTATATATTTCTCAGTAGTATCATTTTTAATAGAAAAATAAATTTATTAAATTGGTCAATTTTCTACGAAATACTATTCATATTAATGGACGGTAGAATAAGACTTTTATTTATAATAAGGGATTACAAAATTAAGTAATTAATTCCAGGCTACATAACACTTTATAACAACGTATTCTAACCTAAGAGTAAGGTTAGCGATGGTGGGGCATTCTTACGGTCGTTTGACGAACATGGTTTGGACTATAATGTCCCTGAGCTTGATTTTCTACTGTAAATAGTTTTGCTCATGCTTTTGTTTTTTGACCTCGTCTTGTGCTTGGTCAAGAGATATGCCCAGTGGTGCTACCTCCATTCCGAGTTATGAAAAATGAGATTTGTATGTCCTATGTCTACTGGATGACACCATCAACTCCTTGGTCTATGTCGAAATAATTTTTCACAAGCTTATATTTATATTAGTTGTGTGCTAATTTTTCGACAACAATAGTATCAATGGTAATGATACACAATGGTAATTAAAACCAAATAAAGAATATTTCCTGTGTTTTTCATAACCGTAAGACGTTAATAAAAATGTAATTTTATTCCTAAATGATCAGGTCATTACAATATAAAAATAATTTTTTTGATTTTATTTAATGGGGTTTATGTTTCAGGAGTTTCCAAATTAGTAATGTTATTTTGTCTCAAATTTCTGTCTTGGATAGAAATGTTTTGTAATAAAACTACATTCTTAGAGACGCATATATTATTCCAATATAAATATTATATAATATATATAGGTTTTTAATGATATTTAT
This sequence comes from Viscum album, assembly GCA_963277665.1. Classification (NCBI taxonomy): domain Eukaryota; kingdom Viridiplantae; phylum Streptophyta; class Magnoliopsida; order Santalales; family Viscaceae; genus Viscum; species Viscum album. The sequence continues at coordinate 43,706,644 of OY728123.1, forward strand.
GCTACTTATATTCTCATTATCATGCATTAAGAGTATTATCCCAGGTAACCACGTGGTATGATTTTATTGAAACAATGTCATCGCTCTTTGAGATTATTTATGATAATTCTTCTGTTGATAAATTTTATGATCCATATCTCATGAAAGTTCCTGATATTTATTATAAATTGGTTATTCAAGATATATCCAAGTAATAATATCATTTATCCACAATTTTTTACTTTAAATAATTAAGAATTAAAATTTAAGAATAATCTGACTGTATCTCTCTATTCAGTTGAAACTATGTGTTAATTAAAAACATTATTTTCCACAAATATCAAATGATATTTGATGATAATTTTCAAATAAAATTTATTTTACGTTTTTATATTGTTTTAATATAATTAATTATATGTTTTCAATGTAATCACAAAATTAATTATTTTAAAAAAATTTCAATCATTCATTATATGTTTTCAAAGTATCATTAATGAAATTGTTTTCCAAATGTTTGAAATAATTATTTATATGGTTTCAATGTATTTTCAAAGAAAAGGGTTTTTAAAATGTTTTATTGCTAAATTTATATGTTTTCAAGGAAAAAATTATTCATATTGTTAACATGTTTTGTTAATATGTTTTCGAATAAAGTTGTTTTAAAAATGATTATAATCCTTCTGTTATGTTTTAAAATAATTTGTGATGTAAATGGAATTTTTAAAGTTTTTATTCAATATATATACTTTTTCAAAAAGGACTGTATATTTTCATAAGAAACCGTTTTTAAAATATCATTCCATGTTATTTTCCCTCTAAGATGACATCCATTGATGATTATCAAGACTCTATAGGAAATTATCCAAATGTTACATTCTTATTATTTCTAGAATGGTTTATGTTTTAATGGAATAATTCTTATGAAGATTTTTATCATCCACGGGGAATGTGATTTTGAATCCCACTTATCTTCATGGGTTACAATTTGGTGAAATGATTACGAAACTTATCTTGATTATATATTTTATGATTTGATAAAATGTTAGTGATACTCATATCATTTCATGTGTAATTATTTTGTTTATAAAATCCATATCTTTTTATTGGTAATCATATGATGAAATTTTTTGGGTCATGAATGATTTATTTGTTTATGTGATTTGTGGGACCAATATCTCCATAAAATGCATTGGGTAATGATAAATGTTTTCTGACATAACATGGTATACCATAGGACTTATGAAGCCCAAAACAATAGGGTAAATGGATGGAAATACCAATACCGATATAATAGTGTAAAAGAGAGGACATACCAATCCTAAAATAAGAGGGTAAATATGAGGACATCCCAATCAAGAATCAAGAGGGTAAACAAGGGGACATCCCCACACTGAAATAAGATTGTACATGGGAAGTCCTAAATATCCCAAAGGAGGTTCAATGGTGATTAATCCATTCCAAACATGATTTAATAATCATTTGTAGTCCTTCTTCACATAATGTTATTATATTCATAGGTGTTTTAAACAATTAAATTTTTTCTTCATATGTTATTATTTCATGGAATATGTTATTTATTTTATTATGACTCATGTATTATGAACATCCAATATTAATCATGATATATTTTATGCAAGGTGTTATATTTAGATGTTATTCTCATATTCCATAAACTATTTTCATGTTATTTTTGTGAATTTCCATTATTTACCCTTATTGAGCATATGAGCTCAGTAATTTCTTTTGTTTCATTTCCCCATACTATGAAGAATTGTATTAGCTATATGTAATAATGATTGAGTTCATTATTGGATATAATTCTGATCATTCATGAGGAAAAAATGTTAGTATACATGTTTCCAAAGAAACTATACATACTTCGTCATCATGCATGTATTTTTTTTTCACTAAATATTCATCTAAAATGATGTAATATCAATGATTGTTAATCCTAGTCATCTATAGTTGGTATCAAAGGAAATTTTTAGTCATCATTTGGAACTAAGGATGAGAAACATTAATACGTTCCCTATGTATATTTATTTGAATATGTCCAGCGACACCTCTAAATATATGTATTAGAATGAGTAAACATAATGGAAAATGTCTCAAAATATTTGTTAAATGATAAAGTGGGTGGTTATTTGGAAATAAATACATGTAAGGATAATATATATAGATGTGGATCTTGCACAAATGTACCTAGGGGTATCAACCTTGACATGTGGTCATGTTCCTGACTCAGGGTAATCTAGTACATGAATAAGAGTGTTTCTACACACCTAGATTGACACACCTGAGGGATATTCTTTAGAAATTACCAAAATCTTCATGAAATATTTTTATGGATTTGAATATAATATAAAAATTAATAACCTAGGATAAACCAATGGTTTCTTCGATAAAATATAGTTGTCATTATTTGGACATAATATAAGTACTTTTCATGAATATGTGGATTTCTTATATGATATGTGTTTCTCACACCAACATTTCTTGTTTTTTTAGTAGAGAGAAATAGAAGGAACATGGATAACCATGAATTTTTTAGATTTTTAATTTATGGGCATTATAAAAATTTATTTCTCATGTGGAAATATCCTAAATAGAATCGGGACCTTTGTATGAGTATAGGATACACTTCAGAAGATAAATACGTCAAAACACCATGTGAATGGTATCTGATGTTCTTCGAGTATGGTTTACACTGATAATCAGAAGCATGATTAGATTGATTTTTAGGAACCATAATTAATGATTCACTTATAATTTTCTAGGAAAGTGGTATTAAATAATATAATGGTAAAGCATGAGTAATGGTTTTAGAATAAATTTGGGCTAATAATGTATTTTTTTGGAATTAAAAGATTTGGTTATATAAGTTATGAAATCTATATTTATTTTGAATATCAGTTTTTATTATGTATCGAAATTTAAATTTTTAATAGTGATGAAGACATAGAAAATTGATTTCATGGAACAGAGCTAATTTGATTAATGGAAGGTAACCGTAATTGTGATATTGATTTTTAGATAATGATGTGTTGGATATAAATAAGTAATTATGATGGAACAAATTACCCAATAACTTATTATTGAAAAACAAAGTGTGTCGTAAAGGATGATGTTTATGAATTCATTTATTTTATAAATATATTAAGTAACCAAAAAAATATGGATTCATGCATGTATCGAAATAGATTTGTGGTAATTAAGGTTATTACAATATCTCAAGGGAATATGTGATGAGTTTATTCACTTTTTTGGAATGTGACAACCTAGTGGTATTTTGGATATATGGGGGTCCATTGTTAATTCTTTATTAATACATTCAATCCAATATTTTTAAATTTCATCTTTTATAAGTGTTATGAGCATAACAATTAATGGAAAAATTATGTAAAACTGTTGATTGTGTTTATGAGAATATTGTACCAAAATACCATGTGAGTATTTATTTATATTTGATAAAATATTATAAAAAGATGATGTTGATGATAACTAATGATATATGGGATGACATATCTTAGATCTCGTGATCTATTACTACTTCAGGAATGAAAATTTCACCTTTATTTTTGGTGAAATAGGTGATGTGGATCAAATAACCAAAAACGGTGAGGTTTTCATGAAATCATGAAAATATATCATTACAAGAAATTTATTTTACTATAGGGAAATGGATTGTCAAACCAAAAAAGTAATCCAACTACCTCTGTTACTGTCGAATTAGATGCCCCTATAGTTCATCATAGATTAATGGATTTCTGATTGTTATCTTTCTACAGAACATTTTCTCTATCACTCTCCAATACAACTTGATAATTATATTTTTATTCTACATCCATGTTTTCACTTACCATATTTTTTTCTATGAGGAAACATAGTTATATATTAATATGGAAAGACATTATGGTTTTAATATTAAATATTAAGGGATTTTTTAATATTTGTTTTTATAATGTGGGTTTCTATAAATGAAAATTTCAAGTATTAAAAAATTGATAACCCTAAAAAATATGTAAGGAGAAATTCATTTTAAGGGTGGTATAATGTAACACCTCGAGAGTTTAAAAATTATTTGTTTTAAAATTAACTAAATATATTTGATAATTTGGATTTGATAAAACATTGAAAATAGTTTTTTTATATTGATTAAATATGTTTGTCTTGTGTTATATGAAACCCAAAATGAATCAAACATTACAAAAAAATAAATTTTATCTTCCTCTAAACAAAAATATTGCTCTTAGGTTTCATTACTTGCAAAAATCATTTTCCATGATGGTTTTTGTAACACGAAAGACCGAGGATTACCAAATGATTATATATTGTAAAAATATGATTACATAATGGAATAAGACATAAACAAGATCTTAAATTATTTTATATTAATATTACAAAATAATTTATGAAAATAAATGGTTTTCTGAATATTATATTAATTCATATGTTACAAATTAATTATAAATTAACATGAAAGCTAATTGAATATAAAAGAAATATTATTAATTTTATGCTGACAAAGATGTTTTACCTAAATAAATTAAATTAGATACATTTAATCATCTATATTAATGTACTATATATGTTATATATCCAACCAAATATTTGTAATATTCATTCAAATGAATTGATAGTCATAAAATAAGAACCTACAGAATTTTATGCATGAAATCAAATATTTCACATAATGTAGTTTTACAAACTTTTAATTAAGAACCCTTTTGAAATCCAAAATTTGGAACTCTTGTATACAAAATATAAAAAATTAAACTTAATATTTAAAATAGAAACATTAAATTTATGTAAGGATATTTTTTTTATTTTTCATAAAGGTCTCGTTTTTTAGTTTACATTTGAAAGTATTGAATTTTAGTTCAGAACTATTATTTCGTCTAATTTATTTATAATGATAAATTATATTTTAAATTTAAAAATTATTTTTATTGGAAATTTTTTTATCAAATAATAGAATATAGGTTTTCTAGATCAATTTCACATTGAAATTTGAAAAAACAATTTAGCAAACATTTCAATGTTTTTACTCTATAAACATTAATTTCCAACCCCACTGAGAGATTAATATTACATTAATTTATGAAAATTATGTGATTATAATTTGGGAAAATAGATTTCATATTTCTAATCATAATAATTTATAATTTAAAATAAGATCAAAATTGTTTTTTTTACAAATCATATTAGTAAAAGATGTTATAATTAATGACATCGATTTAGGCTATTTAAGAAAAATAAGGAACTAAACCATAAACTTATGTCCCAAAACGACCTATAAACTATTTAAAAATGCACTGGATATAAATATATCTACCATATCTTCAATTTTATTTATTTGTTACCATTATTTCAACTAATTGAAACCTAATAAAAATGGTTGGAATTTTATTTTCGAATATTTATAAGAGTGCCACTCTTCCTTTCCTATAAATAGACACCACATCTCCATATAATTTACACCTCTAAAAAAAAGTATGATCAGTAATGATCTACAAAATGAAATTCAAAAAATTCTTACATTCTTCCTCTAGGACTTCCATTGGGAAAAATTTCTTCCACTGATATATTTTGGCACAAACCAAATGAGTTACTCGATTAAGTGGTAACACCTTCTCTCAAGATAAATTCATTTATTTTCATTCTCCACCAATACACTAACATTATTACATTATTGTATAACAAAAATAGTATCCTAAATATACTCAGATGTTTATTAATGGTTTCATACTACCGTTACACACACTTCCATCTAAGCGATAACGAACATACGTTTTACGAGTACATCAAACTACAGCCTCAGAAAATAATGATTGTTCATCTTTACATTACCGCCACTCATGGTGGATATTATAAGGGAAATAATGTTTATATAAGTATTTTTTATATTAATTAAGTATTTAGGAATCTGAATTCATTTTATACTTCATATCTTATTTATAATCCATTTGGATTAATATGATAATTTAGTTTGGGGACGTGTGGACTTCTTCCCCCTCCAAGCGATGTGATCTAACACACTATATGGAATGTATAAAGGTCGGGTTTATGGAACTTATTTGATATATATTAAATTATAATTATACGGTAATTATATAATATACACATATATGTATATATAATAATTTTTTTCCTTTCAACATGATAATAAAAACGGAACAGATATAATGCGTACATACAGCTTTATACCTCCATTAATTGTTCATTACATTACATAATTATATATTCTACAGATTACTATAATACATCTATATTGAAAATATATGATATATATATCAGGGATTAATTTCAGGAATACTCACTATATTATAAAGAAAAAATATATAATATATTAAGACACATGTCATCAAAAAAAACAAATATTACCCAAAGATAAATATTAACATATGATTTTAAATATGGGGTTAATATTTGTGAATTTCCAAACCATATATGGTATTAGATATAATAATATGGTTATATATGAGATGTATAAGTCATTTATATTTATTAGACATGTGGTATTAATTGCTACAATGATATTTAAGATATAATCTATAGAGAATTCAACTCACATTTATTTTATATGAGATACATTCTTTATTTACAACCCACTCCATTTGTGTGGTGTGTAAAAATACCCATGGATTTAATCAATTATTATAGTATTTCAATATATGGTTATTTACACATCTATTCATTGAACATTATTTAGTGGGTTTTATGTTTCAAATGATAAAAAATTAGTAAAGTAGTTTGGTATCTCATTGCCTTCTTTGAGATACTTGTTATGTTATGCATCTATGTTCATTAATGATGTGAATATGATTACAGTTTTCAGGTAATATAATGAATCTAATTTTCCAGGATATTTTAAGATACATGAAATATCATTTTCTTACCTGAAGTGTATGATCATAAGTAACCATGTGGTTGGGGTTCAATTAAATAATGTAATTAATTTTCTATTATGGTAATGATTATAACTCTTTTGATTAAATATTATGATTTATCTCTCATGAAGAATCACTAGATTCCTTATACTAATTTTATTCGTGATATATCCATGTATTAAAAAACAACTCTTTTTTACTTAATATAATTATAAAATTGTTTTTAAAAAAATGATATTGTATCTCTCTCTTTAGTTCGATGTTTATTTTATTTCAAAATCATGTTTTTTAAAATTATTTAAAAAATAATTTCAAATTACATTTGAAGGTAATAATAAATGTTAAAATTATTATAAAAATGTTTTATTTTTTTAAATGTTATCTTCATATGTTTTCAATGTTATTTTTAATGAAATTTGTTTCTAAACGTTTTAAAGTGTTCTTTATAAGTTTTCAAAAGTATCTTTAATGAAATTATTTTATAAAATATTACAATATTTTATTATAGGTTTATAATAGTTTCCCAGGAAAAATGTGTTTAAAATGGTTTGAATGATTTTTTATATGTTTTTAAATAATTTTTTTAATGTTTTTATAATTCATTCATTTTTTTAAAGTAAAAGTTTTTCAAAATGAATTCAACCATTAATTATATGTTTTCAAACTATCTTCTATGAAAATTTATTTAAAAAAAGTTTTATCGTTTAAAATTTAATTTTCAAAGAATAAATTGTATCTTCCTCTTGTAAACTTTTCAAAGTATAATTCCATGTTCTTTTAAAACCATGTTCACATCTGTTGAATTTAATGAATTCTTTATAATAAATAATTATATGGTACTATTTAAATTCTATCTTGATTGGTTTAATTTATTTATAGAATAATTTATATAACACAAATTTACATCAATAATGTATATTATTTTTTACACCCACTTACCTAAACAGGTTAATTTTTGGTGAAAGGATTAGAAAAAATTAACTTTTCAAAAGCTTATTATGTGATTAAGCATTAATGATTCCAATTTAATTTCATGGGAAGTGAGTTGATGTTTATAAAACCCATATATTTTCATGTTTCATGATATGATGATTGTTTTGTAATAATCATGAATAATTTCATTTTCTAATTGGTGGGACCAATATCTCCCTCAAATGGATTGGGAAATGTTAAATGTTTTATGATATAAAATTTTATAAAGGAGGACATGCAAAGAAAATAAAAAGAGATTAAACATGATTAAATCCCAATCCCGAAGGAATAAGGTAAATTGGGGGACAAACCATTTACAAAAAAAAGGAGGTAATATGGAAATACATCCCAATCACCAAACCAGAGTGTAAAGGAGTAGACAAAAATTCTCCTAAACAAGAGGGTACATAGGGAATCATCCCAACTCCAAAGTAGGTAAATGAGTGAGTAACCCATGCCTAAAATGTTACAGAGGCCTTGATATGAGACCTTGATAAAGGTTTTTTATATGATTATGTGTTTTCAAAAGTTCAATATTTTATTCCTTTTTTTCTTTAATTTATTGGGTTCATTATTTCCATATAATTAAATAATTATGATCTTCAAAAACAATTATGATCTCTAATATGTACGGTATGATCATAAAATGTTATTCTAATGTTCCCAACCATTTTTCTAATTTTATGCATATGAATTTCCTTTATTCACCCTTATTGAAAATCTTAACTCACACATTACTTATGATTCTTTCCACAGGTTATGAAAAAACGTTTTTTGTAGAATTACTAATTATATACATTCTTATAATAAATGTTGAAAATCATTTACAAGGATAAATGAATTTGATTCTAGGTTTCTAAAGAAACTAAAATATTACTGTCCTAGAACAATTATATTTGTAATTTACTAAAAATCATCTAAAATGATTTATTATCCACATATTATAATCTTGTTACAATATATTAATTAAATGTCAAATTCCATTTACAATTTTTATAAAATTACATTAATATGTTATAATGGGATAATAACTTATATATATCTTCATGAAACTTTAACTTTCCAAAACTATCTCCTTATAACTCCTTTATATCTACATGTTAACCAGATGTTACTTGACCAGTTGGACATATTTATTGAAACCATACACATGTACATGAAGCATATAAATGTTTGTAGACACATTAAATACCAACCACATTCAATTAAATTAAACCACTTATAGATAAAAATGACCCAATTTTTGAAATTATTAAATAAACACATGTAGAGGTGAATATGATGAACAATGAATCAATGGAAGTATGCATAAATATATCAATCCTATGTGTCTATCATGATTCATTAATTCAGATCATTTTTCCCATACTATAAAAAAGAATTGAAATCTAACAAATTTTCACTATTACACATATGTGTGAGAATCGCCATGAAAATAAGATAGATGTAAAATCCTATGTAATGACATAATTTTTTAATATCTATTTTCCACTATTAAAAATATATATATTTGAAATCATCCAACTATGATAAAAAAATCAAATGGAAACTTAGTAGACATTAGACCACTGAAACCATGATGTTTAATTAATAGGTATGAATACTTGTAATTGAATTGAAAATTTTATTTATATATATATATTTATATAAAGGTTATTGTAACCATATTTATTTAATTCTTTAGTATGTTTAAGAATCCTTCATTTTATACATTTTACTTATATTTAAATAAAATTTATTTTATTATTTTTAAATAATTAATTTTATAATATATAATTCTGATTCATTCATTATTTTTTCATTATAATTTCTCATAAATTATGAACAAGAATTGATTTTCGTCAAAAAATATCATTTTATGATAAAATAACCTTCCACTATAATTATGATATGAATTAAAAATATAATTTATAAGTTTTATTATTATAATTTTATAAAATTATAATCATTTTATAATTTAGAAAAATTATATTTAATTAAGATGATTTTAGGTATTTTTTAATATAAATAATTTTCATATGAATAGTGAATGTAATAATTTTATTAATATAATAACATTTATATAAAAAATTTAAAAAAACTCAAAATAAATATTTATAATTGGGAATCATTAATTCAAAATTAAAATGACCAATTTATAAAAACCATGAATATTATTTTGTAAAGAAATTAATATTTTATCAAAACAGGATTACCAATTATAATTTATTTAAATTAAATAACAGATAAAATTTATTTTTGGGATTTATTTTATTTTTAGAAAAATATTATTTGGAAAATAATAATCTTAGTAATATCATAATACTCAATTAAATTAATATTTTTTTCATTATAAATTATCTTTAGGATTCAAAATATATGTTCCCAAAAAACAGGTTCTTACACATCACATGCACAAACAATAAGATAAATTTACCAACATAGATAATGTTAATTTTATAAAATTAGTATTATATTTAAGAAAATAATATTTTTATCATTTATCCAACACTTTTTAATATAATTTGTATGAAATTTATATTAATCACATAAGGGACCCAATTAGTGTGGATTGACCCTTTGCGTGTTTTTGATGACCGAGGTGCTCGGAGAAGTCTTGGAGGATGCCTGGAGGAGTTTAGTCGTAAGAAGATAGAATCATGGGGAATACATAGCCTGACTAAGGGGTACATGATTTGTTTAATTTGGGTTTCAGAATATTGAAACAAAGAACTGCAGTGATGCATTTTTTGGCGTATGTCACCTCGACACGGTACATGACGCGACGAGGAGGTACATGTCATGCACTACACCATTGCATGGTGTTTTATGTGACCCAGTCGATCTGGTTTTTCATACCATACATCTTGAGCACACCTATATCAACCCTAGAAAACTTAGATTCCTCCCTCTTCAACATTTCTGAATTCCTCCGTCCTGGATTGGTTCCCCACTACCTTTGTTCGATCTCTATTCAATCCGTCGTAAGATCATCCTCTGTTCGTTGGTTTCTTCGATCTGTCTTTTCATGTTTCTCCTTTCCATGATAGCGTTTTTGATCTCAATGATTATAATGGAGTTTCATTTTGTTATCATTGATGTGGTTATGTTGTGAAATCCTTGGTTGGATGCAGTTGTTACAGGGAAGGCGATCATGATCTGCTTCTTTAATCTATACTTGAGAAAAAGAATATGGAATCCTTTTGAGGTAAGGTATGCATTGCCCCTATATTATATTACGTGAAATTGTAGAGATAGTATGATTTATCCATTTTTATCACAATGGATGTTACCTAATTAATTATTTGAACTGAATTAAATTAATTGGTTTGATCACATGTTTTTTCTTTGAACTGTGATAATAGTTTTCCTCTTCATTTTCTATACTGTGTGATATCTATGTGTTTCTTGTTAGAATGATGTTCTAGATTAAATTGGTAATGAATTTAATTCCAAAATTAATTTAAAATTAAATGTTTGAAGATAAATATTCATGTAAATGAATCCATTCGTTGTTGGAATTTTATGCTAACCAAATTGATGCTCATGTGAATGTTTAATTTAGTTGGTTGTCAAAAATTATGCATGTTGGTTCTTGTTGTTTAATGTCATGTCAAATTAAAATTTTAATTAATTTTTGGTAGATTTAATATATTTCTATTTAGGATTCACATATTTGGATCCAAATAATAATAAATTGGATAATTTAGTATAGATTAATGAACAAGTTGTTTGATAAATGATAATTATTTATAGTGTTCTGAGAAACCCTATTTCTTATAAGCCAGACTGCCTTCTACATTGGATCCTTGAGAGCTAGTTTCATGTGAAAGATGGATTCGTTTTTTAAATTCTATGATCCAAGTTGGTATGTTGTTTATTTCATGCATATTGTGTTGTGATGAGAGCATGGTTGGATGTTATGATATGTGCAGTGTATGCCACATGTGTTTCGTGTTTTTCTTCAAGATGAAGTATTGGTCGAAGCTCTTACTATAGGTGGAAATGTCATGATATGTAGTTCATCTAATAAATGGTTTGAACCCCCTTAGGTTTAGTAGAACTGAATGTTTTTATAGAATTCCTCGAAATAAGGAAAATTATTTTTTCTTTTAATAAATGATTGAATAAATGATGTTAACCTATGGAGTTGGAGCCTGGTAGAACACAATGATGATTATGAAATTTAAAGGAAAAATATATCATCGATGGAAAAGGAATGAAATGTAATGTTGAATTTATAATGGTTACTTAATTTTTAAGTAACTAATTAATGTCAAGTGAATATTATAAAAAGTGATTTAAGTAATATAACAAATCTATTTAAATGGTTGTGAATTTATAGGATACCTATTCTTAGCAGTGGTAGTCAGTATTCTAATAGACGTTATCTATTGTTGAGTTTAAGACTTGGTTATTCCCACAATATGTGTTTGGCATAGAGTATATTCTAATCATTTTTTTGTTTATATACGGTACTCTTCCACGTTTGTTAGGGAAACTAACACCCAGGGGATTCTGAGCCTTGGGGGGTTTATTCCCCAACATTCCTATGGAATGATGGATAAACGACTACCCTTTAGCCTTGATCTCTTTTCTTGATAGTTAATAATTCTTGTATGCATAGTGATTAGTTTTCCCCATATATGTGTATAGAGGGATATATGGGTTTGTGGTTTTTTACCCACATATATTCATTATATGGTTTCTTAGGGACTACTATAGGTTTTATGGTATAGATTTTGATGGATTAAAGATCCTTACTCAGTGTATGGGATATAATGACTTGATGTTTAATGTATGATGTATGATTCATGTTATATGAGCTATGGTTTCTCCCAAAAACTACCCGGTTACTTTGGTTATGTGGATGTGGTGGTTTTTCTTCATGATGTTCATGTCTTGGTTCTTCACCCAAGTGTTTATGTGAAATCCTATATTGACAGATATTCTTAAGACGTGTGACGTTGGGGAAATGTAGAAAACTAGTGGGAAGTGGTAGCGAGGTACCCTTGATATTTTTGTTATATTATATATTCTTATATGAGATTCATGGGGAGAGTATCCATTTTTAGTCTTGGAACATAGTAAACCTCTTTAGGAAATGAGTTAGTTTCAATTGTTGTTCAATGTACATTGGCACACATTCTTTAGCAATGCACAAGAGGCTTCAGGGAGTATCCTATTGATTATACTATTATACTTTCCCAACAAATATATAACATGTTTTTCCTGTCACTTAGAATATGTTGGGGATCAGGATATTTACTAATATCTTTGGGTTACATGATTTGTTTGGGAATCATGGTCATTATTGTTTTTTACTTTCATTTTTTTCATGCAGTTTCCCTATTTAGCTGTAGTAGTTTTTTCAGGACATTAAATTTGTGTACTAGGTATTTTTTATATATTACATTCTGAGTTAAATTTGTTTGGTGTATGTATTATCTCTCTCTTTTTCATGTGATCTATTAGGGAGTGATTCCCCAAATTTGTGTTTTTATTATACCCTTAGTGCTAGTCACCAACACGAGGCCTACCAGAGGTGGGACTCAGGCGTCATTTTTTCACTTCTCACATTTCCAGCCCTGAAGGGTTACACCATATGGGGAGGGGTCATGACATATTGGTATCATAGGTCTGGTTGTGGAATTGGATTGAGATTGGTGTTAGGCAAAGGTGAGGTTTCATGGGTTGGTTGGGAAATAGTTTCTATTAAGTTTAGAAAGTGACGTAAACACTATAGACCGGCTGAGACCATGGTGTTTAGGTCCCCCTATAATCTAATGAATGGATCATATAGTTTTTAGTGTCTACTAAATGAGTTTATAGTAGTTTCAGGGAAGAGACCTAGGAGAGGATCATGCATAATTATTCATTGGGCATATCTTTCAATGGGTAGATGTCAGGATAGGTAATACTAAAATGAATTAATGAAAACAATTAATTAATTATTTTCGAGTATTACGTAATCCAGGTATAGGGGATCTAACTGTTATTTAATTTGTAGGTATGGATCCGGGTCGACTTCCTTGTCATCTTTGTGCAGAAGATGTCCCTCAGTCTATGCCAGCATATCGCCATAGGGTAGAGGTAGTGAACAATGACAGTTAGAGGAGGACACTTTGAGCGATTCAATTCTAGAGTCTCCAAAAAAACAAGTACTCCATTTTAGATGCAAATATATAAGACTAGTTAGAAGAGGTTGATATATCCTTCAGTTCGATCTGTGATCATAAGGTACAATGGGTGTCTTTGGTTGTGGTGATACTAAATGGGACAGTGAGGTCGTGGTTGTTCTTGTTCCTTGAGGATAATAAGGAGTCTGTGATCTCTTGGGAGATGTTCGGAGACATGTTTAGAGTTCAGTTCCATTCATATACCAATAGGGGTAAAATTTCCAGGACCTGTTTAGCCATCGACCAGGGAGCTCCAGTGTGCGAGATTTTGGAATCTGTTTCATGAACAATTTACGAGATTCTTAGAACATAATTACACATGTTCAGGCTAGGGCGATACATTTCAAGGAGGCTTTGCATCCATTAATCTAGTGACTGATCACCCTGTTTATACTAAGGACATATCCGAATGTGATATATAGGGTAGAGGTTAGTGAGAGGATATTATCCTGAACCATATCGTAATGAGAATATAGTCTTCATGATTCCTTTCAAATTAGAGTTGTTGTATGGGGTTTTTGGTTTTCCAGACTGAAGAGTTTTTATATTTTTGGGGGTAGGTCCCACCCCTCAGCATTTCATTTCTCCAGGGGCGGTGAATCTCAGTCCTATAAAAAGGGATTAGGCACATTTTTCTTTATGGTGTCTGAGGCCCTTATCAGCCATAGTGCCCGACCTTTTAGAAAGGTCATTCTGATCCAGGTGTTCCACACCAGGTTCCTCCATTGAGGTAGTTCTAGCTGAGGTAGCAGTACAAAGTTTCAGCATCTATGGATTAGTATTGAGCATATGGGGAAGGCAGAGGACATCCCCATGACACTCCCCACCCTCATAGAGCAGAATATCACCATGAAGGTGGTATTAATCCTGGTAAAAGAGGTCGTGAAAATATTCATGCTTTAGTGCTTCCAATTTCAGCTGAGCCATATGTATTTTTATGTACCCTTTTCTGGGTTTCTACTTTGGTGTAGGCCATTTTTGATTTAGGGGACACACACTACTTCATATAACCTACCCATATCCATGCTTTTGGGACATGAGGTTGAGATATTCTAGCACCCTGGATATTGACTACGTTAGTTGGAGAACAAAATGACTTGATTGAAGAATGTAGAGACTGTGAATTAGTGTTGGGGAAGCATCTCTCTTGGGTGGATTTCCTCTGATTACACATACAACCATATGATTTCACATTCGGGATAGATGAGTTGTATTCGGTGAAGGCTATTATAGATTTATTAACATGATAGGTGGTGTTCTTTGATGCGGATGGGGAGCCATCAGTCTTTGTTGGCAAGGACACTCAAATGGGTTAGAGGTGTGTTCCTTCTATGTAATCATTGATGCTCTGAGCACGAAGTAATGTATTAATGAAATGTGTGAATCTGGTGATTCCTAGAGAGTGGGGGAAGAACTTTCATCATTACACCTTAATATTAGAGAAGTTTGGGGGAAGATTATTTGTTTTTCAAATGACCATGTAGTCATTTTAGGGGGGAAAAGTTGAAGAGTCCCAGTTGGGAGATATAGAGGTGAATGTATAAAGTCACCGAGTTGTTTGTGGTGATTCCTCAAATGGTTGTTCTGAGGATGAAACATGCTGAATGTTGCAACTTATAAGGCTTTTAGTTCCTTTGGAAATGCATGTGAATGTTCTTAGAGTGTTCTGTAGTTTTCCGTGAGAGGTGCATCATGTCATGAAAATGATATAGCGATCCTTTAAGTGTAGCACCCCTTGACTTCATAGTAAGTTATTTTCATTAACATAATTAAATAGATTGCACTACATGCAACACCATGTTCGAGTGCACAATGACTTACCAAACTAGTCGTTCCAAAGAAATTATGAATAGTATTAACAGAATATTGAATTTAATACACTCTATATAATTTTAGAATCCATATTTTTTTCTTAGTCATAATATAAGAACAAATTAAATTTTTTAGATAAAAGAAGTATTTTTCTAAAAATTCAATTTTGCATCCTTTTAATGGAAAACCCTTTTTAAAACCAATATTTGACACTTTTATATATTCAATGTAATGAAATTAAATTCTTCTTTAGAATCGGGACGTAAACATTTATTTTGATAAATATTAAGTACATTTCTAATAACTTTAATATTTTGATGAATACTATAAATTACTAAATTTTAATTGAAAAAAACATTTTAATAAAAATAATGTATAGTGTTGATTTATATATTTTAATGGTTTGTAAGTATAATTAGATTATATTTTTATCATTTAATAAAATTTAGTTCATTATAAGTAATTTCACAATTAAATTTAAAATAAACACATGTAAATCTTTTAATAGTTTTTACATTTTAAAAACACGATTTTTTGATTTTGAAAATGGTAATTAATATCAAATAAATTAATTCCACTTCTATGTTTTGAATTTTTTAAAATATAATTCATTTTTAACTTCGAAATATAAAAATTATCTTATGGTAAATATTTGGTATTTTTCTGAGAACACTCAATTTTTTAGGAATTTTGAAAAACACTATGTTATAGTTTAAAAATGACTTTTTATTTAAATAATTATTTATTTAATTTAATTTATGTTAAGTAAAAATAGATATATAATACCTATATAAGTTCAATGTAATTCACTGGAGCCATTTTATGATAAAATTATATGTATATATTTTTATTGAACTTTTTACCGTCTTTTACCCACCTACCTGGAGCATTTGAAAATTTTCATAAAACATAATTTTATCGAATATGTGAGTTGAATTTCAAAAATCCTACAACCATAGTTAATATCAGTATGTAAAATGTGGTTCAATATGAGGAAAATTATTTTTGGTTAATAGAAACTATTGACTTTTACTTACCATTGTTAAAAGTAAATAACATAGTTAAGGGTAAGAATGATATCATAATTACCCTAACATGTGCCATAATTCTATTGGATAAATATAATTCGACAAAAAATAACCTTATGAATAAAATATAAGCCTCTTGGGTCTACTTGGATTAGATTAGGACATTTATTATTATTTTATTTAAATAAGATTTAAAAGCATTAAATTAAATGTTTAATAACTAATCCATTTTTAATATAGAGTAAAACAGAATATAAATTCAACTATAAATATTCATTAGAATTCAACTGTTATTTGTTAAATAATTGTATTTTATTTATTATTTTTGGACAATAACTAATTTAATTTATTTATGACACAATGGTGATGCACAAATTACCTTGTTAATGAAATACTAAAATTATTGATATTATAAATAACTAACTAAATGTAAATTTCGACTTCTAATAAATTCCACTAAATATATTGGTTAATATCACATTTTAAGGGTTGGTTAAATATATTTTATTCGAAGTGATAATGTTTTTAGGGATTTCAAAAACAATCAAATACAAAATAGTGTAAAAATTTACCTAATTGAGTTTTTAAAAACAAATATTAAATTATAAATTGATATAATATTTCTAAATATCTAAGGATAGGCCAAAGGATGAAGATAAGGTTATATTTAATAATAATTAACCACAAGGGGTTTTATTGTCTTGTTATAGTATGTTTCGTAACAATATAATATAAAAATACAAAGAGACATGGTAAATGTCAATCTATTTTACTAAGATATAAATATAAAATATATGGTTAATATGATTGACCTAAACCTCACTAAAACCTATTAGTTGAATTTTTTTCGAACCATCCCTACCATTTCCATTAAATAATTCATTTTGGAGCCATTAGAAACCGAAAATGATTTTATTATAAAATAATATTTCAATCTTTTCCTAATGTGACCCTCACCTCTCTTATAAAAGAGAACTTCCCGTTCTCTTAATTTCACAACTCAAAAGCCTTTTGGCTCAGCAAAACACTGACCAAATATCCTCATAACATTACTCCCTTTGTCCTAGAGTCCTTCGGTGGGATATAAACCCAATATAAGGATCCCTTTTGATTAAATGAGAAGGAAGAATCTGAAGAAGAGGTAAATATTTCATCACCTATTTCAAGTTAATTTCTTCTTCAACATCCTCTTTCTTTGATGTTTCCATTGTAAAATAATAACTCCAGTATCTTTTATATACTGTGATGTTATTATAAAAATGTTACAACCATATTTATTATTTTATCCATCCTATAAATGGAGAGGTCACTGTACGTGCGTATGTATGGATTACCGTCTCTACGTCGTGGGGTAGTTTCTTATTCAAACATTTTATTATTTGGAAAGATATAATAATGAGTATAACGGATGTAAATAAGAAATATATCATGTTAATGATTCTGTATATGTGATATACCATCCAATTAGATAGGATTAATCCATCAATACAATGATATTGTCGCCCATGCCTACATAAGGTTTACTGTCTCCACGAAAGCGATGGGATTCTTTTCCCATCATAATAATTCAAGAATAATTTTCATTTTATGAATAAAAAAATTATTATGTACTTAATATCATTCGGGATATGAATTAAATACATCATATTCTCAAAAAAACATGGCTTACATAACAGAGAATATAAAGGAAAACTGATCATTTAACACCCAAAACGATATACTACTAAAATATTTGTAACCAAGCAATAATAGAGGATAATATATGATATCATATTTATGTAAATAGTTCTTGTATAATATAATAACAATTATTTATTGATTATACAAGAGGTTAACGTAAAAATAGATCGAGGAAAAGTAAAAGGCAAGGGGTTTTCATCTCACATATATTCCCATGAGATTCATATTATATTTTTCCACTACAACTTTTATGTTGTGTATGTACTTCACAGGATTGTATTTTTTGTAAAATATAATTTAATTTTTATGTATTTACATCACCATTGGATGATACTTCTCTCATGGGGTGAATTTTTATAATGTTACATAATCGATAAAGGAATTTCAAATTTCAATTTCCACTGATTGGGTTTTACGCAAACTTAATTGATTACATTACTCCAAGATTATGTGTGAAATCACTATTTATTTACTTATGTAGTAATTTCATGTACCCTCTGTGTGGATATTCTTTTTATAGACATATTAAATCCATTGATAAATTCTAAAGTCACCAATATAAAATTGATAAGTGTAATTTAAACACAATTTCTATTTATTGAGTTAAACATCCAAGTCATTGGTGTTGTTTTTAATAGAATATGTGTGAATGTCCGCTTATTGATTTACAATGAATACCCAATCATATTAACTGTATTTATATTTGTTACACATAATTATGCCATTTATTTATCCTTAAACTATGGATACAGTCTTTATAAAGGAATTAATCTCAACTTACATTCCATTGAGACTTTTTTATTAATATCCACCAATTCACTTTTATTTGGGGTATATAATGTACATTGACATTGTATAACATGAATACTTATATTGTCAGGATATTATAATATTTTTATTACCTCACTTATTTTTATTCAAGTGTCTCTCATTTTGTTAGGAACTCTAACTAAAATATCATTTTAAATGTTTTAAATTTTATTCTTATAAATATTTCCCATTAATGTCCATGTTTCAAAAATTGTTTTAAAGTTTTCTTATATGGACATTAATTTATTACAATTTATGTTCCATTTAAATGTTTCAATGCGGTATGGGACACTTTGATTAAAAAATATTTTTTAATCATTTTCTTGATAAATAGTGAGACTTTGAAATGTTTTCATGAAAAAGGGATATTTCTCTCAATGATTTTTACTAATCATTTTCTATTATGTCAACATCTTTTACGGGATAATATTATTTATTGAGGTTGATTTATTATGATACAAATCTTCCATACTCTATTGAAGGTTTTTTGATATGTTTTATTGTGGATGTGTTATTTTTATACAATTCATGGTTTATGTATAAATAATTGACATCCTGTATACTAGTTTTAATATGAATGTTTATGTTATTTTTAATCATTTTAATATAAGGAGGAAATTGGACCTAGTAAGTGATGGTTGAAACCCGATATATCATATCGATGCATCGGTAGGTCTCATGAGAAAAACTAGTGCCTTGGAACAGGGCCTTGAAAAAATCTTATTTGTAGTCTTGGCATAATGCCTTGACTATGTGGTAATGAAGCATGGAATTATGCATTACATAATTATGAAAGTAGATATCGATATTTCAAGTGATTATTTAACTATTAGAATATCTAGGTGAATATGTAAATGGTATTATTTGATTTTATCATTGCCGTATTATGCTTAAGTTTAAGTCTAAAAGGCTTTTTTTAGTCTTATACATTTTTTTAAATATTTATGATTATTTATGAAAGTGTCTGCTATATTTTTATACTTAATGAGCATCTGATCTCACCACCTTCAATGTTTTATTTTTCCTAGGATGTGAAGAAGTATTTTATGGTTGACCTGTAGGGATAGGATAAGGATATAACTGTGTCTAAAAAGGGGACAAAATATTTTTGATGCTTTTATTTCATGATGTAATGTAAAATTTATGAATTTATCTAGTATATCCAAGGCTTCTAAACTGGTCGATCTTTTGGGATATTATTCCTTTTATCATTCCAATCAAATGTAATAATGCACAGTCTCTAGATAACTGGGGTTGGGGCCTTACAATTGATATTAGAGGAAGTTTAGTACAAAACATGAATACTAGATTTAGGAAATCTCTGATTAGAAAACACAACCCTAAGGCAGGTATTGAGGAATAGTATATAAGAACATCCAAAAATTTTGGTAATGGGAATATTATATGGGTCTTCTATAAAATACCTCTCAGTCTATATACGAGCAGGTAGAGGTGGTTGTGGAACAGACGTAACTTGGAGTGAAAACTCCAACAATGAGTTTCAGGCTTGACCCGAGGTATCATGGTACATAACATTGGACCTTTCTGCTCTCTTGGTTATGAAACTCCCTGAGGATATGCTTAGTATAATCCATATTTTCATTATAAACTGATTTTATGGATTTTAATATAAGATGAGAATATATAACATTGGTTAATACTAAGGTGTTTTAGATTGAAAATAATGTGTTATGATATTCTCTAAAGGATTTTATGACTCACACTATTAATTCTTGTGTTATTTAATGACTATTTTTGAGGGAAGTCACAATAACATTGGACATGATGTACATGGTGGGAACATTGGTGGAAATGAGAAACAAAATGGAATGTTATTGGCGTAATAGATATTGTGTTCATGCTGAATCAGTTTTCCAAAAATATTATCAACAACATATATATTAACCAACTCCCATACTCAACAAAGAAGAGAATGGTGGTGAATGGTAAGAGATCCAGCAGTGGAGACCATGGGGAAAAGAAAGCTCAATTTCCATCATGTAGGCAATTTGGAAGGAGACACCCAGAGAAGTGTCTCAATGAAATAAAGAAATGATTTCTATGTGGGAATGAAGGACATAAAGTAAATAACTACCAAGGAAAAATGAAGAGTACTATGGAGGAAAGTAAAAATGATCCAAAGAATCCATTTACCGTATTTTTCCGTAAATATAGGAGACCTGGGAATTGCACGAGGGAATACCCTATTCAATAGGATAACCTCTTGGTCAATGAAGAAACTATGTGGAAATAAATGGATGATGAAATTTTTAAAAGTATTACTACTCTTTGTTGATGGTATTACATTGGATGAATTTTCTTTTGTATGCGTAACCCAATAATTTTTTTGTGAAAAATACTATCTGTGGAAGAATTGTCTTTTTTATTGTTGATATATTTATAAATAACCATTTGGGTTTTTATGATCCTTGAATTTGAGGCAATTACATGTTATTAAATTTTGGGATGAAAATGTGAGGTATGAGATAACGTTTTTGGTGAAATTATGTTGTAGTTATTTCGAGTAATTTATCTCATTTTTGAAAAACAATAAAATTTAGTTTTTAAAAAATGAAAACACATAGACCGAGTGACAACTCGTCGTGTTGGACAAAGCTGTGGGAATCAAACCCACAACTAGAGTGCAATTGGGATTTATCACCTACCGCTGGAATACGTGAAGACCCTAGTTAGTGTGACTAATTCTTTTTAGTTAAATGAGTTTATTGATCAACAATAAGTTGATTTTGGATCTTACGTATTATTAAATGGATATCATTAGTATAGGAAAATGATTTGGTGATTATGTGATAATTGTTATTTTGGAAGATGTTCGCTATGTTGGGAAAACTATATTCCTAAGGAAAATATAATACTATGTGATTACATTTGAGGAGCAATGGTGTATTATAAACTATGTTTTTATTGTTTATTTATAGGGATGTAGGTTATTTATGTAAATTATTAGCCTATCATTGATATTATGTGATTTCGTTAATTACTTTTATGTATGTGACTTTAAGAGTTATCGATGATATTTGGAGATAAAATTTAACGTGGAAGATTTCATAATGAAATTATTCAATGTTCTAGGTTTCAATATTAGTTATGGTTATATTGATCTATTTTAAGGAAAATTGTTTATTGAATGAAACTAAAAAAATGTTATTGGTTAAATTTTCCTACTTGGAAACTAATTACCGATTATCTCATCACAGATTTGTGGTTTTCTTCTTCATAACTTTCTCTTGATCATGTTTTCCATCACTCTCTACCAGAACATGACACTTAGTTTACCTACCATAACCATGTTTTCATCCATGTAATCCTTATATGGGTTATCATGGGTGACCATTTTACTTCTCATTCTTTCTTTTGAAGAGATAGTTTTATTAACTCGTATTCTGATGTGAGACATTCAATGTATTTCCCATGCCCAATTTTAAACTTTATAGGAAGCAATTTCCAAAAGTAGGGAAGAATATAACAACACAATATTTCATAGTAAGTTATTTTCATTAAAGTATATAAATAGATTGTGTTACATGCAACACTTAGATCGAGTGCACCACGACTTCCCAAACTAGCCGTTCAAAAGCAGTTATGAATAGTATTAACTGAAATATGAATTTTATGTACTCCATATAATTTAACAATACATATTATGGGTTTCTTAGACATTAAATAACAACAAATTCATTTTTTCTGATAAAAAAAGTATTTTTCAAAAAAATCAATTATACTACGGTTTAATGGAAAACTATTTTTCAAACCAATAATTAACACTTTTATATTATCAATTAATAAAATTAAATTCTTATTTAGAATCAGGACATAAAAAAATATTTTGGATAAATTTTTGGTACTTTTCTGATAACATTCATATTTTGATGAATAATAAAAAATAATAAATTTTTATTGAATGATACTTTTTAATAAAAATAATTTATATTGTTAAATTATGTATTTTAATGGTTTGTATGTATAATTAGATTATGTTTTTATCATTTAATTCAATTTAGGTCATTATAAGTAATTTCAAAATTAAATTTGTCCAAAACACATGTCGATCTTTTGATAGTTTTTACTTTTTAAAATCCCTATATTTGGTTTGGAAATGGGAATTAATTTTAAAGAAATTAATGAAACCACTATGTTTTGAATTTGGTGAAATATAATTCATTTTTTAGTTCAGAATTTCATAATTAGTATAGGGTAATTTTTGGTTATTTTTCTGAAAATATTTAATTTTTGAGGAATAGTGAAAAACATTTTGTTATAGTTTAAAACCTAATTTTTTTTAAATAAATATTTATTTTATCAGATTTATATTAATTAAAAATTGATATATAATACCTATATAATTTCCATTTAATTCATCAGAATTATTTTATAATATAATTAGATGTATAACATTTTATTGAACTTTTTACCCTCTTTCACCCACCTACATGAGCATTTGAAAATACGAATAAAACATAATTTTACCACTTCTATTAGCTGAATTTTAAAATTACAAGAGAGGTGGTTAATATCAGCAAGTAAAATGTGGTTCAAAAAGATGAAAATAATTTTTCGCAAACAGTAACAGTTGTCTTTTATTTACCAAAGTTAAAAGTAAATAGGGAAGTCAATGGTAAAAATGATATCATATTTACCCTAACACATGTCCTAATTTTATGGGATAAATATAATTCGACAAAAAAAAAACCTTATAAATAAAATATGTACATATTTGGTAAACATGGATTAGATTTTGACATTTGTTATTATTTTATTCAAAGAAGAGTAAAAAGAGTTAAATTCAAAGTTTAATAAATAAACCATTTTTTATATTTGGATACACACAATATAAATTTGTATATAATTATTCTTTATAAATAATAAAATATTTCCTATATAATGGTATTTTATTTATAGTTTTTACACATTATATATTTTATTTTATTTTTGAAACAATGATGATGCAGTAACGACCTTATAAATGAAATACTAAAATAATTGATATTATAAATATCAAAATGAATGTAAATTGAGACTTTTTATGAATTAAAATATATTTATAGGCTAATATGGCATGTTAGGGTGGGTTAAATAATTTTTATTCGAATTTATAAAGTTATTATGGATTTCAAAAATATCTAATTCTAAATAGTGTCAAAATTGTCATAATTGTGTTTTTAAAAACAAATATTATATTATTAATTGATATAATATTTTTAAAAATCTAAGAATTATCCAAATAACTTAGATAAAGATATATATAATGATAATGAACCACATGGGGTTCTCTTGTCAGGTTATAGTATGATTATTAACCATATAATATAAAAATACAAAGAGACATGGTAAATGTCAAACTATTTAACTAAGAGTTAAATCTGAATGATAAGGTAAATATGATGAAAAATACCTATATAAAACCCATTTTTTGAGTGTTTTTTGACCCATCCCCATGATATCATTTAAAAAATTCATTTTGGTTCTATTATACACCGGACATGATTTTATTATAAAATAATATTTCATGATTTTCTTAAAGTGACCCTGACATCTCTTATAAAAGGGAACTTCCCCTAATCTTAATTTCACTGCTCCAATGCATTTTTTCTAAGAAAAAACCTTGAAAAAATATCCTCCCAAATTTCCTCCCTTCATCGTATAGGCATTACTTTGGTCAAAAACCATCCTATGGGTCCATATTGATCAAATAAAAAGGAAGAACCCGAAGAAGAGGTAAATATTTCATCACCTCTTTCATGTTCTTTTCATCTTCGACTTCCTCTATCTTTTTTGTTTCAATTTTAAAATAATAATTCTTTTATATTATATATATTGGGATGTTATTATAAAAATAGTACAACCATATTCATTTTTCTATTCATCCTATAAAGGAAAAAGTCACAATACGTGCGTACGTACAGATTTCCGTCTCCACGCCGTGGTGTAGTTTGTTATTCAAACACATCATTTGTTGGATGGGTATAATAATGAGTATAACGGATGTAAATAATAAATAAAACATGTTAATGTTTATTTATATGTGATATACCATCCAATTACATATTATTTCTCCATCAATATAATGATATTGTTGCCCATGTGTACGTACAGATTATCTTCTCCACGGACGTGATTAGATACATTTCCCGTCGTAATCATTCAAGAATAATTTTAATTTTATGATTAAAAATAATTTTTATGAACTTAATATCATTCTGGATATGAATAAAATAAACCTTATCCATAAAAAAAATGGTTCTTATAAATGAGAATATAAATAAAAAAGGTTCAGTTAACACTTGAAATGATGATACTATTAAAATATTATTAATAACACAATATTAGAGGATAATATATGATATCATATTTATGTATATATATCATGTATAAATTAATAAAATTTATTTAACTATTATACATGATGATAAAGTACCCTCTACCATGGAAAATTACAATGTAAGGTGTTTTCATCTCACTTTTATTCCCATTAGATTCATGCTATATTTTCCACTACTACCATTTGTGTGGTGTATGTAATGCCCATGATTGAATTATTTGTGTAATATAAATTAATTTATGGGTATTGACATCATAATTGTATGATACTTCTTTCATGGGGTGTATATTTCATATGTTACCAAATTTGTAAGGGAATTTCAAATTTCAATTTCCACTCATTCGGTTTTACGTAAACTTCAACGATTAAATTACTCCAAGATTATATGTCAAATACCTATTTATTTACTTATGTAGTAATT
The DNA here is from genome assembly GCA_963277665.1 of Viscum album. Taxonomy (NCBI): domain Eukaryota; kingdom Viridiplantae; phylum Streptophyta; class Magnoliopsida; order Santalales; family Viscaceae; genus Viscum; species Viscum album. The sequence continues at coordinate 43,732,734 of OY728123.1, forward strand.
TACACTCCCCATTGAATGGATATAATTTTGATAAACATAATCAATCCATTCATAAATTTTCAAGTCATTGATATGAACATGAATTGAGTAATTTTAACTCAATTTTTATTCATTGAGTTATACATCCATGTCATTGGTGTGGTTTTTACAAGAAAAGGTGTGAATTTACTCTGATTGATTTACCCAAAATATCCATTCATATTGAGTGTATTTATATTTTTGACACATAATTATGTCATTTATTTATCCTTAACCTAGGGATATGGTCTTTAAAATGGAATTTATCACAACTTACATTCCATTGAGAATTTTTTGTTGTTATTTTCCAATTCACTTTTACATGGTGTATATACTATACATTGGCATAGTATATCATGAATCCCTTTATTCTCATGATATTATAATATTTTTATTAACTCAATTATTTTTATTCAACCATCTCTCATTTGGTTAGGAACTCTAACTAATGTATCATTTTAAATGATTTAAAAATTAATTCATCTAAATCATTCGCATTAATTTCCATGTATGAAAAATTGTTTTAAGGGTTTTTTATAAGGAAATTAATGTTTGAAAATTGAAATTACTTTTAAATTTTTCAATGTGGTATGGGACACTTTGATTCCAAAATCCATTTCAAACATCTTCTTGATAAATAGTGAGACTTTTAAATATTTTCATGAAAAAAGGATATTTCTCTCAATGATTTTTACAGACCATTTTCAACTATGTCTACATTCATTACATGATAATATTTTTTATTGAGGTAGATTTATTATGATAAAAATCCTTAATATTGTATTGAAGTTTCTGTGATATTTTTGATTGTGGATGTTTTATTTTTATACCATTCATGGTTTATGGATAAAGTAATTAGATTATGTATGCTATTTTTAATACAAATGTTTATGTTATGTTTAATCATTTTCATATGAAGAATGCATTGGACATAGTATGTGACTGGGGGTTCCAGCTACAGACCCCCGATGCATCGGTAGGTCTCATGAGACAAACTAGTGTCTTGGCAGAAGGGATTGACAAACACATATTTTTAGTCATGGTACAAGGCCTTGAATATGTAGTTATGAGGTCTAGAATTATGCCTTCCATCATTATGAAAGAAGATATTGATATTGAATGTGATTTTTTGACTAGTAGAATATCCATGTTAATAAGTAAATGTAATTATATTTTTTTATCATTTCCATGTTATTCAGAAGTTTATGTTTAAAAGGATTTTTAGTATTAAATATTGCCTTAAATGTTTATCCTTATTTATAAATGTTTCCTCTGTATTCTTATCCTTACTCAGCATCTAAGATCACCCCTTTCTATGTTTTATTTTTTCCAAGATGTGAAAAAGTATTTTATGGTTGACCTACAGGGATAGGATAAGTATATAATTGAGTTTAAAAAGGAGACAAAATGTTGCTGATGTTTTAATTTAATGATGTAATGTAAAACACATGAATGTATATTGTTCTTCCAAGTCTACTAAAATGATCAGTCTTTCAGGACATGATTCCTTGTATCATTCCAGTGTTATGTAATGATGCACTGACTCTGGGTAACTAGGGTGGTGGTGTTACATGAAGAGTTAGTATTGTTAACCCAGAATGAAGCATGTCATTTCAGAGTTTGTATCTCGCTGTTTTATCTTCCAGAAGGCGAAGGTTGAGCACCATTTCCCCAATGGTTTTCTCCATTTATTATATGTTCCTCACATGATGTATTATGAGATCACTAGTGACATTGTTACAAGTTTACCTTGAACATAGAGAGTCCATGATGCTCTATGGGTGGTATTGGATCATGTGAAGAAATAATCCCACTTTATAGAAATCACATAATGGATATTAGTAGAGGTTTTGATGAGGTAGTATCTGGAAGAGGTGGTGAGACTCCATGGATTCCCAAGAACGATCATTTATGACCATGATCGTAGTTTGACCAATAGGATGTGGAGAGGACTCCCACATTCTTTTGGTTCTTAGTTATGACTTTGCACAACATTTCATCCAAATACAGATGGTCAGATAGATCTGACCTTCGAGAAAGCAGAAGAGATGTTTCACTCTTCTATCGTGGAGTTTGGATGTTTTTGTATGAGTCACTTACCCTTGTTGGAGTTCCCATACAAAAATAGTTTCCACTGCATGGCTGGTATGGCACCATTTGAAGCCTTTTATGGCCAAATTTTCAATTATTTTTTGTGCTAGACAAGTATCAGATAGGGAACCATTCATGGACCCTAATAGGTATAGAATATGATAGATATGGTTCAAGTGATTCATGAGAGGATGAAGGCAGTGTAGGATCATCATAAATCATATGCTTATCGATGTAATAGACCTATAGAGTTTGATGTTATAGATCATGAATTTCTGAATGTGGACCCCATCATGGGCAGCGATGGTTTGGCCGTGGGAGTAAGTTATCTCCCTAGTTTGTGGGGAATTTGTTGTTTTTGGCTCTTTTTGGAGTCATGTTGTATCAAGTTGCACTTCCACCACAGATGAAACAGATACATGATATTATTCATGTGTCGCTGCACCATTTTTGTCATCATGACAAGTCTCACATCATCGATTGGGGAGAGATCGATGATTATGATTACGCGACCATCAGGGAGCGGCCTATGGATATCCAGGTTCACAGGGAGAAGGTGTTGCGTAGGAGTTTTATTCCCTTGGTTCAGGTCATTTAGAGGAACGGTGTCACGGAGGATAGTACCTGGGAACTTGAGTCACAGATACATGCTCAGTTTCTAGAGTTATTTAATGTTTATCTCTCTCCTTGTGACGATACTGTTTTTTGGTCGTAGAAAATTCATGTATTTTATATGGAATTATTTTTGTTTCTTGTTGCTTATTGATCTATTTGATATATATCTCCTATGGGATAGTGTTTAGGAGCTGGTTGTGGCTGATGTTAGGTGTTGTGTAGTTCTACTGATGTTTTTGTGCTGCTGTAGTGGAGAACTACTAGAGAGCTATCTCACTGTGTGGTTTTATGGAGAAAACATTTTATATTTCCACTATAGGATGGTTTTGGATTATTGAGGAAGAGAATTATATGAGAGGTATCTGATCTATAGGCTTAAATCCATCTGGATCTACCCTTTCCATGTATTCATAGACTGTGGTGCTCGAAGAAGGCTTGAAAAAGATTTGGATGATTTCGGTCATGAGAAGCTAGAAATAGGGGGCTACACTATGCGACCAAGGATTACATGAAATGTACCATTGATGTTTCAAAAAAACAATACATTTAGGAAACACATTTTTTGGAAAAATCATCCTCGAGTCGATACACGACGTGATGTGGAGGTACACATCGTGTACTACCCCACAACTGGTTGTTTTAAAGACACACAACCATCAGGTTTTTCAAATCCTATGGATTTAGCACTCCCACTCTCAACCCTAGATGACCCATATTACTCCTTCATCAACTATTGGGGATTCCTTCATCCTGTATTGTTTCCCCCACTACATTTATTCGATCAGTCATTAATCCAATGTATGACATACCTTTGTTTTTTGGAATTCATCAATCAGTCATCTCCCATTTCACATTTCCATTTTATGGAATTTGTTCTGCAATGTTCTAAGTTATATACCTTTGATCTTTGTTTATGTGGTTGTGCTGTGACATCTTCGGGTGGATGCAATTATTGAGGGTAAGATGATAGTGATCCGCTGCGTGGAACCGTTCTTGAGAAAAGGATTCTAGAATCCTTTTGAGTTAGGTTTTTTGTTACTTCTATAATCTTTTATGTGAAATAGTAGATTTAGAATGATTTATCTATTTGTATCACAATGTAATTGACATAATTAAATATTATTACCAAATTAAAAGAATATATTTGATCGCATGTCATTTCTGAGCATAGTGATAATTGTTTGCCTCATCATTTTCAAGATAGTTGGTAATCTATGCTTTTATTGTTAGCATTTTGTTCTTGATAAAATTGGTAAAGAATGTAAAGAAATAATTAATTGATAAATAAATGTATGAAGATAAAAAAGCAATTAAATTAATTTGGTTGTTGTTGTAATTTGATATTAATAGAATTGATGTCGATGTGCATGTTTAATTCAGTTTGTTATTAATCTCAAGGAATATTGGTGCTTATATTTTAAATTCATGTCAATGTAATTGTTCAGTTAATTTTTTATAGATATGATATCTTGTTGATTAGTTTTTACATAGTTGGAACCTAATAAAAATGATGAGTTTTATTAAATATGGATTAATTAACCAGTTTTTTGAAAATATATAATTCCTTGTTGGGTTCTGAGTTACCATCTTTATTATAAGTCACAATTCCTTCTGCTTTAGAGCCTTGAGTTATCATTGTGTGTGATGTTTAGATGCCTTTTTTAAGGTCCAGGAGCGTAGTTGGTATAATTCTTGTTTCCTATTACTTTTGTTGTGATGATATCCTGGGATGATGTTGTGATATGAGTCACTAGGTATTATAATTGGTTGTGGAAGAATTTGACGCATGGAGTGGATATATACACTGCATTATGAATGGGTGTGTTTGGGTAGACACTGGATATGTTAAAATAGGTGAGATATGAACGTTGAATTCCAGCTTAATCTTGATAGTTTTTTATCATATTTACTTTCCCAACTACTCAAGGAAGCTGGTTTTGCTACCCTACTTCCAAAAAGAGGTAATGACTCACAGGGTATGACACATTCTTTCAGTGTTTAGATTATAGAGGAAGGATGGGTCTACTCTTCAATTATAGATTAAAAATACTTGAGGTGTAGTTCATCTACTCACCATTTTGAGACCACTTGTTTATAGTAGCTTAAAATGTTATTCTATAATTCTTAGGAATATGGGAATGTAGAAATGTTGTTAATGAACCATTGAATATATATGATGTTGAACCATGGGGTTGGATCTTTATGGGACATAATGTTGAGGTTTCAATTTAAATGAAATGTGCATCTTTGTAGGAATACTATTGAAATTTTCCGTGGAATTGATAATGTTTAATTAATGATTATGAAAATAATTAACATAAAATGAAACAGATAAGAAGGGAATGAAGTAATATATTTAATAAATTTAAATGGTTCGGTGCTTATAGGATAACTAGTCTTAGCAGTGGTAACTGGGAGACTGGTAGGCGTTAGCTGCATATGAGGCTAATACTAGGTTATTCCCACTATTTTGTTTTAAGATATATTATATTCAATATTTTTGTGTTTCTATACGCTACTCCACCACATTAGTTTTAGCAACTGAAACCCCCATGATTTGGAGACCTAGGGGTATTTTCAAAAATATTTTGCTTGGAATATGTATAGATGACTACCCTCCATTGTCCCTACTCTCTTCTCTTGGTAGTTACTCGTGCGGGTATGAATGACAATTTGTTTTCCCCATATATGTATGTATATGGTAGTAATGGATTTTTGTTATTCACACACATATATTCTGTTTGTAGCTTCTAATAGACTACTAGAGGTGTAACGTGTATAGGCTATGGTGTCTTTAGGATCTATACTCAGTGTATGTTCTATAATGGCTTGATGATTAATGCTTGACATATGATACATGTTATAGGAGCTTTAGTGGCTACACGAAACTACCTAGTTACATTGGTTACAAAAACATTGTAGTTTTTCTAAACGAGGTGCATGTTGTGGTGCTTCGACCAAGTGTTGGCAGGAATGAATATTTAAAGAGATATTCTTAGGACATGTGACATTTGGGAAATGTGAAAACCATTGGGGATGTGGTAGTGGGTTACCCTTGACTTCATTTATTATATTATATATTATTTAATGTGATTCATTGTGATAGAATCCATGGTGAATATGGGAAAATAATAAACGTATTTAGGTGATGAGTTAGTTTCACTTGTTGTTCACTCTACAATAGAATTATTTCATTACCTTTGCACAAGAGGCTCTAGGGTAGATCACACTCAGTATATATTTATACTCACACTACTTATACATAAACTATTTTTTAGGTAACTTGGAGTAGGTCGGAGACTAGGATAACTACTAATATGGGGTTAAATGTGATGTTTGGGCTTCGTGGTCACTTTTGTGTTTATATTGTTTTGTTAATTATTGTTTGCACTTTCTATAGAATAATTTTATCATGAAATTACATATGTGTACAAGGGATCTCATTTATATTGATGTCTCAGTTGGACTTGGTTGGTGTATGAGTTATCTCTATCTTTGACATGTGTTCTCTTAGAGGGTGATTCATCCCATTTGATTATTTTATATACCCTTGGTGCTAGATACCTACCCGAGGCCTACTAGAAGTAGGGCTCAGGGGGTCATTCTATCCTGACTCACATTATTGGCCAAGGAGGGGTACACCCTGTGGGGTGGGGGTCATTGAAAATCTAAATTTCCAAGAAAATTGGGAAACAAATATTTTAAATTTATTTTAATATTAATATCATTGAATTTTCATTAAATAAAAAAATTATTTAATTAATGAACCTTATGATATGTATAGAATCTTTTATAAGTATATTTTCTATAATTTTATTAGTAATCAAAAATAAATATGATAAATAATATATAATGGTTAAAATGTAATTTTTGTACTAAATTGTTTTTATACTATGTACATATTTTAATTTAAAAGAAATTATAAAATATAAAAATAAAATTTGATTAAATAGAAGATGTATTTAGTTCCATAACACCTCAATTCATTTATATAGGTAATTTAATATGTCTATTAATACTTTTATTCCCATTGTAATGAAATAATTACATAGTTTAGAATTCTAAAAGTAAAATGTAAAAAGATAATGTTAAATGAAATACAATAAGACTAAAACAGGTATGTAATGACTTGGTAGAGTTATTATCATCCAAAATACATCCCATAATCCATTTTTTATAAAATTTCGATCCATGGACATGAATAGATTCATATAATTATTAAAATATATAGGGTGATTCCAAAAATTACATTTTTATCATTTATAAAAGGTGGTCACAAACACCCTTTAAAAAATAAAGTAAAATTACAAATTGAATTAAAAAAATCCAAAATATAATATTCATAAAGACCCATAGTAGTTTTTATTCCCTGGTCACACTATGTCAGTATAATCTTTTCAATTCCATGGTGTTTTACAATAAAGTTCATGTCTCTAATGTATGTATTATCACGTTCATCTATTTTTATCCTAAAACATACTCTTAAAAATATATAATATATCCATTATATTATAATTAAATTAGTATAATTTTATACTAATATCTTATTATATTAGTGGTATAATAATTTTTTATAACCCTCCATCCACCAAGAAAACAAAATAGTCAATAATGAAATGCGTAGACTATTATCTCCAAAAAGTGTCATTTTTTTCATCACCATTATAAATGGATGATAAAATAATAGTAACTGATGAATAAATACGATATATAAAAAATAAATATGAATCATAGATTTATAATTATAAATTTTCTTCTTTAACTCCCATTCATTTTAATATGGATTCATTCATAATGCATATATTTGAATTACTGTATACATAAGAAATGAGAATTATTTATCCTTAGAAAAATCACAGATTGATTTAAAAATATATTTAATATAAAAAATTTACATAAAAAATATATTAAGATTCTATATATTATGAATCTATTTTATATCTATTCTTACTAAGATCAACATACAAAAGGAATTAAAAAATCTGGACTGAACAACATCAATTAATTTTCATAGGCAAGAAACAAATATAATTAGTAAGTAAAATATGATAAATAAAAGACCATTATATAATAAATATATATAAATAATTTTTTTGGTAGTATATATAATAAAAAAATATAAATTTTCATGATGTTAGGTGAATGTGTTGAAATCTTCTAGTCACAGATGATGGTTTTGTCTGAAACGTATTTATTTTAGAAAATTATAATTTTACGCAGATAATTATTTTTAATGATTTTTTAGAAAACCTATTGGATATTTAATATAAATAATTATATATGTTTATTTTTTATGACTTAAAATTAAACCATTATTTTCTTTTATTATGTATTATTAGAATTATTCTTATTCTGGATAGATTTTTATTTCAATTTCACTTCCATAAAACATTTTTTCTTTCAATTTACCAATGTATTGTTCTTATTATTTATATAATTCCCATGAATTAAATTTATAATTAACAGTTATTTAATTATTGATATTAAAATAACCATATTATATTATATATTCTCGTTAATTTTCAATAACAAATTTCTATTCTCATAGGGGTCTTTAATAACTCAAGTTAATTTCAAGAATAATTATTTTTCCCTTAAATTTATATTTTCATTCATATGGTATAACCTATTTTGATTATGGAAAAATAGTTTTTTATTAAATTAAAATTTATAAATTATTTAGAATACATGATGAATATTTTACAAAAATAAGAATAATACCCTTCCATTTGAAAAAAAATTTACCCTTCTTGTCCATAATATCCCCTCCTGCCAATGTTAACTTTTGTAATTGTAAAAAACATTATTTATTTTATCATTGAAGAAAAAAAATTCCTATCCTATTTTCAATATAACGTTTTATTATGTCATTTTATTATGTGGGATTCTAGAAATAGTGTTTAAAAATATCAATCTTTAGGATATCCTTTGCAATAAATTGAATTATGAATTCCCATTTTTTCCATTTTAGACAAATATAATTTAAATTAAAATCTAATATTATTTTTTGGTTTTCTATAAATATATATGTGGTTTTATAAACTTTTTATTTTTCTTGTAATATATAATTTTAGTATCCTACAAAATTCCCACCATAATGATAACCAAATTCATGGAAACACTCCAGTTTAATATATAATGTAATAAGTCACCCTGATATGATGTATTTAAACATATAATGTCTTAATTAATACATTAATAACATTCTAGAGGAACATATTATTTAAATTCTCTTTTAATGGAAAAAGTAATATTTTTTACTTCATTAATAAATCCTTTCGTTATTTTGTAAATGGTCTATGTATGTTGTTAATTTTTTTTCCCCTCCAAGTATTTATAATAAATATTCTAAAATGGTTCTCCAGGATGAAATCAAATTCCAAATTTTAAAATTATAAATTACTATTAATTTTGAACACATTGTCCTCTTGTAAATCATTATGATTAATACATAAGCTATGTGTTGAAAAAAATATTTAGAAACTCATGTCTTTCTCAAGGGTTTAATCATAGTTATGATTTATTTATGGTTTATTTTCATTATGAGTAATTCATCTTAATGATTTTAATTATGTGTGAGTTGTTATATAATTGTATAAATCACCAATGAATAATGATATTATTAAATCTAATGAGATACAATTTATTGTGGATTAATAGTTATCTAAATAATACAATGTTATGTGATAGGTGTCACCGTATTTATATATCCCTTTAATATATTTTGTAAATGATATATCTCATGACATGTTATGTAGGGGACTAGAGAGTGAATATAATTCATAATTGGAATTTTTATACCACATGTATGATAGTGTATATTGATCTCATTCCTCAATTGGTGTTTTTCCAATTTATGATGATAGTTTTGGGGTGAGAGATTACTTATGATTATGATATCATGTAGTAGGATGCTGAAACAAGATTATTATTTCAATATATTATTATTTAATTTCATTATATGATGTTTTCATTATAATGAAAATTATATTTAATATATCCTAGTTTTCCTTCTAAATATTATCGTATTCTTTATTTCCATAGTCATTCCCCTATTGGGATATAAATTTCAAAATTTTCCATATCTAATTTTCAAATGTGTATCCTATATAGTTTTAGATTTTCCTTGTTTTTTAATAGAACTATGGGATGTATTAAATAAATATATTGTCTTTACAATATAGATGACGTATTTTTCTGAAAATTCTTCACAAACTGTGAAACCTTATATAATTACATTATGCTCAATGAAAATGGTGTTATAAATTATAAAATAATGTTTGTTTGAGGTATCAAATACTATATAGTTATTATTATAAAAATGTATTATTATTTTTGGATATTAGGATAAAAACAATTGTGAAAAAACTACTAATATGTATAAGGGATATTTTTGTTTATATTATAATATAAAATATTTTTTTTAAACATTAGGAAGTGTAGTGCTCACCAAAATAAAAACCATTTCAACATATATAGTATTGGAAAATAAGTAAGAAATATCACATAATAATATATTGTAGGATGAATATAGAATATTATAGATTGAAATGATGATCATATATGTAAATATTGGAATTATATTGGACATAATATGATTTCTACATGATTGAATATTTATATATCATGATCAAATAGAATTATTGGACAACATGATTGTGTTATAATGTGATAAATATTCAGTTTAATTTTCCCTTTGGATATCTAGGTTACATATCTTATAAGTACAATCGTTCATCAATTGAAATAAGTCCTTTTGGAATTAATTATGGTTGAAAACTGAATGAACCATGATACCATTATATAAAAAGGTAAATTCAACAATTAACTCAATTATAAACCCAATATAATGGGATATGAATTATTAAATATGGTGAATATTACAAAAACAACATCAAAACATGATTAAAGATTAAAAATTTTACATAAATCATGAGTTCACCAAACATGAAAATGATAGAGAAACATTAATATTCATGAAATGAATATGATGAAAGAATTGATATTCAACAGTCTCTAGGTAAAAAATTATAGAATAATCATATTGGTATTTTTCATATGGAGAGAAGTTGTTTATTTACTTGTGGTAATAGTTGTAATCAAGAACTATATATGGAAGGAAAAATAAAAGATACAATGATGAAAAATAATGTTCTTATTAATAATCACTAAATGATTAAATGTTTTATATGTGATTTATTTGGTCAATATATTAAACAATGTGCCAGACTAAGGGATAAAACAGAATATTGGAACAAACTCAATCATAGTTTAACGAATAAGCAAAATCCAACAAAATTAATTTTTTTATTGAAGATAGAGAGTTTCAATCTAGAATTGTTGATGAATTTTGTCTTGTAGGAATCCACCTATAATGTATTGAGAAATAAATAAAAATATTTGGTGTTTTAAATATTATATTCATCATATATGAAATAGAATCATGGTTCATGGTGTGTCATTCCATATATTTTTCTCTCCTATTAAATTATTAAGAATCTATTCGGAATAGACTATCTCTTATTACAAAGGGAATAAAAAAATTATTTAGGTTATATGACACTGTATCCAAAATTAATCGATGATTAACTACCATTTTTTGAAAAATAGGATGACCCTATATAGATTAGAATGATATTATGTGTTTTAAAATTATATGGATACAATTTATTTCCTTGGGAGAGAATGTAATTGCCGAAAATTTTAAAATATGTTTTCCTTTAAATATGTTAATTATATTTGAATGATATCTCATCTCATAGTAAAAAAACCAAAAAATAATTATATTTTTATATAGATAAAATATATCCAAATAATTAGATAGAATTCATATTAGTATATATATTTTTAAATATATTAAAAAATATATCCATATTATGGTAATTTTTTATATATTTCCATAATTCATTATTTTGTTCAAGAATATCAATTTGAATGAGTTGTGCATTTTATTAGATAAAAAATAAGAATAATATATTTAATTGATGATTTTATTATGATATAATATTGACATATTAAAGATTAATTTATTTGGGATTCATTTAAATTATGAATATGAAATACTATTATTTTTAAAAGATTGACTTTCAATTAAAAATACACTATAATTTATGTTTTGAATAAAAATTATAATTTTATAAATTTTATAATTTCTATGTGAAATAATTTTCATCATTTTTATTTATAATGAAAATATTAAATAAATATTATATTTATGGAGTTTTAGGAAAAATTAATTTTCAGGTGAATACTAGAAATATTTTTTTTAATAACCACAATGATTTTATAATAAAGTGAATAATTTTTAACATTTTTATATCAGTAATATTATTCTAAACATCAAAATAATAAATTTAATTTACTATGGTCAATTTATAAAACCAATAAATATCATTTATAAAATAAAATGATATTATATAAAAAATATTTTTATTTTGTCCTGCAATAAATTTATTCATGGGTATATTTTTTAGGAATTATTTTGTTGTAAAATATATACTATATTAATTTTTTTTTCTTTTTTAAGTTATAATATTTTAAAAGAAATGATAAATTTCTTGGTAAATACACATTATTCCTAAAAATACATATTTCGAAAAAATCTGGTTTTATGTGTTACAAGCAATAAAAATATCATTAATTTCCAGAAGTATCAAATTTTAGTTGATAAAATGAATTATATTTTGGAAAATAATTTTTTATTATTCAGTATTTTTATGGTAAGTTTTTTATAAAAAAATTTATTTAATTATAATTACAAAGTTAATAGAGCAACCAATATTTTAATATATATTGTAATATCATGGAATTTATTTCAAATCAATTAAAATATAATTATTAATTAATAAAACACATATGATATTTAAATAAAATTAAAAATATATATATTATGACCTTATTAATTGGAAATTATTTTTAAATGTGATAATTAATCCATAGTTTTCAGAATATAATTTTTCTAGTAAAATACTTATTCCATACATCATCTATTTTAATTTCAATGTTAATTTAATAAGAATTGGAAATAGATGTTGACCAAATATAAAATACAATTAATTCCATAAAAGTAAAATTTTATTATATATATAATTTTGATTTCATTGTTTGACATAAAATATCATAGATAAGAACTATATACATTGTAAAAAACTGAAAATTTAAAATATAAAATGTTGAATGTAAACCCCCTAAAATATTTTTTAAATATGTTTATAAATCCATGGTTTAGAATGTATCCAATGAGATAGACCCTATATTAAATTATTTATAATCTTTTGTACCATTTAACATGAAATAGTGTCATCAAATTTTAAAATATTAATTTTGTTTTAAAATATTATTTTTATCTGTTATAAATAGGGGACCGTGACAGCCTTTCAAACATATAACTACCATTAAAAATTTCCTTGAACCTCTACAAAAATATATTTTCACATAATTCCTTCAGACATTATTAATTCTCTAGTGACTTAATGTTCCCCTAATCTCGTAAATTCAATGGTGTTTTCTATGTAAAAAACAGGCCTACAATTTGAGCATTATCACTTCCTTGAGATTTTATCCATAATCATCCTCTTTAATATTAATTATATCCATAAAAATTGAATTTAATATGTATCATAAATATAAAAATATTTTATAATGTTAAAGGACAAACAATTCACTATTCATCACCATCTTCTATGAAAAACAAAATTGTCACAGTTTTGATCGATAAACTAGCACCTAGAGAAAATGACAATTTTTGTTTTTCATCACATCCCTTAATTGATGATAAATATGTTTTAATGGATGAATAAATATGATATATACATAGAATGTAACTAATATATTCAAATTTAAAATTATATTTTCACATATTTTCCACTCATTCGTTGAGATGTAGACAATTTACTTATAGGAATATGAAAATTTTAACTTCCATAGGAAATGAGTTTCATTTATCAGCACCAATAATCATGGTTGGATTAAAATATATAATTAGTATTTATAAATTATTTCCATAGAAAAATAATATAATATATATATATATATTATAAAAATATCTTATAATACATTCTACCAATTTTTATAAATATAAGGAGTTTGGGAAAATTTACCGAACAACCTATATTAACTTACGTATGCTAGAAAACCATATCATAAATAAATAAAATATTATAGTTAAATGTAATTTTTATAAGAAATATATAGGAATAAGTATCTTTTTAAATATACGATGAACATAATTTAATAATTTATGACCTTAAGTGAAAATTCATAACACATTAATTCATAGGAAACTATTTTAGACCAATGCATCCATTCCCTAGACACATATTCTTTTCTGCGCATAATTTCGTTTATATTATGTATATAATACCATTCAAATATTTAATATAATATTTTGAAACTATTTTTTATTTAATCTTCTATCAAACGATCTCTTCCTTTAAAAGAATTATTATTATAATGACTCTTAATCCATAAAGTCATTCCTCTCTATTTCCATTCATCGGAACATATTTTATTTTTATACACTAATCTCTAATTTTAAATGTTTAATATATTGTGGATGAATGTATTTTGATATAATACCTGATTTAATTCCTAGAAATTTTACAAGGATATGACTTCCATGATTCTATGGAATTTGGATTCAAAATTAACTAATAATTTATTAGCCTTTCATAGATGAAAAAACATTCTTGAGTTCTGATATTCTTCAAGGGATTTCATCTTTTATATAATTTAGAATACAATATTTATATCTGAGGAGACCAATTTATGAATCTATAATTCTTGAATAGTGAGTTATAATGGATTATATATATATAATATGAAATAAATAATATTAATCCATTTAAATGATAGTTTCATATCCTAATGCATTATTTCCCTTCATAATATTATTATATTTTTAAAAATTATTCCATATTAAGTGTTAAAAAATTATAACAATATATTAATCAACTTCCTTATTCAAAATAATTTGTTTAATCTTATTTTATGTTTTGTGATTCAACAAATGTGTATTAACACATAAAAAGATATCTTTTGTACCCCCTATATGACTTTGTGAATAAAAAATCATATTTATTCTTACGAATTTTATAAAATATTATTCCTGTGAACTTTTATTAATTTTCAATATTTTCCCTTACATATTACTAGTTAAATATTATTCTAATTACATGGAAGAATGTGTTTTTAGTTCCTTTCAAAATTCCCTCATGAATGTAAATCTGATTTAAGGAAGCATTCCAATTTATTCTCTCAACTTAGGAGTGAAACCCATAAAATATTCTTAAACTAGGTGTATATTTTAAAACAAAGAATTATTTTATAGGGTATCCTCATAGTTCTATAATTGTTTTATAGAAAATATTATATTATTTACTTATCTAAAATAACATTAGATATATCATAAGAGCTCCTCCCAAATGGTTCAATTTTATAATTTGTTCTCAAGTTCTTTTTTGATTATTTTTATATAATAGTAGTATGTGTTAATGAAATTATTAAAAATTTAAAACATTAATTGTCTGAAACAAATTAATTTCTTCTAATATTTCTAAATCAAATGATTTAGCTGTTGGTTATTCCATGAAACCAAAATTTTTATACCTGATATCACTATTTCCAAACATGACAAGTATATGTGTGATATTGATTATATAAAGGGTGATATTAGAATTATAAATCCCAATAATTAAATGGGTTATTTTTCAACTCATTTGAAAATTTATATACTTCTCTTGTTTGTAGTCTATAAACATTATCTTATGTGATCATTTTTCTGAAAATTATATATCCCTCCAATGCATTGGAAAATGCATTATATATCATGGTATTTTATTTATGGGATTATGATAGTGAAATTATTCAAACATATGACAATATCCACCATGTTAATTAGAATGTGGATGAACCCAAAAATCCATGGGACATTTTCCACTTAATGATTATGGTTATGGGACTGACCAAAAAATAAGGATTATGGTTCTTTGTCTTATATTTTTTCAAAATGTGATCATTTAAAGATAATATTATTTATTTTCTATATTACTTGTTTTCATTATTATGATCAATATTCCTATAATATCATGTTATGCCTCATGAATCTTATATTATTCCATATTTTTAATTTTATTCCCTTTTGCGGATTCACATCTCAAACTTTTCTATATGTGTTTTTCATAATATATTATATGTCATTTTAGAGGATATATGGATATTAAGAGAACAATGTACTAATTTAAATAAATATTTTTTAACATATGATGATTTATTTACGTTTCTAATATTCGAATGTAAATATTCCTTAAGATACATTGATTTTATTACATATAATTTATGTTAAAAATCATAACAAAGTGTGTATAGGTCCTATTCCACTATAGAACAAGTATGAAAAACAATTCATATTATGAGAATATTATTTTTCCCTCACAGATGGGGTTATAGTAACCTTGACATATCCACATTATAATTCTCTAAAAACATCCAAGTCTCTTTTCTACGATAACTAAATTGTAAGACAAAAGAAAATAAATCATTGATACCACATTGTGACAACCCAAACTGGAGGATTCATGATAGGGGACCTTCGATATCCTTTCACAAACCCTATGTTTAACCCTCGTATTCTATAGGATAAAAACTAGTAGTGAAGTTATAATATAACATTATAGTTTGAGTATTCCCTATTTATCATATTTAGAATTACTGTGTAAATTGATATTGTTGATAATGAATCATGTTAAACAAAAAATTCATGGAATGTACAGAAAAATAACTATTACTAATAGATACAATAATATCTAAATATTTCATATGTACATAATCCCCCATTGGTTGATCACACAAAATATGATAAATGGGAAAAAATTAATTATGTACGATATCCAATCATTAACTATTTGGTAGTCCAAGATTGTCCCATCATTTAACGATGAACTAGGAAACATGAAACATTCTTTAAGATTCATCTGTTCACAAAAAATGGACCTTTGATAAAAAAACACTATCATTAAAGGTAAAAAGGCTTCATGGAATCCATATAAGAGTGTGGGTATGACATAGTTTTCCACAAAAAACAATTTCTAAAAAGTGAAAATCCTAATACCGGTGTAGAAATATTTTCAATAAGTAAATAGTTTAATAGTTCTAAAACAATTAATACACAATAATTTAACAAAAACCATCACCCCATTTTCGGTTGGAAAACTAATGTTTGCAATAATATTTTGGATCTCTATGTATGTCAACTTAACAAACAATACCTGAATCACAAAGTTAAGTTGAATCTATAATAATATCTCGATGATCCATCTAACCATAAATATCTACATGGAAACCAAGATGAAATCATGGAATTTCCCTTTATAAATAATTATCTAGATACCAATCCTATAATTTTTATGGAATTTGACAATTCAACCCAACATTCCCAATATCCAATGATTATTTGATTAATGGCCCCTATCCAAGTATTAAAAAAGATTATAGACTCTCATCCAAACATTCATTGACATCAATCATCATATGGGTCAAGGCACTCCACTTGCATTCCAAAGTAATAATGCATAAAATAGAATCAGGTAACTCATCTAGGTATTCCCTATGATTATGTATCATTTGGATTTGGGGCACCCATCAAGATATTCCCATGTATCACATATCATCTTAAATCCAAGGGGAAAATCCAAAACATCCCAATCCATATGAGTCAGTTCCAAAAGTATATTCAGTTTACTATTTCTAACATTTAATATCAACTATTCCTATTTTCACAACATTCCTTAATAACTATTTCATTTCACATGATCCATTATAAATCACAAACCATAATTTGTTACATTTAAAAAAGCATGACATGATTTAATTTAAAATTCAATTCCATATACTTCTTTTTTACATTCCCTAATTAATACACATAATCACATAACAAGAAATAGAATTTCAATAATTCAACCACATATTAATATGTTTGGGATTCCAAACTCATTCATTTAGTAAAATAACATTTCCTTGGGTTTGATTCAATGGTTGATACAATTTATAATTATTGATGGCCATGTAATTCCATTTTGTAAAAATGGATTCATATCATAATTTAATGTAGACTATTTAATAGCTAATTTAATCACCCTAAAACTTGAATACATTGCAATTTAATAAAATTATACCATTAATTTGACTTGATTTTAGTATTTAATATAGAGTAAGGGATAATTAAGGGTAACTTGTCCATTGAAAACATAGAAATGTGGATTTAAATTAGAATTGAGTCAACCAAAATACATCCAACATGGATACACAATGAAAAAACATGTAAATGAAGCTAGAATATAGGATAAATAAGTGGTACCACCCACCATATCCACATATTATTATTCTCATCTAGTACCAGTCTTATTTTTGAGATAAAAATTTATATATCAAAGCACCATAAATACCATGATAGTGGGGTATTTAGCACATATACAGAATTGAAAAACATGAAATAAAAATATAAAATTACTAAGAGGTTTAATATTATTAAATTAACCTTTATTTTTCCAACTCTATATATATAATTCAATTTAGACACCATATGGAGGATAATAAATATGGAAGAGATGGAAATTGAAGGATAACTCTATATGATAATGGTGGTATAAACAGGGGATAAAATGGGTTCCTCCCATTTTAAAATTTCTGGGGGAAAGGTATATTTCCACTTATTATTAGGTGAATGTTTTTTCCACATGATTTTCCTAACGGTTCACTAACCATATATCTATCATTATCTAATATTGGCCACTTTTAATAGGTATAACACATATTATTTTGAAATTATGTTCCAATGTTGTATAATAGTTTTTTTTATTAAATGAATTACCTAGGTATTTAGGTTACCTTTCTATATTTAACTGAAGCAGTGTCATGTATACAACTATCCTCATGTTAGTGGAATATGATTAGCACAAACCATACAATTATAGTGTGCCCTGATTAATGTACTGAAATAATAATTTTTTTCCCTGGACCCTAGAGAAACTCCAGAGACCCAAAATACCACTATTGAACGCCATTCCCTATTGTAATTTGGTTCTATGATGGTTTTTATGCATTATGATTCAATTTCAATACCAGTTAAAAAAAACATGTACACTAATAAGAAAACCCAATCATTTGTTTAAATTAAGATAACTCATACAAAACCAATGTCATACATAGTAGTGTTTTCATTTTCATAATTTAAAATCTAATTTAATGTGTTACATATTTTAGTTTTTGTACCTTTAGTAATCTATAGTTAGGATGGGAATATAGTTTACCATATTCGGAAAAATAGTGTTTCCTTTATTAATTCATTGGGGAATTATTATAATTCCTCCACATTCACACAATAGATTCATGTTAGGATCCTATAGATTATACTTATAAACTAATTAATATTTGTGTGTATATATATAAATTTAATAATGGAGTATTAGATAGATAAGGGGGGAAATAACTTATAGTAATTGTTTTTAATTATCTCATGTTTTTATCCAATCCATTGTATAATTTGATGTTTTACCATCCTTTGTGATTGAATTGTATGAAATTTTAAAATATTGTCTTTCAGTTTGTTAATATTGTAATGTTTTTTCATGTTTTTATTCTCATTTACATGTAATAATTGTGTAATTCCACCCACATGTGTTACTTATGATCCAACAATTATAGATTCTAACTACCATCCAATTGGAGGTGAGCTATGGGGGTGAAATCAGTCTTCACCTATAAACCTAGTGGGTGCTCAAGGGGGGTGGTTCATTTAACAAATTCTATGATAATGTAATCAACAAAAAACATATTATGATAGATAAGAAATGGATAATATTAATGTCATATCCCTATATAAGTTCACTTTTCAGAAATATATTTAATAGGAAAATTTTAAAAGAAATATGTTATCATTTCCATAATAATGAGACACAAAATTGTATTAAGTTTATATGAATGAAATAGTCTTCGAACATCACGAGGAGTTTCAGATGGAGAATGAAAAAATTATGAACATTATTTAATAATTGATTAAATAACTAGAGACTATTGTACAAGAAATATAGACTAATGAAGAGATAAATAAATTAAAGAAGATGACTATGATTAGAAATGATATTAGTTAAAATAGGGGAATAAAAAAATATGTAGGAACATAATTATAAATTTTGTGTTAATTACTATCTATACACCATTTTCAATATATCAAATGTATATAAACTATTAATGCGAATGGTACCTTTTACATTAAAAACCATTGGGACATAATAATGAATAAACATATAAGTCAGTGTCTTATAGGATTTCTACAAAAACATTTTTAAATCATTTTTAGTTTCAAATAATACCTATGGAATCGAATTAAGGGTAATGTTTTACGTGTACAAATATAGATTGATGTTTTGTTTTTTAGATAGTTTCATTTGAATTATCATAAATGGTTTATAGAACAGAGTATGTGGATAATATATTACTATGAAAAGATAATAATTAACAATAAATTATTAAAATAAATATGGAGGAATGTTCACATTTAGAGAAAATTTCAACGGAAAAAATTTGATATTTCTATTTGGGTTATTATATCAAATCATATATTAATTTTTTTTGTATTTTGATTTATTTAATCACAAAATGACTAAAAGTTTCCCTTTATTTGATGAAGGAATGAACTATAAAGATATAATTTTTTTGACTAGTTTTTTTAAATATGTAAATTTTTATTTTGATTAATTTATGTGTAGAAATATATTATCTTATTTTAAAGGAGGATCAAAAATATAATCACCAAGATGATTTTCATTCATTCAAAACATCAAATATTTCAAAAATTTATCAATATTAAAGTTGATAACTCTCATGTTTTTTATCATTAGATGATGGAAATATAACATAAGTAGATTTTTAAATTATACAAATAAGTGAACAATGAAAAGTAACTCTAATTAATTAAAATTTAGTAGTTTAGACATTCATAAAATTCTATAAATAGTGGAATAAAATAATATTTTTTATTATTGATAAATATATTATAAATATATCCATGATTTTTTTATCATTAGAGAAAGACCATATTAAGGATTGTTAACATTAGTTTTGTTTAAATGATAAAGGATATACAATTATATAAAAAATATGTGATGATGGATGTAAATTTTAGATAATCTAGTTTCATAAATAAAATTGAAATAGCAAATATTCTAATAAATTTTCATCCACCTTGTCTCCACATTAATGGGGTGTTGTAGATTGGATTAATAAGAAAATTATGGAATAAGAATGGAATATGAAATGTGAATATTTTTTACCAATATTGTTTTAAATAGATCTTTATCATACATCATTTATTATTTAAAATATATTTATTATAAGACATATTCAGAGAATATCCCCACATGCCTGTGAGAAAGGTATGAAATACATTGTAGGATAATATAGAATTTAGGGATTCATTTTTTTCATTCTCAATGTAAATTATATTCTAGAGTAATCAAATTTTATATATAATTGTGGTATAATTTATGGGTTGTTCCATTCCATTAATTGCCTATAGTTTTTGTAATAAAAGTGAAATGATTATTGATGAATTGATTAATGTGAAATTTAAAAAATGTAAATCAACGAAAATTTCATAAAATAAATAATCAAATTGAGAAAAAATTATAGAATTTAATTTTTAAAACCCTCTATTATGGAAGATCAGATTCATATTTTAGAGTTAATTATTAATGGGGATAATCAACATTATCAACACAGGATGATGATGTCCCTTTGATAGAAAACTATTGAATGATTTATTAGTGATATATATCCATGATTTCACACAAATATTACTACAAAAAATATTTTTTACCATTATACATTCTCCTAGTAGTTAATTACAAAATATTAAATTGAATCCTCAAATTATTTGAATGAGGTTATATACATAATATAAGAGATCATTTATTTTTTGACAAATTATTTTCTAAAAAAATATTCTATAAAATATTATTATTTTATTACATTTAAATATATTTAATGAATAAATATCATGAATCTAAATTGATTTTAAGAAACATTTCCAAACTAGATAGTCAATGTTATATTAAAGAAGAAGTTATTTACTATAGTGTGACATTAAACATATTTCTGGATAAGAATATGTTTAAATTTTATGAGATTATAGAACTTATAAAAGATTCATTGTATAAAAAATTGAATTGAATATTTAATTTTATAATTCAATTATTATATTGAATATAAATTTTGAAAACGACTACAATTTTTTATAATAAGAATAAATTTCATGTATTTATTCAGAAAAATAACATTATTTATTGAAATAGACACTCTATTATTTTAAGGATAGGATATCATAGTTTACATTAAAGCTTGATTCTGTTAATTATATATGTCTCCCAAAAATATTTATTTACTTCAATAATAATGATATTATAATTTTTATATTCTTAAAGATAATATTATAATTTATTCGTCTAGTGAATTTATTCATCTATTGGATTTAACTTGTGGAGTGTTTCAAAAATGATTCTCATAAAATCATCAAAATTTATATTATTATTTTATATTGAATGGATAAAAATATTAGTAATATAATTTATAATATATCATTTAATGTGATAATTTTATTCCCGCTATATTCCATAAATAGTACACTAAATATGATATACATGTGTGAAGTTTTAAAATATTTCATTTATTTTGAATAGAAATCAATTTTATTGTAAAAATTATATTTATTAAATATTGGATACGATTTGTTAACATAGGATATTTCAATCTTGAAAATTAAATATTTAACTATTTTTTTATTCAAATTCTTAATTATATGGTTGTATAATTAAGAAAAATAGAATTTACTTTAAATGTTACATAAAATATTTTTTCCCATGTATTTATATGTGTAAACCTAAAATAGAAATACATATGAATAATTATATTTTTATTGGAGATAACTATTTTTGTACATAAACTCAGTTCCAAAAAATTAATTTTCAGACAGTGTCATTATTTTCACTTGATGTCGATTGTGTGGGATTATTCTTAATATTCAGCTATTTCATAAAACCATATATATTATTCCAAAACTATATATACCGATGTGAGATATAATTCTATTCTATAATGTTTATGTAAGTGATAAATTTTACTTCTTTTTTTATTACTTGTGAATAATCAGATGGAATTTCTACACATCCATTTGATGTTTTCATTCTCAATAAGATCAAAATATTTAGGAATAAGTATATTTTTAAATATATGATGAATATAATTTAATAATAAATTATCTTAAGTGAAAATTTATAACAAATTAATTCATAGGAAACTATTTTATCCCAATGCATCTATTTCCTAGACACATATTCTTTAATGCAAATAATTTCATTTATATGATGTATATAATACCATTCTAATATTAAATATATATTTTTACAACTATTTTTTATTTATTCTTCATTTAAAATATATCTTCCTTTAAAGGAATTTTTATTATAGTGTTTATTAATCCATAATGTCATTCTTCTCTATTCCCTTTCATCAAGACATATTTTATTTTCCTAAACTATTCTCTTATTTTATATTTTTAATATATTGTGAATGAATTTTTTTTGATATAATACATGATTTAATTCCTAGAATTTTTTCAATAATATGATTTCCATGATTCTAATGAATTTGGATTCAAAATTTACAAATAATTTATTGGAATTTCATAAATCAAACAACATTCGTGAGTTGTAATATTCTTCCATGTATTTCATCCTTTATATAATGTAGAATACAATATTTTTATCTAAGGAGACCAATTTATGTATCTATAATTATTAACTGGAGAGTTATAATGTTTTTTATATATAAAATATGAAATAAATAATTCAAATCCATTTGAATGATATTTTTATATCCTAATTCATTATTTCACTTCATAATATTTTTATATTTTTAAAAATTATTCCACATTATGTGTTAAATAATTAGAACATTATATTAATCAACTTATTTTTTCAAAATAATTTGTTTAATCTAATTTTATGTTGTGTGATTCATCAAAGGTGTATTAACACATAAAAAGATATCTTATGTACCCCATATATGACTTTACGAATAAAACATCATATTTCTTCTTGTGAATTTTATAAAATATTATTCATGTGAACATTTATTAATTTTAACATTTTTCCCTAACATATTACTAGTAAAATATTATTCTGATTATAGAGATGAATGTGTTTTTAGATCCTTTCAAAATTCCCTCATGAATGTAAATCACATTTAAGGATACATTCCAATATATTCTCTCATCTTGGTACTCAAACCCAAAAAATATTCCTAAAATAGGTATATATTTTAAAAATATGAATGATTTTATAGGGTATCCTCATAGTTCTATAATGGTTTTATATAAAATATTTTTTATTTACTTAACTCAAATTACACTAGATTTATCATATGAGATCCTCCCAAAAGGTTCCATTTTATAATTTATTCTCAAGTTCTTTTTTGATTAATTTTATATAATAGCAGTCTGTGTTAATGAAATTATTCAAATTTTAAAACATTAAATGTCCTAAACAATTTAATTTCTTCTCATATTGCTAAATCATATGATTTAGCTGTTGGATATTCCATGAAATCAAGATTAATATACCTGATATCACTGTTTCCAAACATGACAAGTATATGTGTGATATTGATTATGTAATGGGTGATATTAGAATTAATAATCCCTCCAATTAAATTGGTTATTTTTTCATCTCATTTGAAATTTTATACAGTTCTCATGTTTTAGTCTATAAACATTATCTTATGTGATTATTGTTCATAAAATTATATATCCATCCAATTCATTTGAAAATTCATTATATATCATGGTATTTTATTTATGGGATTATGAAAGTGAATGTATTCAACCAAATGACAATATCCACCATGTTAATTCGAATGGGGATGAACCCAAACAACCATGGAAATTTTCCCCTTTAGGATGATGGTTATGGGACTGACAAAAAAATTAGAATTATGGTTCTTTGTCTTATATTTTTTAGAAATTTAATCATTTAAACGTAATGTTATTTCATTTATATATTACTTGTTTTCATTATTATGATAATTATTTATATAATATCATTTTATTCTTCATAAATCTTATATTATTCCATATTTTTTTATTTTATTCCCTTCTGAGGAATCATATCTCACACGTTTCAATATGTGTTTTCCCTAATATATTATATGTCATTTTAGAGGATATATGGATATTAAGAGAATAATGTGCTGTTTTAAATAAAGATATTTTTTAACATATGGTGATATATTTATGTTTGAAATATTATAATGTCAATAATATTTAAGATACATATATTTTATTGCATAGAATTAATTTTAGAAATCATTAAAAAGTGTGTTTATGTCCTATTCCACTATAGAACAAGTATGAAAAACAATTCATATCATGGGAATATTATTTATTTCTTCACACATGGTGTAATAGTAACCATCACATATCCACATTACAATTCTATAAAAACATCCAAGTCTCTCTTCTAAAATGACCAAATTGAAAGACAAAAGAAAATAAATCTTTGATACCACATTGTGACAGCCCAAACTAGAGGATTCCTGAATGGGGGCCTTGGATAACCTTTCAAAGCTAATAGGTTTCACCTCCCAATATTCTAGAGGCTTCAAACTATTAGTAAAGTTCTATTATAACATTATGTAGTGAATATTCCCTATTTATAAAATTTTTAATTATTGTGGAAATAAAAATAGTAAATAATGAATTTGGTTAAACAAAAAAATCATTGAATCTACTGAAAAATAAATATTACTAATAGATACAATAATATCTAAATATTTCATATGTAAATGATCCCCCATTAGTGGATCACACATAATATGATAAATGGGAAAAAAAATTTAATTATGTCATGTATCCAATCATTAACTATTTGGTAGTCCTATATTGTCTCATCATCTAACTATGAACTAGAAAACATGAAACATTATTTAAGAGTCATCTATTCCGTAATAATTTTACTTTGATAAACTACACTATATTTAAAGGTATAAAGGCTTCATGGAAACCTTAGAAGAGTGTGAGTACAACATAGTTGGCCAAAACCAACAATTTCTTAAAAGTAAAATCCTAATATCGGTGTACCAAAATTTTCAATATGTAAATAGTTTAATTGTTCTAAAAAATTAATACAAAATAATTTAACAAAAACCAACAACCCATTTTTTTATAACATCCAATTTTTGTAATAATATTGTGTATCTATATGTGTGTCACCATAACAAAGAGTACCTTAATCAATAATTTTAGTTGAATCTCTAAGAATGTCTCGAGGATCCATCTACCCATAAATATCAACATGGAAACCAAGATGAAATCATGGAATTTCAATATATAAAAAATTATCTAGATTGTAATCCTCGAATTTTTATAGAATTTGATAATTCAACTGAAAATTACCGATATTTAGTCATTATTTTATTAAATGGCCCCTATCCTCTTATTAAAAAATATTATAGACACTCATCCAATCATTCCTTGACATCAATCATCAAATGGGTCAAGGAACTCCACCTGTCATTCTGATGTAATAATGCATCAAATAGAACCGGGTAACTCATCTAGGTATTCCATATCATCATGTATCTTTTTGATTTGGGGAACCAGTCCACATATTCCCATGAATCACATATCATTATAAATCCAACTAGAAAATCCAAAACATCCCAATCCAGAAGAGTCATTTCCAAAAGTATATTCATTTTACTATTTATCAGATTTAATATCAACTATTCTTATTCCCACACAATTACATAATCAACATTTCACTTCACATGATCCATTATAAATCAAAAACCATGATTTGATACATTTAAAAAACCCATGACATGATTTATCTTAAAATTCCATTCCATATAAATCTTTTTAACAATCCCCAATTAATACACATAATCACATAACAAGAAATACAAATTCAAAAATTCAACCACATATTAATATTTTTGGGATTCCAAACTCATTAATTTAGTAAAATAACATTACCATGAGTCTTATTCAATGGATAATACAATTATAATTATCGATGGCCATGTAATTCCATTTCGTAAAAATGGACTCATATCATATTTTAATGTAGACTATTTAATGGCTAATTTAATCACCCATAAACTTGAATCCTTTGCAACTTAATGAAATTAAAACCCGAATTTGACTTGATTTTACTATTTACTAAAGAGTAAAGGATAATTAATAGGATTTTTTTCATAGAAAACAAAGAACTGGGGATTTAAATTAGAATAGAGTCAACCATAATTTATCCAACAAGGATACACAATGAAAAAACATGTAAAAGATGATAGAATATAGGATAAATAAGTGATACCACCCACAATATCATCATATTATTCTTCTCTTCTAGTACCAATCTTTCAGTTGAGATAAATATTTAAATATCAAAGCACCCTAAATACCCTTATAGTGGGGTATTTAGCACGTATACAAAATGAAAACAAAAATGACATAAAAATATAAAATCACTAAGAGGGTTTATATTATTAAATAAACCTTTATTCTCCAACTCTATATATTTAATTCCATTTAGAAACTATATAGAAGATAAGAACTATTGAAGACATGAAATTTGAAGGATAACTCTGTATAATAATGGTTGTATAAATGGGGGAGAAAATGGGTTCATCCCCTTTTAATATTTCAGGGGGAAAAGGTATATTTACACTTATTATTAGGTGAGCATTTTTTCCACATGATTTTCCTAACTGTTCACTAACCACATATCTATCGTTATCTAATACTGGCCACTATTGATTGGTATAACACATAGTTTTTTGAAATTGTGTTCCAAAGATATATAATAATTTTTTTGTTTATTACATGAATTCCCAAGGTTTCTAGGTTACCTTTCTGTATTTAACTGAATCTGTGACTTGTATACACCTATACTTATGTTAATGGTACATGATTTGCACAAACCATACACCAGTAGTGTGCCGTGATTAATTTCCTGAAATAAATTTTTTTCCCTTGACCCTAGAGAAACTCCAGAGACCCAAAATACAACTATAGAACACCATTCACTATTGTAATTTTATTCTGCGAGGGTTTTTATGCATTATAATTCAATTTTAATACTAGTTAAAAAACATTTACACTAATAAGAAAACTCAATAATTTGTTAAAATTGTGGGAACCCATATATAACCAATGTCATACATATTAGTGTGATCATTTTTATAATTTAAATTCAAATTTATTATGATACATGTTTTAGTTTTTGGATTTTCAGTAATCTATAGATAGGATGGGAATATAGTTTACCCTTTTCTTGAATAATAGTTTTTCCATTATTAATTCATTGGGGAATTATTATTATAACTCAACATTTTCATAGTAGATTTCGGTTAGGATCTTATTTATTATACTTATAAACTAATAAATATGTGTGTATGCATATATATTTAATAATGGTTTTCTAGATAGATAAAGGGGAAATAACTTATACTCGTTGTTTGTAATTATCTAATGTTTTTTATCCAAACCATTGTATATTTTGATGGTGCACCTTCCATTGTGGTTGAATTGTAATTATCTAATGGAAAAATAATGTGTTTCAGTTTGTTAATATTATAATGTTTTTTGGTGTTTTTATTATCATTTCAATGTAATTTATGTCTAATTCCACCAACATATTTCACTTATGATCCAACAATTGTTGATTCCAACTACCATCCAATTGGAGGTGATCTTTGGGGGTGAAATCAGTCTTTATCTATAAACCATGTGGGGTACTATGGGGGGTGGTTCATTTAACATATTCTATGATAATGTAATCTACAAAACATATATTATGATAGAAATAATTAGATAATAGTAATGTCATATCCCTATATAAGTTCACGTATTGTAAATTTCTGTAATAGGAAATATTTATAAAGAAATATGTTATCATTTCTATAATAATGGGACACCAAATTGTATTAATTTTATATGAATGAAATTGTCTTCGAACATCATGAGGATTTTCATATTGAGAATGAAAAAATTATGAACATTATTTAATAATTGATTGAAGACCTGAAGACTATTGGTCATGGAAGATATACTCATGATGATATGAATAAATTTAAGAAGATGACTATGATTAGAAATTGTATTAGTTACAATAGGGGAATACAAAAAATATTAAGGAATATAATTATAAATTTTATGTTAATTAGTATCTCTTCTACTTTTTCAATATATCTAATGTATATACTCTATTCCTGTGAATGGTCCCATTTAAATTCCAAATCATTAGGACTTAATCATGAATAAACCTATTAGTCAGTATCTTATAGGAATCCTACAAAAACATTTTTAAATCATTTTTTGTATCAAATAATACTAACAGAATCAAATTAAGGGTAATGTTTCATGGGTACAAAAATTAATAGATGTTTTTTAGATTGATTATTTTTAATTATCATGAATGGTGTATGGAACAGAGTAAGTAGATAATATAGGAGTATGAAAAGATAATAATTAAAAATAAATTCCTAAAAAAATTTATGGAGGAACTATCAGATTTGGAGAAAATTCCAAAGGAAAAAATTTGATTTTTTTGTTTGGGTTCTTATATCAAATCATATATTAATAATTTTGTTTTTTTTATTTTGATTTATTTAATCATAAATGACTATAATTTTCCCTTTATTTGATGAAGGAATGAATTATATGTATATAATTGTTTTGACTAGTTTTTTTAAATATGTCAAATAATATTTTTTTCAATTTATGTGTAGAAATATATTATCGTATAGTAGAGGAGATCAAGGATATAATCACACAGATGATTTTCATTCATTCATAACATCAAAATATTTCTTAAATTTATCAATATTAAGGTTAATAACTCTCGTTTTTTTAATCTTTATATAAAGTAAATGTAACATAAGTAGATTTTTATGTTATACTAATAAGTGAATGATGAAAAATAACTCTAGTTAGTTAAAATTCAGGAGTTTGACATTCCTAGGATTCAATAAATTGTGGAATAAAATAATAATTTTTTATTATTGATAAATATATTATATATTTTTCCAGGTTTTTTGGATCATAAGAGAAATACCATGTTAAGGATTTTTAACAATAATTTTTTTTTAAATTATAAAGGATATATGATTGTATAAAAAATAGGTGATGATGGATGTAATTTTTAGATACTCTAGTTTCTTAAATAAAATTTAAATGGTAAATGATCTAATAAATATTCATCCACTATGTCTCCACATTAATGGGGTGTTTTAGAGTGGATAAATAAGAAAATTAAGAAATTGGAAGGGAATATGAAATGTGAATATTTTTTACCAATATTGTTTTAAATAGTTCATTCCCATACATCATTTATTATTTAAAATATTTTTATTATTCGACATATTCAGAGAATATCTTCACATGTCTGTGAAAAATGTATGAAATCAATGGTAGGATAATTTATAATTTAGGGATTCATTTTTTTCATTTTCAAAATAAAGTATATTATAGATAAATCCAATTTTAAATCCAATTATGGTATAATTTATGGGATCTCCCATTCTGATAATTGCCTTTTGTGTTTTTAATAAAAGTGACATGATTGTTGATGAAATGATTAATGTGAAATTTAATTAATGTAAATCAATGAAAATGTCTTATAATTAATATTCAATTTGAGAATAAATTATAGAATTTTATTTTTGAAACCCTCTATATATGAAATATCAGATTCATATTTTAGAGTTGATTATTGAGGGGGATAATAAAAATTATCAACATAGCATGATGATGTCCTTGAATAATTTATTATTGATATAAATCCATTATTTCACACAAATATTACTATAAAAATTCATTTTTTCCATTATAAATTAATATAGTTGTTAATTACAATTTATTACATTGAATAATTGAATTATTTGAATGGGATTATGTACATAATATATGAGATCAATTAATTTTTGGCAAATGATGTTATAAAAGTATTATTCAATAAAATATTATTATGTTATTAGAATTGAGTATTTTTAACTAATAAATATCATGAATCTAGTTTTATTTTAAGAAACATGTCCAAACTAGATAGTCAATGATATATTTAAGAATAAGGTCTTTACTATGGTGTGACATTAAATATATTTTAAGATACGAATTTGTTTAAATTTTATGAGATTATAAAACATGTAAACGATTCATTGTATAAAAAATTGAATTCATTATTTAATTTCATAATTCAATTATAATATTGAATATAAATTTATGAAAACCACAATAATTTTTTATAAAAGAATCAATTTCATGTATTTATTCAGAAAAATAACACTTCTTATTCCAATAGACATCCTCTAATTTTAATGATATGATATCATAGTTTACATTAATTCATGATTCTGTTGATTATATATGTCTTCTGAAAATATTTATTACTTCAATAATAATGTTATTCTAATTTTTATATTCATATAGATAATATTATAATTTATTTATCTAGTGGATTTATTCATCTAGTGGATTTAACATGTGGAGTTCTTCGAATATTATTCTCTTAAAATCATCCAAAAATATATTATTATTTTATATTGAATGGATAAATAATAATAGTAATATAATTTATAATAAATCATTTAATTTGATAATTTTATTTCTATTATATTCAACAACTAGTACACTCAATATGATATACATGTGGGAATTTTTGAAATATTTCATTTAGTCTAAATGGATATCAATTTGATTTTAAACGTTATATTTATTAAATATGGGATACGTTTTGTTAACATAGGATTTTTCATTCTTGAAAATTAAATATTTAACTATTTTTTTATTCAAATTAATTATTATATGGTCGTATAAATAAAGAAAAATAGAATTAATTTCTAATGTTACATAAAATATTTATTTTCATGTAGTTAAATGAGTAAATCTCAAATAGAAATACCTATGAATAATTCAATGTTTATTGGAGATATCTATTTTCGTATATAAACTCAGTTCCTAAAAATTAATTTTCAGACATTGACATTATTTTCAATTGATATCAAATATGTGGGATTATTCTTAATATTCCTATATTTCATATAACCCTATATATTAATCCAAGACAATATATATTGATGTGACATATCAATGTATTCTAGAATGTGTATATATGTGATTCATTTTACTTCATTTTTTATTACATGTGAATAATCAGATGGAATTTCTAGACATCCATTTGCTGTTTTCAATCTCAATAAGGTAAAAATAAATTATTGTATTACATACTTTTTTGTTTTTATTAGATCTGTAGTTATAAACTTCTTTTAAAAGATATGATTTCATGTCCTCGTGAGAATATATTTTGGAGATAAAATAAATTTTCATGATAATTAATTGGCTCCTATTAATTGATTTATTCAAGAAAAAAATTATATTAATAATTATTATAACATTTTCTTTCTATATCAATGACATCTAATTTTAGTCATTGATTTATTTTGTTTCAATTTGATGTCTTATATTATGAATCCTGATTATTTTGGAACTACAAAAATTCATCATGTTATGATTAATATAATACATATAAGTTTCAATACTATCTGGAGATAATTATAAATATTATATTAGGATTAAATATCTTTTTTAATATATATGTGAGGTTATAATAGAATAAAACTGGTATTTCATGGATGGTCACATGAATACAATACTACAATAACAGTGTCTTAAAATCATGTAATTTTTTAGCCTGTGGTTTATTTTCTATCCCATAGAGTTCCATGATTTTAATTAATGTGACATTTAAAGGTAATTTATTTTATATTTTATAAATTATTAAACATTAATAGATATTATGAATAGTTTTATGTAGTGTTCTTAATTCATTAAAAATATACTATATATTTTTCAATTATTTTGAAATATTTTATTAATATGTTCCAAAATGGATAATGATTCAGGGTGTATGACTGTATATTTATTTGGCTATCATTTTTTAAATTCATATTTTATATTATTAGGGTTCTTCCTTATAAAAAATTCATTTATTTTTTCACCATTTATTTAAAAATTAGTTTCATATGGGAAAAAAATATCACTAATATACTAGTATATATATATATATATTTTCATTTATAATTGTTTCTTTGTATTGAGTTGGTTTCATGTTTTTTACCATATGGCTGAGGATTGAATTTTCCTATTCAAAAAAAAATCTATACTTAAAATAATAATTTACAATATAGCATACATATATTTCATTATCAGATAACATTATTACCAACTTCTGGGAAAACTGTGTAAAAAATCAAACTATTTAAAAGGTAACTGTTTCAAAAATAAATTAGTGTTATATTAAATTATATAATTATTATACTTATAGAGAACATATATAAACAAATAACTATTTAATTAAATATTCCAAATAATACTATAAGTAAATGAATAAGGCTATTAAAATGGAAAATATATCAATGGGATAAAAAATTAAAAATTAAAAAACTAAAATGGGAAAATAGTGACAATAAGAATCTTCTATAACAGTACATCAATATAAAAACACTCTAGAAATGAAACAAATTAATTTTAAAAGAATAAAAAATATAAAAAATGTAATTATTTTACTTTTAGGGTAATTTAGGTGAAAAATTAAATATAGGGTAAAGAGGTGTGGTAATGTGATTGTTGCAATAGTATTGTGACTTTTGGATTTATAAGGTGACCATTTGCTTGTTAACAAGATTATTGGAAATAATAACATGATCATTGAAATAGTAATATTACTTCAATGTAATAGATTTTTTACCACAAATATTTATCATCAATAATTTATGTGAATATAAATATATTATTTCAAAATAAAAATATCATAATTAAAAAACACAATGAAAATTTAAATACATTTTTAACAAACCATTTGTTAAATAACTTTGTAAAAAAATTAATTTTATATAAAAATTAAAATTAGCAATGATATTATTATTTGATAAAATTTATATTATTTTTTAAATCATAACATATAAATATTCAAAAATTTATTTTTTGGGGATTTCATGAAAGACATCAATTTTCATGTGAATACTAAAAATGTATTTTTTTTCTATAAAAAGAGTATATTGATTTATATAATTAATAATGTAATAATGAACTAATAATTTCTAGAACATGGGAATCGAAAAAATATATATAATTACATAAATGATTCATTAAAACAAAATTAAACTTGATTTTTGAACCTAAAAATTAATTTCTAATGAATAAAATATAATGATTTGATTTTAAAAATTAATTTTCTCCATTTTTCACTTTTCTAGTTGATAAACTAGGTAATTGAATTTTAAAAGTTGTTTAAAGTACAAAAACCAAAGTAGTTAATTTTTATATTATTAATTTTTAAAAATGTGACACTATTATAAGGTTTAACATTGATATAATACTGTATTAAATATTTTATTCAAAAAAGGCATATCTAATCATGTATAAATAACCCCTCACCCTCCCCTTAAAAAATCATTCCTCCTACACCTAAAAATAAAAATTCTCCAGTGAAATAATTTATCTTAATCATATTATAATCAACAGGTCCATTTTAGAGTAAATCTTTTGTAATCATCAATGGAGTATAGTGATGCATATAAAAAGAAACAATGAGAAGAAGGTATGTTTTCATCAACCCTTATTTTTTGTTTTCTAATTAGTTTACTCCATTTCTTTATCCCTATGAATCCCCTATATTTTATTTTAAACTTTATTGTATTTTAAAATTGTAATAATTATGTTAACCTACATTTTTTTATCTTTTTACCTCTCTTTCTCCTACTTTTGGTAATGTTCCTTATATCTATCAGTTAACCTACAGAAATGACATTTCCAATTAATTTAAAATACTCAATTATGTATATGTTAATTATAAACAATTTATCATATATATATATATATATAATGATATTAATTCTACATGTATAAAAATTATTATGAAAAAAAATTCAAAGCATAAAAATACAATAATTATATAAGGAAAACATGATATGATAACATTTTCCATTTCATCAAGGGAATTAAGAAATACTATAAAATATATATAATTTATAAATAGTGTAAATAATTTAAATAATTCAGTTTTGTTTCAATGTTTTAATACTATTTATAT
This sequence comes from Viscum album, assembly GCA_963277665.1. Taxonomy (NCBI): domain Eukaryota; kingdom Viridiplantae; phylum Streptophyta; class Magnoliopsida; order Santalales; family Viscaceae; genus Viscum; species Viscum album. The sequence continues at coordinate 43,767,656 of OY728123.1, forward strand.
TATTATTAATGAGATGTAAAGAGGAGGAAATAAACAGGGATTTAAGGTAATATTATTTTCAAACCCAACTCCTTTTATTCCGGTAATATGATTGTACCACGATTCACTGTCTTATTCCACCCTTGCACCGTAGTTTTAAACTAATTTTGTAATGAATATTCCAAATATAATAAAAAATTTCACTTCATGATTGAATAAATCAATTAATGTTAATAAATATTATAATGGGAAATGTTACTTTTTTTTATTGATTCAATGTAGGTGGAGGTGATTTGGAGGGCCTTTGATGAAGTGGAAGAAATATGGGCTAAAATTGCATGGATCCATGGATATATGTCCACTTTTTTTCATAGTAAACGAAATTTTTGTATCCAATTGGGCTGAAATGTTGTGGGCCTGTCCAAAACCTAATAGGATACATTTCATATTAAGTAACCCAATGCTTATTCGGCTTCTATGGGGCCCATCTGAACTGATCTGTCCAAGCCACCGAATTTAGACCAATCAAATGTGGTGTTCTGTAATTTGTCAATATCATAAGCTGTAGTTGTCCAAAGGGTTCCAAACATTCAGTGAAAATATTCAAGAGGTAGGGATACAAACTTTCTATTTTCTCCAAAGCGAGATAAGATTGTATGAAGGCCAAAACATGTGGTACAAGTGGATTGAATAAATATAGGTGCCTAACACCACCTTCCAATTTTCCTATAAAATGGCACCTTGGGCTCCCCATTTAGAAGTTCGGCCAAGAGGAAAGGTGCTGCCATTTTGGAGTCCCCAAGTAATCTTCTCAACATCCCTATATGTTCTGGAGGCTATGGGAGGTGCTACTTCAACATCTTCTTCTTCTTCCCCTCCCATGGGTTTCTAAACCCCTTGTGATCACCCGGGGAGGAATGTGATGTAATCTCGAGCTTCAAAGTTGTATTAATTTCAATGATATTTTTAATTCCAGGTTGTATGGTGTTTTTCCTCATCATCTATTCTTATTTTATTGAGTTATGTACTGTTATGTCATGCTCAACTCAAATGATCATGTTTGCGGGTACCCATTCATGTGATGTTTCACACACCGTTCACCACATTCTTTTCCCCCTTTAAATTGAAGTGCCTGTGTGATTAATATTGGTCAATAGAACTCACACAAGCTCTATCAAGTCCATGTAAATTTATGTCATGGTATCACAATGAAATAACATTCAAACCTGGAGAGAACATCGAAATTTTCATGTGTTTCCTTGGTGAGTTTCGGTTATGATGTCGAACACAAATCACCCAATCATCGGCGGTGTCCGGTGAATCGTTATGTGTTTTCGACTGAACCCTATGAGGTATTCTAGTATAAACGTAGTAATATTCTGGTTCTAGGTGTTACAAACTAGGGATTAAAATATCATAACACCATCCCTTGAAGCAATTAAGGATGAGCATCACGAGACATCCCCGGATTGATCACGCTTAATCAATATTGTTCATTTCTACTTTGTTTTATCGCTTTCATTTTATATTTTCATTACTAATCATAAAACCCCCAAGATTCACAAAACCTAATTCACCTACCACTTTTATAACCAAAACCCTATTTTTAAATTAATGATCTAAGGATCCGTCGAGAGACGACCTAGGGTTACTGCTATAGTGCAGAAATTATAGTCAAAATTAAACAACTAATTTGACGCGCTCGACAATGCAGTCATTATATATCATTATCATCATTATAAATATATATATTCCCCTATAATTACATAAATAAAATTCATTTTTATACCATTTTACTTTTTCATATATAAATTTTTTCCATCTTTCTGATATTATTGTAATGAAAAAGACATAGATTTTTCAAAAAATTCGTTTCATTCCAAACTAATTATATAAATTACTTTTATTTTGTTTCTTCTATGATCAAGAATTTTTATTATTATTAAAAATATGTTTTCTATTATTAATTTCGGAACAAATATTTTTATTCTTTAATATATGATTTATGAAATCCTAATGAATCATAGTCTTATCCATAGATTATTTTATGACTGCTGTTATTATACATTCTATGTTGGATTCATGATATTGAGAATTTGTTATGTGATGGGGGGACCAAAATTATGTAGCCCAATAATTCCATGGTTAATGTTATATATCTTTTGAGATAATGTGAATTATGTGTGAACATGATTCTATCTTTTTTTACAATGATAATGTCACTAGTTATTCCTATTTGTTATGTGTTAACATGATACAATAATTTATCAACAATATGTTGTATTTTACAACAATTAATTAATGATAAAAATTTATTAATAAGACACATTCTAGGAAAATTTCAAATTAATTTTTTTCATTATCATAATGACGAACCCATGCTCATTATATGATGTTATTGATAATGATTACTCATGATCTATTGATTTTTATTCCTTATTCCTCCTCAAGGGGATGTTTTCTCTCTCCTATTTCAATGATGTATATCATAAGGTGTCTAATTTTACTAATAATATCATGATTGATTTATAATAAAAATGAAAAATAAATAATATATTATTATTTTTAATTAACTATAATTGTTTTATTAGACTAATTTTCCAATAACACTAAATATTTGGATCCTAGATTGTGCCTATGTCATGTTTTTTATCATATTAATGATGAAAAGTCATGTAAAAAATTTAAAGTTGTTATAGTAATTATTAAAGAATGTTAAGATAATTTTGGATTTATAATTAGAAAAAATGAGTAAAAGAAATATGTATATGTCTATTTATAGTTACATATCCTAGAAGAATAATATTTTGAAAATTCATTAAATATTGGTCCTGTAAGGTAAGAAATATATTTTATTTTTGAAATAAAAAAAATTATTTATTCATGCTTATTTGGAATCAGTTTTGATCAGTAATTATCTTCCTAAGAGAATGGTGGATCCAAAATCAGTAAGAGGAAATTTTGAAAGTTACACATAACATTAACTAATTTATTGTCATGTTTTATTTGAGTTTTAATAATTACCTAATATCATTTTATAATTATATAACTATTCATTAAAATCCATGACCCCATAAAATATATATGTCAATGGAAACACATATTGGTGATATCACTATAAAAAATTATTTATTTCTTCCCATGCTATTATATATGGGATGTTTTTTTAGTTGAATATCATAATAATTACCTTGGTATAAATTTGATGTTATACTCAGAATGGTAAAGGGCTCACCATTCAGAAAACAAATCGTCTTTCAATAAAAGGAAATAAAATTATATATTTGAAACAGTCAAATGAACCTATAAAAATGTAAGTACCATCATGAATATCAAATGAAAAGAACTCAATGAATTTTTTTTGTTACCTAGTGAATAAAAATAAATTGGCCAAATGGTTAAATCAATGAATATAATCAACACTGTGAAAATACCCTTTAATAGGGAAACCATTGATGTACTTAATTTTTAAATTTTTATACATCCAAAAGATCATGAGGTAATGTTCTACAAAATCATATATCCAGATCTACACCTATAAAAAATGAACTTATATGATGGAACATATTTTATAGATGGAGTTAAATTGTCATCAATAGAATTTGTTTCAAATTTTTTATACACCCTATTTCATAACCATGGGGTGTTCCCATGATCCATGAAATGAGAAATGATGAATCAATACAGATGTGAATTGGTTACCAAGAGGTTAATAAGATCATGATAACTAAAAAGTATCATATTTCACCGATTAGTTAAATATTTGAGCGACTATGAGTTTCTCATTAATTCAAAATAGTGGATCTATAATCTGAATATCATTTGCTTATTTTGAAGAGGAAGATATTCAGATTATTTCCTTTAGTTGATGTTATTTACACTATCATTTCATAGTGATTATTTCAAATTTACTAACGCTCCTTAAATAAGTATATATTTAAATAATAGATACTCTAAAAACTACCTCAAAAAATATATTGATGTTTTAATCGACAATATTCTCATTCACTATAATATAATAGTGGAATTTGTAGATTATTTATGGATTCTTCAAGAAACATTACATAAACATAAAATGTATGCTATGTTCATAAGTTCTGACATTTCGATGAAGAAAGTCACATTCATTGGTCTTGTGAATACATGTTAGGGGATTTTTACAACATTCAAAGATAATGAAAATTTAAAATGGAAAAGACCAACAAGTTGTGTGGAATTACAATGTTTCCATGGTGTAGCATGGAACAACATATGCCTTCCAAGAAATATTGTTAATATTTGGGAATAATAACTATGTTAACATATAAATGGCTAATGTATATATAGATGGAATAATTTGAGTGAAGGATGATGTAGAAAAAATAGGATAATAAATATGCCTATACTTACCAAACTAATAAGGGGAGAAGTATATTTGGTATATAGTGATTCTTTAAAGAAATTATAGGTTTTCAAACTCATTCATAATTAAAAAGTGATAGCTTATGCCCCAAGGTATGTGATGTTTCATGAGATGAAATATCTGACACATGACATAGTGTTAACATCAGTAATATTCACCATGATTATTTAACGTCAATACATAAATATTGAGATGATATATATATATATATATTACAAGATTCTAAAGAATATATTAAAAAAGATCCCAACAAACAACATGGATGACCGAAACATCTAATCAAGAAGTACAATTTATCTATTCACTAAAATTCCTGAAATAAGAATACTATAGTTGATGCTCATAGGGGAAAATAACTAACTATTCTATCCATTAAACATATTGATAAAGACCCTATTATTAGGGACATGAAAAGGATAGATTTGGAATCCATCGTGATAGTGAATACATCCAACCTCAACCAAATTATTTCCCAACCATTTATATAATTAATGATCAAGGAGGGAAAAACGGATGATATAGATAATCAAAGTGAGAAGGATCCACTAAATTATTTGATTCATCTTGAATTAACTATCATTGAAGATGGTTTAATTTGGTATATAAGTCATATTTTCATCCATATCCACCCCATGAAAGACATGGATATATTTGATAATACATATATCATTCGTATCTTTATCTATTATGGATTCAATAAGAAGTACAATGTTCTCCAAGGAATCATCTAGTAGGAATATATAAAAAATAATATCAAATAGTACACCATAAAGTGAATGATATGTTAATATTTCAATGTAGAGTAATATAAGATGAATGTTAAGATGAAACCATTACCCATAACCATGTGGAAATTAGTGAAAATACCCAATGAATTCTCCACTGGCATTCCAAAGACCTGTCATGTGAACAACATGATATGGGTTACGTTGGATCAACAAACTGTGAAACCCCAGTACATTAATATTATGGAATATTTATTTCTTAAAAACATGAAATGTTATATGTAAATATAGAGGTGAGGATTAATGGGGAACCAATTTCAATAATCATTGATTGTGATCAAAGGTTCAGTTTTAAAATATATATTAGTATTTTACAAGATCTATATAATAAAATAAATTTCATCATTTCATATCACCCCCAAACTGATGGATATTTCAAAAGGGAAGTTCATATATTTCAGTGTCTTCTAAGAGTTTTATTAACTAAATTTAATGGATGGTGGGATGAAGATATCTAATTAGATGAGTTATCCTACAAATAAACATCTATTAATGTACTCTAATGGGTCCATATAAATCTCTATATAAGAAGTGATGTAGAACTCTAACATTTCTGGTTATATAAAGATATTGGAATATATTTGGATATGATCTTATATAGGAGATGTTAAAGATTTTTAAATCCATCCTACATCATATAAAACAAACATAGAGTCAGCCAAATATATATGATGAAAGCTGTTGGTGGGAGATAGAGTTTTAATTTATAGATATTTTTTTTATTCCAATATAATTTCAAAAGATATTCATGTTGTTAAGGGTGATAGGGATTCTTATTCATAGGTACGTTGACCCCATGGGATACTTAAGTGATGTGGATTATCATATTTCACCACCCTGAAATATGGCTCAAGATAATTATATTATCCACATTATGTCTTGAGAGAGAACATACAAGAGGTCACACACATACTGAATCTATAAGTGTTAGCATTGGTGAATGACCTCCTATATTGAGAGAAACTGGTGAAGATCATAGAATATAGAGGCAATGTCCTATATAACAAGACAACTAACTGTTCCAATGTGTTATATTGAGACAATACATATGAAGAATTAATGTGGGAATCTAATGAAACATTGAAACAGAAGTAACCATATCTATTCTCAACATAGAACATGATTTTCAATTATAGAGAAAAAAACTCAATGGAGGTGGAATGCAATTAAATGTAATTTTTAAATTATTAACATTCCCAAAATACATATTTGTTACATTATATTATATATTTATAACAAACATTGAAAACATAGAGAATAAACAACACATTAATTTATTAGATAAATTTATTAAAATATTTAATGAATAAACCCATTAAAATAAAAATATTTTATGTGGACCAAAAATATAAAATTTAAAAACAAAATAAGAAAATATGTATCACACCAATCTGTTATAATCATCCCTCCAATGAATATAAATTTTTAAATGAATAATAATATTTATAGAAAAATAATCCTTATATAAAAAATAAATATAGAACCTTTAGAGGAATAAATTTGAATAATAGATAATGTAATTAATAGGTATTTATATAAGGTAATATTAAGATTATAATAATAGTGATACCATTGGAATATTAATGTTACCATTTGAATACATACTAGACCATTTGAAAAGGTAACGTGACTATTAGAATAATAATTGGACCTAAAAATGATAAATTATAATAAAAATAATATTTATAGTGAATTTTTATATAAATATATTTATTATAATTCCAAAATATCAGAAAAATTATTAAAAAATAGAAATAAAATAAAAGCACACATTTTAAACACTTAAATTTAATGTATTTCATAAAAATCATAATTCAAATATAAAAAATTTCCATCTTTAGGAAAAAAAATAATAATAATTTTTTCATAATCATCATTTAAAAATATTTCATGGGTAATTTATTTTATTTTACTAAATATAACTATTTTAGATGAGTAGTACAAATAGTTTTTTCTATGACCGTAATATCTTGAATTACATCATTTATGATGTAATAATGACCTAATAATTTATATATCATGAGGTTATAATAAGGAATATTTAATATCATAAGTGAATAATTAAAATAAAATAAACAGTTTTACAAATTCTAAATGTTATAATTTAAAATCTATAATCATAATTATTAAAAAATAATATCTCATTTTTTACTTTCCAGCTCAATAAACTAGTGAATTTTAATTTTAAATTTGTTTCAAATATGAAAACCAATATATATATTTTTTTAAATTATTCATTATTATAAAAATATCAACATTATAAGTATATGAAAAGATAAATTATTTTATTAAAATAGTTTTTCTATAAAATACACCTCTCCTCAATTATAAATAACCCCTGTCCCTCGCAATGGAAAACCACCCCTTACACAATTTAAAAATCTAATGGTATACCCCAATCCACTATTTTAATATTATTTTAATCCATGCAGGTGTTATAGTGAAATAAAACTACAATAAATAAAGTATTTAATTGTCATATAATATAAGAAACACAGAGAAGATTTTATGTTTTCATCAATTTTTTCTTCTTCCCTCATACGATTCTATATTCTTGTATCCCTTTCAAAACCAAATTATTTTATATTAATTATAAATAATTATTATATTATAATATTTATTATATCAATATATATATTTATTTTTTTAACGTATTTATATTTAATACCTCTCATTCTCTACCTCGATACAATTATTCTATCTATAGACTGTCAAATACTAATGATAAAATTTTCCATTACATTCATATCATCAACCATATTAATTATTATAAAATATATTTATAATATAGAAATTAGAAAATATATGTCTATTATTCTTATATATTTAATCATACTTCTTTATTAATTAACTTGATCAAAAAATTTAAATTGAAGAAAAATGGTTTTTTTAATGAAATCGTGATTAGAAAAAAAATTCTATATAAATGAGGGAATTATGAAAATTAATAGAAAGATAAAAACAAATAAAAATAAAAAAAATTTAATTAATTAAATTATTTTTCAATAATTAAATTGGCCTATTTTTATATTTATGAGATATAACATAAATAAATTAATACGGACCTTATGTTAAGGGGATCCCCAAACGATATATATCTTCTATATGATTCCAATATTTCCCATTATTTTATATATAAATATTCCACAAATATCCGTAAATATAATTTCATTATTATAATATTTTATTATTTATGATTTACAAGTTTTCTTCCTTAAAAAAATTTACATTCATCCAAATAAAAAATATTTCTAAAAAATATTTTTCATCCCAAAACATATTATAGACCCATCTAGAGTTCCATATTCTAATCATAAGAATGAATATTTTAGACTAAATATTATTTCCCTTTTTCATTTTGGGTCGCAAATTTTTATTCAGGGAAGTATAATTCCTAAAATCCTGAGGAAGCCTATTCATTTCTAGGGGTTATTTTATGACAATGATTATCATATGTTCTTTGTGGTATGCAAGATTATGGGCTTATATGATGTGACTGGTGGGACCATAATTACATAGTATTATATTCAATTGATTAATTTTATGTATCTGTTGTGAGAATGTGTTTTGTGTATGTAAATTATTCAAAAAAATCACAATTATGATAACATTATTTATAGACATATTTTATGTCTAAACACGAAACTTCATTTGTTCACAACTATGTGTGGTATTTTTCTTCCATGAAATGATGTTTCATTTTTAAAAATATTCCACATTAAGCTATATTATTAAATATTTCCCTTATTATTAATGGTTTTTGATCCAAGGATTATCTTATGATGATTTCAATTATGTTAAGCCATGTTCTATTTATTTAGGTCCATTCTTCATCCTATTACAATGTTTTTACCTCTCCCCATTCATTGATTTATATCATGATGTTTTAAGTTTTACGAAGGGTAACATGGGTTAATTATAACAATAATGATGTAATATAAACCCTCATTCTTAATCACTTCTTCATATTGAATTATGGTAACAATTTGACTTTTATTCACATTAAGGATATTTTCAATTGTAGAGATTTAAAGAAATATGACATAACTCAAACATAATGACATAAATATTATAATATAGAAACCTCTATTTAATATCATATTTTTTCACAAATTAAAAACATTTAAAAAGAAAAAAGGATTATGTTCAACGTTAAACGTCATAATGTTTATTTGATCCCATTGTTTACTATATTGTTCCCTAAATCATCTAAAAACATTTCAAAACATGGTATGACCATAAAAATCACTATAAGGGATACACAAAGAAGCAAAATGTTATCCATGAAAAGACATGTAAACCATGAAAAAATTACCATAATGTAATAATTTTAACCTTAAAGAATTATTAAACACTATTAACATAATATATTCACCTTTAAAACACTTTTTTTACTAAAAATGTATCTATAAAACCCATTGAAAGCCCACATAACATATATATGTAAATTCATACAAAATCATACTTATATAGAATAACTATAAGGTCGAATTCCACACATATCACTCTTACAAATTGAACAACCATTTGGCCAACATCCATGCATAGTACATTGGATGTTATATTGTAACAACCCATACATTGTATATCACAAAACCACCCATATTTTGATTATCACATAACCACCTTCCAAATGTCCATGTTCCATTATGTAATCATAACACATCAAAAGTTCTCAATTATCTGCATTTCAGTCATTAAATTTTAGTTGAAATCACAAGAAATAATTTCAAGAATTTAAACTGTAAATCCACTTCAAAAAACCATTTTCAATACCAAAATTATCAAAAATGGAAAAAGGGATCCCTATTTTTTATTTTATAAACATTAAAGCTTATAATGGATTCCCAATATTAAATAATGGTTACAGCAGTGGAGAAGTCGTTGTCACATCAAACATTAAAAACATTCCATTTTTCAATTATTAAAACACTTCAAATAATAATGATTCCTTTTAAAAAAATTGAATGAAATTATATTTCAATTGGGTTTATTATACAGATTATAAAATAAGGTGTTGTATAACATCAAAATATACCTCAATGAAAAACGATTTAGACGAGGTCCCATACCTTGATTCTAACTCATTACATACAATCATTATATTCGTGAATAATAAATTTACATTAAATTATACTTGATTGATAATAATATTCACGTTTATTTATACTTTTATATCACTTATTACAATTTTATAGAAATTAAAAATATTTTTATGTTCATATAATATGTTTGTCGATATTCGGTACTTGAGTCGAAAGTGAACATGTCATGATATAAATTGTCCAGACGGTTATAATTAAATCATATCTAAAATAATATTCATGAAATAATAACCACATTTTAACATCAATTATACAATTAAATCAAACCTATTATTTATTATATAAAAAATTAATAATGTTATATTCGTGGAGAATGAAGGTCGTACAAATGTATGAGTAACCTTTTCCAATTTCTTTAATCATTACTTATGTAAGGTATTTATTTTTTGATCTTTACAAAAATATAATTATATTATTATCATCATTTTATTGCATTAAATATACATATATACATATATATATATATATATATCATTAAAGTGATGTGGTGAATAAAAATGATTCACACTACTTCGTGGAGGTGATAGATAACACATACGCATGAACAACATTATCATTAGTATGTGTATGGAACATAAGAATATAATTAAAATATTATTCTCTTGAAAGAATATATAAGGGATGAATATAATATTAAAACATTGATTCCATCATTATAACCAGTCTTCATAGACGGTAATTAAAAATGAACTATATCGATTCACGAGGCAGTTGTCCACCATACACAAGAACAAAATATTCATTTCCCATTTGATGAAATTGGATATGAATTTATGTGATGATATTAAGATAATAAAACCTTAGTATATTAAGGATATTTGATTCATTATTTAATCTATGATGATGAAGATTTAATGGTATTGGAAGAAGAATTAAAATAGAGGCACTTAAAAACGTACCTCTTCTTTGGATGATAACCATTGAAGAACACCTTATAACCTATAATAAGTGTGTTATTACAAGATTAAGGCCACAATAACGTGGGGATAGATTATAGAATGTTTTTTTGGAAAATATTTTATGAACCAAATGGTTCTTGGTGATTGAGTATTAGAGAATAGTGGGTCCCTTTATATAAGAGAAGGAAGGGGAACCCTTGGAAACTGTTAAATTATTAAATTAATTTACAATAACTTTTTATTATCCAAATGAGTCTAAAATGAGATATTTTGAATATAATATGAGGATATATATATATATATATATATCCAATCACTAAATAAATTTTAAACTTTTATTTAATTTTGCTAACAAAAATTTAAATATTTTATTTTTAATTGTGCTAACAAAAATTTAAAAATTTGGTGGCTTTAAATATTACTCATATGGTGTGAATTACGCATAATTTAATACTTTATGAACTTTTGAACCATATTATAGACACCATGGAATTTTAAATTATTTTTTGTATTTTCATAAAATTTAATAAATTTATATATTTATAAAATATTCATTATGTCAATTTTTACCCTATTTATTTTAATTTATTTTTTTAAAATACTAACAGAAATAAAACATCAATAAAAACCATTTAATATACCTATAAAATTTCATTTTCACCAATAATATTCATTTATGGCATCAAATATTTGATGTTATATTTATTTTAATATTATTATTATCATTAATTTGATTCATCCTTTAATAAATTTATTGTTTCATCATCATTGTGTCATTATTAAATTCAAATATTTATTTTCTAAAAAGAATAAATACACTACAATGATATAGTTAATAATATTAGCTTTCTAATTAATATTTATATTCATCTATATCCCACATATAACCCTATATGAACATTGTTTTAGTAATAAGAGATATGATTATGTTAATGTTATTAAAGTCATAATCACACCCATGTGGCTTCCAAATGACATAATTTTGGCCCATTTATATCATTTGTACTTCATAACTCATCCAATTAGTCTATAAAAATTTTTATGGTAGTTTAATATTTTAATAATATTATTTTTACCCTTATTTTCCCGATTTACATATTAATAGTGGTAAATACAATACTCATGTTACTATTCAGAAAACAAATATTTTGATTCTATTAGAACATATATTTCTATCAAATTACAACAATGAATGTCCGTTTTTCAAAATTAAATACAAAAAATTGGTTAAATTAGGTTTAATAGTTATCCTGTTGAAGGATCGAGAAAACCTGTTATAAAAAGTAGAACTCATCTAATGACAGGAATGTGTTTATATAAAATTTCAATGTAAATATTTGTAAACTGAAAACTATGTATTAAATGAATAAAAAATTTATTATACCTTAATACAAATTAAAAGGTTAATCTATGAATTTATATAAATCATATGAAAAGGTAATTTTGTATTAAAATGAATTATTTTTCACTATTAATTAAAATATGAATTTTATCCGAAAAATACCCAAATATCCAAAAAAATAATTTTTTATGTCCGTTTTCAAAATAAAACATTTAATTTTTCAAATAATATATGTAAAATTAAAAAAATGATATTTAAAATACGTTCTCCAAAAAAGGGGTTAAAAGAAACCTTACAAACTATTACAATACTTTATTCATAAAATTAAATATATTCTCATTTTTATTCTCCAAAATTTATTTGAAAACTTTTAAAAAAATTAACAAACATATGTATAAATAATATATTTATTGTTATTCATTCATGACAATACAACAGTTAGGAGTTAACTATAATTTAAAATATATAAATTAATAGATTATAATTTTTTAGTTTAACTCAATGTTGTGTGTAACATAGGGTCTCAGAGAAACCCATTGTATCATGTTGATTATGTTATCGTACATATCATCCTTGTTAATGTAAAATAACTATATAATTCATAAATTATAATATTAATATAGAATTAATATTCTACAATTACATGGGATGTTACTTCCTACCCCCCCCCCCCTTCAAAATTGTTTCATCACAATTTTAATTTACTTATTAAAAAATAGGGGCTATTTTCACTAATAGCATTTTCAGATTCACATGTCTCAATTTCAAACATATGGTTTTTCCACAAAAATTTATGTAATAAATAACCATATTATTTAAAACATTCTCCAGAGGGTCAAGAATCTTGACATGCTCTTCCTTGTAAGAAATATTTTCTCCCATATCAACTACTTCTAGACTCAAAACATGAGATGGATATGGAATGTACTTTCATAACATTGAAATATGAAATCCATTGTGTAATTGGGATAAACTAGGAGGAAAAGATATTGAATATGAAACTGATCCAACTTTATCAAAGATTTCATAGGCTCTAATGGACCATGGAATAAAATTCCATTTATTACCAAAATGCATGACACTTTTTAATGGAGAGTCATTTAGAAATACATGATCACCTACCTCAAACGAAAGATAATTCCTCCTTTTATCCGCTTCACATTTCTGCCTACATTGTATTTTCCTCATATGTATGTGAATCAACTGAACATTCTCTTCCATTTACTCAACCAATTATGGTCCCATAAACATCCATTTACCCCTTCATCAAATATATCTAGATTACGACACTGATTTATATATAATTCTCCAAATGGTGCCATCTTTATAGTTGAATGAAAACAATTATTATAACAAAACTCAACTAAATAATGATGTTGATACCAAATTCACATTTAACCCATTAAGGAGTCATGTAGAATATCTTCCAAGGTCTGGGTTGTTCGTTATGTCTATTAATCCGATTGAGGAATAAATTTTGTACTGAAATTTAATTTAGTACCCAATGACTATTGAAGGCCATTCCAAAAGACAGAAATCAACCTGGGATCATGATCAGATTCAATTAAGGGAGAAACACTACATAACATAACTATATCATTAATATACAATCATAAATGTTTATTTAGAGATAGTGCATCTCAAATAGGATGGAAATGATATGATTTAGTCCTTCGATCAACAATAACTCATGTCACATTGATACCACGTGAATTATTTGGTAATCCCACTACGAAATCCATGGAAATTTTTTTCCCATTTTTTCTATAGAACCAGAAAAAGAATAAGTATCCATTTCAGTAACATCTTATCTGCATTAAAGAGTTAAAAACTTAATCCCACTTCATGGTCAAGTCATTAATATAGCCTTTAATTCCATCCCACAATTAATAATCCATGAAAAAATTAGATCTTCGTGCAAACTAGATGAAAAAAAGATAATAATGATCCTCACATGAAAAATATTTCTTCAAATTTGAATCATGGGGCACACATATTCTCTTCTGATACCTCAAAAAAAATCTTTATCAATGTTAAATTCAAGAATCATGACCTTTTTAACCAATTCTACATTTTTTTACACTTCACATTCCTCTAATTGAGCTACTATTATTAGGTCTGATAGAGAGGATTTGACTAATACCAGAATGAAAATACATTAATTTCTTATACCAACATCCTAAAATAAAATATTTATCAAAAATTTATTCAATTTATCTCATTGAAAACATAACTTGTTTAAGTTAAAATTTCTTTTTTAACACAAAGCATAATGTAGATTAATTAATTTTTGTGGATGGTAATGAATCATGAAATCATAATCCATGATTAATTACATCCATCACCTATTTCTCATGTTCAATTAACTTTGAGTGAATATATATTTCAAATATTTTTTATTGGTATATATTTCACACATTACTTTATATAAATGATGTCTCAAATTTTTTAATGAAAAAACAGAAGCAATTAATTCCAAATCATGTGTAGGGTAATTTCACTCCTGAGGTTTCAACTAAAATGAAGCATAAAAAATTACTTGATCATTCTATATTTGGGCACACCCATTTCCTTTCAATGAATAATCACTATAGATATCAAATTCATCATTTTAGGAAGGATGTTCTAAAATTGGGTCATTTCTCATTCTTCTTTCCACTTCTTAAAAACTATCCGGAAATTTAGATGTCGAGAGGAACTTAACTCCATTACAAGTTAACAATGTTAGTGGATACGATAACAAAAAAAATGTTTTCAAATATCCTCTAGTAATAATCCACTAATAAAAGAAATCTACTAATCTTTGTGACAGTGGTTGGTCTTGGACACTCTTCGTCACCTCTTTTTAGAAGGGTCTAGAATTATGTCGTCTTTAGAAACAATTTGACTAATGAATGAATATTTTTTGTAATTTTTTTTTACTATTTTTCTATAATTCCAAAACTTTTTCTTTTGTTTTAAATTTTGGGAAATATTCCTTATGTGACTTTTATGTTCCCCCTATATTTTAAAATGATACAAAATATCATCAATAAACACAACCACAATCGGACAAAAAAACTCCTGAAATACTCCATTCATGAAATTAATAAATATACCAGGTGAAATAGAAAACCCAAATTAAATTACTAAAAACTCATATAGACCATATATTCTTTAGAATATTTTCATTAGAATGTAATCATTTTTCACCTTTAGTTTATTTCACCTAGACCACAAATTAATCTGTGAAAAATATTGAGCTCCCAAGAACTGATCAAACCAATCAAAAATATGAGGAAAATGATAATTTCTCTAAACATTTATTTTATTAATGTCTATGTAATCAATATAATTATTCATATAACCATCATTAATTTTAAAAAAAATAGGGGAATCCAATGGTGATATGGTTGGTCGAAGGAATCCATTATCATGTAATTTTTTCAATTTTTTTTAATTCCACCAATTTTACATGATCAATTCAATAAGGGGGTTTAGAAATAATCTTATAACCAATAACAAAACAAATAGAAAATTGAACCTCCTAACCAAAAATAATAGTAGTCTATTAAAAAAAAAACATCTGTAAATTCATTCACTATTGGAATATCACTAATCAAAATTGTTTCATTCTTTTCATTAACATGATCTTTATAACATTAAATGCTATCCTTAAAAATCATAGAGAATTGTGGTGTGTTTGAAAATGTATTAAATCATTGAATAAATGTTTTTTGTATTTCAGATCTATTTTAGCATGATGAATTGAAATCCAATCCATACACAAACTGATATCAAACTCAATGATGGTATTTTCAACAAGATTTTAATGAAAGACCATCCCACTAATGATAATCGGAATATTACAGTAAATCATGTTTTCAATATTTCATACAATGTTAGTTTTTACCAAATGTTCTATATCGCATTCATTTGGTCATTTTTCCAATTGACATATAAGGCTTTCATAGATGAATGAATGTGATAATCCTGAGTCAAATAGGGTAATGGAATATTTTAAAAAAACATATAACCTATCTTTCACAGCATTATTTTATGGTCCCAAAAAAACAGTATTAGTATAAAATGAATTTTTAATGACCTTATTATTTCGATCAGGTTGGTTTTCACCCTAGTTAATCTTATTTGGACAGACATTGGCATTATTACAAAACTTATTACATCTAAAACAACTTATCTCAATATTTTCATTACATTTCTGGTCATCTCTATTGTAGTCATGATCAATATTACCAGTCTTACCACATTAGAATAAAATCATATACAATTATAGAAATTATCTTGGATGATTTATTCCACATAACTCAAAAGATGAAAATTCAGTTTTCTTACCTCCAAACAATTTTGATGAATTATTTCCCACTATCTGTCAAGTGGATCTCTTAATTTTCATGATCTCATGGATAACATAATCACCAAAAAACACAATATCAACATTCTCAACATATCATAGAAGTTTCTCATCACTTTTGAAAAAATGAGAAGCTAATTACCGTTGATATTTTTTCATTAATCCTGAGAAAAACTGATTTACCTTACTGTCAATATCCCGAATAGAATATGAGATTGACCTTGAAAACGGGTGAAATTTTCTTCACATACAGCTATCGAATCATCATCCCTTTTTCTATGTTACAATATTTTTTTCAATCCCAAGTCGAGTTTCCTTAATTAAATATCTATCAAGGATGATATTTTTAAATTAATCCCATTCCTTTTTGTTAATCTGTTCACTTCCTCTGATACTTTTTGACATTGACCACCACTAATCAGATTCACCTTCCAAATGATAAAAATAAAGACTTACCTTTTGTTTTTTTGAACACCCAACATCATAAAAATTATTCTCTAGTGCATTAATCCACCCTTTAGCATGAACAAGGTCAAATGATACTTCGAATGATGGGGTAAACTTGCCTAATAAAAATCTAAACAACTAACTTATTCCTCTATAGTAGACCAGGTTGATCTCATGCATGGACACCTCCATAATTTACCTACTAAGTCAACAGATCCATCACTGCATCAAACTATTAATTTTCGACTATGACCATCTCACATTATTAATTTAGAAGATTTTTTCCACTATATTCCTTTCCATCACACCTACCGTATTTCCTCTATGAAAAACATTTCAAAACATACAGAACATTGAGGAAAAAACATGTCATTATTGAAATAAAATATGATTTCATAAATTAAATATCATTTACAGATATTCTATTAAAAATATTATAACTCTTAATTTAATCTAATCTAACCTATGATACCAACTATAAATCCATGCTTATAAAAATTTATTAACATTGATTTATTTCTACAATTTGACTTGTATTCACATAAAGGTTATTTTTAGTTTTAGAGAATTAAATAATTATTACGAAACTCCTACATAAAAACAGAAATATTAAAAATTAGACACTTCAAATATATTCCCATTTTTTCAAAAAACAAAAATCCTTAAAAAAGTCATGGGTTTGTTTCATGTTTTAACGTCATAAATTTTACTTGATCAAACAATTAACAATAATTTCCTTTAAATTATGTGAATAACGATTCATATCATGGGATTATAATAAAAAATCTCGGTAAGGTATACACATATAATGAAAACTACAAGACTTGTGAAAACATGTAAACCATAAATAATCTATCGTAAAGTTATACATTTCCATTTTATGAAATCTTAAATACTCTTAATTAAATATAATCCCATTTGTGACCATTATTTAAATACTAATATTACTATAAAACCCCTAAAAATCACATGTAACATAAAAAGGTTTCTTCATACATATTGATTCATAAATGGAATAACCATATTGTCGACATCCACAAATATCACACTTAAAAATGGAAAAACCATATAGTTGAATTCGATACCGAATGAGTTAGAGGATATAATGTAACCACCCATTAAATTTTTATCACGGAACCACCCATATTTTTTTTATCATGTAACATCATGCCATTGGTTTTTCATGTTACCACCCATCAAATGACTACACTCCCTTATATAATCGTAACACATAAGATGTTGTAATTATCAAAATTTCACTCATAAAATTTTATTTGCAATCACCAGAAATTATTTCATGATATTGAAATAGTCAATCCACTTCCAAAAAAAATTCAATGACATAATAACCAAAAATGGAATAAGTCATTTTTTTCTGTTGAAATCATTATGTATTATAGAGGAATCCAAATATCAAATAACAATTACGATGGTAGCGAAGTCATTGTCGTTGAATATGTTAAAAACATTCCCTTTCTAATTGAGTAAAAATCAATGTATAAGAAATATTATATTTCAAAATTATTTAATGAAATTATTATTCATATGGGTTGATTATGCATTGTATAAAGTAATGTGGTTCATAACATCAATATATTCCTCAATGAATGGAGATTGAGATTATGTCTCTTACATTCAATCTGACTCATCAGGTAAAATTATTATACTTAGAAATAGTAAATTTATGTTTATTTAGTAATTTTTGTGATCCTTTATTATGTTTGTTATTTCTTTTGTATCAATTATCAAACAAATATAAAAATTAAATATTTATATAAGTTTATATCATACGTTTGTTGATATTCATTACCTGAGACGAAAATGAACTAGTTATGAAGTTAATTTTATATGTGGTCAAAAGTACATCATCTCTAGAATAATATTCATGACATAATAATCATATTTATACAAAAATTACGCTATTATATCAAACCATTTATTTATAATATGAAAAAGGAACAATGATATATTTATGGAGACGGTAGGTCGTATGTAAGCATGAGTAACATTTTCCATTTTCATTTATTATTATAAAAAAAGGTTTTTTTTATTTTATACTTCAATAATGATTATAATACTATTAACATCATAATTATAATTTATTTACACTTATATATATCAATCAAGTAATGCAGTGAATAAAAATGTTTCGTATCGCTCTCTGAAGATGATAGTTCACACGTACTCACAAAAGAAATTATCATTTTAATGTGTATTGAAACTATGATCATAATTAAAATAATATTCTTTTAAAAACATAAATATGTAATAAATATCATATGTAAATATTTATCCTTATTTATAACTAGTCCTGATATACTCTAATGAAAAATGAACTATATCGGATCATGAGGTGGTTGTTCGCCATATACATGAACAAAATGATCATATCCCATTTGATGAAAATGGATATTGATTTGGTTATTATTTAAACACAATATAATCTAATTATATTTAATATACTGAAGATATAGGTTAATCATGAATGAAAAATATTTAATGGATGTGGAAGAAGAAATAAAATAAAAACACATAAAAAATGATACTTATTTTTTAGTTTAACACCTTTTAGTAACACCTAAACACCATTGAGAATGGTGTTATTCATAAAATAAGGAATCAATAAATTGGTTATGGATTATTGGAAGGGTTTTAGGATTATCCATTTCAAACAAAATTATTCTTTATTTGTGATTATTAGATAAGAGTGTATACATTTTTATTGGAGGGGGATGGGGCACACTTGGAAACTCATAAAATATTAAATTAATATAAATTTTATTCCAAAATACTCCAAACATGATATATATAAAATATAAAATTAGGATTTTTAAAAATACTAATATATAATAATTTTTATCATTGTATTGGATTTATTTAAATCCTTATCTTTTATGGTTTCCTTTAATTTTTCTATTTTGATTTTATTTGTTATAAAAAAATTATAATTATTTAGAGGCTATAAATTTTACTTCTATGGGGTCAAATATAAATAATAGGATACTTTATAAAATATATTATCTTATTATATGAAATATTTAATGATTAATAACTTTTGAATTATTAAAAAATTTAATTAATTATCATTTTCATAAAATATTGATTATGCCAATTTTGAGACATTTCATTTTATTGAATGTTAATAAACTTAGAAGAGATAGATAAACTAGGAAACAATCATTGAATATAATAATATCATGTTATAGGCACCTTGAAAATTTGTGTATGGAATCATATATATCAAATTATATTTATTTTATTATTATTAGTATCATTTATTTGATTCTACATCAAATAAATCAATCCTAAAATCAGCATTGTGTCTTAATTTAATTAAATAATTTATTTCTTATAAATTATAAATAAATTAACATGATATAGTTAATATTTTGAGATTTGTAATTACTATTTACAGTGAAGGAGAACACTTATATAGCCCCATATTAAAGTTTTATTAGTAATTAGAGACATGTTTAAGATATTTTAATCACTAGTACAAGAATGACCTTTAGCGGCCGCCAAAAGCCATCGCTAAAGGCCTATAGCGGCCGCCTGGAGGCTGCCAAATGGCGGCCGCTTTTGCCCCATTGATGTTACTATCAGCGACCGCCATTTGGTGGACGTTGTAGGCAAGCCGGGATGGGCTTTAGCGGCCCCCAATTGCCGGCCGCTATAGGTCTCCTTAAAAACCTATAGCAGCCTCCATATGGCGGCCGCTATTAAATTTTAATTTTTTTAAAAAAAATTCAATTATAAATTAATATACAAAATAAATCTCAGTTGTTATCTTCCAGGATCCACATCCATCATCACATATAAGTGCATAACAAAATTTAATAACAAACATAGTAACGAATAAATCCTAGAAAACAAATATTTAACTTCAAACTTACTGTAAGAGATCTAATGTATTTGATTTTCAAAATAATATTCAAAAATTTGATTACCGTTTTATAAATTTAAATTCATTAATTCAATTGTTCTAATTGGATTGTTGTCCTGTGATTTCAGGTCAATCTGATGTCGTCCACTATGAGTTTGACCGTTAGACGCCCATTTTGGCCGTTTCTGACACCAGAACGACGTTCCCGGTCACCGCGGGCACTCGGCACGTCCGATTGACGTTCTGTCTACTCGACCACATCACAATTCACTCACCCTTTGATTTCGTCCGATTTCAGGCCATTCGGACATCGTTCGGCACATTTGGACCCCCCCCCCCCACGCGCATTTATCAAGTGCGCACAACCCTTAAAGAATGCATAATGAGCCCTACCACGCAGACCGCACGTCCGATTGATGATCCATCTACGCGTGAATGTCGATAATAATAATTGGATTGTTTTCCTGTGATTTGAGGTCAATCTGATGTCATCCTCAATGAGTTTGACCGTTAGATGCCCGTTTTGGCCATTTTTGACACCAGAACGGCGTTCCCGCTCACTGCGGGCACACGACACATCTGATTGACGTGTCGTCTACTCGACCACATCAAAATTCACTGACCCTTTGAATTCGTCTGATTTAAGGCCATTTGGACATCGTTCGGCCTGTTTGGACCCCCCACGCGCGTTTATCAAGCGCGCACAACTCTTAAAGAACGCATAATGAGCCCTACGGCGTAGACCGCATGTCCGATTGACGTGCTGTCTATGCGTGAACATCGCGAATAATCATTGGATTGTTGTACTGTGATTTCAGGTCAATCCGATGTCATCCGCTATGTGTTTGACCGTTACACGCCCGTTTTGGCCATTTATGACACCAGAACGGCGTTCCCAGTCACCGCGGGCACACGGCACGTCCGATTGACGTTCCTTATGCTCTAACACATCACAATTAACTCACCCATTTATGTCGTCTGATTTTAGGCCATTCGGGCATCGTTCGGCCAGTTTGGACCCCCCCCCCCCCCACGTGCGTTTATCAAGCGCGCACAACACTTAAAGGACGCATAACGAGCCCTACAGCGCAGAACGCACGTCCGATTGATGTGCCGTCTCTGTGTGCATGTCGCAAATAATAATTGGATTGTTGTCCTATTATTTCAGGTCAATACGATGTCATCCGCTAAGAGTTTGACCGTTAGACGCCAGTTTTGGCCGTTTATGACACCAGAACGGCGTTCCCGGTCACTGCGGGCACACGGCACGTCCGATTGGCGTGCCGTCTGCTCGACCACATCACAATTCAATCACCATTTTATGTCATCCGATTTCAGGCCATTCGAACATCGTTCGTCCGGTTTGGACCCCCCACGCGCATTTATCAAGCGCGCACAACCCTTAAAGAACGCATAATGAGACCTACCGTGCAAAACGCACGTCCGATTGACGTTCCGTCTGCGCGTGCACGTTATGAATAATAATTGGATTGTTTTCCTGTGATTTAAGGTCAATCTGATGTCGTCCGCTATGAGTTTGACCGTTAGACGCCCATTTTGGCCGTTTGTGACACCAGATCGGCATTCCCGCTCACCGCAGGCACACGGCACGTCCGATTGACATGCCGTCAACTCGACCACATCAAAATTCACTCACACTTTTATTTCGTCCGATTTTAGTCCATTTGGACATCGTTCGGCCTGTTTGGACCCCCCCCCCCCCACGCCCGTTTATCAAGCGCACGCAACTCTTAAAGAACGCATAATGAGCCCTACGGCGCAGACCGCGCGTCTGATTGATGTTCTGTCTACGCGTGCATGTTGAGAATAATAATTCCATTGTTGTACTGTGATTTCAGGTCAATCTAATGTCGTCCTCTATGCGTTTGACCGTTAGACGCCCGTTTTGGCCGTTTTTGACACCGGAACGGCGTTCCCGGTCACCACGGGCTCACGTCACGTCCGACTGAAGTGCCGTCTTCTCGACCACATCACAATTCACGCACCCTTTGATATCGTCCGATTTCAGGCCATTCAGACATCGTTCGGCCAGTTTGGACCCTGCCACGCTCATTTATCAAGTGCATGCAACGTTTAAAGAATGCATAATGAGCCCTACCGCGCAGACCGCACGTCGCGAAATATAATTGGATTGTTTTCCTGTGATTTCAGGTCAATCTGATGTCGTCCGCTAAGAGTTTGACCGTTAGAGGCCAGTTTTGGCCGTTTCTGACACCAGAACGGCGTTCCCGATCACCGCGGGCACACAACACATCCGATTGACATGCCGTCTTCTCGAACACATCACAATTCACTCACCGTTTGATGTCGTCCAATTTCAGGCCATTCGGACATCGCTCGGCCAGTTTGGACCCCCCCACGCGCGTTTGTCAAGAGCGCGCAACTCTTAATGAACGCATAATGAGCCCTACCGCACAGACCGCACGTCCGATTGGCGTGCCGTCTACGCGTGCATGTCGCGAATAATAATTGGATTGTTGTCCTCTGATTTCAGGTCAATCTAATGTCTTCCGCTATGAGTTTGACTGTTAGACGCCTGTTTTAGCCATTTGTGACACCAGAACGGCATTCCCGGTCACCGGGGGCACACGGCATGTCCGATTGACGTGTCGTCTACTCGACCACATCACAATTCATTCACCCTTTGATGTCGTCTGATTTCAGGCTATTCGGACTTCATTCGGCCAGTTTGGACCCCCCACACACGTTTTTCCAGCGCTCACAACGCATAAAGAACGCATAATGAGCCCTACCGTGCAGACCGCACGTCTGATTGACGTGCCGTCTATGCGTGCACATCGCGAATAATAATTGGATTGTTGTCCTGTGATTTCAGGTCAATCCGATGTCGTCCTCTATGAGTTTGACCATTAGACGCCCGTTTTGGCCGTTTGTGACCCCAAAATAGCGTTCCCGATCACCGTGGGCACACGACACGTCTGATTGATGTGCCATATGCTCTACCACGTCACAATTCACTCACCCTTTGATGTCGTCCGATTTCAGGCCATTCAGACTTTGTTCGGACGGTTTGGACCCCCCCCCCCCACGCACGTTTATCAAGCGCGCTCAATGCTTAAAGAAGGAATAATGAGCCCTATCGCGAAGACTGCACGTCCGATTGATGTGTCGTCTGCACGTGCACGTCGCGAATAATAATTGGATTGTTTTCCTGTGATTTCAGGCCAATCCGATGTCGTCCGCTAAGATTTTGACCGTTAGACGCCAGTTTTGGCCGTTTGGGACACCAGAACGGCGTTCCCGGTCACCACGGGCACACGGCACGTCCGATAGAATTGTCTTCTACTTGAACACATCACAATTCACTCACCCTTCGATGTCGTCCGATTTCAGGCTATTCGGACTTCGTTCGGCAAGTTTGGACCCCCCACACGCGTTTATCAAGCGCGCACAACGCTTAAAGAACGCATAATGAGCCCTACCGCACAGAACACACGTCCGATTGATGTGCTGTCTATGCTTGCACGTTGAAAATAATAATTGGATAGTTTTCCTGTGATTTCAGGTCAATCCGATGTCGTCCGCAATGATTTTGACCGTTAGACGCCCGTTTTGGCCGTTTGTGACACCAGAACGGCGTTCCCGGTCATCGCAGGCACACGGCACGTCCGATTGTCGTGTCTTCTACTCGACCACATCACAATTCACTCACCCTTTCATTTAGTCCGATTTCAGGCCATTTGGACTTCGTTTGGCCGGTTTGGACCCCCCCCCCCCCACATGTTTATCAAGCGCGTGCAACGCTTAAAGAACGCATAATGAGCTCTACCACGCAGACCGCACGTAAGATTGATGTTCCGTCTACCCGTGCGCATCGCGAATAATAATTGGATTGTTGTCCTATGATTTTAGTTCAATCCGATGACGTCCGCTAAGAGTTTGACCGTTAGACGCCAGTTTTGGCCGTTTGTGACACCAAAACGGCGTTCCCGGTCACCGCGGGCACACGGTACGTCCGATTGACGTGTCGTCTACTCCACTACATCACAATTCACTCACCCTTTGATTTTGTCAGATTTCAGGCCATTCGGACTTCGTTCGGCCAGTTTGGACCCCCCCCCCCCCCCCACGCGCGTTTATCAAGTGCGCGCAACGCTTAAAGAACACATAATGATCCCTACTGCATAGACTGCACGTCTGATTGGCGTGCCGTCTGCGTGTTCATGTCGCGAATAAAAATTGGATTGTTTTCCTGTGATTTCAGGTCAATCCGATGTCTTTCGCTAAGATTTTGACCGTTAGACGCCAGTTTTGGCCATTTGTGACACCAGAACGGCGTTCCCGGTCACCGCGGGCACACGGCACGTCCGATTGGTGTGTCATCTGCTCGACCAAATCACAATTCACTCAACCTTTTATGTCGTCCGATTTCAGGTCATTCGGACATCGTTCGGCCGGTTTGGACCCCCCCACGTGCGTTTATCAAGAGCGCGCAACCCTTAAAGAACGCATAATGAGCCCTACCGCACAGACCGCATGTCCGATTGACGTGTCGTCTGCGCGTGCATGTCGCAAACAATAACTGGATTGTTGTCCTGTGATTTCAGGTCAATCTGATGTGTCTGCTATGAGTTTGAACGTTAGATTCCCGTTTTGGCCGTTTGTGACACCAGAACGGTGTTCCCGGTCACCGCGGGCACACGACACGTCCGATTGAAGTGCCGTCAGCTCGAACACATCACAATTCACTAACCCTTTGATGTCGTCCGATTTTATGCCATTCAGACATTGTTCGGCCAGTTTGGACCCCCCCCCCCCACACGCATTTATGAATCGCGCGCAATGCTTAAAGAACGCATAATGAGCCCTACCGCGTCTATGTGTGCACGTCTCGAATAATAATTGGATTGTTGTCTTGTGATTTCAGGTCAATCTGTTGTCATCCGCTATGAGTTTGACCGTTAGACGCCGGTTTTGGCCATTTATGACACCAAAACGGTGTTCCTGGTCACCGCGGGCACACGGCACGTCCGATTGATGTGTTGTCTGGTCGACCACATCACAATTCACTCACCCTTTGATGTAGTCCAATTTCAGTCCATTCGAACTTCGTTCATCCAGTTTGGACCCCCCCACCCCCACCTCCCCACACACATTTATCAAGAGCGTACAACCCTTAAAGAATGCATAATGATCCCTACCGCGCAGACCGCACGTTCGATTGACATGCCGTCTACGCATGCACGTCACAATGAAATCACCCTAAAAAGATACAAATATTGAAAGAGTTCTTGGGATTCTCCCAAGAAACAACTGTCTGGAGTTTGTCTCCATCCACTGACACACCTTCCTCTGAAATTATTTGACCCAATAACTATACCTATATAATCAATACAAAACTGACATATATATAGCTCGACGTATAGTCATTAAGTGTAATTTGTATGATATCAAGATGTTGGGTATGATTATAATCACTCTTGGAGTGCACGAAGATGTCATCCACAAATATTAAAACAAAATAATCTAGGTAAAAAGGAAAATTATATTCATCAAAGATATAAAAAATTCTAAAGAATTCCACAAGACAAATGAAATTACCTCATGCATGGGGTTCATTCTCATCTGGATCACCAATATCACTGTGATTTCCACCAGATGTATTCGGTGCCTACAATATATATCAATATTATGTATCTTAAACATATCAATAAAACTCAATCTGGGTATGGTTTGTTTTATTGTTTACCTGTGGCGCCACTTGTTGCGTCGTCATTTCATCGATACGTTATGACATCTGTAACAACCTCTCCTCATACTCTACACGTAACTGCTGAAACTGTGAATCAAAATTGCACTGCATATCCTACATGGAAGCATCTATCTCAGCCTGTGTGAGCATCCCTGACTCTCTGCATGCACTCATCACATCTTCTCTATCAACTGCACGTCCTGGGACACCGCCGCCATAAGTCAAAGAATAACCATGACCGTCACGCCCCATGACACGGTGAATTATTTCATCTCTATGCACAATAATACGACGTTACTCCTCTGGAAACTCTGATAACTGAGCGTCAAACTGAGCCTGTAGCATATAATGAATCAATGATCAAATATGAATAATTTATATAAAATAGAAAATACATTTATTAGTCACTAAATAATTTTCTTACTATAACACCGGCAACATCGGGATCACCCGCCCTACGAGTCCTCATCCATATGGACATCTGATCGATTGGCTCGCCACGTTGGTGTAACTATAATAAAGGGGTTCACCATGTTATACTACAATATTTTTAAAATATGAATGAAATAGTGAATTCTGAACTTACATCATGTCTGAGTTGTGACACATGTCGAGTGCCAAGTCTGGAAGGCGTGGCCTGCATCGCCCGATTATGTGAATGACAAGAAGACTCGGTCTACATTCAACGTATTTACTTAACAGACATTTGAAAAATTATTCATTTATAGAATAAAAGTAACAAATCTTACCATCACTGCCTCACTCGACCAAAACGCAACCAAATCCTGCCACTGCGCAGGAAGAATGCCCGGAGGGACTCGCTGTAGAATGTCTGGAACACCCACAAATGGTGTCCAGTGATCTCTCATCACCCATGACTTGTAATCCTTCCATAATTTTCTGCATTTTGACATACAAACATCCCGAAACTCATCTGTACAGGATGTCAAATTATCCTGTTAAAAATATTGTCAGTAGATGGGACAATAATAATAACAATATCATGAAAAATTAAACATTGAATTTACCTGAACCTCCCTCCATAATATGTCCATTATATCCTGAGGGAAAGAACTCCAGTCATGAGTCGTCAGAGGGAATCTGTGTGAGTCTCATATCATATGCCCAAACTGATGACTCAATGCAGTAGCACCATCTCCAACTGGATGAAATGTGTCGTCAAATAACACATCAAATCGGGCTCCAGAGTTCCAATATTGAACCCCTCTACCAGGAACCCTACGTATGCTGGGTGTAGTAGTAGATCCTGATAAACATAAATTCATAATTCAATTACAATATAAATTAATGATTAGAAATATTTAGGGAAATATAAACATAAAATTGCAATCAATTAATTTAGAAAAATGAAAACATACATACCAACAACATCAGGTGAACCACTGTGACCACCCTGTGACATACCTGCATTAAAAGAAATTACAGTTAAATCAAGCAATTTTTATACATATATAACTGATAAATATTTTTAAAAATAATAACTAGGATTATAATTACAATTTCCACTAATCATGCAAGTCTATCGTATCTCCTTCAACCGTCTTTCTGGTCCATTGTATATCTCCATCTCATACAACTATTGTTGTTTGGTCAAGTGTTTGATCAGGAAATGCGACAACTTCAGGTTCCTCTTGGTCAATCAGAAAAACCCCTCTTCTAGACATTTTCACCACAACATTCCAATCAGAATCAATGCCGACATAGTAAACTTGTTCTGCCTGCGATGTCAGTATGAAGGGCTCATTGCTAACTCGGTCATCTTTATATAGCATATTGTTAAAGATTACTAATGTAAATTGGAAGTTATCAACTTTCGTTCCATGAACTGGATCGACCCAATCACACCTTAACAATATGTGTTTTAAGACACGATCATAAATAACCTCAATAATATCTCTCAACAATCCACAATAATAACCCGCACTAACAAAATAACAACCAACGCCACTATTTTGTGTTTCTCGGTTCATGTCAACATCGCTAATACGAAATCAGAATCCGTTAGCATCCAAAGACTTGTAGCGACAAGATGTAATAAATGGACAATCAGCTAGTTGGTTGAGCTCTTCTCTCACATGCTGGGTTAAATCACGTAACTTTTGAATCTACAAATTTCACATATATAGTTTAATGGATAATGGATTGTCAAAATACAACTTAGTTGTGCTACAAAAATATTAAATCAATTATACATACATGAGTCTTGAACCACTCATGAAATGTGGTGAAATGATGTTTTTGGATTTGATACTCAGTTGCACGGGGCCTTTAACGTTTCAACTCAGTGATATGCATGCTAAATCACAACACAATATAAGGTAAGCAATAAAATAAATATAGAAACAAAATACACATAAACTATGAAACTTACCTTATCAATGGCGTAACTGATGGAGTGTTGAACAACACATATCGATGAGCTTTAACCCACTCATCGTTCCGCATATCAATTGTTATTCCTTCTCCAATTGGACCCTCGTCAGTCTGGGACAGTTTAGCTATCTTTGTTTCAACCTCATCAATATATGAAGCACATAAATTAGTACACTCATCCATTAAATATCCCTTGGAAATTGAGGCTTCTAGATGAGATTTGTTGCGCACATAGAGTTTCAATTTATTTAAGTATCACTCCATTGGATACATCCACCTGAATTGAACGGGATTGCCAAAAATGACTTCACTAGTTAAATGCACGGTCAAATGAACCATGAAATCAAAAAAAGACGGCGGAAAGAGTTTTTCTAGGAGACATAGTGCAAGTAAAATCTTATCCTGTAGCTTTTTCAAATCACTCATGTGATGATTCCTAGAACAGAGCTGTCTGAAAAAATTAGAAACTCCAATAAACGGCTCAACAACCTGGGAAGGTAAGCAATCATGAATTGCTATAGGAATTAACTGTTGAAGCAGAATATGATTATCGTGACTTTTCATACCCTGTAATGTCATGCTCTTCATATTCACGAGCTTCGAAATATTAGAGCAATAACCATCTGGCACCTTAACAGTCTTCAAAATTGATAGAAATGTTTGTTTCTCTTTTTTACTCATTGTGTACTATGCAGCAGGCATGTATGCCCAATTACCTTCACCCAGTTGTAAGTGTAATGTTTTTCTCAATCCCATTTCTTGGAAATCACGTCAAGCATTAGCACTATCCTTTGTTTTCCCCTTGACGCCTAAAATGGTGCACAAAATATTATCACATACATTTTTTTCAATGTGAATCACATCAAAATTATGCCTTAAAATATTATATTTCCAATAAGGCAATTCAAAAAAAATACTTCGTTTCTTCCAATTATGACTTCGCTGTCTATTTGCAGCAGGAATAGAAGGCAATGCAGGAACAAATAAATCTTGAAAATCATACATTGTACAGATGTTTTCTTCATCAAGTTGTGCAAAAATTTCAACACCAGACAGTATTTGTGGTGATGGGTCAAACTCTATATTCCCATCAAACGATACATGGTCTTTTCTGAACCTGGGCAATGGAGGAAGAAAGCATCTGTGGCCAAGATATGCCCACATTCTACAGTTCTTAATCCATACAGATTTCTTACTCTTATTACAACAAGGGAAAAAAATTATCCTTTTGTACTCCAACCTGATAAGTTAGCATACGCTGGGAAATCATTAATTGTCCATAAAAAAGCGGCTCGAAGTCTAAACATTTCATTTTTTGCTGAGTCAAAAGTCATTACACCATCGGCCCAAAATTCTTGCAGCTCATCATTCAAAGGTTGCATATGAACATCGATTTTATCACCAGGTCCTCTCGGTCCATCAATTAGAATTGATAGTAACAAAAAAGGTTGCTTCATACATACCCATGGGGGAATGTTGAATTGAACCAACACCAATGGCCATGTACTATGTGTCGCACCAACCATGGACCTAAATGGGTTAAAACCATCTGCTTCCAAACCCAGTCGAATATTACAATCATCTCGGGAAAAGTCTGGGTGTCTCTAATCAAACTCTTTCCATGCCAAAGAATCTGCCGAGTGAGTTAATTTATCAACCTATTTCTTTCTCTCTGAATTACAAGTCATCAATTTAGCAATTTTAGTGGACAAGAAGAATATCTGCAGTCTCGGTTTCAGTGGGAAATAACGCATCTGTTTAGCGGCAACTTGTTTCCCTTGATTCAAGACTCTCCCAAGAAGAATCTGACTACCTTGATTAATCTCATTGGTCTTCCACATGGATGTATAGCAAACAGTACAATTATTTAATTGCACATTCTCTTTTCTAATCAACATACATTTAATGCGACATGAATCAATTGTATCATATGTAAATCCATGATCATAGATTAACTTGCGATCTTGATAGAATGACTCAGGAATCTTCGCTCCAGCAGGGAGTACCTTATTCAATAATACCAACAACATGTCGAATGAGGTGTCTGGCCATTGGTTCAAGGCCTTCAGGTGTAACAATTCAACGATGAATGACAGTTTACTAAATTTAGTGCATCCAGGATACAATTCAGTACGCGTATTTTCATTATTTTCAAAGAATTTCAATGCTTATCCATTTGAAGATGAACGATGATTACTCAATCCAACGTCGTCATTTATGACATTACTGTCTTCATATTGAAATTGACGCATCATATCATTCAGCATTATGTTCATCAGATCAACTGTTCCTGAATCAACATTCCTATGAATATTTTTTAAGTGATGACATGAAACAGAATCTTCTCCATGACGCGTCCATGTCTTATAGTTTTTCAAAAACCCATTCAAAAAAAAATTTCTCTAACACTATCTCGTTGAAGAGATATCTATTTGAACATTTTCTGCATGGACAACAAATCATATCGCTTGGAAATGTTTTGGTGAAATCCATAAATCGCTTAATCCCCTCATAATATTCAGCTGAAAATCTATCTTTCATATCAATCCAACTCCTATCCATATCTGTATTTAATAGAAATCAAAAGTGAAATATCATATTTAAATTTTAAAATAAACAAATCATTAAAATTTAAAAACCAAATTTTGATAAAAAACACTACCTACGGATGACTCGACCGCGGGTAACGGGGTCTGACTCGATGGTGGATCCATGACGGTGCAGTTAATTGACGACAGAGGTTCGATGGCCGGACTCGAAAGGAGCGGAACCGTTAGACCGCGTGGTGTGTTCTACACGGCGGGTAACAATGGACCGGAATGGTCCAATGGAGGCAGGAGGACGTGCCGGAGGGATGCAACGGGGCTGCAAGGGGACGGCGGCGGCGGGGCTATCCAAAGGTGCAGCGCGGGCAGGGGTGGGGGTTGTCAGGTCGCGGGTGTGTTAGGGTCACGGGGGCGCAGCGCGAAGGCAAGGCGGTGGGGGTCACCGGGGTGCAGTGCGGGCAGGGGGTGTCGGGGTCACGAGGGCGCACCGTGGAGGCAAGGCAGTGGGGGTTGCCAGTGGCGCAGCACGGAGGCAATGGGGTGGGGTGCGCCGGGGGTCGGGGTCGACGGGGGTCGGGGTCGCCGGCAGGGTTGGGGTCGCCGGGGGTCGGGGAGGGTCACCAGGGGTCAGGGAGGGATGCCGGGGGTCGGGGAGGGTGGCCGGGGGTCGGGGTCGGGGAGGGTCGCCGGGGGTCGGGGTCGGGGTCACGGGGTCGGGGAAGGGGGGTCACGGGGTCGGGGAGCGGAGGGAGGGGAGGGAGGGGAAATTAGGGGTTTTTTTAGGAAAAATTGTAGCGGCCCCCATTTGGCGGCCGCTGTTGATGGTATTAGCGGTCACCAAATGGCAGCCGCTATAGATGCCCCGCCTCCAAAACCAGATTTTCTAGTAGTGAATTTTTACTTTAAATAAAATGTTATTAATGTCATAATCACACAAATGTGGCATACACTTGACACAATATCATCCCAAGTATTATCCTTGTCATCCAGAAATCATCTAATATGACTGTGAAGTGTTATTGTGGTTTTAAATTATTGTAATATTATTTTTACCCTCATTTACCCATTTTACCCAATAACCGTCTTAAATAAAATATATGGATACTATTCAATAAAACATATTTGGATCCTATTCGATCTTATATTTCATAATTTTTAAAACCATATATATAAAATTTACCAAATTAAAATTAAAAAAGTTGTTAAATTGGGTTTATCATCAATCCTATTGATGGATCGAGAAAACCAATCCTTAAATAGTAAAAACAAGCAAATGATTTACATGTGTGTATATAAAATATCAATGAGAATTTACATAAATTGGCCAAAATAGTATTAAATGATAAAAATTTAATCTAAATATAAATTAAAACAAAATACCAATTTAATCTAAAAATTTAAACAAATTTGATGAAGATGATGTTTTGAATTAAAATGTAGTTTTTTTAATATTCATTAAAACGTGAATTTTTTTAAAAAATCCAAAATTTCATCCAAATAAAATTTTGATGTCCATATTTCAATGATTATTTTTATTTTTTTCAAATATAAAATATAAAATTGTCAAAAATTATATTTAAAATAGGTTTTCCATTAAATGGAAATAAAACAACCTTTAAAATATAATAGTTTATTTTATGCTTAAAAATGTATTTATTCAAAATTTGAGGCTCCAATCTAAATATTACTAAAAAAACTAAAAAAATTAATAAACTTGTGTAAAAATAATATTTTTATTTCTTCTCATTTCATCAAATACAACGGCTATGTGTTAAATTCCATTTAAAATAATAATAATAATAATAATAACATATTATTTTTTATACAACATAGTTTTTTGTGAAACATATGGCTTTGGAGAAACCCATTGTTGTTTGTGAGGTACACTATAAGAAATTGTATACATGTTAAGTTAAAATAACTATCTAATTCAAAAATATTAATAAATATGAACAAGTAGTGTTATATGATTACCAGGGTTGTTACATGAATGTTTTAAATAACACTTGTATTTAATTATATATAATTTATTTGAGAACCTAATTTTCACAAGACAATAATCGTTTAGATAATGTATTATACATCTTTTATATTGATTATCATAATAATTATGTAATAATAATTTATGAAAAACTTTTTCTACTATAAATATAAATTCAGTAATGTTGTTCTGGGTTTATACTTTTTTTATTTCTTATTTTTATTATAGTTATAGAATAACTAGGGAATAATTATTAAATATGTTTGTATATGGATTTAAATTATTATTAAATGGATTAATGGATTATAAAATTATTTAAAACAATATTTATTCTTATAAATCCATCAGGATAGAATAAGAAATTAAAATTTTAGTTAATGTATTACGTTAAGATAACTTGAGACTATTTTTAGCCATAAAAAACATATTGGACACGTAGGACACATTATATTCTATGAAAAAAATATAATAGTTTCATTAGACCAATGTAAGGATATTATATTATGTAACTGATTACTAAATGTTTTATAATTGTAAAATTATTTTGTAATTCCATATAATTGGATTACGTAATGGAATCTACAAAATATAAATTTTTAATATTTGGAGGATTTAATGATATGACATAAATATGTGTCAAAAAATACATGTTTATTTGATACTGACCCTACTATATGGGTAAATGAAAAAAATGTATTATCACCTGAAGAATAAGGATATGTACGCATGATAATGTATTATTAATTATCAGTAAAACATTTATTATCACTATGTTTTTATAATGTTATTATTTTGGGTTATGTTTTTGATTTGATCTACTATGAATATTATTTTTTTAATTTAATTTTACAAAATATGTATGATTTTTTTGTATGCTCATTATTTTATTATTATAATTTTTATAGTTAATTTTTTAATGGATTTTTTTTCAGCTTCCAATTTTCATGATGTATTTCTTGTTTTTTTCCTAATAATCAATATTGTGGCTTATTGTTGGAATATAAAATAATGGCTCTGGATGAAAAATATTTTGAAAAATCAAGGTTATGGGAATGATATAATCCTTTAAAAAATATATTCAAAATTAAATATTATGTGAACTATATTAAACCTTCGTTTTGATTTTTGATCACTTATTTCATATTTATATAGTATAATATTAATGTATCATATTTTTTAATACAATAATGAATGAGAAAAAATTAAAAAATATGCCTAGGATTCATTGAGTCTATTTTTTTATTCATTTATTATAAATAAATTTCTTTATATTTCATTTAACATTATATATCCTAACCAATTTATAATTTTCCACAAAAACAAATGTCTTCTTAAAAATATATCCTTATATGGGACATGTCTATTGCCACTAGTTATTCCACCCGATCTAATGTAATTTTTTTTGTTTTATTTATACACTTATTATAAAATGTATCTATTTTAGGGGTATGACTCATGAAAATAGTATCTTATAGTGTTATTAATACCTCCCAATGGGTAGATGATTTTCAATATTAAAAACTATATAATTCTGATTCAAAAAACAATAAAAATATTTTAATATTTAGTTTTAATTAATTTTAATTGAATTTGTATATCTTTTAATAATCTTTATTTATTATGACTCTTGAACATCTTTAGATCTTAGATAAGTGTTTCATCTTACCTCTCACATCAATAAAATTCATTTTCATTTAATGATGAAAATAAAATTTCAAACTAAATTTAGGAATTTCATTTTTAATGATTTTTTTGATATTTTTGTTTTATAGTTCTGAATTAAACATTCTAAAAAGTTACAATAATAAATCATCCACCCATTAAGATCTTTATATAAATAAATTAAAATATATAATAGCATAAAACTACTAGAACTAAAAAACCAACGAATTTAATTTACAATGATATTTATCATTATATTTTAATTTAACTTTCTTGGAGATAAGTAATAATATTTTATAAAATAGATTCTTAATGACAATATAATAATGAGAAAAACCAAAATTATACAAGATATAATTTCATGTCATCTTATTCTTCATTTCATTGAAATAAAATTTATTTTAGACCGTACATCTCTTCAAAAAATAAATATTTATCTCAAATTATATGTTAACTGATAAAAAAAATATTCCGTCCATCAAAATTGAATCCAAATATGAATCATCAGGTAATATTTATATGTATAAAAAAATATTTTAAAAAACCATGCTCCTTTATAATAATAATTGATTCATTATGACATTAAATATAAATTTTATGTTGAATAAAATTTAATTCAATAGAAAAATTAAATTATTCATTTTTTAATCTTAAATCGTGTGAATATAAATATATTTTTAATTTTGGATTCATGGTTTTTCTTCTTACAGTTAAACATCGCCAATATTGATATTTTATAGAATATCACATGTGCCTGAATGGACCAAAGGCATTCATTTTTATTGATTTTTGATAACCCCCATTTCAAGGAATGAGGGGGAACCCATACAAGGCCCGAAGGCTCAAAGATTACATGGCCTATAGGCTAAAGAGATTACATGACCCGAAGGTCATAGGGAATTCAACCAGACTATATACAAGGAACTGCCCCCCCAAGCATCTACATTCTGATAGTAGCTCGCCACCTTTTCATGACCGTCTGTCAAGGCTTTCCTTGCAAGCACGGGCTGGTACCGATTGAATAGTCATAACCTTTCATTCTGAAAATCCATTTGTCTCTGCTCTGGTGAGTGAACCTTCTCTGAATCATCTTCTTAGGAAACTCTTTTTTTGTAGTGTTTTGGGGCCTGCATTCATGTGGACCGAAGGCCTTGGGGTGGCCCTATGTCCATAAGGTGGCCCTATGGCCTTGAGAATCAACTAGCCCGAGGCCTTGGGTGTCCTGAAAGCCTTGCTAGACCCAAGGACCAAACTGGTGGCCCGAAGGCCCAGATGGATGAATAGTTCTAGCTGCTACAGTACTGAACACTGCCCGCTATAGTGCCATATACATTACTACTACAATGCCTGCTATAGTACTACTACAGTACTACTACAGTACTGCTACAATACCCAAGAAATTTTCCTTAACCCCGGAAATAATGTTTCTAGAATTTACATTTATCTCAATAGTATTTCTATCAAATTAATAGATCATAACACCATCTATGTAACATCACATTACCCGATTATAGGTAATTCATTTCTTTTTACTTGGCTTCCACATTAATTTTGTGCAATATAAGGCATTAGAAGATGGACAACATTTTTTTCGAAAATAACCTAAATTTCATGGATGTATGTTTATTTTAATTAATTAAGTCCACATATAAATGTAATAAATGTTTTTTGGCGTTCTACCAGAATTTGGAGAATGATTGATGTGTTTTGAAGTTTCCATGTATGTACCTGAAATTTGTAATGTCTAGAGAAGAAATATATGCCATGTAATGGGATTAAATTATGTTTAATTTCTACCTGACAGTTACCATGGACTTGGTATACCGTGCTAACAGTGTGCATGCTATATAGTTGTTACACACTATTTAATGTTTAAAAGTAAATTTCTTAATAATAATGATATTAGTTTTTCGACATATACAATCACCAGGGATTACATAAAATTTAATGGGATTACACACCATAAAAATTTCACGATGTTTTATTTAAGGATTATTCATTGATTAAAATTTCATTCATTCTTCCATTGTTCCTTTTGGTTCTCGACCTATATCCCTTCTCTATAGATATTGAGAGTCTCTCTTTGATCGATATTGATATGTTCGATGCTATATCACTATTGAGGATAATTTTCATAAATCCAAAAGAGGTATAATTTTTAAATAATAATTAAATAGATCAAGGTAACACCATTTCATTGTGTTATAAGTTCCATTGATGAGTTTGGACATTTCTTCTTGTTTACATATAGATAGGGTGTGTGATATTATTCTGGAGGAATGTCCTTTATTGGTTGTGGTGTGGAGTGTGTGTATTCTTATAGAATAAATTCTTTCAAATTATGTTTCCACCATTTTCATTAATTGACCAAATTTTTGGATTTTATTAATTTATTCTAGGGCCACCATTGTTTTTTTTCATTTCCACATTTGTGGATTCTTTTTGGGAATGTGTGACACCATGTTTTGTGGTAGGTGGTTCTTTTTCTCAACTATTTTGGTAAACTAAACCACTACTATAATGATAACTTTTTTTTATTAAATTTTATGATATTATTGATCATGTTTGTCTGTTGAACCTTATATTTATAAAAACATGGTTTTCACCTAGTTTCTAGTAAATGGAAAATGATTGTCAATGGATTATTAAATAGGTTTTTAAAAAGGTTTTTATATAATAATTTTATTGAATTGTTTCGATTAATTGATTTTTAAAATACATCACATAGAAATCAATTGTTATATATTTGGAATTTACAGTAATATGTATCGTACAATATAGGGTGGTTCTATCATGAGTATTTACTTTTCTCCCTAGGATTTTTATTCTAGGGACTATTTAGAGGTATTTTAATTTTCACTTGTTGGGGTGTTTATCTACTCTCTAGACTCAATAAATATGTTTAGTGTGAGGATATGTACAAAAATATCTAGGTTAGGTTTGAGTATACTAGATATCTGTACCTTTTGTAATACCTAGAAAATTTTTACATATATATCTACATTTTGTGTGTACAATTTTATTATACATCAATGGATTTCACTTGATATGTGATGTACACTTTATTTTGTAAAGATATGACTGTTTTGATATATGGATATCAAATTATTTGAAATATATTTACATGAAATATATTTAAATGATGAAATATTGGAAATTAATATATTTTTCAATCATTTAAAAATAAATATTGTTACATTTTTAGTATTCCTTGTTTTCATTAAATTTGAGAATTCATGGAATACTGCTTGGATACATGATATGGGACACCTATGTTAGACCCTAATAATCCTATTATCTCACACCCTATGTACCCCTTGGCGATGTGTATACCTAGTTATGTATTTTGATGAATGAAAAGGAAAGGCGCCACTATGAGTCATGAGATTTTATATCAGATAAGACAGATAGATAATGGTGAGATAGTGCATGCTTTCCGATGATATAACATTAAATAGTTGGTTTATCTATTCTTCCTTTGTTTTTTTTCCCATAAAGACAGATTTTTTCTATAATAGAGTTTTTTATACAATGTTTTCATTTGTGGAATATAATTATTTTTTCTCTCTTGTATATTTATTTCATATTGTTTCTTTCAATTGGGGGATGCAGTTCCATCTGTTAATTATTGGATGCCCAGGAACTAGCCATCAGCCTGTGGGGATCTAGATCACCAGTCGGGAATTAGGAAGGTCATGTTAGGTAGTAGTTATAGAGGATATTTATGTATGTTCATTATATTTTGGTATCATTGTCACACACGGTTTGTTTTTTGTCTTTGTATTGATCCATCCCATTGGAAATCCTGATCCTTTTCAGGGGTATTTGGTGAGATGAATCCTAAGTTTTGAAGTTTAATATATGTCTAACCACCCTAATTTGGTATCCTCGTTTCTTTTTTAGTAGTTATTGAAGAAATGGTTGTTACTTCATGATTTAGGCCAACCGTGAGCCCATTCCCAGTTTTAAAAACCAAATTTGTTTTCTTTTATAACTCTTTTGTTTTTTGTCTTTTTTCACCCATTAAACTTCCCACGTGTCCTATACTGATATATTAAAACTTATATATCCTTTTGGACCCATTAGAAATTCATAATCAAGGTGAATTTGGGTTACTTATTTACGTATTGGGCCAGCCCATGGGCCCATTTCCTGTTTTTAAAAAATAATAATTCGTTTCTTTTATATCTTTTTCCTTTTTTTAATATGTTTCGGTCCTTCCACCTCCCCCTCAAATCCAATAACCCTATACTAACCCTCATAATCTATTTTTACCTCTTTTAAGCTCA
Source organism: Viscum album (assembly GCA_963277665.1). Classification (NCBI taxonomy): domain Eukaryota; kingdom Viridiplantae; phylum Streptophyta; class Magnoliopsida; order Santalales; family Viscaceae; genus Viscum; species Viscum album. Next base: position 43,807,458 of record OY728123.1, read on the forward strand.
TATAGGTCGCGGATTAGGGCGAATATTCTCAGGATACCTCAAATCGTCTAGAATTGACAAAGTAATTTGTATCATTCATAAATTAATAAATTCGTACTATTTTGAACACCAATATTCATTCCCTGGTTCTTCCAAACCTTAGTAGTGTCCCCAAGAGGTTTCAAGCCATTACATTCTCTATAGGGTTGCATATCTAATGGAAGACGAAGAGTTTTCTAGGGTGAAAGGTGAGATTCCTTCTCCGTTCTCCTTCCTCTTCCCCCTCCTTTCATTAATTCTTGGATTTATATTGTCCCATAGTATTGATAGACCTAGGTTTTTGTTATACCATGTTTCTTTATGGGTTTTCTGTTTTTTAGGTCTGGTATTTATAGTTTTAGGGTTTATAAACCCGCAGCGAGTGATTTCGGGTGTGCGTTTCCATTACGCCAAGGATTTGAGGTAGGATATCCCTTTCACATGACTTTATCATTCATTTTTCATAATTTTAATATTCTAATAAACTTATATAAATGTTTATTATTATTTTTAAGCCTTTGTATAATTTTCCTGGTGTTCAAAGTGGTTGTTTAATCATTGTTTTGTGAAAGGTAGTGTTGTTTTGTCATTAAAGTGCTCAACAAGTGTTTGTTTAAATGTTCTGTTTTCTTTTGAAAATATTTTGTGAGGTTTATAATCTGGTTTATGGTATTTTTAACATGAAACAGTATCTTGAATGAAAATGTGACATTCAATTGGTGTTTTATTCCTTTTCACGTACATAAAATAAATTGTTGTTTTTAAAAAGGGCATGGCATGCGTTAGGTAAATTTCCCGGTTGGCTTTTATGTGTGATGTGTGATTTAAAAGTTATTTGTTTGGATTTATAAAAGAATTGGAATAATTAAAAATGGTATCTTTGGGTCCTTATATGGATTTCCAATTTGGATTTTGTTTTACAAACAAGTGGGTTTTTGGTTTACAACATATTTTGGCCCAAGTTTCCCAAAAATGGACCGTTTCACATCTTTATGAAAATGTTTGTGTTTTGAATATGAAACCTGAGTATTATAAGAGATTTATGAATGTGGTTTGCTGCTGTAAATGGTTTTTATACACATCCTTAAAAAATAACATCCATACCTTCGTCAAACGTTAGTTTTGAGAAAATGTTTAAAGGCTCGTTTGGCATTTCCTAGAAATGAAGCAGTGTTTTACTTGTGTATACCATGTTGTGAAATTGGGATTGTTTTATGGTCCATTAACTGATTTTATTAAATTTTTCTAGGGCTTCTAAATATTATTTGGTTTGGTTTTGATGTGTGTTTATAATTGAAAGAGTGTTTTTGAATGAGTTTTATGTGCAAAGCCTCAATACACTTCATGAAATTGTTTTACCAAAATATTTAGCAGTTTGTTGATTCGTGTAAGAAATGTGAAGAAATATTTTGGGATTTTTGTGTTTTTATGGTTTGGTAATGGAATGTGGATGTGAAATGTGTATTTGATAATATGTGTAACTTGATTGAGCACTAATGGGATTCTCAGGTATCTAGGTGGGCGGACGTGTACTAGTATGCTAGTGATTCTGTGGGGGTTGGCCTCTGTATCACGTAGCATGTTTGACAATGACAACACTAACTAAAATATTATGATGATGATGATTGGGGACCATTAGGTTATGGGTATGTTCTCTACTAGTGGATCATTCACGATTATGGATATTTATTATGGTTACTTTCACCGAGATACGAGGTACCTGGGGCTCACAACTAACTAGTGCCTAGGAGTGTTCCCGTGACTAGTGCTCATTGGATATTTTGTACTCATCATCGACATACGGTGTGTTTGGTTGGTAAATCCAGTAGTATGTGTTATTTATTTAAAAATTAAAATTATTTAAAGCATCCATCTTGAAAACTATTTTCATTTTGAAGTTGTACCTCTTTGAAAAAAATTGTTAATTGCATTTTTTTATTAAACATGGATGTTTTTTTCTGATAATTATTATAGCATGGAACCTAATTTGAATACCATACAATCATATCATGAATTTAAAACTATAAATTTATGTTTCTTTTATTTTAAATTAATGTGCATTGGGAATATAATTTCGGGCTAACCTATCGAGTTTTAATACTCACGCCTATAGTCTTATTCATTTTTTATCCCTTATGCAGGTTTCATCTTTAGTTCGATCACCTTGGGTGACATTTTATCATTGTGTTGGAGAGTGACCAGAAGTGTCACATGGAATTAGTTGGTCATTGGTATTGTTCAGTTGAGTTTTTGGTTTTGTTCTACATTTAGTTTCTTGTACAAATAATATTTAGTTCCATTTTTATATAAATTCATTTTGGGTTGTCCGTTTATTTCCGTTGTTTGTTTGATTATTTATATATGGGTGAACTTGTTCCCTTATGTACTCTATTGATTCCATTTATGCTTGTCACCATCCTAGGAGGATCGGGAACTCCTCTCGGGACTTGCCATGTGCTGGCCTGGGTGACCGGTTCAGGGTCGACTCGGGTTGGTTCGTGACAAAATGGTATCAGAGGAGGTCGACTCTTAGCAAACCATTCTTTTTAGAGCGCCCTTGTTATTTTGGGGATGTCAAGGTAAATGGAGTAGTATTTTTGGGACTTGAGGGGTAATTTCAAGAAGAGAGTCGCGAACTCTATCTTGTTCTAATCCCCGGGTTTCCTTGGGAGTCCAGTTTTATTAGTGTCCTTTGTTCTGGTTGATTTTTTGGTGTTGGGATATGGAAAGGGGAGTCTGACTAGTGGCCTCTGTGAGCTCGCAGGGCCTGGAAAGCCATGTGGAGTTGGGGAATGGTTCTAATAAGTCTCTCTGTGTTGGTGTTGTGTTTGACATAAGGCCGCCAACCATATGGTCAAGTCACCCACCGACACTGGTTCCCTTTTTTGGGTCTCTTGAACCCTTTTGAATTATGATTTTTTTTTGAAAATCCTTGTGTGAGAATTTTGGAAATGGGTTTTAAAGGAAGGATTGGATTTTGAAAAGTGTAAAAGGAGATTTTCAAAAAATAAATATAACATTTGTTTTGGAAGGTTGTGTTTTTGGAAAAAAAATTGCAGGGAAGTGGAAATGATTTAATGTGATTGGATTTTCCATAATCTAAACTTGTGGTTTGTTGGAATAAAATGTTTTGAAATAGTGAATCATTTTAAGGTGATTCTGAATCATTGTATTAGATGGGGTATTTTGGGATGGCAAATTTATTTTGAATCAGATAAATTATTTTTTGGAATTGGTTTTGATCGGTTGGTGTTTTCCAGTAAGGGTACTGGTCTCAATGGACCTCAAATTATGAAAATATTCCTTGATGAATTTTAAAAAATCGGAAGGGGTTGTTTGGAGTGGATTGGATATTTTAAAAGTGATTAAAAATAAAAAGGGTTAGGTTTTTAGGAAAATGGTTCTTATTGAATTTTTGTTTATTTTGTGAAATATGTAATGGGGTTTTGACTTGGTGGTTGGTGTTCCTTTTTATGGTACATGATTTTTGGAATGATGTTGTTTTTCTAGCCTTTGGTGTTTTCAAGGGTCCTCACATGCCTGGTATTATTCATATATGGAAGGATGGCGTATATGAGATGGTGTTTGGGTGCCTAGGGTGGCAAAGAAATGTGAATGTGGGTGAGACTTGATGAAACACCATTGGTAAATGTGGAATCCCACCCAGTTAGTTTGTTTTTCAAAAGTGTTTTGAGCTGAAACATTATGGCCTTTTTTTCAACCAATGGTTATATGGCTTCATTTTTCTATGTCGTAGATGATTTTTTTAATCAGTAATATTCCTTGTGATCTAGAATTCATACTCTTGTTGTATATTGAGATGAAATCTTGTTGGTGGCTCGATTTCAGAGTAATGTTCATTGGGTTCCTAAATATGTGTTTGATGTTGTGAAGTGGCCATGGATATTTCTCCGTTGGAAATATTTCCTGCTGATCAACCTAATGATTCATTTAAAATATTAAATCCACTAGTTTTGATGATGCCTCTACCTATTTGTAGGAATTGAGAAGTGTTTGGGATCGATTGAAAGTGCTTCTAGGTCATGATAATTCTTTTGGACATAGCAGTTGTGTTCGGTGATATTGATGTGTTTCGTCGTATTCCTTGTCCATTCTATCTGTTGTTCAGAGTGAGACATAATTTTGATATGAATCTATGAGTTCATATTTATATGAAGGTGTTTTTTTAGCATGTATTTTTTTAGCGGTGTAATCCTTATAACACTGACAACGGTACAGTAGATGCTTCAAGAATCAGGTCTCCAGCCATAGGCCTCAGAGTGAAGCTTTTCACGCAGTCAGGAAATCTCTAGAGGTGTGGGGAGCTTGACCAGGCTCCTGCCTCCACCATTGTGGTATGGTAGTTTCTTTGTCTCTATTTTGGTTCATCATTTATGTGAATTTCTATTGGTCACAACAAGCGTGGTTGACTTAACCCTTACACAATGTCAATGGTTATGCCTTTATGGATGTGGGATTATGATCAATGTCCTTGTATAGACCGCCAAATCTGGTTTGGTTTTGGTATTACCAATTGATAGGTAGAGAGTTTTTGGCAGTTCCTTTGTTTATTTTATTTGGTATCAGTGGCCTAATTATTGGGTCCCCTTCCCTCCCATCCCCAAGTGCGGGGGGGGGGGGTTATATGTTCATGTCGTATCCCTATTAACTTGGTATAGTAGGTTTTTGTATGAGGGTTTTTTGGGCTTGTGGGAGTGAGGACCAATTCTAGCTCATGTGGAATTCTTGTCTGTTCGTTGCTAGTTGGTTTCTAATGGTGGGGAGACCCACCACGGGTCTCCTGTATTTTCATCCTAAGAACATTTCTAGTGCTAGTTGATTCTTAATGGTGGGGAGTCCATTCTGGACTCCCCCTGGAATATTTGGTTTTTGTTAGTTATCTTTGGTTTGGGTGATGGTTCGGTTCATTGAGACAAGGCCCAACAATCAGGTTCTTGGCTTGGTTGTGGAGGTGGTGGCTTCATCTTTCCATTGATTCTCCTGATGTGGTTGGGAGTTGTGATTTGTGTGGGAAAGAGTATTAAGTTTCATTGTTGTTGATTGATATTAACATATCATTAGAAGCTGGATTATGTTGTTATGGAATCCTTAGGTTTTTTTTCATCTGGAAAGTGTTATGGCTTTCCGGGGGGCGGAAAGCTTTAATGGTGGGGAGAATTGTCACACACAGTTTTTTTGTCTTTATATTGATCTGCTCCATTGGAAATCCCGATAATTTTTATGGGTATTTGGTGAGAATAATCCTGAGTTTTTAAGTTTTATATATTTCTAAACACCCTAATTTGGGATCCCCATTTTTTGTTTAGTAGTTTTTGAAGAAAGGGTGGTTACTTCATGATTTGGGCCAACCGCGAGCCCATTCCAATTTTTAAATTCCAAATTTGTTTCTTTTATAACCCTTTTGTTTTTGATCCCTTTTCACCCATTAAACTTCCCACTTGTCCTATGCTGATATATTAAAACTTATTTATCCTTTTGGACCCATTATAAATTCATAAGCAGGGTGAATTTGGGTTACTTATTTAAGTATTGGGCCAGACCAAGGGCCCATTTCCTGTTTTAAAAAACAAATAAATCATTTCTTTTATATATTTTTCATTTTTTAATATGTTTCGGTGATTCCACCTCCACATCGAATCCAATAACCCTATCCTAACCCTCATAATCGATTTTACCTCTTTGGAGCTTATATGGTTCACGGATTAGGGCAAAAATTATAAGGATACCTCAAATCATCCTGAATTGACATGGAAAATTGAATCATTCATAAATCAATAAATTATTACTCTTTTGGACACTAATATTCATTCCTGGGTTCTTCCAGACCTTCCGAGTGTCTCCAAGAAGTTCCAATCCATTCCCTTCTCAATAGGGTTGCAGATCTAATGGAAGACGAAGAGTTTTCTAGGGTGAAAGGTGAGATTCCTTATCCTTTCTCCTTCCTCTTCCTCCTCCTTTCATTATTTCTTGGATTTATATTGTCCCCTAGTATTGATTGACTTATTTTTTTGTTATAACATGTTTTTATGGGGTTTTTGAATTTTTAGGTCTGGTCTATATAGTTTTAGGGTTTATAAACCCGCAACGGGTGATTTCGGGTGTCGTTTAAATTACGCCAAGGATTTGAGGTAGGATATCCCTTGAACAAGGCTTTATCATTCACGTTTCACCATTTTAATATTCTCCTAAACTGATATAAATTTTTATTATTGTTTTTATGCCTTTGGATAATTTTCTTGGTGTGCAAAGTGTTGTTTGATCATTGTTTTGTGAAAGGTAGTGTTGTTTTGACATGGAAGTGCTCAACAAGTGTTTGTTTAAATGTTCCGTTATCTTTTGCAAATATTTTTTGAGGTTTATAATCTGGTTTATGGAATTTTTGACATGTTACAGTATCTTTAATGAAAGTATGACATTCAATTGATGTTTTATTCCTTTTCATGTACTTAAAAAAATTGTTTTGTTTAAAAAGGGCATGACATGTGTTCGATAAATTTCTCGGTTGGATTTTATGTGTGATGTGTGATTTAAAAGTTATTTTTTTGGATTTATAAAGGAATTAGAATAATGATAAATGGTGTTTTGGGGTCCTTAAATGTATTTATAATTTGGATTTGTTTTTACAAACAAGGGGGTTTTTGGTTTACAACATATTTTGGCCCGAGTTTCCCAAAAATGGACCGTTTCACATCATTATGAAAATGGTTGTGTTTTGAATATGTAACCTGAGTATTATAAGAGATTTATGAATGTGGTTTGCTGCTGTAAATGGTGTTTATACACATCCTTCAAAAAAAATTTATACGTTTGTCAAACGTTTGTTTTGAGAAAATGTTTAAAGGCCTGTTTGAAATTTCCTAGAAATGAAGGTGTGTTTTACTTCTGTATACCAAGTTGTGCAATTGGGATTGTTTTATGGTCCATTAAATGATTTTATTAAATGTTTATAGGGCTTCAAAATATCATTTGGTTTGGTTTTGATGTGTGTTTATAATTGAAAGAGTGTTTTTGAATGAGTTTAATGTGCAAAGCCTCAGTACACTTCATGAAATTTTTTTACCAAAATATTTAGCGGTTTGTTGATTCGTGTAACAAATGTGAAGAATGATTATGGGTTGTTTGTGTTTTTATGGTTTGGTAATGGAATGTGGATGTGAAATGTGTATTTGATAATATGTGTAACTTTATTGATCACAAAAGGGAATCTAGGGTATCTACGTGGGCGGACATGTACTAGTATGCTAGTGATTCTGTGGGGGTTGGCCTCTGTTTCACGTAGAATGTTTGACGATGAAAACACTAACTAAACTATGATGATGATGATGATTGGGGACCACTAGGTTATTGGTATGTTCCCTACTAGTGTCTCGTGCATGAGAACATATATTTATTATGGTTACATTCATCGAGATACGAAGTACCTGTGGCTCACAACTAACTAGTGCCTAGGGGTGTTACCGTGACAAGTGCTCATTGGCTATTTTGTACTAACTATTGGCATACGGTGTGTTTGGTTGGTAAATTAAGTAGTATGCTTTATTTATTTAAAAATTAAAATTCTTTAAAGAAGCCCTCTTGAAAAATATATTCATTTTGAAGTTGCACCTCTTTGAAAAAAATTGTTACTTGCATTTTTGTTTATTAAACATGAATGTTTTTGTTTTATAATTATTATAGCATGGAACCTAATTTGAAAACAATACTTACATATCATGAATTTAAAACTATAAATTGATGTTTCTTTTATTTTAAAGGAATGTGCATTGGGAATAGAATATCAGGCTAACCTATTGAGTTTTAATACTCACGCCTATAGTCCTCTTCTTTTTTTAGCCCTTGTGCAGGTTTCATCTTTAGTTCGATCACCTTGGGCGACATTTGATCATTTTTTTGGAGAGTGACCAGAAGTGTCACTTGGAGTTAGTTGGACATCGAGATTGTTTAGTTGAGTTGTTGGTTTTTTTTTCTACTTTTAGTTTCTTGTACAAATAATATTTAGATCAATTTTTATATAAATTCATTTTTTGGTTGTCTGTTTATTTCATTTGTTTAATTGATTGTATATATATGGGTGAAATCATTCCCTTTTATACTCTATTGATACCCTTGGTGCTTTTCACCATCCCGGGAGGATCGGGAATGCCTGTCGGGACTTGTCGCGGGCTGGCCTGGGTGACCGGTTCAGGGTCGACTCGGGATGGTTCGTGACAATCATATTTTTTCATTTATCCATATTATTTTTATTGGGATGTATTATATAATTTATATAGGATTTATGAGTCTTGAGAGGTATATTGTATTCAGTTCCTAGCTATATCTTACCATGATAAGACTCAAGATGACAAAGGATTTTTGGATGTTTGTGTCTAATTTTGATTTAAAGATGTTAATATGAGTTTTAAATGGGTTGTATACTTGATCTAAGATTGGTCTTTTGTCTGATAATTTCATTTGTTTTTTGTGTGAAAAATTATGCTCTAATATGTGTTCTGTTATTTCCATAATAAGATAATGTTATTTCTAGTTGAGGAAATCATCTAATGGATCATAAAACTATCGAGGGTTTCCTAAAGGTAGTTCAAGTTGTTGATTAGAACATTCCATTTTATCTTTATACTGTAGATTAGGTACAACCATGATCCCTATAAGAATGTTATCTATCATGAGAGTTATTTCATGAGAAGCCACCAATATTTAATTTTACAAATGAACTCAATAGCCGTAGGACCAGATTGAAATTTATGATTTGATCTAAATATTATTGGATATATAAGATAATATCATTGTAAAGTTTGTATCAATCATTATATAAGGTCCTAGATTGAATTTGTGGGATTACATAGAAAAAGGAGATACGAATATGGTCTTAGACATTAAGAGGTTTTTTAATCTATTTTCTTGTAGAATTTGTTCTGAGTCATTATGTATAGAGAAGTCTATAAAAATATTAACATAATTCAATAGAGATAATTTGGTTTTAGCATACACCATTATTTTTTATATCTACATCTCCTTTTACTAGAGGTTGTGAAGAATGTCCATCTTATTTTTAGAGGTGACCATAGGGTTTGTGACTGAATTGTAAGAACCCGGATGTTCAATTTATGTATGTATTTCCTTTTTTGGTCGTTTTGGAGAAAAAAGAGGAAAATATTAAAATTTACAAAGTACATGTTCTGTACATCAATGTCGTGCAAGGCCGTGTGTTGGCCGTGTCTGGGCCACACACATGGTGTGTAGGGGAGATGAAGGGGCCTCTTAAAGCGGAGTACAGAAAATCCTAGTATACACTGTGTGCCCCAAAAGTACACACTATGTACTTTATTTTATTTATTAAACGGACCCAGGTCGCACCTAATCGATGGAATTGTCTTCCTCCCAAGGTTCATCGACTGGAAGCATCATGTACGGCCGCGAACATCCTCTGAGCCCCTGAGCCTCTGTCTGTTTGCTGAATTGACCGTCGTCGATTACGTTGGAACCGCAGCGGTGAGCTCTTCCTTCTTCTTGAGTTTCATCCCATGATTTTCCCTCTTTCTCAAGATATCGTGGGTTGAAATTTTTTTTCGTTTTCGTAGATCTATGACATTCTAAAGATAATCAAGCCTCGTAGTTCAAGTATATTGTAATCATTGAATCAAGGTAGGTGGTTTCTGCCTTAAATTTTGAAATCTTTGAGTTTTATGTGAAAGTTTCCACTGATACCCTTGAACTGGGTATTGCGTGTTTACCGTTTTTACCATATTGTTTTCCTTCCTTGCTTTTATACTTGTGTAGATGTAATTTGATCATGTTTGGGGGTAATTTCTGTTCTTAGATGTTTTCCCCATGCCTTGCTCCATTTACAACCTTTGGGTCTCGTAATCCTTTCGTCGTTATACCTATTTTCAATGCCTTATGACTATAGTATGGAATGATATTCTTGACATGACTGTATTCTGTAGACTGGTTATCCAAGTAGCTCTATAGGTGTACATTGGACTTATTGAATTATTATGCACTAACTGGCATGGGACCATGAGAACCTAGTGCAATGGACTATAAGGGATAGACCGAGTGAGCTTCCCAGAGATTCTTATAAATTATAGACTACAGGGGATAAAATAATTGAGCTTCCCAGATATTCTTGGACATTATAGACTACTGGGGGTATACCAAGTGAGATTTCCAAAGAGTGTTGGATATTGTAGACTGTAGGAGGGAAGACCGAGTGAGATTCCTTAGAGAGTCTTTACTTGTTTGAATTTCCTTAAACCATTCCAGTCTAGAGGAGAATTTGACTGATCGATCTTCCTCAGAGAGTGTGTGATAGACCTGAGATAATAGGATTATTGACCGAGTGAGCTCCTCTTAGAGTTTCTAGATCTTGGGTCTAGAAGAGGGTTATACCACATGATCTTCCTCAGAGAGTCCCTTACAACCCTAGACTATAAGTGGAATTGACTGAGTGAGCTTCCCCAGAGAGTCTTATAATTTTTTATGACCAAACTAGAGGGGTTAGGATGAGTGAACTACCCCGAGGGTTGCTGGTACTTCTTTGATAGGACCAGAGGGGTTTGTTGCGAGTACTTTCGAGAGGGGTTCCTGTTGTTGTTAGTTGTTTTCTTCCCTGATTCTTGTTGATTTTTGGATTGATCACTGTTTTATATCATCCTGTTTACGGCTTACTATTTACTAGTTTCTTTTTACTACTTATTGTATTATTACCTTCCATATACTCACTGACTATTAGGAACAGATCTTCAAGTGGTTTCCTACTCGGATTTAGTCTCATACCCTGTTTGGGTCATGCTTTTGGTCCCATGAAGACTATGTTGTTGTAGGTATAGCAAGGGTAAGCCCCCTTCAACTTCGGGTATTTGATTGCGTTGGAGTAGGAGAGAACGGGACCAAGCTTAGGCTTACAAAGTTGTAGACTTGTTTATCTTTTCTTTTGTACTTGTTTTTTATACTGTTTGTATTTCCATCATTGTGACATGTTTGGATTCTTTCTTAGATATGTATCATGCATCATTTTATATATATATATGTGCTCAAGTTGTTTATTGTTTAGTATTCCACTATTTATTATTTTTGTATATTTACTGCTTCTGATATTGCATGTTTTGTTTACTTTTGTTGTGTACTCTTCCAATGAGGGAATATATTCCCCACTATCACACCAAAGGCTATCACTACTAGTCAGAAGCCTATGGTGTTTGGGGAAACGCGCTGGTGGACATGTGACCAACCGGGTATGGAGTGGGGCTTTAGAAGTGTTTGGGTACACGTGTACTTTTGAGTACATCATACCATCCCCAAACAGATGGCCAGTCCGAGCGTATGATTCAGGTGCTTGAGGATATTCTCCGAGCATGAATTCTACACTTTGGAAGTTCTTGGGAGAAGTGTATTCCTTTTGTGGAGTTTTCCTATAACAACATTTTTCAGGTGACTATTCAGATGGCACCTTACGAGGCATTGTACGATAAGCAATGATGAACTCCTTTGTGCTGGCTAAAGGCAGGAGAGGCAGCTTTGCTGGGACCTCATCTTCTTCAAGAGAACTCATTGAAGAAAGAGTTGATTCGGAAGAGGATGGCTATAACACAGTCTCAACAGAAGTCTTATGCTAATCAGTGGAGACGACCTATAGAGTTCGAGGTCGGGGATCATGTTTTCCTGTGTGTCACACTGAGGTTAGGAAACAAGAGGATTCAGAGATAGGGTAAAATTTTACCATGGTACGTTGGGCCTTTTGAGGTGTTGGAGAGAGTAGGGTTGGTTTCATATCGGTTGCAGTTACATCAGAGTTATCAGGCTATGCACGACGTCTTCCACGTCTCCCAACTCCGATGTTACTTTTCAGACCCGTCTCCTGTTTTCAACCTGAGGAGGTTGAGCTCAAAGTGGATGCATCATTTGAGGATCATCCAAGTCGGATTGACGATCACAGTATGGTGGTTCTTCGTGGCCGGTCTGTTCCTATAGTATGGGTGCTATGGAAGCACGGGCAAGTATAGGATGAGACCTGGGAGAGGGAGGAAGATGTACGATCGCAGTGGCCGGAGCTATTCGGGGTTTCTTCTTATGTGATTTGCTAGGGAAATTTGGGGATGAATTTATTTATGGGAGATGTTTGTAAGAACTCAGATCTTCATTTCAGGTATGTTTTTCCTTTTCTGGTCATTTTTTAGAAAAATGAGGAAAATATGGAAATTTTCATGGTACACACCGTGTATTTTATAAGTACACACCGTGTACTTCGATGTCGTGAAAAGCCATGTGCTAGCCGTGTCCGGGCCACACACACGGTGTGTAGGGGTGATGTGGAGGCCACTTAAAGCGGAGTACGGAAAAGCCTAGTATACGCCATGTACTCCAAAAGTACACATCGTGTACTTTCTTTTTTCTATTAAACATACCGGGGGTCGTGCTTAATCGACAGAATCATGTTCTTCCCAAGGTTCATTAACAGAGAGCATCCTGTATGGCCGTGAATATCCTCCAAGCCCTCTAGCATCCGTCTATTTTCTGAATCGACCATCATTGATTGCGTTGGAACAACAACCGTGAGCCCTTCCTTCTTCTTGAGTTTCATTCCATGGTTTTCCCTCTTTCTCAAGATATCATTGGTTGAACGTTTTGTACATTTTCATAGATCTACGATATTCTATGGAGAATAATGCCTCATGGTTAAAGTATATTGTTCTCCTATCATCAAGGTAGGTGTTTTGTGCCTTAATATTCATAGTCTTTGGGTTTTATGTTCAAATTTCCACACAATACCCTGCTGCGGAGCTGTTTATCTTTTCTTTTGAACATTTGTTTGGTACTATTTGTATTTCCCTCTTTGTGACCTATTTGGATGCTTCCCTAGATACTTATCACGCATCATTTAATATATACATATGTGCTCGAGTTGTTTATTGTTTATTTTTCCGCTGTTTATTGTTGTTGGATATTTACTGCTTCCGCTATTGCATGTTTTGTTTACTTTCATTGTGTACTCTACCAATGAGGGAATAGTTTCCCCACTATCACACCCAAGGCCCTCATTTCTAGTTATTAGCCTCTGGAATTTGGGGAAATGAACTTGAGGCCATGTGACCAACCAGGTACTGAGAGCCTCTGGGTGGCTTCCAGAACCAGGACATTACAAAGTGGTATCAGATGAATTATTTTATCTAGATTTACTGTTTGGAAGCTTTTGCCAGGGATAGGTGGGATTCGATGCATGGAAATATTTTGTTCCCAGGAGTAGCTAACACATGTACATGGAAAAGACAATCTACATCATTTATTGCAGTTTTTTGGTTTTGAGATTTTACAGTTGATATGATTTCACCTAGAGTGATTCACATGCTTTGTGTTGTTATTGTTTTTTCTATTTTGGTTCTATTTCTGTCGCAACCTGATGAGATGAGGGTATGTCATCTCATTCATCTAGGCACTTGTTATAAATCATATGCCATACATTCTTTCCATGACATCTATGGTTAATTAGTGAATACATGTTGTTGTGATAGATGTTGTGTAGATTATACATGCTTTTGTGATAGATGCATTGATAGAATCCCTACAGTTTGATAGAGAAATTGTTCGTATTGTACCTTGTTCAAATGAACGCCAAATTTGGGATCTTGAGGTGTTATAGGCCTCATGAATCGACACTTGGTGGATCTTTGAATTGTTTCTCAGGTATATTACCTGTATAAGATGAAAAAAATTGATTCTCGGGGAGTATGGGCCACCACATATCGGAATTTGGCACCTCCATGTTTGTTTTTCAGTTTTTCTGGGCTTTGGTGCAGTTTCTGATCTACTGCCTGGAAAACCCCAAAATACACGGCATGTACTTTATGACTACACGCCGTGTAGTTTTAAATTTTTTCATTGACTATGCGGGAAGAAACATGGGGTTGTGGGTAGTCTTCAAGAACACACCGTGTACAGTAGGTACACACCATGTACTATTGAGCCATGTACTCGGCCATGTCACTAACAACATGGGTCGAGGAAACTAGTGTTGTATACACCGTGTTAGGTATGAACACGTTGTGTAGCCTTGTTCTAGGTATGTTTCCATGTCATGAACAACACGAGGTCGATGTTATCTTCTTTTATTCACACCGTGTTTTTTCAGAACACGCCGTGTAAGGGACATCCATTTAGACGTCCGTGTAACTAAGAACACAGGACGCTGAAACCTTTCATAGTACACACTGTGTCCTTAGTGAACATGCCGTGTAGTATAGGGTTAAGAGGACCATGTGAGTTATTCGTGTAAGGATACTCGGGCAGGGAAATGGAGTTCAAGTACATGCCATGTGTGGGGACAACATGCCATGTAGTCTTGGGTGTTACACGACCAGCTTTGGAAAAGTACACACCCATGATAATGGCCTTAAGGAACAGGCCGGGTAGTTTTTATACACACCGTGTAGTCGTGTTTAGTAAACTTGAGTGTTTCTTTCTCTTGTTCCGGTTTTTTACTCTTGTGTTCTCATCCCTTGATAATCCTGATCTAAGGTGTGCTTTTGATCTTTCATAACTATGCCTCCAAGGAGTCCTCCGGTTGTATGTCAGCTTCCAGACAGTGATCAGACACCGGATATGGCCTATCAGAGACCTTCTACAGATCCCCCTGTTGTGCCGGCCATGGCACCCACAATTATACCTATTGCAAGTGCCGATACGCAGTTCATGGAGGACTTCTTGAGGATGATGCATACATATCAGGGAGAATCACCTCCTGCCCCATTGATGGCTGACTTGACGTGGGTCTTCCAGCAGCAACATACTCCTACTTTCACAGGGGATGGAGGACCCCAGGCTACACAGTCAGGGCTAGTGTTCATGCTAACGATCTTCAAGAATTTGGAGATACCTCTAGAGAAAAGATTAAAGCTTGCTACATATATGCTCTGAGACACCACCTAGAGGTGGTGGGAGGTGATATCACAGTCAGGGCGCCATCATAGTATTAATTGGAATGAGTTTCGACACATCTTCTACGATTAATTTTATCTAGAGACCTTGAGGGATGACCGAACCTGAGTGTTTATGAGTCTCGAGCAGGGTACTCTTTCTGTTTTGGAGTACTCATCTCACATTACTGAGCTGGAGCATTTCATGCCGATTATAGCAGGTGATGATTTGTTCCTTTCTATGAAGTTTGAGGAAGGTCTCAAACAGTAGATATGTTCCCAATTGAATATCATTAAGTTGACTTCGGTATCATATATCGTCAACCAGGTGCTGATCAATGAGCGCAATCTGAAATATTATGGAGCAGTGGGCCAGGGCGGTTCGACATCCACAGTAAATGTTCCTCTTACTGATAGTAGGAAGCACCGCAGGGAGTCTGCTCCAGGAGATCATAGTAGGTAGAATGTATCTTCGGGTAGCCAGGTTTTATTCTACTAGTGTGGTATGAGTGGGAATTCTAGGCCTTAGTTCTAGAGAGACCCGATAGAGTGCCGATCTTGTGGCAAGATGGGTCATCTTTAGGGTTTTTTTTCAGATCTTCTCACCTACAGCTGGTGGTAGGGGTTCTCCTATGACCCCGCGTACAAAAGATGTATCTCCAGTTTTCACTAGTTCGGGAACTGGTGTTCTTCTGGCCGTTCGGGCTGAGGTGGAGGTCGCGACTGTGGTGGTCAGTCACCAGGTTACCAGCGACAGTAGAGTTGATCAGCTTCGAGTGGTCAGCCAGGGGTGTAGGTCCGCGGTACAGGCCAACCTTTTGCTATGGAGCCGACCCATCTGGAGTAGGATTCCGTCCCTTCTACAATTTGAGGTACAATATTAGTAGCCTCAATTTTATCGTCATCTCTTTTCAATACTGGTGCTTCTAGTAACTTTATCTCTGTTGTTATTGTGGAGATCCTTGGGCTCTGTATATCTTCGTCTGCCGACATATTGACTCTTGAGACATTGTTGGGAACGAGGGCATCTAGCGTACGTCAGTGCAGATATAGCCCTTTTGACATTGCAGGGTGTCACTTCTTATGGGATCTTTAATTCCTAGAGATGACATGATATGATTTCATTTTCAGTACGGACTAATTAGTTCCCATTCAGGCAGTCGTCGACCGCAATCTCCACAGACTGAGTTTCGTATCACCAGAGGGTGACTGCTTCTTTTATAGAGGTGAGTGGGATGTCCAGGCTAGTAGAGCTGGACCGGAGCATCATGGGCTAGAAGGAGTTATAGCCCAAATTTCTAGTCTTTATCTGGATGACTAGGGGACTTCAGAGTTAGACTTTCCGCCAGTGGTGGATCATTTTAGAGATATCATTCCAGATGACTTTTCCGGTTTTCCTCTAGAGTGTGTGGTAGACTTCTCGATTGAGCTTGTGCCAGGAGAGACACTGTTGTCCTTTCCTCCTTATAGGATGGGAACACCTGAGTTATAGGAGCTCAAGAAGTAGTTGGAGGAGTTGCAGGAAAAGGGTTTATCCGACCCAGCACTTCATGTGTTTCTAGGGACACGTATGGGTGCTAGAAGACATACGTGAGGAACTCATAGGGGATTTTCATTCCTCAGTTTGGGTAGTTCATCCTATCATCTATAGGATGTATCACGATCTACACCGCCAGTATTGGTGGCCAGATATGAATAGAGATGTTGTTGGTTTTTTCATGAGGTATTCCACTTGTTAGCAGGTGAAAGCAGAGCATCCGTGACTATTAGGGCTTTTACAGTAGTTACCCATCCCTGAGTGGAAGTGTAACGATGTCGCGATGGACATCGTGACCGGGTTACCAAGGTCACCTCAAGGGAACAATGCTATTTGGGTTGTCGTCGACAGGCTTACGAAGGTTTCTCACTTCTTTTCGAACAAGGATACCTTTAGTGTTGATGAGTTGGGGTGGTTGTACATCTGAGAGATTGTATTTCTACATGGAGTTCCACACACAATTATTTCAAACAGGGATGTGCGTTTTATTTTTCGGTTCTATCAGGGGCTTTAGAAGGCTTTGGGTACACATGTTCTTTTGAGTAAAGTAAACCATCCCCAGACAGGTGGCAGGTCCGAGCGTATGATTTAGGTGCTTGGGAATATGCTCCGATCTTGCATTTTAGACTTTGGCGGTTCTTGGGAGAAGCATATTCCTCTTGTGGATTTTTCCTAAATGAATTGTTTTTAAGAGACTATTCAGATGGAACCTTACAAGGATTTGTATAGTAGGCCATGCCAATATCCTTTGTGCTGGATGGAGGCAGGAGAGGCAGCTTTTTTGGGACCTCGTCTTGTTTAGGAGACCTCATAGAAGATATAGTTGATTCGGATGAGGATGGCTACAACACATTCTCGACAGAGGTCTTATGCTGATCATCGGAGATGAACTCTTCAGTTCAAGGTAGGGGATCATGTTTTCTTGCGTTTCGCACTGAGGTTAAGACATAAGAGGATTTAGATACATGGTAAGCTTTCACCATGGTACATCGATCCATTTGAGGTGTTGGAGAGAGTTGGATCGGTTGCCTATCGGATGCAGTTACCTCAGAGGTACCAGGGTATGCATGATGTCTTCCACATCTCCCATCTCCGACGTTACTTTTCAGACCCGTCTCATGTCTTTCAACCCGAGGAGTTTGAGCTCGAAGCATATGAATCGTTTGAGGAGAATCCTATCCATATTTTAAATCACAATAAAAAGGTTCTTTGTGGCCGGTCTGTTCCACTTGTATGGGTTCAATGGCAGCACGGGCGAGTACATGATGAGTCTTGGGAGAGGGAGGCCAATGTACGATCATAGAGGCCAGAGCTGTTTAGGGATTCTTCTTCTGCACATCGCTAGGGAAATCCGAGGACAAATTTCTTTATCGGGGGATGTTTGTAAGAACTCGGATCTTTGTTTTAGGAATGTTTTTCCTTTTCTGGTCGTTTTTGAGGAAAAAGTGGAATATATGGAAATTTTCAAATTACACGTCGTGTACTTTATAAGTACACGTCGTGTACTTCGAGCCACCCAAGGCCGTGTGCCGGCCGTGTCCGGGCCACACACAAGGTTTGTAGGGGTGATGTATAGGCCACTTAGATTGGAGTACAGAAAATCCTAGTACCCTCCGTGTAACCCAAAAATACACACCGTGTAATTTGCTTTTTATTAAACAGACAAGGTTCGCGCCTAATTGACATAATAGTCTTCTTCCCTAGGTTCTTCCACCGAGAGCATCCCGTACGGCTGTGAATGTCCTCTGAGCCCCAGAGCCTTTGTCTGTTTTCCGATAGACCGCTATCGATTGCATTAGAACCGCAGCGATGAGATCTTCCTTCTTCTTGAGTGTCATTTCATGATTTTACCTCTTTCTCATGATATCATGGTTTGACCATTTTGTGTGTTTTCATAGATATACGACGTTATAAGGAGAATAAAGCCTTGTGGATCAAGTATATTGATCTCCTAGCATTAAGTTAGGTGGTTTGTGCCTTACCATTCGAAGCCTTTTTTTATGTGCAAATTTCCACCAATACCCATTAACGGGGTATTCTGTGTTTGAGGGTAATTTGATCATGTTTGAGGGTAATTGATGTACTAGGAAGTTTTTACCATGTCTTGCTCTGTTTATAACCTTTGGGTCTTGTTAGACTTTGGCCGTTATACCCATTTTCAATGCCTTATGACTATAGGATGGAATGATATTCTTGACAAGCTTGTTTTCTATAGACTGGTTAGCCAAGTAGCTATATAGGTGTACTTTGTCCTTATATAATTATTATGCACTGACTGGCATGGGACTGTGAGAACCTGGTGCTATAGACTATAAGGGATATACCGAGTGAGCTTCCCAGAGAGTCTTGGACATTAATGAATATAGGGGATAGACCGAGTGAGCTTACTAGAGAGTCTTGGACATTATATACTACATGGGGTAGACTAAGTGAGCATCCCAGAGAGTCTTGGATATTGTAGACTACAGGATGGTAGACCAAGTGAGCATCATCAGAGAGTCTTTACTTGTTTGAATTTATTTAAATAATTCTAGACTAGAGGAGGAATTGACCGAGCGAGCTTCCTCAGAGAGCCTGTGATAGACCTGAGACTATAGGAGGATTGACTAAGTAAGGTCCTCAAATAGTTTCTAGACCTTGGGGCTATAAGTGGGTTAGATCGCGTGATCTTCCTCACTGATTCCCTGACTACCCTAGACTACAAGGGAAATTTAATGCGATAGCTCCCCCATAGAGTCTTATAATTTTTTATGACCCAACCATAGAGGTTAGGATGAGTGCACTACCTAGAGGGTTGTTGGTACTTCTTGGATAGGACCAGAGGGGTTGGCTGCGAGTACTTCTCGGAGGGGTTACTGTTGTGGTTAGTTGTTTACATCACTACTACTTGTTGATTTTTGGATTTTTCACTGTTGTATATCATCCTGTTTACTTCTTACTATTTACTGGTTGTTGTTTACTACTTACTGTCTTATTATATGCCATATACTCACTGACTATTTGGCACAGATTTTCAGGTGGTTTCCTACTAGGATTTAGTCTCACTCCCTGCTTGGGACATGCTTTTGGGCCCATGCAGACTGTGTTGTTGCAGGTATATATAAGGGAAACTTCCCTTCATCTTCAGTTACATGATTACATTGGAGCAGGAGAGCATGGTACCAATCATATTCTTGCGATGCTGCGAAGCTGTTTATCTTTTCTCTTTTACTTTTTTGGTATTGTTTGTATTTCCAGCATTGTGACCTATTGGTATTATTTCCGGGATATGTATCATGCATCATTTTATATATACATATGTGCTTCAGTTGTTTATTGTTTATTATTCTGTTTTTTATTATTGTTGGATATTTACTATTTCTTCTATTGCATGTTTTGTTTACTTATGCTGTGTAATCTACCAATGAGGGCATAGTTTCCCCACTATCACACCCAAGGCCCTCGCTACTAGTCGGCAGACTCTAGAATTTGGGGAAATGCACTTGAGGCCATGTGACCAACCGGTTACGGAGTGCCTCTGGGTAGATTCTGAAACCGTGACATTACATGAATTTCAAAATTGGTGGTATTTAGGAATATGCATCCATCCTATGTGGAGACAGTGGACATCACTATGATGGAAGATAGGAATAATTTCGAAGTTTCGATATTCTTCCATAATCTTCCAAAAAATGTATGCATTAGTGGCTCCCCAGTTAATAATATGATTTGTTAGGATCATTTTAGGAGTGGTGGAGTGGGTTATCTATAGTTGGACACCATGGAACATCCAATTTTAGCTAGCAGTGTGCCTCTAACATTATGTCAGTATAATAGAATTTGTTTCATTTTTCATGGATGGGGAGAGGCACCGTCTTTATTTCATACTCTGGGGTTTCTTATTTTTTGGATACTAGTGCTTCCCATTAATATAGATACGGTTTTTTTGTTGATATTATTAACATTATAATGTAATTTGTGTCATTTTTCATGGAGATTCAAAAACCACATGGGAAGAGGAACAAATAGGGGTTATACTGTATATTTTGTTCTCTATTGATATTTAATGTGGAGTTAGTCATAGAATTTTTTGTTTTTGATTTTTATCTGATTGAAATCATCATCATTATGGATTGGGTTTTTTCACAACATTCTAATGATTATTTTTATCATCATTTTGTGGTATTTATTATAGATAATGGGAGGTCACATGTCTTTCAAAGAGATTGGCATCGATGATTTGGTTTTGGAGGACCCTCCCACTAGAGCAAAAGGGTTCCTCAAATATTTTAGAAGTTTTTCTTGACTATTATTTGTCATTTCATTATCTTCATGTCGTTTTTTTACATTCTAGATATTTTCCAAAGATTATTTATTTAGGATTCTTGTACAAAGGGATGTAGATTTTACAATTTACTTGGTTCTAGATGCAATGATGATATTTACACCGTCATATAATATGGAACAAGTGGAGGAGGAAGATGTCAATATTCATTGTGATGATTTGGTCGCACTATGTTTTGTTCTCCCTGGTGTTTCTCCATGGGTAGACCTAGTTCCCTTTTCCATGAATTATACTGGGTTCACTCCTATTATGAAATTAGTATCTAAAGATAAACAATGTAACATATAATAAAATTAATCTTATTACACTTTATGGATCTATTAATGGGGTAAAATTAGATTTTATTGACTGAAATTTGGTTCGATTATCATAATCACAATGTTTGGTTCTGAAATATACAGAAGAGAACTTTCAGAGGAAGCTATTGAAATTAGAAATATCATTAAATTTCATTATGTATAACTAATGGTAATTTTTTCTCATTGATTTGGTTACTTAAATATTTCATCTCTATCTCAAGAAATTTTTTCTTATTGTTTGTGTGCGAAAGTTTCGATTAATTGACTAATGGGCATGACTAAATGAACCATTGGAGTATGTCTTTACAAATAAAGATTAGTACTAAATTTTATAGAATGAATTTCAAATGATAAATTTGGATTCATGATGTGAAATTAATAGGACACATGATTTATGATCATGTATTATCTGATGATCAAGATATGTTAAATGCTTTTCTGCAATGGGAAGAACCACGAAATGCATTTGAAATATGATGCTTCCTCAGTCTTGCAGGATACTAATGATGGTTAGTCAAGGAGTTCTCAATATTGGTGTAACCTTTGACTCTAATTAAGAGGAATGGGGTAAAATTAAGTTGGGATTTTCTTTGTTAGGTTTAATTCTATGAGCTAAAATGACTTCTCACATAGGCCCCTATTCTTATCTTACTCAGGACTCGTAGAATAAATTATATTTTTTGTAGTCATCTGGTGCTATATTGGGGTGTCTGCTCATGTAAGATGATCATGTTGTGTCATAAGTTTATCAACATCATATACTAGATGAGAAAATTACATCATTAATGATTTGGATACTTCTCAACTTATACAAGTTCTTAAGTATTGGTGGTATTATCATTTTGAGGAGAGGTTCATAGACTTTTAGGACCATAAGAGTTTTAGAAATAAAAATTCTCATAAATAAATTAATATATGAAAATGTTGGTGGGTTTAATACCATTATATGTTTTATGTTGATATCACTTACGTCCCAATGAAGTGTAATGTCATTTTATATGATTATAGTATAATATTCTCATTATAAGAGAATTTGGCATCAAAGTAATAGTGGAACATTATGGGTCTTTTTTTAGTTTGATCCAGATACTTATATGGATGTTTCTGGAAAGTTTATGGCCATTTTTTTATTTATCATCATCTTTACTTCGGTTTATTTACTAGATTTAGAAGTTTGATTTTGAGTTTTGAGGAATTTGAGAAACCCAATTTGGCTCAGAGACTGTTTCAGGTAGGTCTCTCTCTTCAGATGGTATTCTCAGTTTTGGGCATGTGTTTTTCATAAAATCATCTGTGAGGAGCTCTATTTTATTTATTTTTATAATTATTCATGATCATTTAATCATTTTTTGAAAAATAAATATCACGACATTATAGTTATTCATGTCTGAATCATGAATATCACAATTATGTGTCCCACTATTAAACCTGTAGAATTATTAAGGAAGATCATCAGAAACCTCCTGGTTTTTTCTAGGATCATCCAGTGATGGTTGGGACATGGTATGAGGTATCAATGAATTTTATTCTTATATTAATAATGATTACCCATGGGATGAATTATATTTGTGTGGTGATTTATTAATTAGAAAATTCTTCTCATATCCATCCGATCAAATACACTTAAAGTGTGGAAGAACTGTGTCTGTTTTATGTGTAGTAAATTTTTAGGTTTTAATGGGTTCCTTAAACTTTTATGTCATATAGAGACCCGTGGTTTACTTTGATTTTTTTATAAGTCACCCATATGATATGGGGACTCATATCAGGTTGAGTAAAACTTATCATCCATGGAAAAACTGATTTATGGGACATGCTTTTTATATCTTCGTTTTTTTGATCTATGCATGTGTCCTCGATTTTGGTGAATTATGATATATCCATCTTGGAATGGTTGAGTTTTCTTCAACTAAAGTTTATCTTATATCAATCATAATTGGTCCTTTCGATGTTATGTATCATCATCCCGAAAGATCACCTTTTGTTGGGTAGATGGATGTGATGTTTCTTTGGTGTGATTGAGTTTAGATTAGGAGCGGTATGGTAGGATTTAAAATAAAATTTAGAGTGTAGTTACATCAAAAATTTACAATAATTCTTGTGCGAATCAGAAACATCATTTTACATATTCTTAAAAGTATTTATAGGTTTTAATGATAGTTCATCCTTGATTGGGTCACTATCATCTTTTCAAAAAGGAGTACTAGCTCCATGATATACTGAACCGATTAATAATATTGATCATATTAGATAGGTTGATTAGAATTTTGAATATTTGGATTAATTTATCACAATTAATGGTTTTTTATACATATAACTACTTAGGTTATATCACTATAACCACTATCACATTCTGGGTTGGGAACAGATTCAGTTAAAACCATAAGATTCATTTATTGAGAAGACAGTTTAAATGGTTTACTCTCATGTAACAGTATTTCATGGGAAGTCTATTCCATTGGTTTGTTTTATATAGTTAAATAGAATGGATTCACAAGACATGTTGGAAAATAATTTATTGTTTATAGGGTAGTGGTGTCCCTTATTTACTATAATTAATTCATCAACTTGACTTCATGGGGAAGGAAGTCTTATACTGGGGATTTTGTGACATCATGTTACCTGATTTCAACTAATTTTACTCTCATTTCATGATTCCATTATTAATTGTGTGTGTTCATGGTATCTCAATGTTGGAAGGAATTTGGTTGGGAAAAATAACTATTATTTTAGGATGCATGTTTTTTTGTAATTAATGTATTATTTTTATAAATGTGTTAAAGGAATTTTGTGGTTCTCCCAATTTTTTAAGAATTATTAATGTGATTTGTTGTTTTTACGTAAGAAATTCTATTTTTTATAATGTAATAGAAATAAAGGGTATGTAATGTGTGTGCATGATGTATATGTTCTTCAGAGAATATGTCATCAAATTGGTACATAATGTGAATAGAGTACACACCATGTATGGGTTACAAACCATGTAATGTTAAAAGCACAATTTTTTAATAAGAATAAGATAGGTTTTCTGTGTGTCCATGTATTGAGTACTACATCATGTGTTAAGTGGTTAAAATAAACTTTAATATTATCATGTTTTATTTTTAGGTGAATCCATGATAATGATTTCTTTCATCCTTCCTTTATTCTTCATTTATACATTCACATATCCTTTTGATCTTGACCTATAATGCTTATGTAGTTATTTTGAGAGTCTCTATTCTGTTTGGATTTATTCATTAATCGATTGATCACTATTGAAATCGGTTTGAACCTCTTTAGGTGAGTAATAAATTCAACATCCTGGAATCATTGATCATAGTAGATTTATTATAATGTATGATCATATACATTAATCTGTAGTTATGTTTTATATTGTAACTATCTAGATATGTTGGCAATTTTATTCTGGGGTTGTTCCTTTTTTGGTTGTGGTGTGGTGGGTGTTCATTCATGAGATTCATGGTTTTTACTCTTCTCCATCATCCCTTTAATTGAATTTAATATATTATATAATGTGTAGGATGAATTTAGGATAACCATTTTCATTTTAATGTTAATATGGTTGTTCAATCATTTTTGGGCATGTGTGGCCCTAGGGTTTAGGAATGTAGTTTTTCTCTGGACTATGTTGGTTAAATTCAATGATAAAGTATTGATATATTGTTATATTAAATAAAATGGAAATATATGTTTCGTTGTATTGTGTGTTTCTGGATTCAGGTTTTTATAAAAATAATGGATTTCCTTGGTTTTTAGTAAATAGAAAAGGGCAATAAAATCATTGTGAAATGATTATGTGAAATTATTTTCAAATAATGGGTAGATGGAAATGGTTATGAGGTGTTATTTTTTAAAGTTTATCATGGTTGGATTATTTTTCAATGAATTGATTTTAATAACATGGGTGAGACCCAAACATTCCTATTAGATAACACCCAATGAACGCCATCATTTGTGTGTCAGTCTAGTTATGATATTCGACACATTTGAAAGTAATAGTTTCCCTGTGAGGGGGTAAAGTTTCCGGTGAGCCGAGTAGCTATTGGTGAGATGGTGAGAGTTTTCCCACACTATTACATGGAGTTATTTGTATTCATATGTTGGTATTACTTTTTAATTGTACCCATTCATGGAGATTGTTTCTACTCATGAGTTTTTTGTTTCATTTTTTTTGTTAGTTAATGGATATATTTATCATTATCTCTATTTTATATAATTTCTAGGTAGTTGCTTTAGGTTTTAAAAATAACTCCCTAAATTTTTTTTATTATTGGATTCTGTTAGCTAGCTAGTCTGGATCAAGAATTCCCTTCGAGTATGTGGTGGGTCCAGTAAGGTTCCATTTTGAGTGGGTATTCATTTCAATTTATTACATTCATCTACACGAGTTAAAATATATATTATATCATCCACCACATATGAAGATAGTGAAAATATTCCATGAATAAATTGTAAATTTGATTTATAATGTGGGAAAAATATATATTCATTAAATTAATTTGAAACATTATTAATATACATAATTTATAACTCATATTCTAATTAAAAATATAAAACATATGAATTGACCACATATGAATGACCTTAATGTATTAATTAGAAAAACTTATCACATATTTCAAAAAAAAATTATTCAGTACATTTCTAGATAATTCATTAAGATGGGGGGAATCATATAGAATATATCACCTATGATTTCTCCAAAATAATTATTCATCAGTTATTATGATCAAAGATAATCAATATTTATAATGAATGAAAAATACATAGCATTTTATGGTATCATTCATTTTCATATTGTCTAATAATATAATTAAGTGGATACAATTAGTATTGTTAAACCTAGGGCCGATTACAATTGATGTTTTTATAGAAAAGAATTATATTTTCCTTTATAAATGTATGATAATTCATCAATTATGTGAAACACCAGACTAGAACACAAAAATATTATGATAATAATAATGAGCTTTATACAGTGCATTACATATAAATCCTTTGATACAAGATAATTCATGCATAATATAATATTTAAATTCCAAATATCATTTATTTATTAGATTTTTAGAAAATTTAGAAATATATTTAGATAGTAGGACCCATTTTCTCTTTATCAAACATATAGTTTTACAAAAATATAAGAAACGAATTGACCTAGGACATGACTTCAACATCTCTAGTAAACTCTCCACATATGATAAACTTTTATATATTTCAAAAATTTCTACTCATCAAAACTGAGGATAAAAGGAACAAAAACATTCCAAATATCAAATGCCAAATAAGGGTAAATATTAGATAAAAAACTAAAATATAATAATTGACAGTAAAATGAGAATATGGGACTAATCAATGTAGATAAAAAATTAATACCCAACAAATCATAGATCAAAAATCATGTGTCATGGAGCATGGAATGTAAGAATATAATATAAGAATAATAATTTTTGGGTAAAATATGTCAATAAAAATGTTCCATGTAACTATAAAAGATTAATAATAATAATCATTAAACTATGAAAAATCAATTGTATAGGTAATTATACCATAGTGGAGTAGGCCACCCCCTAGATTACTATAATATAGTAGAGAAGGTTGCACTACCTAATCCACATAACATAGATATATAGGAATCACAGTCTTGTTCTCATAACATTTTTGATAAGGTATCACTACATTATTATCATAGGGAGAAATAATTCCATACCCTTTGGAAATAATTATATCATGATATAAAAATCCAAAAAATACTCTTTAGAGGGTAATTTATGGGTCAACATCCATCATCAATGCATATCAGTTTCAAAGCCAATTAATCATTAAATATATCATAAATAACCCAAGGAATCAAAAAATGGGTTTCATTAAAAAAATCTTATAGAACACATCTAATAAAAAATTTGATTCATTTCATTTTCAAAAAAATTACATTGAGAAATAATTCATAATCAAAACAAGATAAACACATTAAAGATAAATTGGTATAAAAGTTATTTATTGTTCCTCTACAAAAATACACAAAAATAATTTGATGAGGTACATGGTATAAACATTGTATATATAAAAACAAATAAAATTAATTTAACCATTTTCCCCAATAAGTTGATATATTTATTCATGGTGAACACCCTTTATTCAATTAAATAGAAAACCTATAATTAATAAATAAACAACATTGGATGAAAGATCATGTCTATAACAGAGAATGTTTTGGAAACAAAAAAGGAAATTATGTATCCAATAATTAATAGAAAATTTTAGTAAATATATCATACAGTATGGGATGGATTATGGTAAACTATGAAGAATCTCACTATCAATTAATATGATATATCAAAAGGTAATGATTTAGATGAAAATAATTTTTTTAGATTTATAATAATTAATTTTGGAGTAATACATTTCATTAAACTACTAAAAACATTTTTTTAAATAATTATCACAATAGGTTAAATATAATATCATTTTATAAATAATGAAAAACATTTTATAAGGATTCATTGAAAATGGAAATATATTTTAGAAATATTTTCATATACTAAATCATCAAGGAATATACTTTCCATGTTTTGAGGAATAAGCCCATAGGAAAATAATAAAATATTGTTCAAAAGTGTTAAATAAGTACATGTGGTATAAGATGACCTAAATAAATTATTTAGGCATCGATAAGGTCAGTCACACCAAGATCTAATGAAAATAACCTTGGAAATGTGTGGTTCCATATTAAAAACAAATTTCATTGTGTGTTTCATTACAAAAAATAAATATTTTCCCATTATAGAAAAGGAAATAAAAAAATATTAATACCCAATTAATGACCATAAGATAAAGAATTATAAGTTTTCATTGTATATTATTAATATAAAATTCCTCGGATATATTATCTTCTGATAGAAATCACTATTTGAAAATGATATTGTGAGGAAACTCTCACGTTGTGGGTAGCATTAGAATCAGTGGACCTAGAGATAATGATCCTTAAATAATAATTAAAGTAACCTAAAAATAATATAATTCATATCTGAAATAAATAATCCAATGAATACAACATATAAAATAAATAATTTTGTATAATTTTTAACAGGTCCCATTAAATTTATTTTTAAACTAGAACTAATTACAACATTTGATATTTTTAAGTCAACCCCCATTGAATGATATGATTTTAATGAATCATTAAATTTCAATAATAATGACATGATGATGATACAAATTAATATATGTTTACTACATATATAATCCAATTATTCTATCTTTTTAAATATGAATATTTTTCTCATGGGTGAAAATTTGTGACAAGAAACCCTCGTATTCTTTTCCTACTAAGTCGACTAAAATGTAATTTCCTATATAACAAAAAATATATATTAATAAATTATTTTATTATGTTATTCATATATATAAAATTTCAAATAAACTTAATTATATTCCACATGTATATTAGTCTATTATTATATAAATTCAATATCTGGTGTGTGTAATCTTGATCATTTTGGACTAGTTTTTTAATAATGTAGTATGTCTTCATTCTTATCTAATTTAATGTAATTAAAATTAAATTAAAATTATTTTAATTTATGTATAATATTTATTTAATATTTTTAACTAAATATTATGGAACTTTTTGTAATGGTAAATAAAGAAATATTTGATGATATGCAAGTGTTGGTTACTTTTCACAACAAAACAGTATTGTCCTAATTAATTATTTTATTATAAATGATACCATTCTATAAAAATAGATATTTTATTATTTATATCATATCATATTTTTAATGTTTTCAGATATTCGTCCATAAATTAATTTTTATCATGGGTCATCAATATATCTAACAAAACCTAAACATTAACATACCATAATTAACGAGTGATTATGATTAAAAAAGTTTTTTTGGGCTAATATCATTTAAATAGTTTCATAAATTTAAACCCCTAAAATTATAATATATATAATTACCTTTATATAATACAATGCATTTGATATCTTTTCCTCATGCTATACTGAACATGAATGAAACCGTTATATATTTTGATAAAATATAAATATTTTTGAATAACCACTAAAAAATGGGACACTGAATTATATGGAATGAATAGGCTTATCTTCATTGTTAATTAGATTTATTAATAAAATAATGAATAAATTTATTATGTTTTTAATTCAACTTTTTTACCTAAAAAATGGTCATTTGTTTTTTAGAAAGTTATTTTTAATAAAAATTATATTTTATGAGGTACAAATATTTCATCCAAAAAAATATGATTAATGATTGATATGTTTTGGTATTTATAATTTCATAAAACCAATTTTATTTATATATGATATGAAATTATAAATACAAATTTTAATATTTTAATGTATCATGTTTCAATATAAATTTAATTTTAATTTAATTTTTTGACATATAAAAGAAAATTTTTAAATTTTTAAATTTTTAAATAATAAAAATCAACATAATTTTTGGATTACATAAATCAAAATTTATAGTGTAATGCCCCACATTTTAAAAAAGTTGAAAATCTTTTGAGAATTTTTACATTCTTTACTAGATGGGCCTTTTTTTTAAAACTAATCATCATAATGTATGTTTTCTAAGATTCAAAACACTATAACATGTTTTTTATGAAATTAAATTATATTAGAATAAAAATAAAAATATGTATAATTCCTTAATAATAATAATAATAATATTATTATTATTATTAAGATGATGATGATTATTATTATTATTATTAGTATGTTTTTAGGAAGATGATAAGGGGTTCTCCCCCTTCATAGTCATGTGAGCCCTCCCCTCCTACTCATGAGACATTACATCCTCCAAAATCATGGGGGATCCCCCCTCCCCCTCTATATAATCCCGCCCTTAGTTGATCCACACATATTTCATTATGTTTCTGATTCAATTCATTAGGCTATTGTCTCTCCATCCACCTCCATCCTATTCCATATGAGTTTTGGCCAGCATGTCGCCCAATTTTCAATCGGATGAGATACTAGTTTTGGGATAATGCCATTTTTTTTTGTTTTATTCTTGTAATAAGGTGTCTAATGGCCTTCAAGGGACTCTTGAGATCATATTACAGTCTCTGCCACCAATGGTGAGGCTGATGGGTTTGATTTTTTCCACCTCCAATATTTTGGGTATTGTTTTTCCCATGATATTTGGTTTCACACCATTTAATTTAGAGGAATATGGTTTTTATGGGTTCATAGTAATTTTATTGATATAAAATTTACCTTCCCTCTATTTTTTATGGATTCGATAATTATTTTAGGGATTTATGAGTAGCATTGATAGCGTTTTCACACATAGATAGTTATGTATGTGTATATATAAAGGAATTCCATGTGTTTATTTCCTCCAGGTGAAGAGATTACAAATTTAAATTAAATGATATATATATATATATATATGAATATATGAGTGTGCAAGTGTCTTGTTGTTTTGAGTGGTTTTCCCTAAATATGATAATTTTCGAAGCATAGGAATGATTATCGATTATATGTAGGGTCAAATTCCTTTTCCTTTCAATTTTAATATTGATTTAATTATTAAATTAACCCACCATTTTTAGAATTTAATTAATGTGGTATGGTATTTAGATTAAATCATTTATTTGTTAATTTTAATAAAATTATTAAATGTTCTAGCTGATTTAATTGAAATGGAATGTCATGATTTTAAAATAAAATCCCTTCAATAGATGTGCACTACCTTTAAGCTAAAATGTAGTTAATAGAATTTTATGATTTGGTTCCTCCATTCCATGTTTCTTCTTTTATTCAATGATTTTATTTTTTGGTAAATGGCATTTGAGACCTTGAATTCATTGATATTATGAAATGATTTTCCAATTTTTATTTATAATTTTTCATGTAACTGATGTTCCTTATAAGGGAATATGATGGAACATCATTTAAATAATGTGATCATTATCTCATTGGTGTTTCAATGTGCCCAAGACACCCCATGGGTGTTTTGTCCTCCAAGACATTGAAATTATCGATTTGGGTAATTGGGTTGTTGCTAAGACCCTTTCCTTGAACTTGACCCTTGGGCTCTGTATTTGGTGTTGCAACCTCTTTAGTGATCGGATTTTTGGATAAGGTATTTGGAATGGATGGATTATCTAATTAATGATAGTAGCATCCATTAAGGGTAATGTACATGATCTATTCCATTAACACTTTTACATTAATTTAGTATTTCATGTTTAAGAAAAATGAATGAGATGGCCTTAAGTATGACAGCTCACACTAAATGGAATTTCTTAAAAAATGGCGTCTTCATAAAAAATTGCTTCTATTATTTTAAATGTTTTCAATAGAAATGAATGTTACTATTGAAATAAATAATAGGTATTTTCTTACAAATTTTATTAATAATATAAGGTGATGGAGTGAATTTAATTACATTCTTGAACAATCTTTTTTGCATGTTTCATTTAAATTTTATTAAATTACGTTGATTAGGGGGCTTGATTATTCCATGATCCCTTTTATTGTACCCCATTTATTATGAAATTTTTTTTATTATTATTCCCAAATTTAGTGGATTCAATTCTATATATTCCATGTTATCCTTCTTTTTGGATTTCTATTTACTTTTGTGTTAAATTCCATATACTACATTTATGGATTAAATTATTTTCTTTGGAAAGCATGAATAGCTTGTGGATTTTCAATGATAATTGTATTACATGGATGTAACGCCCCGACCCTAGATACCCAGAGTCGGGGCATTATTACATAACATTGGCATGATCACAAAGGATCAAGTCTCGAAAGACCTATTAGTTTATTAGTCTTGGAAACACTAGATATATTCATAAGTCATACATTACATCATAAGGTAAAAAAACTACAACAACATCTTGTCTTCATATCCCCTCATACCATCCCTGCAGGTCATTCATAAATTACTTCGTCACATCCTAGAAAAAATAAAACATTGAAGGGTGTGAGCTCAGATGATCTTTAAGGATAACAATATAGTAGAAGCTTTCATAGATAAGCATAAACATTTAAAGAAATTTATAACTAAAACAAAAGCCTTTATAACTTGAACTTCAGCATAATATGGAAAAGATAAAATGAAATAATTCCATTTACTTATTCACATGGATATTCTACTAGTTGAACAATCACATGCAATATAAATAACCACTTTCATAGTGATGGAATACATAATGCCAGACTATCATAACCACATATCCAAGGCCTCGTGCCAAGACTACAAATAATATTTTTCCAAGGCCTTGTACCAAGACACTAGTTTTTCCCAAGAGACCTACTGATGCATCGAGGAGCTATAGTGGGCTCCACCCGTCACTTACTATGTCCAATGAATTCCTCATATGAAAAGTTTGAAACATAAAATAATCATTCTTATTAAAACTAGCATACGAAATTTCAATACTTTATCCATAAACCATGAATGGTATAAAAATAGCACATCGATAGTCAAACATAACTCATTCGATACAATATGGAATATTGTATTGTATCATATTAACCTCAATTGATAATGATGAAGGATATTGACATAGATGAAAATAATCATCAAAACAATTACAGTGAAATATCCCCCTTTTTCTTGAAATCATTTAAAATTCACACTATTTGTCAAGAATCCATTTAAAGTAGATTTTAGAATCAAAGTGTCCCATACAACTTTGAAACTTTTAAAATGATTTTTAATTTTAAAACTATAATGTCCATATAAATAAATCCTTAAAACCATTTTTAAAACATGGACATTAATGAGCATGATTTTGAAGAATAAGTCTTTAAAACATTTAAAAATGGTATTTTAGTTAGAGTTTCTAACCAAAAGAGAGACACTTGAATACAAATAATTGAAGTAATAAAAACATTGTAATATCATGAGACTAAAGGGATTCATGATATATTATATCAATGTACATTATATACACCACATAAAATTGATTTGGTGTATAACAACAAATGAGTATCAATGGAAGGTAAATTGAGATGAAATCTCTCATAAAGGCCGTATCCTTAGGTTAAGGATAAATCAACGACATAATTATGTGTAAAAAATATAAATACACTAAATATGATTGGATATTCAGTGTAAAACAATCAAAGTACATTCACACATATTCTTGTAGAAACAACACCAATGAATTGGATGTTTATCTCAACAAATCGAGATTGAGTAAAAATTACTCTTATCAAATTCATACCGATGACTTGAGAATTTATCAATGGAGTGATTATGTGTATAAAAAGTATATCCATAGAAAGAGGAGTGGAAATTATGACATAATCCAATGAATAGTGATTCCACACATAATCTTGGAGTAAAATATTAAATGATGTATGCGTAAAGCCGAATGAGTAGAAATTGAAATTTCAAATTCCCTTATCGATTTGGTAACTTATGAAACATGCACCCATGAAAGAAGGATAATACAATTATTATGTAAATATCCATAAATTAATGTATATTAAACAATGAATACAATCATGGGAAGTACACACACCACATATAATAAATAAGTTGAGAATAATGGAAATCTCATGGAATTAAAAGTCAGATAAGAAACCCCTTACATTGTAATTTTTCCTTGGTCGACGGTAGGTTAACCTCCTGTATAATGGTGAAATAACTGTTATTTAATTCTACAAGAATAATTTACATTAATATGATATCATATATGATCTTTTAACATTGATTTGTTAATAATATCTTAGTATTATCATCATTTTGGGTGTTAACGTACTCGTTTTCCTTTATATTCTTTGTTACGTAGGCCATGTTTGTTATGAATAGGTTTTATCTTATTCATATCCCTAATTATATCAAGTCCTTAAAAATTATTTTTAAATCATCAAATGATAATTATACTTGAATGGATACGATGGAGAATGAATCTCATCGCTTTCGTGGAGATGGTAGTCCGTATGTACGCACGAGCGACAATATCATTCTTTTGATGTTAAAATAATATATAATTAGATGGTATATCATATAGACAGAATAATTATCATGTTATATTTATTATTTACATTAATTACACATCATTATTATACCCATCCAAATAATAATTTATTGAATAACAATTACACCACGATGTGGAGACGGTACGTCATACGTATGCACGTTTGGTGACATGTTTTTCAAAGGATGGATAGAATACAGAATATGGTTGTACCATATTTTATAAGAAAATCATAGTATATATAATATACTGGAGTTGTAATTTTAGAATGGTAATAACAAACAATGAAGAAGTGGATGAAGAAAGGAACTTGAAAAAGGGTGTTGAAATCATTACCTCTTCTTCGGGTTCTTCCTTTTGATTTGATCTAAAGGGATCTTAGGTTGGCTTTCTGATCAAACTAAGGCCTATAGGTTATAGTTAGGGAAGTTTATAGAGTATTTGGGCAGGGTTTTGCCGAACCAAAAGGCTCTGAAGGTGTGAATTAATGAGAAGCGGGAGTGCCCTATAATAAGAGGTGTGAGGGGCACCGTTGGAAAAGCTAGAATTATTATTTTATAATAAATTCATATTCGGTTTATAATGGCTCCAAAGTGTATTATTTAAATTTTAATGTGGGGATAGGTCTCAAACCACTGAACCAATAGGATTTGTATAGGTTTGTGTTACTATATTAATCTTATCTTTAAGTATTATCTCTTTGTTAATTAGTTTAACTTTTACATTGTATCTTTGTATTTTTATATTATATGGTTAATAAACATACTATATAAATCCAAGAGAACCCCAAGTGCTCCATTAATGATACACATATCATGATATAAGTCTCTTGGCCGACCCTTATATTTTTAGGAATTTAATATCAATTAATAATATAATATTTGTTTTAAAAACATTTTTATGTAAATTTAGACACTATTCAATAATTGATTTTTGTGAAACTCATGATAGAATGATTAATTCGAAATAAGTCAATGACATCAATACTAATATGTCATATTAACCTATAAAATTAGTTTAATTAATAAAAAGTCTCAAATTATATTTATTTGGGTATCTACAATATCAATCATTTTAATTTTTAACTATTATGGTAATTACTGAATCACCATTGTTTCATAACTAAATTTAATTATTTAATGTCTAAAAATTATAAATAAAATACCATTACATAGGAAATCATTTTATCTTTCTAATAAATATTTATAGTCGAAAATTCAACATATATAACCCTACTTAACAATTGTTTTTCTATAAGATATATTCTTGTGTCATTTTTGTATTCATTTTACCTTAATTAAAATAAAGTGTCTCTATCACTTACAAGTGGCTCCATGGGTCCCAAAATCGACCCAAAGATGACCAATATCGGAAATGTATCAACCAATAAGGTTAGGACACGTTTTAGGGTAATTTATTATTATTATAATATTATTTGGTAACCCTTATTTACCGGATTTACCCATTAACCATGGTAAATAAAATATTTACCGAAATAATTATTCAAAATGTCTAAAAATAAAAGTTACCTATTTACATAATTTGAACATCCTCATTCCAAATATGGAATCCACTTTTCCAAATTAAAAACACAGAAGTGGAATAAATTAATTTAAAATTAATTCCCGTTGTTAAAACGAAGTGTGTTTTTAAGAGATAAAAACTATCAAAAGATTGGCACTTGTTTATGTTTGGTTTAATTGTGAAATTATGTCCAATGACAAACATTGAATTAAATGGTAAAAATTTATTCTAAATATACTTTAAACCCACTCAAATTCATAATTTATCAGTATTAATTATTTCGATTAAAAAAGTTGTTTTTAAATAAAATTTAGTAATTTCACTATTCATCAAAATATGAAAGTTATCGGAAAAGTACCAAAATTTCACCCTAGGCTAATTTCGATATTCCGAATATAAAAATAATTTCCATTTTGAGATATAAAATTTATATAATTTAAAAAATTATGTATTATTATTCATAACGGCTAGTTTGATTGGTTGTGGTGTGTTAGAATCTCGAAGTTGCGTACAATGCACGTCATTGCATTATTCAAAGGGAAACGTACCATGGAAGCTTAGGGTGTTTCATTCTCCCCTCCTTCAATAAATTTGGTCCTTGAAATTTTTTTTTTAAAATTGGGCATGAGAATATAATGGAATGTCCCACATCGGCAAAAGAGTCAATAAAACTATCACTTTAAAAGAATGTAAGAGAGGTATAAAGGTCACCCAAGATAACCCATACTAGGATTCCATGTAGGAAAACATGGATATGGACGATAAACTAAGTTTTCAGTTTTGATGGATAGGGACAGAAAACGTGATCAGGGGAATGTTAACAATAATAAAATCACAAACTTGTGTTGGGACAAATGGTCCTTAGTCTCCCAGTAGGGAAAGTAAACGGACAACATTTTTTTGTTTTAAGTTACATTACATAAGGATGAGGAATTAATTTATGATATTGTCTAAGAACATAAAGTGATATACATACTTTTTAATTATATTTTCATTCTTTAATAAATTTTTACCACTTACTCATTTTTTTTGAACAATGAGTATTCAAGAAGACTTGGTCACAATGGAAGAGCTAGAATAAATATCTATAGAAATACAGGATCCACGTAGGATAAACTATATATTTACCTTGTCTTTAGAGATTAATCAAAACCAAAATGGTTAGTATAATATTTGATGACCCCCCCAAAAGGATATTCCATTAGAGAAAAAAAACATTAATCTTAATTTCTAAAATTAATCCATCAATACCCCAAAGTTAAATAAATACTATTCAATAATCAATTTCCCTTAAAATCCTTCAATATAATCCAAACTAATATTGAAACTCAAAACTTATAAGAATGTAGTCTTCCACGTTAAATTATATCTCCAAATGACATTAATTACTCTTAAAGTCACATACTTAAAAGTAATTAACCAAATCATTTCCATAAACAACCCAAATCACTATAAATCCACAATAAAAACATAGATAAAAATCTACCTTTACTCCTCAAATGAAATCCCATACTATTCTATTTTCCATACAAAAAAGCGAACAACGTCCAAAATAACATTTATCACTTAATTACCAAATCATTTTCCTATACTAAGGGTATTCATTTGATAATACATAAGATCCCAAATCAAATTATTAATGATCAATAAAATCATTTAACTAAAAATAATAGTCACACTAACCAGGGACTTCATGTAGTCCAGTGGTAGGCGATAAATCCCAATCGCACTTTGGTTGTGGGTTTGATTCCCACAGCATTGTCTGACGTGATGGGTTGTCACACGGTATGTGTGTTGTCCTTTTTCAAAAACTATATTTTATAACATTACCAAAATGATATAAATTCCTCAAAATAACGATAACATAATTTATCCACAAATCTTATCTCATACCTTGCATTTTCATCCAAAATTATGATAACTTATAATTTCCACAAACCCAATGATCATATAAAACCAAATGGTTATTTATAACTATATCCACAAAAAAAAGATAATTCTTCCTCAAATATCATTCTCACATGGAAAAATGCAGGGTTAAAAATACAAGATAAAATTATTCCAAAGTAAACCCATCAACAATGAGCACTAATACTTTTTAAACATTTCTCCGACCATTTATTTCCACCTAGCTTCTTATTTGACCAAGAAAATATCCTATAGAATAGGGCATTCACTCGTGTAATGGTAAGGTCCCCTACATTTCTGGAAAATGACTGTAAATGGACTCTTGGAACAATTTTTATCTTCTTCCATAGTACTCTTCATTTTTCTTTGGCAATTATTCAATTTATGTCCTTCCTTCCCGCACGTAAATCATTTCTTTGTCCCATTGAGACACTTTCCTAGGTGTCTGCTTCCACATTTCCTGCATGATTGAAATTGAGGATTCCTTTCTCCATGGTCTCCACTACTGGAGCTCTTATCATTCACCACCTTTCACTTCTTTGTTGAGTCCGGGAATTGGTTAATATATATATTGATGATGATGTTTTTGGAAAATTGATTTGGCATAAAGACAATATCTTTTACGCCTATCAACATTCCGTTGTGTTGCTCATTTCCACCACCGTTCCCACCGTGTACATAATTCTCAAAGTCTCTATGACTTCCTTTGAATTCAGCCATTGACTAAAACCAGAAATCATTGGGTGAGTAATAGTAGTCATAAAATCATTTAGAGATTAACATGTCACTATATTCTCAATTTGAAACACATTAGGATTACCCAAGGTCATTTATTCTCATCTTATATATATAATACTTCAAATTGGTTTGTAAAGAAAATGTAAATTAACCTAATCATATCCCCCAAGAGTGTCGTAACCAAGAGTGCACAAGGCCCGTTTCTGTGCACCAGTTCCCGTTCGAGTCTAGCTCAAAGCGCTGTTTTCGGGTTTTACCCTTAGGTACATCTGTGCCAGAGCCGCCTCTACCTGATCGTATCCAGACAGGGATGTATTGCTCAGAAAACTTACAAAATCTCCATAATACCAAAATTAAATGATGTTCTTCTATACTCATCCTCAAATTTCATCTAAGATCTACATGCTCTAATAAGAGTTTATCTAAATCTAGCTTCCAAGGTTTGTACTAAACTTCGTCTGATACCAACTATAACGCCCCAACCCTAGATACCCAGAGTCGGTGCATTATTAAAAAACATTGGCATGATCACAAAGTATCAAGTATCGAAAGACCGATTAGTTTAGTAATCTTGGAATCATGAGATATATTCATAAGTCTTACATTACATCATAAGGTAAAAAAACTACAACAACATCTTGTCTTCATATCCCCTCATACTATCCCTGCAGGTCATTTATAAATTATTTCTTCACATCCTGGGAAAAATAAAACATTGAAAGGGGTGAGCTTAGATGCTCAGTAAGGATAACAATATAGTAGAAGCTTTCATAGATAAGCATAAACACTTAAAGAAATTTATAACTAAAACAAAAGCCTTTTAAACTTGAACTTCAGCATAATATGCCAAAGATAAAATGAAATAATTCCATTTTACTTATTCACATGGATATTCTACTAGTCAAACAATCACATGCAATATCAATAACCACTTTTATAAGGATGGAATGCATAATTCCAGACTATCATAACCACATAGCCAAGGCCTCGTGCCAAGACTACAAATAAGATTTTTCCAAGGCCTTGTTCCAAGACACTAGTTTTTCTCATGAGACCTACAGATGCATCGAGGAGCTATAGCGGGCTACACCTGTCACTTACTAAGTCCAATGCATTCCTCAT
Organism: Viscum album; assembly: GCA_963277665.1. Taxonomy (NCBI): domain Eukaryota; kingdom Viridiplantae; phylum Streptophyta; class Magnoliopsida; order Santalales; family Viscaceae; genus Viscum; species Viscum album. Next base: position 43,846,836 of record OY728123.1, read on the forward strand.
ATGAAAAGTTTTAAACATAACATAAACATTCGTATTAAAACTAGCATATGAAATGTCAATACTTTATCCACAAACCATGAATGGTATAAAAATAGCCCATCTACAGTCAAACATAGCACATTCGATACAATACGGAAGATGGTATTGTATCATATTAACCTCAATTGAGAATGGTGACAGATATTGACATAGATAAAAATAATCATCAAAACAATTAGAGTGAAATATCCCCCTTTTTCTTGAAATCATTTAAATGCCACACTATTTGTTGAGAATCCCTTTAAAATATATTTTAGAATCAAAGTGTCCCATACCAATTTGAAACTTTTAAAAGGAGTGTTAATTTTAAAACATTAATTTCCATATAAATTAATCCTTAAAACCATGTTTAAAACATGGACGTTAATGAGCAAGATTTAGAAGAATATGTCTTTAAAACATTCAAAAATGGTATTTTAGTTAGAGTTTCTAACAAAAAGAGAGACACTTGAATACAAATAATTGAGGTAATAAAAAACATTGTAATATCATGGAAATAAAGGGATTAATGATATACTATGTCAAAGTACATTATATACACCACATAAAATTGATTTGTTGTATAACAACAAAGAAGTCTCAGTGGAATGTAAATTGAGATGAAATCTCTCATAAAGGCGGTATCCTTAGGTTAAGGATAAATCAATGACATAATTATGTGTGACAAATATAAATACACTAAATATGATTGGATATTCAGTGTAAAACAATCAAAGTACATTCAAACATATTCTTGTAGAAACAACACCAGTGAATTGGATGTTTATCTCAACAAATCGAGATTGACTAAAAATTACTCTTATCAAATTCATACCGATGACTTGAGAATTTATCAATGGAGTGATTATGTGTATAAAAAGTATATCCATAGAAAGGGGAGTGTAAATTATGACATAATCAAATTAATAGTGATTCCACACATAATCTTGGAGTAAAATAATCAATGATGTATGCGTAAAGCCGAATGAGTGGAAATTGAAATTTCAAAGTCCCTTATCGATTGGGTAACTTATTAAACATGAACCCATGAAAGAAGGATAATACAATGATGATTTAAATATCCATAAAATAATGTATATTACACAATTAATACAATCATGGTAAGTACACACACCACATGCAAAAAATAAGTGGTGAACAATGGAAATCTCACGGAATTAAAAGTGAGATAAGAAACCCCTTACATTGTATTTTTTCCTTGGTAAAAAGTAGGTTAACCTCCTTTATAGTGGTGAAATATTTTTTATTGAATTATAAAATAATCATTTACATTAATATGATATCATATATGATCTTTTAACATTGATTTTTTAATAATATCTTAGTATTATCGTCATTTTGGGTGTTAACTTACTCGTTTTCCATTATATTATTTGTTATGTAAGCCATGTTTGTTATGGATAGGTTATATCTTATTCATATCAAGAATTATATAAATTCCTTAAACATTATTTTTAAATCATAAAATGATAATTATACTTGAATGGATACGATGGAGAATGAATCTCATCGCATTCGGGGAGACGGTAGTCCGTACGTTCACACGAGCGACAATATCATTCTTTTGATGTTAAAATAATATATAATTGGATGATATATAGTATAGAAAGAATAATTATCATGTTATATTTATTATTTATATGAATTAAACATCATTATTATACCCATCAAAATAATAATTTATTGAATAACAATTACACCATGACGTGGAGACAGTAAGTCGTACGTACGCGCGTATGGTGACATGTTATTCAAAGGATGCATAGAATACTGAATATAGGTGTACCATATTTATAATAAAATCACAGTATATATAATATAATGGAGTTATTATTTTATAATGGTAATAACAAATAAAGAAGAAGTGGATGAAGCAAGGAACTTGAAAAAAGGTGGTGAAATCATTACCTCTTCTTCGGGTTCTTCCTTTTGATTTGATCAAAAGGGATCTGAGGTTGGCTTTCTGATCAAAATAAGGCCTCTAGGTTGTAGTGAGGGAAGTTGAGAGAATATTTGGGTAGGGGTTGGCCGAAACAAAAGGCTCTGAAGGTGTGAATTAATGAGAAGGGGGAGTGCCCTTTTATAAGAGGGGTGAGGGGCACCGTTGGAAAAGCTAGAAATATTATTTTATAATAAATTCATTTTCGGTTTCTAATGGCTCCAAAGTGGATTATTTAAATTTTAAGGTGGTTATAGGTCTAAAAACACTCAACCAATAAGATTTAGGCATGTTTGGGTTACTATATTAATCTTATCGTTAAGTATTAACTCTTAGTTAATTAGTTTCACTTTTACAATCTCTCTTTGTATTTTTATATTATATGGTTAATAAACATACTATATACATCCAAGAGACCCCCAAGTGGTCCATTAATGATACATATATCATTATATAAGTCTATTTTCCGAACCGTAGATTTTTATGAATTTAATATCAATTAATAATATAATATTTGTTTTAAAAACTCTTTTATGTCAATTTTGACACTATTCAATAGTTGATTTTTGTGGAACTCATAACATAATGATTAATTCGATAAAAGTCAATTAAATAAATCCTAATATGTCATATTAACCTATAAAATTAGTTTAATTCATAAAAAGTCTCAAATAATATTTATTTGGGTATCTACAATATCAATCATTTTCATTTTTCACTATTATGGTAATTACTGCATCACCATTGTGTCATAACTAAATTAAATTATTTAATGTCTAAAAATTATAAATAAAATACTGTTATTTAGGAAAGATTTTTATATTTCTATGGAATATTTATAGTTGAAAATTAAACATATATAACCCTATGTTGCAATTATTTTTCTGAAAGATATATTCTTGTGTCATTTTTGTATTCATTTTAACATAATTAAAATAAAGTGTCCCTATCACTTAAAAGTGGCTTCATGGGGTCCCAAAATCGACCCAAAGATGACCAAGGTCGGAAATGTATCAAAAAATAAGGTTAGGACACGTTTTAGGGTAATTTTGTATTATTAAAATATTATTTTTTAACTCTTATTTACCGGATTTACCCTTTAACCATGGTAAATAAAATATTTACCGAAGTAATTATTCAAAATGTCTGAAAAAAAAGATACCTATTTACAAAATTTGAACATCCTGATTCCAAATATTGAATCCATTTTTACAAATTCAAAATATAGAATTGGTAGAAATTAATTTAAAATTAATTCCCGTTGTTAAAACAAAAAGAATGTTTTTAAGAGATAATAACTATCAAAAGATTGACACTTGTTTATGTCCGGTTTAATTGAGAAATTATGTCCAATGACAAACATTGAATTAAATGGTAAAACTAAATTATAAATATACTTTAAAACCACTCAAATTCATAATATATCAATATTAATTATTTCGATTAAACAAGTTGTTTTTATTTAAAATTTAGTAATTTTCACTATTCATCAAAATATGAAAGTTATCTGAAAAGTACCAAAATTTCACCCTAGGATAATTTCGATATTCCGAATCTAAAAATTAAGTCCATTTTGAGAGATATAATTTATAAAACTTCAAAAAGTAGGTATCATTATTCATAACGGCTAGTTTGTTTGGTTGTGGGGTGTTAGAATCTCGAAGTTGCGTACAATGCACGTCATTGCATTATTAAAAGGGAAACATACCATGGAATCTTGGGGTATTACAATGAAAATGTTTATGGAGTTTCCCTATATCGTATTCATGATACCATGCTTACTCTAATTTTTTTCTTATTTCATTTTAATATTAATTTTTCCATTATTGTTGGGCATGATATTTCGTTGAGTGGTTAGTGGGAAACTTGTTGTATTAAGATGAAAATTGTTGGTGTGTAGTTTTGTTGAGATGATAATTATTGGCATGTATTTATGAATTTACATTTCCTTGAAATATATATTTTTCTTCCAGTTTTCCCCATCATTTCGGTTCACTTGATATGGTATGGGAGAGAACATGGGTTCTATATCAAAGACTCGTGGATGGACAACCATGATTGGGTGGATTTACCTTGATTCACTAGGGGTGATTATTTAACTTTCCTAGAAAGGGATCCCCAGCCAGTTATTTATATTCCATAGTGATAGGTATTCCCTATGAGTGAAACCATGGATGGACCTATGGGAAAGATGACTATTCCATGACTTGGGAATTAATAGGTCTTCTAGTGAGATAAATAGTATGGAATCAGAGTTACAATGACTTTTTGTGATACAAGGGACTGCATATGGATCTGCAAGAATAGACTCGATGATATTGTACTATCAAATGTTTTTGTTGTGATACTTGGGATTCTTTACAGATAGCCATGTATAGGCATGAGGCTTCTCAACTATAATTGACAGATTGATTTAATTTATTTGATTGATTTTTTTGTTAAATTCTTGTGATATAATTTTTCATCTATTTACTTTGGAGCATGAACGTTTGAATTTATTCTCTTTCTTATTAGAATAATTATGTGATGAAATAGAAATTAGGCCCCATGACTAATCAAAAGTATTGGAGTGAAACACCATGAGTTTTCTTGGATACTTTTGGAACTAGTGCACATATTATGATTGAACAAGTAATTCCTTACTAAATTATGGCATAAGCTGAACTTGTTTGTCTTTGATGGAATTTCATTTAGGAACCTAGACAATATTTCAATACTTACTTTTTTATCACCCTAATTTAATTTTTAATGGACACTTTTTAATATATATTTCATTTTTTAAATTTTGGATAGTCATCGGTGGTGCATGCATACTTAGATTATGTCACACACCATGCTCAGACGTCCATTTCACTAGAGTATGCAATCAAACATACAGTTTCATTGGTATACAGATTGATTGATGGTTATATGCTGTATACATGGGATTTATAGAGCATAGGACTGCTCATGTTCCCATGACATGCATAGGGATCACACTTGGGTTTTTTAGTTCTTTTCTTTTCTTCAGAAATGTTTTGTTTGTAATTATATATAATTCTGCATGTTTCAATTTTTAAGTGATTCATCACTATGATATGAAATAATTTTTTGTATAAAATAGTTCTGGAAACATTTAATATATTGTTTTTATTTTTTGTAATCTTCTTGTCATTTATTTATTACTATTGTTGGGTATTCGGTTTTATTTGAATTATAATTCGATTATGATACATTGAACTATGAAGGAATAGTCTCCCCACGGACAAACCCTAGGCCCATTATGGTAGCCGATGACCATGGGAATTTTGGGATATAGACATCATGTTAGGTGAACTGTCGGTCCGGTAACCGGTTTTAAGGGTAAGTTAGTTCATGATATTAAAAAATTGTATCATAGTTAGTTTATTTATTGACTTAATATTTTGGGTTGGTATACAAGAGACTATGAATGACAGGACACATAGTAAATAACTAAACTTGTGACTGATCACCCCACGTATGGGAAATGACCATTTGTCAGAAGCTAATATATTTGTTCATATTGTTTATTATAAAAGTTTATATGATTTCTCCTTGATTGAATGGGGTATTTTTCACTTCTTATGGATATATCAAGTTTATGGCCATTTTCCCTTATCTCGGTTTGAAAATGATGAACAATTTCATGCCTCATGCTAGGAAAATAGAAGTTAACGTGCCATATTGAATCATTTTGAGGATTACTTATCGTATTATTTTTTTCTATATGATATATTCCATGCTTTTATTTTCAATTGCATGTTTGTTTTCATAACATGGTTTTCTAATAATGTGTCATGTGTCATTCCATTTTATAATGCCTTTCCTATTGAGTATGACATGCTTATGTGCTTAATATCATCATGATCTTTGTTACCTTCATATAATGTATTTTTATATTTTTTTAAATGTGATATTAGTTTCATGGATAAATTTAAATGGTTAGTAATAAAATGGTATCCTAATAATAACTTTTAATGTCTATGGGTTCTTTATAGATTCGTAGATTACCACCCATATCTGTGAACTATTATAAATAACAATTATGTATTTTTCAAATGGTTTCAAATGATAAATTTATTTAATTGAAAAAGAATATAACTATTTAACTTATAAAATGCACAATTGGTCCCATGTAGACTAGTTGGGGGATATTTCTTATGACATAATCTATAGTTGGTTTTAGAAGTTAAATAATTAATTAGCTGCTATTATGATTCATTCTAAAGAACCATGGTTGTATTATGAGACCTTCTTAGGTCTCCCTATCTATAGTAACTATAAAGGATTTTATTTTGTTAAATTACATAATTATAAATGCATATAAAGAACATTATAATATTATTAAAAATAATATTATTTAGGCTTCTCTATTTTTCATTCAGTTGATGGTTAAAATAAAGTTTGATGTTTTTAATATTAAAATGGTAATTGATTTTTTAAAATATATAATTAAAATTTTTAATGATTTAACAATGAATGAATGTATTGGACATGAAAATGTAACCCTTGGGGGTGTCATTTATTTAGAACCCTCATGTAAGGGATTTTGACTATCTCTTTGAGTCGTCTAGGAACAGAACAATATGTTACTTCCATAGGGTATAGTATTTATAAAAATGTCACAAATGATATGACCTTGTGCCTAGTGGATTTCATAGGTGAGTCCTTATTATGTGTTGATTATTTCATTAAGCTATTAGATCATGGTAGGTATCACACTTACAGCCAAAATTCCACGGTCAATCCAATGATTTTCTGATGTTTTGTGTTTGTTCAGGTGTCGTTGTCCCTAGTATGAATTCTAGCTTCATAATGAAAAAAATATTTTTGACATGTGATCATGGAATATTTGACCCTTTTATTTGGCGTAATCATTAATTAATGCTCAGTTTAATATGGATATATATTCCTTGGGAATTTTCAGTCTCTTTGATGGTCGTTTAACTATTTCTTCTTCTTTCACGTTGATGGATGACATGCAATGTCATCATCAATGGTAATAGTTGTATGTGGAAATAAAATTTTGGAATAAACAGTAGTAATGGCCATAAAACACTTGAATTCATATGGATGAGAATACTATGGGTAATATTTTGGATGTGTTGTTTTCTTCTAACAACTCGGTGTAGTATGCATCCATGTACACAGTGCATGTCAAGTGTTTAATGATGTAAAAAAGCAGTCATGTTTGGTAGGCTTGTTGAGTCATGTGTATTTGAGTATGTAATTATTTCTTGTCAATGTTAAATTGTCATTACAGATGTCAATTATGATCATCCCAATGCTCCATATGACTTTTTAAGGGAACTCAGGTGTTTTGACATGCCAGTTTGTTTGGCCATGGATTTTAAGCCAAGTGTTCTCTTTTTTCATTTATTTACATTCTAATCTAAATTTTTTTTTGTGAATATAGTTTACCTCTCTTAATTTTATTACTAGGAAACTCTTAAAATTGGGAGCATCACATTGGTTCTGTTTATAAGTTTCCTTGTTGGTAGATGTAGCACAACCAAATGGGGACCATTAGATATGGTAGGTTTTAATTAAAATCGCTTAGGGTTGTTGTATTTGTAAATATCTATTTTTTAATTATATAATGTGTTTCTTTTTGGTTGTTTGAGTATGAAACCATCATGAAAAACTATTTATCTTATAAATCCATTGGTGGTTAAGTGTGAGTTATAAAGTAACGCCTTGGGTGTACAATGCATTTTCATCGGTTGTGATGACGCGTCAGAAGGTGATGTTGAGAATCTCTCCAAAGACAACTAGTTTTGGTTTGATTTTTCTTATTTCAATTAATTGGGTAGAAATGAATGGGAAATGTGAAAATAATGTTAGTGTATTCTTCATAAATTATGAGCTTTCCCCATACCTGGATGTCATTTTAGATGCACTAAGGGAGCATCAGTATTATGTTGTAATAAATTTTTAAAGTCAATGGTATTGTTGGGGTTGTTTATTTCAGTGTTTCATTGTGTATTCATGGGTCTTTATTGGATCTTGGTTAGTATTGAGTGACCCTAGTATTACCATGTATGAATTTCTTTCAAAAACGCTTGAAAAACAACCATTTATTCTAACATGACCGCAAGACTTATGCCTCTCTGGACTCTGTCAATATTTTGATGTGGATGTTTTGGGATTATACTAACATCTCATTTTTAAACATTTAGTATAAAATACCTTTAGTCAGTTCACACTATAGTGGTTTTAATATTTTGTTATCTTGGACTTTTCGTTTGGCTTGGAGGTGTTTTTGGATCCTAGAATGTTTCCAAAATTTTACAATGACAATTGTAAAAAATCCTCCTGTAAAAAAAGGATATCCTAGAGGAAAGCATCAACAATTATTATTTTAATATGTTGACTATATAAGCCAAGCGTCTTCTAAATGTACAGCTGGCGGAGGCTCCTTATCTTATTGTACAATATCAATGGGTTTTTTGAACTATTTTAATGCTCTACACCAAGTTAAGGTTAGTATGATTTTAGGGGAGGCAATGACTTCCGGGAAGCATGTGATATCAGTTTCTGGTAGATCTATCATCATTTGACAATTCATTTATAATTAAATCACACTTGGTGTGCCGTTAACCTGTATAGAGGCGTCTCTTTTTAGGAAATCTCAATGGTGGAAGTATCGTGGCTTGAAATTAACCCTTTATGATGTTAACGAACTATAGTGGGGAGCTCCATCAACCTAATGTTTAAAGATATAGTGACCTGATTGTGTCTCTATCTAAACCGTATCGTTTGAACATCATTTCAGTAGTTCGAAAAGAGAATCAATTGTTGGCTTATTTTTTTTACTTTTTAAGTTTCATGTAGTTATGTAATTCTAGATGGTGTGTTTAGATAATGTTAGTGTAACATGATAGCTTAAATGAATGTACCCAACCATTTTAGGTTAGGAGATATTTTTCTATTTTCCTAATATCTTATGGGGAAGATATTTTCAACTGTGGGGATGTTTTAATCTCCTGCATTTTAACAGGAAGAAAAAATAAAGTGGAACATAAATTTTGTTTTTACTTGATGGGATTTTTTTTAAACCGAGCATCAGTACATATTTTTTCCTAGAGTCAAAACAATATGGTGTTGTCTTTAAGTTAAATCAAATAAAAATAAAAATAAAAATTAAAGTTATTATATAATAATAATAATAATTTGTTTATTTTTTCAAGAAGAACCAAAGGGGGTATTAAACTTCTTACTTGTTTGATCCCTCTCCTCCTAGTCAAGTGACACTCCCTAAGCCGAAACCATAGAGTGTGGTCTCCCCTCTCTATATCCAGCTCTACCTTCGTCGATCCACCTAGATTTGTTCTTCATTGTCCTTTGTTAATTGAGGTTTGGCTACTACTTCACCTTCCTTCCTATTTTTTCTGTGTGTTTCCCTACCCTTCACCTTATTTTCATTCAGATAAAACCCTAAGGTTAGGATAATGTCTTATTTTTTCCTATTCTAGTATTTTGGAATGGGAAGTCCCCCACGGGACTCTAAGGATTTTATTCCTACATCCACTACCGAGGGTGACGAAGATCGGTTCAATTTGCCACACCGCCATCATTTTTTGTATGTATCTTTACACATTATTATATTACACATAATTTAATTTAGGTTTATAAGGTTTTTATGGGTACTTAGTAATTTTATTGAGCTATGTTGAACCATAATGCTATGTTTTTATGGTTCTAGTAATTTTTTGTTAGTTTTGATCATCTATGATGATGTGAAAACACATACATAGTTAAGTGTATATATATATTGGTATTCCTCATGGGTATTCCCTCATGGTGAGGGGAATAAGTTCTATGATAAAAGGATATATATATATATATAATAACGTTTCTTTGTGTGAGTGTAGTGAGGTTTTCTGTGGTTTCCACCAAATATGACAAGTGTCGATGCATTGTCTTGGTCATCAACATGAGGTAGGGCCCCATTCATTTTCCATTTAATTATTATTATTCATTAATAAATTACTTATCACCATATTATTAGTTTCTAATTAATGAATTATGGTTTTTAGATTAAATTCATTAGTTGATAATGTTAATAATATGACTCAATGTTCTAAATGATTGTTTGATAAGATATTTCATGATTTTATATTGAATCCCCATTAACAGAGGTGAATTGACTACAAGATAAAAAATAGTGAGTAGAATTTGAATTTATCATATCATTTTCCCTTTTTTTCTTTTATTACTAGAGGATATGTTTTGTATATTTCATATGAGAGATGACATTCATTGTAGTTATAAAACGTTGTTACAATTTTTATTTATAAATTATCATTTAACGAATTCCCATTTCAATTTAATATATTGGGTTGTATTTTAATTAATATTACCCATATCGCAGGGGTGTTTTAATGAAAAAAGGACACCCCATGTGTGTTTGGTCCACTTAGACCTAAAAATTTTCCAAGTGTGTAATTGAGTTATTGTTATGACCCTTTCATGGATCAAGACTCTTGGGCCCAGTATGTGGTGTTTCCACCTCATGTGTGAGGTAATGTTTTGGTAATGGTATTTGGAAGGACTATATGGGATAATTCATGAGGTATAGTCTTGCAAGGGTAATTAACAATATACATTCCTTGAAAATTTTACATTAAATCAATTACCCTTGTTTTAAAAAAATGTATTAAATGACATTGTGTAGGATGGCTCACACCAAATGTTATAAATTGAATAAATGATTATGTCATAACAAATTTCATCTATTTTATTAAATGGAATAAATGGAATTGAACATGTCTATTAGAATTCATAAGAGGTATTTCGGTATGTATTATATTATAAATATAATGTGATGGCTTGAAATTAATTTCATGCTTGAACAATATTGTTATCTTGTTTTAATTAAAAGGAATTAAATGGAATTCATTTGGGGTGTGGGTATTTTGATTCCATGTGTCTTTTTCTTATATCACATTGCTTATGTAGTTTCTTATTTCTTATGAAAAGGAATATTTATTTCAAATATAAACCAGTCTAGTGAACCTTTTTTCGATCTTTGATTATACTTTTTTTCTAAATGACATGTGCTATTATGATTACTTAATGAATATTGTTTGGATATCATTGATATATCATTTCATAACTATTCTTATTTGAGGACATGAAATTTATTATTTCTTATTCCCCCTATCTTATCACTTTTACAATTATTTATCTTATTTTTATCATATTCTCATGCTATATGTATTGTTACTTTGTTGTGGGGATTATATTTTCATATATTGGTTAATGGAAATCATGTGATATTTAGATGATAATTGTTTTCATGTATTTACATTAAGAAGAAAATTGTTTCCTTGTAGTTATGTATTTATATATCCTTGATATATATTATTTCCACACATTGCACCTTAACGACAAGGTTCACATCATGTGGGTTGGGTCAGAACATGGGTTCTGTATAAAGGAATCATGGATGGACTGTCGTGATTTGGGGGATTGTACCACAATGCAGTAGGGGAAATGCTTTCGATTTATATGTGATGGTTACCTAAGGATTTATTTATACTACTAAGTGATAATGGTTCCCTATGGTAGAAACTGTGGAATGACCCATTGGAAAGATGGTTATTCGATTCCATGGGTGAAGCTCAGTCCTATAGTGAGAAACTTGGGACAGGTACATAGTTTCCTAGCCTTAGTGTTATAAAAGGGGATCTGTATAGATTGACTTGTACTGACATTGTGGTATACTATTTTCATATGATTCCATTGTGAATCATGAGATTATTTATACATTTCATTGTAAGGGCATGGGACTCCACTACTGTAATTGTAGGATTGATTAAACTGCATTGATTGATTGCGTTGGTATATTTATTAGTATGTTCTTTTGGAATTTATTTATAATATATAATCCACTTGTTACTTTTCAAGCATTATTATAAGATTATTTTTTTGGTTATGTGGGATTCATGCCCCAAGACTCTGAAAAAATTTGGGGGTGCACCTCTTTGAGTTCTATTGTTTACTTTTTTAATTGATACACATGATATGCTTTCACATGTATCACCATCCAAATATTCTACTTATGCAAATCCAGGTGGTATCGAATGGGCGTCCGTTTAGGTATCCAGATAAATTTTCTATTATTAATTTTTTTATCACTCTAAATTTATTTTATATAGAACACTTATTAGTTTATATTTCATTGTATTTATTTGTGTTAGAAAATAGTGGTTCTGACCTACTACGATTATGTCTCCCACCCTACGTAAGTCTCCATTGCACTTGGGTAGTCGGTTAGTCCTATCTGATTTTAGGTCATTAGATTACTTGATTGTGGTGGGACACATACATGGGATATAGGGAGAACAGGACCCAATTAATGCTCAGGTTGCTCAAGGATACCACCTTTGGTGGTCTCCTTAGTTCTTTTCTTTGTTTGAGTCTTGTTTTTTCTGATTTGTAATGCATGCTGCATGATTAATATTCTATTTATTCATAACATGACATGTAAGAATGTTTTATATAAATTTTCATTGGACACATTTATAAATTGTTATTATTTATCATCAACATCTTTATAAATTATTTATTAATGTTTGAACTAATTTTTTATTAGTATTATTATACCACTATGAGACTTTTTCCTATGATGTCATAGTATACCCACAAAAAACCCTTGGGCCCTCACTACTAGTCAGAAAACTCTTGAATTTATGGATATGTGATTTAGTTCATGTGACCCACTGGTCCATCTAACTGTTTTGCTGGTAAGTAGTATTGGGACATTAAGAAGTGGTATCAGAGGTAATTTTTCCATTTTCATAATATTATATGTTGTTAGACTGGATACTATGAATGTTTTGGCTCATGGAAAATAATTTTCCATGGGATTAATTACCCCATATATGTGAAATTACTATGTTTCTAGATATATGATTTATTTTCATACTAGTTTTTATTACATAAGAAATTTTTTAACCATGAGTGAGTTGTGTTTTTTTTACTAATGGACAAATGGAATTTATGCCATTTTACCCTTCTCATAGTTCAACAACGATATATCATTTCACTCTTCATTCTATTCATAATGAAATTAACATTCTGTGCATATTTCATGCCATGTAGTTGAATTAATATGTTAACATCTGATTTGATTGTGTGAATTGCGTTATATTCCATGATTTTATTTTCAATAACATGCTAGTCTACATTAAACGTTTGGCTAATAATATACCATGTCACAAGCCTTTTAGCATGTCGTTCTTATTTAGTATGACCTACATATGATCTTAATAGCATGATCCTCTGTGTTAGATTATGGTAATGACATTCTAGTTTTTTAAATAAAATTAATTAAATTGGCTTTGTTAAATTTTTTTATTAAATAAGATCCAAATTCAAACTTGAAATCTGTATGGGAGCTTTATAGATTGGTAGACGGCCACAAATAACATTGAAAAATGATATATTACTGTTTTTTAAATGGTTTTATATGTGAAATATGTTTTATTTTGAATGAAATTTAACTGGTATACTACTAAAATGCACAAAAACCCCATATAGTAATGTTAGAGTATATTTATTATGCCATAATTGGATGAGTCTATTGTAAAATAAATAATTACGAAAATAATATTGGGTTACATTATGATGAAAACATTTTGTGTTATGTGACCTTCGTAGGTCAGCTTATCTTTACAATCATTAATGGAATTTATATTGATAAATTTCTTATTTATGAATGAATGATAAGAAATTTAATATGTTTTCGAAAGGATTCATGTTGAGGCTTAGCTATTTTTCATTGAGTTTATGGATAAAATCAAGCTCCTAGTGTTTTTATATTAATATGGTACTTGATGTATTGAAATAAATATTTTATATTTTTATTGATTTAAATGTGAATGAGTGTAATGGAATTGAAAATGGAAACCCATGAATTTTGCTTCGTTTTAAACCAACATTTAAAGGAAGTTTAACCATCTCATTGAGTTATCTTGGAATATAACTATAATTTTTTCCATAGGATTTCTTTTTTATAGAAATGTCCTTAATGATCAGATCTTATGCTAAGTGAAATTTATAGGTGAGACCATGTAATGGGTTTACACTTTCTCCATTCATATGGGGCAATCATGTGGTTGGTGGTACACTAAAATAATAAATTCCTAGATAAATACAGTGAGTTTTCTGGTGTTTAGTGTTGTTAATGTATTGTTGTCTCTAGTATGACTTTAATCTTTTCAAAGAAACCCATGTTCGAACGGGTGACCATGCTATCTTTTACCCTTATTATTGGAATGAAGGTTGGGTAATTCTTATTTTTTCCTAGTTAGTCATTCCTTAGTCATGGATAGCCACTTCATAGGATATTTGACCCATTCTTCTTCTTTCTCATGGATATTAGATTTGGTTTGTCCTCATCAAGTTTAATGGTCATGGGTTGCAATGAAATTATGGACTAAAACTCTTGTAACGGTCATCCAATACTTGAATTAATAGGTATGAGAAGCTTATGTGTAGTATTTAGGATTTTTCATTTTCTTTTAAAGCTTTAGGGTAGTGTGCATCGTAACACGTGGTCATTGTCACGTTATTAATTATGTAACACATTTTTTGTGTTTGGTAGGATTTTTGAGCCTTGTGCTATTCAGGGTGTAGTTAGGTTTTCTCTACGGTAGGGTTACTTGAATGTTGTCAATTAATATCATCCCAATGCTAGAAATGACTCTACAGGGGAACTCATGTGTTTTCAGATGCTGGTCTATTGGGCCTTGGTTTTTAAGAAATTTTTTTTATTAAAAAGTTAATGGGGGCTCTTATATAGCATACATTTTATATGATGTTCTACCTCTCTTCATTCAATGAATAGGACACTAATAAAGTGTTGATAATTTCATAGGTAAATTTTATACATGTACTTCTCAGAAACATAGCCAAAAATGGGACCATTAAACATGGTCAGTTTATCATAGAAGCCCTTGGGATATTGGCTATCCTAAATGTCAGTTATTTCATTATATATCAATGTTTTTGTCGATGTTTTTGTATGAAAACCTGAGGAAACACAATTGTTCTTGGATATATTTCAGTGGTAAAGTGTGAGAGATCATGTAATCCCTTGTGAGGAGAAGGCATTTTCACCATTTGTGATGATGTGTCAGTTGGTGAAGACGATCTTTTATACTAAGAAGTCGAATAGTTGTGGTTCAGATTTTCTTCTTTGTGGAAATTGAGTACGATCGACTAGGAACCATGAATGACCTCATAGTGTATACATTTTAAGAGATTAGTATGTCTCATGTAATTATCTCATCCTACATACACTCATAGAGTGTTGTCATTACAGTGCACAAATGTTTTAAATACGTTGGGATTTTTGTGGTGGTTTTTCTTAGTGTTATGTGCTGGACATGTGGTTCAATATGAAGGATTTGATTGCCTTGGGTGATCCATGGATTATCATGAAGGAATGTATAAGCTGAACTAGTGTACACCAATTGTTTCATCGGACATGACTATAAGACTGGTTCCTCCCACAACTCAGTCTATGTTCTGATGTGGACGTTTTGTCATTGTACCAACATCTCACTCTTAAAAAAGGAGTATAGAATACCTCATGTTCGTTTCATTCAATCCAATAATTTTATTCCATGGTTATCCTAGAAATTTCATGAGTCATGGAGGCGATGTTTGATTAGATTACATCAATGGAAGTTAGGTATAAGCTATGGAAAACATCCTCATGTAAATTAATGATGCCATTGAGGAAATAATCCCAATTCAGTTTGTAATATGTCATAAATATTAGTTGATCATTAGTTGAAGGGTATTCCGGAGGTGGTTTGACATCTTATCTTCTTGTTCAATGTTAATGGTTGTGTGAAACTATTTTAATTCACATATCCATGTTAATGTGAATATTATTTATTGGATGGAAGTTCCTTCATGGAATATTTCACGACCAGTTTCATTTAAGTCGATTAGTATTTTTCCATTCCATTATATTCAATGCATTCTTATAGAATCATTAAAACACATAGTGGTGTTTGGTAGCAAATTATTATGGTGTAGATATCATGTCTTTGAATTGGATCTTTCTGATATTAATTACCTATGGAGGTGAACACCTTTGACTTAATGATTAAAGAGATGATGATTTGATCAAGCCTACAAATAAACGAGCTTATTTTAACTTCATTTTAGGGGTTTAGATAGATAACCGAGTGTTGAATCTAGATTTTATGGCTTGTGTTTCATGAGATTAATTAATTCTTCATGTTTTTTTGGGTGATTGGAAATGAAACATGACTACTTCAATGAAATATCATGGATCTTGTATGTTGGGTGATGTTTTTATTATTTTTAAAGGCTTCTTGATGAGGAGAAATTCTATGATGAGGAGGTTGTAATGTTTTGTGTTCTAAACCAGATGAAAAACTCTAAGGGAATATTAATTTTTTCATTTATTGGATGGGAAATTTAAAAGAAACCATCAAAATTTATTTTTTATGATATTTGGAGCAATGTAGTGTGTATTTTTATGAAATTAAAATATTTTCAATGAAAAATAAAAATAAATTAATTGATCTAATAATAATAATTTTATTATTATTATGTCTTTTTTTGTTTTTTTTGTTTGAGTAATATCCAATGGGGTCATCCCCCATTATACTCGCGCATGCTTTCCCCTCACAATTTAGTGACACTATGTTAGCCAAAACCATAGTGCACAACCACAATCTCCATAACCTCCTCTCCGTTGGTCTATCCAAATGTATTTCATGACATTTCTCCTTATCTTCAACATGGTAAGGCCTATTTTTCCCCTCTTTAAATTTTTTTCTGAGTTTAGGTGTCAATGTTTCCCTATTTTTGTTTGGCTGAAACCTTGTGTTGGGTTAACACTGGTTTTTTTATTTCTTTTTGTGCCAGAGCATGCGATGTCCACCTCAAGAATCATGGGTTTGAATTCTAGTATCCACTACCAATGGCTAATTTGGTGGGTTAGATTTGGCTCTCCATAGTCCTTTAGGTATGGTTCTTCACGATCTATTTTGTTTCACCCACTTCAATTTGTGGTCTTATGGTTTTTATTAGTTCCATGTAATATGATTAGGCAGTGTTGAATCAATCCTCTCGGTTTTTATGGTTCTTGAAATTGTTGTAGGGGGACTAATCATCATTGATGGGGTTCTCAATCACGTATAGGTATGTATATATATATATATTTCATCCTCAGGTGTATTCCCTCATGGATAGGGGAATACATCCTTGGATTATGGATATATATGTGTTCTTCCATGTTTATAATATTGTATGTGCGTGTTTTGTGGGTTTTTTAGTGGTTACCTCCAAATCTGACAAGTGTTGTAGCATTGGATTGTGAATCATCAAGAGGGATCAGATTTCAATGCCCTTTAATTTATATAACGCATTAATTACTTATCACACCAATATTATTATTTAATTAATGTTTTTTGGTTTTTATTTTAAAATATTCCTTTCATGATGTTAATGAAATGATTCAATGTGATAAAGTATTTTTCTATATTAAATGTCTTGATTTTATAATAAAACCCCTTTGACAATGGTGTGATTCCTTTAAGATAAAATGTATTGAGTAGTATATAATGCTTTATTGCCTTCAGTACTAATTTGTTTTTTTATTACTTGATGTTATGTTTGGTATATGTCATGTGAGACAAAGAATTTGTTGATTATATAAAATAAGATTCTCTTTTTTCATTATAAAGATGTATTTTAACTAATGAATATAAATGCATAGTTTGGCGTGTATTTTAAATAAAGATAACCTTGTCTCATGGGTTTTTCAGTGAACCCGGGAAACTCTGTGGGTGATTGGTCCACATTGAATTAGAATTTATCGAAGTTGGTATTTGAGTTATTGCTAAGGCCATTTCCTAAAACATGACCATTGGGATTTTCCTATGGTTTTTCCACCTCTTGGGTGAGATAATGTTTTGGCTAAGGGATTTGGAATGGTTATAAATGATTATGAATAATGGTATCATCCTTGAAGGGTAATTAACAAGATCTTTCCCTTTGAAACAATATTGCTAAATAAATTTTCCTTGTTTAGGAAAAATATGTGATATAACCATGAGTAGGATGGATCACACCAACCAGAATTCCTTGACAAAATTGTTTAGTCATAATTAATTCCATGTCTGCTATTTTATAGTTTAAATGGAATTGAACATGACTATTGGAACTCCTAATATGTATTTCCTTATAAATTATATTATAAATTTAATGTGATGGATTGAATTTAATTCCATGCTTGAGCAGTCTTGTTAGATATTTTTATTTAAATTTTATTAAATGACTTGAATTTGGGGAGGGAGAATGTTGTTTTCATGTTCATTTTTCTTGAATCCCATTTATTTTGGATGTTATTAATGCATATTCCAACATTTAGTGGATTCAATTATATACTTTTCTAGTGATCCTACATTGGATCCTTGAGTTTTCTTTTTTGGTAAATTCCATATTCCATATTGATAGATTTAAGAATATTGATTAGATAGATTTAATATCTCATATAATTACTAATATAATTTGACAACATGCAATTTTTTAGGGCATATTTCTTTTAGATTATGTTTCATGACCCATCCTAGAAGGGCACATGATGTGACTCTCCATGACCGCCTCCAATATTCCAGGGGCTGGTGACTAGAATCAAGTATTCATATCACTATCATGGGAGGAAATGCCTATTTATGTAATCACATGCAGACATCTCCAAGCCAAAAAATGTTGAAAGTAAAAAACCACTAAGAAAAAAATGCCTGCATACAACTAAACCCAGCCAACATAGTTCAATGGAATGTAATGTATGGAATGTAAACTAGGCTAGAATACAAGCCCAACAAAAATATGAATCTAAAAAGAAAAAAGTCCAACCTTTAAGAACAAAGATGTACTCAGACGGCTGCTCATAGCCATAGGAACACCTTGTCCTGAAAGGAACTCATAAATCTCAGTCTGTTCTAAGTATTACATGGACTCTATCAAAGGGGTGATTTTATGAATAAAAAACAATGTTATGAAAAGCCCATGCTGGAGTGTGTATAACAATACATAGTAGAGGACCCTGAAAAAAAATGTAATAAAAAAATTAAATGCACAGTCAGATCTAAACAATATATTTATACTAAACATATATCAAGAGAAACACATCCATATATACTTGAAACCCCGACAGATATTCCAAAAATACCATATACCCACTCTAGGGATTCAGTTCAAAGATTTCCACAAAGCACTCGTACAAGAGAACTCACTTCATGAGTCTGAGAAAATTGATGAATTTCGTCTGAGGAGTACTATTTTTTGGGAAAGGACATGAGAGAGATAGATTCACTGATAGATCTGAATAGAGAATATATACACTCATTCTCAAATAACAGAATCTTGAGTGGGAAATGTGCATAAAACACAGATGAGGATCACTGCTAGGGCCTTGACAGATAACGTGACTCATCTAGATTCACATTCTATGTAGAGAATCAGCATCATGTAGTATTATTCCCATAAATACCTGACTCTACATGGGTTCAAGAATGGATATAGGTTCTCGTTCCAGGACTCCCAGTTGGATTCTTGACTATATCTCAAGAAGCCATACAGAAGGGATCGTACTCTGGTTGATGGAAACGATACCAAACATTCAGGGGAAAGGGGTAGGGGAACTAACCCCTAAAAAACTTATATAATTAACTATTAAAAAGGGGAAAAATACAGGTAAAAGAGAATATATGGCATGTAGTTGTGGTCACAAGTCGTGTCCCTTGACTCCGGGTACTACCTGTGTACAACGACCTCAGTCAGGAGAACGTGCAGAGTGAAAATGTATATCCACAGTGTGTAGGAAGGATCACATGCCACGTCATTGTATCCAGGGTTTGCTCCATGTTTTCTAGCCATGGGCCTATACACAGCCTCAACCCAAGTATGCCTGCTTTCATAACTGGTACTTGAGTTGACCCGTGTTACCGGCCTCATCTAGATGTGTGATGAAGTACATGGCATGTACTCCACCCCGTGTTTGTGTATCATTCGATATATACACTGAGTCTTCTATAAAGACCCACACACCATGTGATAGTGGTCGCACACCCTGTCTATGATTCTTGTAACTCAGAACTGTAGTTTCTACAGGTGGTGCCCACACATCGTGTCTTCTTGGGGGCACGTCGTGTCCTTCACCGTGTGCATCATGCAATACCTAGCCACCACAATGCTAACTCCACACTGCGTGTTATTTGAAATTTTCTATAAATGTGAATCTCCACTATCACACCACCGTCCATCATCCATGGCTCATTCTGGTGATATTTTTACCACAACACTCGAGCTCTGAAGTATCCCTGCCATGATTTTGATGTTTCGGGAGGTTTCAGGTAATTGATCGGCCCCAAAACATTATTGTGATCCACTCATGTGAAAAATGGTCAAAAAAGGGTTCTCCCGACCCGAGTCGATTCATCACCCTCCATCATCATTGAACCTACACTAGGTCATTGTGGTGTTTGATCTCAGATTTTGTTTTATTATGTTGTGAAATGGATTCTCAATGATCCATTGTTCGTCACCCCATAAAGAAAGCAATCAATACAGAAAGAAAAGGGGCATAAATCCCATAATAAAAAGATAAATGCTCCTCCACCATCATTTGTCACACCGTCAATTCTCTTCAGTTAGTTTGTTTAACAACAAATAAAATTATAATACAACTATTATCATAATCAAAATCCCTGAATGAAAACCTCATAAAAACTGAAAATAATACCTTCTCACAAGAACACATTATCTGCGGATCATCCTATTTATGGGTAGATTATCATTTGTAACTTAGTCTAGGAATAGGGGAGGTATGAATCAAAATAACAACCCCTACATCGATCAATGAAGAATAGGGAGATAAGTCATTGGAAGGGATTTGATCTCACTACACAATGATCCAAACATCATCTTTCATCGGCGATCGTCATGAATTCTCAAAGGGTGACTCCTCTCTAAATATCCAATGGATTATAGAGTGTTCTATAGGGTTATGAGCCTAACTATTTTCTCCTGGTTTTTTAAAATAAAATAATCATCATTGAGTTATGGAATCATTCAGAATAAAATAAATTATTAATTTAATTTATTTCCATTAAAATGAGTAAAAATGACTTTTGTAGTTGACTGCACCTTTTGATGATAGGACCCACAATGGTGCACTCAAATATCTAATCTAGGAACCCGTATAATATTTATTCTACATTTTTAGGAAAATTGTTCGTTTATGCTTTTTGGAGTTTAATTTTTTTCAATCATTTAGCTCAGGCACTCTGGGCCTTAGAATCGCATGCCATCTCAAAGCGTGTTCTCAAAAAAAAAATTATACAATATTAAAAAATAATTAGCCAAAATGCCCGGTGATGAATCAAAGATCCACCCCTACCAAATTTTATTGAAAAATAAAGGCAAGAAACAAAGCATCAGAAAGGATATTTACAAAGTCTGGTAAACACCATGCCACAAGCATCAACCTCAACAAAGTGCCTGTAACATTCAGGAGCCAAAAAGGACCATTCAGAGCTTGACTCTTCCACATCCAACTTTGATAGAGGATCAGCCACTTGATTGGCCTCCCTATAAACATGAGTCACATCAAAGATAATATCATCAAGAAGGTGAAGAAATTCAACCCAATAAGGTAGCATATCCCATGGGACATTCCTGGATCTCCATTTGATTAAATCCACCGCCACCATAGAATCAGATTCTAGCCATATAAAACGCCAACCAAAATGAAAATCATATCTGATTGCATTGATAATATCACATAATTCAGCTTCAATAGAGGGTCTCTACCCAATGAAATGATAAAAAAACCTTTGACAAAGCCTCGATAGGTGCGGAAGACACCACCACAGCCTGAAGGTCCAGGTGTCCTTGCAGCCGCTCCATCAACATTAACTTTCATCCAGGAGGGAATGGGGGAATCCATCTAATAGACTTCAGTATTAAGGGTTTTTTGGGTCTACCACTAACACCAAAATTCCTCAGCATAATAAATTCATTTAACTCATTTTTCATGCAACCAGTTTGAATCTTGGAAGCTGTGCAGACCACCCTGTGAATAGCTTTGACACCAGAGTAGATAGTTGGAGTGATATCAGTAAAGAGATAGTCATTCTGGGCCTTCCATGTGAAGCCTATGGAGGCAGCAACAACAACCATAGTCAGATTCCTCACCTATTCACTGCATCGAGCATCAACAACAGAACAAATCATCCCTTCCAACGAGAAGATATTTAAAGATCACCCTGTCATGTCTTGTATGTAGCCCCATAACCTGCAAATGAGGGGACAAGAGAGAGAAATATTCTCAAGTGATTCCACAACACCATAACATAAAGGGCATGCCGAGGAAAGATGAATGCCAATCCTTTGAAGAGTGGACTGAACTGGTAGTCTTTTCATCCAGATTTTCCATAAGAGCAGAGAATCAATGGATGGGATGAAGCAGGTTTTGAAAGCAAGAAGCCACCTGGGTGCTAGGGATTGGCCAACAAGAAAATAATGATACATAGCTCTGGTGCTGAGGATCCCATTGGTACTATTCTCCCAGATGAGAGTATCTCGATCCATATACATATAATTCAGGAATTCAGAAAGCAGATCAGAAGGGATGAGATCCAGAAATTCTAGATTGGAATTCGGCACCGATTTAATCTGGACATGCATCATATTCTGGGGAATGGTAACAACCTTCTGGATAGGTCTGGAAAGCCAGAATGTTGTCCAGACATTCATAGATGAGTCCCTACAAACCATCCATTTTGAGGACATAATAAACCTATTAAAGGAAGAATTTATAGCAGGACAAACTGAGGATGAGAGGAAGTGAGGATATTCAGTCCAAAGTCATGATATAAACAGGGCACCAATGAAATCCATGGCATTATCTTGGACTGATATGAGATTCCATGTAAATTTTCAAATCAGTGCATCATTGAAGAGAGCTAGATCCTCGATACCAAGACCCCCCATATCAATGGGTTTAATGCATTATTTCCAGGCAACAACAACTAGTTTCATTTTATACAAGGAGCCAGTCCATATGATGTTTCTTATAATCCTATGAAGCTCTTTGATGAGGTTTCTAGGACATCTGTAAATAGAAAAAACATAAAGGATTTAAGGGAGTTAATAACCTGTCCAGAGACATCCTCATAGTGGGAGAAGACATCCTTGATCGAATTAACTATTCTAAAATCATCCCTTCCAAATAACATTATATCACCAGCATAAAACAGATGAGAAGGGGAATGAAGATCCCTTTCAGCTTTAATTTTATTATACAAACCACCTTGGACCAGGTTATCAAGATAGTGACTTAGATAATCCTCAGCCAAAGCAAAAAGGTGGCCAGAAAGAGGATCACCTTGCCGAAAGCCCATGTAGCACGGAACAAATCCCCCTGGAGATCCATTAATCAGAACAAAAAGCTTAGCACTCTTGAGGATATCATGAATCAAATTGATAAATTTTCTAGAGAACCCATTCATTTTAAGAACGAAGAAGTGAAAACTCCATTTCATAGTGTCAAAGGCTTTTGAGATTTAAATTTTCATGGCAAAGCTACCATTTTTTGCCTTTTTCCTCATAGAATTGATACATTCAGATTCAGTAAAGATGCATGTTTGAATGGTCCTTCCTGGTACAAACCCAAACTGGTTTGGGGTGATAATGTTTTTGGCCAAATGATACATCGTATTCGAAATGATTTTGCTAATAATTTTAGGAATAGTATTCCCAATAACTACTGGTCTGAAGTCCTTAATATCAAAGGAATTATCCTTCTAAGGAATCAAAGAAATAAAATTGGAATTTGAACCAAAATTCATGGAGGCAGTGATAAAGAAATGTCTAACTGTATTCACAACCTCTTCATGTACCAACTCCCAGTTGAACAAAATGAATTTGTTAGTGAAGCCATCAGGACCAACAACACTATCAATATTAAGTGAGAACTGGACTTCCCTTACCTCCATTCCCCTCAGAATGTCCACAAGCTTATCATTAAATTGATAGTCAATAGATGGCATGATGATCTGAGCAATTCTTCCAGAATTATCAACTCCATTCTCAGAATAATGATCAGAGAAATAAATCACAACTGCATTTGAGATTTCAGCTTCTGTATTAATGATTGAACCGTTTATACATAGAGTGGAAACTCCCCTTCTGAGTTTCCTTTCCTTGTGAATTCTATGTAAGAACATTGAATTCCTATCCCCCTCCTTCAACCACCTAATATTATAGAGAGACCTGGCCAAAGTTTCTTTAATTTCGAGCAGGTTATCCATCTTGGAAAGAGCTTGTATTTCATCACTGGATGGCATATGACATAGTTGATTGACATTAAGACATTTAGAAGATAATCTTCAGCCTCTTGAATGTCCTCATCCATTTTAGAGAATCTCCTTTTACTCCATTTTCTCATCCTTAACTTTGTTCTTTTCAATTTAGAAGAATGAATTTGAGATACAGATCCAGAATTTTCTGTATTCCAGGCAGCAGTGAATATCTCGTGACACCCTTGGATGAAAATCCATGCATTGTTGAATTTAACGGGAATAGGTTCTAGTCTTGGCCCACCAGAGGAAATATCCACCACAAGAGGGTTATGATCTGAGTGAATTTTGGGAAGCAAAATACCAGAGGCAGAACGGGTGCTTTTGGTATCATAAATGTGAAGAAAACATCTATCCAATTTGCTAGCATGTCTTCTATTCTGAGTATATCTACTCAAGGTAAATTCAGCACCCACCATATCATTCTCAATGTGATTACATATGTCAATTCATTGAGAGAAATCCTTGGCTGCAATCATGTTAGAACAACATCCAGTTTTCTCCTCTTGTCTCAAAATAGTATTAAAGTCACTTGTAAGGATCCAGTTTGAAGGCAGTTGAGATGATAAAGAAACCATGACAGCCCATGGATCTCTCCTTTTCAGATAAGAGTTATCATCATAAACACAAGAAATAAAATAGTTAAACTCATTCAAACAAACCAAGACAGATACAATTGTCTTGCCCTATTTACATTAGAGTAAAGTAATGGAATCATGTTTAAGCACCCATAAACTCTCAGCATTCCCATCATGAATGTTGTGATTAACAAATGAGTATCCAATAGATTCCCATTTAAAGGATTTCCAATTGGTAAAATTCATTCCTGGCTCAGCAATTCCAATAATGAGTGGTTTGTTGGTCATAACAACATGTCGAAGGGCCTTGGCCGTGGGAGAATTCCCAAGCCATTGACAGTTCCAGAATAGGATCATCATTTCTTTGTAGAATTCATGGCCCTTGATTGGGCCCCACCCATGGGGAGATCTTTTTTAATTCTTCCCTTCCCTTTTCCATTTCTGTCATCATGCAATTACTCTGATTCGGATGGTTTCTCATCTTCATTATCACTATCCATCTGGTTATCTGACCAAAACACTCCAGGGAGAGGGATGAATCTGTTAAAAGAAGTATCAATTTCCACGTTAGACTCACTACCAATCTTCCTTTTAGCATATTTACTTATGTGTACTTGTGTGAAAGAAGTACTCCCATCCTGGATCAGAGAGTTATACACATGAATATTGTGTTCTTCATTGATAATCTGTTGTGCAACAGGTTCATAAACTGTTTCAAAAGGAAACTCAGACACTTGTGGAGAACACCCTTCAATGATGTTTGACTGATTAGCAGGCATGGTCACTGCTGTGGGCATATCAGATGATGAAGGAGTGGGAGACAGAGTCGCATGACCACCAGCAGTGGCCACATTAGTTCCCTCACTCAAAAAATCCTCAGAGAGTCTCCCTTCAATATGAGGTAAATTCCCAAGAGAGGCATCCTAATATTTGGATGCATCCAGAGGCTGATCATTTCGGATAACATGAATATGGTTTCCCATGTTATCATTCAAATAATGTGTCAAAGCATTGCTGTTCAAGTAAGGATTATCAATCTCTTTCATAGCCTGCTCAATTGCAACAATTCCAGAAAGAGAGATTAAATCATCCTGTAAAACCTCAGATGTTGGAGGATTAACATCAGAATATGGGGATATTTTCTTCGTCCTGCTGCTATATTCCTCATGCCCCTTGGAATTACAGAAGGATCATATGCATGCCCTCCTTCACTCCTCGGGCAAATGACCAAAGAGATTTCATTCTTTGCAAAATTTTGGCTTTCTTTCGTAGAAGATTCCCAGTGAAATGCTATCATCCCTGGTGGAAAGAAGGACTTCTTCCAGCAAACTGAAAGCCATATCAATCTCAATCAAGACACGGGAAAAATGTCCAAATCTTGGGTTATCCGTTTGTCTATCCATTCATATTGGATTCCCAATAGAGGATACTATATCCCAAAGGATCTGGGGGTGCCAATAAATCCAGTTGAGATTGTACATTCGAATCCCATACTTGAACAAGAGTGTTAGAGACATTAAAGGGATCAAAATTTCAATCCCACTCCTGTAATCAAAGAATTCCTGGCTTGAGGGAAATGGATCCAACTCCCCAGGCTTTTCTTTTGAGATCATCATTGGGGAAGACGATGTGGAAGAATCCCCTACCCATTGCGGTCATCGTCCCATTGTCAAAACCCCATGCAATAGAGTGTATTGGATAGATATCTCTGGCTCACCCGACCTATGTTTATCACGGAACCACCCATATATATAAACAATGCCCAAGAACCATAACATTTTCATAACACATAAAACAAATAAAATGAAAATAGAACATTTTCACATTCAAATCATAATATATCATTTAAAAATATTGACACAAAAAATATATTGTAAAAACCATTTTTAGTTCCAAAATACATAAAAGAGTGTATAGTATTTATTTTCCTTTTTAAAACATTG
The DNA here is from genome assembly GCA_963277665.1 of Viscum album. Classification (NCBI taxonomy): domain Eukaryota; kingdom Viridiplantae; phylum Streptophyta; class Magnoliopsida; order Santalales; family Viscaceae; genus Viscum; species Viscum album. Next base: position 43,873,756 of record OY728123.1, read on the forward strand.
TGGCTTGTTAAGGAAGCCAAAGGTCAAATAATAATCATAGCGGCGTAAAATGTCATTTTCACCTCTTACATTAAAAATAAACATTCATTTTTTTTCATTTTGTAAAACACTATGTAGAAAAAAGAATCCATTTGAATGAAATGAAAATTCAAAGGGGTTTATACACCATATATGTAGTACCCCTGGTTTCTGGTAAGTAACCATTGGTTTATGCTTTTTAAGTACATAAATAATATGAGAAATGGTTGGGAAAATTTTGGAGACTTTAAAGCAGAAAATTGAAAAATGTGGGCATGCACATGCTATGCACGGTTTTCCCCAAAATGTGTGGAAGCCGAGCTGGTGAGGTCACGTTGGACAGAACAGACTACACGGTATGTGTACGGTTTCGAAAAATTGTGTGAGGAGGCCATGTGGAGCACCCCTTCCAAGCAGTGATGGTCGCACGATTAGCTCAATTTTCTCCTAACCGTGCGGACTAGTCGTCCATGAAGTCAACCTAGATACTATTTTTAAGGATCTAATCCGTTTTATCATTAAACACACTCATTTTTCTCCTAGACGGACCTAACTCAGGATTTCTCTCTGGTGATGGTGGGAGAACACTTACCAGGAATTTTGGAAGCGATATGGAGGCTTGTCATGGCGTTTAGAGGCCAGTTGATCGACGTATGTCTCGTTGCATCTAGTTTTCTTTGATCACCTTCTTCCATCTTGATGGACCCTTAGATCTACGCCCAAGGTGGGTAGATCTAAGGTAGTGGGTTACTTTTTAAGTCAGTTTATGGTTTTATTTGTGCAAGGGGTTGGAATATAAGGAGGTTTCTTGGTGTTTCGACCCAGTTATTTATTTATTTCTCCTATTTTGTTGAGGTAGGTGGCTTCACTCTAGATTCCACTTTCATAGAACTTGGTGTATTAGTTTCAAATTGTTTTCCATGATTGAAATGGTTTGTTTATCTGTTTTGAAATAATGTTTGAAACTCCTTTTAATAACGGGTGATGGAAATTGTGTGTTCGTGGAAAGTGGTTCTTGAAGTAAATTTAAAATGGTGATTTTAAATAGGGTATGGTTTTTCTGCTTGAAAGAAATGGTTTTCAATAAAAGGGTGATACATTATTGAAAGGTTTTGAACACAAGTGGTTTTAAGTGATAGATTTTCATGGGTTGTAGGGTGTGTTCATATGCATTGGGATGGATAAGGGTGAGAAGTAACCCCATCAAAAGGTTGGGATGGATAAGGTCGAGCAGTACCACCATCATTAGGTTGGGATGGATAAGGTCGTGAAGTACCGATGTCAAGGTAGTCCACTAAGTGACGACTTAGTGGAATGATAACACACCACTCGTGAGTATTGGGAGGTCCAGGTTGAATGTATGGTTGGTTGTGTGGATTTATGAAATTGAATGAATGTGCCAAACTAGAAATGGGAATTTGATTGGAAAAATTTCGTGGTTTCTTTTCTTGAAAAATATGGGTTTTGTTGGAAAATGGTTTTGACATGGAACTTGTTATAGTGTGAACTGTTTTGGAATTTTTTTCTATAAAATGTTTTATATAAATGTGCGAACGTGTTTTATCTTAAATGCATGGGTTGGGAAGTCATCACAGAAAACCTACTCTGTTTCATTACTCACCCCCTACTTTGGCACGTTGGTGCTTTTGCAGATGTCATATACTGAGATGTTGGTAAACGAAAAGTGTCACATGTTTATAGAACTACTTCGTGATACTCAGTCTGGTTCGTGATGTTAGAGCTTAGGTCTTGGGGTGTATAGAGTTGGGTTGTTGTCTTGTTGTCTTTTAGTTTTCCTTTCCAATTTTTACTTAGATTTAGTTTTGGTTTTCGTTGTGGTAATCTTTCTTGGTTTATGTTAAAAATATTGGTTGAGTTTTCTTAGATTTTATAATGCATCATTTAGTTGATTTTTTTGGTTATAGTTGTTGTTTCTGTGGTATGTTCAAAAAGTGTAAATCATCCCCCACTTGTTTTGAAAGCCTTTGGAATTTATTTCCATCCTTTGGTGTCTTGGGGATGTCGCTTAAGGCCCAGTAATGACTCTTTGAGCTCTCAATCCAATGGGAATTGGCAGGTTATTACAAATGCTATCAGCTTGTTCAGTCCTTGCCTAATAAGTGGTCATCGATGTTCTTAGTCATGGAGTTGAAATTACTTTTTGTCTATTCGTAGGGTTGGAATCTCAGACCGGAGTAGGATTTTCGGAACATGAAATGTGTAGCATAATAGGACGTAGCTAACCTGTTTATGCTGAACATAATGTTACCAGGGTGTTGGGTACATAAGTGTTTTGGATACACTTCTAGAATGTTGGTAATATAATTTTCATGGGTTTATACAATGAGATGTGCATGACAAGAATTATAGTGGAATGACTTCCCACTAGTATTGCATATCACATTGTGAGGAATGATTAAGGAATTTTTGTAAGTTGCCAATTTTTGAAAAGTGCAGAATTTTTTTTCAACTAAAATGATTTTGAAAGAAACATATTTGGTGTATTTTGAAAATGGTCTGATTTTCAAAAAGCATGTGGGTTGTTTCCAAAAATGGTTGAACATGGGAAAAGGTTGTTTTGAAAAACAATGTGATGATAGTTGATGTGATAGAATTTGAAATTATAAGCCTTCAGTTACTAGGAAGTGAGACTAATTTCGTGCATTGTTGGTATAGAAAATGTCACCCGTTAGGTTTCATAGAAACCAACCCGAAGAAGCTACAGAGAATGTGGTTTCACCTGAACCACGTGTGAACAAATAGTTGGTTTAGAGTATCGTTCAATAATTCCAGGATATATACACGAGGAATCATAGGGATGAGTCAATGCATGTAGATCATTCCATCTAGTTCCAGAAGCAGAATCCACCCATCATTCGGGGTGATTCTGAACCAGAGAGGGAGGTGGTGTGGTTGAGTAGGATGAATCATATGTTCGATTTCATCAGCACACCAATAGAACTAAATGTAAATTTGGTGACGTATATGCTGGAGGATCTTGCACATCTGTGGTTGGATTTAGTGATGCAGGCTAAAGTTATTCAAGTCCTGGTCTAGGTGGAATTTGAGGAATTGTTCAATAAACAATCTATCCTCACATGTTCAAGATCCTGAGGATGAAAAAAAAATTCAACCTGAAGAAGGAAAATTTATCTATCATGGAGTATGCGACTAAATTCATGAATTTAGTGCGCTTTACACCAGAATTTGCTGCAAGTGCGTCGCTGAAGGCATGCATCTTTGAATCACGGTTGCGACAGGAGATTCGCTCGAAGATAGCTGTGCTCTTTATTAAAGATTATACAGAAATGGTGAACAGACCAACAGTAGATGAAAGAGACATATCAGGAATTATGAGAGGAGTAAGTATGATGATACCCTTGGGAACAGGTGGGAACTCTAATGATAGGAACAAGCAGAAGAGGGGCACCTACTTCCACGGTGGGAGTGCGAATCAGAATCAGATGACTGGATCAGTAAATATTCTCCCAGGACCCATGATGAATGCCGCTTGTTTTCAATGTTTCTCAATTGATCACATAATGAGAGAGTGTACGACGCAACCTAGACAATGTCACAATTGAAAGAAGATGGGTCATCTACAGTGCTATTGTAGAAATACTCCGAGGTCGGGTGCACGGGACACATCCCAGGCATCGCAAGCATCGTATGCTTCGACCGGACGAGGACAGTAGAGTTAGTCTCGTCAGAATAACAGATTTAGCCGTGGAGATTCTTGAAATACCATGACTCCCCAACCAGGGAAATCTCAGCAATGTAACAAGGAGAACAATGTGGTGACGAAGAAATTGAATGGAGCTGAGAAGATGATTGTTGGTGATCAGGCTGGACCATAAATAGTAAGTGGTATGATTCTTTTTAATTCTACCTTTATGAAAGTGTTTTTTGATACTGGTGCATCACATTCCTTCATTGCTTCTCATGTTGTTGATTTCTATGTTTAAAACTGGAAATGGTGACTTCTGTCTGGAAACTACAAACACCTCTTGGTGATAGAGAATGTCAAGGTTCGTGTGTCGAGCATCTTCTATATTTGTTGATGGAGCTGAGATGGAATGGGAATTCTCCATGTTGGATATGGATTTTTGTGATGTAATCTTGGGTATGGATTGGTTGGCATGGTTTAAGGCTCAAATCGACTGTTATGGGAGAACAGTTAGTTTCACAACTAAGGACAGCTTTGAGAATCTCTTAAGAGGTGAGAGGATGGTAAAGAAAAGTGCAAAGATATTTTTGGCACCAATGGTGGGAATGTTTTCATACCAATTGGCAGTGTTTAATTTGGCATCATTGGAAGAGATCGTAGAAAATAGTATTCTAGCTGTGGTGGATCAATTTCTTGATGTTTTTTCTGAAAAAATCATAGGTTTACCACCTATAAGAGAAGAAGAGTTTACGATTGATCTCCTTTTGGGGACCAGTCCAATCTCACTTCCATTTTATAGGATGGAAGCAACAGAGTTACGGTAATTGAATGGTGCATTAGAGGAGCTGGAAAGCAAGGGTCTCATTCGGCCAAGCATGCCTTCGTGGACGGAAGCAGTTTTGTTTGTAAATAATGTAGATGGAACTTTGAGGCAATGTGTGGATTATCGTAAACATATCCTTGTTACGGTAAAGAATAGATATCCACATTAATGCATTGATGACCTGTTTGATCAATTGAGGGGAGCTAAGTGGTTCTACAAGATTGAAATGCAGTCATGATATCACCAGTTCGAAGTTTATAAGGAGGATATCCCGAAGACAGCCTTCAGAAGTAGATATGGCCACTATGAATATGTAGTCTTGCCTTTTGGTCTTACGAATGCACCAACAGACTTTATGGTATTGATGAATCAGATATTTCTGTGATATCTGGATTCTTTTGTTGTGGTGTTTTTCGGAAGACATATTTGTTTATTCAAGAACAAGGACCGATCATGATCAACACTTGACGATAGTGTTGGAAATATTGAAAGACCGTCAATTGTATGCCAAATTTTTAAAGTGCGATTTTTGGATACAAGAGGTACGCTTTTTGGGTCATGTTGTTTCTTAAAATTTTGTTTTAGTGGATCCAGAAAAGATAGAAGCTATTCTTTCATGGAAACCACTTAAGAATGTCTTTGAAATACGATGTTTTCTTGGTCTAGATGGTTATTACCGACGCTTTGTCCATGAATTATAACAACTAGATTAACCTATGACAGCATTGACCAAGAAGAACAGTACATTTCAATGTACTGAAGAATGTCAGAGAACATTTCAACAGTTGAAAGATCTCCTTATATCATCACCCTTGTTGATTTTTCCAGAATTAGGATAGGGGTATGTGGTGTATTGTGATGCTTCAGGAATAGGGTTATTTCTCATCCAAGGAGACCATGTGGTTGCTTATGGATCAATGTTGTTAAAGGTCAATGAGAAACAGTACCCAACACATGATTTGAAGTTGGCTTCAGTCATCCATTCTTTGAAAACATGGAGACACTATCTCTTTGGTGAGAAATTTCTAGTGTTTACTGATCACAAAATCATGAAACACGTTTTCCCACAGCGAGATTCGAATTTAAGGTAGAGGAGATGGATGGAGTATCTTCAAATGTTCGACTTTTACTTGATGTATACATCAAGTAAGGGAAATTCAGTGGTCGATGCATTAAGAAGGAAGTGGTATACTCAGTTGGCGAAAGAAGCTTCAGTTGAGTGGTAGTTGATGTTGGTCCTAGCCGACATGCATGTAGAATGTGAGGATTGAGCTAATATTGGTGTTTTCTTTCCAGTTGCGCTTGTTCCTGATTTGGTGGAGATAGTAAAGGAGGCCCATGCATGTGATGTAGACTGTGTTGTAATGAGTTCAAAACTCAATGGTGGGGAGACCATTGAGAGATGGTAGATGGATGGGAGTGCGGTTTTGTGGTTTCGAGGTCGGATAGTTGTACCTTTAACTACTCTGGAACAACTCCTTTATGCTTACCACCATTCTATATGGGTAGTTCATCTAGGAATATAGACGATGTATAAGGCATTGAAGGTGAAATTTTGGTTGAGCGACATGAAACGGAAGCTAGAAAAATTTGTTTCAAGGTGTTTAACCTGTCAGTATGTTAAATCAGAACATTAGTGACCAGCTAGTATGTTACAATCATTGCCTATCCTAGTGGGGAAATGGGATCAGATAGAAATATATTTTGTTACACCTATTCCATGAACGGTCTGGAAACATGATGCCATTTCGGTGATATTGGATCGTCTAACCAAGTCGTCCCATTTCATCCCGATTTGGGAAACTCATATAGTGGAAGATCTTTCAAAAATCTATATCTGAGAAGTGGTAAAGAGGCATGGTGTAATAGTGTCTATAATTTCAGATAGAGATTAGAGGTTCACATCTCGTTTATAGAAATCATTACAGCAAGACCTTGGGACTTGGTTGATGATGAGCACGACGTATCATCCTCAGATGGATTGGCAATCCGATCAGATGATACAACCATTGTATAACATGTTTCGGGATTGTGTAAATGATTTTGGGGGAACATGGGAAGAGCATATACCCTTAGTGGAGTTCTCATAACATAATAGCTCAAAATCCTCGATACGCATGGCTCCGTTTGAAGCATTGTATGGGCATCCTTGTCGTTATCAACTATGCTGGTTGGAAATAGGTGAGACTTCACTAGTTTGGATGAGCCTTGTCCAAGAAACAACAGAGAAGATCCAGTTGATTAGAAAGAGGATGAAGACAGGTCAGAGTCATCAGAAATCTTATGTGGATCCTCATCGAAGACCGTTGTCGTTTGCGGTGAGTGATCATGTCTTTTTGAGAATCTCTCCAAGGCTTGGACAATGTCATTTTTTAAATAAGGGAAAATTATCTCCTTACTATATAGGACCGTTTGAGATACTAGAATGCGTTGGGGAGGTGGCATACCAGTTGGAATTACCACCACGGTTCAGTGCAGTGCATAATGTCTTCCAGGTATCTCTGTTGAAGAAGTATCAACCCGATACAGACCATGTTATCAGATGGCATCACGTTAACCTAGAGCTGGATGCTTCGTTAGTACATATTCCGAAGTGGATTTTCGATAGGCAGGATAAAGGATAGCATGGAAAAAGCATCGGTCTAGTGCGGGTTTTTTGGAAACATGGTCATATTTAGTAAGAGACTTGAGAACACGATAAAGAGATGAAAGAGCAGTGGCCAGAACTCTTTCAGGCAAGAAATGGTTTTCTACATTCACGGGACAGAAAGGCCAATGGTGGGGAGAATGTAGTGCCCTTAGTTTCGGGTAAGTAACTCTTGGTTTATTCTTTTTAAGTACATTAATCATATGAGAAATGGTTGGTTAATGTTTGGAGTCTTTTAAAGCGTAAAATGGAAAAATGTGGGCATGCACGGGCTACGCATGGTTTTCCCAAACCATGTAGAAGGTGTGCTGGTGTAGTCACTTTGGAGAGAGGAGACCGCACGGTGTGCGCCCGATTTGGGTAAACCTTGCAAGGAGGTCGTGCGAAGCACCCCTTCCAAGCAGTGATACCGCAGATTTAGTGCACGGTTTGCCTGGCCGTGAAGACTAGCCGTGCGTGAAGTCAATAAAGATCCTATTTTTATGGATCTAATCCGGTTTATCCTTAAACCCACTTGTTTTTGCTCCTTGACTACCCTAACTCGGGATTTCTCTCTGGTGAAGGTGGGAGAACACTTACCATGCATTTTGGAAGTGATCCAGAGGCTTTCCTTGGCGTTTAGAGGTCAGTTAATCAATGTAAGTCTCCTTTCCCCTAGTTTTCTTAGATCTCCTTCTTCCCTCTTGATGGATCCTTAGATCTATACCCATGGTGGGTAGAACTAAGGTAGTGGATGAATTTTTAAGTCAGGTTTTGGTTTTTTAGTGCTAGGGGAAGGAATATAAGGTGGTCTCATGGTGTTTCGACCCAGTTCTTTTTTGGTTTCACCTTTTTTTTTGAGGAAGGTGGATTCAATCTCAATTCCTCTTTCATAGAACTTGAAGGCTTAGTTTCAAATTTTTTTCCTTTATTGCAATAGTTTGTTTATGTATTATGAAATAATAGTTGATACCCATTTTATTAACGGGTGATGGAAACTGTGTGTTTTTGGAAAGTGGTTGTGGAAGTAAATTTAAAATGGCAATTTTAAATTGGCTATGGTTTTTCGGCTTGAAAGAAATGGTTTTCAATAAAAGGGCGATACATTATTGAAAGGTTTTGAACACACGTGGTTTTGAGGCATAGATTTACATGGGTTGTGGGGTGTGTTCATTTTCATTGGGATGGATAAGGGCGATAAGTACCCCCATCAGAAGGTTGGAATGGAAAAGGGCGAGAAGTACCCCCATCAAAAGGTTTGGATGGATAAGGTCATGAAGTACCCCCATCAAGGTTTTCCACTAAGTGACGGCTAAGTGGAACGATAACTCACCACTCGCAATTATAGGGAGGTCCATGTTTCATGCAATGTTGGTTGTGTAGATTTTTTAAATTGAATGAATATGCCAAACCAAAAATGGGAATTTTATTGGAAACTTTGCTTGTTTTCATTTCTTGAGAAAGATGGGTTTTGTTTGAAAATGGTTTTCATAGGGAACTTGTTATATTGTGAACTATTTCTAAATTATTTTATATAAAATGTTTCATATAAATGCGATAATAATTTTTATCCTAGATTCATGGGTTGGGAAGTCATCGGGGAAAACCTACTGAGTTTCATTACTCACCCCCTGATTTGGAACATTTGTGTTTTTGCAGATGTCATATACCAGGACGTTGGCAAAGGAAAAGTGTCACATGTTTATAGCACTACTTCATTATACTTGGGCTGGTTCGTGATGTTGGATCTTGGAGCTTGGGGAGCATGGAGTTGGGTTGTCATCTTATAGTCTTTTAGTTTGTCTTTCCACTGTTTACTTTGAATTGGTGTTGGTTTATGCTGTGGTACTCTTGTTTGTTTAATGGTAAAAATTATGGATGATATGTCTTAGCTTTTATTATGCATCATTTAGTTGATTTGTTTTGTTATGGTTGTTCGTTATGTGGTATGTTCAATATGGGTAAATCATCCCCCACTTGTTTTGAAACCCTTCGGCATTTATTGCCAGCCTTTGGCATCATGGGGATGTCTCTTAAGGCCTAGTAATGACTCGTTGAGCTCTCAAGCCAATGGGAATTGGCAGGTTATTACAGTATAAAATAAAGTTGTGTATAAATCAATATATGCCTCTATGAAATGAGAATGAGATGAAGTCCCTCACCTCATGTCCGACTGGACCTGTTCGTTATTTAATCTCATGAATATTAATCTAAATTTATTTTTTAATTTATTAATAAATTTTTTTATGTTTATTATTCATTTTATAAACATATTACCATGTAATAAACATTATGTAATAATTTATGTTAATAATGGTCGTTTGGTCAATATTTTTTACTTGAGAAAAATGAAATTAATATAATTAAAATTTTATCATGTAGTAAAAATAACATTATCTCTAGAATGATATTCATGATTTAGATATCATATATATCATTTATATATAGTATATATATGTATTTAGAATATTACATAACATTTGGACATAAGAAATGAAATGCACCGTTCTTGGAGACTGTAAGTTGTACGTACACATGAATGCTAGTTTCATTACTATTTTTTATTTAATAGAGTGAAAACATAATGATACATAGGTATATTATAATTCTAGTATAATATCATATATAATTTCATTAAATCCATCATTTTTATTTTCCACGAATAGTATGAATGAGTCATATCACTATGAAGGGGTGGTTTTCCGCCCATCCTCAAATGAAATTATCGTGCTTACCCATTATGGAAACCATAATGGTATGGAATGAATGACAAATAAAGAAGCATTGAGACACTATATATATAATATATTCACATATAAATGCAGTTCCATCATAATGGACACCATAAGAAGTTGTAGGAGAAGATTGAACAATCATCGTTTCATGAGGAAGTAGTTCCCAAAAACATATTAACATATCATTCCATTGGTATTTTACACATTATAACTGTACTAATGTAATAATTAATGACTCAAGCTATGGGTTACCCGGGTCGGTGTTGTTAATATATGATATATTGGGGAGTTCGTATTCCCTAGAACACAATATTAAAAAATTAATTTATTAAAAATGATAGTGAATGAAGAAGGATTATTTTTTTCTAACAATAATTATAAATATTCTTTTGATTTCACATTTATTAATCAATTTTAAACCATTAATATTCATCAAGATGCAGTGTCTAAAAAATCTCCACATTATGGAAGAATTATTCCACAAAAATTGTGGACTAATTTTTTTTATTTCCATAATAGAAAAGAGAAATAGTGGCTAATAGTATTTTCCCTAGCATAATAAAAATCAATATAACAAAAATATTTAATTTATTAAATGAAAAATAAAATATTATGTTTTCTAAGGTAATAATTAGTTGAAATTATTTAATGAAAGAACTACTCACTATATGGGTATGATATTTCCCCTGGGAGACAACAAGAAAATTGATGGATTTGTATAAATTTTTTTCACTGGAATAATAAGTTGGTGGAGGAATATATTTTATATAGAATAAGGGTATATTTTCAAGATGAAATTGTATTTTTTTAGTGGTGTTGATGGAGTGGTGAGAGACCCCTTTGAGTATTGAATTTTCAAGATACTTCAGCACAATATAAAGAGACAAGATGTTTAACATATCAATAAAACTAAAAAAATTATAATAAGTAATTATAGTATTTTATATGTTCTATAATCACTCAACCATTATTTTTCTATAATTATTTTGACATGTTTTAAGTCCATTATTTATAGTATTTTTTCATTAAAATTTTTTTGTATTACCATTGTAACTATTTTTACCTATTTAATTTTTATGCTCTAAAATAAAATACCCTAATTCTAAAATTTAGACTTGATGATTCAAAATATTATATAAATTCAATAAATTAGTATTTATATTTTTATTATAAGTTTTTAATGCCATTTAATGTTATATATATAACCGAATGTTTAGGAAAAGGTTCATTTTTAAGAAAAAAAATTATTTGCTGCATAAATTTTTTTAATATTATTTTCATTATGTTAATTGGTATTTAAAAAAATAAATAAAAAAATAAATATAAATATTAATATTTAAAAAATATAATTAAAATAGAAGGATAAAAATAGTTTCTTACAGAATATTGCATATGTTGTTAAGAATAGTTCAGAAAAATTCATATTTGTATTTTGAATTCGATATTTTTACTCATTATATAAATAAATTTTCATTATAAATTTATTATATGTTTTGATGTTATACTTATTGATATTTTAAAAAATGATATGATTTTTATAAAAAATGAATTTTCCACTATTCACGTTAAAATCAATTATTGAGTTAAATCTAAAAAATAAAATCTTAGTATATTTTAATATTATAAATTCATGAATGATGTTATTTTTTTAAAATAAAAAATATATAATTTTAATATTTATTCAAAATACATAAAATATAGTGGAAAATTAACATTATTTTTAAAAAATAACTTTTAAAGCTTCATTTTTATCACAATACATTTAATATAATTTTTTTAAAAATAATATTTGGTTTGAAATATAAATTGAAACTAATATAATAAAATTTTGACAATTATAAATTTAATAAATTATTGTGAAAGACAAAATCACTTTTGAAAAAGGCATTTTGAATGAATTTTTTTAAGAAAAAATATTATTCAAAGAAAAATAATAATATGTTATTATATAAATTGACTATTATCTATTTATTAAATAATAATTATATTCCCCTAATAATTTTCTTATGTCATGGTTCGCGATATTCCGGTGTTATGTTTGTTTAGTTTTTCTTCTGACATAAAATAGTGATGATTGAACAAATTTAAATGGTCCAAAATCTATGATACATATATTCTACCACAAAAATATAAATTATATACTCACAATTATAATTATTAATCACCATTGAAATTATGAAATGATATTATAACCATATTCATTATTTGTGATATAACATAATGTATGATATCTACCTTACATATGTAGTCTATATCAAGTTACTTATCTTTCCTCAAACCACATCAATCAATGACACAATTTATTATCACAATATTTATAAACTGTTATTATATATTCTCCATAACATATCTATAGTGATACAATGTTTTATCAATGGAATGCCAATAATATAATTAATTTTTTATAGTAAAATCAAATAAGATTACATATATAACACAATAAAAACTATATAAATGAATAATGAACGAACTAAATTATATCTCTTGATGTTAAAGAACATATACCGGTGAAATTGTTTCTTGAAATTTGGAATAGTATGTGATCGTTATGAAATAATAAACTAGAAAATATAATAGTAACCCCACCAATGAATGTATAAAATATATTTATCTATCATATAAGTATAAAAATGATATAATTATGTCATAGTATATGTATATAAATATATTATAAATTATTGATTATGTATTGGTATTTATCTATGTCATGTATATTTAAGTACAATTTTTTGATTTATTTAAAAATTAAAATGAAATTTATTTCCTTAAAAATGAATTCATAAATTTAAAATTTTATGTATTATGATTATAAGATAGTTTTTGGATACCATAATTAATATCTCAATGTGTCAAAAAAGAAGTTTTAATTTTTAAATTTTAACTTTTCAATTAATTTTTGATTTTAATTAAAAATTAAATTAACATTTTTTATATAATAATTTTTCTAAAATTGAAATCATTTTATTATTCTAAAAAACAAAATATGGTTAGGGTGAATTTTTTGTATTTTCCATAATTATTTATTTTTCATTAATATTAAAATAGATTAATTTACAATATATAAATTATGATTCAAATTAAATATTCCTAACATCATGCCACATAAGAACCCTTGGATCAAACTAAAATGATCCCTTTACAATTTTTGGTAATCATGATTATTCTTAGTATTTAGAAAAATATTAAACTACTGGTTAAAATAATGGGAAACCCCTCATATCCTACACTATAACTAAAACTTCTCCTTAACTCCTCTCCCCACAACTCTCAAGGCTTATGACTAGTCTAAATTATGGTAACATATCTCTATAATCCACTCTAACACGTCCAAGAGTTGTATGATCGAGAAAAAGAGAAAAATATCTTCCCTAAACAGGCTCTCGAAAAATATATATTCAAGAGGAATATTAATCTTTTCATATCATTTATTTCCATTCAAGTTCCTTTCATTATTTTTATTTCCAAAAATATATTCATCCATATTTTTTGAAAACTATTGTAATTTACATGTATTTGGATCTTATTATGATAATGTATTAATTCATCATCATCTCACCTTTCTCATTCTTTAATACTATAATTGAAAACACTATGGATGGTGTGTTAATTCATCACATTCAAGTATAATGTGTTATCAATTACTTTTACCATCTTGAATTTTGTCCATTAATCCATTTTTATGGTTTAACCGGAAAATAATATATGTATTATAATTTATTTATGGTCTGAAATAATTTTTATGAATGATATTAATTTATAATGAAATTTTTTATCCATATGATAAAAAAGAACAAATTAACCAAAACGGTTATCATTAATGTTTCATAGAATGATTCATCTTCACTACAAATTAACAAATAATTTTAATAACCATGTAATATTTTGGATTTCCATTAATTACATTCAACTTCTACTCTGTACATCTATTAAAATCTTAAATACTTATCCTAACATGTATATAAGTAATCCAATCATGAAAACCGGTTTATGATGTGCTCCAAAACAATGATATTGAACCTCTTAACCCTTCAAAAAGGTCGTGAATGAACTTAATAAAAAACCCATTAAAAAAATTAAAAAAATCACCATTTATAAAAAAACAATGAAATTATTTTTCACAATATATAAAAAAACAATAAAAATTCTATCTTCTTATCTTTTTTAAACACATTTTTTATCCTAACCCACAGTTTAACCGTTTAATGAAACACTAGGTGTGAAGAAACCATTTTAAAAGAAAACACCTTTGAAAAATTTATATCATTACAAAAAAACAAATTTAATAATAAATTAATTCAATTTAGAGAATAACTAAAATTATTTTACAAAAAATAAAAAATTTATTGAATTTTTCTATTTATATAAACACCTACCAATTGAATGGAGTAGAACTAATTTCATTCATTGTCATAGACTAAGGTTGATTAGATCAGGTCTTCACAAATTATGATACATAATAAACCAATCAATAATATTAAAAATACCATATAACTATAATAAACACCCCCAATAGGTTACAAAATATGATAGGAGAATAGATATAGTGTGTATCTAAGGATAAAAATAAAAAATAAAATAAATAACACAATATATGATTAGATGATATTTAAGGAATGGATGAAATATACCTATAATCCAATGTAAAATTATTCTCATGAATTTGGGAGTTATTATTTTGATCCAATATAAGTCTTGGGTGACAATAGAGGATAAAAAATTATTACTAAAATTTTTGATTAATAATTTGAAGCATAAAATGTCTGCATTCATGGTTAGCTATAAATTCCAAATTCTTATGAGTAACCAAGCACATTTACCATGTCCCCTATAATGATTTTATTTTATACTGTATATTTATGTTGCATGGTAACTTTATCTATGTGTAGACTATTAACAACCCCTTTACATAACGGTGGACAATATAGTGGGGCGACCACATGTTTATGATAAACCATGCACCCAAATCTGGTAGACCATTTTTGGATTCATTAATTATTGGGCCTAACTACATAGTTTTATCTAATAATTATATATCCATATAAATCCCTAAGGGATCCCAAAATTTTCTTGGGAACTCCTAAAATGACACCAAACCAATACGCAATAAAATAAGTTTCAAAATAATAGCCAACAAGCACCTCTATGAAAGTAAAAACATTACACTCGTATTATGTATGATTTATACCATATAATCTTTTCATACCATGATATTAGTTTTAGATATATTAAAAGGAAATTCTTTGGTTACTATTTAAATAATAAATAATCTATATCTATTTAGTCAAAAGAATTAAATAATATTAATATATATATATATATAATATATCTCATCTATTGATTTTCTTAGATATATTCTTGTTTTATTTTTTTCATCTTTATAACTTGTTTTTATCAAATATAATTACATTTTAAAATGAAATTAAATTATACTCAATATACAATGAATGAGTAGTTTTTGGCGTCAATTTGAATAAAATTAATTAGATTATTAATAAGTTAATATCCGTTTTATGGTATTTTTTAGGAAACTCCATATTTTAATAGATTAGAATCAAATATGACTCAAATCATACAAAATAACATGTTTAGTTTGATTGGTTTTTAGACACACCAATTAAGATAGAATCCTAGACCCATGTCTAGTGGTAGTCTATCCCAAATCCAAACTATTCATATATAATATATAATGGTTCATTAAATTGTTTAAAATGACTTTATTTCAAAATATATAATAATTATCGTAAAAAAATTACATTTTTATTATAACCCTCAAATAATTAATTGTAAAAAACAATTAATTAATATTTTATATATTAACATGGAAATCCTTAAATTTACTAAATTATATTTAATAGATTTTATTTAAATAATTTTAATGTGGAATACTGATAATAAATATACACTCTTTCAAATCATGGACATGTATATAAATTAGTACATGTAAAATTTATAATATGACACATGAGACAAAAAAATTATAATTCATTATGATGTAATCAATTTAAAATTCATAACAGAACAATTTTTTTCATATAATATAAACATGACCAAATTATATTTATATCATAACATGAACATTTAATTTCTCTTATTCATATAATCTAAATATGAAGTCCTTTGATTTAAAATATTTTATTTATAAAAATATGAATAAATTATATTTCATTAAAAAATATTTCTTATACATCATTGTTTTCGATAGGGAATAAATATATTCTCAAATAAATATTGTAAAATAAAAATTATATTTTATATTTTATGAAATTAATAAAATAAATATTAAAATATAATATATTCCATATTTCTTAATATTTAAAAAATTTGAAAAAAATATTATAATTCTTAGATAAATAACAAATTTTCAAATTAAAAATACAATATCATGTACATTAAGTAACACACATATTATAATTTTTTATTAAATACATTTTTCATATAAAAACATATAAATCATTAATTCATTAAAAATAAAAGAAAATACAATTTCATAATTTATAAATAAATACCTTATAAATTATATAACATTTATCAATTTATATATTTTATAGTTTATAAGAATTTATAATTCATAAAGATATTTCATAAACAGAGAAAAAATAAAAATTACAAAACAATTTTTAATGTAGGAGGAAATATATTATTATCACTTATTTTAAAAAGAGAATGTTTGTATCACTAGTAAAAAATGTGTTACAATATTCCATATCACTATTTAATATATCTATATAATTAATTTTTTTATTCATTGGTTGGAATTTAACACAGGCATGTCACCCAATATGGTTTAAATCTCTAACAGTGTTATCTTCATCTCACAACTTGTGTTTTACTGAGAACTCATATTTTCAATACTATATTGAAATTGGATATTTAATATATCATTCAACATATGACACACTAATTTTTCTATTCATGAATTTATTTTATTAAATAAATTAATACAAAATATATATGTATGAAATACCCTGATCAACTACTTCAATTTAGCACCATCATTTTTTTCATATTAGAAAGAAACATATTTATATAATACAACTAATGTTAAACTATTTGTTTATAAATATATATATATATATATATATTATATCATATATTTTATATATAAATTAATGAATTAAATAAATTAATTCTTCTAGTTTTTATTGAAAAATACAGTTTTATTATGTGGGGGATAGATAATATAAAATTCAACAATAACAGATCAACCCAGAATGTTTTAAAAAAATATGAAACATTAGAAACATACCATTAACATTATATTGGCTACACATTTATTCATTAATTGATGGGACGAATCAATAAGAAAATATAATTTATTAATTTTCTTTAATTATCCTTCACCACCAATTAATATTTTTAACAATGAAACTATATTTTAATCATTCTTCGTTGCATAAATTTGTGATGTTTTTATTCATGTAAATTCAATGACCTATCTTATAAATATAAACCATAATTATATCAATGATGTATTATTTCCCCATTTTAAATAAATATCTATATTATTTTCATGGAATAGTATCATCCATTTTTATATAGTCCACTATTGTCATATATTGGTAACAACGATTATGGTTGATACTTAAACATATTTATATGAATGATTTTCCTATAAATAATACATCAATTTTATAAAAATGAATTATTTTTATTAAATGTTTAGAAATTAGAGTCTTTGACTGCTAATATGAAATTTCATGTTACAGTCAATAGAAAACTAGATTATTTCTTCCTAATCAATCAATTAAATTACTAATTACAATGAATAATAACTTATCCTCGAACACTCAACTTCTTCCTTAACATCCACTGGGATGTTGACATACATTGAAGAGTTATGGATCAGTAACCAGTAAGCCGAAACTCATTTGTTCACTGTATTTATAATAAATCAACTAACTTATTCAAATAATGTTATTAATAATTACATTATAATAATTAATAGTTCATGAAATGACCTGGTAATAAATATACTATTTTTTCTCATTTATGATGTTCGTCTACATTATATATACACTATTCTACTAAAATATTTACCCCGCATTGTGGAAAAAACACTATATAATATAATTTTATCTGTAGAGACCCAATGGTTGATGTAAATGGAGATTACATTACTTTTGCGGAATACTTAATAAATTACAAAACAAACGCACAATGATAGTATTAGTTTAGTGTCTTTGGAAACTCAGAACATAATCTTCTATTCATGGTGAATGATCTTCAACATCTCCCATAAAGATCTTATTTTTTTCCTACCTACAACCTTCCTTTATATCCTAGGGGAAAAGAAAACATAAAAAGGGTGTGCTCAAGTGGTTAGTAAGGGTATGCATGGGGAAAATAAAACAAACCCATATACATTTGAACTTAAAAAAACATGTATATAATGTTTAAACATCAAACTCTCAGGAAATGACATTAGACAAGGTATTATGTAAGGAATAGATCATAATGGACCATAAATCATCATAAAATAGCATGGGAATACAACAGGTAATTGTGGAAAACCATTAAGCACGTGATATTATTTCCATAGTACCCAAGGCATTGCTGCCAAGACCATCATAGTGGACAATGTCCCTTACTAAATCTAGTTCACTCCTCATTCCATTCATGTATCATTGAACTAGATTAACTTGGTGTTCCAGACATGCCTATATCATGAGATATAAATCTTTACCCAGTTAATTGGAGGGAGATATAGGTCCCACCCATCTCATATTGAAATCATTCTTACGTGTTCCACAAAACAATCATAAATCATTCATCATAACCCAAATAATACAATGGGATACATAAACATCATCCCCTCATCATATAATCCATATAAACCAAATAGATATAATTTCATCATAATAAAAATCAAACAATGTAAATAATATAGACATTATACTGGAATCATAAACATGATAAATAATGTCATCTTAGATGTAAAATAGTTTTGATTAAACACTTGAAATGAATTCTTGAGAAAAATATCCTTTCGTTTCAAAATCATTTTCTTTTCACAAAATTCCACGCAATTTTAAAAGAAAAATATTTTATTGAAAATAATCATGAAATCTGGTATAGTATGCTTCATGAATAAAATACATTATGAAACCATAAAAATCTGTTCATTCTGTATATGTTTTAAAAAATCATTCTCCTCGTACTTTTCCTGGAAAAGTCAAAAAGTTCCTCGTATGTTAAAAAGATGAAATATTCCATCCATAACACAATGTAAAATTCAAATAGGGGTAAAAAGGACTTTAATCATACATGGAATAATATTAAAAACTTTATAAAAAACATTTTTATGGACATGGATGAAAAATATAACCCCATTAAATACTTATGTATAAGCAATCTTGGATAAAAAAATGTGATGGAAAAATTATCCCTTAACTTATGTCAAATTTCATCTGTATGTGTCTGAGACTCTTGTATAGTGGGTTTAAACAAATTATTAACTTTTAACAGAACCATAATAATATTTATGATATCATATATGATTCACTTACGACTTTATATTACCCGTTCATTTGTCAATTCCATGTTTTGTGTAAAATCGTTTCCTTTATCGTACGTGTTTCAAATTTTTGTTCTTAATATTTTTACTTATAACCTAATTTAACTAATTCCAGAATTTAAAAAATGATTTATATATAATATATATTCATCATATAAATATATAAGATACATCGATAAATTGAATGAAATACACCGTTCATGGAGACAGTAGGTCGTACGTACGCATGAACACTGTTTTTGTTTCCTTATTGAATTGAATGGAATTAAGTAAATGAAACATATATGTAGATAAATCTAGTATACTTATTATGTAATATATTTCATGATTATTTATTATATATAATTTATAATCATTCTTGAATGGTTAATCAAGGAAAATGAATCTTATCGTGCTCGTGGAGACGGTAGTCTGTACGTACGCATGAGACACAATATCATTATTTTGATATCAAAATAATATATAATTTGATGTTATATCATATATAAAGAATCATTATAATGTTATATTTATTATTTATATCATTTATACTTATTATTATACCCATCCAAGTAAGGTGGTGGTGGAAAAATAGATTACACCACGGCATGGAGACGGTATTCTGCATATACGCACGCGCGCTGATTTCATTTTCTGTAGGGTGGATAGAAATTGAAATGGGGTTTTTTAATATTTATAATAACATATCAGTATATTATTTATACTTATTTCATTACTTTATAATGAAACAACTAAATAAGATGAATTAGAATAATAAAGAAACTTGAATGAATCAGTAGAAGAGATTACCTCTTCTTCGACGCGCCTCCTCTTAACCTCCACTTAGGTTACTAAATATTGTATCTTAAAAAGATCAGTAACTCTAGTAGGTTTCTATGGAAGTGTAGAAGTGAAATGGTCCGGTGATGGATGAGCTTGAAGGCTCAAATTTGTGTGAATATGGGAGGGAGGAAGTTCCATTTTATAAGAGGGGTGAGGGGCACCTTAGAAAAAACATAAAATATTATTTTATAATAAATTCATATTCGGTTTATAATAGTTAAAAAGTAAATAATTTCTAGGATAGGGTGGAGATGGGTCTAAATACTCTCAAACAATTGGTTTTAAACAATTTTAGGTTTCCATTTTAACCATATCATTTAGATTTAACTCTAAGTTATATAATTTATCTTTTACCGTGTCTTCTTGTATTCTTACGCTATATGGATAATAAACTTACTATAAACTTCTAATCGAACCCAAAATGGTTCCTTATTGTAATATATATTATTATATAAGTATTTTGCATGAACCTTATATTTTAAGACCATTGTATCAATTAATAATATAATATTTGTTATAAAAACTATTTTATGTCAATTTTGACACTATTTGGTAATTTTTTATAAATTCATAAAAAAATTATTAATTCGACATAAATTCATTTAACAAACCCTAATATGTTATATTAACCTATAATATTACTTTAATTCAAAAAAAGTCTAAAATTATATTTATTTGGTTATTTATAATATCAAGTATGTTAATATTTCATTAATAAGGTAATTACTGCATCGTCATTATGTCAAAAATAAATTAAATTATTTAATGTCTAAAAATTATAAATAAAATACAATTATGTAGGAATTCTTTTTATCTTTCTAATTAATATTTATAATAAAATTTATCTTATGTATAACCCTATATTAAAAATGTTTTACCTATTAAACATTGATTTTAGCTGTTTTAACTCTTCTTTGAATTAAATAATAATAAATGTCCAAATCTAATACAAGTGGACCTAAAGGGTCATATTTTATTCCTAATGTTGTTTTTGGTACGAATTGAACTTATAAAATATAATTAGGATAGGTTTTATGGTAATAATAATATCATTTTTACCCTAAATTAACCTATTTATTTTCAACCATGGTAAATAAAAGTAAAATGTTATTGTACACCAAAAATTATTTTTATCTTTATGGACCACATTTTACTCATTGATATTAACCGTGTCTCCCATATTTTCTAAATTCAACTCAAAGAAGTTGTAAAATTATGTTTTATGTAAATTTGCAGATTCTCCTAGGAGGTTGGTAAAAACGGAAAAAAGTTGAATAAAAATTTTATATATCTAAAATTAATATTAAATGACTCCAATGAATTACATTGAACTTATATAGGTATTATTTATCTATTTTGACTTAAAATAAATTTCTATAAAAGATGATTATTTAAATAAAAAGTTGGTTTTAACCAATATCTCAGTGTTTTCACTATTCATCAAAAATTGAATGTTTTTAGAAAAATACAAACATTTCACCCTAGTGTAATTTCGATATTCTGAATCCAAAAATAAAGTACATTTTCAAAGATAAAATTTATAAAATTACAAAAATAGGGTATCACTATTAATAACGGCTAGTTTATATAATGTTTTAATAAATATCATTGTTTAGTGAAACTCGGTATTGCGTACAACACACGCTGTCGAGGAAGGTCACGATTGTATGTAATGCAAGCCAAGTCAGGGTTTTGTGTAGTTCAATATTCCTTTGTTGTTTCATATAATATAATTAAACAATATTTCATTTATACATTGAATATATATATATATACACACACAGAATGTTACGTATAATAACATCTATCAAACGAACTTGAAATTGTGTGTAACACGATCCAAGAATAGTGTTATGTATACTGCAAGATAATACAGTGTTGCGTATAGAGCAATATAATCATTGTGTACCATAAAACACAAGACATCAAGAAATTAAAAAGAATAACTCTCATAAAATCTCGGGGTGTTGTAACATCCCCCTTTTTTTAAAATTAATATTGAAAAAACTATCTTATATAAGAACTTATATAAACTCCAAAAAACTAAATTTAATTTAATTAATTACATAAATTAAATACATTATATCATTAAAAAAATGTTTCAAAGATTATGGGGTGTAATTATTTTCAATTAACAGAAGGTATCAATTAATAATGTCATGGAAAGTGATTAGGATATTCTTTAATATTTATATATTTTTTTATAACCCATATTATTGTATAGTAAAGCATGATTTTATCCATTAATCACATCAACCACCTTAAAATATTTGTATAAATTTGATTAATATGAAAAATTATGAAAACCACATGTCGATCCCACCAAAATTTTTTTTTTCAATTTTTAAATATTTTTTTTAGATGTGAACAAGTTATGTAGGAATCTAAAGAATAATTCCATGAAATTAATTTTTTTAAAGTGTATGTTATTGTTGAGATTTAAAAGGGGTCCTATAAATAGTATTTGAATTTTTTATGATGAAAATTTAAATGGAGTGGATAATTTGATGTGTTATTATTTAACTCTTTGTGTTAGATTTTCAGAAAAAATAATGAAAACCCAGTCAATACAAGGGTCCATCAGAACTGCATGTGTGGGAGTAGATATCACCACTCAAGATCATTCCTAGATAGAAAATTTCGGTTTGTAGACATAATTTCTATAGATAATCCTTTAAAATCAAATATGGTGTGAAAAAGGTTCATGATTCCCATTGAACAACTCACACCATGGGTTTTTGTCTGTCTATAGTATTCTAGTGGGAACTTAGTTACTCACATCGAGTGGATGAAGGGGTTTATAAGAATATAAATGATCATAAATACAAAAAATTAATTACTGTGAAATACATTTTACGTAGGATACTATTCCTATCTATCAAATGATTCACCTATAATGGGAACCCTTCAATCACTTAAAATCCATTTCCATAATAGTTCCCATATTATTATTTCCAAGCTATCATATGGGAACCATCTATGTGAATGATCATGTTTTTATCATTGGTTTATATTATAATATTCCATTTTAGATGTGTAATTAATGATCCATTTTTATGAATTAATTTCGCAATTAACGACTTCACTGATTGTCTATGATTATTATTCTTCAACACAAGCCCAACTAGTTTAGTGAGGATTCTTTGTATTACCATTGAGTGTGGGATTCCAATTTATATATTACATAACAATATATTGTTACACATGATATGGATCTATTTTTCTTGATGGGGACATAGAAACAGATAATTAATGAAAATATATTCATCAATGAAGACAATTTTCTATGTGTGAAAAGCTTCTGTTGATAGAAAATACTATAATTCTGAAACCCGAATCACCCAATAAGGGAAGATGTTCTACGTTAACCCAAGTGAACATACCTATACTCTATACCATTCCACTATTAGAGATGATCTCAAAATCATCAGTGGGGAGACTATAACATTATTATAAAATTTTTAACATCATAAAAAATTCGATAAGTAAATTATAACATAAAAAACCTTAGTGTGTGTAAATAGAAAAAATTATATAATAGACATCAAGTAAGGTATCTCTATTAATTGATGTAATATATCAGGGACTCCCATAGTGGAAGGTAAAATTAGTGTATAAAAACTATAAGAAAATAAATAAATAGACAATTACAATGTTATGTGTTCATCCTAATGCTGCCTCAAACCAGATTCTATGTCTCCACTTCTCCCTATTGTGGGTCCCAAAAACATTAATGGATACCTAATCAGGTATTATTCACTCTCCATTCGATTCATTTTCTAGGTGTGTTTTTAAACAATTATACTTCACAAATGAATCAATAAAATAGTTGTAAGTTCATACGATGTGTATACTATAATAATATTTCAATAATACAAAACAAAAAAATAAATATTCTATAGTGAGGTTATGCACTTACTAAGAAACCAAAAACCTCAAACATAATTATTTACGCTCTATACTAATGAAGTAGTCATAATATAAGTGAGGATAATGGTTCAACCACAAGTTTATCATACCCCATATCTACTATAGAGAAGACCACATGGTTACCATATTCTACCAAAAACTTGAATCATACAATAAGGACAACATAATAATGGGCTTCCATGGTTCCAGACACAAATCCATTGTACCCAAACAACAACCTCTATCATTATATAATTCTGTTATACCCCAACACTTCATCAAGATATTCCTTAAGGTTATCATACCCCTAAATTATGCTAGGTCAGCCCATAAAGTCATCGTACCCCCACACATTGTCTGAATCAATAATCATCTTCATTTAATGTCTCACATGTTATGCCTCTAAGGGATAACCAAACCATAATGGTACTACCATGATTATCGAAAAGATAAAAATCTACAAAATGTATACACTCACACACAAATGGGAATAAAACATATCATCTTAAGAAAACATGTCATTCATATGAGTCTATATCCATATGAACCCACATGTGATCATGATAAAAAAATGGGACTCAAGGGCTACATGCATATGTGACCAATATCAATCATGGGTCTTAGGGTTGACACACACACTCTCGCTCTATTATGTAATCAACATCAATCATAGGCCTCATACACTATACACACTCATTTATGAAATTTCATGCATGATTCTCAATGAACACATGAAAATTACATCATATTATTCCAACAACCATATATAAGAGCTATATGCCGTAAGGATGTTCCTTCCTCAAAAAGTGTTTAACTCATCTTTAATTTTATCCAAGAGATAAGTTAGAAATATCACATACCCACCCACAATATAAAAACCATACACAAAGACTCTGAAGAACTAATTCTAATATAGTGTGAAAATGATTATAGATTTATGTAAAATAAGGGAATAAATACAAGAGGGTATTTCCAATCTATTTACTAGATAAAAACCACTATTAGTGTTTGATTTAGGTCTTTTTAAAGTGGAGACAACCCACCATTCATGGAAACTATCACAAGAGATAAGATGGATGAGATCCCAATGAGTATATTTAAACAATTTGAATACTTAATCTATTTATGTTTTATCCTACAACATTATTGAAATGGAATATTTCTTAGAAGAATGAGAACAACCTAGAAAACAAGAAGGGTTGGTGAAATCCCACACTGGGTTACTCTGTATTAGTGAAAATGAATAATTGAGAGGTCATAAAGATTAATAGAGGTAAATAATATTCAATTTTTACTAAAAAAAATCATTTATATAACATTTATTTTATCATATTAATGTTAATAACTATAATATTTTAATATCCTTTTCATTCAATTATAAAATTTAAAATATAAATAACATATCGTAGTGACCCCCATCCCATGGTGCCATCGATCATGATTTGTCCAAGGGATCCACTTTAGATAGAAACAATTATGTAGATTAATATGACTACTGATTTTGGACTCACCAACTCTTCCACTACATCATGGTGAGGACACTATGGTAATGCTTCAAAAAGGACATGAAGTTCTAAAAACCTGAGATGGTTCCCATCTGTGGGAATTTAAATTTTTAGGTTTCAAACATGTGAGTTTATATATTAAAATTGCATACCCAATAGTGTGGTATTTTTCATTGTGCATCATAATTTTACCAAACCCCCTAATTTATCTTCTATGAACTTTTAATACATTCTAAATCTGAAATAAACATTATTGATGATCAAAATTTCATTCCAATAAATCTACGGATCTTATAAATATCACACTCTGATGACATACCATCGTTGAGAAGTTCCTCTAGAATTATTTCCCAAAATACTCAATCCATTTTACTAAAAAATAATTTCTAATTCTCAAATAAAATTTTGGATTGATAAAAGCTACCCAAATACATAATCAAGTGGTATAATCTTCCACATTAAAAAAGTTTCACTCTAGACTATAATCCACATTAGGAGATCCAAAAAAATGGTTCCAACTCAATGTTTTCATAGTCAATTATATGCACGATATTGGGATTATACCTAAAAATTTAAGAAATATTGAACATGTTATGTAGACCTAAACTTCATGGTTGATGGTCTTGTTAGTTATCCAATACTTTGATGTAATTTATGATCTAAAATGGCCCCATAAATAATAGTTGGGTCATTTCATTCTTTCATAGATGGTGTTTCTTGAATTTATGTAACACCCACAAGAAAACCTAATCACCCATAGTGGACTCTTATGGCAATATCCAATAGTTTGAATATAACCATTTTCTACTATATAAAGCAAAGAACCATTTTAAAATCAATTTTACACTCTCTAAGGTTTCTTATACCATACTTATCCCAATGATAGCACCCTCACTCACCTCATGTGAACACAACCGGGGGTGAGATATCCAATGATAAAGATTTTGAAATGGTATGATAAGTGAACTCCATCTATTATATAAAATCATCCCACAATACAATGATGTCTATGAAACATTATCGAATAATTTCATCTGTTATCAATATCATCATCTATGGTTTTCCATTGGTCTATTGATGATACATCACACTCATCATTAGTTGTGTCCCTAAAGCATTATATATTTCATTATAGAACCAAAATGTAAAATTATCATCTCTATATATTTATTTACTGAAATGAATTCCATATAAAGATAAAAACTTTTGGAAAAAATGGTTTCTGAAATCATCAATACCACGAGTACCTCTAATTAGAAAGTGAACCACATTCTTCAGTTGTTCATCTACCACCAAAATGGAATCATAAATTCATAGGTTCTTGGGATACCTAATAAATTATTTTATTTTCACATTTTACCACATACATGTGTTAATAAGATGTGGATAGAGTAAACCTCATTGTCATCGATGCTCCTCTTTGATCTTCTAACTGGCCCGATAATGGGAGATTAATCTTTTACTGTATCTTCTCATTCACAAACATAATAAGTGCCTCTTTTTTATTCTATTATATATTAGTCAAAACTATTTGGACTATACATTATGAGTATTTGGATTCCCTCATTAATTCAACCTTCATGTAAGAAGGAACCACTACATTTTATTGTAAAAATATTCCATAAATACAATACAACAACCATCCTTGAAGAAGGTCACTTCCTTCCAATATTGATAACATCGTTTAGAACTCGATATCAGATTCATTGTATTATATTAAACAGTCCCCCAATGTCAATAAAATAATTAATGAAACACATATAATCCACACTATGTACATATATTCTTCAACCAACCATTCATCCAACATGTTCATCAACCATCATTATTCTTCTAATAGATTCTCTCCCCAGTCTTGTGAATTCTTATTATAGATTATGTAATAAATAAAAATTTCCTTTGAGAATAATCCATCCTAATATTTAATATATATTTATTATATACCCAATTTTCCTATTTGATATATAGTTCTCATTGAGAGAATATTTAATTCAGGATCTTTTTGTCCCTATATTGAAAACATCTCTCACTAATGTGATAATTGTTCCACAATTTCATCTCATGGACCAAAAATTCTAAATACATGTCCTTTGTATGGTAGGAATGATCTTGGTGTTGTATATACAGAGAAACATGAGGCACTAAAAAATTATTACACATAAATTTTTCACCTAAATTAACACTTGGGGAATCATGGTAAACTATATATCCAATACCCTAGAATTGAAATGTTTAGATCATATAATTCATTAATTTTCTCTTATACACTAGAATATACTCTTTAAATAGTTAATTACATTCAAACATTACAACATTCTTGGTATGCCTTATTATAGAAAACCTAAAATGGGTGAAGTCATTTATGAATAATCTGTAATATTCATCCAACATAAGGATAATATGGATATAAATGTAGTTTCTAGGCCATTAAAAAGACATAAAAACCCATACCACCTCATGTTTAGTATAAACACCCACCTCATAGATGGGGTACACTATAAATATTATCAACTAGACCCATAAGTGATACATTGAGACAGAGGAATTGGGATTATGGGATCATAGTATACATAATAAAATCACCAAGTGTCTATTAATCATATATTATGTATGTGAGTATACAATAATATAATCATTAAAAATTAAAGGGAAATAGATATGGATTGATTATCATATTTATAAGATTTAAGAACATAGAGAGGGTATTTTTCAACCTAAATGGATTGACTAGTTACTCTATAGTGAATATCTATAGCTAAATTATATCACTTGAATATCCTCTAATTTGACCTAGTGCTTCTGGTATCCTAGTCATATACTAATCATGGGGTAAATAAGAATCTATATAACAAAAATAACAATTTATAAATCCTTTTATAACTTTTATCTATATTTCAATTTCTAGCAATTCATATTTTTATATTCTAACCTTGTTGAGGACTACAACACACAATAATTGTGAACTACAACGAAGAAACCACAGGAGTGATCAATGGTTTGATAAAATCCTTCAACACAAAATCATAAAGATATAACATAATTTAATTTAACACAACTGGCCCCATATTATATAGAATAATTTAGATTGTTCTATCTCCTAGAATGGGTTTGATCCCAATGTTAATTCAACTGTTGTAGTGATGTCCTAAAAAATTATTCATACAATTCATCTTATTACCGGTTTGATAGGTAATAAAATATAAGGGAGTTGTTATATAATTTTCTTTAGGATATGTGCATGCCACCTACATTAAGATATCACCAATACAGACTAGGTGTATATATATTATACCTTCTCCAATATCCAATTCACATGTCATTAAAATATTATCCCCCTTAGGTGTAATTGAGGATACATTACTCATG
Organism: Viscum album; assembly: GCA_963277665.1. NCBI lineage: Eukaryota > Viridiplantae > Streptophyta > Magnoliopsida > Santalales > Viscaceae > Viscum > Viscum album. Next base: position 43,902,741 of record OY728123.1, read on the forward strand.
TTGTATTCAATATGCACCTGATAACTATTTTTCCATTCCAAGATTAAGTCCACATTGTAGATAGTCATCTATTTTGTTATTATTTGTAACACCCCAACCCCTGTTACTAGAGTCGGTGCATTATTACTTATCATTGGCATGATACAAGGAATCATGTCCCGAAAGATAGATCAGTTTAGTATCTTGGTAAGTACTAGATACATTCATAAGTTCAACATTAAAACATTAAAAGAAATTAAACACTAATTTATTTAATTAGAAACACCCAAGACTCCTATATTATGCATGAAAGTCACTTATAAATAACATCATCATATCCTAGGAAAATGAAACATAACAAAAGGGGTGATCTCAAACTCTCAGAAAGGGTAAGCAATACAATAGAAGATAACATAAACATTTGGCATGTTGAATAATTTAAAACACATGCCTTTAAAAATAATAAAAATGAACACTTTATGGCAAGAATATGATCTTAGTAAATAATTCCATAATACAAAAATTTCATGGGTATTCTACTAGTCAAATAACCACATGAATCATCAATATTATTTTCAAAATGAGGGAATGTATAATGCCGGACATTCTGAAACATCTTGTCATGTCCTCATCCAAGACATCTAAAAATGATTTAGGCCTCGACCATAACCATATATCAAATTGGGAAAGGCCTCAGCCAATTCTACATCTAATTGTCTAATTATACCTACTAATGCATTTAGTAAGTATAGCGAGCTCTACCCGTCACTTACAATGTCTAATACATTCCTCATATGAAATAGTTGAAACATAACATAAAAATTCAAATTAATACTAGCTTAGAAAATGTCAATACATTATCCATAATCCAATAATGGTATAAAAATAACACATCCACAGTAAAACATAACACTAAATCATCAATATAATATGGAATATTTTTAACATAATAAATAAACTTCAAACATTTTTAAAATCCATCACAGGATGTTGACATAGATGAAAATGATTTGTAATACTCTTTGCGAGAAATATCCATTTTTCATGAAAACATTTAAAAGTCACACAATTTAAAAAGGAATACAATTAAATACATTTTTGAGTCAAAGTGTCCCATACCAATTTGAATAATTTGAAGGGAATTTAAATTTTAAAACATTCATGTCCATATAAATAAATCCTTAAAACCATTTTAAAAACATAGACAATAATGTGAAATGTTTAGAAGAATATGTATTTAAAACATTAAAAATGATGTTTTAATATAAGTGTAACTTTAAAATAATCAGATCTAAAAATATTTTATCAATCATGGACAAGGATAATAAATATTTCCTTGTAAAAACATACAAAAAAACATCCTCATATAATAATGTGATTGTGAAATTAACCCTTACCTTGCACATTCCTTTGGTCGTGGGTACATTTAACCTCTTCTATAATGATCATAGTATGTTATTAAATTATACCAAAACCATATCCATATTTATAATATAAAAAACTATTCATTTATGAGTTTATAATACCATTTAATAATGATTTCCATGTTAAATTAACATTTCGGCTAATAATCGTTTTCTTTATCGTAAGTTTTTAACTTGTTATTCATGATCGTATCATTTTGATAATGATTTAAATAATTCCAGAACATAATACTTAATTTATATATAATATATGTATAGAATATAAGTATTTATAATAGATAGATATATGAAATTGAAGGCACCATTTATGGAGAGGGTAGGTCATACGTATGCAAAAACGATGTTTCCGTTTTCATATCGTATTGAACGGATGTATGTGAATAAGACATATGTAAGTAAAAACATATATATATATATATATCCATTAGAATTATTATGTTATATATTACATAATTTTTAATAATATATATTTTTATAATCATCTTTGAATGTTGACCCTGAGAATGAATCTAATCGTGTCGTGGAGACAGTAATCTGTACGTATGCACGAGCGAAAATATCAAAATATTGATTGTGAAATCATATTTTATTGGAAGTTATATCATATATAAAGAACCATTAACATGTTATATTTTTCTATTTACATCATTTATACTCATTATTATACCCATCCAAATAATTAAGTGTTTGAATAAAAAACTACACCATGACGTGGTGACATCAAGCTATACGTACGCACGTAGGATGACTTTTTCATTTAGTGGATGGATAGAATAATGAATATGGTTGTACCATATTTATAATAACATAACAGTATGTAGTAGGTACTGTAGTTATTATTTTTTTAAAGGAAACAACAAATAAATAGGACGTGGTATATTAAAGGAACTTGAAAGATGATGGTGAAATTATTACCTCTTCTTCGAGTGTTTCATTTTGAGTTGATCAAAAGGGCTCAATAGGTTAGAATTTTGATCAAATTAAGGACTCTAGTTTGATGTGAAGGAATTTGGGAGGATATTTGGGTAGGGTTAGTCTGAGCCAAATTTCATTGGAGGTGTGAGATTAAGAGAACGGGAGTACCCTTTTATAATAGAGGTGAGGGTCATTTTAGGAAAAGCTTGAAATATTTTTTATAATAAATTAATTTTCGGTTTTTAATGGCTCCAAAATGAATTATTTAGAGGCTAATGGGTGGATGGGTCAAAAAACACACAAACTACAGGTTTTGGATATGTTTAGGTTTTCATACTAACCTTATCATTTAGATTTAACTCTTAGTTAAATACTTTGACATTTACCTTGTCATTTTTTATTTTTATATAATATGATTAATGAAAATAGTATAACAAACCACCAGATCCTCATATGGTTCATTATTAATATATGTACCTTATCTAAGTCCATTGGCCAATCCTTAGCTTTTTATAAATATTATATCAATTACTAATATATTATTTGTTCTAAAAACTCAATTATGTCAGTTTTTATAGTATTTAGTATTTGATTATTTTGAATGTCATAAAAACTTTATCACTTCGAATAAAATTTATTTAAAAAACCGTAACATGACATAATAACCTATAAAATTAGTCGAATTTAACAGAAGTCTAAATTTACATTTATTTCGATATTTATAATATCAATACTTTTAATATATCATGAATAACCTAATTAATGCATCATCATTGTGTCATAAATAAATTAAATTATTAAATGGCTAAAAATTATAAATAAAATACTATTAGGTAGGAAATATTTATACCTTTCTAATTAATGTATATATTCTAATTTATATTGTGTGTAACCCTATATTAAAAATGGTTTAGTTATTAAACTTTGAATATCACTCTTTTCACTCTCGTTTAAATATAATAATAATAAATATCCTAATCTAATACCATTGGAGAAAAGAGGATCATATTTTATTCCTAATGTTGTTTTGGGTTGAATTATAATTATTCCATAGAATTTGGAAAAGTGTTAGGGTTATTATGATATCATTTTTAACCTTAATTACCATATTTACCTTAAATCGTGGTAAATAAAAGTTAAAAGATACTATTCACCAAAAATTATTTTCATCTTATTGAACCACATTTTACATACTGATATTCATCGTGTCTCTCATGTTTTTGAAATTAAACTCACAGAAGTGGTAAAATTATGTTTTATGAAAATTTGCAAATGCTCCTAAGAGGTGGGTAAAAGAGGTTAAACATTCAATAAAATTTAATACATCTAATATTATTATAAAATTAATCCAATTAATTAAATTGAACTTATATAGGTATTATATATCTATATTTATATAATATAAATTTTAATAAAATAAATAATTACTTAAATAAAAAGATTATTTTAAATAATAATGTCGTCTCTTTCAATATTCATCCAAAATTGAATGTTTTCAGAAAAATACCAAAACATCACCCAAAGCTAATATTGATATTAAAATTTCAAAAATAAAGTCTATTTTACCAAATTCAAAACATAGAAGATTCATGTATTAATGTAAATTTTACTCCTCTTTTCAAAACCAAAAAGTTGGTTTTTAAAAAGTAAAAACTATGAAAAGATTGACATGTGTTTATGTCAAATTTAAAAGTGAAATTACATATAATATCCTAAATTGTATTAAATGATAAAAATATAATCTAATTATAATTCAAACCCATTCAAATACTTAATTTAACAATATAAATTATTCCAATTAGAAAAGTTGTTTTCAATTAAAAAATAGTATTTTTCACTATTCGTCAAAATATTAAATTTATCAGAAATGTACCAAAATTTTAACCAAACTAAATTTTTATGACCTTTTTCTAAATAAAAATTTAATTTAATTTATAAAAGTTTCAAATATTTGTTTCAAAATGGTTCTCTATTGAAAGGCGGTGAATTAATTTTTTTGAAAAATAATTCCTTTTCTGAAAAAATGAATTTGTTATTATTTTATGTCTAAGAAAAACATAATATGGAAGTTAAAATTATATAGAGTACATATGATTGAAAATGTAGTAAAAAATATTCATAACCAATTTTGAACAAAATGTTTGGTCAGTTGTGGTGCGCTCGAACTCGGTGTTGTGTGAAGCGCAAACTATTGAATTACTTTAATGAGATAATATATTTGAAATCATGGGGGTTACATTACCCCTCCTTCAATAAATTGCATCCTCACAATTTGAAATTTTTCTTTTAAAATAAAATGATAAAAATAGAAAAATTCCTTTTTTTAACCCATATTGAAAATTTGGTAAGTAAAATTTAGTCTTAATAAGAGGGAAAGGGAATCAAATAGTCACCACCAAATTATGATCTCGATTTGGAGAACATTGGGGGAAATTAAAGAAACATAATTGGATAAAATCTTAAATATTTATAGTGATTTTTTAAGGTCCTCAATCACAAAAAAAGTGTAAAATTGAGGGCCTCCAAGCCATCAATATATTTTGATTTAAAAAAACGTTTGTTCAATAAAACATAAGGTAATGGAATGACACATTTTGGTTTTTAAGATCCCTTCCGTATTTTTTAATAATTAATTTATTCATAGAATAAGATGGAAAATATATACATAATAAGTAGAGTTTCATACTTCGACAAATCCCTACCAAAAACTCCTCTTTCATTCAAAAATAAAATAGAATTTAAAAATATTCTATTTATCCTAATCATATAGGGTCTCAAAAATAATGAATTTATAATTAATTTGTCTTACTATTTAAAAAAATACATTATACAAACCAGGAACTCCCATATTATAGTGGTAGGTGATCCACCCTTGTCTCCCTTTGGTTGCGGGTTCAAGTCTCGCGGCCTTACAGAACACGACGGGTTGTCGGCCATCCTCCAGGTTTCCCTTTTTATAAAAATCCAAAAATAATCTTAAGAAATTATTTCACCATAATAAAATTGTCCAATGTCTTACTTAATCCATTACATACTTTAGACTTACCCAAAATAAATCTTTCCATGTTCACAGTCCAAAATGTATATGGAAGGTAAACACAATGAAGATTTTTTTTTTCCACATAATAACATGTGAATACATTTATCACGTATTCTTTTAACACTCTAACACCCTAAATTTCCATAAAACCTTATTGATTACAGTCAAGCTGCCTTATTCCTTGTTGAATACTTCATATACTCTTTATATCCAAAAATTTTGTAAAATCCAACATTGATGGAATATAAAAGTCATTAATCAGTTTCATGCTAGTCAAGAATATCCAATTTAATTTATCCAAATTAATCATAAATTATTCAAAAATCACTACCTCAGTATCAGAACTATATTATGGTTTATCTTTCTATCAAACATATATTTTCCAAAAAATATCAACCAACAATTTAGTCACATTTCATGGTTCCACACAATCTCAAGTCCTTTATGAAATAATACTGCAGTTCAATCCTAATATACTCTAAAATTCGTATTACTTTTAAATCCTTAACACAATAATCAAATGACACAATACATTGATAACAACATAATAACTATAATCACTTCACCAAGTCTTTGGTAGTATCATAACATGATTATTATCCAATAGAATCATTTAGGGTATAGTCTGATTATTTGGACATTGATTTTCATAGTGTCCCAACTCCTTTCACATGAAGCATTGTACAGTTGAAACATTTTTCGAACCCTTACAATCACGTACTTGTTGTCCTTTTTCTCCACACATATAAAAGAATATAATTCCTTTCAACATTTACCAAGGTGATTTTTTCCAAAGTTATCACATATGGGAAAATAATTCTTTCCCCTCTTCCCTTTATCCATCTATCCCTCTCCCATCCTTTTCATCCCTTGCATCCTTTCAAAGCCATAAGACTCAGAGAATTATTTACTTATCTTATTAACAAATGATATTATTTTCTCATATGATTAGAATATGTGGGAGACTATTTATATTTTAAATGATTTTTTAATACCATGAAAGATATTTCACTTCTTAATATTTCGATCATGCGTATTTCTGGAATTCTCATTCCTTCTACTAGGTACCATTTCTAAACAATGACATACAGTAGGTTAGTTATGAATCTCAATGCATAATTTCAATCTTCTAAAATTCCTAATGTAAATTGAATAGATTATGCATTTAATATATAATCATAAAATGATTTATTTGAGTAATTAATTACTCTTAAATCCTTAATAATGGCTTGTAAAAAATTTGAATTATCGTAAGAATATCCTCCCGGAGTGTTATGACCAATAGTGCAGTAATACTCATTGTCGTGTACCATGATACCCATGGTCATGACCAAAACTACTTGTAGGAGTTTTCACTCTTACATACATCTGTTCTAGAGCCGCCTCTACCTTCTCATATCCAGACATGGATGTATTACTTGGAAAATACACAAAATCTCTACATTAACAAAATTCTAGGAAGTTCTTCTTTACTAATCCTCAAATTTTATCTTAGGGTATTGTTCCCTAATAAGATTTTATTTAATTATAATTCAAAGTTTGTCGCTAAACATCATCTGATACCAACTGTAACACCCTGACCCCCATTACCTAGAGTCGGTGCTTCATTACATAACATAGGCAGGATATAAGGAATGATGTTCTGAAATACATATCAGTTTAGTAGATTCAGAAGTACTAGATACATTGATAAGTTCAACATTACAGCTTGAAATGAAATAAAACACTAATTTATTCCATTCGAAACATCCAAGCCTCCAAGATTATGTCTGCAAGTCACTCATAACTAACTTCTTCATATCATCGGAAAATGAAATATAAGAAATGGGTGAGCACAAACCCATTGTAAGGGTAAGAAATATAGCAAAAGATAACATAAACCTTTGGTATTGTGAATAATTCAAAACAGATGCATTTACAAATAATAAACATGAACACTTTATGGAAGGAATATGAGTTGAGTATGTAATTCCATAATAAAACATATTCATGGGTATTATACTAGTCGAATAACCACCTGAACCATCAATATTATTTTCATAATGAGGGAATGTATAATGCCTCACATTCTGAAACATTTTGTCAAGGCCTTGGTCAAGATGTCTAAAAATGATTTTGGCCTCATCCAAAACCATATATCAAATTAGGAAAGGCCTCAGAAAATTCCACATCAAATTGTTACATCATACCAATAAATGCATCGAAGAGCTATATCACGCTCCACTTGTCACTTACTATGTCCAATAAATTCCTCATATGAAAAGGAGGAAACATAACATAAATATTCATATTAAAACTAGCACATGAAATGTAAATACATTATATATAAACCATGAATGGTATAAAAATGACACATCTGTAGTCAAACATATCTCATAACCATTAATACAATATGGGACATTTTTATCATAATAAATCAACATCAAACAAGTTTAAAATCCATCAAAGGATGTTGACATTGATGAAAATAATTTTTAAAACTCTTTGAGAGAAATATCCCTTTTTCATAAAAACTTTAAAAGTCACACAATTTAGAAAGGAAGAAATGTAAATAAATTTTTTAATCAATGTTTCCCATACCACATTGAAAACTTTTATTGGAATTTACAATTTCAAGCATTCATGTCCGTATAAATAAATCCTTAAAACCATTTTAAAAACATTGACATTAATGAGAAATGTTTAGAAGAATAAATATATAAAAAATTTAAAATGATGTTTTAATAATAGTTTCCCTTAAAAATAATTTCTTTTAAAACTATTTTATAAAACATGGACATGGATAATAAATATGTCCCAGAAAAAACATTCATAATACAACCTCAGATAATAATGAGATTATGAAATGAACCCTTACCTAACACTTTCCTTTGGTCGACTGTACATTTAACATCATGTATAATAACCATAGTATGTTATGAAATTATAATAGAACCATATTAATTTTTATTATATCATATATTATTAATTTATGACATTATACTACCCATTTAATAATGATTTCCATGTTAAATTATCATTTCGGTTATTCATCAATTTCTTTATCGTACTTGTTTTAACTTGTTTATCTTGATCGTATCATTTAGATCCTGGTTTAAATAATTCCAGAATATAATCCTTGATTTATATATCATATATAATTAGAATATAAAAAATTATAATATATATATATTTAATGGAAGACACCATTTTTGGAGACGATAGGTCTTACGTACGCATAAACAATGTTTCCATTTTCATATCATATTGAACAGAAGTAAGTGAATATGATATGTTTATGTAAATATATATATATATATAAATTAGAATTATTATGTCATATATTACATACTTATTAATAATATATATTTTTATAATCATCATTAAATGGTGAACGTGAGAATGAATCTCATCGCGTCGTGGAGACAGTAATCCGTACGTACGCACGAGCAACAACATCATTATATTGATGGTGAAATAATATGTAATTGGATGGTATATCATATATGAATAACCATTAACATGTTATATATATTCATTAAATTAGTTATAATAATTATTATACACATAAAAATAATGAAGTGTTTGAATAACGAACTACACCACGACGTGGAGATGGTGAGTCGTACGTACGCACGCATGGAGACAATGTCATATAGAGGATGGATGGAATAACGAATATGCTTGTACCATATTTATAATAACATAAAAAATGTAGTAGGTTCTATGGATATTAGTTTGGTAAGGAAACAACAAAGAAAGAGGAAGTGGAAGATGAAAAGAACTTGAAAGAGTGTGGTGAAATTATTACCTCTTCTTCGGGTGTTTCCTTTTGAGTTGATCAAAAGGGCTCCATAGTTAGAATTTCTGATCAAATTAATAACTCTAGGTTGATGTGAGTGAATTTTGGAGGATATTTGTGCAGTGGTTGGCTGATCCAAAGGGCTTTTAGGTGTGAAATTAAGAGAAGTTATATACCCTTTTATAAGAGAAGTGAGGGTCACTTTAGGAAAACCTTTAAATATTATTGTATAATATAATAATTTTTTGTTTCTAATGGATCCAAAATGAAATATTTATAGGATAAGGTGGGTATGGGTCTAAAAACTCTCAACCAATAGGTTTTAGACTGGTTTAGGTCATCATATTAACCATATCTTTTAGATTTAACTCATAGTTAAATAGTTTGACATTTACCATGTGTCTTTGTATTTTTGTATTACATGGATTATAAACTTACTATAAAAGAGAAGAGAACCCCATGTGGTTCGTTATTAATATATATAACCTTATATAATTCGTTTGGAAGATCCATTGATTTTTATGAATATTATATCAATTAATAATATTGTATTTGTTTAAAAAACTCAATTATGTATATTTTGACAATATTTGGTATTTGAATTTTTTGAAAGTCATAAAAAATTTATCACTTAAAAAAAATTTATTTTACCAACCCTAACATGTCATATTATCCTTTAAAATTAGTTTAATTTATCATAAGTCTCAATTTACATTTATTTGGATATTTATAATATCATTTATTTTAATATTTCATTAATAAGGTAATTATTGCATCATCATTGTGTCACAAATAAATTAAATTATTTAATGTCTAAAAATTATAAATAAAATACAAACATGTAGTAAATAGTTTTATATTTCTAATTAATATTTATAGTTAAATTTATATTGTGTGTATCCTGGTATTAAAAATGGTTTAGTTATTAGACTTTAAATTTAACACTTTTAACTCTTCTTCCCATAAAATAATAATAAATGTCATAATCTAATCCATGTGGAACAAATAAGATTGTATTTTATTCTGAAGTTTGTTTTTCGTTTAATTATATTTATCCCAAAAAATTAGGAACTGTTTTAGGGTAATTATGATATTATTTTTACCCTTAATTACCATATTTAATTTTAACTGTGGGAAATAAAAGTCAAAAGTTACTATCCACCAAAAATTATTTTCATCTTATTTAACCACATTTTATTTAGGAATATTAACCATGTCTCTCAGATTTTTAAAATTCAACTCACTGAAGTGGTAAAATTATGTTTTATGAAAATTTTCAAATGCTACTAAGAGGTGGGAAAAAGAGGTTAAAACGTTTGATAAAATTTAATACATATAATTTTATTATAAAATGACTACAATGAATTACACTGAATTATATAGGTATTTTATATCTATTTTGACTATAAATAAATTTCAATAAAATAAATAATTATTTAAATAAAAATTTTGTTTTAAATACTAGCACAATGTTTTTAACTATTAATCAAAAATTGAATGTTTGGCGAAAAAACCAAAAAATCTGACAAATCTAATTTTGATAATCCGAATTAAAAAATGAAGCATATTTTACCAAATTAAAAACATTGAAGTTTTATTTATTAATTTAAAATTAATTCCCATTGTCAAAACCAAAAACATGTTTTTAAAATGTAAAAACTATCAAAACATTTACATGTGTTTACGTCAAATTTAAAAGTCAAATTAAGTATAATGACATAAATTGTAATAAATGATAAAAATATAATCTAATTATACTTCAAAACCATTCAAATACATAATTTAACACTATAAATTATTTCTATTAAAAAAGATATTTTCAATTAAAACATAGAATTTTTTCACTATTCGTCCAAATATGAATTTTATCAGAAAAGTACCAAAAATCTATCAAAACTAAATTTGTCTATCCTGATACTAAAAAAGAATTTAATTTCATTTAATTGAATACTTAAAACTGTCATATATTAGTTTCAAAAAAGGGTTCTCCACTAAAAGGAAATAAAATTGAATTTTTTAAAAAATACTTCTTTTAACTGAAAAATGAATTTGTTATTATATTTTTTCCATAAAACACACAATATGGATTTTAATATTATATATAGTATACAAGATTCAAAATTCAGTAAATACTATTCATAACCACATTTATAATGACACCTTTCGTAAGTTGTGATGCGGTTGAACTCGGTGTTGAATATAGCAAAAGATATTGAATTTCTATAATGAGATATCATACTATGAAATCTTGGGGTGTTGCATTATTTCCCCAGGATGACCATATCTAAAAACAACACTGGAATATTCTACACATCAATGGATATGATCAAATTCTATCCCAATGGTGTATCAATGAAAATAATCATGTAAGGAAAATTGACTGGTAAGTCATATTGAGTTAAAACCTCAATAGATATAAAATAATATGACATTTATGAATCAAAAATGGAAGAAGATATGTTTTAATTTTTCAAGGAAGTACATAATATAAGAAATGTTCCATTGTCCTTACTAGATGTAACATATTACACTACATATATTGAACTTCAATTAGCTCTACGAGAATTCCATAGTGATAAATAACATGACAGGATCATCAAAGCCTGTTGTGTTGGACTATACTATGGAGGACCCTATCTAGATCCTTATGTAATATAATGCATATACCCTTCACTGTTATGAGATCCTATTTACTACATCCTAGAATGAAACTATAAAACATTTCACACCATTCCACATCATAATAACCTAATGTAATACCTTGGGAACATGTTCTAAAAATTCCAAAAGTATATGTAATTAATACCTTAAGAAAATACACCTCACAAAAGGGGTATTCTGAATATCTTCTCTTCATTGATACAAACCACCAACCTACTACATTAGTTTAAATAGCCACTTTAATCCTCCAGAAGAAGTGCCTACTACAACACTAGAAAACCCACACCTTAGGAAAGTGATGGATAATTGGGAAACATGATCATTTTCTTCCTCTATACCCTTTTCTATTATAGTGGAATTATAATGAATCATTTTATTTACCATCAACTAATTGTTCCATTCCTGACATATCAACACTGGTCATATTCCAATATAAAACAAGTGGGACATCTTATCCTCACTCCTAGAGAAAAGTGGAAGAATAAGAATTAACCTGAAGAAAATTGATATTTAAATTGACAAAAACATCAATCCCTACTACTGACTTATAAAACATTGAGCATTGTCCAACATCAGTGTACCCTAAATGAACTCCCATAAGAAGATGTTTTGGATGATATCCCAAGTTATACCCCTAAAAATTATCTCTTAGTACATGAAAATTAACAAACTATTTTCCCCTAAATCATAAATGTATACAACATTTTGTTGGGAAAAATCCCCTCAACGCATCATTGAAGCATTTTTTAGGTGATTGTGTTTGTTGACAAAGTGGATATCTGTGTTTTGATTGTTGAAAAAGCGAGCCATGAGGAACAAATTTGTTAAAAAAGGAATTTAATGGTGGAATTTCGAGTTCAAGGGCTATGATTAAAGATCCATGTTTTATTCAAGAATGTCGAAAACGGAATAGATGATCTGGAGGTGGTACAGAAAGAGCAGATACAAGGTGGCGCCATTTCCCAGTGTTTGCCAAATTTTTGGGCCTGGAAATCGACAAATGGAGAAAAGTGGTTTTGGAAAAGGGACTTGTGCGCCGTTGTCTTGAAGGAGAGGAAACTTTCAAGCCATTTTTTTTTCAGATCAGAACATCAAAATATGGATAAGGGAAAAGGGTACCCATGTTTTAGGGTTAGGCGCGCAAGTGACTTGCACAACAGAGACTTGCACGCCGTGACTATTGCGCCAAGAGAAGACTTGCACACCATCGTGTAGGGTGTCCAAATGCCTATAAATAGAGGTCAACCCATACTAATTAGGTGTGAGTCCAACACCTAGAGAAAATTATAAATCTCATCACGTAGGTCTGGTGTTCGCGCAAGTGGTGGTGTGGTCACTCAAGTAGAAGTTGCGCGCCAGTTGATTGATGCACGTCCAGAGTGGTTTGGGTGAGAAAGGAAGGGAGTCTCCCATGTTTTGAGTTGAAGAATGAGGTGTCACACAAGTGGTTTGGTGACACATTCATGCCTGGTTCTGATGAAGCGCGATAGTTGATGGTTGCATGCCAAAATTGGTTTTGGAGAAAAAGGGTGTGAATCATGCATGTTTGGAGTAGCAGAAGCATGTGTCGCGCAAGTGGTTGAGGTTGACTTGTGCGCCAGTTATAACATATGCGCTGAGGCTTGTGTGCCGTCTTGGAGAAGGGTTCTAGGTATGGTTGAAGCATGACTGTGTTTCCAGGCTGCGTGAGCTGAAAGATTTCCCGATACCTTAAGTGAAAAGTGAGATTCATCTACAGGTGAAATTCAGATTTCAACAGAGCATCTATATACAAGAGAGGATTTATTCATTAGTGATAATGAAGAGACCTACAGGTCTATAAACTGTGAGTAGATCATTTCCAGAGCAGTGAGAAAAGGAAGTGGAATAAGGTGATCCTCTCCACCGGTAGTGATCCAGAGAGAGAGAAACAGGGAGTGAACCTTGGTAATGCAGTGAGCTGGCCCCAAACATTGGAAAGGAATTGTTCCTGGGAATAAAAGTGATATATCCCGAACCTTGTAAACTGCAGTGTGCTTATAGTGGATAAGGTACATCGGCACATTGTTGGTGTATTCTCCTTGGACGTAGCCCCGTGAGGTTGAACCAAGTAAAATTATTGTGTCATGTGCGTGCTTTACTTTCTGTTTATATTTTGCAATGAGAAGAAGAGAGAAGTGTGTTTTTCCTAACAGTGAAATAATATCATAAGGGGATTTAATTTTCAATTTTTCATACCCCAATTCACCCCCCTCTACGGGTATTCAGCCTAGGAGACCTATCACATTTTATTTTTGTCCTCTATGGTTTTATTAAATAAAGTATCCCTTGATGAACTCATTCCAATATAGACTTTATTGAGGGCCTCTAAGGCCTTTATGTAATGATTATGCTAGAGATCAAATATATTATGACAATAAACAATATATCTAAAAACTCAAACCCCATTAATATAAATTATGAATAAAACATAAGAAATTTGGGGTTTTCTATATAAACCAATAGAGAAGGTACATGACCATGTTCACAAACATCCCCGTGTCCCTCTGGTGGTGGAACATGAGCCTCCTCCCAAAAATTATTATTCTAATATATTTTAATTGGTTTCCCAATATGACACTTTATGGGTAGCAGTTTCTATAATCCTAAATTTATGCATTGAATATTAATAATAGAATACATTTGAGAAAAACATAATATTTATATTAGGAAACATTTTTAATTTAAAGGATAAACCATTCCATATTGGTTAACAACAACAATAATAAATAACACTCATAATACTTCCCATGAAACATGGCCAGTTCTCTAAATATTCATGTTATTAATAGTCATATATTTATATTACACTAATAATTATCCGGTTCGTATATCTAAATTTCAGTAATGTATATCACAGAAGAAGAATTCCAATATCCATTAATTTAATTAACTAATTATCATGAATAAAAAGAAACATGTATTTGTATGACATGTGATCATATGTTCCTAGTCATTCTTAATTAACACACCCAAATCCAAAAAAATATAACAATAAAAAATACTCCAAACAGCTAAAAATCATAAAAACATATACATAATAGTACTAGAATTTTATATAAATTAGATATACATCATAATGTGGAAATCCATTTAATTATTTGACCCCTAATTGTGATCTTAATATCCTAACTTTATTATTCCATTCCCACAACATTGGAAAGAAGAAAATAAAAGAACAATAAATCTTATTTTTTTATAAATATTTGACTATATTACCTGACTCACCCAGTCTGGATCAGAGTTCCACATGATCTCTTGCATGCATCCCCTATAAACAAGTGGTTTACAGTTAGTTTATAGGGTCATAATGTTATCATTGATGATATTATCCCTTATGTATCAAAAAGAATATATCATCAATATATTATGAAATTAATTTTACCTCAAAAAATTCAATTATATGTGAATAATATTAATTTTATTGTTCATGGTATGGATGATATCTAAAGTCACGCAATTTATAATTCAAGAAACCTAATTTATCCTATCAAATATTATTATAATCGAAAATATGAATGTAAATATACAATTTTTAATATAGTATATTCCATCACAACCCTACCTCTGAAATTATGATACATCTACTCTACTCCTGATTTTTGGGATCCTTCCATTTTATATATCACCAATCATAAATATATCATAAGCACTAATATTCCCAATAAGTTTATGAGTATAAATCATATTTAACACCCTTAATTAATCTGTAATATGAGAAAAAATGAATAAGAGTGGTATTTTATGATAATATATAAATTCCCATGAAAAAATAATAAATCATATATGGGGAAATAATGTACAAATCAACACCATAGTTACCATAACTGTATATTTTTCAGAAAAATAATTGATGAATGTTCATAATATAATTTATTGAAATATGTCGATGAAATGTTCAACATACCATGCATATGCCTCAGGTCATGACACAACATCATCGTGTCTTGAAACTACCACAAGTCGATCCACAAGGTTTTAAAAAACGTGAAATACCTTAGATTAGGCTACATGGCATTCATACCCCTATTCTACATTGGGAAAGGCCACATTGTTTTCATACCCATGAAAACTATCATGTTTAACTACACAAATATCCTACAGGTACACAGCCTATGTTCCGTTGATGAGGTCATCATACCCCTAAACTACCCCAACTCAGGTTTTAAGGATTTTTACCCCAACACTACCTTAGATTAGGGAACATGGATGGAATAAACATTAAATATATCTTAGTAAATTATCATCATTACATGTTTGAAATGATCCCATATTAGGGATAACAATTCCATTATGTTCTATCTATCCTTTTCTACCAAATGAATATCCCCTAACAGTTTTCCATTTACAAAAAATATGAAGTATAAAAAATAATCTCAATAATTCATATCACGAATGAGTAGTAGTAACCATACCCATAGACAAGTGATAAATGTCATAAATGGGTATCGTGTGCTATAAACACACATATTTGATCAATATTAAAAAAATGGGTATCATGGACTTCCCACACACACCCACATAGAATTAATAAATATCAAACATTGTTCTCATGGGATATACACACATGTTATCAAACTCAATCAGGGTTATCAATTCACAGAATTACATACCATCACGTTATTCAAAAAAAAACATGTAACATTTCAATATAGGGTAATAATATTCCTAATATAATTGTTTCAATTCCAATATCATGATTTTCTAAAATAAAATTCCCAAATCCCTCTAGTTCACCAACCATATTAATCATTCTTTCCCTGTATCCGTTTAACCAATTCCAGTTGAACATGATAGGGGATATAGAATTATATTCAAGAAGTAATTAATGAAAATATGTTTTATGTACATCAACTTATATTGTAAAAAAATCATGGTAGTTTTATTTTTAGGCCTAGTGTGAGAATCCACTGTTCATTGAAAATATTACTATAGGTGCAAATGTTCATTATCTAGAGAACCCAGGTCAAAAAAATACTTCCCAACCTCATTTGGTATAGTCTTTTTTCAATGGTAAAAAATTATTTGACTTTTTATAAGGAGGACACCTTTTGAAGCATGAGGTGTTGGTTAAATCTCACCATTAGTTATTCCCTAAAAGATAAAAAACTAAGAGGAATGTGTACAATCATTTATTATATTGAAAAAATAATAATTGGGAAATAAACATAATTCTATGATAACATCACATGTTCTACCTTATATACACTATAAACCCAAAAATTCGACATATAATAAAGGAATTATAAAAATATAAAATTATTATAGTCGTGATATGGGAATTCCAACAATTATCATGGTGGCCTCAATCACAAAACATTCATAGGATCCAATATAGTGAGACACTATAACAAAATTGAAAATAATTGCCTAATATGTAACCACCACTCCATTGGCAATGATGTGGTGACACCTATCTATTAATTTTCCAAAGGCAGAATAACATAGCTACAAGCTAGAGGATAGACAGAACCATGGGCATTTCAATCTACTTGTCTCACAAGGGAATGTTATAGTATTAAGACAGAATACATAAAAAATGGGGTTGGTTGTGCAGTACACAAAAATGAACTAAAAAATTATTTTAGTGTCTTTAAACCATGTACAATTTTTGAACCCAAATTAAATAGTCACATGGATGATAATTACATTGCATTAAAAATATGGGCATTACATGGACCTTATGGGATTTTAGTGAAATAATAGAACATTCATGCGAGTTTGAGATTTATAAACATAGTATATTTATGCTTATCCATGGATGAAACTCAATTAATGAATGAGTTAGTTAAAAATAGAATCGCATTAATGAAGAGTTACTTACATTCATATAAATCATTTGAGGTGAATAATTCAACATAGTTACGTCTATTTCAACACATGATTTGATAAGTCGTGAATGTTGAATGAAATCATATTAAATGAAATATTTTTACAACAATCATCCTTGACGGATCAAGGAACATCAAATATCTCTCCGAAAAATAAATTTTAATATAGAAGTTCTTATGCTTCTGGAATCCTGGTTAATCCAAGGTGGAAAAGGGATTCATGTTTAGTAATGGGAATTCATGTCGTGTGGAAATGAATGGATGAACCCCTAAACTATTTTATTGTGAAGAATAAGGTGTAATTTGTAATAAATTTAAATGATGGATTTGATTGAGAATGGTTGACTAGATATAATAATATACTTCATAAATAATATGAGATTACATATATATTAAAATTATGATGAACCTGATTTTTTTAGTAAATAAAGGATCTATTTTTGAAATATAAATTTCATGATGAAACAAGAAACATGATTACATCTGGGAGATAAATTAGATATAATTTATTTCAAACCATGGTAAAAAACTATTATATTAGTGTATTTAATACCAGGTACAAATAGAGTGGATTTTTCATTAATTAATATCATTAATAAAAAGGAACAATTGGTAACTCCTTTTTAAAATTAAAATAGAAAATAATTCATTGAGTTCCAATTTCGAGGAAAATGAAGTTCATTGAGTACCCTTATGATAGGACAAATATTGTATGATGATAAATTGGAATTTAATACTTTTTTATATTATGTATATGTCCCGGAAAAATTTATTTAGGTTTGAATTTACATCATCTCCTTTTTTAGAAATAGTGGTTATTTCTTCACTAGTCCTAATTGAATATCCCTTGAATTCCCACATTAATAACTAGGTATAGACCTACTTTAAAAAGGTAGGTTCTCGGTTCTAGTTTCTAACACAATTTAACACAAGAACTCACATTTGTTAAGAGAATGTGAGTTTGGGATCATCACAACAATTTTGGGGGAGAATTTATACCTACTACGAGTGTGTATTTTATATTTAAGATATGTTCATAAATATCATAATAAAATTAATATGGACCCAATTAACTTAAAACAAATACCATATGTTGAACCTTGTACCATTCCGAATACAGATTATTGTTTTTCCACAAAATGACTATAAAGACCCAATGCTTGACGTACATAGACATTACATTACTTTTTTGGAATGCTTAATACCTAACAAAAACAGACACCAAAGGACCGTAATAGTTTAGTGTCTTTGGAAACTCAGAACGTAAACTTCTAAACATGGTGAATGATATTCAACATCTCCCATAAATATCTTCCCCTTTTGGTTTTCTTACCTAAAACCATTCTTGAAATCTTTGGGGAAAGAAAACATATAAAGGGTGATCTCAAATTCTCAGTAAGGGTAAGCATGGAGAAAATAAAACAAACCATATACATTAGAACTTAAAAACATGAACAGAATGTTTAATCATCAAAATATTGAGCAAAGACATATATCTTGGATGTAAGTAAGGAATATATCATAAAGGAACATCAATCATGATAAAATATCATGGGAATAAAACTTGTAATTGTGGAAAAACATTAATCACTTGATATGATTTCTATAGTATCCAAGGAATTTCTTCCAAAACCATATTATTGGATAAATTCCTTTTCTTAATCGAGTTCATTCCTTGTTTCAGTTCTGTAACACTGAACCGGATTAAATTACCATTCCAGCCATGTCTATATCCTGGGATATAAATCTTTACCCAATGCATTGGAGGGAGATATAGGTCTCACCCATCTCATAATGAAATCATTCTTACTTGTTCCACAAAATAAACATAAAACATTCATCATAACCCAAAGAATAAAATGGGTTTCATAAACATCATCCCATCATAACGTAATCCATATAAAACAAATGGATACCATTTCATCTTTTGAAAAGGGAAACCATATAAATCACAGAGACATTATACTTGAAACATACACATATTAAATAATGTCATCTTAGATGGAAAATGGTTTTGATAAACCCCTTGAAATGAATTCATGAGGAAAATATCCTTTCTTCATGAAAATCATTTTCTTTTCACAAAATTCCATTTAGTTATAAATGAAACAAATTTTGTTGAAAATAGTTATGAAATCATGTAGAGTAAGCTTCATGAAAATAATGCGTTATGAAACCGTAAAAATTCGTTCATGCTGTATAAGTTTAAAAAACATTCTTCTCATACTTTTGCTGGAAAAGTCAAAAAGTACCTCGTATGGTAATCAAAAGAAAGATTCCTTCCATACGATGTGGTAAAAGATAAAAAAGGGGTAAGAATGACATTAATCATACATGGAAGAAAATTAAAAAATTTATGCAAACATTTTGAGAACATATGGACATGGATAATAAACATAACCCCAGTAAATACTTACGGATAAACAATTTCGGATAAGAATGAGATTGAAATAATTATCCCTTACCTTATGTCTGATATGCTTCGTATGTATCTGGACCTCCTATATAATGATTTTAATAATGTAATTAACTTATTGAAAAATCATATTCGTTGTTATGATATCATATATGGTTCAATTATGACTTTATAATTCCCTTTCTTTTAAAAATTCCATGTTAAAGCGGCGTTTTGGGTAAAATCGTTTCATTTATCGTACGTGTTTCGATTTGTTGTTTTTGATATTATTATTACTTATATCATGTTTTACTTACTTACAGAATGTAAATCATGATTTATATATCATATATATCCAGTAAATATATATATAATAGATAGGTAAATGAAATTAAATTCACCGTTATTTTAGATGGTAGGTTGTACGTACGCATGAACGCTCTTTTCCTTTCCTTATTGACTTGAATGGAATTAAGTAGATGACATAAATATATATATACATTAATACAGTATCATTATTATGTCATATATTTTATTAATATTCATTATATATACTTTTTAATCTTTCATGAATGATTAACATGGAGAATGAATCTCATCGGGTCGTGGAGACGGTAGTCCGTACATACGCACGAGCAATGATATCATTCCCATGATCATGGAATTGTATTGAAGTGTATGAATAATATTTCCTAATCAATATCACATTACAATAATCATATATAGTTATTTATTTTCACCATTATACCCATCCAAGTAAGGTGGTGGTCGAAAAAAGATTACACCACGGCGTGGAGACGGTATTTCGTACGTACGCACGCGCGGTGATTTCGTTTTCTGTAGGATGGATAGAAGGTGAAATAAGGTTTTTTCATATTTATAATAACATATCATTATATAATTAATATTGATGTTATTACTTTATAATGAGACAACTAATGAATAATAAATAGAGGAAGAATGAAACTTGAGAGAATCCGAAGAAGAGATTACCTATTCTTCGACGCACCTCCTTTAAGCGTTCCTTTAAGTAAGTAGAGTTGGTCTTTTGAGAATACCAGAACCTACAGAATTTTTCTAGGTAAGTGGAGAAGATGAATGGTCAGGGTTTGTCCGAGCTTCAAGACTCAAAAGGGTGTGAAGAGGAGAGGGAAGGGGTGCCCTTTTTATAAGGGATGAGAGGGGCACCTTTGAAAAAACATAAAATATTATTTTATAATAAATTAATATTCGGTTTGTAATAGCTCCAAATTGATTTATTCCTAATATAAGGTGTTTATGGGTCTAAATAATCTCAAAAAATAGATTTTAGATAGGTTTGGATCATTATATTAACCTTATCTTTAAGTTGTAACTCTTAATTAATTAGATTGACATTTACCATGTCACTTTTTATTTTTATATTATATAGTTAATAAACTTACCATATACATGCAAGAGACCCCCAAGTGGTCCATTAATGATACACCTATCATGATATAAGTATCTTGGCCTAACATTAGATTTTTAGGAATATAATAACAATTAATAATATAATATTTGTTTTAAAAACTATTTTATGTCAATTTTATCACTATTTGGTAATTGATTTATGTGAAACTCATAACATCATGAATAGTTCTAAAAAAGTTAATTAAATCAATACTAACATGAAATATTAACCTATAAAATTAGTG
The DNA here is from genome assembly GCA_963277665.1 of Viscum album. NCBI lineage: Eukaryota > Viridiplantae > Streptophyta > Magnoliopsida > Santalales > Viscaceae > Viscum > Viscum album. The sequence goes on from OY728123.1 coordinate 43,924,461, forward strand.
TAATTCATAAAAAGTCTAAAATTACATTTATTTGGGTACTAATAAATCAATTATGTTAATATTTCATTAATAAGATAATTACTGCATCATCATTGTGTCATAAAAAAAATAAATTATTTAAAGTATAAAAATTATAAATAAAATACCATTATGTAGGAAATATTTTTATCTTTATAATTAATATTTATAGTCTAATTTATCTTATGCATAACCTTATATTAAAAATGATTTTGTTATTAAACATTGATTTTAACTATTTTAACCCTTCATTAAATAAATTAATAATAAATGTCCTAATCTAATCCAAGTGGACCTAAATGGTCATATTTTATTCCTAATATTTTTTTGGTCGAATTAAACTTATTCATTAGAATTAGGATATGTGTTATGATAATAATAATATCATTTTTACCCTTAATTACCCTATTTACTTTTAATCGTGGAAAATAAAAGTAAAAAGTTACTATTCACCAAAAAAATATTTTCGTCTCATTGAATCTCATTTTAGCCCTTGATATTAACCATGTCTCTCAGATTTTTAAAATTCCACTCACAGAAGCAGTAAAATTATGTTTTATGTAAATTTTCAAATTCTTCTAGGAGGTGGGTAAAACACGGTGAAAATTTCAATAAAATTTTTATATATCTAAAATTATTATAAAATGAGTCCAATGAATTACATTGAACTTATATAGGTATTATGTATCAATTTTGACCTAAAATAAATTTAAATAAAATAAATAATTATTTAAATAAAAATTCTGTTTTTAAATAGTAACCCAGGGATTTCACTATTTATCAAAAATTGAAAGTTTTCCGAAAAATATCAAAATTTCACACTAGGATAATTTTGATATTTGGAATCCAAAAATGAAGTCCATTTTGAAAGGTAAATTTTATAAAATTCCAAAAAGTGGGTATTACTATTCATAACGGCTAGTTTATATAATATTTTAATAGCATATCTTTGTTTAGTTAAACTCGGTATTGCGTACAACACACGTTATCATGGAAGGTCGTGATTGTGTGTACTGTAAGACAAGTCAGAGTTGTGTTTACTGAAAGAATCCTTTGTTGTTGCATATAACAGAATCAAACCATATTTAATTTATACATTAAATATATATATATACACTCAATGTTGCATAGAATGACTACTATCAAACGAACTTGAAATTGTGTGTAAAACAATCCAATAATAGTTTTGTGTATACTACAAGCTAATACAGTGTTTCTTATAGCACAAGATGATCTTGGTGTAGAATACAACACAAGAAATCAAATAAATTAAAAATAATACTTATCATAAAATCTCGGGGTGTTACATTCTACCCCCCTTAAAATGAATTTTGCACTCGAAATTTGTCAGGGTTATTCATGGTTTACTACTTGATAGCTTCATTCATAGAAACCCACATCGTAATAAGGGATAATAAAACAAAATTTTAAAAACTAAACTATGAAACGTAACGATTACCCAAAGTAACTCATCACTGGGTTTCCACATATGAGAACATATTTGAAAATATGGATATGGAAGAAAAATATAACCATCAAGTTCTGATGGAGAGTGGTAGAGAACATGGCTATGAGAAAGCAGAAAATAACAAAGCCATAAATTTGTGATGATCTAAGGTACCATCTGATTCATCTGATATAAGAGCATTAGGACAACATTTTTCATTTTCAAGATAATTTCCCTAATGTTGAAGATTTTTTGAATTAAAATAAATACTTACATGATTTTGGTACAATCTTACTGTTGTTTATTCCTTGAACAATTTCCAATTCATCTCTTAATGAAATGAAGTTGAATTTGTCTTCCGTGAAGTGTTAGCAGATCATGCGATAAAATGATAGATCATTCCATCTATCTCAAACAAAAGTATTGAAAAAGTTATTAAATATACAGAAGTCCATCTATAGTGAGATTAATCATATATGGTTCCTATAATGGAATTATACATCATATATCATACCGCTTAATATAATAAAACTAGTTTATACTAACCAGGGACTTCCTGTAGGCTAGTGGTAGGCGATAAAGGCTTGTCACACTTCGGTTGTGGGTTCGATTCCCGCAACCTTGTCTGATGCGACGGGTTGTCGCCCATCCTGCAAGTTGTCCTTTTTCTAAAACTACATTATTATAACATTCCTTAAATAATATCAAAAAAAAGTTCTATCCTTAAACAATTCTATCTGATGTCCAACAAAATCCATTCCAACCATTAAGCTTATCGAAAATACTTTTGTCCAATCTTATAGAATAAAGAAGACAATTACTATAAATGTCATCTATTGAGCATGTGAATACCATCATTTATCCCACATATAACATATGATATATCTTTTTGGTCACATTACAAACATGTGAATACCTTAATCATGTATTCTCTTGAAAATGAATACCCATTGAACCTTAGTGAAAACATGAATGCTTTCAAAATTTAACACTTTCCACATACCAAAATCCAAAAATTTCTATATACTCTAACCATGATATAACTTTGTCCGTATATCATTCATGATCTCATTTTATTTTTGTCTTTATCCCTTTAGTATGCGCATATCATCTTCTTTCCAAAAATATTTCAATCACTTTTCATGGTTACCGGTACCATATAATTATTGAAAACCAATACATAGATATTCCAAAATTCCATGATACCAAAAATGAGATTCCATGATAATATTTTGAAATCCCATTACATAAACAATTAATAATTACACAACATCATTTCCATACTCAACTTCACAAATAGTGATCGCATGTGACTTCCCTCTATCCTTTGCTTTAATAGGTTGCTCACATTGATCATCATTAACCATTATATTAGGTCATTGATTAGCATAATGCCCTGTTTCCTTGCACGTGAAGCATTGAAGTGTTGGTGGTTCTTTTTCTACAGTCCTTTCTTTATTCACATCATTAGCAACCCTTTTTCCATTTTTTTGACACACAGCTACTCGATGGCCTTCTTTTTCACACTTAAAACATTTTCTAGCCCCTTTAAGACAATCTCCACCATGCTTTTTTTTGACACTTTGAGCCTAAAGAAAATTAATCTTCTTTTCACCATTATTTTGAGATTTCTCCTTGAACTCCATACTCTGTTTCTTGTCAAAACCATGAGACGGATATGTAACACCAACTTCCATTTCTACCTTGATAGCACAACCCAAAATTTCATCATAGCTACTGAAGTCTCTTATAGCTAATGCCCTTCGAAGACATGGTTTTATACCACTAAAGAATTGATCAACATTACTTTCAGGTTGGATGATAATGCCAGAAGCATACCTTGAATGCCTTGTAAAATTCACTTCGTATATACCATCAGATTCATCATCCTTTTTCTTAAGCTCAAGGAAATCCTTTTCCATCTTTGTTTGAATAATATGAGGGAATTACTTATAGAAAAATAGCTTCTTGAACCCATCCCATTCCATGGATTCAATTTCATCTCGGGGTCTCATAATCTTAATTAGAGTCCACCATTGATCTGCTTCACCTTCTAAATGGTAAATAGCCAGAATTATTTTTTCATGTTCTGAACAGCAATTTATGGAAAATATCTTTTCAATGGTACTGATCCATTGTTCAACAACAAGTGGATCAGAAGACCCATTGAAAGAAGGTGGGTGTTGCCTCATGAAGGACTCAATAGAATATTTTTCCCTTCTCTACTCATTTGGAAGCCCAGAATTATTCATAGCTTGTGTAATTATAGCAATAAGATTTTTCACTCCATCTCCCATAACGTTGGTTTGTTCAGGAGGATAATCATTGCATCATCCATTACATTGATCAACACAGTTCCTTCGGGTTCCATTTATTGTCTAAAACCCAGAAAAGAATAGAGTGAGAGGAAAAAATCATGGTTGGGAAAACAACATAATAATGGGGGAGTACCTTCAATATCTAACATCATAGGTATATTTCTAAGATCATTATCATAATTCTAGTACTATAACCTATACTTATACTTAACCTTAGGTATATCACTAGACATACCTTAGAAATATCTCTAGGGATCTCACTAAAGTTTTCGCGTCCTAGTTTCCAAATCTTAACTAAACCTTTCCTCTGATACCAACTATAAAGACCCAAAGCATGAGGTAAATATAAATTACATTACTTTTTAGGAATACATAATACATAACAAAAATAGACACCAATGGACCGTAATAGTTTAGTGTCTTTGGAAACTCAGAACGTAAACATCTAATCATGGGGAAAGATCTTCAACATCTCCCACAAAGATCTTCCCCTTTTGGTTTTCTTACCTAAATCCATTGTTGAAATCCTGGGGAAAAGAAAACATATAAAGGGTGAGCTCAAATGCTCAGTAAGGGTAAGCATGGATAAAATAAAAAAACCATATACATTTGAACTTAAAAACATGAACATAATGTTTTGACATCAAAATCTTTAGAAAAGACATAAATCTTGGAAGTACGTAAGGAATATATCATAAAGAAACATCAGTCATGATAAAATAGCATGGGAATAAAACTTGTAATTGTTGAAAAACATTAAGCACATGATATGATTTCCATAGTATCCAAGGCATTTCTCCCAAGACAATCTTAGTGGACAAAGTCCCTTTCTGAATCGACTTCATTCCTTGTTTCAGTCCTGTAACAATGAACTGGATTAACTTACCATTCCAGCCATGTATATCTCATGAGATATAAATCTTTACCCAATGCATTGGAGGTAGATATAGGTCCCACACATCTCATAATGAAAAAATTATTACTTGTGCCACAAAATAAACATAAAACATTCATCATAGCCAAAAGAATAAAATGGGTTTCATAAACATCATCCCATCATAACCTAATCCATATAACAAAATGGATATAATATCATCTTAAGAAAAGGGAAACCATATAAATCATAGTTACATTATACTTGAAACATACACATATGAAATAATGTCATCTTAGATGGAAAATGGTTTTGATAAAGCACTGGAAATGAATTCTTGAGGAAAATATCCTTTCTTCATGAAAATCACTTTCTTTTCAAAAAATTCCATTCAGTTTTAAAAGAAATGATTTTGTTGAAAATAGTGAGGAAATCATGTAGAGTAAGATTCATGAAAATAATGAGTTATGAAACCATAATAATCCATTCATGTTGTATAAGTTAAAAAAACATTCTTCTCGTACTTTGTCCAGAAAAGTCAACAAGTACCCCGTATGGTAAATAAAAAATGATTCCTTCCATACGATGTGGTAAAAGTAAAAAAAAGTTGTAAGAATGACTTGAAACATACATGGAAGAAAAGTAAACATTTTATGAAAACATTTTGAGAACATATGGACATTGATAATAAACATAACCCCAGTAAATACTTACAAATAAACAATATGGGATAAGAATGAGATTGGAATAATTATCCTTTACCTTATGTCTGATATGCTTCGTATGTATCTGGACCTCTTGTATAATGATTTAAATAATGTTATTTACTTATTATAGAATCATATTCACTGTTATGATATCATATATGGTTCAATTATGACGTTATAATACCTGTTTTTTTATAAATTCCATGTTAAATCAGTGTTTTCGGGAAAATTGTTTCATTTATCGTACGTGTTTCTATTTGTTGTTATTGATATTATTATTACTTATATAATTATTTACTTACTTCCAGAATGTAAATAATTATTTATATATCATATATATTCAGTATATATATATATATATATTAGATAGATGAATGAAATGAAATACGCCGTTCATGGAGACGGTAGGCCGTACGTACGCATGAACGTTGTTTTCCTTTCCTTATTTACTTGAATGGAATTAAGTAGATGACTTAAATATATATATAAAAAAATACAGTATCATTATTAAGCCATATATTTCATTATTATTCATTATATATACTTTGTAATCATTCATGAATGGTTAACATGGGGAATGAATCTCATCGTGTCGTGAAGACGGTAGTCCATACGTAAGCATGAGCGATGATATCATTCCCATGATGGTGGAATTATATTGAAGTGTATGTATAATATTTCAGAGTCAATATAACTTTACAATAATCATATATAGTTATTTATTTACACCATTATACCCATCCAAGTAAGGTGGTGGTCAAAAACAGATTACACCACGATGTGTAGACAGTATTCCGTACGTACGCACGTGCGGTGATTTCATTTTCCGTAGGACGGATAGAAGGTGAAATAAGGTTGTTTCATATTTATAATAACATATCAGTATATATTTAATACTGATGTTATTACTTTTTAATGAGACAACTAAATAAGAAGAAGTAGAAGAAGAAAGAAACTTGAGAGAATCGGAAGAAGAGATTACCTCTTCTTCGACGCACCTCCTTTAAGCATTTCCTTAAGGAAGTAGAGATGGTATTTTTAGAAGAAAAAAAGCTCCAGAATGTTTCTAGGGAAGTGGATAAGATAAATTGTCAGGGTTTTTCTGAGATTAAAGGCTCAAAAGGGTCTGAATAGAAGAGGGAAGGGGTTCCCTTTTTATAAGGGAGGAGAGGGGCACCTTTGGAAAAACATAAAAAATTATTTTATAATAAATGTATATTCGGCTTTTAATAGATCCAAATTGCTTTATTTAGAAAATAAGGTGGGGATGGGTCTAAATACTCTCAACCAATAGATTTTAGACATGTTTGGGTCATTATAGTAACCTTATAGTTTAGTTTTAACTCTTAGTTAATTAGATTGACATTTACCATGTCACTTTGTATTTTTATATTATAGAGTTAATAAACATACCGTATACATCCAAGAGACCCCCAAGTGGTCCATTAATGATACATATCTCATGATATAAGTATCTTGGCAGTTCCTTAGATTTTTAGTAATATAATAACAATTAATAATATAATATTTGTTTTTAAAACTATTTTATGTTAATTTTGACACTATTTGGAAATTGATTTTTGTGAATATCATAACAGCATGATTAGTTAGAAAAAATATAATTAAATCAATACTAACATGTCATATTAACCTATAAAATTAGTGTAATTCATAAAAAGTCTCAAATTACATTTATTTGGGTATTTATAAATCAATTATGTTAATATTTCATTAATGATATAATTAATGCATCATCATTGTGACATAAATAAATAACATTATTTAATGTATAAAAATTATAAATAAAATACCATTATGTAGGAAATATTTTTATCTTTCCAATGAATATTTATAGTATAATTTATCTTATGTGTATCCCTATAATAAAAATTATTTAGTTATTAAAAATTGATTTTAACTATTTTAACCCTTCTTTAAATAAATTAATAATAAATGTCCTAATCTAATCCAAGTGGACTGAAATGGTCATATTTTATTCCTAAGTTTGTTTTTTGTCTAATTAAACTTATCCAATATAATTAGGAAACTTTTTAGGGTAATAATAATATCATTTTTACCCTTAATTACCCTATTTACATTTAACTGTGGTAAATAAAAGTAAAAAGTTACTATTCACCAAAAATTATTTTCATCTCATTGAACCACATTTTAGTCCTTTATATTAACCGTGTCTCTCATAATTTTTAAATTTCACTCACTAAAGCGGTAAAATTATGTTTTTTGTGAATTTCCAATTTCTCCTAGGAGGTGGGTAAAAGACGGTGAAAAGTTTAATAAAATTTTTATATATCTAAAATTATTATAAAATGACTCCAATGAATTACATTGAACTTATATAGGTATTATGTAAAAATTTGTACCTAAAATAAATTTAAATAAAATCAATAAATATTTAAATAAAAATTCATTTTTTAAATTGTAACCGAGTGTTTTCACTATTCATAAAAAATTGAATGTTTTTAGAAAAATACCAAAAATTCACCCTAGGATAATTTAGATATTCGAAATCCAAATATGAAGTCCACTTTGAATGATAAAATTTATAAAATTACAAAAAGTGGGTATTACTATTAATAACAGCTAGTTTATATAATATTTTAATAGCATATCTTTGTTTACAGAAACTCGGTATTGTGTACAACACACACTATCATGGAAGGTCGTGATTGCATGTAATGTAATCCAAGTCAGTGTTTTGTGTAGTGTAAGACTCCATTGTTGTTGCGTATAACATAATCCAAACATATTTCATTTATAATTGAATATATATATATATACACACACTCAATGTTGTGTATAATGACTAATATCAAACGAACATGAAATTGTGTGTAACACAATCCAAGAATAGTGTTGTGCATACTGTAAGATAATAAGGTGTTGTGTATAGAGAAATATGATCTTGGGGTTCCATACAACACATGAAATCAAATAAATTAAAAATAATACTTATCATAAAATCTCGGGGTGTTACAATGACCTTTGGTTGAATCTATTTTACACATGAGGTTGAAAAATTATGTTAATGAATCTGTGTGTATCTAAGGGTTTCCATCAATTTCCAATGGTGGGTGTCTACTTATATTCTTGAGTTGTATACCTAGTTTATTCATAAATTTTTTCTACCTATAGGGGGATGTTTATTGTTGATGATGGGATTGTGCCTTTATGATGCATCATGCATTTCCAATTTAATGGAAAAATAAAATACCATGTAGTTCATTGAACCGGTGTAGTTCATTATAATGCAAAAAGGTCATATTTCTAGGCACCTCAACACCAGGTATTAGAGATCAAAAATATAGGATCAATCCTACATATACTTTTTCTGAATGAAATACGAGGCATCTTAGTTCAGTCATGCCCTTGTGAATGGGATTGTGTTGGTTTCTCATATATGGATGAATTAATATCATTCCACTCATAAGGGTATACAATCTATGGTCTCCCTATACGGAGGAGATTCATGATTTCAATAATATATCCATTCCCAAAAATGAATATCACATGAAACTATGCAATGTGTGATAATCAATGATAGTCTTTAGTCATTCTAACTGCAAATAGATTCAAAACCTACATACTAGGAAATACATTTGGATACTCAACATATATATATATATATTAGGTCATATAATAGAAATATATTTAAGGTTATTTTAGCTGTAATTAGAGTAATATTTGTTCTGTCCACATCTTAGGATGCTTAGTTTTGAGATTGAATAGTCAGATCAAGGGAATGATTGGGTCCTAAAGGGTTTACATTTCTGAGACATAGTGGGACATAAATGGAAGTGTATTACCATTTTTGCTCTAGGATTTTGAAGGAATATTATGTATAAATATTATTAATGGAATATTAGATCTTTTAGTTCAATTTGTTGGTCATTACCCACTACGGTTGCCCTAATATTGGTGATGTACAATGTTATCATGTACTGGGATGACCAAATTACATGGCTATCTAATCAACCTATGATGTGTTCATTGTCTACATGACATTCCATTATTATCCTCATGGAATGTATGATAATGTATTACTGATATTTTTAATCAAAATAATGTAATCTAGTTTAATTTAAGTAGTTATTTCACATATTCTATGTTGAATGTTTGTAGCTCGTCACATTCCCAAGGATTTCCTATCTAGAGGACATTGGAAGACTTGGATTGATGATCCTGAAATCCATCATATGATATTGGTTAAAATGTATGGAGGGTATCTCAATCCATCTGACTCACATCTGTGTCTTCATGAAATATGGTTGACACGATTGGAGGGTGTCGTGAGAGTCATGGTGACATGTGTAGTGGGTTTTTCATATCCTGGATGACGTGTCTTAGTGTCATCCTGAAAACTGGAAGACATATTTGGAGGATATCTGAAGATCAAGCTAACATGACTGATGGTCATCATCAGATAAATTTGAAAGTCCTTGTTTCCATCGCAAAACTAATATGACATATACTATTTCCTCCATATGATTTTGGTGACACATCATAGGGAAATTTAAAGGATTGGATGGTGAGCCGGAAGGGTTTCATAATACTAGAGTGGCATTCATAGGGGTGCCCTATGAATATATGTGACACATCTAGGGGACATACCATGATCGAAATAGAATTCTATAGGATTTTCATGTGATATTGGTGACATGTCTGGGTGTTGCCTCAATTCATGGGAGGTTAATGTAAAGTACATGAGTATTAATGTATATGTTCATCGGATATGTTTCCTATATTTTAGTGATGGATCTAGAATTTTATATAATATGACAATGATATTTTAGAGTTATCTTGTTTATGTCTTGCGTGATTGAGTATTTATATTGGGTTTCCCATGCATATCCTGTGAGAAGTCTTTCGTGTAACCTATGGGTGATCACACGAAGTGCCTATACATGTCCCAATATCACATAAGTTACTCCTTTGATATTACCTAACAGAAAAAGTTTGTGATTGTGATATTTGATGCTCTACGAAATATGATATACTTCTTGGGTTCTCCAATGTATGGATCCAAGGATTCGTTATTTCTTGTCAGGTGGGTAATTTATAGTCCTTTCCACCCAGATTATTTATCACATTATATTGTGCACATTGAAAAAATCCATTGTGGAGTTGGTGGAGGGAATTGGTTTCATGGGTTTCATGATATCATAATGTTGGTGTTTCAAGGGGATTTTCATGATTTTTTGTGGTGATGATACAACCCCCTTAATGCCTAATTTATTTTATTATATCTAATCAATTTTCTATTTTCCTCATCATATTGGAATTAAAAGGGGATTTCGCATTTTCAAGATGTTATGTAAATGGGACTTCATGATATGGTGGTCCTTGTTGAAATTCTTGAGTGTTATTAATGGAAACATTTCTAGTATCCGTTGTGAGACAAATTTATCATCCAAGGGGGACATTGTATGATCATCCCATCGTGACGTAGGGCTTTTTGAATTTAGTGGGGAGCGTATGATTGTGTCATGGGATGTTTATGACTGAAAGGGACTCTCACATTTTCTCTTATATATTCATATTTTACATTTCAAATTATTGGGGATTTGGTAAGATTTTATGTGGTTAGTTGATGAAAATCACTCTCCCCATAAGTGATATATCGTGTGTCTAAAAAAGGGTAATCTTGTGATGCATGAGAATTTCATTTAAAAACCATTCTGTTTTCCTTATGGATCCAAAGGGGGGGGGTGATGGACAACTTGGACATGTCCGAATTCCTTCACATCAGAGCGTGACATTCTAGCGAGCTTTCGTACAATATGTTGGACATTTACCTATGTGATCATGGTGTATCATGAACTACATGGGGTATGTGTCATGGTGTTTACTACCATATGGGTTCTCATGAGTTTTCATGAGTGTTTCACTAGAAAATAATTCTCACCATGAGTTTTGTGTTGCATCACCATGAAACGGTCATTTGGAAATTCCCAAGCATTGACATGGAAAACCCTTATATTTTTATTTGGTGTAAGAGGGGGTGTGCATGACCTCTTGTAAATTTCAAAGTGTATTCATGTGGTGAGTGTGAAATTCTAGTAGGGTTTTTTAAGACAAGGTAGACTTTTCACCAATGGAATTAAGTGTCTTTTGAACCTCCTAGAAGTTTTTCATGATATTTTTAAAAAAATATGATATATTCATTTGGATATATTACTTTATTCTAAAAATATTTTTGGATAGATTATCAGTTTTCCACCGATTGATATGACATGAGACAATAGAGTACCCATACAGTATCCACCATAAGATAATAAATTATCTTGGATGCCTTTTTTTAGTTGAAGGACTTCTCAAAAGGACATAATGGGATCTAATGTAGGTTGTAAAATTAAAATGGATCCATCATTTGATCATTTATTGGTATCGTGACTATGTTTTTATTAGAAAATTTTGTGATATGAGATTTCAAGAAAACATTTTTTTCCTTTTCATTAAAGGAAAAATAAAAACCATATCCATTTATTTATTCCATTGTGCATTTACTAATGATAATTTATATGTGTCAAAAATTATCCCCCCTAACCAACGCGCACCGAGAAAAGGGATCAATTATGATGAAGGTAAATGCCTACCCATTGATTTGGTGCCATCACCAATTAGTTTCCCTAATGAATATTTTTCTACCATATGATATTTTTTATTCTATTGGATTCATAGTAAAAAGTGTAATGTAGGAAAAATCATTATTCGGATACTGAACATTCAAAACACACATGCCCTGCTTTTTTTGTGTGATCCATTCACAAGAGTAATACTTAAGAACTCATTTCCACAAATCATCATAACAATTTATCTACAAAACCATTCTAAAGGAAATTTTTTTCTAGGAAATTGTTTGAATCAACTAAGAACATGTCTTTAGATATTGTTTGATCCTCGAATATGGGGATGTGCGATTGTTATGACTATTTTTTGGGATATATTTGCTTTGAAACATGACCACTTTGATTATTTTTTCTGCTTGTTTGACCATGTATAGTTCATTTAATCATAATATATCTTAGAGGTCATGTAGTTTCATGATGATCTATGGCTTCATATGTTCCAAAATATATTCGTGAGACACATTATTTAGAAATACATTATACGGTTTTGAATCCCATTCTGATTCATGAGATGTGCATGATAGTCCTGGAGTTTATTCCATTACATTAAGAAGAATTCACATAACTAACATATTATTAATGAATATTTGGAGATGGTTTCTAGAACTCATAATATTTAATTTTCTATTGAGAACTAAATGTGTATGATTGACCAGAATCCCAATGTAGAATCAATGAATCTTTTTCTCTATAATAGTTATTATGTAAAAAGGGTTCTCCCATCCAAACTCTATAATTATCCATTATCATGTTGGCCTCACCTTTATTGGTTTGGAATATTGGATTTCATTTTATCCATTATTCATGATACAATTAGTTACCATGATTGGTAGTAGCTTATCTTGACTTAATTTATAGTACATTTGTTGTGGAAATCCATGTTGTTGTTGAAAAATCAAAGGGGTTATCTTATATATTGGAGAAACCAATGTTTATAGATAAATATGATTTCTCTAACTAGCCAATCACTCAGATCTATCCGAGTAAAATTTATTCATCTATGAAGTACTCGAGTGGTTGCTAGAGTTCGAAGTGGGGTCTACACCCTTGTTTTAACTTCTCTAATCCATGGGAGTGGGAATTATTTTCCAAGAAAATATTTTTAAGGTTTATTGACCTGCTATATTTCGTCCATATATGTTAAATAGTTTGGGTTTCCTAATTCATAATTCATTTCCTATCTAATTTTCTCATATAAATTTTTAGTCATTGCTGCCATGTCACCAACTCATTTCATCCTTACCCTGGTGAGACAAGAATTATCCTAGAGGATATATATTAGTTGGGTGGAATCCCCCCTCTTAGAAGGATTTAACATGAGTTCCTTTTGTATATATATATATATATTGGGTGTCCCTTTAAAATATCTATTCATGGTTGGGGACATGTTCATCATTGTGAAGCAAATTCTATGAAGGAAGAAATCATTGACAACCATTATGAAAATCATGCTCTTGATTACACACTAAACATAATTTTTTACAAAAAGACCTTCACTTAATACAACATAGAATATAAAGAGGTCATGTGTATTTGGGGCTCAGGAACATTACATAAAATCATAAAACATAAAACACAACGTCTTATTGAAAACATCCATTACATGGCCACTACATTCACCAGTACTTAGCATTGAATGGGATAACATGATAAAATGCATAAAAAAGATGATAAATAAAGCCCAGTACAGGTGTAATAAAATCATTGCATGAATATTAAAATACATATTATTCTATATTTATATCAATGGAGTGAAAGAGAAACATAAACATAATGGTATGATACAACATGATTATCAAAACTTTGAAATGTTGCAATAATACATAACATGGTTTTATCATTAGCCAATGCTCATTGCTCATGGATTATGAGAAACCCATCATTTCACATGAAATTAGAATGAGTAAACCCTCATTTCACTTGACATATCATGATATTAATATTTACCCAATGCATTGGAGCACTATCCGGGGACACCCTTCTTAAACATTTCATTTCCTGCTTAAGTGTTCCAACATGATCATTTAACTTGGAATCAATCAACATCATAAGTTAATCCATGATTAAGGTATGTGGAATAAATACATGAATGTACCATTAAATATGTATTTTTTCATAAAGGTGAATACCCTTGATAGTGACATTAGTATGGTATTCACCTCACAGTGATCTTGGCTTCGAAAAATGTAGTGCAATTTCGGCAGCATAACAACATGACATAAGAATTCAGAAAAATTGTTGATTAAAGTGAAATGTGTGTATCATAATATTTAATGAAATTTACTTTAATGGGGTTCATATAGATAAATTTCCCAAAAAATGTAATTTAATTTAGAAATGTAATACAAAACAATTTCTTGAATGTAAATGTGGAGATAGAAATTCCATACGGAATATTTGCATGGTAACAGGTGTATATGGGGGGAATTAATGTGAGGTAAATGTGATGCATAATTATTAATACAATAAAAGGGAAGTATGGGAGAGGTTTGAAATCATACCCCATCATTTATAATTTAAAATAAAATGGAATACCAATATATAGAAACATGGACATAAATAAAGAATGTGAGAATCCCTTACATGGAAGTCTGATCCCAGTGGCATGAGTGAGGATTGAGAGAGGATTTATGAGAGGTTGGGGAGCCTTATGGGGATTATAGAGAGAGTATGGAAGATCTTGGACGAACTACAAAGGTTTTGAGTGATGAGGAAGTGGGTAATTTTGTGGGTTTATATAGGAAATAAGAGAGAATTATCTATTATTTAGGTTTGGGTCACCACACATTAAACTAATCCAAACCACATATCATCACATGATTTTTTCCCTCAGGTTTTTCCAAAGGGGAGTGGAAGAAAGTATTTTATATGGAAAATGGAAGAACTTCATAAATTAATAGATTTGATTATGTGGAGAGAGTCTCACTCTCATGGAAATCAATTTAGAAAACTAAAATGTTTTATATGTCTTTGAGTGTACACTAATGCACTGTAAAATAAATAAAACTAAACTAAAATCACAATATTTTAATTTAAAAACATACATTGTATGAAAATATAGTTTATAGTTTTTTATTACATCACTATTGAAACATTATGATGTCATAACACACATTATATTTTTAAACGGTATTTAATTTTTACGCAAAAAATCGACTGTCTTGGAAAATTTTGAAAAAATAATCATTGGAAAATTTAGACATCCTAATTCCAAAAATAATATTACTTTTTACCCAACTTATTTTCTAAATCTGTGAATTTTCACTTTTAAAATAAAATCCGACATTTAAAAAAAATTCAGGCATTTTGACAAAATAGCTTTCAAACATTAATAAATATTACACTAGTATTCATAAAAATTTTATGATCATTTCTACTTAATAAAAAGTAATTTAGTATTCATTAAAAAATCCATTAATTTACCAAAATAGATTCCATAGATTAATATAAAATAAAATATACTATTTTTTATTTAAAAGATATTTACATAGTAAAAATAATAAAATGAAGGTATATTCATTATTTTATACAAATATAATTCACATAATAATAGTGATATGGTGTTGTCACATAACCCCTTATAACACCTGCATATGAATGAAAGGTATGGTGTGTTATGGTGACAGATTCTTGGGGTGGCTCAGATAACATCGCTCAGGTACTAATCTCTATCAACTTCCACTTCAACCGTAGGTGGTTCCTTTTCAGCTTAACATGTTGATGCTCAACATGGGATTGGTCAAGAGAAAATCTCAATGACACCACTAATAATCCGACCTCCAAAAAATGTGCTTCATATAGGGCAAGTCTACTGGATGAGGCCATCACTTCCTTTGTCTATGTAAATTGGATTCGTTAAAGCCCTATATTTATACTAATCATGTTATCACTGTTCAACAACTATATTATAAATGGACACAATTATTAATGGTATTTTAGAATCAAAAAACATAAAACCAAAGAAGTTCATGTTTTATATAACCATTTAACATAATAATACATTTAATCAAATCAAGAGGAATTTTCATTAATGAATGTTTAGGTCATTACAATCATCCCCCCTTAAGAAATCTCGCATTTGAAATTTCATTTTCCCACACTAAATCAGATGTGGGTAACTTTTCTTCATCACTTATTTTTTATTCCCATGTCGCTTCATCAAACTTGTGGTTTTTTCACAACACATTGATGAGGGGAATTGTCTTATTTCTTTGAAATTTTTTATCTATTATTTAATATCTTCACTGTTCTCTCCATGTAAGAAAGAATATCCACTAGCTATACTTTCTTTGAAGAGAGTACCTGTGAAGGGTTTGATATATACTTCCTTATGAGGGATATATGAAAGACATCATGTACACTGTCCTTGGTAGGTGTACGTGCTAGTCGATAGTCCACTACCCCAACATGATCAAGAATCTAGAAGGGGACAATATACCTAAGCCTTAACATCTCATTCATTCCAAAACTCATGACCTTCTTCCATAGAGATATGCGTAGAAACACCATGTCTCCATCTTTGAACTCAAGCTCTCATCGACGGCTATCTACACAACTCTTCTATCGACTTTGGCATTCCATGATATGATACTGAATGGTTTTCATCATCTCCACCATTTCTTCGACCATTTTAAGACCTAGTAGTTTATCCACACCAACATTATCCCAACATGTTGGGGTTCTACACCTTTTCCCATAAAGAGATTCATATGGTTTTATTCAGATGCTCAAGTGGGAACTACTATTGTTGGAGAATTCAACTAGTGGACGATTTGGGTCCCATTCTCCTTTAATGTTAATAGAACATGATCTTAAAATATCTTCCAATGTATGAAGGGTTCACTTATATTGGATCTAAGATTTAGGATGATAGGCCGTAAAGAAGTTCAGTTAAGTGCTTCGAGCATGTTGGAGACTTTTCAAGAACATCGATGTGAATCTTGAATGATGATCAGATAAAATATATAGTGGTACATGATGTAGCCTTACCACTTCTTTGATGTTAATTCGTGCATGTTGATCCAATGAGAGGTTCTATCGAATTGCAATAAGGTGAGTTATCTTCGTAAGGCGATACATAATGACCCATATATAATAGTTTCCTCTAGATTTATGGGATGTACAGTTACAATGTCCATGGTAATGTTGTCCCACTTATATATTGGTATGGGTAGTGGTTACATCATCCCTTATACATTTTTATATCATCCTTCACTTGCTGACATACCAGGCACTTTGATGTATATTCCACAATATCCCTTCTCATATTTTCCCACCAAATGTTTTCTTGGAGATATCGATACATCTTTGTGCTACACAAGTGAATAGAGAAGGATGAGCTATGTGTGTCATTCAGAAGCTCCTTCTTTATCACTAGATCAGGTGGTGCACATAATCTTGACCCAAATCTCACAATTCCATCCTTTTCAACCATAATCTCTGAGGATTTCCCATTTCTAATAGCTTCACCTTTTTCTGAATTTCCACACACTTTCTTTGATCGTCGTTTATTTTCTCTAAGAGATTTGGATGAGAAATCATTTGAGAAATGATTTATGATGTTCCTACTTTAATGATTCACATTTCCATCCTATGAAAATCTCATAATGTTGGATCCTTTTCAATTCTCATTAATGATAGAATCTTTGGATCCTTTCCACTTAAAACATCCACCAGCTTGTTTGCATTCACAGGATGTTAATGGATTGAGCAGTCATAATCCTTGACATGTTATATCCATATTCATTGGCTCATATTAAGCTATTTCTCTATGAATATATATTTAAGGCTCTTGTGATTAGTATATATCTCACACCACTCCCCATAAGTATTATTCCAATAGATTTTGATTGTAAATATCACAACCACCAACACCAAATCATGCATGGGATAGTTTTTCACATTTATTTCCACCTTCCTTGAGGAATAGACTTTCACTTTATCATTATTCATTAACACACAACCCCTTCTCTACTTTGAATCATCAATAAATTCCACAAAATGTTCTCCACTTGTTGGTAATGTGATCACAGACGAGGTGATATTCTTCCTTTTCAACTCCTTGAATATTTCATCACATTCATAACTCCAAGAAAACAATACTCCCTTCCGAGATAGAATGGTAAAAGGGTTTCATAATCATGATAAATTTCTCACAAATCGGCGATAATATCCAGCAATCCCAAAGACGCTCTGGATATCTGTTACAGATGTTGGCCTCGTCCATCCCCCAATTAAAGCAGTTTTGTAGTGATCCATAGATATCTCATTACTTGTGATGATATGATATAATATTGAGGCCACCTTCAACCATAACTCACACTTGTTGTACTTTTCATAGAGCTTATCCTCCCACTAGGTCTGCAGTACAATTCATAGATTCTCCTCATGATCCTCCTTGGTATTGGAGTATATTTGAATATCATCTATAAAAGAAAACCAAAAAAAATCTATGAAATCTATAAAGACTCTATTCATAACATCTATGGAGATTGATGCATCATTAGTGAGTCTGAAAGGCATTAATATGAGTTCATAGTGCCTGTATCTCAAAAAAAACATTCATGGGGATATCTTCCTCCATCACCCTTACTTGATAATATCCCGACCACAAATGTTCCTTGGAGAAGATTTGTGCTCTATGAAGCTGATCAAACAAGTCATCAATCTGTGGTAGAGGATACTTGTTCCTTATTGTGATTCAGATAAACTCACGATAATCGATGTAAATCAACATTTACCCATCCTTCTTCATGATAAATAGGAGTTGTGCACCCCATTGTGATGCACTTGGGCGTATAAGCCCTTTATCAAGATTCTCCTGTAGGTATTTCATTATCTCCTCAAGCTTCACAACAACCATTCTATACAGAGTCTTGGATATTGGAAATGCCCCAGGTATAAGGTCTATTGATAATTCAACATCTCTTCGAGGAGGGAGATTTGGAAATTCCTCTGCAAACATTTCATCCAATTCCCTCACAATAGGCACATCTTAAATGATGGTCTCTTCCTTGGACTCAATAATCTGAGTAATATATGCATGCTCATAGTTCAGTAATATCCATGCATGAGATGATGTAACTAAAGAATATTAATTGTCATCCATGCCCTTGTACAGAATCCGGGGTTAATTCTTAACATGGAGAGTGATTTCCCACTCATAGAAATTTATGTTGGCTTTATATAAGGAATGCAAATCCATGCTGAGAATTATCTTAAATTCCCCCAGAGGGAGTACGATGAGGTTCTCCATGAAGTTCAATCATCAAATTATGATAGGGGAAGAGTTATATTCACGGGTTCAATGATTTCCCCATTTTTCGTACTCACCAACATCGTTACCTCCATGATTTTTTTGGTTTTGAGATTGTTCTACTAAACATTATAGATAAAAAAGAATGTGTATAACTAGAATTAAAAAGTATGTTCACTATTCTTGAATGAATAACTAGAATACCTATCACCACTTCATTGTCAGTGTTCACATCGATGGTAGTGATGGAAAAATATCTCCCTTGCTACCTTAGAGGTTGTCGGTTGCCTCCGAAAAACCTTGGCATAGGTCACTAATTTTTAAGGTTCCTTGAATTTTTATAATTGAAGCAAAGAAAAACAGGTTGAGGTTCGAACTGAGGGTTCCTCACCACTGTCGTAGTTGTGGGTTTTTCTAGTCGTTAGTTAATGGCTAGGTTCCCTTCTCTGCCAAACCTAAATCATTTCCTCATCCCCTTCAAAAAAATTATAGGGTTCTTCTTTCCGCACCTTTGGAAAGTGGGGTGTTGGATCCTATTAGAAAAGTTAGATTTATACCTCAATCCTCTATAATTGAATTCCACCATACACTTCGTATCCCCATGATACCCCTGAGATTCTTCGAACACCATTTCGACCATGGGGGAAGGTCAGAAAATTTCATCATATGTTTCATAGTCATGGATCTCCAAGGATTTCTACAGGCTATGATTCAGACCACTAAAGAATTAGTCAACCATCCATTCACGGGTAATAACAACACATGAGGTGTATCTTGCAATTCTTGTGATGTTTTCCTTGTATGCTCCAACGAATTCGTCGTCTATTTTATTGGGGTGAAGGAAGTCCCTTTCCATCTTAATATGGATGGCACATGGAAAATATTTAACAAAAAACATTTTTTTGTAAATGATTCCATTCTAAAACCTTTATCTCCTCCTCTGGCATAGTATTTCCGTTCAATGTCCACCATTGATCAATTTCACCGTCTATATGATCAGAAGCCAGGAGAACCATCTCTTATTCCGAACA
Organism: Viscum album; assembly: GCA_963277665.1. Lineage (NCBI taxonomy): Eukaryota > Viridiplantae > Streptophyta > Magnoliopsida > Santalales > Viscaceae > Viscum > Viscum album. Next base: position 43,944,758 of record OY728123.1, read on the forward strand.
TTGAAGGATGGATAAGATCATTTCAATGGAGTGCATCCATTGTTCACCGATTGTGGGATCAGAAATCCATTAAAAGTAAGAGGCATTTTTATCATGAATATCTTGATAGTGAGGTGTTCATTCTTATAGGGGCTGAACATTCCTCTTGACCCATGATTATATTCAATGCACGAGTTAACTTAGAGAGTATCATGACAAGGGTCGTGATTCCTGGTCCCATCGAATTTGAGATCTCATTAGAATAATCATCGCATTGATATTCACATCGATTGTTAGCCTGTGTCCTCTTATTACTGGCCATTGGTAGAAAAAAAATGAATGTTAGGGGTGACACATAAAGGGTAATACAAAGACAAAAATAGATTACTCATAAATTTCTATTATTTCCTTAAGTTATGAATCTATATGATTTGATCTGTGTTATCCATAACATACATTCTAGCATATATTCATAGGTTATTTTTTTTATTCCTTAATAATGGTTCATACTAAGTTTGTGATGTTTCCAAAGCATATCCCCCATGAGTGTCGTAATCAAGAGTGCAGCAAGGCCCATTTTAGTACATGAGGATACACTAGGTCAAGCCTGAAACTCCTTTTTGGAGATTCCACTCCATGGAACAATGGTGCAAGAGCCCACTCTACCTGCTCGTATCTAAACATGGATGTGATTTCCTGATAATCCACTTACTCAATACTCACCAAAATTTAGGGATGTTTTTTTATAATTAGTCTTATCCCTAAGGATTTCAGTAGGGTTTTATAATCCGAATCCAAAAAATAAATAAACCTATTAACTAATACCAACTATGACGACCATATCTTTATTACACACTTAACATAATTTATAAATAAAACAATAACTTGATACAACATATATGATTGATAGGTATAGTGTCTTGGGGGCTTAGGAACATAACATAATAACATAAAACATAAAATACAACATCTTATTGAAAATATCCATTACATGATTACTACATTACCTCCTACTTAGCATTGCACTGGACAACATGAGAACATTCATAAGAAACGGGTGAGAAATAAATCCCAGTAAGGGAGTAAAAAATCATAACATGGAGATTATAATATATGTTCGTCAACAGGAATATCAATGGAGCACAATATAAACATAAACATAATGACATGATAATCTTAAAATATAAATGTGGCAACAAGACTTAACTTGGTATTAACATGAGACAAGGCTCATTAAATACGAAGCATGAGTAAACCCTCATTACACCTGAATTAGAATGAGTAAACCATCATTGTGCTTGATGTATCATGATAATAATATTTACCTAATACATTAGAGTTCTACATGGGTGCACCCTTCTTATACATTACACTCCTTGCATAAGTGTTCCACATAGATCATATAACATGGAATAAATATACATCATATGTTTTTTCATTATTGTGGAATGTGGAATAAATAATTGAATGTAGAATTCATATTTATATGTGAATTAATGTAAATAACCTTGATTGAGATATGGGTATTTTATTCACTACATAATGATCTTGTCTTGAAAAAACACGGTGCAATTTTAACAGCATAACGGTGTGACATAAGAATTCGTAAAAATGGTTGATGAGAATGAAATGGGTGTCTTGTAATAAGTACAAAAAATGGATATTAAGGGTGTTCATATAGATACATGTCTCCACAAATGTAATGAAATTTAGATACGTTATACAAAATAATTGTATGAATGTAAATGATGTGACAGAAATTCCTTACGAAATTTTGTCAAGATAACTGGTTTAAATGGGAGGAATTAATGTGATAAAAAGTGGATATATCATTTTTCCAAACATGAAGAGATCTATATGGGGGAGGTGTGACATTATACCCCAACCTACACATTAATGATATTCCTTTATTACATCACAACCAGCCACTGGATTCCCGCACTAAGCACGATTGTTTCTGGAAGGATCTTCCTCTCAATCCACTGGTCATACTCAAACACATCGATTTCCAAAAATGATGTAACCAAATGAACCTACATGCCATAAGTGTTCCAAATCAATTGACGACGTATCAATCGGACTCCCGACTTATTTGTAATAGGAATTTTAGTACCGAGGGCCCAGTTGGATTTGGGTTTGATCCATCCCGGTCGTACTCCAACATTCTCCAAAACTCAATTGGAGTATCTCAAATGAACCACCTCATACAATATATTATAGTCCAACATACTATTAACCAAAAATATGTACGGTTTATGAGATATTCACATTTACAAGATATTCCCATTTAGGAGATATGCAATAAAAGTATCATTGGCGGAGGATCTGAACTTGTTCAGTTCAGCCCACTCCCTATGAATTATCACTATAACATGGTAAGGATTCCAACATAATCAAGGTAATGTAATCATTAAAAAAATCTTAAAAAAATCCCCCTAAATTGATGTTTTTGGAAGTCACTGGAGATGAGGATGATGGGTTCGGGTACGAAGGTGTTCAAAATCTTTCGTCATCACTCGTTGATTCCATCAACGACCCTCAATCGATCTCTGTTCTTCATTGGAGGATAATGTCTCCATAATTTTTTCAAATCCTCCTTTTATAACTCTCCAAAAACCAATGACCAAGGTTTGATTAAATAGAGATAAAAGAGGGTTTAACTTGTCACATAAATAATTTGGTTTATTAAGGAGTTTTATTAATGAGCCCATTAATCTCACGATGGTGTGGTTACATAAGAAAGTGTAACTGGTCGTTAATTGGTCTTGTAACCCAGTGGTCCACCCACCGTCACTCATTGGTTATAATGAAAAAAACAAAAACAAAACTCTTTGAGTTATTTTTTTTGTAATGTCCAAAAATCTACTTTTTTCCGACTATTAATGTACATTTTAAATCATCCCTTTAAGAGAATATCGGTGCTAAAAATTATGTTGTTCACATGGATTTTTTATCCAAGCACCAGTTTAAATGTTTGAAATTTCCGATCGTAGGATTATTGAACATACATTAAAATATGTTCATAAATTCTTTTTGAGCTCTCTAGGCCACTGAATCACATGGCATCGATTATTTGCAGACTCATAATAATATAATTTAATTAAAAAAATTGACATTGAATTTTCAGGTCATTACAGACTAGGAGAAGGTGGTTCATAGAGTAATCAGGTGGACAATGTGTGTTTCTATGTCTTTAGACCACTATACTACATTAACCATTAAGGTCGGTTTTTCTATGAATGATTTGAGGGAGTTTAAACTTTCACTTTATAGAATATTTTTGTCATATTGTATTCTATATTTTTTTACCTTTCATTTTTATTTTCTTCATACTCTGTGGTTTGTATCTTATGGTTTGCATGAATTTTTGATTAGTGATTTACATCATTGGGCATGGAGATATGTGCATCTATGTAGGTACTTAGTCAAATTCCACACATTTGTGGGGTATGACTACTCAATTCTAGTTGCTAACCCCTAGCGTATTGAAGACGAGGTTTGGGTTCTTACAACATGGTCCCCATTGGGAAAAGTCATGAAATAGTGGTATCATAGGACATCAGTTCTATCTTATGGTCTAGGATTCTGGGTGTTTTGGTTTGGGGAAGCAGTGTCAAATGTTTTGACTTTGTATTTTAGGCTTGGGAATGTAGTTTTGGTGCAGAGGTCGACATATCCATACCCTAGGATCCTGAATTTTTTTTCCATCTTGTACATGAAAAAACTATTTTTATGGGAAAATGTATTGTTCAGGGATAATATATTAATGAGTTGTGATTTCCATGTTCTTTGTATGTCTGCAAACTAGGTATACTATATTGATTTTGGTACTTATTGTTTTACTTCAAGATGATTCCATGTAGATGGACAGTTGGGATTCTTCTAGTTGATAATGAGGATCATATGTAGGGTAATGAGAAACCAATACAACAATTTATAGCAGATACAGTTCCGTAATGTGGTGTACTAGCTATTCCACAACCTGTAGGGTATCCCGTGTTACTTGTAGTAGTAGTAGATCAAATGTGAAAGTGAAGTGCACCTCAATAGTTTCAGCGGCGGGGACAACCAAGTTCCAATTCGAGCATGACTCACTTATGGCTACAGACTGGCATTAGGTGGTGATTCTGTTTTCTATCCAGTAATGGAATAATCGATCATATGGTAGTCCTAGTGGCAACCCTCATATGTGGCTTGATAGGGTGATGGTGGGGTTTAAAAAACCTGATATTATGAAGTGTTGAATCTTCTATTGAAATAGTTTGAGAAACTTTTTCAGAGAAAGAATAATCACCTTAGAATATTAGGTATATGTGTGCCCATTATCTTTTCCAGATCCAGATGGGTGACATGTTGGTAGCTGAGTAACCCATGAGGAATACCAATCGTTCCTGGTACTCGATGAATATGATACAAATACATTGTGTTGGGGCATGTTCCTTCATGAAAGGTGGGTTTAGGGACATCAGAGCCATAGTTACGCCTATATGCTTTCCTACTTATTCTAGGGTTCAAAATAAATTATTTTTGGTTGAAATTTCATTGGATAAGGGTATGCATCTAGTCAATGTTACCAGTGGGAATGTTGGGACAGACACCTCCTGAGTTGTAAACTGACATCAGTCTCAGAGACCGGACATGTGAGACGTTCTGAAAGGAGGTCATAAGACATTGGATATATTGCTCAGGGATCATAGGGTGAGTCCAGTCAACTGATAGAGAGGCAGTTCCTTTCATGTGATGGATGGGGATATCTCTCTAGAGATTTTCCATCCCATCGTATTTTTGGTATGGAAATGACTGATGGGACACCATTGAGGAGACAATTATAAGGATATTTGGATTTTTATGGTAGTATATGTGGTATAGGAGTTGTTAGCGAATCAGGAGGTGGTATAAATTTTGACACTTTACCACCACAACCCCCATGTGGTGGACACCATGCTTAGTGTGATGCATGAAAAGGGAGTGGACAACCACACACGACCGACTAATATTTCCCAAGGTCTCCAAGATTGATTCGAGGAAATGTCTGTTTCTACTGTTAGTTACTATATTAATAGACACATGTTCTAATCATTATTTCTTGTCTTTAATCTTGTTCAAGACCTAGATTTTCTAGTAAAACATTTGACTTGACCATTATGTATCGAGGTAACTATAAGAGGAGACTCAACAATCGCACTCATACCAATAGTTTGATCTTACCCTTGAAGTTAGAGTTTCGGTTGGAATAACTTGGTGGAAATGTTGAGGCCTTATGACATCATTCCTAGTATTTATCGGTAATTGATAGTCCATAAATATATTGATTATTTTAGGAAAATGGAGTGGGATTTACATAGATATGGAATGAGGTTTTCCTTAGATATAGAAAAAGGAATCCCAGGAAGCACATGAGGGACTCATTCATAGGTGGGTGTGGTCGATCACTCATGATTCATCTACCATTACCCTTAGAGAGGTGGATGTTATGAGTTTTCAAGTATCTTTTAGTAGTGGTAGAGTATGAGGACATCTTCCCGGAATATGTTCCAGGATTACCTTTCCATAGGGTGATAAACTTCTTCAATATTTTACATCCCGAAATGAAAAAGATATCATCATCATCATATGGGATGTCATCAACATATCTTCACGAGATAAGGGTGACAATGGAGGTCTTTTTGATGAATGTATTAGTAAGAACTAGTGTTTGAGGTTATCTATAGATTCTCGGAACTTTATCCATGTGACCGTAGAGAATGAGTATCCACTACCAAGTAATGATGACCTATTTTATCAATTGATACAATGTGGGATGAGCACCCTGATCATGAGGTTTCTTTTTAAGGGAGTCAAGCATGTAGTTTTTTATGATGAATTATGGACTGAACATTGTTGTTTCTTAATGAAGGGGAAATAATTGATTGCTTATGTCTCGCTCCAGTTGAGGCAATGTGATTAGAACTATGTGACCCATTATCTTGAGCTAGTTGTGGTGGTCTTCACGTTGAAGATGTGGTGACCCTACCTGATGGGAAAGCGGTTTACCATCTACTATGAAAGAATGAGTCACAAGTATATCTTATTTAAAATGGATTGGAACTATCGAAAAAGGTTTTGGATAGAGTTCCCCCAGGACTATGATTCCAATATATTCTACACTAATGGGAAAGGGAATGGGGTGGAAGGCTATCAATCAAATAGAGATATCATAGCTACTGAATGAGGCATTAGAGAAAATTTTCATGTTACATATATCCTTTTTCAATAGTGATAGAGTATCTCATCTCGAGTCAATGGTAGTTAACCATCCAATATTGCAGTGAGTTAGGAAGGAACAACGTTTAGACACCAAATATGAGACTACACATTCTTAGATGTCCATGGGGTATGCCCCTGATAGATACTTGAATCGTGGGGAGAAAATATTTCTTTTCATGGAATAGAAATGAGTGGTGGTGGACTCATATAGTGGTGAGATGATTTGGGATATACATGTGGGTTTCTAGAAATACATTTGGGATTATGAAATGGGTTGAATCTAGTCTTACATATTGATATGAAACTTTAGTTCTTGTTTGAATCAATTTTAGGGTTTGTCAACTCACTGTGTCTAGCCCTTCATGCTTGGAAGTGTTTTCTCCTTTTATTTTTTGGAATTATGGGAGGGAAGTGGGAGAGGATATTTGTGGACATCATGATTGGATTATAATGTATGTCTAGGAGACATATGACAACCATGCTTTTGTTACAAACATAAACATGATTTATTATATAAACTATTCACTTGATACAACATGGAAGATCGAGGGATATAGTGTATTTGGAGCTTATTATCATTAATAACAACTTAGAACATGCAATACAACATCTTTATTGAAAACTTCATTTACATGACCACTACATTCCTTCGTACTTAGCATTGCATGGGATAACCTGAGGTCATGCATAAGAAAATGGTGAGCTACAAAGCCCAGTAAGGGAATAAACACGTAATACATGAGGAGTAAAATACATGTTAGACAATAGACATATCAATAGATAACCAGAGAAATATTAACATAAAGGCATGATAAATCATGATAATCATAACATGGAAATGTGGAAACAACACTTAACATGGAATTAGAATGAGCCAAGGCTCATTGCACATGGAGCATGAGTAAATTCTTATTGCACTTGAAGCACGAGTAAACCCTCATTGCACTTGAATTAGCATGATTCAACACTCATGGCACATGATGTATCATGATATTATACTTTATCCAATTTATTGGAGCGCTATAAGGGTGCTCCCTTCTTAAACATTTCATTTCATGAATAAGTGTGCCACGTGGATCATAAAACATGGATTCATAAAACATAATCATTTATTCCACGATAAAGGAATGTGTAATTAATACATGAATCATTATAATCAATAATTAAATGTACATAAAGGTGAATACCCTTGATGGAGAAATGGGCATGTTATTTACTACACAATGGCATTGGCTTAGAAAATCGATGCGATATCGGCAGCGTAACGACGTGACATAAGAATTCATAAAAATGGTTGATGAGAGAGAAAGGGGTTCCTCATCATATTTACATGTAATGGACAGTAAGTAGGTCATATATATACATGAACCTAAAATTTTAATGGAAATTATATTCCTGATACAAAATTATTGCTTGAATGTAAATGAGGAGAGAGAAGTTCCTTTCGGAATTTCGGCACAGTAACTGGTGTACATGGGAGGCATTTAATGAGAAAGAAAGGGGTATACCATCATTAAAACATAAATAGGTAAGTATTAGGGAGGTGTGATACCATACCCCAACATTCATAATTGAAATTAAAATGGAAAACCAACATAATGAAAATTGGACAATAATGAGAAAGGACGAAAAAACCCTTACTAGGAAGTGTGCTTCCAAAGGCTTGAGAGAGGCTTGAGGGAAACTTCTTGGGAGCTTGGGGCACCATGGGAGGATTCTAGAGAGAGTAGGGTAGAGTATAGACGAACTCCAAAGGATTTTAGTGAGGAGTAATTGGGAGCTTGGGTGGGTTTATATAGGAAAGGTGAGGGAATTCTTTATTATTTAGGTTTGGGACCCCTTATATTAAATTAATCCAAACCACAAACCATCCCATGGTTTTTCCCATGGTTTTTGGAAAAGGGAAGAGGAAACTTATAACGAACCATACTTTACATACATTTTTATTACTTCAAAATTGAAGCATACTTATTACAACATTTAACAAAACCATTAAAGGACCGTATAGGTATAGTTTCTTTAGAAACTGGGAAACATAAACAACTGGTTCATAAAGCGTCTACACTGACTCCCATTTATTTCATCATATCTATTGTCCCTTTTGGAATATCTTACATAATAACCTTATTCCTGACCTGGGGAAGGAAAACATACAAAAGGGTGAGCTCAAATTCTCAGTAAGGGTAAACAAAAGAAATATCAATCACATAATATTCATAAGAACATTACATTTTGGAAATCTTAACCTGCAAAAGAGATAATAATTTCATAACATGGGATAAATCATAGTAGTGAAATAAAATCCCAATAATCATAACGTAAAAAATGAAACTTTGTGGCATACACACATAATCATAGATAATCATTTCTTATTAGTCAAGACTCATTGCCAAGACTATCTTAGTGGACAAAGTCCATTTCTGAATCGAGTTCACTCCTTATTTCAGTCCTGTTTCACTGAACTGGTTTAACCTGCCGTTCCAGCCATGTCAATCTCATGAGATATAAAATCTTTACCCAATGCATTGGAGGGATATATAGGTCCCACCCATCTCATAATGATACCATTCATATGTGTGCCACAAAATCATAAATCATACATCATTGCATAACCCATGTAATAAAAATGGGATTCTTAAACAACATGACATCATAAAACAATTCATATAAGATAAAGGAATTCATAAAAATACTTCCACCACAACATAATCAAATCAATGTAATAATAGGGATAGAAACAGAACCCTATATTATCTTAGATGGAAAATAATTTTGATAAAACACTTGAACTCAATTCTTGAGGAATATATCCTTTATATTTCAAAAACATTTTCCTTTCTTAACATGTCAAACAATTTTAAACTAAAATATGTTGATTAAAAATAAACATGAAAACTTGTAAATATGCTTCTTGGAAATAATTATTTAAAAATCCATTCATGTTGTATAAGTTAAAAAAACATTCTTTCCGTAATTTTGTCGAAAAAGTCAAAAAGTACCTCGTACGAAAAATGAAAAAAGATTCCTTTAATATATTTTACTAAAAACTCACTGAAGGGTAAAATTGGATTTAAACAATTGTAGGTGGATGGAAAAAATATTAAATATTGAGGAAACATGGATGTGGATGATAAAATACACTCCCGTAAATACCAAAGTACAATCAATCTCGGATAAAATGAGATTGTGATATTTTCCATTACCTTAGGTCTGATTTGCTTTGTAAGTGTCCAAACCTACTGTATAATGATTTAAATAATTTTATTGACTTATTCTAGAATCATTCTTCTTTTTATGATATCATATATGGTCATATTATTAGCTTCTTATTAGTAATATTTCATTACTACTTGTTATTTGGGTGTTTATTACTTTTTGTTCTTATGCGCGTTTTGTCGAATAAATTCTTATTTTTTCTTTTTAGGTTATAGATACCTCATTTCCAGAATGGTATTAGTGTAATATATATCATATTAATTCATTAAATTCATTTATATAATCATTATTCAATGAATATCATGTAGAAGGAATCACATCACATCGTGGAGACGGTATTTCGTACGTACGCACGAGCGATGATATCGTTCCCATGATCGTGGAATTGTATTGGAGTGTATATATACTAGTTCATAATCAATACCACTTTTCAATAATCATATATATTTATTTATTAGCACCGTTATACCCATCCAAGTAAGGTGGTGGTGGAAAATAGATTACACGACGGTGTGGACACGGTATTCCGTACGTACGCATGCGTGATGATTTCGTTTTCCGTAGGATGGATAGATGGTGAAATAGGGTTATTTAATACTTATAATAACATATCAGTATATGAGTGATACTGATGTTATTACTTCATAATGAAACAACTAAAGAAGAAGAACTGGAGGAAGAAATAAAGATGAAAGAATCCGTAACGGGCATTACCTCTTCTTTGAAGCGCCTCTTTGAGACCTCCTCTTAGGGAACTAAAATTGGCCTTTTAAGAAGACCAGGACCTCTAGGATGTTTGTAGGGAAGTGGAGAGGATATATTGGCAGGGTTTGGCAGATCTTGAAGGCTCAATGTGGTGTGAGGAAGAGAGGGAGGAGGTTCCCTTTTATAAGAGAGGAGAGGGGCACCTTTGGAATAACTAAAAATATTATTTTATTATAAAGTCAAATTCGGTTTTTAATAGCTCCAAATTGATATAAATCTAAGCTAAGGTGGGTATTGTTATAAACCTCTCATCCAATATAATTTAGACAAGTTTTGGTATCAATTTTAACCTTATCATTTAGATTTAACTTTAAGTTATATAATTTAACTTTTAGCGTGTCTTCTTGTTTTCTTACAATATAAGGTTAATAAACTTACTATATCAAGCCAAACGAACCCCAATTTGTTTATTATTAATATATATAACATTATCTAAGTCATTTTTTTGAACCTTAGATTTTTATGAATAAAATAACAATTAATAATATAGTATTTGTTTTAAAAACTATTTTATGTCAATTTTGACACAATTTTGTAATTGATTTTTGTGAAAATTATAACAGACTGATTAGTTCAAAAATATTTAATTAAATCAATACTAACATGTCATATTAACATATAAAATTATTTTAATTCATAAAAAGTCTCAAATTACATTTATTTGGGTATTTATAACATCAATTATGTCAATATTTCATTAATAAGATAATTAATGCATCATCATTGTATCAGAAATAAATTAAATTATTTTAAGTCAAAAAATTACAAATAAAATACCATTATGTGGGAAATTGTTTTATCTTTTTAATGAATATTTATAGTCGAATTTATCTGATGTATAACCCTATATTCAAAACTAATTATTTATTAAATATTGATTTTAACTATTTTAACCCTTCTTTAAGTAAATTGATAATAAATGTCCTAATCTAAACCAAGTGGGCCTAAATGGTCATATTTTATTCCTAAGGTTGTTTTTGGTCGAATTACACTTATCCAATAGAATTAGGTCATGTGTTAGGGTAATAATAATATCATTTTTACCCTTAACTACCCTATTTACTTTTAACCGTGAAAAAAAGTAACAAGTTACTATTCATCAAAAATTAATTTCATCTCATTGAACCACATTTTAGTCCTTTATATTAACAATGACTCTTGTATTTTCTAAATTCCACTCACAGAAGTGGTAAAATTAAGTTTTATGAAAGAGTTCAGTTTTTTAACTACCACTTAGTGGTTTCACTATTCATCAAAAAATGAATGTTTCCAGAAAAATACCAACAATTAGGCCTAAGCTATATATGATATTATGAATTCAAAAATGATGTTTATTTTACCAAATTCAAAAAATATCAGTTACATTAAATAATTTAAAAATTAATTCTCATCGTCATGACAAATAGCGTGTTTTTAAGAGATAATAACTATAAAAAGATTGACACTTGTTTATGTCTGGTTTAAATGTGAAATTACATCCAATGAACAACATTGTATTAAATTGTAAAAATATATTCTAAATATACTTTAAAACCACTAAAATTAATAATTTATCACTATTAATTATTTCGATTAAAAAATTTGATTTTAATTAAAATTTAGTAATTTTCACTATTCTTCATAATATTAATGTTATCCGAAAAGTACCAAAATTTTACCCTAAGATAATTTCGTTTTTATGAATCCAAATATGAAGTCCATTTTGAAAAATAAAATATACAAAATTTCAAAAACTGGTTATTACTATTCATAACAGCTAGTTTTAATAATATTTTAATAACATATCGTTGTTTAGTGAAACTCGGTATTGTGTACGACGCAAGCAAACGAGGAAGGCCGCGGTTGCGTGTAAAGCAAGCCAAGCTACTATTGTGTGTAGTGAAAGATTCCTTTGATGATTTAAAAAAAATATTTCTCATGAAAGTCTCGGGTGTTACATTCTACCCACCTTAAAATGAATTTTGCCCTCAAAATTCGTCACTTTGTAACAAAAAGATGAGGATACATCTCCCTCATCATATCCCCAAGCTCCCATGTAGCATATTCTAATTGGTGGTTCCTAAATAAAACTTTCACCAAGCGAGTGTTCTTGTTACATAGGACTTTTCACTACAATCTATAATCTCTATCGGCTGTTCTTAATAAGAAAGATCTTGCTCCAGTGGTACAACTTCTGAGATGAGTACATGTGAAGGATTAGGTATGTACTTTCTCAGGAGAGATATATGTAACACATCGTGAACTTGAGAGAAATTTGGTGGAAGCGCCAATCGGTATGCTACCTTTCCAACACGATCCAGTATTTCAAAAGGACCGATATATCTAGGGCTCAACTTCCCCTTCTTTCCAAATCTCATAACCCTCTTCTAGGGAGATATTCGTAAGAACACTTTATCACCCACTTCAAACTCTAGGTCTTTTATTCGGTTGTCGGCATAACTTTTCTGTCAACTCTGAGCTGCTCTTATGTGTTGTTGAATAGATCGGACCTTTTCTGCCATCTCATCAACAAGATCAGTTCCTAATAGCTTTCTTTCCCCAACTTCATCCCAGCAAGTTGGAGTCCTGCATTTCATTCCATAGAGAGCTTCATAAGAAGCCATCTGAATACTGGAGTGCAATCAATTATTATAAGAAAATTACACCAATGGTAGGTGTTGATCCCAACCACCTTTGAAATCCATAGAGTAGGCTCTCAACATATCCTCTAGAGTTTTAATTGTTCTATCAGACTGACCGTCTGTCTGAGGATGATAAGCAGTGATGAAACTCAACTCTGTATCCAGAGTATGCTGAAGACTTCGCCAAAACATCGAGGTAAAACATGGATCCTGATCAGATATAATAGAATGTGGTACTCCATGAAATCTTACCACTTCCATTACATATATCCTGGAAAGCTGATCCAGAGAGAAATCCTCTCTAATAGAAATGAAGTGTGCAGACTTTGTAAGACGATCAACTATGACCCATATAGCATTATTTCCTTTGGTTGTTTTAGGAAGTCCTATGACAAAGTCCATAGTGGTGTTTTCCCATTTCCATTCGGGTATGGGTAATGGTTTTAACATCCCTTTAGACTCCTGTCTCTCATCATTAACTTGCTGACAAACCAAGCATTGAGAGACATATTTAGCAACATCTCTTTTCATGCCATCCCACCAGAAATACTCTTTCATGTCCCTATACATCTTTGTGCTTCTAGGATTAATAGAGAATGAAGAACTATGAGCCTCATCCAGTAGCTCCTTCTTTAATTCTGGGATGGGAGGAACACAAACCCGATTCCTGAACTTTATTATCCCATCACAATCAAGGCTGAATGCAGGAATATTTGTCACCTTTTTTTTGTAACTCTACATCTTCTTTTTGTGCCTCTTTAATCTTCACATGTATAGATGGTTGAACATTCATTTGAGAAAGATACGATTTTCCCCCTTCCATTAGAATTCCAAGATCCATACTTTGTAAATCCATAAATATTGGATCTTTTGTGATCCTCATCATTGATAATCTTGCATGGTCTTTTCGAATTAAAGAATCTGCCACCTTGTTTGATTTCCCATGTTGGTTATGAATTGAGCAGTCATAATCTTTAATCAGTTCCAACCATCTTCTTTGGCGCATATTCAGCTCCTTTTGTGTGAAAATATACTTTAAACTTTTATGATCAGTATAAATGTCACACCTTTCTCCATAAAGATAATGAATCCAAATCTTTAATGAAAAGATTACCGAAGCTAACTCCAAATCATGGGTTGGGTAATTTTGCTCATGGATTTTCAACTGTCGTGAGGTATAAGCTATCACCATATCATTTTTCATAAGAACACACCCGAGCCCCTTCTTGGATGCATCACTATAGATCACAAACCTTTCTCCACTACAAGGCAGTGTGAGGACAGGTGCACTGGATAACCTTCTTTTCAACTCCTTGAAATACTCTTCACATTCCTCTGTCCAAACAAACTTAACTCCTTTCCGAGTCAACCTGGTGAGTGGATTAGATAATCGTGAAAAATCTTTCACAAAACGTCGATAATATCCAGTGAAACCAAGAAAACTTCGGATCTCAGTTACTGTTGTTGGTCTCGACCATCTTTCGATAACCTCTGTTTTTTCTGGATCCACAGATATCCCCTCTTTTGAGATTATATTACCCAAAAATGCAACTTTTTGAAGCCAAAATTCACACTTGGTAAATTTGGCATAAAGCTTCTCCTTTTTCAGGGTCTTTAATATAATTCTCAAGTGATCGTCATGTTCTTCCTTGCTCTTTGAATAGACAATAATATTGTCTATAAATACTACCAAAAATTGATCAAGATGGTCTCTAAAGACCCTATTAATCAGATCCATGAAGATAGCAGGGGAATTAGTAAGAACAAATGACATCACTATAAATTCATAGTGTCCATACCTTGTACGGAAAGCCATCTTTGGTATATCCTCCCTTTTGATCCTTAATTGATGATACCCTGAACGAAGATCAATCTTGGAAAAGTATTGAGCTCCGCATAGTTGGTCAAATAAGTCATCAATGCATGGGAGAGGATATTTGTTCTTGATGGTGATCTTGTTAAGTTCTCGATAATCAATGCAGAGTCTCATTGATCCATCTTTTTTCTTAACAACTAGAACAGGTGCTCCCCAAGGTGACGCACTAGGGCATATGAATCCCTTATCAAGATTCTCTGGGAGTTTCTTATTCAATTCCTGCAACTCAATTGGGGCCATTCTATAAGGTGTCTTTGAAATAGGCAAAGCACCCGGTACAAGTTCTATTGAAAACTCAACTTCACGATTTGGTGGAAGACCCGACAATTCCTCCAGAAAGACATCATAAAACTCCCGTACGATGGGAATATTCTTAATTTTGAGTTTCTCACCAACCATTTGAGATAAATAACCTTCATTCAGTGGAATCAAGACCCATAAGATGGAATAAATTTCCACTAGAAGGTTATGTTCATCCTTGCATCGATAGAAGATCATAGATTGATATGGAATATGAAATGTGACTTCCCTTCTTTGGAAATTGATATGATCTCCATATAAAGAAATCCAATCCATGCCAAGAATCACATCAAATTCCACTATAGGAAGGGTCACAAGATTTATAGGAAGCACTTTCCAACAAACTTCAATCAGGGAAGAATTACAAACTTTTGATGCAACTATTGTACCATTTGGTGTTGTCACAGCTAACTCAACATCTAATTGTTGAGGTAATACGGTGATACCCTTAGAAAAATATTCAGAAATAATAGAGTGGGTGGATCCAGAATAAAATAAAACATTTGCTACTTTAGAGTGGATGGTAAGTGTACCTTTCACCACATCGTTATTGTACTCCACATAGATGATAAAAATAGCATGTGACATTCCTTTGTCTTTAGCCTTAAGATTTTTTTGATGTCGATCATCATCAAAAACCCTTGGATTTGGGAATTTATTGGCATAATGCCCCATCTCTTTGCAATTGAAACATTGAAGTGTAGTAGCTTCATTCTGTGTGTCCCTTCCTTTGTTTGCATCATTAGACATCTTCTTCCCATCATTGCGGCATTCAAATGCCTGATGACCTTCCTTTCCACATTTGAAACATTTACTTATCCCTTTAAGACAACTCCCTCCATGTTTATTTCCACACTTTGAGCATAAGGGAAAGCTCAACTTCTTTTCAGTGTGCTCTTTAGATTTTCCTTTGAATTCCATTTTCCTCTTCTTATCAAACCCATATGACTGATGGGTTACTACAATATCCATCTCAACTTTGAGATCACATCGAACGATTTCCTCGTAGCTATTGAAGTCCCTTATGGATAAGGCCCTTCGAAGACTTGGTTTTAAGCCACTAAAGAATTGATCGATCTTACTCTCAGGTTGGATAATAATACCAGAAGCGTACCTTGCAAGTCTTGTAAAATTTTCTTCATAGGTACCAACAGATTCATCATCCTTTTTCTTCAGTTCAAGAAACTCTTTCTCCATCTTTGTTCATAGAATACGAGGGAAGTAATTATTGAAAAATAAGTTCTTGAAGTCATCCCATTCCATGGACTCAATTTCATCCCTTTTCCTCGTATTCTTAATAAGATTCCACCATTGATCAGAATCTCCTTCCAAACGATAAACGGCTAGGATGAAATTTTCATGTTCAGAACATTGAAGAACTGAAAATAACTTTTCAGTAGTACTAATCCATTGTTCAGCAACTAATGGATCAGTAGAACCGTTGAAAGAAGGTGGACTCTGCCTCATGAAGGATTCAACAGAATTTTGCTCCTTCCTTTGCTCGTTTGGAAGTCCTGCATGATTCATAGCTTGAGAAAGTTGTGTGAGCATGGCTACAAAATTTTTCATTCCAGCTCCCATAACGTTTGGTTTCTCATGGGGACAATCATTGCATTTCCCATCACATTTCGCATTAACACGGTTCCTTCAGGTTCCATCCATTGACTAAAACCAAGAATAATAGTTTGACCAACACCAATTATAATTGGAAAACCACATAATCAAGAATAAAATTTCACACTTAAGGTCTTATCCTAGGTTATTCATGGTCATTTCTAATACACTAAGATTTTTTTCTATGCTTAGAATTATCCTTAGGGTTCTTACTAAGGCTTTCACATCCTAGTTTACAGAGGTTGACTATACCTTTCCTATAATACCAACTATAACGACCCATACTTTACATACATTGTTATTACTTCAAAATTGAAGCATACTTATTACAACATATAACAAAACCATTAAAGGACCGTATAGGTATAGTGTCTTTAGAAACAAGGAAACATAAACAACTAGTTCATAAAGCGTCTACACTGTCTCCCATTTATTTCATCATATCTCTAGTCCCTTTTGGCATATCTTACTTAATAACCTTTTTCTTGACCTGGGGAAATAAAACATACAATAAGGTGAGATCAAATGCTCAGTAAGGGTAAAAAAATGAAATATCAATCACATCATATTCATAATAACATAACATTTTGGAAATATTAACCTGCAAAAGAGAGCATAATTTGATAACATGGGATAAATCATAGTAGTGAAATGAAATCCCAAAAATCATAATTTAAAACATGAAACATTGTGACATACACACATAATCATAGAGAATGATTTCTTATTAGTCAAGACTCATTTCCATGACTATCTTAGTGGACAAAGTCCATTTCTGAACCAAGTTCACTCCTCGTTTCATTCATGTTTCACTGAACCGGTTTAACCTGCCGTTCCAACCATGTCTATCTCATGAGATATAAAATATTTACCCAATACATTGGGGGGGATATGGAGGTCCCACCCATCTCATAATGATACCATTCATATGTGTTCCACAAAATCATAAATCATACATCATTGCATACCCCATGTAATAAAAATGGGATTCTTAAACAACATGACATCATAAAACAATTCATATAAGATAAAGGAATTCATAAAAATAATTTCATCACAACATAATCTAATCAATGTAATAATAGGGATATAAATAGAACCCTATATTATTTTAGATGGAAAATAATTTTGATAAAACACTTGAACTCCATTCTTGAGGAAAATATCCTTTCTACTTCAAAATAATTTTCCTTTATTAACATGTCATACAATTTTAAACTAAAAGAAGTTGATTAAAAATAAACTTGAAAACTTGAAAATTAAGCTTCTTGGAAATAATGTTTTAAAAATCCATTCATTCCGTATAAGTTAAAAAAACATTCTTTCCGTACTTTTGTTGGAAAAGTCAAAAAGTACCTCGTACGAAAAACGACAAAAGATTCCTTTCATATCTTTTACTAAAAACTCACCGAAGGGTAAAATTGGATTTAAACAATTGTAGGTGGGTGGAAACAATATTAAATATTGAGGAAACATGGATGTGGATGATAAAATACACCCCAGTAAATACCAAATTATAAACAATCTCGGATAAAATGAGATTGTGATATTTTCCCTTACCTTAGGTCCGATTTGCTTCGTAAGTGTCCGAACCTCCTGTATTATGATTTAAATAATGTTATTGACTTATTCCAGAATCATAAGTATTTTTATGATATCATATATGGTCATATTCTTAGCTTCTTATTAGTAATATTTCATTACTACTTGTTATTCGGGTGTTTATTACTTTTTGATCTTATGCCCGTTTTGTCGAATAAATTCATATTTTTTCTTTTTAGGTTATAGATACCGAATTTACAGAATGTTATTAGTGTAATATATATCATATTAATTCATTCAATTCATTTATATAATAATTATGCAATTAATATCATGTAGAACGAATCGCATCACATCCTGGAGACGGTATTCTGTACTTACGCACGAGCGATGATATTGTTCCCATGATCGTGGAATTGTATGGGAGTGTATATATACTATTTTATAATCAATGAAACTTTAAAATAATCATATATAGTTATTTATTAGCACCGTTATACACATGCAAGAATGGTTTTGGTGGAAAATAGATTACACCATGGCGTGGAGACGGTATTCCGTACGTATGCACGCGTGGTGATTTCATTTTCCGTAGGATGGATAGATTGTGAAATAGGGTTGTTTCATACTTATAATAAAATATCAGTATATGAGTGATAATTATGTTATTACATCAGAATTAAACAACTAAATAAGAAGAATTGGAAGAAGAAATAATGATAAAGAATCGGTAACGGACAGTACCTCTTCTTTGAAATGCCTCTTTGAGACCTCCACTTAGGGCACTAAAATTGGTCTTTGAAGAAGACCAGGACCTCTAGGATGTTTATAGGGAAGTGGAGAGGAGATATTGGCAGGGGTTGGCCGAGCTTCAAGGCTCAAAGTGTTGTGAGGAAGAGAGGGAGGAGGTGCCCTTTTATAAGAGCAGAGAGGGGCACCTTTGGAATAACTAAACAAATTATTTCATTATAAAGTCAAGTTTGGTTTTTAATAGCTCCAAATTTATATATTTTGAAAATAAGGTGTGGATGGGTCTAAATAATCTCATAAAATATAATTTAGAAAAGTTTAGGTATCAATTTTAACCTTATCATTTAGATTTAACTTTAAGTTAGATAATTTTACATTTACCGTGTCTTCTTCTTTTCTTACACTATAAGGTTAATAAACTTACTATATCAACCCAAAAGAACCCAAATTTGTTTATTAATAATATTTATAACCTTATCTAAGTCAGTTTTCCGAACCTTAGATTTTTAGGAATAAAATAACAATTAAAAATATAGTATTTTTTTTTAAAAACTATTTTATGTCAATTTTGACACTATTTGGTAATTGATTTTTGTGAAGATAATAAAAAAATTATTAGTTCTAAAAAATTTAATTAAATAAATTATAACATGTCATATTAACATATAAAATTATTGGAATTCATAAAAAGTCTCAAATTACATTTTTTTGGGTATTTATAACATCAATTATGTTAATATTTCATTAATAAGATAATTACTGCATCATCATTGTATCTTAAATAACTTAAATTATTTTAAGTATGAAAATTATAAATAAAATACCATAATATAGGAAATATTTTTAGATTTATAATGAATATTTATAGTCGAATTTATCTAATTTATAACCCTATATTAAAAATTCTTTAGTTATTAAACTTTGATTTTAGCTATTTTAACCCTTATTTAAGTAAATTGATAATAAATGTACTAATATAATCCAAGTGGGCCTAAATGGTCATATTTTATTTCTAAGCTCATTTTTGGTCGAATTACACTTATACAATAGAATTAGGACATGTGTTAGGGTAATAATAATATCGTTTTTACCCTTAACTACCCTTTTTACTTTTAACCGTGGTAAAAAAAGTAAAAAGTTACTATTCACCAAAAATTATTTTCATCTCATTGAACCACATTTTAGTCCTTAATATTAACCGTGTCTCTTGGATTTTCAAAATTCCACTCACAGAAGTGGTAAAATTATGTTTTATGAAAAATTTCAGTTTTTTAACTACCACTTAGTGGTTTCACTATTCATCAAAAAATGAAAGTTTCCAGAAAAATTCCAAAAATTTGGCCTAAGATATATTTGGTATTATAAAATAAAAAATGATTTTTATTTTACTAAATTAAAAACATATCAGTTACATTAACTAATTTAAAAATTATTTCCCATCGTCAAGACAAATAGCTTGTTTTTAAGTGATAATAACTATCAAAAGATTGACACTTGTTTATGTCTGGTTTAAATGTGAAATTACATCCAATGAAAAGCATTGTATTAAATTGTAAAAATATATTCTAAATATAATTTAAAACCATTGAAATTAATAATTTATCACTATTAATTATTTCGATTAAAAATGTTTTTTTAAAATAAAATTTAGTAATTTTCACTATTCATCAGAACATTAAAGTTATCCGAAAAGTACCAAAATTTCACCCTAAGCTACTTTCGATATTCCGAATCCAAAAATTAAGTCCATTATGAAAAATAAAATTTACAAAATTTCAAAAAGTGGTTATTACTATTCATAACGGCTAGTTTTAATAATATTTTAATAGCATATCGTTGTTTAGTGAAACTCGGTATTGCGTATGACGCAAGTTATCGAGGAAGGCCGCGGTTGCGTGTAAAGCAAGCCAAGCTAGTGTTGTGTGTAGTGAAATATTCCATTGATGATTTATAAAACAAAATATTTCTCATAAACGTCTCGGGTGTTAAAAAAATAATATTTTATAAGGACAAGGTCCGAACTTCTTATTTTAATGAGGTTGCTTTTGTGGAGGTGAGACACACTCCCATGGAAATTAATTTAAAAGACAAGATGTTTAATAAGTCTTGAGGGGTCCATTAATGCTTCAAAATGTAAGTCAAAAAAACCCAAAATAACATTATTTTAATGGTAAAACATATATTGGACTAACATAAATATTATAGTATTTTATTACATCACTATTGAGTTATTATGATGTCATAAAACAGTTTATATATTTATACAGTATTTAATTTTTACCCAAAAATTTGACTGTCTCAAAAAATTATGAAAAATTCACTGTTGGATAATTTCGACGTCCTGATTCCAGAAATAACATTTATTTTATCTAAATAATTTTCTAAATATGTTAATTTTACTTTTAAAATAAAAACCGACATTTATCGAAAATTCAAGGGTTTTGACAGAAATGGCTTTCAAACCTTAATATAAATTATAATTGCATTCATAAAATTATAAGATCATTTATATTTAATAAAAAATAATTTAATAATAATAATAATAATATTTTATTAAAAAATTATTTAATTCAAGAAATCCCTTAATTTATTAAAATAGAATTCTTAATTAAATAATTACTAAAAACACTATTTGTACTTTAAAAACTATTTACAATGTATAAAAAATGACAAGGAGGTATATTCATTATTATATACAAAAATAATATACATGAACATAGTATGAGATATTTTTTACATAACCCCTTAAAATAGCCGCATAAGACCTAAGGTTATGGTGTGCGATGTTGACAGACTCTTGGGGTGGCTTAGATAACATCGCTCGAGTGGTAATTTCATCAACTTCCACTTCTATCGTAGAAGGTCTCGTTCGAGCTTGACATGATGAAGCTCAGCTTAGGTTTGGTCAAGATTGAAGCCCAAGGACGCCACCTCTTTTTCGAGATCCAACAAATGGGCTTCATATAGAGAAATTCTACTGGATGAGGCCATCGCTTCTTCTCTCTGAGTAAATTTGATTTGTTAAAGTCCTATATTTATACTAATCATGTGATCACTATTCAACAGCTATATTAGCAACGGTCAAAATTCTTAACATAAAACCAATTAAGTTGACATTTTATATAACCATAAAGAGACATTTAATTAGATCAAGAGGAATTTCCATTAATGAAACTTTGGTTCATTACAATATTCCCCACTTAAGAAATTTCGTCCTCGAAATTTTCCTTTTCCCACACTGAAACAGATATGGGTAACTCACCTTCATAACTTCCTCTGATTCCCAAGTCACTTCTTCAAACTTGTTGTTTCTCCACAACACCTTGACAAGGGGCATTGTCTTATTTCGTAGAACTTTTTCTCTACGATCTAAGATCTTCACTGGTTTCTCCTCATAAGAATGATCATCTTCCAATTGTACCACCTCAGAAGAGAGTTCATATGAAGGGTCTGGTATGTACTTCCTTAAGAGGGATACATGAAATACATCATGTACTTTGGCCATGGTAGGTGGAAGTGCTAGTCTATAGGCCACAACCCCAACATGATCAAGAATCTCAAAGGGGCCGATGTACAATGGACTTAACTTCCCTTTCTTTCCAAACCTCATGACCTTCTTCCATGGTGACATGCGTATAAAAACCATGTCTCCAACTTTATACTCAAGGTCTCATCGATGGTTATCTACATAAATCTTTTGTCGACTCTGGGCTGCCTTGATATGCTTCTGAATGGTTTTCACCTTCTCCACCATTTCTTCGACCATTTCTGGTCCAAGAAGCTTACGTTCACCGACCTCATCCCATCATGACGGTGTTTTTCACCATTTCCCGTACAGGGCTTCATATGGTGACACTTGGATGCTTGATTGGAAACTGGTATTATAAGAGAACTCAAACATAGGAAGATATTGATCCCATCCTCCATTAAAGTCCACTGAGCATGCTCTCAACATGTCTTCAATTTTATGGATAGTCCACTCGAATTGGTCATCAGTTTGAGGTTTATAGGCCGTACTGAAGTTCAGTTCAGTATTCAGAGCATGTTGAAGACTGTTCCAAAACATAGAGGTGAATCTTGGATCTCGGTCAGACACAATAGATAGTGGCACTCCATGTAGCCTTACCACTTCCTTGATATATATCTGTTCCAGTTGATCGAATGAGAAATCCTCCCGAAAAGCAATGAAGTGTGCAGTCTTTGTAAGATGATCCACCACACCCCAGATCACATTGCTACCTTTAGATGTCCTCGGAAGTCCAGTGACAAAGTCCATGGTGATGTGTTTCCATTTCCATTCTGGTATGGGCAATGGTTGCATCATCCACTTAGACGCCTTCCTCTCTGCCTTCAATTTCTGGCACACCAGGCACATTGATGTATATTCAGCGATGTCCTTCTTCATATTATCCCACCAAAAGTTTTCTCGGATATCTCGATACATCTTTGTGCTCCCTGGGTGAATAGTGAAATTTGAACAATGTGCATCATCCAAAAGTTCCTTCTTCAGCTCCAGACTCGATGGAACACGTAGCCTTTTCCTAAATCGCACAATTCCTTCTTCATTAACATTAAACTTCGAGGATTTCCCTTTTTTGATAGCCTCCAATTTTTCCTGAATTCCCACATCATCCCTTTGAGCATCATTTAACCTTTCCAAAAGAGATGATTGAGCAATCATTTTCCAAAAGATTGATGATGTTCCCTTATTTAGGATTCCCATGCCCATCATCATCAAGTCTATGAATATTGCATCCTTCTTAATTATCATCATTGATAGAATCGCTAGGTCCTTTCAACTTAGGGAATCTTCCACGTTGTTCGCTTTCCCAGGGTGGTAATGTATTGAATAGTCATAATCCTTGATGAACTCTATCCATCTTCTCTGGCACATATTAAGCTCTTTCTATGTGAATATATATTTAAGACTCTTGTGGTCAGTATATATCTCGCATTTCTCCCCATAGAGATAATGCCGCCAGATTTTCAAGGCAAAGATCACCGCCGCTAACTCCAGATCATGCGTTGGATAGTTTATCTCATGGATTTTCAACTACCTTGAGGCATAGGATATCACTTTATCATTTTGCATCAGCACACATCCAAATACCTTCTTCGTAGCATCACTTAATACCACAAAATGTTACCCACTTGTGGGTAAAGTGAGCACGGGCACACTGATAAGCATCCTTTTTCAACTCCTTGAAGCTTTCTTCGCATTCATCACTCCATGAAAAATTTACTCTCTTTCGAGTTAGTTTGGTAAGAGGGTTAGACAATTGTGAAAAATTCCTCACAAATCATCGATAATATCCAGCTAACCCCAAGAAGCTATGGATATCTGTTACCGATGTTGGCCTTGACCATCCATCAATTGCATCTATTTTGGAGGGATCCACAGATATCCCATTTCTTGTGATGACATGGCCCAAGAATGAGACCTCCTTTAACCAGAACTCACACTTTTTTATATTGCATAGAGATTCTCCTTGCGCAAATTCTCTAGTATAGTTCTTAAATTCTCCTCATGATCCCCCTTGGTTTTGGATTATATTAGAATATATTCTAAAAAGACTAGAACAACTTTTTCTAGGTAATCTATAAAGACAATATTCATTAATTCCATGAAGATTTCTGGAGCATTAGTGAGTCTGAAAGGCATTACTATGAATTCATAGTGCCCGTATCTTGTGCGAAAAGCAGTCTTGGGGATATATTCCTTCTTCACCCTTACTTTATAATATCCCGACCGCAAGTCTACCTTGGAGAAGTATTGTGCCCCATGCAGCTGATCGAACAAGTCATCAATTAGTGGGAGAGGATACTTGTTCTTTATTGTGATTTTGTTGATCTCGCAATAATTGATGCAAAGGCGCATTGACCAATCCTTCTTCTTGACGAAGAGGACTGGTGCACCCCATGGTGAAGCACTTGGGCGTATAAACCCCTTATCCAGAATCTCTTGTAGCTATTTCTTCATCTCTTCAAGATCTACAACAACCATTCTATATGGAGTCTTGGAAATTTGTAAAGCCCCGGGAATATGTTTAATTGAGAATTCAACATCTCTTCTAGGAGGAAGACCTGGCAGTTCCTTGGGAAACACTTCAGAAAATTCCCTCACAATAGGCATTTCCTAAAGGGTGGTTTCTTCCTTGGACTCAATCATCTGAACTAGATACACATGCTCAAAGGGTAGTAATATCCACAGTTGAGATGATGGAGCTAAAAAGAGATTCATCTTCTTCCTTACACTTGTAAATAATCGAGGGTCGATTCTCCATATGGACTGTGATTTACCTCTCCCGACAATTTATGTTGGCTCTATTTAAGGAAAGACAATCCATGCCAAGAATTGAATCAAATTCCACTAGAGGGAGTATGATGAGGTTCTCCAGGAAATTTAGTCCACTTATTATAACATGGGAGGACTTATATTTATGGGATGCAATGATTGCCGCATTTTTTGTACTCATCGACATCTTTAGTTCCATGATTTTTGGTGGTGCTGGGATTGTTCTACTAATATTTTGTGATATAAAAGAATGCATAGAACATGAATCAAAAAGTATGTTCTCTAATATTGAATGAATAACTAGCATACCTATCACCACATCATTTTCAGGGTCCACTTCAGAAAAATCAAGGGAAAAAGATCTTCCTTGCTGCCTTGGAGGTTTTTGGTTACCTCTGAAAACCCTTGGATTAGGGCACTGATTTGAAAAATGACCCGGTTCTTTGCATTTGTATCATTGAACAACACGTTGAGGTTCGAACGGAGCGTTCTTCTCCTCTACTGCAGCTGCGGGTCTTTCTTCCCGACAGTTAACATCCAGGTTCCCTTCTCTTCCAAACCTAAAGCATTTCCTCATCCCCTTGATTCAATTTCCAGGGTGTTTCTTTCCACACTTTTGGGAAGTGGGTGCTGGATCTTCTTATCACTGTTGGATTTTTCCATCAGACCACCCGCATTGAAGTCTACCTTACGATTCTTGTTCCCATGATACCCCTGTGATTCTATGATCTCCATTTCGACCTTGAGGGAACATCAGACAATTTCCTCATAGCTGTCAAAGTCACGTATTGCTAATGCTTTCCATAGGCTAGGCTTCAACCCACCAAAGAAGCGGTCAACTTTTCATTCTGGGGTAACGACAAAGACAAAAAGTATCGTGCAAGCCTTGGGAAGTTTTCCTCATACACCCAATAGATTTTTCATCTTTTTTCTTGAGGTAAAGGAGGTCCATTTCCATCTTAAGTAGGAGGGTGCGCATAAAATATTTATCGAAAAACATCTTCTGGAAATCCTTCCATTCCAACGCCTCGATCTCCTCCTCAAGCTTCGTATTTTTGATCAACGTCCACCATTGATCAGCTTCACCCTCCATAAGTTATGCGGTCAAAAGAACCTTATCTTGTTCAGAACATTGAAGTATGGAGAATATCTTTTCGATGGAGTTGATCTATTGTTTAGCGATCGTGGGATCGGATGATCCACTAAAAGTAGGTGGCCTTTGTCTCATGAATCTTTCGATAGAAACTTTTTCCTTATTAGGGGGTTTGGACGTTCCTCATGACCCGTGTTTCTATTCAATGATTGAGTTCGCTCGGAGAGAAGCGTGACAAAGTTCACGATTCCCTCTCTCATGGGATTGGGCATCTCATTAGTACAGTCATCACCCTGATATTCACATCGGTTGTTAGCTCGAGTCCTCCTATTACCGGCCATTGGCTGGAATAAAAGGAATGTTATGGGGTAACACATAAAGGGTAATCCAAAGACAAAAGTTGATGACATATAAATAAACTTTTATTTCATAAACTCATGAGTCTATAGGCTTCAATCTAGGCTTTTCAGGATCTTCTTTCTAACATATATCTATAGGGGATTTTTTTTGTAATTCCCTTAATAAGGGTTCATACTAGGCTTGTGAATTTATGAAAACATATCCCTCGGGAGTGTCGTAACCAAGAGTTCATCAAGGCCCATTTTCGTGCACTAGTTCCCGTTTGAGTCTTACTCAAAGCAGTGTTTTCGGGTTTTACCACTAGGATACATCTGTGCCAGATCCACCTCTACCTACTCGTATCCAGACAGGGATGTATTTGTTTGATAAACCACTAACTCAGTACTTACCAGAACTTAGTGATGTTCTTATTATACTTAGTCTTTAATCTAAGGCTTTACGAGGGTTTTATAATCCTAATCCCAAAAATAACTAAACCTATCCTCTGATACCAACTATGACAACCCTTCTTTTATTACAAACATTAACATGAATTATTACATAAACTATTCACTTCATACAACATGGAAGATTGAGATATCTAGTTTCTTAGGGGATTAGGGTAATTACATTACAACTGAAAACATGAAATACAACATCTTTATTGAAAACTTTCATTACATGACCACTACATTCCTTCGTACATAGCATTACACGGGATAACCTGAGGACATGCATAAGAAAAGGGTGAGATACAAAGTCCAGTAAGGGAATAAACAAAGAATACATGAGGAGTAAAATACATGTTAGACAATAGACATGTCAATAGATCACAAGATAAACATGAACATAAAGGCATGATAAAGCATGATAATCATAACATGGAAATGTGGCAACAACACTTAACATGTAATTAGCTTGAGCCATGGTTCATTGCACATGGAGCATGAGTATATTCTCATTGAAAATGAAGCACGATTAAACCATATTTTCACTTGAATTAGCATGAGTCAACACTCATTGCACATGACGTATGATGATACTATACTTTACCCAATGCATTGGAGCGCTATAAGGGAACACCCTTCTTAAACATTTCATTTTATGCATAAGTGTGCCTCATGGATCATAAAACAATGATTCATAAAACATAATAATTTCTTCCACAATAAAGGAATGGGAATTAATACCTGAAACATTTTAATTAATAATTAAATGTGCAAAAAGTTGAATACCCTTGATGGAGAAATGGGCATGGTAATCACTAAACAATGGCATTGGCTTAGAAAGTCGGTGCGATATCGGCAGCGTAACATCGTGAAATAAGAATTAATAAAAACGGTTGATGAGTGCGAAAGGGGTTACTCATCATATTTCCATGAAATGGAAAGTAAAGAATTCATATAGATACATGTCCCAACAATTGTAATGGAAATTATATTCATGATACAAAAGTATTTCTTGAATGTAAATGAGGAGAGAGAAGTTCTTTTCGGAATTTCGGCATAATAATGGGTGTACATGGGAGGAATTTACTGAGAGAGAAAGGGGTCTGCCATCATTCAAGCAAAAAGAGGGAATTATGAGAGAGGTGTGTAACCATACCCCAACATTCATAATTGAAATTAAAATGTCAAACCAACTTAAAGAAAATTGGACAAAAATGAGAAAGGAAGAAAAAACCCTTACTAAGAAGTGTGCTTCCAAAGGCTTGAGAGAGGATTGAAGGAAACTTCTTGGGAGCATGGGGCACCCTGGGAGGATTATAGAGAGAGTAGGGCAGAGGCTAGATGAACTCCAATGGCTTTGAGTGAGGAGGAATTGGGATCTTGTGTGGGTTTATATAGGAAAGGTGAGAGAATTCTTTATTATTTTGGTTTGGGACTCCTTATATTAAATTAATCCAAAACAGAAAACATCCCATGATTTTTGCTCATGGATTTTGGCAAAGGGAAGCGGAAAATAATATTTTATAAGTCCAAGGTCCGAACTTCTTAAAATAATGAGGGTGCTTATGTGGAGGTGAGTCACACTCCCATGGAAATTAATTTAAAAAGGCAAGATGTTTAATAAGTCTTGAGGGGTCCATTAATGATTTGAAATGTAAGTCAAACAGACCCAAAATCACATTATTTTAATTTAAAAACATATATTTTCCGAACATAATGATTATAGTATTTTATTACATCACTATTGAGTCATTATGATGTCATAAAACACATTATATATTTAAACGGTATTTAATTTTTACCCAAAAATTTGAATGTCTCAGAAAATTGTGAAAAAATCACCATTGGATAATTTCGACGTCCTCATTCTAGAAATAACATTTATTTTATCTAAATAATTTTCTAAATATGTTAATTTTCTCTTTTAAAATAAATACCGACATTTGTCGAAAATTCACGGGTTTTGACAGAAATGGCTTTCAAACCTTAATAAAAATTATAATTACATTCATGAAATTATAAGATCATTTATATTTAATAAAAATTAGTTTAAAAATAAAAAAAAATATTTTATTAAAATATTATTTAATTCATATAATCTCTTAATTTAATAAAATATAATTCTTAATTAAATAATAACTAAAAACACTATTTGTACTTTAAAAACTAATTACAATGTATAAAAAATGAAAAGGAGGTATATTCATTATGATATACGAAAATAATATACATGAACATATTATTAGCGATTTGTTACATAACCCCTTAAAACAGCCTCATAAGACCTAAGGGTAAGAAGTGCGATGGTGACAGAAACTTGGGGTGGCTCGGATAACATCGCTCGAGTAGTAATTTCTATAAACTTCCACTTCTACCGTATATGCTCCCATTCGAGCTTGACATGATGAAGCTCAGATTGGGATTGGACAAGATCGAAGCCCAAGGATGCCACCTCTTTTCCGAGCTCTGAAAAATGGGCTTTTTATGGAGCAATTCTACTAGATGAGGCCATCGCTTCTTCTGTCTATGTAAATTGGATTTGTTAAAGTCCTATATTTATACTAATCATGTGATCACTGTTCAATGGCTGTATTAGCAATGGTGAAAATTCATAACATAAAACCAATGAAGTTGAAATTTTATATATACATAAAGAGGAATTTAATTAGATCAAGGGGGATTTCCATTAATGAAACCTTGGGTCATTAAAATATTCCCCCCTTAAGAAATTTCGCCCTCGAAATTTTCCTTTTCCAACACTAAAACATATGTGGTTAACTCATCTTCATCACTTCCTCCGATTCCCAAGTCGCTTCAGCAAACTTGTGGTTTCTCCACAACACCATGACAAGGGGAATTGTCTTATTTCGTAGAACTTTTTTTATATGATCTAAGATATTCACTGGTTGCTCCTCATAAGAAAGATCATCTTCCAATTTTACCACCTCATAAGAGAGTACATGTGAAGGGTCTGGTATGTACTTAATTAAGAGGGATACATGAAAGACATCATGCACTTTGGCCATGGTAGGTGGAAGTTCCATTCGATAGGCCACAACCCCGACATGATCAAGAATCTCGAAGGGGCTGATGTACCTTGGACTTAACTTCAATTTCATTCCAAACCTCATGACCTTCTTCCACAAAGATATGCGTAAAAAACCTTGCCTCCAACATTAAACTCAAGGTCTCGTAGATGGTTATCTGCATAACTCTTCTGTCGACTTTGTGATACCTTGATATGATGCTGAATGGTTTTCACCTTCTCCACCATTTCTTCGACCATTTCTGGTCCAAAGAATCTTACGTTCACTGACCTCATCCCAACATGCTGGTGTTCTGCACATTTTCCCATACATGGCTTCATATGGTGCCATTTGGTTGCTTCAATGGAAATTTTTATTATAAGATAACTCAACCAGCGGAATATGTTGATCAAATCCTCCTTTAAAGTCCATTGAGCATGCTCTCAACATGTCCTCAAGTGTTTGGATTGTACGCTCGGATTGGCCATCAGTTTGGGGATGATAGGTCGTACTGAAGTTCAGTTCAGTATTCATAGCATGTTAAAGACTCTTCCAAAACATAGAGGTGAATCTTGGATCTCGATCAGGCACAATAGATAGTGGCACTCCATGCAGCCTTACCACTTCCCTGATATATATCCGTGCCATTTGATCTGATGATAAATCCTCCCAAATAGAAATGAAGTGTGCAGTCTTTGTAAGACGATCCACCACAACCCAGATCGAATTGCTACCTTTAGATGTCCTTGGAAGTCAACTGATAATGTCTATGGTGATGTTCTACCATTTCCATTCTGGTATAGGCAATGGTTACATAATCCCCTTAGACTTCTACCTCTCTGCCTTCACTTGCTGGAACACTAGGCACTTTGATGTATATTCAGCGATCTCCTTCTTCATATTATCCCACCAAAAGTTTGCTCGGAGATCTCGATACATCTATGTGGTCCCTGGGTGAATAGAGAAATTTGAACTATGTGCATCATCCAAAAGTTCCTTCTTTAGCTCCGGACTCGATAGAACACATGGTCTTTTCCCAAATCGCACAATTCCTTATTCATTAACATTAAACTCCAAGGATTTCCCTTTTTTGATAGCTTCCACTTTTTCCTAAATTCCCACATCATCCTTTTGAGCATCCTTTAACCTTTCCAAAAGACACGGTTAAGCAATCATTTTTAAAAAGATTGATTATGTTCCCTTCTATATGATTCCCATGTCCATCTTCATCAAGTCTAAGAAGATTGGATCCTTCTTAATTCTCATCATTGATAGAATCGCAGGGTCCTTTCTACATAGGGAATCTGCCACCTTGTTCGCTTTCCCAGGGTGGTAATGTATTGATCAGTCATAATCCTTGATGAGCTCTATCCATATTCTATGGTGCACATTATTCTCTTTCTATGTGAATATATATTTAAGACTCTTGTGGTCAGTATACATCTCACATTTCTCCCCATAGAGATAATGTCGCCAGATTTTCAAGGAAAAGATCACCGCTGCTAACTCCAGATCATGCGTTGGATAGTTTCGCTCATGGATTTTCAACTGCCTTAAGGCATAGGATATCACTTTATAATTCTGCATCATCACACATCCTAAGCCCTTCTTCGAAGCATCACGGAATACCACAAAAAGTTCCCCACATGTGGGTAATGTGAGCACGGGCGCAATGATAAGCCTCCTTTTCAACTCCTTAAAGATTTTTTTGCATTCATCACTCCATGAAAAATTAACTCCCTTTTGAGTTATCTTCGTAAGAGGGTTGTACAATTGTGAAAAATTCCTCACAAATCGTCGATAATATCCAGCTAACCCCAAGAAGCTACAATTATCTGTTACCGATGTTGTCCTCGACCATCCCTCAATTGCATCTGTTTTGGAGGGATCTACAGATATCCCATTGCTTGTGATGATATGGACCAAGAATGAGACCTCCTTTAACCAGAACTCACACTTGTTGTACTTTTCATAGATCTTATCCTTGCACAATGTCTATAGTACAGTTCTTAAATGCTCCTCAGGATCCTCCTTGGTTTTGGAGTATATTAGAATATCATCTATAAAGACTACCACAAATTTGTCGAGGTAATCTCTAAATACACTATTCATTAAGTCCATGAAGTTTTATGGAGCATTAGTGAGTCTGAAAGGAATTACTATGAATTCATAGTGCCCGTATCTTGTGCGAAAAGCAGTCTTGGGGATATCATCCTTCTTCACCCTTACTTGATAATATCCCGACCGCAAGTCTACCTTGGAGAAGTGTTGTGCTCTACGTAGCTGATCGAACAAGTCATCAATTCGTGGAAGAGGATACATGTTCTATATCGTTATTTTTTTTGAGCTCACGATAATCGATGCAAAGGCACAGTGACCCATCCTTCTTCTTGACAAAGAGGACAGATGCACCCCATGGTGAAGCACTTGGGTGTATAAACCCCTTATTCAGATTCTTCTGTAGTTGTTTCGTCAGCTCTTTAAGATCTACAATAGCCATACTATATAGAGTCGTGGATATTGGTAATGCCCCGGGTATATGTTCAATTGAGAATTCAACATCTCTTCTATGAGGAAGACCAGGCAGTTCCTTTGGAAACACTTCAGAAAATTCCTTCACAATAGGCATTTCCTCAAGGGTGGTTTCTTCCTTGTAATCAATCATCTGAGCCAGATACACGTGGTCATAGGGGAGTAATATCTATGCTTGAGATGATGGAGCTTAAAGAGATTCATCTTCCTCCTTACACATGTATAGATTCGAGGGTCGATTCTCCATATGGAGCGTGATTTCCCTCTCCCAGAAATTTATGATGGCTCTATATAAGGAAAGCCAATCCATGCTAAGAATTCCATCAAATTCCACCAGAGGGAGTATGATGAGGTTCTCTGAGAAATTCAATCCACAGATTATAACAGGGGAGGACTTATATTCATGGGATGCAATGATTGCCCCATTCTCCGTAGTCACCGCCAACTTCACATCCTTTATTTGTGGTGGTGTTGGGATTGTTCTACTAAATTTTTGAGATATAAAAGTACGCATAAACCTGAATAAAAAAGTATGTTTTCTATTCTTGAATGAATAACTAGCGTACGAGTCACCACATTGTTTTCAGGGTTCACTTCAGCAGAAGTGATGGCAAAAGCTCTTCCTTGCTAACTTGGAGGTTGTTGGTTGCCTCTGAAAACCCTTGGATTAGGGAACTGATTTGCAAAATGACCATGTTCTTTTCATTTGTAGCATTGAACAATGTGTTGAGGTTCTAACAGAGCGTTATTGTCCTCAGTCGCAGCCGCGGGTCTTTCTTGTCGATAGTTAACAGCTAGGTGCCCTTCTCTTCCACACCTAAATCATTTCCTCGTCCCCTTGACGCAATTTCGAGGGTGCTTCTTTCTGCACTTTTGGAAAGTGGGGTGCTGGATCTTCTTAGCACCATTGGATTTATCCATCAGACCCCTAGCATTGAAGTCTACCTTACACTACTTGTCCCCATGATACCCCTGTGATTCTCTGATATCCATTTTGACCTTGAGGGCACATCGAACAATTTCCTTATAGCTGTATAATTCACGGATTGCTAATGCTTTCCGTAGGCTAGGCTTCAACCCACCAAAGAAGCAGTCAACTTTGCATTCTGGGGTAACGACAAAGCCGGAAGCGTATCATGCAAGACTTGTGATGTTTTCCCCGTATGCCCCAACATATTCTTCATCTTTTTGCTTGAGGGAAAGGAAGACCCTTTCCATCTTAATCTGGAGGGTGCGCGGAAAATATTTATCGAAAAAAATCTTCTGGAAATCCTTCCATTCCAACGCCTCGATCTCCTCCTCAGGATTCACATTATTGATCAACGTCCACCATTGATCAGATTCACCCTCCATACGATAAGCTTCCAGGAGAACCTTCTATTGTTCAGAACATTGAAGGATGGAGAAGATATTTTCAATGTAGTTGATCCATTGTTCAGCGATCGTGGGATTAGATTATCCAGTAAAAGTTGGAGGCCTTTGTCTCCAGAAGCTTTCGATAGAAACTTGTTCCTTCATAGGGGAGTTTGGATGTTCCTCTTGACCTCTGTTTCTATTGAATGCTTGAGTTAGCTGAGAGATAAGCGTGAATAAGTTTGTGATTCCCTCTCTCATTGGATTGGGGATCTCATTAGTACAGTCATCACACTAATCATAACATCGGTTGTTAGCCTGAGTCCTCCTATTACCGGCCATTGGCTAGAATAAAATAATTGTTATGGGGTAGCACATAAAGGGTAATCAAAAGACAAAAGTGCATGACTTATAAAAAAAACTTTTATTTCCTTAACTCATGAGTCTATAGACTTAAATCTAGGGTTTTTATGATCTTTTTTCTAACATATATTCTTAGGGGATTTTTTTTGTAATTCCCCTAATAAGGGTTCATACTATGCTTGTGAATTTATCAAAACATGTCCCCTGGGAGTGTCATAACCAAGAGTGCAGCAAGGCCCACTTTCGTTCACCAGTTCCCATTTGATTCTAGCTCAAAGAGGTGTTTTCGGGTTTTACCCCTAGGATACATTTGTGCCAGAGCCGCCTCTACCTTCTCATATCTAGACATGGATGTATTTTTTTGATAAACCACTAACTCAGAACCTACCAAAACATAAGGATGTTCTTATTATACTTATTCTTCAATCTAAGGCTTTACAAGGGTTTTCTAATCCTAATCCCAAAAATAACTAAACCTATCCTATGATACCAACTATGACAACCCTGATTTTATTACAATCATAAACATGATTTATTACATAATGTATTAACTTGATACAACATGGAATATTGAGAGGTCTAGTGTATTTGGGGCTTAGGATCATTACATAACAACTTCAAACAAGAAATACAACATCTTTATTGAAAACTTCCTTTACATGACAACTACATTCCTTCGTACTTAGAATTGCATGAGATAACCTGGGGACATGCATAAGAAAAGGGTGAGCTACAAAGACCAGTAAGTGAATAAACACGGAATACTTGAGGATTAAAATACATGTTAGACAATAGACATATCAAAAGATCACAAGAGAAACATGAACATAAAGGAATGATAAATCATGATAATCATAACATGGAAATGTGGCAACAACACTTAACATGGAATTAGCATGAGCCAAGGATCATTGCACATGGAGCATGAGTAAATTTTCATTGAACATGAAGCACGAGTAAACCCTTGTTGCACTTGAATTAGCATGATTCAACACTCATTACACATGACATATCCTGATACTATAATTTACCCAATGCATTTGAGTGCTATAAGGGCGCACCCTTCTTAAACATTTCATTTCATGCATAAGTGTGCCACATGGATCATAAAACATGGATTCATAAAACATAATAATTTATTCCACTATAAAGGAATGTGGAATTCATACATGAAAAATTATAATCAATAAGTAAATGTGCCTAAATTTGAATACCCTTGATGGAGAAATGGGTATGGTATTCACTACACAATGGCATTGGCTTAGAAAATCGGTGTGATATCCGCAGCGTAACCGTGTGAAATAAGAATTCATAAAAACGGTTAATAAGAGATAAAGGGGTTCCTCATAATATTTACAGGTAATGGATAGTAAGGAGGTCATATAGATACATTTCCCAACAATTGTAATGGAAATTATATTCATGATACAAAACTATTTCTTGAATGTAAAGGAGGAGAGAGAAGTTTCTTTCGGAATTTCGGTATAGTAATGGGTGTACATGGGAGGAATTTAATGAGAGAGAAAGGGGTCTCCCATCATTCAAACATAAAGTGGGTAGTATATGGGAGGTGTGAAACCATAGCCCAACATTCATAATTGAAATTAAAAGGGCAAACCAACTTAAATAAAATTGGACAAAAATGAGAAAGGAATAACAAATCTTTACTTGGAAGTGTGCTTCCAATGGTTTGAGAGAGGCCTGAGAGAGGCTTCATTGGAGATTGGGGCACCATGGGAGGATTCGAGAGAGTGTAGGGCAGAGTTTGGATGAACTCCAAAGACTTTGAGTGAGGAGGAAGTGGGAGCTTGGGTGGGTTTATTTAGGAAAGGTGAGGGAATTATTTATTATTTAGGTTTGGGACCCAATATATTAAATTAATCCAAACCACAAACCATCCCATGGTTTGTGCCCATGGTTTTTGAAAATGGAAATAGGAAAATAATATTTTATAAGGACAAGGTCCGAACTTCATAAAATAATGAGGTTGCTTATGTGGAGGTGAGTCAAACTCCCATGGAAATTAATTTAAAAAGACAAGATGTTTAATAAGTCTTGAGGGGTCCATTAATGGTTTGAAATGTTAGTCAAACAAACCCAAAATCACATTATTTTAATGGTAAAATATATATTGGCAGAACATAAAGATTATAGTATTTTATTACAACACTATTGAGTCATTATGATGTCATAAAACACATTATATATTAATATGGTATTTAATTTATACCCAAAAATTTGACTGTCTCAGAAAATTATGAAAAATTCATCGTTGGATAATTTTGACATCCTGATTCCAGAAATAACATTTATTTTATCTAAATAATTTTCTAAATATGGTAATTTTCACTTTTAAAATAAAAACCGAAATTTATCAAAAATTCACGGGTTTTGACAGAAATGTCTTTCAAACATTAATAAAAATTATAATTTCATTCATAAAATTATAAGATCATTTATATTTAATAAAAATTAATTTAATAATAATAATAATATTTTATTAAAATATTATTTAATTCAAAAAATCCCTTAATTTAATAAAATATAATTCTTAATTAAATAATAACTAAAAACACTATTTTTACTTTAAAAACTATTTACAATTTATCAAAAATGACAAGGAGGTATATTCATTATTAAATACAAAAATGATATACATGAACATAGTATTAGAGATTTGTTACATAACCCCTTAAAACAGCTGCATAAGACGTAAGGGTATGGTGTGCGATGGTGACAGACTCTTGGGGAGGCTCAGATAACATCGCTCGAGTGGTAATTTCTATCCTCTTTCACTTCTCCCATAGACGGTCACGTTCGAGCTTGGCATGATGGTGCTCAGCTTGGGCTTGGTCAGGAGCGAAGCCCAACGACGCCACCTCTTTTCCAAGCTCCAAAAAATGTGCTTCGTATGGAGAAATTATACTAGATGAGGCCATCGCTTCTTCTGTCTGAGTAAATTGGATCTGTTAATGTATTCTATTTATACTAATAATGTGATCACTGTTCAACAACTATATTAGCAATGGTCACATTTCATAACATAAAACCAATGAAGTTGACATTTTATATAAACATAAAGCGACATTTAATTAGATCAAGGTGGATTTTCATTAATGAAACTTTGGGTCGTTACAATATTCCCCCCTTAAGAAATTTCACCCTTGAAATTTTCCTTTTCCCACACTAAAACATATGTGGGTAACTCAGCTTCATCGCTTCCTCCAATTCCCAAGTCTATTCTTCAAACTTGTGGTTTCTCCACAACACCTTGATGAGGGGCATTGTCTTATTTTGTAGAACTTTTTCTCTACGATCTAAGATCTTAACTGGTTTCTCCTCATAAGAAAGATCATCTTCCAATTGTACAACCTTAGAAGAGAGTACATGTGATGGGTCTGGTATGTACTTACTTAAGAGGGATACATGAAAGACATCATATACTTTGGACATGGTAGGTGGAAGTGCTAGTTGATAGGCCACAACCCCTACATGATCAAGAATCTCGAAGGGGCCGATGTACATTGGACTTAACATCCCTTTCTTTCCAAACCTCATGACCATCTTCCATGGAGATATTCATAGAAAAACCATGTCTCCAACTTTAAACTCAAGGTCTCGTCAACAGTTGTCTTCATAACTCTTCTGTCCACTATAGGATGCCTTGATATGATGCTGAATGGTTTTCACCTTCTCCACCATTTATTCGACCATTTCTAGTCCAAGAAGTTTACGTTCACTGACCTCATCCCAACATGTCAGTGTTCTACACCTTTTCCCATACAGGGCTTCTTATGGTGCCATTTGTATGATTGAGTGGAAACTGTTATTATAAGAGAACTCAACCAGAGGAATATGTTGATCCTATCCTCCTTTAAAGAACATTGAGCATGCTCTCAACATGTCCTCAAGTGTTTGGATAGTCCGCTCAGATTGGAAATCAGTCTGAGGATGATAGGTTGTACTAATGTTCAGTTCAGTATTCAGAGCATATTGAAGACTCTTCCAAAACTTACAGGTGAATCTTGGATCTCGGTTAGAGAAAATAGATAGTGGAACTCCATCGAGCCTTACCACTTCCCTGATATATATCCTTGCCAGTTGATCCAATGAGAAATCCTCCAGAATATCAATGAAGTGTGCAGTCTTTGTAAGAAGATTCACCACAACCCTAATCTCATTGCTGCCTTTAGATGTCATCGGAAGTCCATTGACAATGTCCATGGTGATGTTCTCCCATTTCCATTCTGGTATGGTCAATGTTTGCATCATCCCCTTTGACTTTTTTCTCTCTTCCTTCACTTGTTGGCACACCAGGCACTTTGATGTATATTCAGCGATCTCCTTCTTCATATTATCCCACCAAAAGATTTCTCAGAGATATCGATACATCTTTGTTCTCCCTGGGTGAATAGAGAAATTTGAACTATGTGGATCATCCAAAAGTTCCTTCTTCAGCTCCAGACTCGATGGAACACAGTATTTTCCCAAATCGCACAATTACTTCTTCATTAACATTAAACACCGAGGATTTCCCTTTTTTGATAGCTTCCACTTTTTCCTGAATTCTCACATCATCTTTTTGAGCATCCTTTAACCTTTCCAAAAGAGACGGTTGAGCAATTATTTGTGAAAAGATTGATGATATTCCCTTCATTATGAATCCCATGTCCATCTTCATCAAGTCTAATAAGATTAGATCCTTCTTAATTTTCATCATTGATAGAATCGCTAGGTCCTTTCTACTTTGGGCATCTGCCACCTTGTTCGCTTTCCCAGGGTGGTAATGTATTGAACAATCATAATCCTTGATGAGATCTATCCATATTCTCTAGAACATATTAAGATCTTTCTATGTGAATATATATTTAAGACTCTTGTGGTCAGTATATATCTCACATTTCTCCCCATAGAGATAATGTCGCTAGATTTTCA
Source organism: Viscum album (assembly GCA_963277665.1). NCBI lineage: Eukaryota > Viridiplantae > Streptophyta > Magnoliopsida > Santalales > Viscaceae > Viscum > Viscum album. The sequence continues at coordinate 43,984,052 of OY728123.1, forward strand.
AGGCAAAGATCACCGCCGCTAACTTCATATCATGCGTTGGATAGTTTCGCTCATGGATTTTCAACCACATTGAGGCATAGGATATCACTTTATCATTCTGCATCAGCACACATCCTAATCCCTTCATCGAAGCATCACTGAATACAACAAAAAGATCCCCACTTGTGGGTAAAGTGATCACGTGCATAGTGATATGCCTCCTTTTCAACTCCTTGAAGATTTCTTCACATTCATCACTCCAAGAAAACTTTACTCCCTTTCGAGTTAGCTTGGTAAAAGGGTTGGACAATCGTGAAAAATTCCTCACAAACCGTCGATAATATCCAGCTAACCCCAAGAAGCTATGGATATCTGTTACCGATGTTGGTCTCGGCCATCCCTCAATTGCATCTGTTTTGGAGGGATCCACAGATATCCCATTTCTTGTGATGATATGGGCCAAGAATGAGAACTCCTTCAACCAGAACTCACACTTTTTGTAATTTTCATAGAGATTCTCCTTGCAAAAAGTCTCTAGTATAGTTCTTAAATGCTCATCAATATCCTCCTTGGTTTTGGAGTATATTAGAATATCATCTATAATGACTACCACAAATTTTTCGAGGTAATATCTAAAGACTCTATTAATTATGTCCATGATGATTGCTGGAGAATTAGTGAGTTTGAAAGGCATTACTATGAATTCATAGTGCCCATATCTTGTGCGAAAAGCAGTCTTGGTGATATCTTCCTTCTTCACCCTTACCGGATAATATCCTGACCGCAAGTCTACCTTGGAGAAGTATTGTACTCCACACTGATGATCGAACAAGTCATCAATTCATGGGATATGATACTTGTTCTTTATCATGATTTTGTTGAGCTCATGATAATCAATGCAAAGGTGCAATGACGGATCCTTCTTCTTGACGAAGAGGACCGGTGCACCCCATGGTGAAGCACTTGGGCATATAAACCCCTTATCTAGATTTTCTTGTAGTTGTTTCTTCATCTCTTCAAGCTCTACAACATCCATTCAATATTGAGTCTTGGATATTGGTAAAGCCCCAGGTATAAGTTCAATTGAGAATTCAACATCTATTCTAGGAGGAAGACCAGGCAGTTCCTCGAGAAACACTTCAGAAAATTCCCTCACAATAGGCATTTCCTCAAGGGTGGTTTCTTCCTTGGACTCAATCATATTAGCCAGATATGCATTCTCATAGGGTAGTAATATCCATACTTCATATGATGGAGCTAAAAGAGATTCATCTTCTTTTGTACACTTTTAAAGAATCGAGGGTCGATTCTCCATATGGAGTTTGATTTCTCTCTCTCGACAATTTATGTTGGCTCTATATAAGGAAATCCATTCCATGCCAAGAATTGCATCAAATTCCACCAGATGGGGTATGATGAGGTTCTCCGGGAAATTAAATTCCCATATTATAATAGGGGAGGAATTATATTCATGGGATGCAATGATTTCCCCATTTTTCGTACTCATTGACATCTTCACATCCATGATTTGTGGTGGTGCTGGGATTGTTATACTAAACTTTTGAGATATAAAAGAATGCATTGAACCTGAATGAAAAAGTAAATTCTCTATTATTTAATTAATAACTAGCGTACCTGTCACCACTTCGTTTTCGAGGTTCACTTCGGCAGAAGTGATGGAAAAATCTCTTCCTTTCTACCTTTGAGGTTGTTGGTTGCCACAAAAAACCCTTGGACTAGGGCACTGATTTTCAAAATGACCTCGTTATTTGAATTTTTATCGTTGAGAAATTCATTGATTTTCGAACGGAGCGTTATTCTCCTCTTTCACAATAGTGGGTCTTTCTTGCCGACAGTTAACATCTATGTTCCCTTCTCTTCCACACTTAAAGAATTTCCTCATCCCCTTGAGGAAATTGTCAAGGTGCTTCTTTCCGCACTTTTGGAAAGTGGGGTGCTAGATCTTCTTAGCATCATTGGATTTATCCATCAGACCACCAGCATTGAATTCTACCTTACGCTTCTTGTCCCCATGATACCCCTGTGATTCTTCGATCTCCATTTTGACCTTGAGGGCACATCGGAAAATTTCCTCATAGCTGTCGAAGTCACGGATTCCTAATGCATTCCATAGGATTGGATTCAACCTACCAAAGAAGCGGTCAAATTTTCATTCTGGGGTAACAAAAAAGTCGGAAGCGTATTGTGCAAGCCTTGTGATGTTTTCCTCGTACGCCCCAACAGATTATTCATCTTTTTGCTTGAGGGAATGGAAGTCCCTTTCCATCTTAATCTGGAGGGTGTGCGGAAAATATTTATCGAGAAACATTTTCTGGAAATCCTTCCATTCCAACACCTCAATCTCCTCCTCAGGGTTCGTAATTTTTTTCAACATCCACCATTGATCAGCTTCACCCTCCATACGATAAGCCACCATGAGAACCTTCTTTGTTCAGAACATTGTAGGATGGAGACGATCTTTTCATTGGAGTTGATCCATTGTTCAGCAATTGTGGGATCGGATGATCCACTAAACGTAGGAGGCCTTTATCTCATGAAGCTTTCGATTGAAACTTGTTCCTTCTTAGGGGGGTTTGGACGTTCCTCTTGACCTGTGTTTCTATTCAATTCTTGAGTTAGCTGAGAGAGAAGCGTGAATTTTTTTTTTGATTCCCACTCCCATTGGATTGGGCATCTAATTAGTACAGTCATCACATTGATCTTCACATCGGTTGTTAGCCCGATTCATCCTATTAAAGGCCATTGGCTGCAATAAAAGGAATGTTAGGAGGTTACACATAAAGGGTAATCCAAAGACATAAGGTGATGACTTATAAATAAAATTTTATTTCCTTAACTCATGAGTCTATAGGATTCAATCTAGGCTTTTCATGATCTTCTTTCTAACATATATTCATAGGGTCATTTTTTTGTAATTCCCTTAATAAGGGTTCATACTAAGCTTGTGAATTTATCAAAACATATCCCTCAGGAGTGTCGTAACCAAGAGTACAGCTAGGCCCATTGTCGTGCACTAGTTCCTGTTGGATTCTAGCTCAAAGCGGTGTTTTCGGGTTTTACCCCTAGAATACATCTGTGCCAGAGCCGCCTCTACCTGCTCGTATCCAGATATGGATGTATTTGTTTGAAAAACCACTAACTTTGTACTTACCAAAACTTAGGGATGTTCTTATTATACTTAGTCTTGGATCTAAGGCTTTACTAGGGTTTTCTAATCCTAATCCCAAAAATTACAAAACCTATCCTCTGATACCAATTATGACTACCCTCATTTTATTACAAACATAAACATGATTTATTACATAAACTATTCACTTGATACAACATGGTAGATCGAGAGGCCTAGTGTCTTTGGAGATTAAGATCATTACATAACAACTTAAAACATGAAATACAACATCTTTATTGAAAAATTCTTTTACATAACCACTACATTCCTTCATACTTATCATTTCATTGGATAACCTGAGGACATGCATATGAAAAGGGTGATCTACAAAGCCTATTAAGGGAATAAACACATAATAATTGAGGAGTACAATACATTTTAGACAATAGAAATATCAATAGATCACAAGAGTAACCTGAACATAAAGGAATGATAAAGCATGATAATCATAACATGGAAATGTGGCAACAACACTAAACATGGAATTAGCATGAGCCATGGCTCATTGTACATTGAGCAAGAGTAAATTATCATTACACATGAAGAACAAGTAAACCCTTGTTGCACTTGAATTAGCATGAGTCATCACTCATTTCACATGACGTATCATGATACTATACTTTACCCAATGCATTGGAGCACTATAAGGGCACACCCTTCTTAAACATTTCATTTCATGGATATGTGTGCCACATGGATCATAAAACATGGATTCATAAAAAATAATAATTTATTCCACTATAATGGAATGTGGAATTCATAAATGATACATTATAATCAATAAGTAAATGTGCATAAAGGTGAATACCCTTGAATGGAGAAATGGGCATGGTATTCACTACACAATGGCGTTGGCTTAGAAAATCGGTGCGATATCGGCAGCGTAACAGTGTGACATAAGAATTCATAAAAATGGTTGATGAGAGAGAAAGGGGTTCCTCATAATATTAAAATGTAATGGACAGTAAGGAGGTCATATAGATAAATTTCCCAACAATTGTAATTGAAATTAGATTCATGATACAAAAGTACTGCTTGAATGTAAATGAGGAGAGAGAAGTTCCTTTCGGAATTTCAGCATAGTAACGGGTTTACGTGGGAGGAATTTAATGAGAGAGAAAGGGGTCCCCCATCATTCAGAAATAAAGAGCGAAGTATGAGGGAGGTGAGAAACGATACCCCAATATTCATAATTGAAATTAAAAGGGCAAACCAACTTAAAGAAAATTGGAAAAAAACGAGAAAGGAAGAAAAAACCCTTACTTGGAAGTGTGCTTCCAAAGGCTTGAGAGAGGCTTGATAGAGGATTCTTGGGAGCTTGGGGAACCATGGGGGGATTCTAGAGAGAGTAGGGAAGAGGCTGGACGAACTCCAAAGACTTTGAGTGTGGAGGAAGTGGGAGCTTGGTTGGGTTTATATAGGAAAGATGAGGGAATTCTTTATTATTTAGGTTTGGGACCCCTTATATTAAATTAATCCAAACCACAAACCATCCCATAGTTTTTCCCATGATTTTTGGAAAAGGGAAGAGGAAAATAATATTTTATAATGCAAAGGTCCTAACTTCTTATAATAATGAGTTTTCTTATGTGGAGGTGAGTCACACTCCCATGGAATTAATTTAAAAAGACAACATGTGTAATAAGTCTTGAGGGGTCCATTAATGATTTGAAATGTAAGTAAAAAAAACCCAAAATAAGATTATTTTAATGTTAAAACATATATTGGACAAAAATAATGACAATAGTATTTTATTACATCACTATTTTGACATTATGATGTCATAAAATATATTCTATATTTAAACGGTATTTAATTTTTACCCAATAAATTGACTGTATCAGAAAATAATGAAAAATTCACCGTTGGATAATTTCGATGTCCTGATTCCAGAAATAATATTTATTTTATCTAAAAAAATTTCTAAATATATTAATTTTCAGTTTTAAAATAAAAACCAACATTTATAAAAAATTCACGGGTTTTGACAGAAATGGCTTTGAAACCTTAATAAAAATTATAATTGCATTCATAAAATTATAATATAATTCATATTTAATAAAAAATAATTTAATAATAATAATATTTTATAAAAATATTATTTAATTCAAAAAAACCCTTAATTTAATAAAATATAATTCTTAATTAAATAATAACTGAAAACACTATTTGTACTTTAAAAACTATTTACAATGTATCAAAAATGACAAGGAGGTATATTCATTATTATATACATTAATAATATACATGAAAATTGTATTAGCGATTTGTTACATAACCCATAAAACAGCCGCATAAGACCTAAGGGTAAGGAGTGTGAGGGTGACAGACTCTTGGGGTGGCTCGGATAACATCGCTCGAGTGGTAATTTATATTTACTTCTACTTCTCCCGTAGACGGTCTCGTTCGAGCTTGAAAAGATGAACCTCAACTTGGGATCGGTCAGGAGAGAAGCCCATTGATTCCACCTCTTTTCCGAGCTCCGGAAAATGGGCTTCGTATGGATAAATTTGACTGGATGAGGCCATCACTTCTTCGGTCTGAGTAAATTGGATTTTTTAAAGTCCTATATTTATACTAATCATGTGATCACTATTCAACGGCTATATTAGTAATGGTCAAAATTCTTTACATAAAACCAATGAAGTGGAGATTTTATATAAACATACAGAGACATTTAATTAGATCAAGAGGGATTTCCATTAATGAATCTTTGGGTCATTAAAAGAAATGATTCCATCTTGGAGATCGTTGACTAACACACTAGGATTTACCACTTCTATGATTTTTGGGAGCATAGTTATGTTGAGTGATTGGGACGCCTCTATGTGTAAGAGATAGTATGACTACATGGAGTCCATTCGATGATTTTTTAGATGGTGATGCTCTCTATATATACCGATTATAGAAGGTATTCCAAGAGGAATTTGGTAATTAGCTACACTTGAGAACAAGTTTTTACCCACATACAGATTGCCAGATAGAGTGGAACATTCATGTTTTTTAGGGAATTCAATGGGATTTCATGCTACTTTTTTTACCACAGTTTTGAGGATCAAAAAACTTTGGTGGATTTACACAAAAAAGCTATCCATCTACCATTTATATGGCCCCATTATTTCCTTGGTACGAGAAACATTTATTTTCACCAATTTGTTGGACTAGTCGTGGAGATTCAGCACTCAAGGCCTCAATGTTGGTGCATGTGACAACATAGAAGTTGTTTTCTATCCTTGAGTAAATAACAACTGCACAGAGCCATCCTATATCTATTGCTGATAAGAAACTGAAGCCTTTAGAGTTTGAGGAGGGTGACCATGTGTTCCTTAGGGTCACTCCTAGATGTAGGATATAGATATTTGGATAGGATGTAATGATATATCTGAGGTTCATTGTCCCTTTATAGGCACTACATAGAGTTGGGAATGTAACACCTTTACCCCAGTTACCCAGAGTTGGGGATACATTACATAAAATTGGAAAGATACAAGGAATCATTTCCTGAAAGTCTGATATGTTTAGTAGTCTTGGAAGTACTAGATATATTCATAAGTTCGACATTACTACATGAAAAGAAATAGAACACTAATTAATTCCATTAGAAACATCCAGGACTCCTAAATTATGCATGAAAGTCGCTCATACATAACGTATTCATATCCTGGGAAAAAGAATCATATGAAATGGATGAGATCTAATGCTCAGTAATGGATAATAATACAGTGGAAGATAACATAAACATTTGGAATGGTGAATAATTAAAAAATAATATCTTTAAAAATAAAAAAAATGAACAATTTATGGCAGGAATATGAGCTGAGTAAATAATTTCATAATAAAGCTCAGTCATTGTATTCTACTAGTCGAATAACCACATGAACCATCAATATTAATTTCATAATGAGGGAATGTATAATCCAGAACATTCTGAAACAAGTTTTCAAGGCCTCAACCAAGATGTATAAAATTGATTTAGGCCTCAGCCAAAACCTTGTATCAAATTGGGAAAGCATCGGCCGATTTCAAGTCTAACTGTTTCATGGGACCTACCGATGCATCGAGGATCTATACTGGTATCCACCTGTCACTTACTATTTCTAATACATTCCTCATAATAAAAGGATGAAGCATAACATAAACATTTTTATTAAAACTAGTAAACAAAATGTCAATAGTTTATCTATAAACTACAAATTGTATAAAAATAACACATCCACAGTCAAACATATCACAAAACCTTCAATACAATATGGAAGACTTGTATCATAATAAATCAACTTCAAACAATTTTAAAATCCATCAAAGGATGTTGACATAGATGAAAATGATTTGAAAAAATCTTTGATGGAAATATCCATTTTTCATTAAAACATATAAATGTCACACAATTTAAAAAGAAAGACATTTAAATACATTTTTTAATCACAGTGTCTCATAAAACATTGAAACATTTGGAAGGAATTATCATTTTAAAAAATTCATGCACATATAAATAAATCCTTAAAACCATTTTAAAAACATGGACATTATTGAGAAAGGTTCAGAAGAATAAATATATAAAACATTTAAAATGATGTTTTAATAAAAGAGTCCCTCGAAAATAATCACATTGAAAACTATTTTATGAAACATGGTCTTGGATAATAAATATGTGTAACACCCTGACCCTAGTTACCCTGAGTTGGTGCATTATTATGTAACATTGGCATGATGAATAGGAAATCATGTCCAGAAAGACGGATCAGTTTTGTATTATTGGAAATAAGACTCATACATAAGTTCAACTATAAAACTAGAAAAGAAATACAACACTAATTTATTCCATTTGAAACATCCAAGACTCCTAGATTAAGCATGAAAGTCACTCATAATTAACTTCATCACATACTGGAAAAAATAAAACATATAAAGGGGTGAGCTTAGATTCTCATTAAAGATAACAATATAGCGGAAACATTCATAATAAGAATATACATTTAGGGAAATGTATAAGACTAAAAAATCCTTTTAAACATGAACTTCGGCATAGTATGGAAAATATAAAATCAAAACAATGCCACTTACCTACTCACATGGATATTCTACGAGTCAAATAATCACATGCAATATCAATAGCCACTTTCATAATGACGTAATGCATAATGCGATACATTAATAACCACATAGTCAAGAACTTGTTCCAAGAATACAAATAATATTTTTTCAAGGCCTTGTGCCAAGACACTGGTTTATCTCATGAGACCTACTGATGCATCAAAGAGCTATAGCAGGCTCCACCCATCACTCACTATGTCCAATGCATTCATTATATAAAAAGTTTTAAACATAACATAGACATTCATATTTAAAATAGCATAGGAAATTTCAATACTTTATCCATAAACCATTAATAAAATAAAAATAACACATCCACAGTCAAACATATCATAAAACCTTCCATACAATGTGGATGATTTGTATAATAATAAATCAATTTCAAACAAGTTTAAAATCCATAAAAGGATGTTGACATAGACGGAAATGATTTTTAAAACTCTTTGAGAGAAATATCTATTTTTTCATGAAAACATCTAAAAGTCACACAATATAAAAAGAATGACATTTAAAGACAGTTTTGAATCAATTTTTCCCATACAAATTTGATACTTTTCAATGGAATTAACATTTTAAAAACATTCATGACCATATAAATAAATTCAAAAAACCATTTTGAAAACATATACTTTAATGAGAACGATTTAGAAGAATAAATATTTAAAACATTTAAAATGATATTTTAGTAAAATTTCCCCTAAAAATAATACCATTGAAAACTATTTTATGAAACATGGACATGGATTATAAATATGTCCTAGTAGAAACTTATGTAAAAACAACCTCGGATAATAAAGAGATTGTGAAATTAACCCTTACCAATTTGGTAACATACGAAACTACACCCCATGAAAAAAGTATAATACAATGAAGATGTAAATACACATAAATTAAATTTTATTACACAAAATATACAATTATGGTCAGTACATACACCACAAAAAAGGAAATATTGGCAATATAACATGAATCTCACGATAATAATGAGTGAGATGAAAACCCCTTACCTTGTACATTTACTTGGATGGGGGTAGTTTAACCTCCTGTATAATGGTGAAATCATTTTTATTAAATTATACATGAACCATATACTTTAATATGATATCATATGTGATCTTATGATATTGCATTGATAACGATATTTCAGTAGTATCATAGATTAAGTTGTTAACTAATTATTTTTCCCATTATATGTTTTGATACATAATTTGTGTTTGTTATGGATAGGATGTATTTTATTCATATACATAATTATATTATTTTCTAAATCATTATTTTTAATAACCAAATAAAAATTATTCTTGAATGGTTATGATCGGGAATGAATCTTATCACGTTCATGGAGACGGTAATCAGTACGTACGCACGAGTGACAATATCATTCTTTTGAAATTAAAATAGTATATAATTGGATGGTATATCACATATACCAAATAATTATCATGTTATATTTTTTATTTACATCAATTATACTCATTATTATACCCATCCAAATGATGAAGAGTTTGAATAACAAAAATCACCACGATGTGGAGACGGTAAGTCGTACGTACGCACCTATGGTGACTTTGTCATTTGTAGGATGGATTGAGTAATGAATATGGTTGTACCATATTTATAAAAACATCACAGTATATAGAAGATATTGTAGTTATCATTTTTGAATGGAAACAACAAAGAAAGAGGAAGTGGAAGAAGAAAGAACTTGAAAGAGGGTGGTGAACTTATTACATCTTCTTCAGTTTCTTCTTTTTGATTTGATCAAAAGGTCTCCATAGGATTGCTTTCTGACTAAAGTAAGGCCTCTAGAATGAAGTGAGGGATGCTGGGAAGATATTTGGGAAGGGTTTTTTGGATCCAAATACTTGATAAGTGTGAAAAATGGGTAGGAAGTGAGTGATTTTTATAAGGGATAGGAGGATCTCTTTAGGAATGTTTGAAACAATTATTTTAATATAACCTCATTTTCGGTTTCAAAAGGTCAACTATTCGTTAATAACAAAGTTACGAAGACTCATCGTCGAAATACAATAATCCAATAATAATTGGATAGGTTTTGGAGATTGTTTTAATATTTATAATATTATTTATTTAAATCATTTATTAATTAGGTAAATATTGCATCATTATTGTGTCCAAAATAATTTAATTTATTTGATTTCAAAAAATTATAAAAAAATACGATGATTTAGGAAATTATTTTAATTTTTTCAAATTATATCTATAGTCGAGAATATTACACCCCATTTAAAAATTTATCTACTAAAAGATATTTTTTCTGTCATTTTTTTCATTACTTTAAATTAAATAATATAAAATGTCATTATTACTCCCATGTGGCTCCATGGGGTCCCAAATTCAACCCAAGGATGCCCATGGTCGGATATGCATCAGCCAATAGTGTTAGGACTCATGTTAGGGTAAATTAATATTATTATAATATTATATTTTACACTTATTTATTATATTTACCCTTTAATCGTGTTAAATAAAATATTTATTTAAGTAAATATTTAAAATGTCTAAAAATAAAAGTTACCTATTTATACAATTTGGACCTACTGATTCCAAATATTGAATCAACATTTCTAAATTTAAAACACAAAAGTGGCAGGAATTAATTTAAAATTAATTCCCGCAGTCAATACAAAAAGCATGTTTTTAAGAAATAATAAATATCAATAGATTGACACTTGTTTATGTACAGTTTAAATGTGAAATTATATCCAATGACAAACATTAGATTAAATGGTAAAAATATAATCTAATTATACTTTAAAAAATCTCATATTTACAATTTAACACTGTAAATTATTTTGATTTGATGAGTTGTTTTTCGTTAAAATTTAGTATTTTTCCCTATATAAAAATATGACAGTTATCAGAAAAGTGCCAAAAATTTACCCTAAGATAATTTTGACATTCCAAATCCAAAAATGATGTCCATTTTTTAAGATAAATTATATAAAATTTAAAAAATTGGGTATTACTATTCATAATGACTACTTTGATCCGTCACGGTGTGTTAGAATCTCGAAGTTGCGTACAATGAAACCTATTTCATTTTTCAATGGGAAACGTACCATGGAATCTTGGGGGGTTACATTCTCCCCTACTTCAATAAATTTCATCCTCACAATTTGTAATTTTTCTATGATAATAAATGGTTGAAAATAGAAAATACCTTTGTGGAAAACGCACATTGGAAATTGGGTTAATAAATTTTAGACTTAATAAGACGAAAGGGAAATGAAACGTTCACCAAAAAATTATGATCTCGACTAAAATAACATTGGTGGAAATTATAGAAATATAATAGGAAGAAAAATGTAAATATTTATAGGGAGCGATTGAGGTCATCAATCACAAACAAGTGTACACTTGCGGGCCTCAAATCCATCGATCGATCATGATTTAAAATATCATCAGTTCAACAAAACATACGGTATTAGGATAACAATTTTTTTGTTTTAATATCCCATCCATAATGTTTAAGAATTAATTTTTTCATATAATAAGAGAAATATATATATATTTGACTGGTAGAGTTTTATCCTTCAACTAATTTCTACCACAAACTCATCTTTCAATCCAAAAGTTAATAGAACTCAAAAATATTATATTTATCCTAATCGTATAAGGTTCCAAATATTAACACATACCATTTAAATGAATCAAAATATTTTTTAATAACCAGGGAATTCCTATCAGCTAGTGGTAGGTAATAAAGGCATGTCGCACTATGGTGATTGGTTTGATCCCTACAGCTTTGTCTGAAGCGATGGGTTATTGCCCAACCTGTAGGTTGTCCTTTTCCTAAAACTATATTATTATAATATATTCCAAAAATAATCATAAGAAATGTTTTAACCATAAACAATGAAATCCAATATTCAACTTAATCCATTCCAACCATTATAGTTTTCCAAAATACGTCTGCCTAGACTCTCTCTAAAAGGTCTCTAAATTCCAAAATCAATTGTAACATCAGATTCCTTAGACAAAGTAATGATTCTCTTATTGTCACATAATTAAAAAATTATTACCTTCATTATATTAAAACTTTAATGAAAACAATAGGTACTGAAGTACAATCCTTATATATATCACACTATTCTTATAACCAGGATGTAATTTTTCAGTCCAAAAACACAAATACATTAATTATTCCACTTCAACTGCCATAATAGTTTAAGCCTGGCCTTGATCCCTTGGCCATTTCTGAGGTATGTTTCCTTCATGAATGTGAAAATCATTTGCATAATTCCCCATTTATCTACAATTTTAGCATTCAATATTGACATCAACTTTCTTTCCCTTACAATCACGAGCTTGCTGGTCTTTTCACAAAACTTGTTACAGACTCCCATTCCTTTTAGGCAAGTACCATGGCTCTTCTACCCCCATATATCACATAATGGAAAATACTTCTTTTCCTTTTTCTCTTTATCTATCTCTTTATCCACCGTTCTCTTCTTCTCTTTCTTTACATTATTGTCATAAGACTTAGAGAATTCCATTTCTGCCTTGATAGCGCATGAGACAATATCTTCGTACGATGAGAACGATTGTGATACTAATGCTTGATAGAGAAATGGTTTCAAACCATCAATGAGTTTATCAATATAACATCTTGTGTTATGTATATAATCTACAGCATGCCTTGTTAACCTTGTAAATTTGGCTTCATACTTTGCGACATTCTCATCCTCCTTTTACTTCAGACTCAGAAATTGCCTTATCATATAGGCTCGATGGTCACGAGGAAAGTATTTTTCTATGAAAACCTCTTCAAATTACCTTAATTCTATACATGATACTTCTTTATACTTAATTCTTCTTTGAATCAATGACCACCTTTGATCTGCATCTCCCATGAGGCGATAAAATTCCATGACAACTTTTTTCCTTTCACAACTCCCTAAAGCATGAAATATTTTCTCTATGTAATTTATCCATTTCACAACTAAAAATGGATTTGTTCTCCCATTTAATGTTGGTGGTTCTTTCCTCATGTAGTGACCTAAGATTGATCCTCCATGTTGTAGATCAGGGTGCTCCATACGAGTAAGGTTATTATTCATAACCTGAGTGAGTTGTCCCAGTATGGTGATAAGATGTTCAGCACGAGTTTCATCACCAACTTTGCTATAATTATCTTGAGTTAGGGGGAAATCCCTACATGGATTACATGCATTTATATGGTTTCCATTCCATCCACTAGGATCCATTTTTAAATAATGGTATAAACTTGATTAGTTTATGAATAAAAATTCATAACTCCATACTTGTAAAACACATAACAAAAACTGAACAGTTTATGGATATAATCCATTATCATAAAAATGTTTTCATGTTGGAAGTATAACTCATAAATCCTTTATATGGGTTTTTAATGGAAAAGAGAATTATCCTAAGCATATCCCCTGAGAGTGTCGTAACCAAGAGTGCAGCAAGGCCTATTATCTTGCACCAGTTCATGTTTGAGTCTAGCTCAAAGCGATGTTTTCGGGTTTTACCCCTAGGTACATCTATGCCAGATCCACCTCTACTTGCTCATATCCAGACAGGGATGTATTGCTTTGAAAATACACAAAATATCTACATTACCAAAATTATAGGAAGTTATTCTATACTAATACTCAAATTATATGTTAGGGTATTGTGCTATAATCAGAGTTTATATAAATCTAGTTTCTAAGGTTTGTACTAAACATCCTCTGATACCAATTGTAACTCCCTGACCACAGTTTCTCAGATTCGGTGTATTAGTAAGTAAAATTGGCATGATCACAAGGAAATAATGTCCCGAGATAACGATCAGTTTTGTATTATTGGAAAGAAGATACATACATATGTTCAACTTTACAACTTGAGAAGAAATACAACACTAATTTATTCCATTAGAAACATCCAAGCATCCTAGATTAATCTTTCAAGCCACTCATAATTAACTTCTTCGCATCCTATGAAAAATAACACATAGAAAGGGGGAGCTGAGATGCTCATTAAAGATAAAAATATACTGGAGACTTTCATAAATAAGCATAAACATTTAGGAAAATGTATAAGACTAAAACAAAATCCTTTTAAACATGAACTTCATCATAATATGGAAATTATAAAATCAAAATAATTCCATTTACTTACTCGCATGGATATTCTACTAGTATAATAATCACATACAATATCAATAGCAACATTCATAATAATGTAATGCATAATACAAGACATTCATAACCATGTAGTCAAGACCGTGTGCCATAAATATAAATAAGATTTTTTTTTTCAAATCCTTGTGCAATGACCCTAGTTTGTCTCATGAGACCTACCTATGTATCAAGGAGTTATAGAGGGCTTCAACAGTCACATACTAATTCCAATGCATTCCACATATGAAAAGGTTTAAACATAACATAAACATTTGTATTAGAACTAGCATATGAAATGTCAATATTTTATCCATAAACCATGAATGATATAGAAATAACACATCCACAATCAAACATTTCACAAAAACTTCAATACAATATGGAAGATTTGTATCATAATAAATCAACTTCAAACAAGTTTAAAATCCATCAAAGGATGATGAAATAGATGAAAATGATTTCTAAAAGTCTTTGAGAGTAATACCTATTTTTCATGAAAACATTTAAAAGTCACATAATTTAAAAAGGAATATATTTAAATAAATTTTTGAATCAAATTGTCTCATAACACTTGGAAACATTTCAATGGAATTATCATTTTAAAAACATTCATTTCCATATAAATAAATCCTTAAAAACCATTTTGAAAACATGGACATTAATGAGAATGATTTAGAAGACTGAATATTTAAAACATTTACAATGTTGTTTTAGTAAAACTTCCATTAAAAAAATACCTTTGAAAACTCTTTTATGAAACATGGACATGGATTATAAATATGTCCCAGTATATACTTAAATAAAAACAACCTCGGATAATAAAGAGATTGTGAAATTAACCCTTACCAATTTGGAAACTTATGAAACAAACACCCCATTGAAGAATTATCATATAATGAAGATGTAAATACACATAAATTAAAGTTTATTACACAATGAATACAATTATGGGCATTAAATACACCACACAAAAGGAAATAGTTGCAATACAACATGATTCTCACTGGAATAATGAGTGAGATGAAAACCCCTTACCATGTACTTTTACTTGGTTGGGGGTAGTTTAACCTCCTGTATAATGGTGAAATAATTTTTAATAAATTATAAGAGAATCATATACATTAATATGATATCTTATGTGATCTTATGATATTTCATTGACAATGGTATTTCAGTAGTATGTTCATTTCAGTTGTTAATAGATTCGTTTTCCATAATATGTTTTGATACATAAGACATGTTTGTTATGGATAGGATCTATTTGATTAATATCCAGAATTAAATTATGTTCTTAATAGTTATTTTTAATAACAAAATGAAAAATAATTCTTGAATGGTTATGATGGGGAATTAATTTTATCACGTCAGTGGAGACCGTAATCTGTACGTACGCACGAGCGACAATATCATTCTTCTGATATTAAAATAGTATATAATTGGATGATATATCACCTATAAAAAATAATTATAATGTTATATATATTATTTACATTAGTTATACTCATTATTATACACATACAAATGATGAAGTTTTTGAATAACAAACATCCCCACGACGTGGAGACGGTAAGCTGTACGTACGCACGTACGGTGACTTTGTCATTTAAGGATAGATAGAATAACGAATATGTTTGTACCATATTTATAATAACATCACAGTATATAAAAGATACTGTAGTTATCATTTTATAATGGAAACATCAAATAAAGTGGAAGTGGAAGAAGAAAGAACTTGATAGAGGGTTGTGAAATTATTACCTCTTCTTCGGGTTCTTCCTTTTGATTTGATAAAAAAAGGCTCCTTAGGTTGAATTTATGACTAAAGTAAGGCATATAGAATTATTTGAGGGATGTTGGTAGGATATTTGGCTAGGGGTTGTACAATCCAAAGGCTTGTGAAGTTTGTGAAATGGGTAGGAAGTGAGGGCTTTTTAAAAGGGAGAGGAGGGGCTCTTTAGGAATGTTTGAAACAATTATTTTATTATAACCTCATCTTCGGTTTCAAAAGGACAAATATTAATTAATAAATAATTTAAGATCACTCATGATAGAAATAAAATAATCCAATAATAAATGGACAGGTTTTGGATATTGTTTTAATATTTATAATCTTATTTATTTAAATCATTTGTTAATGAGTTAAATATTGCATCATTATTGTGTCATATATAATTTAATTTATTTGATGTCCAAAAATTATAAAAAATATGATGATGTAGGAAATATTTTTATCTTTCCAAATAATATTTATAGTAGAAAATATAACTTATATTACCACAAGTAAAATATTATTTACTAAACTATATTGGTTTATTCCATTCATGTCTTTCCTTTATATTAATTAATATAAAATGTCATTTTTACTCGCATGTGGCTCCATGGGGTCCCAAATTCAACCCAAGTATTCCCATGGTTGGATATGTATCATCCAATAGGATTAGAAAACATGTTAGGGTAATTAAATATTATTATATTATTAGATTTTAACCTTATTTATTATATTAACCCTTCAATCATGGTAAATAAAATATTTATTGAGGTAAATATTTAAAATATCTAAAAATAAAATATACCTATTTACGAAATTTGGATCTACTGATTCCAACTATGGAATCCATTTTTTCAAATTCAAAACACAAAAGTTGAATAAATTAATTTACAATTAATTCCCACTGTCTAAATAAAAGACGTGTTTTTAAGAAATAATAACTATAAAAAGACTGACACTTGTTTATGTACAGTTTAAATGTGAAATTACATCCAATGACCAAAATTATATTAAATGGTAAAAATATAATCTAATTATATGTTAAAACCACCCAAATTTATGATTTAGCACTATATATTATTTTGACTAAAATAGTGGTTTTTAATTAAAATTTAGTATTTTTTGCTATATAAAAATAATAAAGTTATCAAAAAAGTGCCAAAAAAATCATCCTACGCTAATTTCAATATTCCAAATCCTAAAATAAAGTCCATTTTGAAAAATAAAATTTCAAAATTTTCAAAAATTGGTTATTATTATTCATAACGACTACTTTGATTGGTTGCGGTGTGTTAGAATTTCAATGTTGCGTACAATTAATGCTATTGCATTATTCAAAGGGAAATGTACCATGGAAGCTTGGGGTGTTACAATATGTCCCAGTAAAAATGAACATAAAAACAACCTTAGATAATAATGAAATTTTGAAATTAACCCTTACCTTGCACTTTCTTTTGGACGAGGGTACATTTAACCTCTTGTATAATGACCATATTATGTTATTAAATTATACCATAACCATATTCATATTTATTATATCATACATGATTAATTTATGACTTTATATTACCCATTTAATAATGATTTCCCTGTTAAATTAACATTTTGGGTAATAATCGCTTTCTTTATCGTACATGTTTTGACATGTTATTTTTGATCGTATCATTTATATCATTATTTAAATAATTCCAGAATATAAACATTAATTTATATATCATATATATTTTGAATATAAATATTTATAATATATATATATATATATATATATATATATAATGGAAGGCACCATTTATGGAGACGGTAGATTGTATGTACGGAAAAAAAATATTTCCGTTTTCATATCGTATTGAACGGGAGTATGTGAATAAGATATATGTAAGTACATACATACATACATATATATCTCCATTATAAATATTATGTCATATATTACATACTTATTAGTAATATATATTTTTATAATCAATGGTGAACATGTGAATGAATCTCAACGCGTCGTGGAGACGTTAATCTTACGTACGCATGAGAGAAAATATAATTATATTGATGGTGAAATCATTTTTAATTGGATTTTATATCATATATAAACAATAAATAAAGTGTTATAATTAATATTTAAATTATTTATACTCATTTTTATATCCATCCATATAATGAAGTGTTTGAATAACAAACTACACCACAATGTGGAGACAGTAGGTCGTACGTATGTACGTATGGTGACATTTTCATTTAGAGGATGGATAGAATAACAAATATGGTTGTAAAATATTTATAATAACATCAATATATTTAGGAGGTACTATAAACATTATTTTGGTATGGAAACAACAAAGAAAGAGGAATTGGATGTAGAAAAGAACACTAAAGAGGGTGGTGAAATTATTACCTCTTCATCGAGTGTTTAATTTTGAGTTGATCAAAAGGGATCCTTTGGTTTGATTTCTGATAAAATTAAGGAAACTAGATTGATTTTATGGAATTTGGGAGGATATTTGGGAAGCTTTTGGCCTATAAAAATGGATTTGTAGGTGTGAAATTAAGAGAAGGGTGGTACCATTTTCTAATAGAGGCGGGTGTCACTTTATGAAAAGCTTGAGATATTATTTTATATATTATCATTTTCAGGTTATAATGGCCAAAAAATGAATTATTTAGAGGCTATGGTGGGTATGGGTCTAAAAATTCTCAACCAATAGTTTTTAGATAGGTTTAGGTCATCATAAAAACATTATCTTTTAGATTTAACTCTTAATTAAATAGTTTGGCATTTACTCTTTGAATTCTTATATTATATGGTTAATAAAAAGAATATAACATTCCAAACGAACCCCATTTGGTTCATTATTAATATATATAACCTTATATAAGTCCTTTGGCCAATCCATTCATTTTTAGGAATATTATATCAATTAATAATATAGTATTTGATATAAAAATTCAATTTTTTCAATTTTGACAATATTTTGAATTTGATTTTTTCGAAAGTCATAAAAGAATTCTCATTTTGAATAAAATTTATTTAACCATCTGTAACATGTCATAATAACCTATAAAATTAGTGGAATTCATCATAAGTAAAAATTTACATTTATTGGGATATTTATAATATCAATTATTTTAATATTTCATTTATAAGGTAATTACTGCATCATCATTGTGTCTTAAATAAAATTAATTATTTAATGTCTAAAAATTATAAATAAAATACCATTATGTATAAAATAGTTTTATATTTCTAATGAATATTTATAGTGGAATTTATATTGTGTGTAACACTATATTAAAAATGGTTTAGTTATTAAACATGAATTCAACTCTTTTAACTATTCATTAAATTAAATAATAATAAACGACCTAATCTAATCCAAGTGGACCAAATAGGATCATATTTTATTCCTAAGGTTTATTTTGGTAGACTTTTACATATCCAATAGAATTAGGACATGTGTTAGGATAATTATGAAATCATTTTTACACTTAATTAACCTATTTCCATTTAACCATGGTAAATAAAAGTCAAAAGTTACGATTCATCAAAAATTATTTTCATCTTATTGAACCACATTTTACCAACTGATCTTAATCATGTCACTTATAAATTTTAACTTCAACTCACAGATGTTGTAAAATTTAGTTTTCTGTAGATTTCCAAATTTTCATAGGATGTGGGTAAAAGAGGTTAAAAAGTTCAATAAAATTTTATACATCTATTTTTATTATAAAACGATTCCAATGAATTAAATTGTACTTATATATGTATTATATATTTATTTTGACTAAAAATAAATTGTAATAGAATAATTAATTATTTAAATAAAATGTTTGTTTTAAATAAAAATTTAATATCTTTCAGTATTCATCAAAAATCGAATATTTTCAGAAAATACCAAAAATTCACCCACAGCAAATTTTTATATTATGAATTAAAAAATAAATTTTATTTTAAAAAATTAAAAATATATAAGTTTCATTTATTAATTTAAAATTAATTCCCATTGTCAAAACCAAAAAACGGGTTTTTAAAAAGAAAAAACTATCAAAATATTTACATGTGTTTATGTCCAATTTGAAGAGGAAAATACGTATAATGAGCTAAATTGTACTAAATAATAAAAATATAATTGAATTATACTTAAAAACCATTCAAATAAATTATTTAACACTATTAATTATTTCAAATAAAAAGGTAGTTTTAAATTATAACCAAGTATTTTTCACTATTCGTCAGAATATATCTGTTATCAGAAAAGTACCAAATATTTATCCTAAATAAAATTTTATGTTCCTATAATAAATAAAAATTTAATTTTATTTAATTTAATTTATTAAAGTGTCAAATATTGGTTTCAATAAGGTTTCTCCATTAAAAGGCGGTAAAATTGCATTTTTTTGAAAAATACTTCTTTTATTTGAAAAATGAATTTGTTTTAATACTTTGTCTAAGAAACACATAATATGGATGTTAAAATTATATAGAGTATATAAGAATCAAAATTCAGTTAATACTATTAATAACCACTTTTTTAACGGTATGTTTGGTAAGTTGTTGTGCACTCGAACTCAGTGTTGCGTATAGCACAAGCTATTGAATTACTTTAATGAGATATCGTACAATGAAAACATGGGGTGATACATTATTCCCTCATTTAACAAATTTCATCCTTGAAATTTTAAATTGTTCATCGAAAATTAATGTTTAAAAATAGAATGATACATTTTTTGAAAAGCCACATCGGAAATTCGGATAATCAAATTTAAACTTAATAAGAGGGAAAGGGAATAAAAAATTCACGAACAAATTATGATCTCTATTATGAGAACATTTTTGGAAATTAGAGACCCATAATTGGAGAAAATTATAAATTAATATAAGGAGTTATTGTGTTCATCAATCACAAACAAGGGTAAGATTGAGGGCCTCAAAGCTATCAATTTATGATAATTTAAAATATCGTTAGTTCAGAAAAACTTATGGTATTAGGATAACACAGTTTTGGTTTTGAGATCACTTCCTTAAATTTTAAGAATTATTTTATTCATAGAATTAGAGAAAAATATATAATTGAAAAGTAGAGTTTCATCCTTCAAATAATTCCTACCACAAACTCATCTTTCACTCCGAAAGATAATAGAATTCAAAAAAATTCTATTTATCCTAATCCAGAGGGTTCCAAAAATGGTGAATTTATAATTAATTTTTTACACTACTTAAAAAAACTACATTATATAAATAAGGACATCACATATTCTAGTGTTATGTGATCCACCATTGTTACTCTTATGTTGCGAGTTGAAGTCTCACGGCTTTGTCGGACACGACAGGTAGTTGCCCGACCTCCGGGTTGTCCTTTTTCAAACAATCCAAAAAATAATCTTATGAAATAATTTAACCTCAATAATACTATCCAATGTAAAAATTAATCCATTCCAACCATTATACTTACCCAAAATACATCTGTCGAAATTTAGAGTCCAAATTTTATATGGAAGGTAAACACAATAAAGATTATTTTTTCCACGTGATAATATGTGAATACCTTAATCATTTATTCTTTTAAAACACGGTAACACCCTAAATTACCATAAAACCATATTGATTACAATAATGCTGCATTATTCATTATTGAATAATAGATATACTCCTTATATCCAAAAATGTTGTATACTCCAACAATGATGGATTATAAAAATCAGTAATTAGTTTCAATGTAGAAAAAATATCCAATATAATTTATCCAAATTAATCCAATATTATTCCAAAATCACTACCTCAGTATCAGAACCATATTATGGTTTATCATTCTATCAACCATATATTTTCCATAAAAGAAAATTTAACCTCCTATTGAGTCACTTTTCGTGGTTCCAAACAATCTCAACCCCTTAATGAAATAGTACTATATTACAAACTTTATATACTCTATAATTGTTATAACATGTACATCATTAATACAATACTAAAATGACACAATACATTAATAAAAACATAATAACTATAATCACTTCCCTTAATATTTAGTAGTATTATAACTTGATTATTTTCTAATAGAATCATTTGGGGTATACTCTGATGATTTGGAAATTGATTCACTTAGTGTCCCAACTCTTTACAGATGAAGCATTGTACATTTGATACTTTCTTTATTACCCTTGAAATCACATACTTGGTTTCCTTTTTCTCCACACTTATAACAAACTCTCATTACTTTCAGCCCTTTACTAAGGTGATACTTTCCACAGTTATCACATATGGGAAAATCCTTCTTTCCCATCTTCCCTTTATCCATCTTACTCTCTTCCATCCTTTTCATCTCTTGCTTCCTTTAAAAGCCATAGGACTCAGAGAATTCATTACTTATCTTATTAACACATGATAAAATTTCATAATATAATGTGAATATGTGGGAGACTATTTACCTTTTAAATGTTGTATTAATACCATGAAATATATGATCCTTCATAATTTTTCGATCATGCGTATTCCTAAAATTCTCATTCCATCTACTAGGAACCATTTCTAAACAATGGCATACACTAGGTTAGTTTATGAATCTCATTGAATAATTCCAAACATGTAAAATACCTAACATAATTTGAAATGATTATTCATATAATCTATAATAATAAAAAGTTTTTTTAGGAAGTATTTAATCCTAAATCATTCAGAATGGATTTTAATGAAAATTGGAATTATCTTAAGCATATATCATTGGAGTGTCATATACAAGAGTGCATCAAAGCCCTTTGTCATGTACCAGGATACCCTGGGTCAGGCTCGAAACTCCATGCCAGAGTTTTCACTCCTTGGTACATCTGTTCTAGAGCCTCCTCTACCTGCTCGTATCCAGAAATGGATGTATTACTGGGAAAATACACAAAATCTCTACATTACCAAAATTCAAGGAATTGGTTCTGTATTAATCCTAAAATTATATCTTAGGGTAATGTTCTCTAATCAGATTTTATCTAAATATATTTTCATGGTTTTTGCTAATCTTCCTCTGATACCAACTTTATCGTCCCGAGCCTAGTTACCCAAAGATGGTGCTTTATTACATAACATTGGCATGATACAAGGAATAATTTCCTGAAAGACCGATCAGTTTAGTGTCCTTGGAAGTACTAGATACATTCATAATTCAATATTACAACTTGAAAATAAATACAACACTAATTTATTCGAATATAATTATCCAGGACTCATATATTATTCTGTAATGTCACTCATAACTAACTTCTTTGTATCCTGGGAAAATGAAACATAAGGAATGGGTGAGATCAAACACTCTATAAGGGTAAGAAATACAGTGAAAGATAATATAAACATTAGTCAGGGTGAATAATTAAAAACATGTGCCTTCAAAAATAATAAACATGAACACATTATGGTAGGAATATGAGATGTGTAAATAATTACATAATAAAACAGTCATGGGTATTTTACAAGTCGAATTACCACATGAACCGTCAATATTATTTTTATAATGAGGGAATGTATAATGCCAGACATTCTGAAACATCTTTTCATGGCCTCATCCAATACGTGTAAAAATGATTTAGGCCTCAACCAAAACCATATATCAAACTGGGAAAGGCCTCGGCCAATTTCACTTCTAATTGTCTCATGAGACCTAACAATGCATCGAGGATCTATAGCAGGATCCACCCATCATATACTATGTCCAATACATTCCTCATATCAAAATTTTGAAACACAACATAAACATTATTATTAAAAAAACATACAAAATTTTAATACTTTATCCATAAACCATGAATGGTATAAAAATATCACATCCATTTTCAAAAATATCTGAAAACCTTCAATACAATATGGAATATTTTTATCATAATATTTCAACTTCAAACAGGTTTAAAATCTAACAATGGATGTTGAAATAGATGAAAATGATTTGTAAAACTATTTAAGTGAAATATCCCTTTTTCAGGAAAACATTTAAAAGTCACACAATTTATAAAGGAATACATTTAAATAAATTTTTGAATCAAAGTTTCCCATACCACTTTGAAACATTTGAATGTAATTAACAATTTAAAACATTAATTTCTATATAAATAAATCCTTAAAAACAATTTAAAAAAACCTGAAAATTATTGAGAAAGGTTTAGAATAATAAATCATCAAAACATTTAAAATGAAGTTTTAATAAAAGATTCAATTTAAAATAATCCCTTTTAAAAATATTTTATGAAAAATTTACATGGATACTAAATATTTCCCAGTATAAACTTACATAAAAACAACCATATATAATAATGAGATTGTTAAATTAACCCTTAACATACACTTTCCTTTGGTCGAGGGTACGTTTAACCTCTTGTATAATGACCATTTTATTTTAGTAAATTATACCAGAACCATATTAATATTTATTATATCATACATGATTAATTTATGTCTTTAAACTACCCATTTAATAATGATTTCAATGTTAATTTAACATTTCGGGTAATAATCGCTTTCTTTATCTTACGTGTTTTAACTTGTCATTATTGATCATATCATTTAGATCATGATTTAAATAAATAAAGAATATAAACCTTAATTTATATTTCATATATATTTATAATATAAATATCTATAATAGATAGATATATGAAATGGAAGGCACCGTTTTTTGATAGGGTAGATTGTACGTACGCATAAACGATGTTTCCATTTTCATTTCGTGTTGAACGGAAATCTGTGGATAAGATATATGTAATTACATACATAAATAAATATATATATATATATCTCCATTAGAATTATTATTTCATATATTACATACTTATTAATAATATAAATTTTTATAATCAACGTTGAATGGTGGACGTTGGAATGAATCTCATCGCATCGTGGAGACGGTAATTTGTACGTACGCACGAGCGAAAATATCACTATATTGATGGAGAAATAGTATTTAATTGGACGTTAAATCGTATATATAGAACCATTAAAATGTTATGTTTATTACTTAAATAATCTATACTCATTATTATACCCATCCAAATAATGAAGTGTTTGAATAACAAACTACACCAAGAGGTGGAGACGGTAAGTCGTACGTACACACATATGTTGACTTTGTCATTTAGAGGATGGATATAATAACAAATATAGTTGTAACATATTTATAATAACATTACATTATGTAGGAGGTACTGGAGTTACTATTTTTTTATGTAAACAACAAAGAAAGAGGAAGTGGAAGATGAAAAAAACAAGAAAGATGGTGGTGAAATTATCTCTTCTTCTTCAGGTGTTTCCTTTTGAGTTGATCAAAAGAGATACATAGGGTGGATTATGATAAATTTAAGGAATTAATGTAGATTATATGGAATTTTGTAGGATATTTGGGCAGGGGTTGGCCGAGACAAATGGCTTTGGAGGTGGGAAATTTAGAGAAGGGAAGTGCCCTTTTATAAGAGAGGTGAAGGTCACTTTATGAAAAGCTGGAAGTATTATATTATAATAAAATCATTTTAGGTTTAAAATGCATCGAAAATGAATTATTTATAGGATAAGGTGGATATGGGTCTAAAACCACTCATCCAATAGGTTTTAGGAAGGTTCAGGTCCTCATACAAACCTTATCTTTTTTATTTAACTCTTAGTTAAATAGTTTGACATTTATTATGTCTCTATGTATATTTATATTATACGAATAATAAACTTACTATAAGAAGACAATAGAACCCCATGTGGATCATTAATAATATATATAACCTTATTTACGTTCTTTGCAAGAACATTAAATTATTAGGAATGTTATATCAATTAATAATACAGTATATGTTTTAAAAACTCAATTATGTCAATTTTTACACAATTTAGAGTTGGATTTTTTTGAAAGTCATAAAAACATTATCAGATAGAATAAAATTTATTTAAGAAACCCTAACATGTCATATTAACTTAGAAAATTATTGAAATTAATATGAAGTCTCAATTTACATTTATATGGATATTTATAATATCAATTATTTTAATATTTCATTAATAAGGTAATTACTACATCATCATTGTGTCATAAATAAATTAAATTATTTGATGTATAAAAATTAAAAATAAAATACCATTATTTATGAAATATTTTTTTCTTTTTAATGAATATTTATTAACAAATTTATATTGTGTGTAACCCTATATTCTAAATGATTTAGTTATTTAACATTTAATTTATCTATTTTAACTATTTTTTAAATAAAATATATTAAATGTCTTAATATAATATAAGTCGACCAAAGAGGACCATATTTTATTCCTATGATATTTTGGTACAAATTATACATATCCAATAGATTTAGGACATGTTTTTGGGTAATTATGATATCATTTTTACCCTTAATTACTCTATTTACTTTTAACCGTGGTAAATAAAAGTCAAAAGTTAAAATTAACCAGAAATTATTTTCAACTTATTGAAACAAATTTTACTTACTGATATTAACTATGTCTCTTGGGATTTTTAAATTCAACTCACATAAGCAGTAAAATTACATTTTCTGCAAATATGAAAATGCTCATAGGAGGTGGGTAAAAGAGGTTAAAAAGTTCAATAATATTTAATACATCTAATGTTATTAGAAAATGACTACAATGAATTAAATTGAACGTATATATGTATTATATATCTATTTTGACTTAAAAAATTTAAATAATATTAATAATTATTTAAATAAAAACTAGGGTTTAAATAATAACATAGTGTTTTTCACTATTCATCCAAAATTGAATGTTTTTAGAAAAATACCAAAAATTAAACCAAAGCTAATTTTGATATTATAAATTGATAAATGAAGTCTATTTTAAGAAATTAAATATAGATATGTTTCATTTATTAATTTGAAATTAATTCCTGTTGTCAAAACCAAAAGGTGAGTTCATAAAAAGTAAAAACTATCAAAAGATTGACATGTGTTTATGTTAAATTTAATAGTAAAATTACTTATAATGAAATATATTGTATTAAATGATTAAAATATAATCTTATTATACTTCAAAACCATTCAAATAGGTAACTTTACCCTATAAATTATTTCAATTAAAAAAGTTGTTTTCAATTAAAACCTTGTATTTTTCACTATTCGTCAAAATATGAAAGTTTTTTGAAATGTTCCAAAAATTTATCAAAACTATATTTTTATGTCTTATTTCTAAATAAGAATATTA
Source organism: Viscum album (assembly GCA_963277665.1). NCBI lineage: Eukaryota > Viridiplantae > Streptophyta > Magnoliopsida > Santalales > Viscaceae > Viscum > Viscum album. The sequence continues at coordinate 44,011,414 of OY728123.1, forward strand.
TTTCATTTAATTGTATATATAAAAGTGTCAAATATTGGTTTCAAAAATGGTTCTCCATTAAATGGCGATAAAATTGCATTTTTTGAAAAAATACTTCATTTATATGAAAAATTGAATTTGATAATATATTATTTATAAGAAACACATAAAATGGATGTTAAAATTATATAGAGTATATAAGATTCAAAATGTAGTTAATACTATTCATAACCGCATTTTTTACGGCAAGTTGGGTATGTTGTGGTGCACGAGAACTCGGTGTGGCATGTAGAACAATCTATTAAATTTCATTAATGAGATAACATACATTTTAACTTGGGGTGTAATATGGAAGGTGGTGTACCTCTTGTCTCTACCCCTGAAGTTGGACTGGGTACACAAATTCTTCCATGTGTCTCACGTGGAAAGATACATGCATGTTTCATTTCACGTCATTTACTAGGGATACATTTGCAGAGTACCTAGTGGAGGTCGATGATCAAAAGGAGAATATCCATTGTTGAATTTTGGTTCCATTGGTATAGTTTTTATGGATTGTTGAAAATCATAATGAGTACACATGGGAGTGGGAGGCCCAGATTCGTGCTCAGTACCATAATATTTTTACTATTGTTTTTTCAGCTTTTGTAGGACATAAATCCCAATTGTTGGGAGGCTTTAATGACTCATAATTTCTTGATTTATTTAAAAATATTCCAGGAAAATTATGAGGCCAGGTGTTGAGACAATGTGTGATTTGAAGGCCCGGTGTCCCTAAAAGGATTCGAAAAAAATATTATGTTTCTAATAGCACATGAGAGATATTTCCCTTAAAAAGTGGAATATCATCTAATCGGGTTCCCAAATCAGAAAATTAGTGGCACTATTTGTGCTCAGAGTAGTAAATTTACCCACAATGCATCTTAACATTAGTCGCCATGAGCTCTCTTTGTGAAACCCAAAAATTACATAACTGAATATAAATAAAATAAAAAAAATTAATTCATTTTTAAAATCATAATAACTTATAAAACATTACACTTAAAAGAAATATGAGACCGCTGTTGAGTTTGTATTGGGCAATTTTCCATTAGCAAGGTCTAACATTGGCTGACACAGGTCAGCTGCGAAGGATAGTTTTCAGACATGATCGTCATTAAAATATTTTAATTAAAATATTTTATTTAACTTTATGTGATGAATGAAATGAGATTTCCCTTTTTCATAAGCCTTGTCAAAAATCTTAGGACATATTCTTAACCCTAGAGATTCTATATGGCAAGGGATGGAGGCTCTCCCACCTACGACAACATATTGGAGGTTAGAACATGGTTCAATCATCAATGGATGATGAAAAAATAGATTATTTCTTCATCATCAGTCGATCCAAACCCCAAGATGGTTGTGAGATTCAATTTTTCCCTCATTGTTCTTTATATCTCCCAACAAATAATGTGAATCAATCAATGAATGGATTGATTTAAGGGTCATGCATATTCCAGGTTTGGGATTCATGTTTAGGGGCTGATTTAGGATTTATACATGTTTAGAATTTATTAAAGTTTAATGTTTTTTGATATTCCATTCATCCTTCAATATAAAAATGTATAGATCAAGCCTAAAAAGAAAAAACCTAGATCCATCCACATTGGTTGTTCTTGTGCCTTTACTCCTTTCCCAATATTTTCATCCCATTCATCTTTAGAATCATTGATTAGGAAAAGGATCTGAGACAACAAAATCATATGATGGTGGTAGCATTAGGTGGTGACTGGAGGTGGTGGATCTGACCATTTTAGGCATAGAACATTAAGGAAAGGCCACTGGTAGGGAGTCAGGTAGAATATTTGATGTGGCTAGGCCTACCGGACCTGGAGGGTAGCCCACTAGTAGTGGGGCTAAAGTTGATGACATCCCATGGTAATGGTCGGACCACGTTGGCGGGACAACCTTTGACAGGTAGGCTGTAGGCGGTGGAAGACAAGTATGTCAACAGGGAGGATGGAGGCAGACATGGTCTAGAATATAACATATGAGGAATAACATATGACTTATTCATGGGTGTGAATAGGTCACGTGGACCAACCACATGAAACTCGGACTGACCGCATTGATAAGGGGGCCTCTTGTATCATGGTTAGGAGACTGAGTGAGCCTGGGTGTGGTTGTGACAAGGAAGGTCGTGTTCTTTGTAGCTGTTCCATCCCACACAATGTAGGATAGACCGTACGACCCATCCAAATGGGCTAGTATAGGAATAACTAGACTTACCAATTTGAGTCAGGTTGGTCACACCATGTCAAAAAAGTCTTGTTTCACTATTTCTTCCATATCGCACTAAATGTTAGTCCAGTTGATGAGCAGTCTACAATGTTGGTACCCACATGATGCGGAAGTCCTTTTGAGATACTCTAAGGGAGTTTTTTTTTGGAATTTGGTTTATGAACATTGTCTTGAGGAGTATGTTCTCTCGGGACAAAAACAATATGAATGGAATCATGTGCCTGGCAGAGATGTTCTGTCTTCATGAATTAGTCTCTACATTTCTTCGTCTCTTCTCAACATAGATTTTTCATGACTTGGTGTATACATGAAATTTGGTTTACATGACTCTGTTTCTACATGACATGGTTTCTACAAGACTTTTTGTCTACATGACAAGGTGGCTTTGTGAATCTGATATTATATGAACCTTTGATGCTTGGTGTGATGAAATGGATGATCATTTCACCTTAGACACTCCGTGCACAACCATCATTTATTTATGCTCCGAACCACATTCTCTATGATCCATCAATTCTTTTTGTGACACCATTGACAAATCATGTGTGAAACAAATTCTTCTTGCACCATCGATGCTCTATAAACCTCCATCGAAGCTCTTTGTGATGACATTGATGCTCATTGCATCGACAATGCTCTGTAAGTCATCAAAACTCAATGTGAAATTTAGATAATTAGTTATAATATCTACTATAGTTAATCCCACATCATGATTTATATATATACGTGTGAGAATAATATACTTCGTGTTTAATTTCCATTTTGTAGTACTTAGTGTACTTACATTTTTGGTGTAGTTGGTGTGATTTACTTTGTGCGGTACTTGGTGTACTATCCATTGTGGGATCCTTTGTTGTTTCGGTGTGTACTACTTCATATTTTCTTACTCACCATTTCCATGTCTTAGCCCGTACATGACTTATCTTGTGAATATGATCAATGTTTTGATAGATTATTTGGTGTACCTGGACCAGGTGGTTCTTAGAGTGATCAGGTGGACAAGGAGCACTTCTATGGATCCAAACAGTGGTCTTACGACTACTCTTTATGTAGGTTTTTATGCATATGGATTCCAAGAGCGTTTAATTTCTATTTCCAGACTCTTTTGTGGGCATGTATTATTCCCTTATTTACATTTCAACATTTTTTATTTATACTCAATGGCAGGTATCATAGTGTTTTGATTCATTTTTTATTAGTGGTTTCCATCATTGTGCTTGGATATATTTTCATGTGTACATGTACTTAAGAAAATTTATCTCATTTGTGGGATATTCCTACTCAGTTCTAGTCTCTATACCCAGGCCAATCAGAGGTGGGATTAGGGTAGTCATGGAACGGGCCCCATTGGGATGGATAATGACATAGTGGTACCAGTGGAGGGTATTTTTATCTTAATTACCAAGAGACTATGTGTTTTGGTTTGGGGGAGTAGTGGTAAATGTGTGTAGTTAATATTCTAGACCAATTAATATGTTGTCGGTTCCATGACAGATGTTTCCATACACCAAGACCCTGAATAATGCTTTTCAACTTGGTACATGAATACAAAAGTTGTGGGGAAAAATGATAGTTCTTAGCCCATATAAGAATGGGTTTTTTTCATGTCCTTATTTTGTCTGCATACCAGTTATACTCTATTGACCGGGGTATATCTTGTTTTGCATCAATATGTCTCCACATAGATATACAGCCAAGATTAAACCATGTGATCATGTGGATGATCATCAGGGTAAAAAAATATCATTTTAAATATTAGTTTGAGAGATTGCACCCCAGGGTGGTGTAACAGCTGTACCACCACATATAGAGTAGCATATATACTTGTTGTACTAGAGGATGAGATTGGTAGGCAGGGCACATTTCACGAGTTTTAGTAAATGAGAAACCTCGGGTTCTGATGAAATCCCAACTCTCATATTGATAAAGAATGGATTAATGTGCTAACTAAGATTTTCGTCCAGTTAGGCCACCATGAAATTAGAGGATGGTCCTGGTGGTGAGCCTCCTAAATGATTCAGAAGGAAGATGGTGGTGTGTAGATTACCTGTTCTTACAATGTGGTGACTCTTTAATGGAATTGGTTTGATAAACATTTTCATATAAGTAGTTATCACATTATAAGATAAGGGCTATGCATTCAAATGATATTTTTTATATTCGGATGGAAGACATTTCAGTATCTAAGTATTCATTGAGGACTATTGGTTTTTGTAGGTACTCGATGAATATGATTCCCAAATAATACTACAGAGATCAGAACATTGATCTTGATTTGTTTAGTGACACAAAATCTAGGTTTACACCTCTCTGAATTCCTACATATTCTAGGATGGTAGTGGAAAGCATTTTCATTGAAATTCCCTTTGCTGAGCGGGTACAACTACTGAATGTTAGCAGTGGGAAAGTAGGGGGAGATATCATTGGAGAAGAAAACTGACATCAGTCCTATAGTCTGGACATGTAAGATGATATATGAATATTTCCCATGACTGGGGATCTAATACTCAAGGATCATAGGGGATTCAAGTTTTCATATAGATTTGAAATTTGTTTCATGTGATAGATGGGGACACCACACTAGATTTTTTCTACCTCGTTGTACTACTCGTAGGGAAATGGTGGATGGGCTACCAAGGAAGAGATAATTCTTGGAACATATTGATCTGTAGTGCAGAATATGTGGTAGGGGAGATAAGAGAGAAACAATATGTGGTCTACATTTTGACATGTTACCACCACCACCAATATCTGGTCCACACCAGGATCAAGGATCTAGAGGACTAGTGAGGGGAAAAATACAATTGATCAAGGCATATGACCAATGTGATCCATGATTGATCTGAGGAATAATATGTGTATACTCATAAATATAGTTTTAATAGATATAGGTGATAATCATTGTTTCATGTTCTGAATATTGTTCAAGACCTAGATTCTAATTAAACAATTGACGTGACCCTTATGTCTGTTGATATATAATGTAGAAAACTCGAAAACAACACTTATTGTAATAGTGTGGAGTAACACTTGAGGCGAGAGATTCTATTGGAACCTCTTGGTGGAAGAGTCGATCCATTACGATTTAATTCCTCATATGGATTTGATGTCGATAGTCTCGGATTAGATTTACTATTTTAGGAAAATTCTGTAGTAGTTCTGTAGAGATGGAATAATGTGTTCCATGGTTAGATAAAAATATTCCCAAGTAGCACGAGATTGACTCAGGCATAGGAGGGTGTAGCCAATCCTTAGAGAGTTAGCTAGCCTTACCCTAAGAATATTAGATTTTATGAATATTCATGTTTCAAGTAGTAGTGGTATTGGGAGGGGACATCTTCCCTGAAGATGTTACAGGATTACCTTCTCATGGGGAGATAGACTTCTGCATTTATTTACACACTAGAATAGAACCTATATAAGCATCATTATATCGGATGAAATCCATAGAGCTTCATGAGTGGAGGGTGCAGTTGGGGGGTCATGGAAATGAAGGGATTAGTATGAATTAGTGTTTGAGATTATGTGAGTTTTATCATCACCTTAACCAAGATAAAATGGAGAATGAGTATCCACTTCCAAGTAATGATGACTTCTTTTCTTAGTTGAGAATGTGTTTGACGAGCGCCCCAATAATCAATTTTCCATAAGATCATTTTGAGTACATTCTAAATTGCATTAATGACCAAAATTTGTTGTTTGTAGATGAATGGGAAAGAGATGGTTTCATATGGATTATGATAATTGAGCTACTGTGAGAAGAACAACATGACCCATGATCATAAACTATCAGTGTTAGTCTTCGCATTAAATATGTGGTAACGCTACTTGTTGGGAGAGTGGTCTACTGTAAGCTGTGACCATAAGAGTATCATGTATATATTATTATAAACTGATTTAAAACTATGATTGAGGAAATGGATATAGTTCCACCATGAGTGTGTCTTAGAGATTGTTCATACACCAGGTAAGGGGAATATTGTGAAGATTCAATCATCTGGAGATTGAGGACTCATTTTCTAAACAAGGAATCATATAAGTTGTGCGCTTTACAATTATCCACTATGGATGGAGTTGGACCAGATTATCTCGAGTCGATGATAGTTACCCATACACTATTACATAGAGTTAGGGAGTCAAAAAGTGTACATACTGACTCTAAGACTACATGTTCTTATATGATCACAGGGAATTCCTCTTATGGATATTCAAGAGGTGGGGATCACATAATTCTTTTCGTGTGGGAGTCAATATAGACAATATGTAACGCCGCAACCCTAGATACCTAGAGTCGGTGCATTATTACATAACATTGGCATGATCACAAAGGATCAAGTCTCGAAAGTATGATTAGTTTAGTAGTCTTGGAAACACTTGATATATTCATAAGTCTTACATTACATCATAAGGTAAAAAAAACTAGAACAACATCTTTTCTTCCTATCCCCTCATAATATCCCTGTAGGTCATTCATAAATTACTTCTTCACATCCTGGGAAAAATAAAACATTGAAAGGGGTGAGCTAAGATGCTCTGCAAGGATAACAATATAGCAGAAACTTTCATAGATAAGCATAAACACTTAAAGAAATTTATAACTAAAACAAAAGCCTTTTAAACTTGATCTTAAGCATAATATGGAAAAGATAAAATGATATAATTCCATTTACTTATTCACATGGATTTTCTACTAGTCGAACAATCACATTCAATATCAATAACCAATTTCATAATGATGGAATGCATAATGCCAGAGTATCATAACCACATATCCAAGGCCTCGTGCCAAGACTACAAATATGATTTTTCCAAGGACATGTTCCAAGAACAAGTGTAGTGAGAGAAGTTGAGAGAGTATTTGGGCAGGTTTTGGCCGAGCCAAAAGGCTTTGAATATATGAATTAGTGAGAAGGGGAGTTCCATTTTATAAGAGGGGTGAGGGGCACCTTTGGAAAAGCTAGAAATATTATTTTATAATAAATTCATATTCAGTTTCTAATGGCTCAAAAGTGGATTATTTAAATGTTAAAGTGGTAATAGGTCTAAAAACACTCAACCAATAGGATTTAGACAGGTTTGGCTTATTATATTAATCTTATCTTTAGGAATTAACTCTTAGTTAATTAGTTTCACTTTTACAGTGTCTCTTTGTATTTTTATATTATATGGTTAATAAACTTACTATATACATCCAAGAGACCCCCAAATGGTCCATTAATGACACACCTATCATGATATAAGTCTCTTGGCCGAACCGTAGATTTTTAGGAATTTAATATCAATTAATAATATAATATTTTTTTTAAAAACTCTTTTATTTCAATTTTGACACTATTCAATAATTGATTTTTGTGAAACTGATAACAGAATGATTACTTAGAACAAAGTCACTTATATCAATCCTAATATGTCATATTAACCTATAAAATTAGTTTAATTCATAAAAAGTCTCAAATTATATTTCTTTGGGTATCTACAATATAAATTATTTTAATTTTTCCATCTTATGGTAATTACTGCATCATTATTGTGTCATAAATAAATTAAATTATTTACTGTCTAAAAATTATAAATAAAGAACCATTATGTAGGAAATCATTTTATCTTTCTAATTAATATTTACAATCGAATTTATCTTATGTATAACCCTATATTAAAAATGTTTTAGTAAATAAACATCGATTTTAACTCTTTTAACTCTTCTTTGAATTAAATAATAATAAATGTCCTAATCTAATACAAGTGGACCTAAATGATAATATTTTACTCCTAAGGTTTTTTGTGGCCGAGATACACTTGTACAATAGAATTATGACATGTGTTAGGGTAATATTAATATCATTTTTACCCTTAATTACCCTATTTACTTTTAACCGTGGTAAATAAAATTAAAAAGTTACTATTAACCAAAAATATTCATATCATTGAACAAAATTTTACTCCTTGATATTAACCGTGTCTCTCAGATTTTTGAAATTCCACTCACAGAAGTGGTAAAATTAAGTTTTATGAAAAAAATCAGTTTTTAAACTACCACTTAGTGGTTTCACTATTAATCAAAAAATGAAAGTTTCCTGAAAAATACCAAAAATTAGGCCTAAGATATATTAGATATTATTAATTCAAAAATGATGTCTATTTTACCAAATTCAAAACATATCATTTTCATTAATTAATTTAAAAATTAATTCTCGTCGTCAAAACAAATAGCGTGTTTTTAAGATATAATAACTATCAAAAGATTGACCCTTGTTAATGTATGGTGTAAATGTGAAATTACATCCAATGACCAAAATTGTAATAAATGGTAAAAATGTATTCTAAATATACTTTAAAACCACTCAAATTAATAATTTACCATTATTAATTATTTTGATTTAAAAATTTGTTTTCAATTAAAATTTAGTAATTTCCACTATTCATCAAAATATGAAAGTTATCCGAAAAGTACCAAAATTTCACCCTAAGATAATTTCGATTTTATGAATCTAAAAATGAAGTCCATTTTGAAAGATAGAATTTATAAAATTTCAAAATTAGGTATTATTATTCATAAGGGCTAGTTTGATTGGTTGTGGTGTGTTAGAATATCGAAGTTGTGTACAATGCACGTCATTGAATTATTCAAAGGGAAACGTGTCATGGAAGCTAGGGGTGTTACACACTATGGATGATGAAATGGGTTAAAGGGGACATACCTGTTGACATAAATGTTGATTTCTTGTTTGAATCAATTTATTGGTTTATCAACTCATTTTGACTAGTCCTTTTTTCATGGAAGGGATTTCTCCTTCTATTTCATGGGGTTTCTGCAGGGAAGTGGGAGAGGATATTAGTGGACTCTATGATAGGGTTACAATGTACGTCCAAGAGTCATGATTCCTTCTGGGTGACCATTGACTTACTCTCCATGACTTCCCACTACAAATCTTTTCAATATCAGAGTTCAGTAGAGAGATTTGGATTCCTCTACGTGCATAATGTAGTTTGACTCCAGGGATTTACTTAAACGATATATTCTAGTCATGATTATCACCATACATCATGGATTTTAAAGGGGATTGTAGGAGGATATAGGTATTCAATTTCACTTCATCAGAGTTTTTCACCCATAAACAGAAGATCATCCTGAGTGGACCATTCTGGTTTTGGATGAAATTCTATAGGATTTCATGTTAATGATTTTTCCCTAATTTAGAGGATATCCTACCTATAGTGGTGTTTTATTACAACATAATAAAATCCACCACCATTTTTATGGAACCATTATAGCCTTGTTATGGGTGACCCTATTGGTGACCACATTTTTGGACTGACTTAGGAGAGTCAGCACTCAAGGGCCAAAAGATAGTGCAAGCGACTACTAAGAAGGTGATAGTCATCCAGGAGTGGTTGAAGTCTGTAGAGACTCATCATAAATCTTATGATAAAAGGTAATAATGGAATTTAGAGTTTGAGGAGGGAGATCATCTGTTCCTTCAAGTATCTCCATGATGCTGGTTATATAGATTTTTCCAGGAAGGAAAGATATCTTAGATGTTCATGGGATCATTCTAGATACTCTATAGAGTTGGCGAGTCGGTGTATCGCTTGGCCCTATACTCAATGTTGGACCAGGTACACAACTTCTTCCATGGGTTTCAGATGAAGAGATACATGCATGATTCATCGCTTGTCATTGACTGGGGTTACTTTTTTTGGATTATCAGGTGGAGATTAAGGATTTTCATGAGCATATCCTTTGTGGGGTTCGATTCATCTAGTGTGAGGTTGGTGGAAGCACATGAATCTCTATAAGAGAACATAGGAGCAGGAGGCACAGATTCGTGCATAGTTTCCTAATACTTTTGAGTATACATTGTTTTGGATTTTGATTATGTAATGACATGTGGTGGGGAAAATTTAATGACTCAGATTCTCCCGATTTGTTTTTTAGAAACATTATCTGAGCAATCTGAGTCCATGCACAAAGAACAAGTGTGATTCTAAGCCCTGGTATTCCCAAAACAGTTTGACAATAAATTTTATATTTTTAATATAGTGCGAGAGTGATTTTCCATAAAAATAGGAATAACGTCTAAATGGTTACCGAGATTAGAAATATGAGGGTATAGTAGATCATAGAGCAGTGCCTTTACCCAATGAGCAGCATAACTATAGTTCATTTGGGTCATCTTTGAAAAAACATGAAAATGGTATAAGAGTAAATAAAATAACTATATAAAATAAAATTATTTTTAAAATCACAATAACTAATAAAGGGTAACTCAGATAGGAATTTTGATACCACCAATGGGTTTGTGAGGTGGTGTTTTCCTTAGGTGAGGCCTCACCTTGGACGACATAGGTCAGCTATGAAAGATAGTTTTTGGATGTGAAATTCAATATAAAATTTTAATAAAAATATTTTGATTAAAATTACATGATAATGCAATGGAAGATTCCATTTTTAATAATCTTTTTCATACTCTAGGGTTATCAACATAAACCTAGAGTTTCCCTAAGGAGTGTGGAAGGAGGAAATCTCACTGGTAATGACATATTGGAGGTCAAAACTCAGATCAAGTATCAAAAAATGATGAAAATGAGCATTCATTATTTATAAGAGGCCAATCTAAACCCCAAGTAGGGTGTTAGTTTTAATATTTTCCCCTCCCCATTATTTATCAATTCATACGATGAACGTGAATAAATCAACAAACTAATTGATTTTAGGGTCATGCATACTATGAGGTTTGGGACTTATATTCCATGGTAGATTCAAGATTTAGAAACATTGAGAATTTTTTCTGCTTTAGAGTTGATTTATCTTTCCTTCATACATCAATTCTAACATGGGAAGATCAAGGCTGACCCAAAAAATACCTAGATCAGTCCACTATTGGTTTTCTTGTGAGACACCACATGTCCCCAATTTCTCAGTATGTTCTTCATTGGATGAATCGATCTAGAATGGGATTCGAGAGTAATTTATGTCAAGGTGGAGATATAATGAGGCGATGACCGGAGGTAGCGGCTCCAACCTTTTCAGGAAGAGGATAGAAAGGAAATGCTGCCAGCAGGGTGGCCTGTGAAAGTGGAAGTGCAACCAAGCCAGGAATACCCTATTAGTAGGCCATCGATAGGTTTGGCTGGTGGTAGTGTCATGTTGTGGTCCTGTAGGTTCCATGGAAGTTGGCCGCATCCCACAATATACAAGGTCATCGGTAGGGATGTTGACGGTGGAGCGGAAGACGCGGTCCAACGGACCATTTCTAAGGGATAACACATGACTCAGCCGAAAATGTGTGCGGTTCATGAAGATCGGCTATGGGAAACATGGATTGGCCGTGTGAAGTGTGAACTGGCAGCATTTTCCTGGGAGATTCCTAGCCCGCAATTGAGCGAACGCATGAGATTGGGGTGTGTGCGGCCATGTGGGCCACATTTGGTGGATCTTTGTCATTCCACAAAACAGGGGGCATATTGGAGGATCCAGGATTCCCCAGTATTCCTAGTGTGCATCAGTTCAGTGGCCCATTGTGTTGAGCTAGTTTAAGATGACCCAGATAATCTTGGTCGGCTCGGGACTGCCGAACAGTGTCGGGCTGCCATGCTTCACTGTTTTGGCCATATCATCCAAACCATTCGTCCATTTGAGGATTCATCGATGGATTTGGGACCCTCATGACAAGGAGGTCCTTTTGAGATACTCTATGTGAGTTTTGTGGATTTTATAATATGGAAATTATCTTCATGATTAGATTCCCTGGACAGGCATGCGTCGAACGAAATCCTGTGGCTCGTGGAGACATGGTGTATTCAAGGCATTGTGTCTACATGACTTAGTGTCTTAATGACATAGTCTCTTCAAAACATGGTTTCTACACGACCTAGTATCTACATGTCTTTGCTTCTATACTACCTGGAGTCTACATGACTAGGTGGATTCAGTACCTAGGGGTTGCATGACCCTTAGATGCTCAATGGGATCACCCAGATGCTTCGTGCTCTATCGATTCTCCATGTTCATCCATCGATTCCTTGTGCACAAACCCTTGCACAATGTATTCCTTCAACATTTCATGCATGTACATTGACGCTCCATGCTCCAACACAGACACTTCATGCACCGTCGACACTCTGTGTGCCAGAATCAATGCTCTGTATACTAAAACTGGCCATCCATGCGCCAGTGATGCGCCTTGAATCATCAACACTCTATGTGTCATTGAGATGAGAATATATAGAAACTACTACTATAAATCCCAATTCATTATTTAGACATATACCTATGTTAGATTACTATTCTTCATTTTTACTTTCCTTTGTGGTGTACTTGGTGTACATTCATTTATGATGTACTTAGTGTACTTTCCTTTTTTATGTAATTGATGTACATTATTTTTTTGGTTTCCTTTTTTATTTCGAGGTGTCTATTTGAGTATTTAGTTACTCACCCAACATAAGAATCACCTGATCATGTCGAGTCTTGTGCATATCATTGATGTTTTAACAGTGTCCTATATTGACTAAGACATGGTGGTGCTTGTAGTGATTAGGTGTATGAGAAGTTCTTATATTGAATCATACATCAATCCTACTGCTACGCATCTAGTAAGGTTTTCTAGGGATAAGTTCCAGGAGTATTTAGTTTCACCATATAGACACTTTATGTTATGTTTTATTTTTTCCACGTTTACTTTTCAACTTTCTTTTCATCATAATCTATGGTAGGTATCTTAGGATATTCATGCATTGTTGCTTAGTGTTTTCAATCACTGGCCTTGGATATATGTGTGTGTGTGTGCATGTAATTATTTAAATGCCTCCCATTTGTAGGATATTCATACTCGGTGTTAGTCACAATCACCTAAATTATCATAAGGGGGTAAGAGATAGTCATGACACAATCCCCACTTGTATCGGTCTTGAAAAAAATTAAAAATAAAATAAATGTTTTGAATGATGGTAACTTGAAATTACTTATCTAGGCTCATGGTATATGTAAATGTCGGAAAGACTTATGTAGTCCATAAATGACTATGATAAACATAGAATTACGAAAATTATACCATATTTTAAATTTATCTATACACCATGGTAGAAAAACAATTTATTAGGATTACAAAGAAAATATTTTTTCCCTGTAATATTAAATAGGAAATTGTAGAATATTTATCAAGAATCATGGTTACCAACTAGTATGGTATTTAATAAAGCCTAAAAAATTAAGCAATCTTATCTACCTATTTCATTGATTACATATAATAATATTACTTTGAAATTTGTCACAGAATTTACAAAGACACTGGGAAGGAATGATTTTATATGAGGTATTGATGATTTCCTGACCATATATTCATGTTTTATCAATATAGGGGACGATCTACCACTATATTCCCTCTTGAACTTGTATTTAAATCAATATTTTAGACTTCCTGATTCACCTTGTTCGATTATATCTAATCATTATCCATTTATTACTTAAAAATCAATAAATAGAATTCGTAAACTCTAGATACCGATCTATAGTTTAACAATATTATCATTATCCAAAAAATGGAAAATCATAAAGGACAATTAATACATTATGGTCACCTTAAATTCTTTATCACTTTATTTTCATGGTACATAAGATTAGAATCACAGTTTTTTGGAATTTCAATATTATATAATATTCAATTAGATAATTCCAATAGAAATAAATATTGTTTTTATGAGAAAATATGTCATTCAACAACTTCTTCATATGATTTTGGTGACATGATGAATTTACAATGATAAAAAATCACAAATAGAACAATGGTTGTGATAACAATTCAGATTCATATCATGGTTCGCAAGATGAGAAAAAATGGTTATCTATATATCTAATGGAATGGTTTTAAGTATTACATTTTAGATCATGTTTTGTTAAAATAATTTCATTGTAATGGTGTTATACAGTTCAACATGAAAAGAATAAAATTTCTTAGGTAAATTATTAATTTTAAAATACTATTAGGAATTGAAGCTATTAAATAGAATTTTTAAATGAAACATAAAATATCTAATTGTAACTCCCCTACCCCAGAAGCCCAGATTCTGTTCATTATTACGTATCATTGGAATGATCAAAAAAGTTCAAGTCTCAAATTAACGATTTGTTTAGTATCCTTGGAAGTACTAGATACATTCATATGGTTTATATTACATCATAAAATGGAAAACTACAACAAAATTGTTTCCATAGACAACTCTGAGATATCGTAGACTATCCCTGTAGGTCAGTCATAATATACATTTCACATCCTAGGAAAAATAAAACATAGAAAGGGATGATCTCAAATGCTGAGAATGGAAAACAATACAGAGGAAACGTTCATAAATAAGCATTGAGATTTAAGGAAATATATAAAACTAAAACAAAAGAATTTTCAACATAAAATTAATCATAATATGGAAAATATAAATCAAAATAATTCCATTTACTTACTCATAAGGATATTCTACTAGTCGAATAATCACATGTGATATCAATAGCCACTATCATAATGATGGAATGCATAATGCCAAAACATCATAACCACATAGTCAAGGCATTGTGCCGAGACTACAAATATGATTTGGTCAAGGCCTTCTTCCAAGACACTAAATTGTCTAGTGAGACCTACCGATTCATCGTGGTGCTATAGCAGGATCCACGCATCACTTACTAAGTCCAATGCATTCCTCACATGAAAAAGATTAAACATAACATAAACATTCGTATTAAAACTAGCATACAAAATGTCAATACACAATCCATAAAACATGAATGATATAGAAATAACACATCTATAGAAAAACATATCACAAAACCATCAATGCAATATGGAAGTTTTGTATCAAAATAAATCAACTTCAAATAACCTTAAAATCCATAAAAATGTGTAGACATAGATGAAATCAAAACCTTTTTTAGAGAAATATCTCTTTCTATTTTGAAATCATTTATGAGTCACATAATTATAAAGAAGGAAATTATTTTGAAAATATTATTATAAGATTCTAAGGGAATCTTCAAAGATTTTTATAATAGCAGAAAATAGCCACACCCGCCATATATGTTAAAAAACATTCTTAACCCAATTTTGTCGAAAAGGTCATACGGTACCTTGTTTGGAAAACCACAGAAATATTCCTTTCAAACCATTTTAAAAAAATTAAAATAGTGGAATAAATGACATTAACCAATATTCTAGTGAATAGTAAAAATGTTTTGGAATAAAGTTTTGTGAAACATGGATGTGGTTGATAAAGAGGTACTAGAAGATAGTTACGTAAAAACAACTTCAAATAACAAAGAGATTGTGAAATTAACTCTTACCATGTACATTTCCTTGTTCAACGGTAGATTAATATCATTTATAATGCTTAAATTATTTTCATTAAATTATAAAATTATCATATAAATTAATATGATATCATATATGATCTTTTAATATTTATTTGTTACTAATATTTTAGTATTATCGTCGTTTCGTGTGTTAACTGATTCGTTTTCCTTCATATGATTTGGCATGTAAGTAATATTTTTTATGGATAGTATGTTTCTTATTCATATTAAAAAAATTATTATGTCTATAAAAATTATTTTCAATCATAAAATGTAAATTAGTCTTGAATGGATACGATGGGGAATGAATCTCATTGTGTTCGGGGTGACGGTAATACGTATGTACACACAAGAGACAATATCATTAGATTGATTTTAAAATCATATATAATTGGATGGTATATATTATATACATAATAATTATAATATTATATTTATTATTTACATCATTTATACAACATTATTATACCCATCCCAATAGTAGTGTATTGAGTAACAACTACACCATGACGTGGAGACAGAAAGTCGTACGTACGCACGTATGGTGACATGTCATTCAAAGGATGTATAGAATAATGAATATAGTTATAGAATATTTATAATAAAATCAAATTATATAGAAGATATTGGATTTCTTATTTTAAAATAGAAACAACAAGGAAAGAAGAAGTGGAAGAAGAAAAAACATGTAAGAGGTGGTGAGATATTTACTTCTTCTTCAGGTTATTCCTTTTATTTTGATCAAAAGGGCCCCTTAGGATGTCTTTATGACTAAAGTAAGGCCTCTAAGATGAAGTGAGTACATTTGAGAAGGTATTTCCCTAGTGTTTGACCGATCCAAATGGATTTTAAGGTGTGAATTAGAGAGAAGGGGAAGTGCCCTTTTATAAGAGGGGTGAGAGGCCCCTTAAGAAAACCTAGAAATATTATTTCATAATAAAATAATTTTTGGTTTCTAATGGATCCATAATGAATTATTCAAAGGATAATGTGGTGATTGGTCTTAAAAAGTTCAACCAATAGGTTTTAGAACAGTTTTTTCACCATATACACCTAATCTTTTAGATTTGAGTCTTAGTTAAAATGATTGACATTTACCATATCTCTTTGTATTTTTATATTATATGGTTAATAAAAATACTATAAACATCCAAGAAAACCCCAAGTGGTTCATTAATGATAAAAATATCATTATATAAGTCTTTTGACCGACCCTTTGATTTTTATGATTATAATATCAACCAATAATATTGTATTTGTTTTAAAAAGTCATTTATGTCAATTTTGACATTATTTAAGAATTTATTTTTGTAAAAGTCCTAAAAACTTTATTACGTAAAAATAAATACATTTTATCAACCATAAAATTTCATATTACCTTAAAAAATTAGTGGAATTCATTAAAATTTCAAATTAGATTTATTTGGATATTTATAATATAAATTATTTTAATCTTTCATTAATACGGTAATTACTATATCATCATTGTGTCATAAATAAATTAAATTAAATAATAAATAAAATTATAAATAAAATTACATTATGTAGGAAATAGTTTCATAATTATAATGAGTTTTTATAGTGTAATTTATATTGTGTATAACTCTATATTAAAAATGGTTTAATTATTAAACATTGAATTTAACAATTTTTACCCTTCTTTAAATAAAATATTAATAAATGTCCTAATCTAATCCATGTGGACCAAAGAGGTTCATATTTTATTCCTAAAGATGTTTTTTGTAGAATTGTACTTATTCAATAGAATTTGGACATGTGTTAGGTTAATAATAATATCATTTTTACCCTTAAATGCCCTACCTACTTTTAACTGTGTTCAATAAAAGCAAAATGTTACTATTCAACAAAAATTATTTTTATCTTATTGAACAACATTTTACTTACTCATATCAACTGTTTCTGTCAATTTTTTTAAATTAAACTCACAAAAGTGGTAAAATTATGTTTTATTTAAATTTACAAATGCTCCTAGTTGGTGGGAAAAAAGATGGTAAAAAGTTCAATAAAATTTATATATATATAAATTTATTATAAACTGACTCCAATGAATTACATTGATCATATATATGTATTATGTATCTATTTTTACCTAAAATTATTTTAAAGAATATAAATTATTAGTTAAATAAAAAATTCGGTTTTAAACTATAACTCAGTGTTTTTCACTATTCATCAAAAATTGAATGTTTTTAGAAAAATACCAAAAATTCACCCAAAGCTAATTTCAATACTCCGATTCCAAAAATGTAGTCCGTTTTGAAGGATAAAATTTATAAAATTTCAAAAACTGGGTATTATTGTTCATTGGTAGTGGCGTTTTAGAACTAGATGTTTCGTACAACACATGCTATTCTATTATTCAATTAGAAGTGTACTGTGAAAGCTTGTGGTGTTACATTCTACCCTCCATAAAATAATTTCATCCATGAAACTTCTAGTATATTACTACATAAAAAGACTCGAGTGGTTCTTTATCATAAGTTTCTTAGGTTCCCACGTTGCCTCTTCCATCTTATTACTTCTCCATAGAAATTTTACCAGACGAGTCGCCCGGTTTCTCAGCAATTGTTCTCTTGTATCAAGAACCTTGACAGGATCTTCATAATAAGAAAAATCGGGTTCTAGTTCTAATTCCTCAAAGGTTAGTACATGCATTGGGCCAGTCATGTATTTTCTCAACAGTGATACGTGGAACACATCATGAACTTTGTAGAGACTTGGCGGCATTTCCAAACGATAAGCTACAACCCCAATTTGTTCTAGAATATCAAATGGTTTGATGTACCTGTGACTTAATTTTCCCTTCTTACTGAAACGTATAACACCCTTCCGTAGAGATGCCTTAAAGAAAACATGATCTTCTACCTTAAATTCTGAATCCTTCCTCTGGTTATCGGCATAGCTCTTCTGCCTACTTTGAGCAGCATTGATGTGGTTTTGGGTTACCATCACCTTTTCCATCATTTCATCCACATGTTCTAGGCCTACGAGTTTTCTTTCACAAACATCGTCCAAAAAGGATGGTGTGCGACATATCCTTCTGTATAACGCTTCATATGGTACCATCTGAATACTTGAATAGAAGATATTATTATAGGAAAATTCTACAAGAGGTTAATATTGATACCACCTACCTTGAAAGCCAAGTCAGTAAGATCTCAACATGTCTTCTAAGGTTTTAATTGTTCGTTCTGGTTGTCCATCAGTTTGGGGGTGGTAGGCAATGCTCAAATGATGTTCAGTATCCAGGGATTTCTGAAGACTTTTCCAGAATATTGATGTAAAACATGGACCACAATTAGAAATAATTGATAGGGGTACTCCATGAAGTCTCACAACATTATTAATATATAGTATTTCTTGACGTTCAAGTTGTAAATATTCTCTTATAGAAAGAAAATGTGCTGACTTGGCATGAAGATCAACAATGACCCATATTGCATCATTCATTCTAGGATTCTTTGGTAGTCCCATGAAAAAGTCCATCGTAATATTATCCCATTTCCACTTAGGTATGGGAAGAGGTTGCATGACTTTTCTAGGCTGTTGCCTTCCAGAATTCACTTGTTGAAAAACCATACATCTTGACACAAAGTCATCAATATCCCTCTTCATGTTGTCCCACCAAAAATGTTCCTTCAAATATCTATACATTTTAGAGATACCTGGGTGTGTAGAGAAATTTTAACTATGAGAATAATCCAACAATTCCATTTTTAGATCAGTTATATCAGGAACACAAAGTGTCTTCCAAAATTTTAAAATTCCATCTTCATACACAATGTCACTCAATATCCCATCATTCACAGCTTTAATTATCTTTTGAAACTTTTCATCATCAGTCTGCGAACTCTTTATCTTTTCTAATAATGATGGTTTGGCAACCTTTTTAAAAAGTAATGATGTTTCACCTTCCATGGTTATCCCTATGTCCAAAATTACTAGATCCTCATATATAGGATCTTTTTCAACTCTCATCTGGTTCATAAGTCTAGGATCATTTCTGTTAAAATCATCTACCACCTTATTTGCCTTTCCTGGGTGGTATTTTATGGTGCAATCATAATCCTTGAGTAGTTCAAGCCATCTCTTTTGCCTCATGTTGAGTTCTTTCTCTGAGAAAATATATTTCAAACTCTTAGGATCGGTATATATCTCACATTTTTCACCATAGAGATAGTGTCTCCAAATCATCATTGAAAAAATTACAGGTGCTAACTCAATATCATGAGTGGGATAGTTTTGTTCAGTAATTTTTAGCATTCATAATGCATAGGCAATAAGTCTATCATTCTGCATAAGGACACAACCAAGTCCTTTCTTTAAGCATCACTATAAAAAACAAATCCATCATTCTCCAATGGTATTGTCAATATTGGTGAATTGGATAATCTTCTCTTCAGTTTTTCAAAACATTATTCACACTCTTTTGACCAAAAAAATTTAGCCCCATTACATGTGAGCTTGGTTAATGGGTTAGCCAATTGGGACACATTCTGGAGGACATGCCGATAATAACCTCATAAACCAATAAAACTATGTACCTCAATTATACTCATCAGTTCTAGCCAATCTGGGATTGTTCTTATCATTGAAGGATCAATGGAGATTCAATCCTTAGAGACAATATGGCCAAAAAAGGAAATATCTTGAATCAAGAATTCAAACTTGCTAAAAATCCCATATAATTCATGTCTTCGAATAGTTATTAGAATAATGAACAAGTGATTTTTCATGATCATCAAATCATTTGGATTATACCAAGATATCATCAATAAATACCACTACATAGTCTTCATGTTATTCTTTGAAAACTCTATTAATTAGATACAAGAAGACAGAGGGTGCATTAGTCAATCCAAAAGGCATTACTGTAATCTCATAATGCTCATACCTGGTTCGAAATGCTATTTTCGGAATGTCTTCCTTCTTCATAGACAACTGATGATATCCAGATCGAAGGTCAATTTTTCAAAAATATTGAGCTCCATGAAGTTGGTCGAATAAATAATCAATGCATGGTAGGGGATACTTGTTCTTTATTGTAATAAAATTGATCTCCATGTAGACAATTCACAACCTCCTAGATCTATCTTTCATCTAATAAAAGAATAGGGGCACCAAATGGAGAAACTCTAGGTTGAATAAATCTATTATTACTTAATTCCTACAGTAGTTTCTTTAGTTTAACTAAATCTACAGTGCTCATTCTATAAGGGGTCTTCGATATGGGCCTTGAACCATGAATTAAGTCAATGGAAAACTCAATTTCATGTTTGGAGGATGTCCAAGTAAATCCTCTAGAAACACATCAACATATTCTTGAACAATAGGCACATCCTCTATTTGAACATTCCTTTCTTCAACCATAGTTATTTTATTCTATTCCTCCCAAATAATTGAATTTAAATGATCTACTCGGGATGGATCAAAATAAGAATTTGGTGGTGACGTTTTTGCTCTAAAGATAAGGTAAAAATTAACATCATCAAAAAATTTAACCTCTTTCTTCTTACAATAAATTTTCACATCATGGTCTGAAATCCAATTCATACCAATGATTATATCAAATTCAATCATGGGTATGACGATGATATCAGCAGATAAATAACGTTTTTATGACCTAATGGGAACTGATTCACAAAACATTGTTGCAATGATACTTACCTTAGGAGTTTCAACTAAAAACTCCCTTCTTAAATCAAATTGGAAATATCTAATATTCATAGAAAACTGGGACGATATGAAACAATGCGATGATCCGGAATCAAATAATGCATTGGCTAAACATGATGAAACCATTAAATTACTTTCCACTACATCTTTCAGAGCTTCAACCTCAGTAGTAGTGATGACCTAAGGTTATCCTTTATCCCTTGGCCTTTTCTGAGATAAGATCCCCTAAGGCTTAGTACATTTAATTTCATAATGTCCTATTTCTCTATAATTGTAGCATTCAACATCAACATCCTCTTTCTTTCACTTGCAATCACGGGCATAGTGGCCCTTTCACCACAATTGTAACTGACTCCCATTCTCTTCAGACAAGAAAACGGCGTTTCTTCCCAAATTTACTATAGGATGGATAATCCACTTTTCCCTTCTTCCCCTTATTTACATTTCAATAGTGTTTGGTAGATATGGTATTCCCTTTCATTTCTTTGAAGTCATAAGACATTGAGAATTCTTATTCTATATTGATAGCTGATAGAGAAAATATTTTCAATTAATTTACATTTAATATCATTGTTTTAAACCCACAAAATTGTTCCTCGAAGATGAATTGTTTCATTTTTATGATAATGGTGTTATTTTGAGTTGAATAGTAAAAATTGGCCATTTTGGATTTTTAACATTTTTAAATTATTTTGGTAGTTTGGCAATAAAATTATCTACACTGATCCAAATTGCAAACATCGTTCTTTTCCAGATTCTAAACATCCAAGGATTCATTTAATATATTTGGACCAAAATCTGAATCGGCCATATTGAAGCTCAAAACACGCTCACAAGTTTACTCAAGAAAACTGTTTTCAGTTCTACCTAGTTTTGATGTGGGATCCATAAATCATCCACTGTGGACCTAAATCTTGTGAAATCCGGTGGGTGGACGCGCAAGGAGTTTTTGATCATCTTTAATGAAGGAAGAACCGATTGAATTGGCCGTTTATGGGGACATTAACTCACCCTAATCCGGAGGATTTCGTTTTGGAGAGTCTGACTGGACAGAATAAATGCTCATAGTAAAACGGCCATAACTCTCGGAATACATGTCCAAATCCGCTGAGATTTTGAGGAGACACGGACACAGGAAGTAGGAACAACATTGAAGAAGGGATCCACGCGTTAAGATGTCATTTAATGTGGCTAAAACGCGTCGACATTCGGGGGAAGAATTCTGGCTATAAAAGGAGGAGAGCTCCACCCTCTCATGGCATCCATTCTCCACCCCATTCCTTCTGGGACACCAAGAAGGAGAACTTTTCATCTTTCTCTTTTATTTATTTTCTTTTTAATTGTTTTGTAATGCCTTATTCTTCCCCATTCAACTCGATTACCCTTACCATGGTGGGGTAATCTTTTGGAGTGATTGGGGAAGGGTTGGTTTTCTACATTGTAATGCTTGAGTTCTTGGATGCAATTGAATAAATTTCTTTCTTTTTCAAAGTTGTTTTCAATTTATTATAACGTATTTTATAATCAAGTGCGATCGTTCTTGAATATGAATTCCGTTATTGATTTTTGCCTTGGTAAAATAATCAATATCGCCCTCCACTAATTTCTGGTTTATATACGATGGAATAAACCAGGAATTAGCGGTGAAGTACTCGACGATCGTCAGTACGTGTAAAAGGTGTAGTGAATGTTCTTGATTGTTTGGGATAAACAAAAACCGATCGGGTATTGCCCATTTCAATTAAGGATATTCAATACAACTATTTTACACATGGAAGGAGAGTTGACCAAACTAAGATCTTGGTAAGGTTTTCTCTCACAATAATAATTTCACTAAGGAAGTGAGAGGAAACGATTGTGGAAACTCACTTTAATCAACTAAGAAAAAAAGGTTTGAATTAAATTGAACAAGGATAGCATTATAATTAGGAAACCGACCCCGACCTAATCACCCTTTTAAATTTCATTGTTTTTCAATCATTTGAATTTCAAATTTCTGTTCACAACATTTTTACCCCCGTTTTAAAGTGACAACCCATTTTGTGTGCACTCCTCTTTGGGAGACATCCTAGGTCAACCACATTTCGACATTTTAACTTAGGAAAAAAATTGTTTTGTCACGCCCTATGACAGGCGTGCGTCAATAGCACATGGGACAATATCTTCGTATGACGAGAATGATTGTGAGAATAATGGTCAATGGAGAAATGGTTTTAACTCATCAAGGAAATGATCAACCTTACTAATTTGGTTACTTATATAATCAGATGCATGCCTTAATAACTATGTAATGTTAGCTTCATACATTGCGACATTCTCATCATCCTTTTTCCCTAGACTCAGAAATTTTCTTTCACTTTCTGCTCGATGGTAATGAGGAAACTATTTTTCTATGAAAATTTATTTAATCTCCATTTAATAAATATTTTATTCTTCATCGTCATTCTTTGAGTTTTGAATCAATGGCCACCATTAATCAGCATCTCCAGTGAGATGGTAAACTGCCATGACAACTTTTTCCCTTTCGCTACTTCCGAAGGCGTGGAATATTTTCTCTATGGAATTTATCCATTTCTTCGCTACTAGTGGATTTCTGTCCCCATTTAATGTTGGTGGTTGTATCCTCATGAAATGATCTATCATTGATCCTCCACGTTGCAGATCTAGGTGCTCCACACAGGTAAGTCTATTTTTCATAACATGAGTGAGTTTTCCCAGTATAGTGATAAGAAGATCAACACCAGTTGTATCATCACCTCCACTATATTTATCTTGAGTAGGAGGAAAATCCCTACATAGAGTGCATGCATAGATACAGTTTCCATTCCTTCCACTAGGCACCATTTCTAAATAATGGTATACAGTAGATTAGTTTATGAATCGCAATACATAAATCTAAACTTGTAAAACACTTAACATAAATTGAACAGTCTATGGATATAATCCATAATCATAAAAAAAATATTTTGAGGAAATATATACTCATAAACCCTTCATATTGGTTTGTAAATGAAATGTGAATTATCCTAATCATATCCTCTGGGCGTGTCATATCCAAGAGTGCAGCAAGGCTCGTCGTCTTGCACCAGTTCCTGTTCGAGTCTCACTCAAAGTGGTGTTTTCATGTTTTACCCCTAGGTACATATGTGCTAGAGCCCCCTCTACCAGCTCATATCTAGATAGGGATGTATATCACAGAAAACACACAAAATCTCTACATTACCAAAATTCTAGGTAGTTCTTATATACTAATCCTCAAATTCTATCCTAGGGCTATGTGCTCTAATAAGAGTTTATCTATATCTAGTTTCTGAGGTTTGTAATAGACTTCATCTGATACCAAATTTAACATCCCAATCCAAGAAGCTCAGAGTCAGTATATTATTACATATCATAGTCATTATAACAAAATATCAAATCTCGAATGATCGATTAGTTTAGTATCCTTGTAAATACTAGATACATTTATATGGTTTACATTACATCATAAAATGGAAAACCTCAACAAAATTGTTTCCATAGACAACATTGAGATCCCATAGACTATCCCTACAGGTCAGTCATTATATAATTTTTCTCATCTTGGGAAAAATAAAACATATAAATGGGTGAGATCAGATACTCAATAAGGATAACAATATAGTAGAAACTTTCACATATACACATGAACATTTAAGGCAATGTATAAAACTAAAACAAAATCCTTTTAAACATAAAATTCTTCATAACATGGCTAATTTAAATCAAAATAATTCCATTTACACAGTCACATGGATATTCTACTAGTTTAATAATCACATGCAATATCAATAGCCACTTTCATAACGATGGAATGCATAATGCCAGACTTCATAACCACATAATAAAGGCCTTGTTCCAAGATAACAAATAATATTTTGTCAAGTACTTGGGCCAAGAAACTAGTTTTTCTCATGAGACATACCAATTCATCAAGGAGCTATAGCGGATTCCACCAATCACTAACTAAGTCCAATGCATTCCTCATATGATAAGGTTTAAACGTAACAAAAACATTCGTATTAAAACTAGCATAAGAAATGTCAATACATTATCCATAAACCATGAATGTTATAAAAATAACACTTCCACAATAAAACATATCACAAAACCTTTAATACAATATGTATGTTTTGTATCATAATAAATCAACTTCAAATAACCTTAATATCCATCAACAGATGTTGGCATAGATGAAATCAGAAGACCTTTTTTAGAAAATATATCTTAATATTTTGAAAATATTTAAGAGTCACATAATTATAATGAAAACATTTATTTTGAAAATATTCTTTATAAGCTTGTACGGGAAGCTTGAACAATGTTATAATAGAAGAAAATAGCCGCACCAGCCATATAAAATTAAAAAACATTCATACCATAATTTTGTCGAAAAGATCATAAGGCACATCATTTGGAAATCAACCGAAAGATTCCGTTCAATACATTTTATAAAAAGTCAAACAAGGGTATAAATTACAATAAACCATAGTCTAGAAAAGAATAAAAATGTTTTGGGAGACATTTTTAAGAAACATGAATGTGGATGATAAAGAGGTCCCTGTAGATACTTATGTAAAAACAACCTCGAATAATATTGAGATTGTGAAATTAACACTTACCTTGTACTTTTTCTTGGTTGAGGGTAGGTAAACATCCTATATAAAGGTAAAATAATTGTTATTAAATTATAAAAGAATCATATACATTAATATGATATAATATGTGAACTTTTAATATTTCTTGGTTAATAATATTTTATTATTATCTTCATTTCTGGTGTAAACTGATTTGTTTTCATTTATATTATTTTTTACGTAAGTAACTTTTGTTATGGTTAAGATGTAACTTATTCATATTCAGAATGATATTAAGTCTTTAAAAATTAATTTTATTCATCAAATGAAAATTATTCTTTAATGGATCCGATGGGAATGAATCTCATCTTGTTCGTGGAGACGGTAATCAGTACGTATGCATGAGTAGTAATATCCTTATTTTGATATTAAAATCATATATAATTGGTTATTATATCATATATGAATAATAATTATAATGTTATATTTATTATTTAAATCATTTATACATCATTATTATACCCATCCGAATAGTAATGTATTGAGTAACAATTACACCACGACGTGGAGATGGTAAGCCGTATGTACGCAGGTATGGAGACATGTTATTCAAAGGATGGATACAATAATGAATATGGGTTTACCATATTTATAATAACATACCAGTATATAGAAGATACTGGTGTTATTATTTTAGAATGGGTACAACAAATAATGAATAAGTGGAAGAAGAAAAAACATGAAAGAGGTGGTGAGATATTTACCTCTTCTTCGGGTTCAGCCTTTGATTTGATCAAAAGGGATCCATAGGTTGGATTTTTGACTAGAGTATGGCCTATAGGATTAATGGAGTACATTTGATGTGGTATTTAGGCATAGTTTGTCCGAGCTAAATATATTTAAAGGTGTGAATTAGAGGGAAGGGGAAGTGACTTTTTATTAGAGGGGTGCGGGGCACCTTAAGAAAACCTAAAAATATTATTTTATAATAAAATAATTTTCAGTTTATAATTGCTCCAAAAGAAATTATTCAAAGTATAATATGGTTATGGGTTGACAAACTCTTAACCAATAGGTTTTATATAGGGGTTTTCACCATATAAACCTTATATTTTAGATTTAACTCTTAGTTAAAAAGTTTGACATTTACCATGTCTCGTTGTATTTTTATATTATATGTTTAATAAACGTACTATAATATTCCAATAGAACCCAGAGTGGTTAATTAATGATACAAATATATTTATATATCCCTTTTGGCCAAACCGTATATTTTTAGGATTATTATATCAACCAATAATAATGTATTTGTTTTAAAAACCCATTTATGTCAATTTTGAAAATAATTAATAATTTATTTTGGTTAAAGTCCTAAAAAACGTTATTTCTTAGAAATAAATACATTTAATCAACCCTAATGTGTCATATTAACCAGGAAAATTATTGTAATTCATTAAAATCCTCAATTTACATTTATTTGGATATTTATAATATCAATTATTTTAATCATTCATTAATACGGTAAGTACTGCATCATCATTGTGTCATAAATAAATTTAATAATTTAGTGTATAAAATTATAAATAAAATACCATTATGTAGTAAATATTTTTATATTTCTAATGAATATTTATAGTCGAATTTATATTTTGTGTAACCCTGTATTAAAAATTGCTTCGTTATTAAACATTGAATTTAACTCGTTCAACACTTAATTAAATAAAATAATAATAAATTTTCTAATCTAATCCATGTGGACCAAATAGGTTAATATTTTATTCCTAAGGTTGTTTTTGGCCTAATTATAATTATCCAACATAATTAGGACATGTTTTACGGTAATAATAATAAAATCATTTGTACCCTTAATTACCATATTTACTTTTAATCGTGGTAAATAAAACTAAAAAGATACAATTCAAAAAAAATTATTTTCATCTTATTGAACCAAAATTTACTTTCTAATATCAAAAATGCCTCTCAAAGTATTGAAAATCAACACACGGAAGGGTAAAATTATGTTTTATGTAAATTTGAAAATACTCCTAAGAGGTGGGTAAAAGACGGTAAAATGTTCAATAAAATTTTTATATATCTAAAATTGTTATAAACTGACTCCAATGAATTACATAGAACTTATACATGTATTATATATATTTTCTACCTAAAATAAGTTTAAATAAAATAAATAAGTATTTAAAAAATTGTGGTTTTATACTATAAATCATTGTTTTTCTTTATTCATCAAAAATTGAATATTTTCAGAAAAATACCAAAAATTCACCCTAAGCTAATTCTGATACTCCGAATCCAAAAATGAAGTCCATTTTGAAAGCTAAAATTTTTATCATTTCAAAGAGTGGGTATTACTATTCATAATGGGTACTTTGATAAGTTGTGTTGTGTTAGATCTCAAAGTTGCGTACAACACATGTTATTGTATTACTCAAAGGGAAGCGTACCATGGAATCTTGGGGTGTTACACTAATGATCCTGATGTATTTCATATCTCATTACTAAGGAATTTTATTACAAACCGAACCCATTTTCTCCCCATATACAAAACAAAATTGTAATATTAGTAATCATACTATAATAATCATATCTATATTCATAACACTCTAAATGTAGATTTGAAGAATATAATGACTTGATTCGTGAAGGAACATTAGAGAAATCATAGAAATATGGTGGAAAAATGATAACCTAATTAAGATATAATGCATCTATATCAATATTTGATATTGATAATAATTATTTGAAATTTTAGGGATGAATTTTTTACAGAGGTATTAATGAATCACATGAGATTTAATTTTAATATGTAAAATTTTAATCTAAATGAAACTACAAAATGATTCATATATATTTATATTAGAAATTTATTAATCTATATTTCTTTTAAAAAAAATTACAAAATTAACTCGAAAAAAATAATTTATTTTTCAATTAATCATTTAACAATTTTATTAGTATGAATTTCTGATATTTTTCAGAAATATTGGAAAATTATTTGAATATAGAGTAAAATCAATTTCTAAAAAAAACTATCACATTTATGGAATAACAATGATATAAAATAACCTGATGGATTTTGAAACATTTTTTATAGAAAAAATAAATATTTTTTTTATGTAATATAATTCATATTAAAATATGATGTCAGTCATATAAATATATTCATATCATTTTTGAAATCAATATATGATTTTTGTTTAAATAATAACTTTTTTATTATGTTTTAATGAAGAATTAATCATATATGATTTTGGCTTAGTGTGGATTCAATGTAAAATAAGTATCTTTTAATATAAAATAATCCAACTACCTTCCTTATAATAAAAATTATACTTTAATTTTCTAATAAATCATACTTATACATAATAGGAAATGTTTCTTGAAAACATTTCTTACTAAGACCATTAGGGGTTTTGAAAGTTAATTTAGGCTATTATAGGAAATAAATATACTAAAATAGACACAAAATTAGGAATTACTATGTTAATATATGGTAATTAGTTCACAATAATTTTTAGCCACATTTAATAATAACTTTGTTATGAAAATTCCAGTTACCATTTCCAAAGTATAAATCAGTTAAAAGGAATAATACTAAAACATAGAGGGTTAAAATAATTCCATAAATTTCTAAATCCTATTGTATAATATTATTTTAACACTATATCATATCCTGTTAAGATATGAATCATTTGGGAGAAATTTGTCTTGAGTACGAAACTAATAAATGTTAATATTTTGAAAAAATCATTATTTTTATTCTCCCACACATAAAAAATAAACAACCATTCCTCTATTCCACACACTTCATGATCATTATAGATCAATAAATCTAAATAAAACTCATTTCCTAACATCCCTCCACAATTTTAGAGGTCATGGTTAGATCATAATACCATTTAATGAATTATTTTTGTATAAAAACATGGATGTTCTTTGAAAAAGAGGAAGTAATCTTTACCAAATCACACAAAGATTCACTTTTCTTAAACATCCTAAAAATTTATTATACATTTAAAATTCTCCTACATTGTACTGGGATGAAATTCCAAATAATATTAAAAATATTAGTTATTGCATTTTTTAAATTTTAATCTCACTGCAAATGTATTAATCCCTGATTTGGAACACTAAAATGAATTTTTTAAAATGGAGTTAAATCCCCAAGAGGCCCCATTGGTTTTCAGTTGACATTTTTGATCATATATACACAAAAATTAAGTTTATAGAGATGAATATATGGTCTCATTATTGTTTCATGGTTAAATCTTACAATAAGCAATAATAAAGTGGTCATCTTTTGTAGAGACACAAGTTTTCGGAATCCTGCATCCACAGGGAGAAACTATTAGAAGGAGATAAGGGTGTTGAATAATTTGTGTTACTATTTTAGAGGATGTTCATGGATATACAATAAATTTAAATCATTTTTCCGAGGAGAAATACTTGAGTTGGGTTAGTTTTGTGAAACCATGTGCCTTATGTGTGGGGGTCGGTGTCCCTTTACACAATTCTTGTGTAGTGCTCACACACGATGTGGAGAACCATATGGAAGAAATAATCTTCCACATTAAATGGGGTTAATTAACCATTTTCACATATTTTAATTTAATCTTCTTATACCCATTTCATATTCTCCACATTCCCTATATCTCTCTTCCAGATCTCCCTTATAGAGTTCCTCCTAGTAATGGAGAGAAATCCCTCGTTTGAAATATGAACTGATCTTCATCATATGTATTTTTATATAATCTGTGATTCTATGATTCAACCTCCATGATTTTTCAGTTTCAATTTCAATATTATATGTTATATTTGTTAAAAATAATTTTCCATATATTCATTAATTTTATTCTTATTTTATTTTTCTTTTTCTGGCATTAATAAATTCTTATTATTGAAGGAGTGGAAATTCCTATGAATGGTGTAGGTGGTATCATGTTTTTTCCATAATGTATAGAATATTTTTAAAATATTTCATTGTTACATTCACTTGATTTATATGTGATGCCTCTTAAATGAAAAATTAATAATGTAAATTCTAAGGCATAAATTCATACTTCGATTTCATATTTAAAATTCCCCATTATTGGATGTCTACTATAACTCAATGCCCCTATTTATGTGATTTGATCATATTCCACGTTCATAATGATTTATTCATGGAATTAAAAATCACATTTTATAGAGTGTTGACTTAAACCTTAATGAATGTGATGAAAAAAATAATTTAATTAATAATAAATTCTCTAGATGTTTACTCCTTAACATATGAGATCTATTTTTTAAGCTAGAACCATAATTATATTTAAAATGACTAATTGAAATAGAATTAAATTTTAATGGTGGTGGTCTAATAATGGAAGATATAGATTGATTAATTTAATTATAGTCTCATCTTTCATGATATTTCCATAAATGTAATGGGTCTTCCCATGTACTTTGTAAATTTTTAAAAATTGAATGACCCCTGTAATATAATTGGACTGTGATATGAAATTTCTGAGAAATGTTATTTTAATTATTTTGTTATATGATTTTTATATTTGGGAATGGAATACCATATAGTTTATGATACTCAATAATGATGTCTCGTATATAAATTTGACACTTTGACATATACATGTAATTATTTTATTTATATGATTTTGATATTTTTGAATGGAATCCCTTATGATTTATGACACCTGGGCATGGTGTCTTATAATTAAATGTGATCCTTGTACATGAATTTTTATTTGTTTAATTTATATAATTATGATATAAAAACATGTAAAACCATATGATTTTTTATACTTGGTGAATTGATTTTACTAATTTAATATCATAATGAGGAATAAGATCCCCTAATTTAATGTGATACATGGGAATGGTGTCCCTTATTAGTCATTGACATGGTTTCCTTAATTATTCATTGTCTTTGTCTAGAGAATTATTTATTCACATGTAATCTTTATTTATTGATGGTCATGGAGTCCCATTAAGAATTTTTTATAATTGAGCATGATGTTCCACCTTTATTATGATATTTGTGTGTATCCTCCCTCTGGAATTATGATAAAAGGGTATGGATCCCTTATGATGTATTCTATATGGGCATGAAATACCATATTGATTATTATTTTCAGGAATGGAATCCATGAAATTATATGAAAATCGTACTAATATCCATCAATTTTCGTGTTATGAATAGGGTCCTAAAATATAAAATGTCTATATATTTGTATTTAATAATAAATATGTAGGTAGATGGTATACACACACACATATATACTTTATTCAATATTTCAGATATCTTACATATTAGGATGAAGGTAGAATGGTTTGTTGGGAATCCACTGAGGATCCTGAGTCCAACATGTTTATGTTTATTTAAATACTAAATTATTGACATTCCAACACATAGTGATATTTTATACTCAGTGATAGGTTAATATTAGACATTGTTGGAGGTGACCTATTGAGAGTGTCTCACACTATATTCGGGGTATTTTTTGGCTCCTAAAAGACCTCATGCTTACTAGATTAGGTTCATTGTTTATTATTTTTGAAATTAAATTTGTAATTTTGTTATTAAGAACATTGTATTGAGAAGATACTCATGATGGTCATAGAGATAGCCATTGAGAAAATTTATCACTAATTTTGGAAAAATTATGTATTACCATCTATATGTCTAATACATTAATATTACAAATGTAACAGCACAGAATTTTATATATGAAATTTATCCATTCTTGTAGTAATTTAATAATCATTTAAAATCACATTAGGAAACAAAATTCCACATAATTCTTAAATGAACTACTATCTGGCCTCTAAGCATATATTTTCCATTTCTTGGTTTTGTATTTAAAAAATATTACATACACTATTGTGATCAGTAAGATGTTTGTAGACTAATAGGGTAAATGTAATTTTTGTATAGTATCCTAACATTATAAATAGTAACCTATGATTATGAATAGTCACATGACCTTTATGAATAGTATGTTGTCAAAAAGAATAGTAACCACACCAATGATTGTATTAATAATATTTAGGCATCTTATAAGAGATTAATATGACCGTAGTAAATGTATTTGTATTATTATATGTAATAAATAAATAATTATAATTAATTAATTAATGTAAAAAAATCGGTTTCATAAAATATGTTCATAAAATGACAATTTTATGTCATCCGTTTTGAGGAATTTTTTATAAGACACCATGTAATTTTTAAAAGCATTATAAAATTCGTTTTAAATTTTAAATAAATTATGATTTTAATTTAAAATAAAATTGTTCATACATAGAGAATAATTTATGAAAAATGGTTTACATTTATTTATTCTACACATCAAAAAAGGGGTAGGATGGATTTTTTAGGATTTTTAGGAAATAAAATAATTTTCAGTGAATAGTGAAATTCGATAATTTACAAAATATGGTAAATAAATGAATTTTTTCATCATGCTTGAGTTGTGGATGATTTAAATGGACATTGTTTAGAACTAACATGCACTGATTACTATATTTTCCCAATAATCATCACAAATTGTTTTCATGTGGAGAAATAATAAATTAATGATTATAAAATTAACAAAACCCTCCTCCCCTCCATTTTAATACCACCCTAGACACCCGAAATTCATCACTCTTATATAGCCTCAATAATTAACTAAATTAATTCCAATTAACCCCCAATATCCTTTCCCACATCCAAAGTCAATTGGTCTCCTCAAAATTCTAAATCCTATTCCAAAAAGAGGCACTCAATGTAGATAAATTCCATAGGTAAATTCCTCTTTCTGATTATTTTATTTTTCATTCAAGTTCATTTCTTTTATTTTATTTTCACCCAAAATTTCAAAAAATGGAATGAAAAATAAATTAACTTATATGTGCTATATTGATATTTTTCAAATGGTCTATTTCATACAATGGTCACATTTTCTCACCTGTTACACTTTAAATGAAAGAATTGTTTGAGATGTGTTAATTTATCACATTCAATGACAATGGGTTTTCAATTCTCATTACCATCATAGAGACTGGTCATGAAACTATTTTAATGGTTGAATCATATCATAATATATATATATATCTTATGTTATTTTCTAGAATATTAATACCCTGATGATATAATATAATAATACAAAACTTGTTTATTTTGATCATAACCGCTAAATTAATCCAAGTGTTTATCATTAAAATTATATCGAATAATTCACCCTTATGGAATATAAGAAAATTCATTATAAGATAATTTATAGGTATGTAGTGTCACTAATTATTGATGTTTAACTACATTTCAAATGAGAATCCATTCATGAAAAAAGAGAGCAGTTCTTAAAATCTATGAAAATCAACACTCTTGAAAAAGAATGAATTTATGTTCTATAACTCATAAAATAGTCCATAAAAGAATATAATAGAACCATTGTGAATAAAATTCATGAATTAAATACTATAAAATTTTTAATTAAGGAATATAATATCATTATACAAGACTTTAACATGAAGAATGCAGTCAGACACAAGGTAAGGGGAAATTCTTGAACCCCCATCTCCTTCTTTGGGTTTTACATCTTCAACCAATTTTCCGTATTTTTATTCCATAAAAATAATTTCATCATTAATATATTACCTTTATTTGGAGATAATGTTTTTATAATTGATTTTATGACGAAGAAATTTTTTTAAAAAATGAAAACATCTTTCAAATAAACACACACTTTTTAACTTCTCGATAATTGTTTCACTCTTCACTGAAGGTTAATGGTTCTATGTCAAGAATGATATTCCCTCCTTATTTTGAGAAAAAAAGGTTTAAAATTGTATGATTTATCATTTTCAACTCATTTCATTGAAAGGAATATTTCATGTTCATGTCTGAAATTTTTTCTATATGGCATACATGTTAATTTAAATGTTAGGATGTGATAGGTGCACCATAAATTATATAATGCAATATGAATGTTTAAATGTGATGGTTGAACCTAGAATTATACAGTGCTCCAATTAATTTTATAATGTGATTTACCTCATGAGTTAAAGTGAAATGATTTTTGAACATGATTCTAGCTTTTTTCACACCTATGTGTGGTAGTTAACCACTAAGATATGATGTTATATTGTTATACATTGCCACATTTTATTATATTATATAAATGATATAATGATAATGTTAATGACATAATACATTGTTTCAAGTTATTATCATTCCTCCTCATGGGATTTTAGCTCACCACTTCTTGATTTATAGCCTAAGATGAATACATGTAATAAGGAGTACACAAGGAGCGATGTGAATATACAGAAGAATTAATTAAATAAATATTTTTGCATTATGTTATAAATGTTATGTCTGGTCCTAGTTTCCCCAATACACCAAACCTTTGTATCCTTATTGTCAAATGTTTTTGATTTTTTCATCATTAAAATTATGTAAACGTAATTTATGAAAAGTAAAGTCACGTTACTTTGTATCAGAAGAAAGGTTTTGTTAATTTGGGAATTAAGATTAGTGAACCCTAGAGAAAACCTCTTGTATGAGACTAGGTAAAAATATGCACAGAATAATCATGGATATATATAGGGATCTGAAAATATATTAATTTAGTCTCAATTTCAAAAATTAATATTTTATTTATTCATGAATCATTGACATATGTTTTGTTCTAAACTTTTATATTTTATAAAATGGTGCGAACCAGGATAAACTGGGCCAACAACCCGTGCATGGTCCAATGAAATGATTTCCCGAATGAAACCACCAATTCATTTGGTGTTTTAGTTCAAAAAATAATGGTGATTCTTACCTAACTGTGTTTAGTGACGTGAAATAACCAAAATAATTTCAAATGTCCTTTTTCACCTAATAGTGAGAAATTGGATATTGAGTGTTATATGCAGCAATAAACACAAACGTTTAGTCGATATTATGATAAAATAGTTTTGGAATTGTTCGTAAAATCCCCAGAGAATATCTTCTTTTGGTATATTTTTATGAGATAGAGAAGGTGATTATAGCTATTTATCTTCTAGATGGAGAGGCCAATCCCAAGTGGGATTTGATTAAAAACAACAGGACTACTAGTGAAATTGATGAGATGGAATTGGATCATATTAAGATTGTGTTTCACAATAAGTTTTTTCCAAGAACTCTTCCTAAATTATGATGATGGAATTCATAGTGCTCATGAAAAATGAAGGGGAATCAATCATGACTTACATAGTGAATTTCAAAAGGCTTCCAAAGTATGTTTTGAGTTTTGTTATCAGAAATGATATCAAAATTGTTATATTATTTAGTGGTTTAAAACCACACAATCAAACGGCTCTTTCATTTTGAGATTTTGGGAGTTATAAGAAATTTGTTCGATGATCTCTCAATGTAGTTATGGTGTTTGGAGAATGTCTCCATGGATATAATGATAAGAAATTAAAGTTTGAGTTTCAAGATAGAGGACCTAATGATAATTAAGGGAAGAAAACTCAAACACCCACATGCTAAAATTGTAGGAAGAAGCTTTTGTGAATTTCTTCAATGGGATGGGAAAAAGTTTCAAGTGTGGTAGATTAGACCACCCATCTATTTATCTTAAAAAAAAGACATGAGAGGATAGGAGAATATTGCGGAAGGAAGGAAATCTCCACCCATGGTCCAATTATAAATCTATAGGGATAAAGGGGACTACACAATCGAGTGCCCTAAAACATGATCCCTAAAGGGTAATCAACACTGGCAGCCAACAAACCCAAAGGAACAAGGGATGTCTTATTCCATCACTACTTCAAAAGATGATAGTGAAAATGAAGTCTAAAAAGGTATGCTTTTTATTCACTCATCTATGGAAAATTTCCTACTTCATTATTGTTATACACATTCCTTTGTATCTTTCATGTTTTATAGAACTATAGAATAGATTCCATAAAACATGAAGTATCTATATCTTTAAAAACTCGTAGTGGTGTAATAATTGAAAAACAATTAATGTAATATTCTCCTATTGACGTATGTGGGAAGATTAATCTATCGAGTCTCGTGCTACATCCCATTTTTCAATTCGATGCTATAATGTGAATGGATAGACTCTCATTATATAGGGAACATTACATAAATAGGGAAAAGGAAAAAACATTTCATATTCCAAAACAACCCATTCTCTAATAAAAAATTATAGGAATATCATTAATCTACATTGAAAAATAATTCAATGTTGTTGGTGTTGATTCCCTAGAAATATTCATACCCCACTCAAGTGGTCGAGTCAAAGGAAACCGTCAACACAATAGAAATTCCCATTATTATGGAATACAACAATGTATTTCCCAAATATTAACCTAGACTTCCCTTAGATCATGAGGTAGAGTTCTCCATAGAACCCATACAAGGATGTACTCCAATTTCAATGTTTTCTTATATGATGACATCGATCAAAAAGGAGGATTTAATGAAGCAGCTGTAATAGAACTTTGGAAAAGGGTTCATAGAACCTAGTACATCAACTTGGTGTTCCCCAGTGCTCTTTTAGAAGAAGAAGGATAGATCAATGTGATCGTGTATCAAATATTAGAAACTAAAAAAGATACCATAATGAATAATTATCCTCTCCAAATTATTGATTACTTGTTCGATCAACTACTAGGAGATCAATACTTCTCAAAGGTGGATCTTCTTTCTTTATATCATCATAAAATGGTGAATAAATATGATATTCAGAATACTTCCTTTCGTATAAGTTATGGGAAGTATGAGTTTATGTGGATTCCCTTCATACATACTAATTCCCCTATAATCTACATTGATTTAATTAATATAGTCTTTAGACCTTACCTAGAAATATTTGTGGTAGTTTATATCAATTTTATTCACATATACTCCAATGGAAAGGAGGAACATGAAGAACATATAAGACTTGTTTTGGTGACATGGAAAAAGGAGAAGTTGTATTCCATGTTCAAAAAATGTGACTTTTGGTTTATGTAAGTATGGTTCTGTGGATATGGGATCTCTAGTGAGGGAATCTATTTAGACCATTCAAAAACAAAGGTGGTAATAGAATGGCCCAGTACCACTAGTTTCACAAACATCCATAGTTTTCTTGGATTATTGGGGCACTACTGATGTTTTTTGTAACATTTCCCAAAAATTTCAAACCTAATATCTATGTCAATATGTTATGGGGTAATGTATATCTGGATGGAAGAATTGGGGGAAGCTTCATGGAGGTAAGGTTAAGGCTAATCGCAACACTTGTTCTAATATTACAAAAGTTTGGAGAAATTATATATATATATGGGTGATTCAATAAATGTATTGGGATGTGTAGTCATAAAAAAAATAATGTGATAGTCAAAACCTCATAGTAGTTTAAGATCCAATAGCCGAACAACCCGATGCATGATCTAGTGCTAGCCGATGTGATTTTTTACTTGAAATTATAGAGACACTAGATCTATGGTGGGAGGTGTTCCATATACACCAATCATAATATTTTAATGTATATATTTTTAATAAAGAAGATAAACGTGAATCAAATGAGATAGGTAAACCTAATAAAACATTGAGATTTCACTATTCACTATCGTCCTTGTAAGGTGAAAAATGTAGCTG
The DNA here is from genome assembly GCA_963277665.1 of Viscum album. Taxonomy (NCBI): domain Eukaryota; kingdom Viridiplantae; phylum Streptophyta; class Magnoliopsida; order Santalales; family Viscaceae; genus Viscum; species Viscum album. Next base: position 44,049,929 of record OY728123.1, read on the forward strand.
ATGCTCTAAGAAGAAAAGAACATACTACTCTATCAATGTTGTGGATTGAGAAAGACCCTATCATCATTGATTTGAAAAAGATGGATTTTGAAATCATTACTACAAGAAATACATTCTTCCTTTCCCATATTATTTCCCAACCATCTATCTAAGGGATGATTAAGGAAGGAAAAATGGGAAGATCTGGAGCTACAAAATTGGGTGAACGTGGTAATTTAGTAGGAGCTTCCAGAGTTCCATATAGATGATGCTGGTGTGATTTAGCTGGGAACACATATTTGTGTGCTTTCATAACCATGGATATAGAAGGATCTATTTGAATATGCATAAAGATCCCATTTATCTATCCATCCTGTAGAACAAATATGTAACATGATCTCTAAGAACACTTCTAGTGGGACAACATGAATAAAACAATTTCAGAATATATCTCACGGGCATTGAAATTTTAGAAAGTGAAATTAGAGGGAAAAAATACAAAGGGATGATGAAACCATTTCCAATACCAATGTGGAAATGGGAGATTGTCAGTATGGACACTGTCACGGGTCCCCCAAAGACATCCAAGGGTAATCATGTGATATGGTTTGTTGTTGACAAACTCACCAAGACTTCCCACTTTATCACTATTTGTGATGATATTTTTATTGATCATATTGCAAAGATATATGTGAAAGATGTGGTGAGACTGCATGAGGTTCCACTCTCAATTGTCTCTAATCATTATCCAAGGTTCAAATTTAATTTTTGGAGGTGTATCCTACATGATTCATCTATTGAATGAAATTTCCACACAACTATCAACCCCAAACTAATATCCTATGTAAAAAGACTATTCAGAAACTTGAAGATATGATAAGAACCAAGACGTTTTAATTCAAAGGTGGATGAGACCATAATATACCATTTTTTGAGTTCAAATACAAAAATAACTTCAAATAATTTATTCACATGGCTCCATACGATGCTCTGTATGGAATGTGATTTATAACTCCTACCATTTGATTTGAAGTTCTAAACAGAGAGCTACATAGATGTGATCTTGTACAAGAGATAAAAAAGAAGCTTCAATTCATCTAGAAACCTAACAAAGATACTAAGAGTTAGCAAAAGAGATTTTATGACAACTGTCGAAGGGACATGGTGTTTGATCTTGTAGATATTTTACTCCATAGAATATCACCATGGATGACAGTCATTTTATTTAGAAATAATGGGAAGCTAAGACCAAGGTACCTTTTCCGCTTTGAGATCCTTGACCGTATAATATCTGTTTCCTACTAGCTTGCACTTCCACAAAATATGGCTCAATATCATGATCTGTTTCATGTATCACTCATAAGTACATACTAGATCTCTCATAGGTAGTGAACTCATAGGTTGTTCATTTGGAATATGATCTCTCCTATGAGTAGCTACCGGTAATGATTCTCGATAGGAGATATAATGTTTTACGCAACATGACAAACCATCTTTTCAAAGTTTTGTGGAGGAACCATATGTATGAAGAAGCTTCTTGTGAACCAGATTATGTAATGAAGGGGAAGTACCCTCATCTTTATTTGTATAACGAAATTTTTAGGGTAAAAATTCAAAAGGGTGGAAGATTGTAATGACCATAGCTTTTGTAAATGAAATTTATCACTTCCTGTATTAATGTTATAGTCATATAAAATAACATTAATAAACAAAATAAAACTTAATTCATAAATGAAGTTCAATGTTACCATTAATCCTAAATTTTTCACTTCGATGCTTTTAATTTTTAAAATATGACATTCATAGTGGCGATAAGTAAGATATTTAGAGTCCAATAGGATAAATTTAATTTTTTAATAGTAACCTACCTGTATAAATATTAAAATATGATTATGAATAGTTATATTACCCTTATCAATAGAAAATCGTCCAAAAGAATAGTAATCTCACACATGAATGTATACATAAAATTTGGGCATATTACAGGTAACAATATGACCATAGTAGAAGTATTGATATTTTTTTTATGTCATAAATAAATAATTATTTTTAATTAATTATTTGAAAATAAAATATACCTATATAAAATTATTTAATAAAATAAAAATTATTTGTCTTATGGTTTTTAGATAAATTTTCAAGAAGTTATGTAATTTTTTAAACAATTATAAAAGCAGTTTTAATTATAAAATATTTATTATCATGTATATTATGAGTTTAATTAAGAATTAAATTTTTCACATTTAACGAATTATTTTAAAAAAAATGTCTTCATTTTTATTCAACATATAAAATAATGGTCATGGTAATTTTTTGGGATTTTTTGAAAATACATTAATTTTTGGTGAATAGTGAAATTCAATAATTGACAAAAAATGAAAATTAAACAAATTTATGCACCATTAATGAGTCAAGGAGGATATAAATGGCTATTTTTTGGAACAAAAAATTCATATAATATACTTTTTAGTACCATGAATACTCACTATTTTTTATCTTGTGGAGAAATTATAAATTAATGAATATAATATTACGAAAACCCCCCTCCCCTCCATAACAAATGGAACCCCTTACAACCTTATTTATTCACACATCTCAAGCTTTAATGCCTAAATAAATTATACAAAAATATCCCCCAAGCTTATCCCCCAATTCCATAATCCCATATTCACATCAAAAGAACAAATCCCCTCCCCTAAAGAGATTATCTAACGATATAAGCTTAAGAGGAAAATTCGTCTATCTGATTGTTTTATTTTTCATTCAAGAACCTTCCATATCATTTCTTTCCTAAATTACATTCACCCATATAGTATGATAACTCCAGTAACAAAAATGTACTATAATTAAATTATTCTAATGTGGTAGTTCGTCATAATATCACCTTTCATCTCCTTTAATACTATAAATTAATGCACTATCCGAGATGTGTTAATCTATCACATTCATGGGTGATGGGTCTGAAATTTTCAGTGCTATCCTAGAGACTGGTCATGAAACCCTTTTAATGGTTGAACTATATCATAATATACATCATTTATCTTAGGTGATGTTTTGGAATCCTTATACACATAGGATATAAAATAATAATACCAAAAAAGTTCATTCTTAGAAAAATCGCCAAATTAATCCATGTGTTTATCATTAAAAAAATTCGAATTATTCTCCTCATTGTATATAAATAATTTTATTACAAGATCTTTTACAACTCTGAAATTACCTAACTAATATATGTTAATAATTATGTATTTTCAACCATATTTCAAGGTAACATCCATTCATGAATACAAGTGAACAATTCATAAAATCCAAAATAAATTAACTCCGTTGAACATTGAATTTAAGCTATATAACTAATCCAAAGGTCCACAAAAAAACATAATAAAACCATAATGAATCAAATTATTGTATTAAAGTTTATTTAATTATTAATTAATGAATATAATGTCATTATACATGAATTTATTATGAATAGATCATTCAGACACATGGTGTGGTGAAATTCTCGAATCCAACTCTATTTCTTTTGGTTTTCCCTCTTCAACCCATTCTCTATATCGATAACCCTTAAAATTAATTTATTAATCATTATATTACATTTTTGGGGATATCTGTGTTCTATATTTTATTTTATGAAAATTATAATGTGTTTGAAAAGAACTGTTCTTTTAAATAACCACACCGTTTAAATTCACCATAATTTTTTCTCTCTTCTCTCAAGGTTAATAGTTCTATGTAAAAAAATATATTCCCAATTTATTATGGAATAAAATTTTTATTAATATATAAATTATTAAATTTGAAACCAATTTCGCTCCTTGGGTTATTTTATGTTTATGTTTGACACATTTTGAAGTGGCATGCATGTTAATTTAAATGATATGGTGTGACAGGTGCACCCAAAAATTACATAGATATATATGAATCGTTGAATATGATGGGAGAACCAAGAATTATATAGTCCATCATTGTATTGGGTACATTTATGAATATAACGAGTTAAATTTTAATTAAGCATGAACATGTTGCTAGTATTTTTCACAACTATGTGTGGTAGTTACCCTCTTAGACATGATGTTTCATTTTAATGAATTCCCACATTCTTTGATATTATATAAATGATGTTATGATTATGATCAACCCATTAAAAATTGGGTCATATTCTTATATTTCCCCTTTATTTTATTTTATCTCACCCATATTTTATGTATATCCTCAGGTGAATACATGTACCAAAGGGGACAGAAGGGCTGAAAAATATAGAGAAGAATGAATTATATAAATGTTTATGCTTAATGTTGTAAATTTTTTGTGTAGTCATTGTTTTTACAAGACAGTAGACCATTTTATCCTCATTATGTAATATTTTATAATCATTAAAATGATTTAAAAGTAATGTATGAAATTAAGGGTCGCAATAGTTTGTATGGGAGGAGAGGTTTAATTAATTTGGGTATTAAGATATGTGAACTATAGGGAAAACCTCTAGCATGAGTCTGAGTACAAATATGCACACAATAAGCAGTGTTAAAAATTTGGATCCCATAAGATAATCATTAAGTGTAAATATTAATAATTAATATGTTATTTATTCATGACTCATTGACCAATGTTTTATTTTAAACTATTCTATTTCAGAAAATTGTGGGAACTAGGAGAAACCAAGCCAACAACCTATTTGAGGGAGAATGAAAAGATTTCACTAACGACATCCCAAATTTTTAGGAGGTGGAGTAGAAAACATCATAGAAATTATTACCCATCTATCTCTGGTAATTACCAATAACCTAAAAAAATGTTAAACATCCTCTTTTACCTAAGAGTTAGAAACTAGATATTGAGTCTTTTATGTGGCGACTACCACCGAATTTTAGTGGATCTTTTAATCCACTAGTTTTCCAATAGTGAGTCAACTCCAATGAGAGGATCATTTCCATGCTTCACAATTATATTATATTGAATTTGGTTTTATATGTTTATCATGTAGTTAGAGAGGCTGATCAATGGTGGTCATTGATTAGGAGCACCATGGTGGTAGAAAAAAACTAAAGAGATGGAATGAGAAATCTATAAGAGAACGATTCATTACAAGTATTTCCAAAGAACTATTCATAAAAATATGGTGAGAGTGTTAATAGAGCTCAATAAAAAGGAAATATAATCTATCATGACCTACGAAGAGAATTTCAAACGGCTGACATGGTCCACTTCGAGTATTGTTATCAACAATGATAGAAGAATTTATAGATTCATTAGTGGGTAAAAACCACACCTTTGAAAGGCTCTTACATATAGAGATATTGAGGGTTATGAAGAATTTGGTCAGTGATCTCTCGAAGTAGTGATGTTGTTTGTAGAATGGTACCATAGATAAGATGATATGAAATAAATGTTGGAGTTTCATGTCAGAGATTCTAATGATAAATGAGCGAAGAAAAAACAACTTCCCCTATGATAAAAATTTTAGACGGAATTGCCTCAAAGGGATGGGGAAATGATTCAAGTGTCATAGATATGACCAACAATATCTTGAATGTCGAAAAGACATGAGAAGGTTGGATACTATGGTGGATGATAGGAAAGAACCACCAATGTTCTAATGCTATAACTTTTGGGAGAAAGGGCATTATGCATGAAAGTGAACTAAAACTAAAGACATCGAGGGTAATAAACACAAACAACCACCAAATACAATGAAACATTGGATGTCTTATCCCATCACTAATATAGAATCTGTGAACGAAAATGATGTCATAGAAGGTATACTTCTTATTTTATCATGAATTGAAAAGTCATATTTTATTATGGTTCTACTTACATCGTTATATCATCAATGATTTCTAGAACTATGGAATTTATTATCTATAAACAATTATTATATATATCCATAAAACACTAATTTGTGTAATCATTGAAACCCATGTGTTGGAATATTCTATTATTAGAGTATATGGGAATTTTCTTCCAGTGAATATCCTACTACTTCCCATGATAGAATTCAATGCTATAATGGGAATGGATTGTCACTTGTTATATAGTGCACATATCAAATGTCAAGAAAAGGAAATATATTTTATTTTCTGTACCATTCCATGATCCTACACAAATTCCTGAAAGATATTGAATATCCATTAAAAAATACTTCAACTGTGTGTGTTGAATCCTTGGGAAGAGGAATACCTATCTCAAATGGTTGAGTCAATGTAAAGAGTCAACCTATCATAAATTCCCATCATTAGGGAATACTGTAATGTATTTACCAAATAATGGAATAGACTTACCCATGATCTTATTGTAGAATTATCCATATAACTCAAAATGAGAACTACTCTGATCTCAAAGCGTCCATATAGAATGGATCCTATCAAACATGAGGATTTAATGAATCAAATGTAATTGAATTTTTACAAAGGGTCCATACATCTTAGTACATCACCATGTATTGTTCCCGTTCTCTTTTTGAAGACAAAAAATGGATAAATGCGGATATGTATCAATTATTAGGAACACAAAAAACATCACCAAAAGGACATGTATCCTCTTCCAAGGATTGATATATAGTTCAATCACTTATGAAGAGATCATTTATTTTTATAGGTGGATCATTATTATGGATATCCTTAGAAAAAGGTGAATAAGAATGATATTCAGAAGACTTCCATATGTATAGGGTATGAGAACTATTGGTGTTTGGTGATTCCCATCAGATATACTAATTCCTCTAAAATCATCATTGATTTTATGAATAGAGTCTGTAAACATTTCCTCGACATATTTTTGGTAGTGTTTATCAATGATAAAGTCATATACTCTAAGAGAAATGATGACTATGAAGAACATCTAAGACATGTTTAAGAGACATTGAGAATGGAGAATTTGTATTCCATGTTCATAAAGTATTACTTTAGGATGAAGCAAGTTACATTCCTGGGACATGGGATCATAAGAGAGGGAATTTATATGGAACCTTAAAAAAATGCGATTGAGGTTTGTCAAAGAACCTATAATATCACTAAAATATGTTGTTTGCATGGATTATGGGGGTACTACCAACATGTTTGTAAATATTTATCACAATTTTCAAGCCAAATAATGATGTTTACTATGAAGGGGGCAAATTATGTCTGGATAGAATAATTGATGGAGGATTAATTGAGCGAAAGAGAAGGTTGGTCACTGAACTTGTATTCGCATTACCGAAGTGTGGTAAAATTTTTGCGATATACATTGAAGATTTAAATTATGGTGTGGGTTGTGTTTTCATGAATAATGTTAATATGATAGCTTATTCTTTATGGCAGTTGAAGATTCATGAGCAGAAAAACCCAATGCAAAACCATGAGCTATCTACAGTGGTGTTTGTTTTGAAAATATTGCGGCACAACCTCTATGGTGGTAAGTGTTCCATATACACATATCAACATATTCTAAAGCATATATTCATAAAAAATAAACTCTACCTGAATCAATGGATATGGTTATACATTATAAAATATTATGATTTCTATATTCACTATCATCCTATAAATTCAATCAAGGTAGTTGATGCTCTATGAATAAAAGAACGTTCTACTGTATCCTTGTTGTGGTTTAAGAAACAACTATCATTATTGATATTGAAATAATTGAATTGGAAATTATAATGGAAATGAATACATCCAACCTTTCCCAAATGATTTCCCAACCATCTATACAAGATAAGATTATGGTAGCACAAAGGGTTGATCTGAAGCTACAAAATAGGGTGAATGTAGTAAAGGGTAGATTAAATTGTTCCATATCAAGGATGATGGTGTGATTCGGTTTGGAACGCGGATTATTGTGCCTTCATAACTTAGGATAATGATGGATAAATTTTAGAATTCACATATTTATCGTTTCTATATCTTTCTTAGTTTCACCAAGATGTACCGTGATCTCTGAAAACACATCTGGTGGGACCACATGAAGAAGTAGATTTCTAAAGAAATATTGAAGTACATGAAATGTCAGTTATTTAAATCCAAGAGACAAAAGTACAATTGGATTAGGAAACCATTTCCCAAAATAATTTCGAAATGGGAGCTTGTCTGTGTGGACTTTGTCACATGTCTTCTGAAGTCATCCAAGGGAAATTATGTGATATGGGTTGTTGTTGAATGACTCACCAAGACTACCCTCATTATCAATATCCAGGATGGTCTCTCACTTTAAAAAAATGTAATGACATATATAAAGGAAGTGGTGAGAATTCATGGGGTTCCACTCTCAATTATCTCTAGTCATGATCCAAGTTTCACATATATATTCCGAATGAGTCTCCAACATGCTTTGAGTACTTAATTAAATTTCGGCATGACTTATCACCCCCACAAAAATGTCCAATATGGATGGACTATTCAGAAACATGAAGATAAGATGAGATCCTACTGTTTTGAATTAAAAGGTGCATGGGATCATAATCTCCCATTGGTTATGTTTCCATACAAAAACAGCTTCCACTCGATTATTCATATAGCTCCATTTCAAGCTCTATATGAAAAGGGATGTAAAACTCGAACCTTTTTGGAATAAGTCAGACAAAGAAAGCAACATAGAACAAATCTTGTGAATGATATTCCAGAGATGGTTGATGACATGAATAAACATAAAAAAGCTACTCATTTTTAGCAAACGATCTATGATGGAAACCATTGAAGGGACTTTGAGTTCTATGATGGAGAAAAAGTATTCCTTCGAATATCACCTTCGATGATAGTCATGTAGTTTTGGAAGAATATGAAGTTAAGCCCAAGGTACATTTCCCCCTTTTAGATCCTTGACCACATAGGATCCATGGACTATTGGTTTACACTTCTACGTAATATGGATCATGTTCATTATGTGTTTTACGTATCACTGTTGAGGATGTACATACCATATCCCTCGCATGTACTGAACTCATAGGTGGTATAGTTGGAAGATGATATCCAATATGAGGAGCTACCAGTAATGACTATTGATTGGAGATATAAGGTTCTACACAAGTGGATAACCTACCTTTTAGATGTTTTTTGGAGGAACCATAAGTATAATAAAGCAACATGGTAACCATAAGATGCTATTGAGGAGAATTACAGTCACTTGTTTATGTAATATGAAATTTCGAGGGAGAAATTTCAAAAGGAGGGATGAATGTAATGAACACAACATTAATCAATGAAATTTCTCCCTTAATATAGTAATGTCACAATTATATAAAATCTCTCTATTATACACAATTCCCAATCCGAATTAAATTTAATTGTCTGTGACCTTTAAACATAAATTTTCCACTTCTGTGTTTTTAATTTTGAAAATATGATATTCACAATGGAGAGAATTAATATATGTTGAATCTGACAGGACAAAAAAAATTTAACAGTAACCTACCCTAATTAATATTAAACTACCATTATGAATATTAGTACGACCCATATGAATAGTAAACCATCCAAAAGAATAGAAACTTCACCTATTAAGGTATAAATAAAATTTAGGCATCTTACAAGTGACAATATGACCATAGTAAAAGTAATGTAATTTTTGTAAGTCATACATAATTAATTATAATTTATTAATTATTTTAAAAGAAACCTTATTTACATAAAATTTCTTCCAAAATTAAAACATTTTGGCCTTTTGGGTTTTATATCAATTAATAAGTCATTATGCATATTTTTAAAGAATTATAAAATCAATTTTAATTTTAAAATCTTTATTTTCATGTAAATTTTTATATTAATTAATCAATAAATTTTTCATATTTAGAATAATATTTTTGAATAATGTAGTAGATTTTTGGATTCTAAAAATTAAAAAATGGTTTGGTTGAATTTTTTGGATTTTTCAGAAATACAATAATTGTTGGTGAATAGTGAAATTCGATAATTTACAAAATATGATAAATTAATTAATTTCCTTATATTTATTGAGTCAGATACTATTTAAATGTCCATTGGCTTGAACTCACATACTCATATTACTATTTTTAGTACCATGAATCCCCATTAATTCTTTCCCTATATAGAAATAATGAATTAATGAATAAAATTTAAGAAAACTCATCTCCCCTCCAATATAAATACAATCTCTCACACCCATATTTCTTAACAACTCTCAACCTTCAAGAAATAATAAAAAATTATCCAAATATCCCCCAAATATCCTTCCGAACATCCAACAACCATTTTTTTCATCAAAATAATAACTTATCCCAACTAGAGTTTCTCTCAAAGAAGATAAAATCAATACATAAATTCCTCTTTCTAATTCATTTATTTTTCTTTCAACATCTTTTATATTATTTTTCTTCCCCACTTATTTTCAACAAAATGGAATGATAACTCTAGAAACATATATGTACTTGAATTATATTTTACTAATGTGATAGTACATCATGATGTCATATTTCTTCTCCTTTTATAATATAGATGAAAACACCATCCGAGATGTGTTAACTTATCTTATTCAAGGACGACATGTTTTCAATTTCCATTACCGTAATAGATATTGGTCATGAAACCCTTTTAATTTTTGTTCCATATCATTATATATTTAATTTATCTATTGTGATGTTATGAAAACCTTATACACTCAGGATATACAATAATAATAAAAAACAATTTCATTGTTTGCAAAACAACAAGATTTATCAATGTGTTTATCATTAAAATTTTATCCATTGATTCATCCTCATGGTATATAGGAAATCCATTATAAGAACATTTATTTATTTTTAATTTAACTAATAATATATATATATATATATAATTCTTGAGTATTATTTACATTTAAAATAGACATCCATTCATGAATACAAGTTAACCTTTCCCAAAGGATAAGAATATTAACACTCTGGAATAATGAATTTAAGCTATATAACTCATCTAATGGTCCAAAAAAGTACTTAATAAAACCATAATGAATAAAATTATGGTATTAAAGCCTGTATAATTTTTAATTATTGAATATAATGTCGCTAAACATGACATTAAATTGAAGAAAGCATTTAGACAAAAGGTAATGAGAAATTGTTGAACCCAACACTAATTCTTTGGGTTTTACCGCTTCAACACGTTTTCATTATGGATATGCATTAAAAATAATTTATTCATCATTATTATAAATTTTCTGGGAAATAATTATACCATAATTGGTTTTACGAAAAAGAAAATGTTATCTAGAAGAACTCATCTTTCAAATAAACAGGCATTTTTTTACTTCTTGAATATTATTTCACCCTTTAGTAATGGTTATTGGTTTTATTTAAATATTTATATTCCCTCTCATTTTTTGTTAGAAAAAATGATTATGAATGTATGCTTTATGATGTGAATCAAATTCAATACATGGGTGATTTTTTGTTCCTGTTTGACTTATGTTCTAACTAAAATGCATGATAATGTAAATGTTATGACGTGACAAGTGTGTCAGGAGTTATATAGTTCAATATGAATGTTTAAATGAGAAGAGTTCACATGGATTTATAAAGTTGTCAAATGAATTTGGTAAAGTGGTCAATTTCATGTGTCAATGTGAAATTAAGTGTGACCATGATGCTATATTTGTTCACAACTATGTGTTGTAGTTAACCACTAAGACATGATGATTCATTTTAATGGATTTCCACATTCCATACTATTATATAAATGATGTTATGATAATGCTCGCACCATGTTACATTGTTTCATGTTCTCATATTTACTCTTTTTGGGATTTTATGTCACCCCATTTTTATGTATATCCTCAGGGGAATACATTTACTATGGAATACACAAGTTTCAATAAGAAGATTCAGAAGATAGAAATCAATAAATGTTTATTCTTTGTGTTGTAAATGTTATGCATGGTCCTAGTTTTCCCAAGACACTAATACATTGGTTCCTTATTGTGTAATGTTTTTATCTTGTTTATCCATAAAATTATATAAAATTAATGTAATAAAAAACGGGTCTTCATATTGAATTATCATGAACATGCATGATTTTATACATGGAGTGGTCCAATATATTCATTTTTTATATTTTACCACTTATTAATATCTTCTGATAGCATTCAGTTTTCTTAAATTGGTTTTTTATTTATCTATATATTGTTCTATTGAAATGTGTGAATATAATAATAATGGTATATATTCCCCATTCAACCACCATTTTACCATCTATTCTTTTCAGTATCCCCTAGAATATGGGAAAACTTGCTTTAGTATATTTGTTAGACTATACCGGGGAACTGTTTTTGTAACTCCGAGTCATGAAATTACAATGTGATATGAATAACATTCATTATGTTTTATTTATTTTATTGTTTGGTAAAAAAATAAACGAAAAATGTGTCAACTTTGTGATAATATTCTTTTCATGGAATGGACAACCCTCATCCCTGGAAAAGACCATGTGGCCGATATAGGGATAATTATATGTGATATTTTATAATTACTTATTATTTTTTATTAACCTTGATTTATTGTTGTATGTTTTCTTCAAAATAATTAATGAAATTTATTTCATTTTACCCATGGATAGATATTGAATGAAATTATTTTTTCATGCATTAGTATATGCACCTATAGATTCAAATTCATTGAATATTTCATGCCATTTATGATTCTGTTGCGAATATCTTATTAAATTATGGATGAATATTGAGTGATTTAGAGTCATACTTCTTTTTGTATAATGTTTAGGTTATTATTCATCATAATTTCCTTAATAATATGTTTCTATGTTAATTTATTTATAGTTTTGTATTCCATGTGAGATTTTATATCATGGTTGAATGTAATTATTAAAATCTATTGGTTGTTAATGTGTCAGCATCAAACTATATGGTGGCTTCCAATATTGTTCGATGGAGACAATTTAACTAAACAATGACTACAAGATTGAGACTTGGACCATTGGTTTCTTAGGCTGAAACAAATATGGTTATGACTAAAAGGGAACTAATAATAGTTTATAAATTATATGGGGACCTATAATTTTTCAAGGGTATCCCATATAATCAATCCATTAAATATTAACATCATGTATTATTAAATAACAAATGAATCATTTTTAAGCTACATGAATTCCAATTTTAATTTATAAAGGAAATTTCATTTATAACAAGAGATGGAAAGATCATCTGGAGGAATAATGGTGATAATATACTTGTGGTGAATTTTAATTGTTATCAACAATGGTTTCTTAAAGATTATCCTATCACTAATACATAGAAATGAAGACTTGTAAAACCTAATTCCCAGATGTTCAATTAGACCCATAGGTCAGTTAGAAAATTTTTCATATGAGATTGAAAAATAAAGGGTATAATTAAATCATGAAAAAAATGGACCCTTAGAGGACAGCCTTATTTTTTATTGCAAATTATTTTACCTCATTGGTGTATTCTTACGATACATGGGATTATTATTTACGGTTTCAATAGATTATATGGTTTTAAAGATAAGTTTATGGTGGAATCATAAATAATCAATCTAGTATTATTAATAAAAGCCTGGTTTTATTCGTTTATGATATATTTATCTGAGGCCTTGTTACTCAAAAATGTAACAACCTGATATTTTATGATAAGTATTCTTTTTAATATATTTGATGTCATTTGTTTTATACTAAAACAAGATTATCTTGTGTTATACGCAACACCATATTATCTTGCAGTATATGCTACACTATTCTAAGATTGTGTTACACACAATTTCAAGTTCGTTTGATAATAGTCATTCTACGCAACATTGAGTGTATATATATATATATTCAATGTATAAATGGAATATGGTTGTATTATTTTATATGCAACAACAAATTAGTCTTGAACTACACGCAACCCTAACTTGGCTTACATTACATGCAATCACGACCTTCCTCGATAGTGTGTGTAGTACACAATACCGAGTTTCACTAAATGAGATATTATTATAATATTATTATGAACCAGCTGTTATGAATAGTAATACCCAATTTTTGAAATTTTATAAATTATATCTTTCAAAACGAACTTCATTTCTGGATTCGGAATATCGAAATTATCCTAGGGTGAAATTTTGGAATTTTTCTGAAAACATTCAATTTTTGATGAATAGTGAAAACACAGGGTTACTATTTAAAAACCGAATTTTTATTTAAATAATTATTTATTTTATATAAATTTATTTTATGTCAAAATTGATACATAATACCTATATAAGTTCAATGTAATTCATTGGATACATTTATAATAATTTTAGATATATAAAAATTTTATTGAACTTTTGACCATCTTTTACCCACCTCCTAGGAGAATTTGCAAATTTACATAAAACATAATTTTACCGCTTTTTTGAATTGAATTTAAAAAATCTGAGAGACATGGTGGATGTCAGTAAGTAATATGTGGTTCAATGAGATGAAAATAATTTTTGGTAAATAGTAACTTTTTACTTTTTTTACCACGGTTAAAAGTAAATAGGGTAATTAAGGGTAAAAATGATATTATTATTACCCTAACACATGTCCTAATTCTATTCGATAAGTTTAATTCGACCAAAAACAACATTAGAGATAAAATATTACCCTTTAGGCCAACATGGATTAGATTAGGACATTTATTATTAATTTATTTAAAGAAGGGTTAAAATAATTAAAATGAAAGTTTAATAACAAAATCATTTTTAATATAGAGTTATACATAAGATAAATTCCCCTATAAAAATTCATTAGAAAGATAAAAATATTTTCTACATAATGGTATTTTATTTATAATTTTTATACATTAAATAATTTAATTTATTTATGAAACAATGATGATGCAGTAATTATCTTATTAATAAAGTATTGATATAGTTGATGTTATAAATACCCAAATAAATGTAATTTGAGACTTTTTTATGAATTAAAATAATTTTATATGTTATTATGACATGTTAGTATTTATTTAATTAACGTTTTTCCAACTAATCATTCTGTTATGATTTTCAAAAAAATCAATTACCAAATAGTGTCAAAATTGAAATAAAATAGTTTTTAAAAAAATATTATATTATTATTTTTCATTTTATTCCTAAAAATCTAAGGATTGTCCAAATTACTTAAATAAGGTTATATATTTTAATAATAATCAACTTGGGGTTCGTTTGGCTTGTTATAGTAAGTTTATTAACCTTATAGTGTAAGAAAACACGAAAACGCGGTAAAAGAAAAATTATTTAACTTAATGTTAAATCTAAATTATAAGGTTAAAATAGGAACCTGAACTTGTCTAAATTATATTGTATTAGAGGATTTAGACCCCTCCCCACCTTAGATTCTAAATAACTCAATTTGGAGATATTAAAACCCGAATATGACTTTATAATAAAATAATATTTTTTGATATTCCAAAGGTGCCCCTCTCCTCCCTTATAAAAGGGTACCTCCTCCCTCTCTTCCTCACACCACTTTGTGCCTTCAAGATCGGCCAAAACCTGACAAAGTATCTTTTACACTTCCCTAGAAACATCCTATAGGTCCTTCACTTCTTCAAAGACCAATTTTAGTGCCCTAATACAAGGTCTCAAAGAGCCGCTTCAAAGAAAAGGTAATGTCCATTACCGATTCTTTCAACTTTATTTCTTCTTCCACTTCTTCTTATTTATTTGTTTCATTATGAAGTAATAACATCAGTATAAATCATATACTGATATGTTATTATAAGTTTGAAACAACCCTATTTCACCATCTATCCATCCTATGAAAATAAAAATCATCGCGCGTGCGTACGTACGGAATACCGTCTCCACGCCGTGGTGTAATTTGTCTTTCCAACACCACCTTACATGGATGGGTATAATGGTGTAATTAATAACTATAAATATTTATTATAACATCATACTGATTCTGATATATTGTATCATCCACTCCAATTCAATTCAATAATTATGGGAATGATATCATCGCTCGTGCGTAGGTACGGACTACCGTCTCCACGACGCGATGATATTCATTATAAATTATTAACCATTCATGAATGATTATAAAGTATATATAATAAGTAATCATGAAATATATGACATAATAATGAGACTGGATTTATTTATATATATATATATGTATGTCATCCACTTAAATACATGCAATTCAATAAGAATAATTAAAAGTCAAAACACGGACGACAAATGAAACGATTTTACCCAAAACGCTCTTTAACATGGAATTTACAAAAGAACGGGTAATATAAAGTCATAAGTGAACCATATATGATATCATAAAAATGAATATGATTCTGTAATAAGTCAATGACATTATTTAAATCATTATATAGGGGCTTCCAATACATACGAAGCATATCGGACATAAGGTAAGGGATAATGTTTCAATCTTAATTGTTTTCAATCCGAGATTTCTTATACGTAAGTATTTACTGGGGTTATATTTATCATCCATGTACAAGTTTTATAAAAATGTTTCATGTATGTTTAAAGTCCTTTTTAACCATTTTTGTCTTTTACTACATGGTATTTAAGGAATCTTTCTTTCGTTACATTACGAGGCACTTTTTTTACTTTTCCGGAAAAAGTACGAGAAGAATGTTTTTTTAACTTATACGGCATGAAAGGAATTTTTACGGTTTTATAAAACCTTATTTTCATGAAGCTTACTCCAATATATTTCATGACTATTTTCAAAAAAATATATTTCTTTTAAAATTGCATGACGTTTTGTGAAAAGAAATTGATTTTGAAGAAGAAAGGATATTTTCCTCAAGAATTCATTTCAAATGTTATATCAAACCCATTTTTCATCTAAGATTACATTATTTCATATGTGTATGTTTCAAGTTTAATGTATCTATGATTTACATGGTTTCACTTTTCTTATGATGAAATTTCCATTTGTTTTATGTGGAGTATGTTATGATGGGATGATGTTTATGAAACCCATTTTATTCGTTGGGTTATGATGAATGTTTCCAGTTTATTTTGTGGAACCAGTAATAATGATTTCATTTTGAGATGGGTGGGACCTATATATCCCTCAAATTCATTGGGTAATGATTTATATCTAATGAGATAGACATGTCTGGAATGGTAAATTAATCTGGTTCAGTGTTACAGGACACAAACGAAGAGTGAACTCGATTCAGAAAGGGACTTTGTCCACTGAGATGGTCTTGGTAGCAATGCTTTGGCTACTATGGAAATCATAATATAAGGCCCCAGCCTTAAACCTTACTTAATATTGAGTTATTAGAAGATTACACATTGAGGATCTTTTCAGGTTTAGAGTTTTAGAGAATTAGATCATGAAACATGCATTACATTCCACATTTAAAGAAAGTGGTTACATAAAAGACAATATTCATTCTTCCCATCAACGGAAACCTATTTAAAATAAAACACGGATTCTTTCTTGAAACATCCTTTACACTATCATCACATCATGTACCTTTCCCTTGACCTGTGAAAAACATTTCAAAAACTTGGGATGAGCATAAAAAGCTCAGTAAGGGTTATAAAAATATGGAAAGGAAACATGAGTTCATATATACATAAGAATGAAATCATACTTTACCCATAAAACTTAGGCACTTTAACATACCTCATCAAATCATGAATAAATTATAGAAATCATAAGACATAAAGGTAACTTGAGGCATTCATAACATTCTTACGTAGGGAGTAACCCTGTTGGTTACGTTTGGAATACCCATCACAGTATATTCCCTAAATATCTTCGGAGTAACCTTATCGTTTCACTCCTTCGCGTTACCCAATGCATTGGAGAGCTATATCGGGCTCACCCGCCCTTAGTTTATCACGGAACCACCCGTTTTCATAACAATTCCCAAGAACCATAACATAAATATATCACATAAAACATGCATAAAGGAAAAATAACATTTCCACATTTCAATCACAATATAACATTTTAGTATATTGAAATAATGAATCCATTAAAAAAGAAACCATTTCCAAAACCATTTAAAACATTTAATAACGAGATTTTTGAATCAAAGTGTCCCATACCACCTTGAAGATTAAAATTTTAAACCATTAATATCCATATAAATAAATCCTTAAAACCATTTTGAAAACATGGATATTAATAATAAAAAATAATTAAAACATTTAAAACGATATTTTGGTTAAAGGGGATTTACCAAAATTAGAGACACTTGAATACAATAATTGAGGAATAACATTTAGTCAGAACTTTATAATATCATGAGAATAAATGGATTCATGATATAATACTCCAAAGCACAGTATATACACCATATAAGAGTGAATTGGTGCATAACAACAATGAACCCTCAATAGAAATGTCAAATGTGATGAAATCCATTATAGAGAAGGTATCCTTAAATTAAGGACAAATCAATATCAAAAATATGTGTGACAAATATAAGTACACCCAATATAAGTGGATATTAATTGTAAAACAATAAAAGGTCATTCACACATATTCAATGGATGACATATTCAATGACTACATGTTGAACCCAAAGAAATCGAAATTGGGTTAAAAAGTTCCCATAACAGCCTAACAGCATCACATCAAAATGAGTTGATGAGAGATAAAAAGTGTATCTCATCACTTGGGCATAAAATTTACATAAATAAGGATATATGAGAACATATCCCAACATAACAATATGTAAATTAAAATACCCAACAAAAGAAGTCTTTTAAAAAAGAGTAGGGTGAAAGGTTCCCTTACCGACTTGGGTATCTTTCAAAACATACACCCCATGAAAGAAGGACAATAAATCATTGATTTAAATACTCATAAAGGAAAGTATATTACACAAAGTGTAGAATAATGGCAGTACATACACCACTCAATGAAATTGTGGCAAATGTAGCATAAATCTCATGGTAATAAATGTGAGATGAAAAATCCCTTACGAAAACTCGGCATCCTAACGGCGCCACATAGAACTTCCAAAAACGGATTGATGAGATCAAATAGGGTATCTCATAACATTACAAAAAAATGTACAGAAAGAGGAATATGAAATAACATCCCCCATCATAACAAATAGGAGCTTAAAACAAGTGACATAAAGGGGAGTACTTAAAGAGAAAGAGAGAGGTTAGATCTCTTACGAAAATTCGGCAGCCTATCGGCGACACTTAAAACTTCCAAAATAGATTGATGAGAGAGAATAGGGTCTCTCATCACATTAACATAATAATTACAGTAATAAAATATCATACCAATAACAAGAAATATGAGCTTTAAAAGGAACTACATAAAAGTGTGTACTTAAAAAGAAAGAGAGGAGTAGGATCCCTTACATCGGGTCCGACTTGACTCGATCGTTCTTTAACGTCCTGAATAATAAACTTGAGTTAATTTACACTTTATTAAGAACCTTTTTCTAGTTGATTATTACTATTAGATCACTTATTTCCATGTTATAAACATTAAGTAAACATTTAAGTTAATAATGTTTGTTTTGTCGATATTTGGTTCTTAAGTCGAAAGTGGACCTCTTACAATTACATGTTGTTCGTGTGTGGAAATGTTTATTATATCCATAATTATATTCATAATTTGGATATCATATATGTCATATATATCCAGTAAATGCATGCATTTATAACATTACATAATAATTTAGAGGTAAGAAATGAAATGCACCGTTCATGGAGACGGTAAGCCGTACGTACGCATGAACGCTACTTTCATTTCTATTTCATATTTTATAGAATGTAATAGTAATGATATAAAGGTATATTATAATTACAGTATAATGTCATATATAATATCATAGTTCCATCCTTTATACGTCCCACATATGGTATTTAACTAATCAAATCACTTCGAGGGGGCGGTAGTCCGCACTTCCTTAAATGAAGATATTGTGTTTACCCATAATGGAAACCATAAAGGTATGCCCAAAATTAAACAAAAACAGAAGATTAAGGAAAACATAAACATATTATATATCATATATAAAAATAGTTACATCATAATGGCCACCTTTGAAGGTGTTAAATGAGTATTGAACAATCATCGTTTCGGGAGGCAGGATTTCACCATCCACGGAAACTGTATGTTCTTTAACCATTTGATGTAGTTGTGTGAGAGTGTAGCTCGAATAAATCTTATAAAAACATCCTAGTATATTTAAGATACTGGTGTTGTTACAGAAGAAGTAAATAAAAAGAGTTTAGGGGGTTGGAGAAGCAAAATAAAACAAATGAACATGAGAGAATGAATTACCTTTAAAAGTGTATCTCCTTTTGATTTGAGCCGAAAGGCTTCCTTTGAAAGGATTCTGCCCAAAGGTAATCCTCTAGGATGAGGAGAGGGGTGTGGAGAGAGTAAATGGGAAGGGTATGGCCGAGCCAAAGGCTTTAGGAGTGTGTGAAATGAGGTAGAGGTGGGGGCCTTTTATAAGAGGAGAGGAGGGGCACTTTTGGAAAGTATAGAATTATTAATTTATTTGAAAATGTTTTTTGGTTTTAAAAGGTCCCATATTGATATAATTCGTTGATAAGGTGATAAGGGTTCGAAATACACCCATACAATAAGTTTTTGACATGTGTAGTTCATATATTTTACATTATCATTCCATTTTATTTAAATCTTCAAATAATGATGTCATCGGTGTATCATTATTATTTCATAAATAATTTAATTTATTTAATGTCTAAAAATTATAAAAAAATTACTATGATGTAGGAAAGCTTTCTATATTTCCAATTAATATTTATAATTAAAAATCTGATCATTATAACCCCATGTAAAAATTGTTTTCGTAAAACATATGATGTTTGTGTCATTTTTACTTTTACATTAAATAAAAAGATATTTATGTCATTTCCCAACCAAAGTGTCTCCATGGGGTCCCCAAGTTTACCCATGGCTTGTCTTGGTCGGCCATGACACAACCAATGATTGTAGGACATGTGTCAAGCTCATCTTATTTTATTAAAGCATTATTTTTACCTTAAACTACACTAATTACCACTAATCGCGATTAAAAACTTAATAAGTTACTATTCACCAAAAAATTATTTTTATCCCATTGAACCACATTTTACTTCTTAATGACAACCATGTATGTCTGATTTTTTGAAATTCAAAACACAAAGATGGAAAAATTTCATTTAAATGGAAAAATCAGTTTTTATAAGTACCACTTAGTGGTTTCACTATTCATCAAAAATTGAAGTTTTTCAGAAAAATCCCAAAAATTCACCCTGAGCTATATTTGATATTCAGAATTCGAAAATGAAGTCTATTTTAAAATATTAAAAACATATAATTCACATTAATTAATTTAATAATTAATTCCCGCTGTCAGAGAAAATAGCGTGTTTTTATGAAACAATAAGTATCAAAAGATTGACACTAGTTTAAGTCCGATTTAAAGTGAAATAAATTCCAACAACCACTATTGGATTTAATGGTAAAAATATTTTCTAATTTCAATTTAAAAACAATTAAAATGATAATCTAATCATATAAATAAATTAGATTAAAAAGTGGTTTTGAATTAAAATACAACATTTTACACTATTCATTAAAAAATGAACTTTATCGGAAAAATACCAAATAATTACACAAAGTAAAATTTGATGTCCCGATTCTAAAGAAGAGTTTTATTTGGTCCAAAAGAATGTATAAGGGTGATCAAAACTATATTTAATGACAGTTCTCCATCAGAAGGTGATAAGTGAACCTTTAGTTAAAATTAGGTTATAAAAGCCTAAAATTGAATTCTTTCCGTATTTTAAGCCTTTGGATAGATGTAAAAACATTTAAAAAAACATATATATTCATATTTTAGTTATTTCTATCCATTCCCGCCAATACAATGGCTACATGTTAACTGCCATTTAAAATAATATTATTTTATTATTAGAGTGCAATGTAAGATTCCCAAGAAACTCGTTGTTGCGTGTTGGGTACCCCATCGAGCATAGCATCCCCTTTAAAGTCATATTAATATTTTATTCACAAATATGGATAAATATGAAAATGTCATATTCTTTATTTACCTGGGGTGTTACATCCTTCCCCCCTTTCGGGAATTGCGTCCTCGCAATTTTTACAATTGTGCTTGGAAACATCCTTGAAAGTCCCACATCGGAGAAGAGTCGGTAAAACAATCACTTTAAAATAAAGAACGTTTAGTACAAAGGTCACCCGAGTTAACCCATAATAGGATTCCAAGTATGAAAATATGGACATGGAGGAAAAAACAAAGGGTCATGTTCTGATGGAGAGTGATAGAAAACATGTTTAGGAGAAAGTTAACCACGAGAAAATCACAAACTTGTGATGGGTTAAACGGTATTCGATTCCCCAGTAGAAAAAGTTAATAGACAACATTTTTGTTTTAAGTTACTTTTTATTGAGGAATTTATTCATAAGGAAGCATAATCACTTATCATGTTGACTTTCAACATTTATTAGATTCCTTACACAAAATCATATTTTCTCCAAAAGACGAGTATTTAGGAAGACTTGTTCCCATTAAGAGTACTATAATCAACTTCTAGAGAATCACCTAATCCAAAAAAGAGAACTATATACTTCCCATGTCTCTAGACTTTAACCAAATCCAAAACCAAAAAGGCTAGTACAAGATCAAATAATCCAGAAAAGGATAACCATTTATAAAAAGAAAATCTATGATTAATCTCCAAAATTTGTCCAACAAAACCCAAAGATCAACGAGGACCATTAGATAAACAATTTTCCCATAAAATTATTCAAAGTAAAACAATCTAAGATTGAAACCCAAATATTTGAAGGATTTAGTCACATAGTCTTCCATGTTAAATCGTAACATTTATCTCCAAACAAAATCAGTTGCTCTTAAAGTCTCGCATTGAAAAGTAATTAACCTAATCACATATCCTCCATGATAGGTTAATCATTTTCATTGATAACCCAAAATAAACTTACTCTTAATTAATAAAATCAAATAACTAAAAAGAATCAGTCAATCTAACTAGGGACTTCACGTAGTCTAGTGGTAGGTGATAAATACCAGTCGCACTTTGGTTGTGGGTTCGATTCCCGCAGCATTGTCCGACGCGACGGGTTGTCACACAGTCTGCGTGTTGTCATTTTTCCAAAACTATATAAATCTCAAATCATTACCCAAAAAGGGATAAAATCATCAAAAATAACCATAACATAATTTAACCTCAATTTTATCTCATGCCTTTCACTTCAATCATAACATATAGTAACCCATAATTACCTCAAAAGTAAGGATCATATAAACCCAAATGGTTCTTTATAACTATGTCCACAAAAGAAAAGATAACTATTACTTGAATAAAATTTGCCTATATTAAACATCAGGGTTACACATAATATAAAAAGTCTTCTAATGTAACCCAATCATCAAAAGATACTTAATACTCTTAAGAATTTCACCCTAACTCTTGAAGCCCTTATATGTTGACATCTTACTCATTCAACATTCATCATGATCCATTATCCATTCCTTTCCAACTTATTCCGAAATACCTATTTCCTAAAAACAAAATCATGAATCATATCCTAAGATTTCAAAATAAGAAAACAATAGTCATGAAATAGTACATACCTTTGATTGGTCATTGTCAGTTTCTTCATCCTCAATCAGAATGGAATTAGGTATTGGTAAACGAATATTGGTATGCTCTTGGTGACCCCATTCATGAAACTTCTTCATAGGACATGTGTTTTCATAATGACCATGCACACCACATTTAAAACATTCAGTTGATCCCTCAGAAAGAACTTCTTTCCCTTTCCTCGAGTCAACTGGATGCTTCCTTTTTCCATTGAAGGTTCTTGCTTTATGACCTTCATTTCCACATCTATAGCATATTTATGTCCCGTTGAAACATTTTCCTAGGTGTTTCTTTCCACATCTTTGACACATAGGTTTTTGAACACACTTACATTTATGATTATTACATGTACTTCCGTAGGGATTTGTTTCTTTCATATATGATGCCTTAGAGAAATCTCCAAGGTTTAGGTGGTAAATCATGACTCCAGATAGTTAGTTGAGGATAATCAAAAGAGTTCTCATTGCAGCTCCCATATCATTCAGTTTCTTGCTCAAAAAACTATCACAGATTCCTTCACATCCACTGTTACTTTGGTGCCTGCTAGATCCAGCCATTTACTAAAACCAAAAAGGTCAGTGTGAGTATATCAACAAAACCATCATGTACTAATGAGTAAGATAAACACTAAGATATACTTACTCATTCAATTTATCTAAAACTGGGACTCTTTCTGAAATCCTAACCATTATGGTAATGTCACTTATGCTTAAAGAATACCCTAACCTCTAAAGTTATCTAAACAAACCATTGATACCAACTATAAGGCCCCAGCCTTAAACCTTACTTAATCTTTAGTTATTACAAGATTACACATTGAGGATCTTTTCAGGTTTAGAGTTTTAGAGAATTAGATCATGAAACATGCATTACATTCCACTTTTAAACAAAGTGGTTACATAAAAGACAATATTCATTCTTCCCATCAACGGAAACCTATTTAAAATAAAACACAGATTCTTTCTTGACACATCCTTGACACTATCATCACATCATGTACCTTTCCCTTGACCTGTGAAAAACATTTCAAAAACTTGGGATGACCATAAAAAGCTCAGTAAGGGTTATAAAAATATGGAAAGGAAACATGAGTTCATATATACATAAGAATGAAATCATACTTTACCCATAAAACTTAGGCACTTTAACATAACTCATCAAATAATGAATAAATCATAGAAATCATAAGACATAAAGGTAACTTGAGGCATTCATAACATTCTTACGTAGGGAGTAACCCTCTTGGTTACGTTTGGAATACCCATCACAATATATTCCCTAAATCTCTTCGGAGAAACCTTATCGTTTCACTCCTTCGCGTTACCCAATGCATTGGAGAGCTATATCGGGCTCACCCGCCCTTAGTTTATCACGGAACCACCCGTTTTCATAACAATGCCCAAGAACCATAACATAAATGTATCACATAAAACATGCATAAAGTAAACATAACATTTCCACATTTCAATCACAATATAACATTTTAGTATATTGAAATAACGAATCCATTCAAAAAGAAACCATTTCCAAAACCATTTAAAACATTTAATAACGAGATTTTTGAATCAAAGTGTCCCATACCACCTTGAAGATTAAAATTTTAAACCATTAATATCCATATAAATAAATCCTTAAAACCATTTTGAAAATATGGATATTAATAAGAACAAATAATTAAAACATTTAAAATGATATTTTGGTTAAAGGGGTTTTACCAAAATTAGAGACACTTGAATACAATAATTGAGGAATAACATTTAGTCAGAACTTTATAATATCATGAGAATAAATGGATTCATGATATAATACTCCAAAGGATAGTATATACACCATATAAGAGTTAATTGGTGCATAACAACAATGAACCCTCAATAGAAATGTCAAATGTGATGAAATCCATTATAGAGAAGGTATCCTTAAATTAAGGACAAATCAATATAAAAAATATGTGTGATAAATATACGTACACCCAATATAAGTGGATATTAAGTGTAAAACAATAAAAGGTCATTCACACATATTCAATGGATGACATATTCAATGACTACATTTTGAACCCAAAGAAATCGAAATTGGGTTAAAAAGTTCCCTTGAAAGCCTAACAGCATCACATCAAAATGAGTTGATGAGAGATAAAAAGTGTATCTCATCACTTGGACATAAAATTTACATCCATAAGGATATATGAGAACATATCCCAACATAACAATATGTAAATTAAAAGACCCAACAAAAGAAGTCTTTTAAAAAAGAGGAGGGTGAAAGGTTCCCTTACCGACTTGGGTATCTTTCAAAACATACACCCCATGAAAGAAGGACAATAAATCATTAATGTAAATACTCATAAAGGAAATTATATTACACAAAGTGTATAATAATGGCAGTACATACACCACTCAAATAAATTGTGGCAAATGTAGCATAAATCTCATGGGAATAAATGTGAGATGAAAAATCCCTTACGAAAACTCGGCATCCTAACGGCGCCACATAGAACATCCAAAAATGGATTGATGAGATCAAATAGGGTATCTCATCACATTACAAAAAAATGTACAGAAATAGGAATATGAAAGAACATCCCCCATCATAACAAATATGAGCTTAAAAGAAGTGATATAAAGGGGAGTACTTAAAGAGAAAGAGAGAGGTTAGATATCTTATGAAAATTCGGCAGCCTATCGGCGCCACTTAAAACTTCTAAAATAGATTGATGAGATAGAATAGGGTCTCTCATCACATGAAAATAATAATTAAAGTAAATGTAATATAAAATATCATACCAATAACAAGAAATATGAGCTTTAAAAGGAACGACATAAAAGTGTGTACTTAAAAAGAAAGAGAGGAGTAGGATCCCTTACCTCGAGTCCGACTTGAGACGATCGTTCTTTAACATCCTGAATAATAAACTTGAGTTAATTTCCACTTTATTAAGAACCTTTTTCTAGTTCATTATTCCTATTAGATCACTTATTTCCATGTTATAAACATTATGTAAACATTTAAGTTAATAATGTTTGTTTTGTCGATATTTGGTTCTTAAGTCGAAAGTGGACTTCTTACAATTACATGTTGTTTGTGTGGTCAAATGTTTATTATATCCAGAATTATATTCATGATTTGGATATCATATATGTCATATATATCCAGTACATGCATGAATTTATAACATTACATAATCATTTAGAGGTAAGAAATGAAATGCACCGTTCATGGAGACGGTAAGTCGTACGTACGCATGAACGCTACTTTCATTTCTATTTCATATTTTATAGAATGGAATAATAATGATATAAAGGTATATTATAATTACAGTATAATATCATATATTATATCATAGTTCCATCCTTTATACGTCCCACATATGGTATTTAACGAATCAAATCACTTTGAGGGGGCGGTAGTCCGCACTTCCTTAAATGAAGATATCGCGTTTACCCATAATGGAAACCATAAAGGTATGCACAAAATGAAAAAAACAGAAGCTTAAGGAAAACATAAAAATATTATATATCATATATAAAAATAGTGACATCATAATGTCCACCTTTGAAGGTGTTAAATGAGTATTGAACAATCATCGTTTCGGGAGGCAGAATTTCGCCATCCACGGAAACCGTATGTTCTTTAACCATTTGATGTAGTTGTGTGAGATTGTAGCTCGAATAAATCTTATAAAAACATCCTAGTATATTTAAGATATTGGTGTTGTTACAAAAGAAGTAAATAAAAAGAGTTTAGGGGGTTGGAGAAGCAAAATAAAACAAATGAACATGAGAGAATGAATTACCTTTAAAAGTGTATCTCCTTTGGATTTGAGCCTAAAGGCTTCCTTTGAAAGGATTATGCCCAAATGTAATCCTCTAGGATGAGGAGAGGGCTTTGGAGAGAGTAAATGGGCAGGGTTTGGCCGAGCCAAAGGCTTGAGGATTGTGTGAAATGAGGTAGAGGTGGGGGCCTTTTATAAGAGGAGAGGAGGGGCACTTTTGGAAAGTAAAGAATTATTACTTTATTTGAAAATGTGTTTCGGTTTCAAAAGGTCCCATATTGATATAATTCGTGGATAAGGTGATAAGGGTTAGAAATCCACCCATCCAATAAGTTTTGGACATGTGTAGTTCATATATTTTACATTATCATTCCATTTTATTTAAATCTTTAAATAATGATGTCATCGCTACATCATTATTATGTCATATATAATTTAATATATTTAATGTCTAAAAATTATAAAAAATTACTATGATGTAGGAAATAGTTTTATCTTTCCAATGAATATTTATAATAAAAAATATGATCATTATAACCCCATGTAAAAATTGTTTTCGTAAAACATATGATGTTTGTGTCATTTTGACTTTTACATTAAATAAAAAGCTATTTATGTCATTTCCCAACCAAAGTGTCTCCATGGGGTAACCAAGTTAACCCATGACTTTTCATGGTCGTCCATGACACAACCAATGAGGGTAGGACATGTGTCAACCTCATCTTATTTTATTAAAGCATTATTTTTACCTTAAACTACACTAATTACCACTAATCGCGATTAAAAACTTAATAAGTTACTATTCACCAAAAAATTATTTTTATCCCATTGAACCACATTTTACTTCTTAATGACAACCATGTATGTCTGATTTTTTGAAATTCAAAACACAAAGATGGAAAAATTTCATTTAAACGGAAAAATCTGTTTTTATAAGTACCACTTAGTGGTTTCACTATTCATCAAAAATTGAAGTTTTTCAGAAAAATCCCAAAAATTCACCCTGGGCTATATTTGATATTCCGAATACGAAAATGAAGTCTAGTTTACAAAATTAAAAACATATAAGTCACATTAATTAATTTAATAATTAATTCCCGCTGTTAGAGCAAATAGCGTGTTTTTTTGAAACAATAAGTATCAAAAGATTGACAGTAGTTTAAGTCCGATTTCAAAGTGAAATAAATTCCAACAACCAATATTGGATTTAATGGTAAAAATATTTTATAATTTCACTTTAAAAACAATTCAAATGATAATCTAATCATATAAATAAATTAGATTAAAAAGAGGTTTTGAATTAAAATACAACATTTTACACTATTCATTAAAAAATGAACTTTATCGGAAAAATACCAAAAAATTACACAAAGTAAAATGTGATGTCCCGATTCTAAAGAAGAGTTTTATTTGGTCCAAAAGAATGTATAAGAGTGATCAAAACTATATTTAATGACAGTTTGCCATCAGAAGGCGATAAGTGAACCTTTAGTGAAAATTAGGTTATAAAAGCCTAAAATTGAATTCTTTCCGTATTTTAAGCCTTTGGATAGATGTAAAAACATTTAAAAAAACATATATATTCATATTTTAGTTATTTCTATCCATTCACGCCAATACAACGACTACATGTTAACTTCCATTTAAAATAATATTATTTTATTATTAGAGTGCAACGTAAGATTCCCAAGAAACTCGTTGTTGCGTGTTGGGTACGCCATCGAGCATAGCATCCCCTTTAAAGTCATATTAATATTTTATTCACAAATATGGATAAATATGAAAATTTCATATTCTTTATTTACCTGGGGTGTTACATCCTTCCCCCCTTTTGAGAATTGCGTCCTCGCAATTTTTAAAATTATGCTTGGAAACATCCTTGAAAGTCCCACATCGGAGAAGAGTCGGTAAAACAATCACTTTAAAATAAAGAAAGATAATTACAAAGGTCACCCGAGTTAACCCATACTAGGATTCCAAGTATGAAAATATGGACATGGGGGGAAAAAGGGCCATGTTCTGATGGAGAGTGATAGAAAACAAGTTTAGGAGAAAGTTAACCACGAGAAAATCACAAACTTGTGATGGGTTAAACGGTATTCGATTCCCCAGTAGAAAAAGTTAATAGACAACATTTTTGTTTTAAGTTACTTTTTATTGAGGAATTTATTCACAAGGAAGCATAATCACTTATCATGTTGACTTTCAACTTTTATTATATTCCTTACACAAAATCATATTTTCTCCAAAAGACGAGTATTTAGGAAGACATGTTCCCATTAAGAGTACTATAATCAACTTCTAGAGAATCACCTAATCCAAAAAAGAGAACTATATACTTCCCATGTCTCTAGACTTTAACCAAAGCCAAAACCAAAAAGGCTAGTACAAGATCAAATAATCCAGAAAAGGATAACCATTTATAAAAAAAAATCTATGATTAATCTCCAAAATTTGTCCAACAAAACCCAAAGATCAACGAGGACCATTAGATAAACAATTTGTCCATTAAATTATTCAAAGTAAAACAATCTAAGATTGAAACCCAAATATTTGAAGGATTTAGTCACATAGTCTTCCAAGTTAAATCGTAACATTTATCTCCAAACAAAATCAGTTGCTCTTAAAGTCTTGCATTGAAATGTAATTAACCTAATCACATATCCTCCATGATAGGTTAATCATTTTCATTGATAACCCAAAATAAACTTACTCTTAATTCATAAAATCATATAACTAAAAAGAATCAGTCAAACTAACCAGGGACATCATGTAGTCCAGTGGTAGGCGATAAATACCAGTTGCACTTTGGTTGTGGGTTCGATTCCCGCAGCATTGTCCGACGCGACGGGTTGTCACACGGTCGGCGTGTTGTCATTTTTCCAAAACTATATAATTCTCAAATCATTACCCAAAAAGGGATAAAATCATCAAAAATAACCATAAGATAATTTAACCTCAATTTTATCTCATGCCTTTCACTTCAATCATAACATATAGTAACCCATAATTACCTCAAAAGTAAGGATCATATAAACCCAAATGGTTCTTTATAACTATGTCCACAAAAGAAAAGATAACTATTACATGAATAAAATTTTCCTATATTAAACATCAGGGTTACACAAAATATAAAATGTCTTCTAATGTAACCCCATCATCAAAAGAGACTTAATACTCTTATGAATTTCACCCTAACTCTTGAAGACCTTATATGTTGACATCTTAATCATTCAACATTCTTCATGATCCATTATCCATTCCTTTCCAACTTCTTACGAAATACCTCTTTCCTACAAAACAAATCATGAATCATATCCTAAGATTCCAAAATTAGAAAACAATAGTCATGAAATAGTACATACCTTTGATTGGTCATTGTCAGTTTCTTCATCCTCAATCGGAATGGCATTAGGTATTGGTAAACGAATATTGGTACGCTCTTAGTGACCCCATTCACGAAACTTCTTCATAGGACACGTGTTTGCATAATGACCATGCACACCACATTTAAAACATTCAATTGATCCCTCAGAAAGAACTTATTTCCCATTCCTCGAGTCAACTGGATGCTTCCTTTTTCCATGGCAGGTTCTTGCTTTATAACCTTCATTTCCACATCTATAGCATATTTCTGTCCCTTTGAAACATTTTCCTAGGTGTTTCTTTCCACATCTTTGACACATAGGTTTTTGAACACACTTACCATTATGATTATTATCTGTACTTCCGTAGGGATTTGTTTCTTCAATATATGATGCCTTAGAGAAATATCCAAGGTTTAGGTGGTCAATCATGACTCCAGATAGTTTCATGAGGATAATCAAAAGAGTTCTCATTGCAGCTCCCATATCATTCATTTTCTTGCTCAAAAAACTGTCACAGTTTCCTTCACATCCACTGTTACATTGGTGCCTGCTAGATCCATCCATTTACTAAAAACAAAAAGGTCAGTGTGAGTATATCAAAAAAATCATCATGTACTAATGAGTAAGATAAACACTAAGATATACTTAATCATTCAATTTATCTAAAACTGGGACTCTTTCTGAAATCCTAACCATTATGGTAATGTCACTTATGCTTAAAGAATACCCTAACCTCTAAAGTTATCTAAACCGACCTTTGATACCAACTATAAGGCCCCAGCCTTAAACCTTACTTAATCTTGATTTATTACAAGATTACACATTGAGGATCTTTTCAGGTTTAGAGTTTTATAGAATTAGATCATGAAACTTGCATTACATTCCACATTTAAACAAAGTGGTTACATAAAAGACAATATTCATTCTTCCCATCAACGGAAACCTATTTAAAATAAAACACGGATTCTTTCTTGACACATCCTTGACACTATCATCACATCATGTACCTTTCCCTTGACCTGTGAAAAACATTTCAAAAACATGGGATGAGCATAAAAATCTCAGTAAGGGTTATAAAAATATGGAAATGAAACATGAGTTCATATATACATAAGAATGAAATCATACTTTACCAATAAAACATAGGCACTTTAACATACCCCATCAAATAATGAATAAATCATAGAAATCATAAGACATAAAGGTAACTTGAGGCATTCAAAACATTCTTACGTAGGGAGTAACCCTCTTGGTTACGTTTGGAATACCCATCACAATATATTCCCTAAATCTCTTCGGAGAAACCTTATCGTTTCACTCCTTCACGTTACCCAATGCATTGTAGAGCTATATCGGGCTCACCCGCCCTTAGTTTATCACGGAACCACCCGTTTTCATAACAATTCCCAAGAACCATAACATAAATGTATCACATAAAACATGCATAAAGGAAACATAACATTTCCACATTTCAATCACAATATAACATTTTAGTATATTGAAATAATGAATCCATTCAAAAAGAAACCATTTCCAAAACCATTTAAAACATTTAATAACGGGATTTTTGAATCAAAGTGTCCCATACCACCTTGAAGCTTAAAATTTTAAACCATTAATATCCATATAAATAAATCCTTAAAACCATTTTGAAAACATTGATATTAATAAGAACAAATAATTAAAACATTTAAAAGGATATTTTGGTTAAAGGGGTTTTACCAAAATTAGAGACACTTGAATACAATAATTGAGGAATAACATTTAGTCAGAACTTTATAATATCATGAGAATAAATGGATTCATGATATAATACTCCAAAGGATAGTATATACACCATATAAGAGTTAATTGGTGAATAACAACAATGAACCCTCAATAGAAATGTCAAATGTGATGAAATCCATTATAGTGAAGGTATCCTTAAATTAAGGACAAATCAATATCAAAAATATGTGTGACAAATATAAGTACACCCAATATAAGTGGATATTAAGTGTAAAACAATAAAAGGTCATTCACAGATATTCAATGGATGACATATTCAATGACTACATATTGAACCCAAAGAAATCGAAATTGGGTTAAAAAGTTCCCTTGACAGCCTAACAGAATCACATAAAAATGAGTTGATGAGAGATAAAAAGTGTATCTCATCAATTGGACATAAAATTTAAATCAATAAGGATATATGAGAACATATCCTAACATAAAAATATGTAAATTAAAATACCCAACAAAAGAAGTCTTTTAAAAAAGAGGAGGGTGAAAGGTTCCCTTACCGACTTGGGTATCTTTCAAAACATACACCCCATGAAAGAAGGACAATAAATCATTGATGTAAATACTCATAAAGGAAATTATATTACACAAAGTGTAGAATAATGGCAGTACATACACCACTCAAAGAAATTGTGGCAAATGTAGCATAAATCTCATGGGAATAAATGTGAGATGAAAAATCCCTTACGAAAACTCGGCATCCTAACGGCGCCACATAGAACATCCAAAAATGGATTGATGAGATCAAATAGGGTATCTCATCACATTACAACAAAATGTACAGAAATAGGAATATGAAAGAACATCCCCCATCATAACAAATAGGAGCTTAAAAGAAGTGACATAAAGGGGAGTACTTAAAGAGAAAGAGAGAGGTTAGATCTCTTATGAAAATTCGCCAGCCTATCGGCGCCACTTAAAACTTCTAAAATAGATTGATGAGAGAGAATAGGGTCTCTCATCACATGAAAATAATAATTACAGTAAATGTAATATAAAATATCTTACCAATAACAAGAAATATGAGCTTTAAAAGGAACGACATAAAAGTGTGTACTTAAAAAGAAAGAGAGGAGTAGGATCCCTTACCCCGAGTCCGACTTGAGACGATCGTTCTTTAACGTCCTGAATAATAAACTTGAGTTAATTTCCACATTATTAAGAACCTTTTTCTAGTTCATTATTCCTATTTGATCACTTATTTCCATGTTATAAACATTATGTAAACATTTAAGTTAATAATGTTTGTTTTGTCGATATTTGGTTCTTAAGTCGAAAGTGGACTTCTTACAATTACATGTTGTTTGTGTGGTCAAATGTTTATTATATACAGAATTATATTCATGATTTGGATATCATATATGTCATATATATCCAGTAAATTCATGCATTTATAACATTACATAATCATTTAGAGGTATGAAATGAAATGCATCGTTCATGGAGATGGTAAGCCGTACGTACGCATGAACGCTAATTTCATTTCTATTTCATATTTTATAGAATGGAATAATAATGATATAAAGGTATATTATAATTACAGTATAATATCATATATAATATCATAGTTCCATCATTTATACGTCCCACATATGGTATTTAACGAATCAAATCACTTTGAGGGGGCAGTAGTCCGTACTTCCTTAAATGAAGATATCGCGTTTACCCATAATGGAAACCATAAAGGTATGCACAAAATGAAAAAAAAATGAAGCTTAAGGAAAACATAAACATATTATATATCATATATAAAAATAGTGACATCATAATTTCCACCTTTGAAGGTGTTAAATGAGTATTGAACAATCATCGTTTCGGGAGGCAGAATTTCGCCATCCACGGAAACCGTATGTTCTTTAACCATTTGATGTAGTTTTGCGAGAGTGTAGCTCGAATAAATCTTATAACAACATCCTAGTATATTGAAGATACTGGTGTTGTTACAAAAGAAGTTAATAAAAAGAGTTTAAGGGGTTGGACAAGCAAAATAAAACAAATGAACATGAGAGAATGAATTACCTTTAAAAGTGCATCTCCTTTTGATTTGAGCCTAAAGGCTTCCTTTGAAAGGATTATGCCCAAAGGTAATCCTCTAGGATGAGGAGAGGGATGTGGAGAGAGTAAATGGGCAGGTTTTGGCCGAGCCAAAGGATTGAGGAGTGTGTGAAATGAGGTAGAGGTGGGGGCCTTTTATAAGAGAAGAGGAGGGGCACTTTTGGAAAGTAAAGAATTATTACTTTATTTGAAAATGTGTTTCGGTTTTAAAAGGTCCCATATTGATATAATTCGTGGATAAGGTGATAATGGTTAGAAATACACCCATCCAATAAGATTTGGACATGTGTAGTTCATATATTTTACATTATCATTCCATTTTATTTAAATCTTTAAATAATGATGTCATCGCTGCATCATTATTATGTGATATATAATTTAATATATTTAATGTCTAAAAATTATAGAAAATTACTATGATGTAGGAAATAGTTTTATCTTTCCAATTAATATTTATAATAAAAAATCTGATCATTATAACCCCATGTAAAATTTTTTTTCGTAAAACATATGATGTTTGTGTCATTTTGACTTTTACATTAAATAAAAACCTATTTATGTCATTTCCCAACCAAAGTGTCTCCATGGGGTAACCAAGTTGACCCATGGCTTTTCATGGTCTTCCATGACACAACCAATGAGGTTAGGACATGTTTCAAGCTCATCTTATTTTATTAAAGCATTATTTTTACCTTAAACTACACTAATTACCACTAATCGTGATTAAAAACTTAATAAGTTACTATTCACCAAAAAATTATTTTTATCCCATTGAACCACATTTTACTTCTTAATGACAACCATGTATGTCGGATTTTTTGAAATTCAAAACACAAAGATGGAAAAATTTCATTTAAATGGAAAAATCAGTTTTTATAATACCACTTAGTGGTTTCACTATTCATCAAAATTGAAGTTTTTCAGAAAAATATCAAAAATTCACCCTGAGCTATATTTGATATTCCGAATTCTAAAATGAAGTATATTTTAAAAAATTCAAAAAATATAAGTCACATTAATTAATTTAATAATTAATTCCCGCTGTCAGAGAAAATAGCGTGTTTTTATGAAACAATAAGTATCAAAAGATTGACACTAGTTTAAGTCCGTTTTCAAAGTGAAATAAATTCCAACAACCACTATTGGATTTAATGGTAAAAATATTTTCTAATTTCACTTTTAAAACAATTCAAATGATAATCTAATCATATAAATAAATTAGATTAAAAAGAGGTTTTGAATTAAAATACAACATTTTACACTATTCATTAAAAATGAACTTTATCGGAAAAATACCAAAAAATTACACAAAGTAAAATTTGATGTCCCGATTCTAAAGAAGAGTTTTATTTGATCCAAAAGAATGTATAAGAGTGATCAAAACTATATTTAATGATAGTTCACCATCAGAAGGCGATAAGTGAACCTTTAGTGAAAATTAGGTTATAAAAGCCTAAAATTGAATTCTTTCCGTATTTTAAGCCTTTGGATAGACGTAAAAACATCTAAAAAACATATATATTCATATTTTAGTTATTTTTATCCATTCCCGCCAATACAACGGCTACATGTTAACTGCCATTTAAAATAATATTATTTTATTATTAGAGTGCAACGTAAGATTCCCAAGAAACTCGTTGTTGTGTGTTGGGTACGCCATCGAGCATAGCATCCCCTTTAAAGTCATATTAATATTTTATTCACAAATATGGATAAATATGAAAATGTAATATTCTTTATTTACCTGGGGTGTTACACATAACATGTGATTAATGGTTGCCACAATTACATGTTTTATTCCAATGCTATTTTATCATGATTGATGTTCCCTTATGATATATCCTTTACGTACTTCCATGATTCATGTCTTTTCTCAAGATTTTGAGGTTTAGATTTTATGTTCATGTTTATTCATTCAAATGTTTATGGATTGTTTTATGTTTCCTATATTTACCCTTACTGGGCATTTGAGCTCACCCCTTTTATGTTTTATTTTCCCCAGGATATAAAGAACGGTTTTAGGTAAGAAAAAAAGGAATATCTTTTTGGGATATGTTGAAGATCATTCACCACGATTAGAAGATTATATTCCGAGTTTCCAAAGACAATAAACTATTACTGTCCTTGTGTGTATGTTTTTGTTATGTAATAAGTATTCCTCAAAAGTAATGTAATGTCCATTTACATCAAGATTTGGGTCCCTACATTTGGTATCAGAGGAAAGGTTTAGTCAGCCTTCGGAAACTACGAAGCGAAAACGTTAGTGAGATCCCTAGAGATATTTCTATGGTATGTCTAGGGATGTCCTTAAGGATAAGTATACATATAGGATATAGTCCAGGAACTGTGGTAACGATCTTAGAATTTTACCTAAGATGTTAGATATTGAGGGTACTCCCCCTTTACTATGTTGTTTTCCCTAGCATTATTTTTCCCTCACACACTATTCTTTTTGGGTTTTAGAAAATGGCTGGAAACAGGAAGATTCACGATAATGGAGGATATGATGGACAATGGAATGATATACATCCTGAGAAACCAAATGAAACGTGATTTGGAAGTCCAAACATCGTTATTATGCCTAATAAGCAATCTCATAATATGATCAATAATCTCAACTTTAGTAAGTTTCCCGAATTAGATAATAAGGGATAGATGGAGTTCCATGATGATCATAGAGGAAAGAAAGTTCAATTTCCCTCATGTAAATCATGTGGGAAGAGGAATCGGGGAGATTGTTTCAAAGAAACTAGAAGATGCTTTGGGTGTGGAAAAGAAGGACACAAAGCTAGTAAGTGCAAAGGAAAAGGTGAAGTTAACACCATGAACAAGGATAATGGTATTGCTACGACATCAACAATGATTAGATGTTTTAAATGTGGAATGTATGGGCATTATGAAAACCAATTCCCTAAGGGAAAATCTCATGAAGAGAATAAGCATGGTCATATGATTAGTATTTATGTGGATGAGGATGAAGAGACTACAAATGAAATATGAGATGAAAGAAATGATGAAGCTCAGGTTAGTTGTTTAAGAAGTTAGTGGAATGATTCTACGTTTATAAAGAATAATGTACGGTACTGTGGAATAAAGAATCATCTAAGGAATGATACACTATTTTTTCCTAAAGTATTTTAAAGTATATGTTGAATGGTTCTGGTAACCATGGAAGGTTATTCGGATATTTTTAGAAAGTAGATGATATGGGCATAATGAAGCTATAAAAATATAATGAGATGTTTGATTGTATTAATGAGCTCGTGACTGATATATGGACTAAGTGATATTATGGTTTGATTATATATATTTTTTGGATTTTGGTATGTGGAAAGAGTTACGTTTTGACAGTATTCATGTTTTCACTAAGGTGTAATGATAATTTATGTTTCAAGAGAATATATGACTAAGGTATTCATGTTTTTGTAATACAACCAACAAGATACATCTTATGATATATGTGGGATAAATGCTTGTATTCACATTCTTGGTAGATAACCTTTCTAGTAATTGTTTTCTTTATACTATGAGCTTGGACCGAAGTATTATAGATAAGCCTAAAGATTGGAATGGATTATATTGGACATAAGTTATTATTATTTAAGGATAGAACTTTTTTTCGATATTATTGATGGGATGTTATAGTAATTTAGTTTGAGAAAAAGGACAACCTGCAGGACGGGCGACAGCCCATCGCGTCGGACAAGACTATGGGAATCGAACCCACAACTAAAGTGTGACTGGCCTTTATCGCATACCAATGGCCTACAAGAAGTCCCTGGTTAGTAGAAACTATTTTTATTTTATTAAGCGACATGATAGATGAAGTATAAGTTCATTTTTGGAATCTTATACGATTAACCTCACCATAGATGGACTTCTGCATATTTGATAACTTTTTCTAAGCTTTTGTTTGAAACAAATGGAATGACCCATCATTCTATCACGTGATTTGTTAACACTTCACGAATAACATATTCAACTTTATATCATTAAGAAATGAAGTGGAAATTGTTCAAAGCACGAACAACAGTGAGATTGTACCAAAATCAAGTATGTATTTCTTCTAATTCAATATTTTCATCTTTAGGGAAATGATATTGAAAACCAATAATGTTTCCCAAGTTCTCTTATATTCGATGAATCAGATGGTACCTTAGATCATCACAAATTTATGGTTTTGTGATTGATGGATTTTTCATAGCAATGTTCTCTACCACTCTCCATCAGAACTTGATGGTTTGATTTTTCTTCCATATCCATATTTTCACCTATGTTCTCCTATATGGAAACCCAGTGATGAGTTACATTGGGTAACTATTACGTTTCATACTTTAGTTTTTAATGTTAAGTTTTGGTATTTCATTTTATTATGTGGGTTTCAATTAAAGAAAATTTCAAGTATAAAACCATGTATAACCCTGATGAATTTCGAGGGAGAAATTCATTTTAAGGGGGGTAGAATGTAACAACCTGATATTTTATGATAAGTATTATTTTTAATTTATTTGATTTCATGTGTTTTATGCTAGAACCAGATTATCTTGTGTTATACACAACACCGTATTAGCTTGAAGTATACGCAACACTATTCTTAGATTGTGTTACACACAATTTCATGTTCGTTTGATAATAGTCATTCTACGCAACATTGAGTGTATATATATATATATATATTCAATGTATAAATGAAATATGGTTGGATTTTATTATAAGCAACAACAAATGAGTCATTCACTACATGCAACCGTAACTTGGCTTACATTACACACAATCACGACCTTCCTTGATAGCGTGTGTAGTACGCAATACCGAGTATCACTAAACGAGATATTATTATAATATTATTATGAACTGGCCGTTATGAATAGTAATACCCACGTTTTGAAATTTTATAAATTTTTTCTTTCAAAATTGACTTCATTTTTTGATTCAGAATATCAAAATTAGCCTAGGGTGAAATTTTGGTATTTTTCTGAAAACTATCAATTTTTTATGAATAGTGAAAACACTAGGTTACTATATAAAAACCAACTTTTTATTTAAATAATTATCTATTTTATTTATTCATTTAAGGTAATAATTGATACATATTACCAATATAAGTTCAATTTATTCATTGGAGTCATTTATAATAATTTTAGATATATAAAACTTTTATTGAACTGTTGACCGTCTTTTACCCACCTCCTACGAGAATTTGCAAATTTACATAAAACTAAATTTTACCACTTTTGTGAATGGAATTTCAAAAATCCAAGAGACACGGTTGATGTCAGTAAATAAAATGTGGTTAAATGAGATGAAAATAATTTTTGGTGAATAGTAACTTTTACTTTTTTTACCACGGTTAAAAGTAAATAAGGTAATTAAGGATAAAAATGGCATTATTATTACCCCTAAAACATGTCCTAATTCTATTGGATAAGTTTAATTCGACCAAAAACAACATTAGGGATAATATATCACCCTTTAGGCCCACTTGGATTAGATTAGGACATTTATTATTAATTTATTTAAAGAAGGGTTAAAATTGTTAAAATCAAAGTTTAATAACTAAATCATTTTTAATATAGAGTTATACATAAGATAAATTAGACTATAAATATTCATTAGAAAGATATAAATATTTCCTACATAATGGTATTTTATTTGTAATTTTTAGACATTAAATAATTTAATTTATTTATGACACAATGATGATGCAATAATTATCTTATTAATGATATATTGACATAATTGATGTTATAAATACCTAAATAAATGTAATTTGAGACTTTTTATGAATTAAAATAATTTTATATGTTAATATGACATGTTATTATTTATTTAATTAACTTTTTTCGAACTAATAGTTTTGTTATGTGTTTTACAAAAATCAATTACCAAATAGTGTCAAAATTGAGATAAAATAGTGTTTAAAACAAATATTATATTATTAATTGTTATTTCATTCCTAAAAATCTAATTATTGGTAAAATGACATAGATAAGGTTATATATGTTAATAATAATCAACTTGGGGTTCTTTTTGCTTGTTATAGTAAGTTTATTAACCTTATAGTGTAAGAAAACAAGAAGACACGGTAAAAGAAAAATTATTTAACATAAAGTTAAATCTAAATGATAAGGTTAAAATAGAAACCTAAACGTGTATAAATTCTTTTGGATGAAATTATTTCGACCCATCCCAACCTTAGATTCTAAATAACTCAATTTTGAGATATTAAAAACCGAATATGAATTTATAATAAAATAATAAATTTAGTTATTCCAAAGGTGCCCCTCTCCTCCCTTATAAAAGGGCACATCTTCCCTCTCTTCCTCACACCACTTTGAGCCTTCATGCTCGGCCAACCCCTGCCAAATTCTCATATCCACTTCCCTAGAAACATTTTAGAGGTCCTGGTCTCCTTCAAAGACCAATTTTAGTTCTCTATGTGGAGGTCTCAAAGAGGCGTTTCAAAGAAGAGGTAATGTCCGTTACCGATTCTTTCAACTTTATTTCTTCTTCCACTTCTTCTTCTTTAGTTGTTTCATTTTGAAGTAATAACATAAGTATCACTCATAAACTGATATGTTATTATATTTATGAAACAACCCTATTTCACCATCAATCCATCCTCAGAAAACGAAATCACCGCACGTGCGTACGTACGGAATATCGTCTCCACGCCGTGGTGTAATCTGTTTTTCCAAAACCAACTTACTTGGATGGGTATAATGGTGTAAATAATAACTATACATAGTTATTATAACATAATACTTATTATTAATTATTTTATCACCCACTCCAATTCAATACAATAATTATGGGAATGATATCATTTCTCGTGCGTACGTACGGACTACCGTCTCCACGACGCGATGAGATTCATTATCAATGATTAACCATTCATGAATGATTATAAAGTATATATAATAAGTAATCATGAAATATATTACATAATAATGATACTTGATTTATTTATATATATATATTTATGTCATCCACTTAATTCCATTCAATTTAATAAGGAAACGAAAATAGCATTCAAGCGTACGTACGACCTACCGTCTCCATGAACGGTGTATTTCATTCCATTTATCGATCTATTATATATATGTATATTATGAATATATATTATATATAAACCATGTTTTATATTCTTTAATTATGTAATCATGATCTATGTAATCATATGGATAATTACAAGTCAAAACACGGACGACAAATTAAAATATTTTACCTGAAATGCTCTTTAACTTGGAATTTACAGAAGAACGGGTAATATAAAATCATAAGTGAACCATATATGATATCAAAACAATGAATATGATTATTTAATAAGTCAATGACATTATTTAAATCATTATACAGGGAGTTCAGATACATACAAAGCATATCGGACATAAGGTAAGGGATAATGTTGCAATCTCAATTGTTTTCTATTCGAGATTGATTATACGTAAGTATTTTCTGGGGTTATATTTATCATCCATGTCAAAGTTTTATAAAAAAATCCATGTATGTTTAATGTCCTTTTTAACCATTTTTTACGTTTACTACATGGTATGTAAGGAATCTTTCTTTTGTTATGTTACGAGGTACTTTTTTGACTTTTCCTGCAAAAGTACAAGAAGAATGTTTTTTTTAACATATACGGCTTGAAAGGATTTCTTACGGTTTTATAATGCCTTATTTTCATGGATCTTCCTCCAAAATATTTCACGACTATTTTCAACAAAATATCTTTCTTTTAAAATTGCATGATTTTTTGTGAAAAGAAATTGATTTTGAAGAAGAAATGATCTTTTCCTCAAGAA
Source organism: Viscum album (assembly GCA_963277665.1). NCBI lineage: Eukaryota > Viridiplantae > Streptophyta > Magnoliopsida > Santalales > Viscaceae > Viscum > Viscum album. The sequence continues at coordinate 44,092,238 of OY728123.1, forward strand.
TTCATTTCAAATGTTTTATCAAAACCATTTTCCATCTAAGATGACATTATTTCATATGTGTATGTCTCAAGTTTAATGTCTCTATGGTTTACATGGTTTCACTTTTCTTATAATGAAATTTCCATTTGTTTTATATGGATTATGTGATGATGAGATAATGTTTATGAAACCCATTTTATTCTTTGGGTTATGATGAATGTTTCAAGTTTATTTTGTGGCCTATGTAAGAATGATTTCATTATGAGATGGGTGGGACCTATATCTCCCTCCAATGCATTGGGTAATGATTTATATCTCATGATATAGACATGGCTAGAACGGTAAGTTAATCTGGTTCAGTGTTACAGGACTGAAACGAAGAGTGAACTCGATTTAGAAAGGGAATTTGTCCACAATGATGGTCTTGGAAGAAATGCCTTGGCTAATATGGAAATAATAACATGTGATTACTGGTTTCCACAATTACATTTTTTATTCTCATGCTATTTTATCATGATTGATGTTCCCTTATGATATATGCCTTACGTACTTCCAAGATTCATGTCTTTGCTCAAGATTTTAATGTTTAGATTTTATGTTCAAGTTTTTGTGTTCAAATGTTTATGGATTGTTTTATGTTCTCCATGTTTACCCTTACTAGGAATTTGAGCTCACCCCTTTTATGTTTTATTTTCCACGGGATATAAAGAAATGATTTAGGTAAGAAAAAAATGAAGATCTTTTTGAGAGATGTTAAAGATCTTTCACCACGATTAGAAGATTATATTCCGAGTTTCAAAGACACTAAACTATTATAGTCCTTGCGTGTCTATTTTTTTATGTACTAATTATTACGCAAAAGTAATGTAATGTCCATGTACGTCAAGCTTTGGGTCTCTACAAAAAATAACAATTACAAATAAAATGGTTTTTTTCGTCATTATATTACAATTTAAATTTTCATTAATGAAACCCAGTTGTTAGATCATTATGGATTAATAAAATTGATAATATGAAATTTTGGGATCAATTACTTAAAATGGTCATAATATGTCATCTACATATGTATGTATTGAAAGGATGTTTGATTTAAAATAATTTTCTTCCATATGGAATTTCCTATCTGCAGTACCATCCACATATTACATTATAACAGGTACCTAATGATCTTAATACAAAGTCTTTTAAATGATAATAAAAATTAAATTACCATATGGGCTTAAATGAAACATCAAATGGGTTTTAAGTATTAACCGTTATGTGGTGTTTCTTGAATCTTTCTCTGAGTTCTACATTATATGGGAATAGATATGGTTCCCATATGAATTTATTGACCATTTATTATATGATGTGATTAGATATTAGGTCAATATACATATTGAACATTTTTGAATGACATATTCATTTGGTCAACACTTTTTGTTTTAATATGGGATATCCTAGTAATTATAGAATCGTAGAAACACAAATCCCCTAATAAAATATATTTAAAAGTTTCAAATATAAGGAGTGGTAATAATTTTGATCGTCTCATATAAGACTCATAGATTAATGAATGATAAATGGGTTGGATGGGTTTTTATATGGTGAGGTGGGGCCTTGTTAGGACTGTAAGAACATGGTAACTAATTTTTTGTGGGATACACAATCCTAGGAAATGATTGGATGCATCATTAGTTCTGTGAATTATTTTCTGTAATGGATGAATCAGAAGGTCTTTATCTATATTTATAGTCAAAAGGGATAATATGTAACTATGATAAATATTTTCTATGTTCCATTAGATACTGGGATGGATTGGTGTGATAATCATATGGATAATATCAAATTAAGTGTCTTCTGATCCTAAAATATCAAGGAATTATGTACTAATGAATGCATCACCCATTTCATGGTTATGAAGGTATAGAGAACAATATTTGTTTGGTGGAAATCATTAATCCTTGAGCTATAATGCAATTCTATTTTTATATCTCCATATTAGAGTGACCTAGGATTTAGAAGAATTTTTGTTATCCCAATTATAAAGACGACATCAATAATTATTAGTGTGTTGTAGAACAACTGATCAGTTTGGTTTTGGAATATATTTTATATTCAAATGAAGTGTGTGATTATAGATTAAGATAGAGTCTTATGTATCTCTAGGGTAAATCATTTCTATTTTTCTTATAAGTGGATTGTATCCTTCTACATTCACGTCAGCCCTCGGTAATATCATGTTGGATGAATATAAAGCCTGTTATTGTGGGAGGATAGAGCAAGATTCATAAAAATGTTTCCATTTTTCAAAAAATTATTACTATGAAACTCCTATGTTGGTTCGTGAGTGTCAATCATGTTTAGGGAATTCATCTATGTAGAGGGTGATGAATTGTAAAAAAAACTTTTAAAAGTGGACACCATTTCATCTGCAAGCCTTTGAGGATTGTCATTCCAGTTTTCTAGCTATTGGGAAAGAACTTAAAATAAAAAATCATTATGGATTTTATTGTACAGATGTAGGATTCAATTTCAGGGTGTCTAAGATGAATATGAATTTAATTCTTCTATAATGATTCTTTTCATACAATGATTCATAATAATAAATTTTTTTACGCGTATGCAACCTATGAGGACACAATGATTTTTGGTTTTCTAGTTGTGGCGGTTTTTGAAAAAATAACATAATTACTCGATATTGGAGGAAAAATAGTTGATAATTAAAGTTGTTTTGGAAAGTGAAACCAACATTTCAAAAATACTTTATGCAATGATGGTTCAATAATTATTTTAATTTTTAATTTTACGTGGTTTTTTAGAAGAAATATTGGACATTTTAACCTAGATATGAAATATGTGTCTTGGGACATATTTGTAATCATTGATATCCTCTTAGTGTACTTTGGATTATAGATTATAATATCACTATATTTTAATAATCCTGGTCACAATAAGATATTATCTGTAATATGTCGAGCTAATAAACAAAATTAAATTCTTTTTCATCTCAATAATTTTACCCCTTTAGAGATTTGTACAGTAAAGACATATAATCAAAGGGACGAGGATATTCCATGGTAATTCTGGGATTCCCTTGTAGGATGGCCACCAAAGTACTCATGGGTACTATAAGATTCATTGACTTGGACTATATGTTAAATAGAACTATAGGGATCAGTTTGAGTTCTTGAAACATGTATGGCTATCAATTGATGTCTCACTAGTAAACTGTTGAGAATGGAATTCCTTAAATGATCTCTATGGGATCCATTAACTGATTTAGATGACACTTTGGACTAGTATATGGATTAGATGATATGTTTTATGTGTGAAGATCCATGGGTGAGGGATCAAGTAAGGTGGTATGTTTGAGCTCTAAAATTTTTATATAAATAGTTAGTTTCTCTAATGAAATTACAATAATCCATCTATAAAATTCATTTAAAATGCTTGAAAAAATATCAAGAATCCTTTATTTGGAAGAATCAGTATCAAATTTTCATATGTGTCAGCTATTGATTACAATAATTCTCATAAATAGTTGCCCATTAGTATCTACACATAATTTCCCAGTTTTAGTTTCACACATTCAATATGAAACAACATTATGCACATTGTCGAGATGAGACAACTGAAATTAAAAGGTCAGATAATACATTTTATGGAGAATTTGGAATAAATAGGCTAAATGTGGTCTATTGGGAATTGACTGGTCAGTTCTGTGAGAATATTATAGGGCTCATCGTTATAATGTGATGGGAATTCTTAAATATGATATTCTAACATTAGATGTAATATGACATATAAATGACCATTGAATCTAGATAATATAGTGGAGAGAACCATACCATTTCTAGTTAAAGGGGTGATGGGGTGATCATTGGTTAGGTTATATGGGAGTGGGTATGAAACAAATAAATTTTTGGTTTTCTATATGAGAATTTATTCGAGTTTAAAAGGATTACGTAATAAATGGTTAAATATATTCTTTAATACATTTTTGACATTAGAAACACACCAAATCCCTTTTTTAAATGAATTAATCAACCCTTTTATGTCGAGTTCATTTCAAAATTTCTAAACAATTCTTATAGATTATATGTTATATAGTTTGGAGATTGTAATGTCCCATGTTTGGTAGATGGTTGTAATTATAATGGAATGTTAAAAAAATTGGTGGATTTTATGAATTTTAAGCCTTGATATGGAATGTAAATCAATGAAAAATATCACAATAATGTGATATTTCTAAATGGGATAAAAAGAATATATGGTGTCTCAGGTTTTCTGATGATTTATTAGAGCATCTGGCCCTGAAAAATTAATTTCAGGAGAAGAAGACAAATTAGCAGGATTGGGACATGGTTGTAACAAAATTAATATTAATATTATGGAAATACCTCATGTCCTATTTTTTAGGGAAATTTATTGTTGGAACCATGAAGGCATAGGGAGAAACCTTGTGGTATTGTTTGTGGGAGTTTAGTCTCTCATTGGGTTGTTTTAAATATGTGATAGGATATGCCAAGTTGATCAAGAAATTGAAAACATCTCATAGCAGAGAAACATATAGTCTATGCATGGTTTGTAAAACCATGTACTAGACATGTGAGTTTTGGTGTCCCTTCAGACAGTATTGGAACATATTTAGCACAAAATTTGGACAACCATGTGGAAATACCATTTATACTATTAAAATGGTTTACTTTACACAATTTCCTATATTTTATTTTAATATTTATCCTCTATTTCATCACCCAAATGCACATAGCATCCCTTCACATAATCGCCCCCATGACACTCCTCCAATTTATATAATGATATCCCTAATTTTATCTATGAAATGAACATTGTCCAATTTGTTAAAATAGTATCGATGATTCTATAATTCTTATTCCATATATTTTAAAATATTTTTTTAGTATTTTATTATATTTTTAGGTGAGATAATTTTACATCTTTCATTAATTTTATATATTTCATTTATTTCTCTCTAACTAGATAAAATCAATGCTCTATATTAGAAGAGTGTAAAATCCTAGGATTGTGGTATTCTGTATCAATACTACCTCTTATATTATATTATGTTTATGTAATAAGTATTTGTGCTTTTTGGACTTTTGGTTTGTGTGTAAGGTCCAAAAAACCTTTGGTGCTGAAATAAATCTGATGGATTCCCGGAGTCCCTCTATAGAAAAATATGAATGTTGATGGGGTTGTATCCAAATTATAAGGCCAATGTGGATGTGTAGGGGACTTCCTTACACATCATGGGTTCATCAAAGGATATTTAGATCAGTACATTGGTATTAGAATATCATATGAGGTGGAGTTATGGACCATCATTAATGTTGTAAAATATGATGTTAAATATTAGTGGTATCATTTTTGTGTTGAATCAGACTCAATGACTACAATTGAATCACTCAAACTGAGAACTATGAATGCTCTAACTAATGTGTTACCATAATGGATTTAACACCTCTATCCCATTGGAAATTTTAATTTGATAATATCTTTATGATATAGGTAATGGAATCTTGTTTCTGATGTGCTGTCAAAGATAGTGGTGATAGATATGACTTTAGTGGAGTCCATTCAGATCCCAAACTCATGTACATATTTTATGGGAAGAGATATGCAAGGTGATATCCATTTCTACCTTTTTATATACCCTTGTAATGACTTATCTTTTACTATATTTATTGATAAATATATATTTTAGGATCGGGTTCTTTCTTGTCCTGATCCTTTTGGACTAATACGTAGTTGTGTTGTGATCTATATTTTCCATGTGTCGCCTCTTAAATGAAAATGAAATATTGTAAATTATTATACCTATATTCATATTTACATTGTTCCATTAAAATTCCCCATTAGTGTAACTATACATTTTCTCAGACCATCCATTTTTGTATTTCTCTCAACCACCCTGAACATTATGCTTTAGGGTGGGAATTAAGAATCACATTTTCATGTTCTCTGACTTACCCCTCCCATAATAAGAAGATAAATGGAACTAAATGAATAATGAATAGTGTTGGTGGTTCCCCATTACTATTAGAGAATTATTTGTATTAATATTGAATCATAATTTTTGATAAAATGAATTACTGAAATACTTTGAAATGTTGATGGAAAGGATATAAATATGGACTATATCAATTAATTAATGTATGGATTGACTCGTCTAACAAGATAAGGTGATAAATGGTATAGAACAACCCATAGCCTTCAAAATTTAATATAAATGGAATGAAATTAGTAATATAATATGATTATTTTTCAATAATTTCATATAACTAACCATTGAATAACATTATGTTTGTTGATATATTTTTTTTCATGGAGTCCCCTATAACTTATGATACATGAAAATTAGTACCCATTATTAAATGTGATACTTGCACATGGACTTTTAATTATTTTATTTATATGAGAATGCTATTTGGTGATGAATCAAATTATAGTTTATAATACTCCAGTATGATTTCCCTTAGTTAAATTTGTTACTTGGACGTGGCCTTTTAGTTATTTCATTTGTATGATTATGATATTCAAGAATAGTGTCCTATGTGATTTTTGATACATGGGCTTCGAATTACCTAAATAAATTTTATACTTGGGATTAGAGATTCCTAAATAAATGTTATACATGGTAATTAAATCCCTATTTATTCATGGACATGGAATCCCTATATATTCATGGGCAGGGAATCCCAAATTATTCATGGGCATGGAATCCTTATTTATTCAAGGGCATGGAATCCCTTTAGAATTTGGGATCATTGGACACAGAATCCTAACATTATTATGATATTATCTAATGTAAATCCATTTAATTAGGATAAATGGGTAGGGATTCCATGATGATTTATGTTACATGGTCATGAGATCTACTATTGAATATAATTTTAATTTATGGTATCTCTTGACTTTCTATGATACTCATACAAATTTCAATATATGATTGAGATATACTTAGGTTCTTGGAAACTAGTATATATATAAATGTATGACTTTAATTGTTGTTAGGAATATAGACCATAGAGAAACACACACATACAATCAACTATATAATTTTTCTCACATGTTTAGAGATCATTAGAATTATTTCAAAGTCGTTATGGTTGGCCGAGTGTCTAAGGTTCATAAGCCCGACATGTTTATGATTATTTTTTTACTACCTTATTAATATTAATATATGAATCAATATTTCAAAATCACAAACTAGTTAGAATTAGAAATTATTTTTGACCGCCTGCTGAGTTTATTTCACACCCTATTCGAGATATTGTCTGGTACCCAAATAGACCTCATAGTTGAAGGTCCATGTTCATGGATTTTTATTTTTCTATTTCAATTTCATATGGGATATTTGAAAAAATACATTGATCTAATGTTTGAGATTCTTATGGATATAGACTCTAAATAAGTGTTAAATCATTATTTATATATTATTGAGGACCTATTATGTTTCTAATAATTTAATATTATAAATTCACTTGGAGACGCATAAATGTTTACATTGTGTTGGACAATGTTTTCATAACATATATTTTTTTGAGTTATTATTGACATCAACTGCCTTTTATTTATATAGATTCGGATAATTATTAATCTATTTTTTATCATAAAATACTATAATACTCGGATCAAGAGGGTATTTTCTCCATAATGCACCACATTTTGAACCACACTACTTATTGGTATCTTTTGGAGTCTGGGTGGGCTTGCATGTGGAAATGTGACCAACCGGACCACGTCAGAGTTTCAGTGGTTATAAGATTAGGAAAATAAATACATATATAAACAAAATGAATCCAATGTCATCAAAAAACAACGATGTTATTAAGAGTATTGGTAAACTATTTTCCACCTTATTAAAAACATATGGAAAATGAAACCATCATTTCTGGGTACACACGACCTACGACCTCTATGTGGTGTTGAAATTAATTTTTCTTAGAAAATTACATGGATAATTATAAAAATTGATATAACTAATATTTAAAAAATTTATAATATAATTATGATTCATTAAAAGAATGAAATCATTTATCTTCTTACTTTTCCACCCATTAAAAATGATGATTTTTCTCATGTATATGTGTGGACCATCACATCCACGAAGCGATGTGATTCATTTATCATGTGCAACATTCGATGAAGTTTAAAATTATTTATATAATAAATATATTTGATATTAATAATGTTATTAACATTCTATTGATTAATGAAACATGATACTATTTCAAGGAATATAACTTATGAATTCAAATGTATGTAAATACTAAAGCAGTTAACATTTATAATGATGTTGATTATTAATTTTTCTTTATTATATGTTTTTGAAATGTGAATAGTGCATCAAATATGATTTTATAATTATGTAAAAAGTTCTTGTATAGAAATAAAATTAATATAATTAATTATACATAAGGATAAAACCAATTATGTGGCATTCTTTACTTGAGGAAATATATCTCTATTACATTCCCCATTTTATTCATTATTGCTTATGTTAATTTTTTAATGAGGTATTTTAATAAATATAGTATTTTAATCCACATATACACCCATTTTATATGTTTTTATGTTTGAAATATTTATTTTTTATTTATTTAGCCTTTGGATTATGAATGACTATGTATGTTACATGTAAGGAATATTCCATTAAATATATTGTTGTCATTTTTCCTTCAAACTCATGTTATTCAACATTGTTATTTTCCTTAAAATAGATTCAATAATATTTTTACTATTATATAATGATTTTTATGTCATTTATACCCATGTTTTAATTTTTTAAATGGATTAAATACAATATTCATGTCAATATTTTGCGAACAATGTCATTTTTAAAATTGCACCACAAGGATGCCTTTTCCCACCATAACAAACAATTACACTGAATATTACATAACATGTTTACATTGTTAATTTTGGGAAAATATTCTTCTCAATAGTTTTTAAATATTAAATTAATATTATATCAAAATAAAATGTTATCATTTACTTTAAATGAATGATATGAAATTCGAAAATTGATTTATATCATCTCTATTATTTGATATCACAATAAAAATATTTTTAATATATTTCATATATATTTCATTATTTTGTATTCAATATGAAATAAAAAAATATTTATAATTAATATATGTTAATTTAAAATCATTAAATAATAATTAATTTTACCTTATTTTGATATCATACAGTTTCTTTTGATCATGTCGTCTATCAATCCACTTAATTATTTTGATATTTTCTTTTCTACTATTCCCCTATTTTATTTAATAGAATTTCTGAATATATAATAATTTTCAATTAAATATATTATGTCTCAATTATATACCATTTCATTAATCTAAATCAGTTGATGAAAGAATATTAATTAAGTTCTATCATTCACATAGAAAATATTGATGTTTCTTAATATTGATTGAATATGGATAATTTTTTACATTAAATGAATTGTGATAAATAATGTTATTGATCATTAAAAATATGAGGAATTGAAAGGACATGAATGTGATGTGTGGGGTGTGGTTAGAGATATCACCAAAAATGCACCGAGTATTATTCGGATAAAAATAGAAATATTTCCATATTAGACATACATCTTGTTTACACAAACACATTTATAGATAATGATGTATTTATTGACAGTCCTTGGTGGTATGGGTCATGATATCTAGGAAGAGGGGTAATGGTAAAAAACATATATAAATCTATATTTTTGTTATTACTATCTTAGATTCCATTACCCATGTGATTTCAATTTTTATGTTATCCACAGATATTCATTTAAGATAAACTATTTTTTGGATGGAATGTGTTTTGATTATCCAATCATATTTAATGTTTATGAATATATTAATAATGGTATCTCTAATTGTACATAACCCGTACTGAACATCCGAAATCACTCTATATCCCTCCCTAGGATATGAAGAATTATATTGTTAATTTTTTAATGGATACAAGATTATTTCCCGAACTATTATTCAATATCTTCTATATAATAGGAAATTGATCTTCATACTTTGTTTTTAAATATTTATTGGATTATTTAACATTTGTGGGTAGATCCATTTTTTATCATTACAGTATAAAAATTTAAACACCAACTATGTGTTACTAGAGCTGGGGGGATACATTTCATCACCACTTTCATAAATTAATAATTTAAATAATAAAGTACTAAATCACATAAAAACTAATTTTAATAATATAATTTAAAAATTTTGGATAGCTGGGAGTATTAATATTTTTCAGATGAATCATGTGGATTCACACCACTCTATTCCACTAGTATGACAATTATTAGTCTTTAATATCTTTCTATAAACAAAAGAACACACCAAAAATAATGAACATAATTTTTCGTTCCTCCCTATTGAATACTTTAATTACAAAATATAACATGTTAAAACATAACAATTAAGATCACCAACATATATAATGATTGGAATTATAAAATTTTTATCCTTTGATGGAATCACATGAATCATATTTGTGAAGATATATTTTAAAGTTTCATCAATTTATGATACTTCACATAAAAATTGAATTCATAACTACTAAATAACATTTAATTATTATTATCTCATGTTTTATTACATTTTGTTTTTACAATATTATAGATTTAAATTTTGTATACATATTCAAGAAATTAAATTAATATATTCACAACGTATTAATTTCTACATTTTTATACAACTTTTTATTATTGTAAATCAAAAAAATATAATCCATATATATTTAAACATATCAAAATTATTCCATTCAGTATGGAATTTAAAAATATTATATTATTTTCTTCAATTATATGGAATTTATTATCACCACATTTATTTACTATCATGTATAGATAGCCAACACACAACATTATATGACTATTCTAGGTCATGCATTCTAGTTGGATGTTAGACCCATAGACATTATACCCATGGATTCTATTGCCTAGGGAGATTCGAATTCACTATAACTCTAATACAGAATATTTGTAAACTATATTAATAATAAAAATTTAATGTTATTGCATTTATTTCAAATTTATATAACAGTATATTAAAATTAATATTATGTTTTCAAACAAATAATTTAATATCATATATGAAAATATTATACGATATATGTTATGACTTAAATAAAATCTTCCCAAATATTTAAAATTTATTAAAAATATATATATTGTCATATTATAAAGAAATAATCTTATAACTAAACATTTTATTTATTTTTGTGTCATGAAATATAAATATGATTATTTTATATATTATTTTAACATAAAATTACAAACAAATATATTTTTCTGAAAAATTAAATTAATTATAATTTTAAGGAGAAATATTAAATCTAATCATTATATTAATGAATAATATTTTACAATTGAATGAATTAATTATATATCATAATATATGACAAAATATAACTTTTCGTAATCACTACACTATAAAGATAATATCCTCATGTATCAAGTAACATGTATGTAAAATTATCTATCATGAAAATTTAAAAGTATTATATATGGGGTAACACATGTGTATGATAGTTTTCTATGTGTGGTAAAAACATACATATGGGATATCACTTTACTATGGAAATATCATAATCAAATATATTCTCTATATCACAATTGTGATATAAAACACTTTCTCGCCAAACATGTCTATTGGTCAATGAATTAGTTTTCTCTTATCATTTCTTATGGCCTTGAAATACCCTCTTGATTTCACTATATAATACAACATGAAATAGACCATATATATTTTATGAATTTTAATAAAGGGAATAAAGATGTAATTATACATTAATCCAAGTGATCATATATTAAACAAGGCTATAACATATATTATATTTTTAATAAATTATTTATATTCAATATATAGTTTTTAAAATTAGAATAAGATTACATGCATAATACCAAAGATTTGAAAATTAGTACATTAATATATCATTACATACCATTGATTCATACACTATATTGGATTAGTAAATATATCATTGTATAATAAATAATATTACCAAAAATATTTAAAATGTTGAAAAATATATCATCATGACCCCACCTAAAAATTATACAACCGATGAAAAAAATATATTTAATTAAAATGAGTAAAAATATGGGGGTGATTTTGAGAGTGATATGATGGGCTAATAGGTGTTGTTACTAATGGTTAAAAATATGACCATTTTGGGTAGGCATTAAATATACAATAAAGTAGTTATTTATGATTTCATTTTTGACAATAATGAAAATAGGTGGATATGATACGATTTGTTATTTTGATAAATTTGGTATTCTTTTTAAGAAATATAATTTTAATTAACACATATTTATTTACTAAATATTTATTTTAATATCAATATAAAATTATATAATGAGATTGATGATATTATAAGATCAATTTGATTCTTATTATATAGGTGAAATTGATATATTTAATTTATGGTTTAATATGTTATCTATATAAATGATTAAGATATTTACCGAACATAATTTATTATATAGATCGATTTAATGGATTATTTAATTAAAATATATGTTATAAAGTTATATTCATGATATTTATATGTATTTATATTTATATTCATTTTTATTAAAGTATTATATATAATTTCATCATGGTATGGAAATATAATTTGACTTTTAATTTTTTAAAAATATTAATCTTCTAAATAATTATATTTTCATGTGTTGTATAATTTTAATTTAATGTTATATTAATATATTAATATATTTTATTTTTAAAAATTAGAATTAAATATCTTTTATGAATTTTCCATACATGTTATTTTTTATAAATAGTAAAAAAATAAAGTTTTATGATTATAATATATTTTCTTCTATTATGATGATATATTTATATCTAGCTTTAATTTCTTTTGATCAAATCTATAATTTATTAGATTATGATATTCTGATAAAATCACAAGTTTTATATCCATACAATTAATTATATGATTTTAGTTTTGAAAAAAAACTATGTCGACCCAATGCATTCATGGCATTGAAATAGTGAAACTTTATGTCCAAATATAATATTTCACTAATGCCCTGCACCTTCCACATTGTCTTGAGAATGTAGTGAGATGTTACATGTCCTTAGGATAGGTTCTCACGGTGCCTATTGCTGGAAATAAATGACGTGGGATTCAAGAAAAATTGGGTATGGGGTTTAAATTAAAGATAATCCACCCAACCAAACAAGTCAAAACTAGCCACAACTACATGATGCATGTCAACAGGGTACATCCCACCCAGATCATGCAAAGAAACAACCTAAACTATTCCATAATAATTTCCATAATCCCAATAAAACAACCCACAATAATTCCAATATCTGTGTACTAAGTGGAAGACACAAAAACAAGAAACTATGACATGATCCATGGATCCACAACATGCTCGATGCTCTAATAATCACAATACCACTCATGCATCATGATGAAATTCTAGAAAAATAAGATGTTTTACTATAACACACCAAGATTTTATGAAAAATATTATTTTAATTTCATTGATGTCTTCTATTATACACCACACCAAGTTTATCTTGTACTATACGCAACACCGTATTAGCTTGCAGTATACGCAACACTATTCTTGGATCATGTTACACACAATTTCAAGTTCGTTTTATAATAGTCATTCTATGCAACATTGAGTGTGTTTATATTTATATATTCAATGTATAAATAAAATATGGTTGGATTCTGTTATACGAAACAACGAAGGATTCTTTCACAACACGGAACCCTGACTTGGCTTGCAGTACACGCAATCGTGACCTTCCTCAATAGCGTGTGTTGTACGAAATACCGAGTTTTACTAAACAACGATATATTATTATGATATTATTATGAACTAGCCGTTATGAATAGTATTAACTAAATTTTGAATTTTATAACATTATTATTCATCTTATAAATTTTCTAAAACATTTTATGTGAACAAAATAAATTTTTCGGGTAAAATAAGTATTTTTAAAAAAATGCAGTTTTGCCGCCCTATTATGGCGCACCCACATTAAATATAGTTTTTGACATGTTTATAAGTTAAATTTTACAAAATAAAATTATTCTTTGGAATCAGGATATAAAATTTTACCTTGGATAAATTTTTCATATTATTCTAATAACTTTCATATTTTATTGAATAGTAAAAACACGCTATATTTTATTTAAAAACAACCTTTTTCATCGTAATATATTATGTGGTTAAATTATAATATTGAATGGTTTTAAAGTATAAATAAAATATATTTTTACCATTTAATATAATTTATGTCATTAGCATTGATTTTACACTGAATTCGTAGGTTAAATCAATTCAATCTTTTGTAATGTTTTAAACAAAAACCCGTTTTCATTCGACAACGGGATTAATTTTAATTTAATTTCATCAACTTCTGTTTAATGAATTTGAAAAAATGTATTCCATATTTGAAATCAGTGGGTCCAAATTATGTTAATAGGCTACTTTTTATTTTTGGGAATTATGAATAGTAACTACGGTAAATTTTATTTACCTTAGTTAAAGTTAAATCGGGTAATTAAGGGTGAATATAATATTATAAAAATACCCTAACACATGCCAAAATTCTATTGGATGACTAAAAGTCGACCCATATCACCTAAGGGTCGGATTAGATTCATTTTAAGGACTTTTGACAATGAAATTAATTTAATTATTATTAAAACCAATGAAAGTGACAACATGTCACTCTCTTAAATATTATAAGTATAATAATTTTAATTTAGTGATAAACATCATAAAACATCAAACATGAATAGTCTCCAGAAATATAATAAAATTATCTACATCATGATAATTTATTTATATTTTTTAGGGATTAAATAATTATCATTAATGGTGATACATTAATGATGCAGAAATTATTTATTAAGTGAAAAATCAGTAATATTGTTTTTATTGAAATAATAATACCCTTTAAAAGGCCCACAAACCTGAAAAAAACTTCTTTTTAGTGTATATCTATACCATAGGAATATAATTAACTAATATATAACCGTTTCAGGTCTTATAAAAGTTATTATGGCACTTATATTATTTTATTTTAAATGATTCCAAAGTTGTCACCTTCATAATTTAATAAATATAAAAATTTAAATATTGTTATTTTAAGATGATAAATTCGATTAAAAGTATTATTGTGAAAGGTAATAGATTTATCTTCATCATAGGATTTTATTTATAATTTTTATGCGACAAATAAGTATATTAAATAATTATACAGAAATTTTGTAGTAATTATTTTATTAAGAGATAAACCAAATAAATGGTTTTAAAAATAATAAAATAAATATTATATGGAATATTTAATGTGATCCACTAATTTTATAGATACATATGACCTTATATTAATCTATTAAAGCTTTTAGTTCGAACATATCATCTGTATATAGTTTATTTAAATTCAAATAAATGAATAGTGTCAAAATTGACACTATTGTTATTTTATAAAAATAACATATTATAAAATTGTTTAAAAATCAAAAAAATATTTAAAAATTATAAATTTAAATTTATATGGTCTATAATGTTATAAAGTAACCCATTATGTAATATTCACAACAAATAAGTAATTATTTGTTATAATTTAAAATTTATAATTTTATTACCACAAATAATCTAAAATAGATTAAATAAGGATAAATCATAATGATAAGATTTAAAATAAGATCCAAACATTTATAAATTTGATTGGTTGATGATATTACAACCCTATCGCATCTAATATTTGAATATGAGTCATTTTTTGAGGTTTTTAAGTGGGGTTAGATTTATTATAAATTAATAATTTTAATATTTCCAAAGGTGCCCCTCTCCTCCCTTATAAAAGGGCACCTCCTCCCTCTCTTCCTCACACCATTTTGAGCCTTCAAGCTCGGACAACCCCATCCCATTTCAAATTTACACTTCCCTAGAAACATCCTAGAGGTTCTGGTCTTCTTCAAAGACCAATCTTAGTGCCCTAAGAGGAGGTTTCAAAAAGGCGTGTCGAAAGAAGACGTAATATCTGTTACCGATTATTTCTACTTTATTTATTCTTATACTTCTTATTATTTAGTTGTTTCATTATGAAGTAATAACATCAGTATCACTCATATACTGATATGTTATTATAATTATTAAACAACCCTATTTCACCATCTATCCATCCTACGGAAAACAAAATCACCGCATGTGCGTACGTACGGAATACCGTCTCCACGCCGTGGTGTAATCTATTTTCCACCACCACCTTACTTGGATGGGTATAATGGTGAAAGTAATAAATATATATGATTATTGTAATGTGATATTGATTCTGTAATATTATACATACACTTTAATACAATTCTACGATCATGCGAATGATATCATCGCTCGTGCATATGTACGGAATACCGTCTTCATGACGCGATGAGATTCACTCTCCATGATTACCATTCAACAAATGATTTAAAGTATATATAATAAGTAATAATAAAATATATGACATAATAATGCTACTGGATTTATGTATATATATATTTATGTCATCTACTTAATTCCATTCAATTCAATAAGGAAACAAAAACAGCATTCATGCGTACGTATGGCCTACCGTCTCCATGAATGGTGTATTTCATTCCTTTTATCAATCTATAATATATATATATATATATGTATATGATGAATATATATTATATATAAATCATGTTTTACATTCTAGAATTATGTAAATCATGATATAAGTAATAATTTCAAGAACGACAAGTCGAAACACATACGATAAATAAAATTATTTTACCCAAAACGCTGTTGTAACATGGAATTTACAAAAGAACGGGTAATATAAAGTCATAAGTGAAACATATATGATATAATAACAACGAATATGATTCTGTAATAAGTCAATGACATTATTTAAATCTTTATACAGGATGTTCAGATATGTACGAAGCATACCGGACCTAAGGTAAGGGATAATTTTGCAAATCTCATTTTTATCCGAGATTGCTTCTTCATACGTATTTACTAGGCTTATTTCTATCATCCATTTCCGTGTTTTATAAAAGTGTTCTAATGTATGTTTAAAGTCATTTTTACCCATTTTTGACTTTTACTACATGGTATTTAAGGAATCTTTCTTTTGTTTACATTATGAGGTACTTTTTGACTTTTCTGACAAAAGTACGAGAAAAATGTTATTTTTAACTTATACGGCGTGAATGTATTTTTACGGTTTCATAACGCGTAATTTTCATAAAGCTTACTCTACAAGTTTTCATGATTATTTTCCACAAAACACTTTCCTTTTAAAAGTAAATTCCATATTTTTGAAAATAAAATGATTTTGAAGAAGAAAGGATATTTTCCTCAAGAATTCATTTCAAGTGTTTTATCAGAACCATTTTCCATCTAAGATGAAATCATTTAAAATGTGCATGTTTCAAGTATAATGGCTCTATTATTTACATGCTTTCAATTTTATTATGATGAAATATCTATTTATTTTCTATGGATTTTTGATGATGATATGATCCTTATGAAACCCATTTTATTCTTTGGCTTATGATGGATGTTTTAAGTTTATGTTGTGGCACAAGTAAGAATGATTTCATTATGAGATGGGTGGGACCTATATCTCCATCCAATGCATTGGGTAATGATTTATATCTCATTAGATAGACATGGCTAGAACGGTAAGTTAAACCGGTTCAGTAATACAGGACTGGAACGAGGAGTGAACTTGATTCAGAAAGGGACTTTGTCCACTAAGATGGTCTTGGCAGCAATGCCTTGGCTAATATGGAAATCATATCATGTGCTTAATAGATGGAACAATTACATGTTTTATTCCCATGCTATTTTATCATGATTTATGTTCCATTATGATCTATGCCTTATGTACTTCCATGTTTTATGTCATTCCTCATGATTTTTAATATTCATGTTTTTTTTAAGTACAAATGTATATGGTATGTTTTATTTTATCCATGCTAACCCTTACTGAGCATTTGAGCTCACCCATTTTATGTTTTCTTTTCCCCCAGGATTAAAAGAAAGGTTTTAGGTAAGAAAACAAAAGGGGAAGATCTTTATGGGAGATGTTGAAGATCTTTCACCACGATTAGAAGATTATATTCTGAGTTTCCAAAGACACTAAACTATTACGATCCTTGTGTGTCTGTTTTTTTATGTATTAAGTATTCCGCAAAATTAATGTAATGTTCATGTATGCCAAGCTTCGGGTCTCTACATTTACCCTGATGAGTGTCTGAGAAAACAACATCTACGAATGCACTAAAGTTCTATAGAAAGGGGTGAATAAAAATACATAGTTGGTTTCCCCCCAAATTATATCCCTACACATGATGCTATGAATGAACTGTTATAACATTTATATAAACTATTTATATAAATCATCAAATTGTGCAACTATTTTTAGCCCGCCAAACACACCCTTACGAAGCCACATTTACCTTAATCCACCCAATACAACGGAATTCTAAAAAACCATCAAATAATCTTCTTACCATTACATGTTAGCACAAAAATATTCACACGGAATAATCATAGAGAAACAAATCATAACTATAGGGTTTCACATATGGAAACTGGTAAAAATCATAGTGGAACTTCTCAACATAGATTGTTGAATCCTTTCCCAATACAGTGGTACTTAGTTCCCACTTATCCATGATAATATACCATTAGTCCTCCATCCATCCCTTTTTGTATTGGTATTTCTCAACCACATCATATCATTCTAACAAAAGAACCAAATTATCAAGCCAATAAACAAACACATGCTCCAACTAACCAAAAACCATATAAAAACAACTATTTTAAAGAAAAAAAATTACATTGAACATTATCCATGCCACAATACATTTCAATAAAGAAACCCATTTTATTAAAAACCATTTTCACAACCCATTTTCTTAATTAAACCCAATCTACCGATTATAAAATCTACATATTAAATTCAGACAACACTAACATTCCACCACAACAACCCATTTTCCCTAAAATCTACAAAACATCACAAAGGCAATTCCCACAAATCATAAAACTTCATAATCACATTTAATTTCATGAAATCCTAATTAATTGAAAGCTCGACTTTTATTTCTTTAAATGTTGAGTGAAGAGAAAATCCACCTACATTGGGGTTTTGGTTAAGTAGACCCACCACAGAACTGCACACCAAATCAAGGTAAAGAATCCACCAAACATCCTTAGATCCCATTGATAAAAAATAAAATAACCCCAATCAAATTAAATTATGAAACAAAACCCCTAGATTTACATGCGATAGAAGAAGATATAAAAAACTGAGATATAGAGAGAACTAGATTTATGGAAAAACAAGAAAGATATGATAAAGAATATTTATCAGAAAATAATCATATTTAGTGAACACTGAAAACCATATGGATCATATTAAAATTTACTAGAAGTAACCCTAAAACCCTTTAGAGCCAAAAAAATCCTTGGTAGGTTTTGTATCAGAGAAGAGAGGAGGAGTTTAATGAATATACCGAGTGAACCCATAACAAAAAACTGAATTTTTATTACCATGCATGGTTATGAAACCGTGTTCATAACCTTCCACATGGTACTACCTCAAAAGGGACCCTACAAATTTTCCTTTCACAATAATACATATCTTGTATTAGTCGTGAGAAGACCACCACCTCCACAAGAATGGTTTTCTAGATATCCTTCATGGTTTCCCTTAACTGTGATCAAGCATTGCTCCATTAGAAATTCCCCAAAACCATTGAAAAACCTTCCCAAACACTCACAATCATTACCCAACAACTAAATATACATAAAAAGATATAAAAATGGTTTCATTCCACAGTAAAGGGGGATACATTGTCCTCTCCATTGGACATTCCATACTCAGAAATTAGAGAACCAATGCTTTGACGAATGATCTATAACCACTGGTTAGCCGTATCTTCCTCCCAATTACAAGTATACTCCTGAATATAACCATGCTGGTAAAACCCCAAAAAAGACTGATTCTTTTACCCATAAATAAAATCTATTTCATATCCATAGATTGCACAAGCACATGCACCAATGCAGCATCTGGATCTAGATCAACATGATTCCATTGAATCACATGGTCCTGATCTGGATGATACTTTTTCAACTAAGACACATGAAAAACATAGTGCACTGCACTAAACCATGGTAAAAAACCAACTGATATTCCACATTTCCAATGAGATCAGTTATCCCAAAAGGCCCAATATTCATTAGATAAAACATTACCTTCTTTCCAAACCGATGATGTCCCAATCTCAAATAGATTTTCAAAAACACATGATCACCCACCTTGAAAGACAACGACCATCGAAGATGGTCCACCTACTATATCTAATGTCACTGATCCTTCTCCATTCTCTATATGCTCAACATGATCTTTTCCATAGTCTCTTAGATAATTCATTGAACAACTAATGAAGACTAAAAGGTTTCTTCACAACCTAGTGGAGAACAACATGAATGCCCATAAAATGACTTAAATGAAGCCATATATATCGAGTCATGATTTGTTTTATTATAAAAAATCTCCACCAATGTTAAGTGATCATCAAATGAGCCAGAAAAATCCACCACACAATCACATAAAATATCTTCTAATGTTTTTATCATCCTCACATATTTTAGATCCATCTGAGGATGATACATAATAATCACCATCAAATGATACCCAAAGTCCTAGTTCAAGGATTTACTTAAAGGATATAAAAAACATAGATCTCAATCTGATATAATCAAAACTAGTTCACTGTTACTCTTTACCACCTAATAGATATTGAGTTTGGGTAGATCCTTCACTATATAATATTAATGAATAGGGATGAAATGCGATGACATTGTGAGCTAATCGACTATCACCCATATGTATTCATGATTTCTAACCAATATTGGTAGACAAGAACCAAAATCCATCATTATTTGTTTCCACTTCCATATACGTTCATGCAAATACTGAAATATAATTTTTGGCTACTAATTATCTACAATGACATGCTGACAATTCCAACATCTCGAAATGAAGTCCACCACATTCTTAATCATAACAGCCCACCAAAATTTCACATTAAACACCTTATATATTTTATGAATTAAATGATATATTATCCATTTGAAATGATTATATTATCTGGTAATTTCTTACAGAAAAGCCACTAGTATATCCAACCAATTCTGAAAAAATAAAAATGTATTTCCATTTACTTCATACCCATTAATGGTCTCCCCAAAATTGAGTTTCAACCACATCAACATACACTCAGAATCAGACACATGTACAACTTAAAACAAACCAACCATGTTGGGAACCAATGAAACTAAAATGAAGACTACCCTATCAACCAAGTCCCCACATTCAGAATATATGTTGGGTATGACTGATATCAGCTGTCACTGATCTGATTTTTCATTCATCACTTGACCATATGACTTCATATATAATGCATATTCCACTGAATTTCCCTTATATAGTGTGTTCGTCAAGTGAAAATAAAATATTTAGATATACACCATCTCTCTCCTTTTCATCATGTTAAAATCTCTTTGTGATAAAATTTTCTTCTAGCACTTATGAATGGTAAAGACCGTGAATTTCTCACCGAGGAGGTAATGACACCACATTTTCATAGCATGAACCACTACCACCTACTCTAAATCATGTTTTGGATTGTTCTATTTGTGAATCCTCAACTACCATGATCCATACACAACCGCATGATCCACTTGAATGAGAATAAAAACAAACCCTGATCTGGATACATCACAATACACAACATACTGTTTTAGGGGTTCTTGAAGAACAAAAATTGGTGCTGATGTAAGATGATCCTAATATTGTTTAAAATATTTCTAACACTTCTCATTCTATTGAAGTTGAACATTATACATTGTAAATGATATCATTAGTTAGGATAATCATGATAAATTTTAAACAAAATGTCGATAATATCTACCTTCACCAAGGATGCACCATATCTCAAACAAAAATTGTTTTTCCAATTGCCAAGAGAAAACAACTTCTATCATTTCAGAATCAACTGAGACACCCTTATATGAAATAACATGTCCACAGAAACAAACCTCATATATCAAAAAATTACACTTCATGAATTTGGAATATAACTGATGATCTATCAAGATCCCCATGACTATCTCTAAATGTTTCTCATGCTCCAATCATGTCGTGGAATACACCAATATATCATCAAAAATACCACTATAATAGAATCCAGATTCTTATTAAATATTTGATTCATAAATTCCATAAAATCCACTTCTTCACTCATAAAACCGAAGGTAATAACCAAATATTCATAATTTCCAAATCATCTTTTGAAAAAAAAAATATGAGTATCATCCATTCAAACATGCAACTGATGGTACCATAATTTCATGTCAACCATGGAAAAAAAATTGATCTCTCATAAATTGATCGGGCAAGTCATCAATGTGATGATTTTGGTATATATTATTTATCATAACTTGGTTAATCTTATCATAAACAACTCATAGACCAAGATTTCAATACACTTTTCTAACAAATGAAATTGGCGCTTTGCATGGAGACCTGCAAGTCCTGGTGAAACCATTGTTTTCCAACTCCTCTAACTACACATTAAATTCCCTCAATTATATTGGTTCTATATGATATTATGATGTTAGATAGTACTGGTCCATAAAATGAGATGAATTGTATTCTCAACTTCTCAAATGGGTGGAAACCATGTGAATTCATGAAGAAGGACATCCAGAAACTGATAAAAAACTACTGGATAAAAGTTTTTATCAACTACTTCTATTAAATCCAATGACAATGTTGCAAACTGATAAAATATTGTTCCATATACTGGTGCCAAATAGGTTGTTTCACCCATCATTTCATTTTTATCTCCTCTAAATATATGTTCAACACTATCATGCGTTGTGAAACTAATTGTTCATGCATAACTATCGATGTGTACTTAAACATTTCTGACTAATACATTACAAGTATTATATCATAAGAATCCATCACAGGAAATGAAAAATCCAACATCAACTCAACCCCAACCACCACTATACAAATTCTACTACACATAAAGTCTTGAAACTCATTATAAGGATGAGGAGTTTGATGATATAAAATGAAGGAATCATTTCCATAGTTAAACCCATCAAACTAGCAACATGCGAAGAAACAAAGGAACTAACATCACCCGTATCAAACAACACTTTCATCAAGGTAGAGTTTAACTGAAATTTACCTCACATGGTGGATGGTCCCAACTAATAATCCATCATATCCTGATCATATCCAAACAACATATTTAAATCCACACTTGTCTCTTTATTTACATGATTAGTAGTTGTGGTATACTTTGAATCACCCTAACTAACTTTATGTTTTTGATGTGGGGAATGATACGTCCACCAACATGTCATTGTATAATATTCCTACGAGCCCTTAGGAGTTTCACTAACACTAGACCTCATAAAATTACTACAATATCATTGATGATGCCCAATCTTCTAACACATCTGACATTATCTAGGAGGTTTCATACAATCCTGCTTGATGTGGAATAAAGATCAATATTGAAAACAACGCGTATTAATCTGAGGCTTGGGAGGAAGATTCACTATTCCTACTATCATATTCTGGGTCATACTCCCATACAACAAATATTTTAGCCTCTTCCTCTTGATCTCACTATTTGATTTCCCACCATTTCCCATGGGTATCGACATCATTCCCCCACCTGTAACCCTGAAAATATCTCATTCATCCACCATTTCACTATTCAACATTTCAATATAACAATTTATACATAACACAACTAGTTTAGAATGAATATCATGTCTCAATATATTATAAAATGTATGTGCCTTCAATTATTTACTACCCTCCACCTCTGGTGAAAAGAAAACTATTTTCATAAACATAACCAGATATTATATTACCTAGAGGTTCTCATTCATCAACCTAATGAAATCTATTTTGTTTTGAATTCTGAACGAAAGAGGGTAGAATAGATTAATAGATAATTCCTAAAAACACTACAATATCATGGATTGTTCTACTGGTGATTGGAAAACCAACTCCCATCACTGACGGGAAAGATCTTTGGATATATATGTGGATAGCATTACATTCAACTCTACCAGTGTTCCCAAAAATTCATATATCCAATTAGTTCTATTCAACCATGATTTTATCATTTCTGATTCCGAATCCCCACTAAGGATGAGTGGATTTTACTTTCAACACAAATCCATAGGATCCACATGCATTGGATAATTTACATTATTCACACATTCCACGTATTGGAATGATTCCAATGTACTATGTACCAGATACAGGTTCACCTGGAGATTAGGTGAAACCACATTTTGAGCAGCCTCCTCCGATTAGACTCTATGAATCCAACCCATTCTATTTGAATAAACACATAAACAAACATTAGTCTTACTCATAGATAAAGTAAATTATTTTAATTTTAAAATCAATTACAAAGAAACTACCTCAACTAAGATTTCATAAATTAACATTTCCCATGTTGAAATATTTTGAAAAATGCAACATGTTTTGAAATCCTCACAATTGAAAATAATTCCCATATTTTCAACATATCCATATATACATACCACAAAATAAATCCTTATACTCATGAAATTGCATCCAGGTGGGACGCCATTTCTAATATGTAATCCATGATCATCTTGTTGGCTACAACCACTAAAATTAGATTTCCAATTCATATAATTTCCTCAAATACACTTATGTACCCATCTCCCCAGTGACTATAAATTCATAAAGAAAGTATTATCTATGTCAATTTATTATATACATTTCATGTTCTCACAATCCAATACCTTTACACCCTCCCAATTCAAGGAATAAATCAAGAATAAATGAGAACACTAAAATAGAAAAGTGATTCCAAGGAACCAAACAACTCAGAAGTTATGGAATTTACTCACAAATACCACTTGTAATTCCCCACCCCATCCTCAATTGTCTTGAGAAAGTGGTTAGATACCCATTATCCTTATAAGACATTCCCAATGGGCCAATTTCTATAAATAAATACCGAGAAATTCAAGAAAAATTGGGGAATGATTTCCCCTTATAAATAATAAACCCAACCATAATATTCATAACCAACCACAACTAAATTATGAATTTCAACAATGTACACCCCTACAAGATCATGTAGGAAATAACTAAACTAGTATTTAATAATTCCCATAAAACCAACACACAAACCAAAAAAATACCAATATAAGATTACCAATAGGGAGAGTCAAAAACAAGTCTCAAAGAAAACCACAACATGCTTCATGGATCCACACCAAGCTTCATGCTCAAAGAACCAAAATACTACCCAGTAATTATGACCAACCTCTAGAAAATTAAATTGTTTTACCCTTATCTGTGTCCTATAAATCAATATCCCAAAAATCACCAATGTACCAATCTTGGGGATGATTAAAAATACTCAGTAGTTTTTCCCCCAAATGAAATACCTTCACATTCCACTAGGATATAACCATTATCACATTTTTTTAAATAGTTTATATAAAACATAAAATAGTGTAATATTTTTTATCATGATAAACACACCCTTTCTAGACCACTTTTACAAAAATCTACACAAAATAATGTAAAGATAAAAAACCATGCCATAATCCATTTACAATCACATGATAGAAAAAAATACACTTTTCATAACTGTAAACCAAAAAAATCATAACTATAGCGTTTCAAATACCCAGACCAGTAAAAATCATGGTGGCACATGTTGTCCCATCCCATTATCTTTTTTTCTCAATATAGTGGTACATCATTCCCAATTATACTTGATGGTTTTCCTCCCATCCACTATATATCCCATTTTATAGTATAACATCCCTCCCACTTCACATCATTACAAAAAAACACCATATTCTTAAGCTAATAAACAATTACATGCACCCACTAACCCATTACAATCAGTAAATAACTATTTCACAACAAATTAATTCTATAGAACAATATACATGACACAATAAATTTCTGTAAAGGAACCCATTTTATTGAAATTTTTTTCAAAAAATATTATATTAAATAAACCCATAATACCAATTTTAAAATTATCATTTTATAATCCAAAAATAAGAACATTCCATCGCAAAAAAAAACATTTTCCCAAAACATCACAAAACATAACAATATATATTTCCATGAATCTTTAAACATCATAATCACAACTAATTTCCTGAAAAAATAATTAAATGAAAACAAGGCATCTACTTCCAAAAAAGTTGAGTTCAGAGAGAATCCGCCTACATTTGGGTTTCAGGGAAATCAAAACACCACACAACCACACACCAAATCTAGGTAAAACATTAAAAAACTCCTTAGATCCATTTCCATATAATTTAAAAGCCCCAATATCATTAAATAAGGAAAAAAACCCTATATATATAAATTAAATAGATGTAGATATAGAAATATGAGAGATAAAGATAAAATTAGATCTATGGATGCCATGCTAGGGAAGAATCACCTTCACCACAAATTGAAACCAATTTTAATCACCTCAATAATGTGTGGGAGTGCCCCTCTAACCCTTAATAACCAAAAAATCATAAATAAGGATTGTAAAGGATAATGGAGAAATATTTTAGGGAAAATCATGATTAAATAATTATTTAAAAAACAAATTTTTATTTTCTCACACGGTTTGGAAAATCGTGCATTAATGGTGTACATGATACTACCTCAATATGGACCAAGTACAATTTCTGCACACACATAGAAAAAACCGTGTGAAAAATGTATTGAATCTGACAGTCACAACTAGAACTATTTCCAAGAGATCCTTCACAGTTTCCTCTAACCATGCTCAAGTTTCGCTCCCTTGTAAATTTCCCAAATCCTTTTCGATACCTTCAGAAGCCATCTCAAACATTACCCAACCACTTTATATACATAAAAATTGATAAACATAGTTACATACCTCAAATAGAGGGTGTTGAAATTTATGTTGGCAGAATTCTATAATATACATTATGGATAAACATGAGGACTGATATATAAACATTATATCATTTAATTAAAATTAATATATTTAACATGTTAATATAAAAACACATATCTTGTGCTTCTACAAGATTAGAAAAAAAACAATTTAATAAAAATAATGATAAAATATTAAGGTTAAGTATAAAAATATGATATGAATGACTATATTGAATATTAATGATGAATAAAAAATTATATTTACTATCCTAATTTATATTTAAAATTATTAAATTTGATATTTATGCAAAATTGTTATTAGAAATCGATATTGTGCTTATATAAGTAGATGAAATGTGCAATATTATGTCTTTAATGTTTATAATCTCATTAGATTTGGGAAAATAATCGGATTTCAAGTATTTTGGTGAAAAATATGAATATTAGTAAATTTTATAAATATTTAAAACATAATTTCAAGGTTTTTTAGACAATTGAAAATTTAAAATACTAGATTACCATTGAAAATGAATATGAATGTTATTTGATGATAACAAAGATATATAATTTTATTAAAAAATAATAAATTCATATAGTGACTCAGTTTAGGATGGATAATATTCTGTGATAACATATATTTCTCATTTATGAAACAATTTAAATTTTAATAATACTTTCATGACACTTACAAACATAATATTTAGTAAAATTTTGTCGGTGTTTTTTAAAAATTGGAAAGTACCTCTAACAATTCTAGAATATATCCAATGAGTGCGTTTTATTTAATATTATACTCAAATATACCTCCAAATACACACTTCTTAATCTATAAGGCTTTATTGGATAATATTTCCTTCATTGAAGAGTTAAAACTCAATTTAATGAAGGTATATCGACGAGAAATGTGAGAGATTACCACATCCATTATACTTTATATTTGTGATTATTTGTATCAAAACTCTTATAAATCCCAAAATATTTTTCATACATAAATCCATTCCGATATTATTTTGGTATTTTTTATCAATAAAATATAATATAGTATCTCTAGCCCCTCATCGAACACTTTTTTCATAAGTTATAACAAACATAAAAATAATTTTTTTTAAAATATGGTATCAAATAAATTCAATTATCCTTTTATACATATTAATAATGGATATAAAATTTAAATTTAACCCAAAATTAATTGACTAATTATAAGATGAGTTTTTATTTTAAAAATCAATTAGCTTGAGGGTTTTATTTTTTTATAAAACTATTTGGAAAAAATATTACTCACCATTGAAGTTTTAAAATGTTTATATGAATGACATTGTCTCTATAGTCTACTAAAATAAATAATTTTTCTTTAAAATATATTTAATTAATATAAAATATAATTAATATTCTTATAATTAAATAATAATTTTTCTATAATGGTAAAATATGAATCATAATAATGAAATTGATATTTAATATTCAAGGTTATTCTTAACCATCAAAGAGAATCTAATAAAAGATGATTTAAAATTTGGAAGAAATTTCCTAACGTATTGAAATAAATTGATTCAATATTGACCTTTATATAATGATATAAAAATTTTCTAAATTATAGAACATTTTAATAATTAGGTTTAACAATTAATTTTACTTTGAATATATTTTTTAATTATAGATAAATAAATCTCAAAATTACTAACACAGGAAAATCCGATCCAACAATACCCTAAAATATCCTAATAGTCAGGAGGTGTATATGTAATTTTTTCTGGAAAATTAATATTAAATTCAAAATTTTACAAATAATATGAATAGATGAATTATGGGTTATTTAATGACTAGAGATAAAGTAATTATTTTCTCAATTTATATATATGGAGAATACTTTTATACCCAATTTATTATATTTTATGTGACTACTTTAATTTAAAATGAATAATTTTTCAATTTATGGTAGGAATAGTTTCATTATTATATCACTATTTCCTTTTTACGACACTTACATTACCATAGTTGTGATAAGTTTTATTTTAAAACGTTGCATTAAATTTTTTAATGAAATTATCTAAAAGGCCTTATTGTGAACTATTTTCATATAATTTTCTTTTTCATATTTTTAGTATTATTTAATGGAATTCAATATTTCATTTTTATTTTCCCATGATTAGGGAATTACTTACCACATTAATTTGTAATCATTTATTCTAAATGATTTCTCATAAATGTGTTTTTTTATATCTTAATATTTATAAACTCTTTATTTAGATTTAATTATTTATAAAATTTAATCTCTTATCTATATTATATATTGATATATTTAGTGAAATTATAAATTATGATGGGTGGGTCTGATATAGACCAAAAATAATTTGTTTTATGATATATTCTATAGATATATTGTGATGGAATTAAATATTCATGTAATTTTATTATGGTTTTATGATATTGGAAATTTTAGTTATATTATTCCATATTGGGTATCGTTGGTATTAAAAACATAATTTATATCACTAAATGTGATCAATGTGATAAACATTTAATTTTTCAAGAAACATCTATGACTATTTTATTACCATTATGATTTTTCTGGATTGTGTTTCATAGAATTCATTGATAAAAGTTGTCTATCTCTTATGTAAATATATGTTTATATTATCTCAATTTCATTTACATATATGAAATTCATTTCCATGTGCCTTGTCATTTTTCAATTTTTTAATGGATGTTATTTATTTTTTGGCTACTTATAAAGATTTGTTTTCTCACCAAATGATCTTTGATGATTATAAGTGTGCTTATAGGTGATTATGAAAAACATTATGTATTATTGTTACAATTACATGAATTTGGAAATTTTGAAGTCATTTTTATGATTTATAGAGTTATTTTTCGTTGAAAATATTACATAATTTTGAAAATATGGCTTTTTTATAGATTATTTTTCAAAATAACTAAAACTATATTCATAAAAGGAATTTTTTATTCAATTAATTATATATTTTATATAAATTATTCAGTTATTTAAACATAATGTTGGGGTAATTAAAATTTAATTTGAATAACGTTTTAGATATAATTAGAGGATAAGTTTTTAGTATGGAAATAATTGATTGATTTTTTGATTATAATGCTACTTCATAGGGGACAAAACATTAATTTCTATATCTGATATAAAGAAATATGGTTTCATTATTTTAATCATTTCCATGTTTAATAATGTAAAATATTTCTCTATAAGATTTGTATTATAGTTGAAAAAGGGAAATGAAATAGAAAACAAAAACAGGACAATATAGTTACAAATATAGAACCAAAAATGGTTATTTTCTAATATTATAAATTTATTATTGTGTTAACTAAATTAAAATATTCCATAATTTGTGGTACTAAATTAATGGAGAAGCAAAATTATCCATAAAAATATATAAATAGTATATATTTTCACCTAAAAACATCCTCTATTAATTTGTGGAACCATAAAATAAGTGATAGATAATGGATGAATTAATGATTTAGACACGTTGTATTTAGTTTTGAGTTATACAGAGTATCAAATGGTATCTCTTAATATTTATCATTTGGGAGGGACATTAGATAAGTGTTGGTCATTTATTCAGTATACTAAGGGGGGAAATCATATAAACACCATTGTATAGATAATATATAATGATATATTACATGATTTTTTTCATATAGTGCTTTAATATATATTTTCAACAATATTTCAAGAAATTTTAATAAATGGAAGATGACTCAATTGGAAGATATATTGAAAATTATACATGATTAGTTATTTCTTAACATAACTTACTCCTGAATAATTAATATTTTATTGAAATATTTAATAGAAATTAAAATCTATGTTTATGAAGGGAATTTGTAACTTGTAAATTATTATGCAATTAAGAAATTTTTTATTATGAATAAAGGAGATGATTGATTTCGTAGACTCATCTAAAACACTATATAATTTTTAAATTAATTTTTTATATTTAAATTCATATTTTTTAAGGATAAAACCGATTGTTAAGAGAGAGAAATTTTTCAATCCCTAAATTCATATTAAAATAATAGTATTCTTTCTAACGGAGTATAGTAGTTGTTACAACTATGGAATAATTGGATAAATTACTCATGATTGTAAATAAAATGGAAATAATTTCAAAAAATTTTGAGAAATTTTTAATGAAATACTTATCATGGCTGAAATAATCAAGTGAATATATTCTATTTTAATGAAATATGGAATTATCGAGGCGATTTACTAAGAGGATGAATTAAGAGGATATTTAAAATAATGTATGAATAATTTTTTATCAATTTCATATGCTTATAAATATTAATATGATAAAATTGAAATTGATAAAAAGGATATGAATTATTTTAATAACATTTTACCTTTTATTGAAATTCAAAGAAAGATTAGACTATGGTTCATGCCTCATTAGGAATAATTCATTGTTCTGATTGTTGGATGATATTATTAATAAATATGATTGAAAAACAGACAAAATATTTTGGGAAATATGTTATATGATCCAAATTTTAATATAAATAGGTTTTATTATTAATAATGGGGATTTATTTCTACTTATAATATAGGGAGATTATAAATTGTGAGGATCAAACATTATTAGAGATAATGTAATAAAGAATCATTCAACACATTTTTTCATTTTATTTTTTTCTATTATACATGTTTCTAAAAATTATAAAAATATTTTAATTATAAAATAATATAAGCAAATATAAATAATCTAATATAAATATAAATTCCATGGATGAGTACAATCCATATGTCCAATACATATAATGTAGGAAAATAAAAACAACAATAATAATGAACTACATGGTGGAAATATGCGCATTGTGATCCATATGAAAATGATACCACTGAAGATAAAAAAAGTGTACGGAAAATCAATTTTAATATGGTTGAAAATTTAATGATGAAATTAATTATTATAAGGAGTGAATAGTTATACAGAAAAAATATGATATTTATTATAGATGTTTTTGATACAATAAATTATATATAAAGTTTATTATTTTGATATTCATGAAAATAAAATGATAATATATGATTTGGGAATTTGAATAAATATGTATTATGTTTAATTAATGTTAAGGTTATGAGTTGATATTTATATTACAAAAAATAATTGCAATACATACATATATATATATATATTATAATTCAATTACTCAAAAGAGATCCTATGATAAATAATATTCTTCTGATATATATAAAATTAATATGTTTAATTTGTCTTCTAAAAACACATTTATTTAATATGAAAATATATGTATATAAAATATTTTCTTATATATACTTTATAATTGGATTATAAATATCATTGATATGTTATAAAATGATAATAATATTAATTATAAAAAAAAATTGATATTCATTTTCTATGACAGTCATTGAAATAATTTTATCATAGTATTAAACATGAATATGTGTATTAAAATAAATTACTTCTCATTTTTTAAATTTTTTTCCATATATTTTATTTTTTATTTAAATGTTATATTTTTAAATTTTACAAAACAAATGTGGTAATTTGTGTTTTGGTTCAAGTGTTACAGAATTAATTATGGGTAAATTTTTATGATTTTATGAACAAGTTTTTTTTTGTGATTAGTAAATAATATTGTAACACCCTGAAATTATAAATCATAACTATTTATTAAATATAGTGTATGAAACAGAAAACCAATCACATAAGGCAACGTAATATCATGAAACATTACTATATATTTATTATTTTAAATAAATTAAACATATGACTTTCCTTTTAAAGGCGCACATATTTTAAATATTAATTTTGACATATTTTGGAATTTTATTTTATAATGTATCCATCATTTTTACATTCACAATTTCAAAATTAGCTTTTGTTGGATTTTTTGTATTTTTCTAAGAAACATCATTTTTTGATGAATAGTGAAAAGTAATGCAATTTTTAAAAAAACTTCTTTTTGGATTGAAAATTTATTTCTTTTAAATTGTATTTTAAAATGAGGAAGTGGGGACTACCGCCCCATCAATGAAATATAATTCATTCACAAAATATGTAAAATGTATAAATGGTGATTATAATATAGCATATGATACATTAAAAACATCTATATTATATTTCTGACATAATTACCTTTATATATATATATACCATTTTCATTATTACCCTTTCACACAATTAATTTTTGATAAAGTAATCTATGGATGTAGGGACTACTGCCTAATCGACATGATGTAATTCCTTTTTCATCACAAAAGTTATCTAAATAAGTATGTATTATTCGCTAATAAGTTATTTATATTATAATTATCATTCTGAAAATTCATGATGTTACTTGCCTCCTTTTCATAATAATCACTGAAAAAATGGATCAATACTCATGCATACACAATACATAGCATCTCCATGATTGTGACGTTGATTCATTTTTTATATCCATCTTTCATGAATGATTTAAATCTTATAATTGATGTTTATATAATATAATTAATTCATGATTATTAGTTTGGGGAATTATATAATGACTCATTTGACCATAGTTGACCTACTCATGTTTTTTTAAAACATGAACCAAATTTGGTCAAAGCACCCAAAGTGAACATAATTGTTTATGTAGTTGTATAAAAAATGGAAATTTGTTAAATGAATGTAATTATAAACAATAAAAAAAGTTCTTAAGAAATTATAAAATTATCATAAGTTTATTATGCATGATTTTAATGGTCTTTCACATGAAAGGAAGCAAAAGGTTAAGGATTGTTGTCTCACTTTTCATTCCATGAGGCATACATAATTGTTACACTTCAAATTTCAATTATATGGTGTACATACTTCAACATTGACATTTAATATAATGAATTATTTTTTCTCCAATTTATTTAGAATCTTAAATTCGTGATTATTAATTTTGGTTCATTTTATTCATGTGTTTGGAATATCCTATAAATTTTTACATACGTGAGATAAATGTCAAATTCCCAACTTATATATTTTCTGTGATTTATCTACTACCTGTATTTTTCTATATTTTCATTAATTATACAACCTTAAAAAAATTTAAGGCTTTTATTTAATATAATTCCTTCATTTTGTTTATTATTTAAATTGTTTCAAGGTGGTATGGGACACATTGGAATGTTTAATGATTATATTACTCATCTATCTCTTTAATGATCATTCAATGGAATTTCCATTTGTGAAAATTATATAACCATTGATCAATAAAAATATTCACTTTCTTTTAGTTATTTATGTTCATTTTCATTATTAATATAAATATTGTATTCATTGGAACATAAAATATTTTATAAAACGTTTCTTATAAAACTTACCTTCATTTTTATCTTCAGTTGGAGAATATATTTTTATTTAAATACCATATTTTATTATAATATTTTTCAAAATTGTTATAATTTTTTTTGGTAAATAACTTTTTACCTCGCTTTTTGTTTAAGGAATGTTATTAAATAAATGTTCTTGTTGTTTTCTGAATGAGGAATCTTCTAAGTTTTTTTCATACAAATGTAAAATTATTTTAACCTCATATGACTTGTACATATTTTTCATCAATAATTAATGGGAATCTTCATTTTTAGGGTGAAAATGTTCATTTTAAAACAAAATATTTTAAAATTTATTTTCAATGAAAAATATTTGTATAATGGTTTTATAAATAAATGGATATTTTCCTCATGAATATTTTTAGAGGTTATTATTTTATTTCATAAAAAACTATATCCCTCTATTTTTAATCTCCATAGATTTGGTGGTTTTAATAACATACTCATTATTCCTCTAGATGGTTTATGATTGAATTGAACATGGATATTATTCACATTCACTTGATTGATTTATTTTTAGTCTCCTTGAAATATCAAATTACATATGATCATTGATCATTGAATTTATCCTAATTATCCATATAATTTATCAGGGATATTACCATTTCATAAACAATATTACATTATAAATACGGTGTTTAAAAAGAGAATTATTCATAAATCCATATTTATAACTGTATACGGTTAATGATAAGGAATATTAGTAATTTTCATTATATAAAATGAGGAGTGTTTTGGACTGGCAATGAAGGGTGGATCCTAGACATTATATACCTCCTCGATAGATCACAAGGTTCTCAAGATACAAATAGTATCACAAATTCATTTTTACCCATATGTTGAAAACGACTTTTGATGGGACTAAATTGTATTAATTTTTCATGTGACTCAGAAATGACATTCAACAATTTATGAATTTCCCTCATACTATTTTCAGTTATTATTCATCAATAAGAAATTTCATAGACATGTCTATTAATATATATCATTTTTATATTATTAATTATGTGTCATGTTTTGTAAATTAATTAGCATTCCATATTGACTATTATCATTGATTTTTTATTTTTTTAATTTTTTTCCATTAATAATCATTTAAGAACACCATTACTATATTTTGATTCCCTAGGATACCCTGAAAAAAATAATGAAATATTTTCAAAATATGGATTATAGTTATCATCATGTCTATAAATATAAAATGACAAAAAAAATGTCATTATTAGTGTATTTATTTGTATTATAATATTCATTTATATATCTAGTTTACCAATAACGACTAAACTGATTTGTCAATTGGGACTTTATTCCTTCTAATTATTATATTGTAACTGATATTAGACACTATCTTAGGGTATTCTAGGGTCGGGACACTACCGTTGGTGTCAAAGGAAGTTTAGTAGAAAGCATTTGAACTAGACTAATGAAAAAATATGATATCAAAAATAAACCTATTGTATATTTTTAGGATAAGTATATAATAACACCCTAGAGTTTTGGTAACATATATATTCTGTAGGGCATAAATGAAATACATCCCAACCTCTATTCTATAAGTGTACATGCTTCAGGAACAAATGTACATATGAGTAACAAAATTAGATAATGTGTTCCATGCCTCACTCAACTGAAATTGGCATATAACAATGGGATTTACTAGAAACCTGGTTTGACACTCTCGAGGGATATGCAACTGATAATCCACATTTTATTTAAAAACCATTGTAAAGAATTTTAATAGTCAATGAAAATGAAAATACTAGATTGAAAAAATGTTTTTCGATTAGAATTGAGGTGTCATGATATGAAAATACTAATAATGATGTTGTGGATAAAATCTAGGCCATGTAAAGATAAATGTAAAAATAACTTGATGAAATATTATTGATGTGAGGTTTTATTGAAAACCATAGTTAAAAATAAATTTAGTGAAAAACCCAATTTTAGTGATGTGTATTAGATTTATTTTAAAAATTATATTAATTTGGTTTCCAAGATGGACTAACTATATGCCAGGTGACAGACAATAAAATATGAAAAGGCTACAATTTGTGGACCCATAACCAATAAATGATAAGGGTTTAGTGCATACCACTACCCTGCAAAATTTCTTGTTTAAATTTTCATTTTTTTGAGTTAAACAATTTAACAAAAAAATATTAATGAATAACCATAATTAAATCTTTATGGTGAGAGATTTATATATTAAACATATTGGTTTTTTATGATATTAAGATACAAAAAGTTGTAAATATCACACTTTTATAATCATTAATATCATTTTTATTTTTATTTTATTAGTTCAATAATATAAAATATTCATTATTAGTAATTAATTTCTTAGAGCAAGGGGATGAATTATATTTTAATCAAATCACAACCAAAAGGTATGATAGATCATATTAAATTTAAACGCACCATGTTAGAATATTTCATACATTTATAGTCAGTAAAATAGTTTACCAAAAATATTAAAATGAATTAGAAATAAATTACTGACCAAATACCTTAATTTATGTTGAACCGATGGACTCTAAAATAATGACAGATTTATGGATTTGAGGGCATCAACTTTTTATTGATTGTTCAATAGTTTCTGATTGATGACCTCTTTCACTCCCTATAAATATTTACAATTTTCCCCCATGTAAATATATCAACATTCAAAAAATGTTCTTCTACATAGAGACCTACTTACATTATATTTAATTTTACTTTTGGAAATTCTATTCTCTCTTTTATAGAGGATGAATTATGAACCCTTCTCATGATGTGGGATACAAAAAATAAGTAGAATAAATAAAATATCACCATAATTGAGTTTAAATATATGGTTAAAATTTTAATTAAGGTGAGGATAATGTAATTCCATGATGTTTCATTATACAACATTATATTCATTGGTGTGTATGACATGTAACATGAAACACATATGGGAATATAATATCTCAAGACTCTACTATATATTTACTATTTTAAATAAATTAAATAAATTATATTGCATGTAATTCATGAGACACCTTGTGATATTGTGTAACATAAAAGAGTAAAATTAACAAGACATCTTTTGTTACATGCGAGAAAGACCGTCCTCAAAATATGTAATTACACACAAGGTAGAGTTTCAACCAAAAATAATGTATTATATTATTATTTAACATAAAATGATATAAACTTGTTTTTAAGTGAGAGGTTATGAATAGTATTTACTATGTTATGATAATTTTTTATTTATATATATAAAGTGAATTAATTGGATTCCAATGAATTATAAATTAAAATAAGAACCAATTAGATATAAAAAACATGTTTATTTTTATGCCTCCAAAAAGAGTTTTTCATTTATAAACATAACTAATTACAATTAGTGAATGATTTTAATGAAACATATATTTTATAAAATCAATAAAATATTTTCTATATTTATCAATTAGGTTTTAAATTTTTAAGATACAGACAAACCCTATTCCACACCAAAAACACTATATTTTTATAAAGTCAATTTTACAGCCTTTTATTAGTGGACATATTTTAAATTTGAATTTTTAAAAAATTATGAATTTAATATAATATCATAAAAATAATTTCTAAATTAATTATATTTATATTAACATAGGGTAAATTTTTTTTATTTTCTGAAAAAACATTATTTTTTGATGAATAGGGAAAAATATTGCATTTTATTTAAAATCAGTCTTCTCATTTAAGAAAATTATTTATGATTAATTCTTTTTTAATTTTGTTATCAAGTAATATTAGATCAATAATAAATATATTAATTAAATTTAGTTAATTAGATTCAATTTCAATTAATAAATAAATATAAAAACATAACAATATTTTGAACAATTTTCTTCTGAAACCAGTTAATTTGTCTGTCTTCGATATTTGCATTAATATAAATTTTGACACTTATTTTAATTGAATTAAAATAAATGGAAATAAATCATTTTAATTAGTATTATATTTTGATTCTAATAAGAAAATATTAATTTTCAAGCAAAATTATTAGTGAATGTGTTTAAAATTAATTAGAGTAATTATTGTGTAATTAGTATTAAAATGTATTGAACCTTATATTTAAGGGCATAAATAACTTATCCACTTTCCCAAAAACCATTTCGTTTCCATATTTCAATAATAATCCTTAAATTATTGAGTTTTTATTATTTTTTTTACTTTTACGTAGGTAATAAGATGTTTATACCTAATTTATATTCAAAAATTCCATGTGAGTCCCTTTCCTTTCTTCTAAAAGGACACCACCTCTCCGAATTCACTATAATACTCCTAAATCATATATTATTCTAGAGTATTCTCAAATAGTCTCCCTAAATTGCTCCCTTATACCTATAATCTTCTATTTGGCATGATATACTTCCAAGGAATCCTTTTCATATAAACCAAAAGAAGATACCCAATATAAGGTAACATCTTCTCTTAAGATTTTTAGTTTCATTTCCTTTATTCAATCCTTATAATATTTTTATTCTATGATTACATGAAAAAACAATATTATCAGTACAAATGGATGTTATTGTGTTAATATTTCCTTTTAAAATAATAAGAACCTCAATATAATGGGTAACGAACATACTATTTTTGTGTATGGTGAACTACTACATCACGATATGATAATTGATCATTTTTTCATTACAAAATTTAATATTTGGACATTATAATTGAAACACTACAGAAATATTTTATATATGATATTTATTATCTCTTTAATATTGTTTAAATGTTTTAATAAACCTATTTTATATTTTCTATCTTCATTAAATGTTATAATTTCATTTGAGGATGTGTGGACTTCCAACCACTGATTATGGTGTGATTCATTAACCTGAACCATGGAATGTTTAAATGATAGATAAATTTAAAAAAATGATACTTAAAAAATATGATATTAAGGACATAATTAAATTTTTCAAAATATATATTTACAATTATTTTAATTACCCTTTCACACCCATAAAATGATATACCGCCATTCGTGGACGTATGGACTACCACCTTTTGGCATGATGTGATTCATTTTAAATCACTAGAATAATATATATAAGTATTTAATATTAAATAACATCATATTTATGATATAATTTCTATCATGTAAATACAAGCTTGTACTTACATCCTTTCACTAACGATCATTGAAAAATGTGGCCATTACTCAGTTATATGCACGACCTACTATCTCCATTGTTTCAATATTGATTAAGTTTTCATAACCATCATTATGGAATGGTATTAAAAGTATAACTAATATTTACAATTTATAATTATATAATGGTTATTATTCTAGATAATATTTGACCATATTTTACCTTAACATTTTTTATTTATAATATGAACCAAAGTTTTTCAAAACAACCAACATAAACTTATCTATTTATATATTGGTAAAAATAAAGTAATATGTTAAATAAATTTAATTATAACCATGAAAAAAGATATTATTAAAGTATAAAATTAATATAATTTTATTATACAATAGTTTAAAGGACGTTCATACAAATGGAATCACATGGTTAGGGACACTTTTCTTGCTTTTTATTCCGCATGTAATAGTTAATAGTTGTCCAAATAATTTGTTATCTATAGTGTACATTCTATCACATTGATATGTAAAATAATGAATTATTTTGTCTTCATGGTGTATATATTTTTCAAATGTTGATTATCACTTTTGAGTATTTCTATTATTATGTATGGGATTCTTCCCTATCTTTTTACATCATTGAGATAAATGATATGTTCATCACTTATATATTTTGTGTGTTGTTTATTCTACATATATTATTATACTTTATCATTAATCCTCTTACATTAATGGTATTTAATTCATTCATTAATTATAATTATTTCAAGAGGCTTATGATTTAAATTTGTTCATGGTGGTATGGGATACATTAGAAAACTTAATGATTATTTTCAAAAACTATTGTTTAATGATATTTCAATGGAATTTACATTAGAATAAATTATATAATAATTATTTAGTAAAACCATTCTTTCATATGTGGTTATTTTTAAAAAATTTCGATTATAGTTTCGATCATAAATTCTTTGGTACTAAAATTTTTTTCCAAATTGTTTTCCAAAAAACCCAAAATTATTTCTCTTTTGTCGAAGAACCTATTTTCTTTTAAGAACCGTGTTTTATTATAATGTTTTTCCAAAATGTTTTTCCAAAATGTTTTCAAAACTATTTGGAAAATAAAACATTAACCCCTTTTTGAATTTTTTTTTCAAATTAATATTCTTGTTTTATTCATAACGAGTCATTTTCTAAACATTTTTCATATAAATAGAATATTATTTTTTACCATGTATGACTTGTATGGATATATATTCCGTCAATTCAATGAAACAATATTTTCATGTTTAAAATGTTTATTTTTACAAAAAATATTTTCACAATTTATATTCAAATACAAATATATTTAATTTTTTTTCAAAATAATATAATATTTACCTCTAGAATATTTTAAAATTTTATTATTATATTTCATCATTAATAAAAAAACTCTGTTTTTTACTCCACATATAATCTGTTGTATTGATACCATTCAAAATTATTCCTCTGGATTTTCTATGATGGTTTTTTTCAAGGATAGTACCCACATTCACTTGCTTGATTTACTTTATTTTCCCCCTGAAATATCCTATTCATTTGATCATTGAGAATTGAATTTTTCTTAATTATCAATACCATTTATCATTGATATTACTATTTCCAAAATAGAATACCATTTTATATATGGTGTTAAAATGGGGACATATTGATAAATATATTTTTATCTTTCAATAGGTTTAATTGATAAGGCATATTAGTTATTGTGATTATTCAATATAAGGAATGTTTTTGATAAGAATACGATGGGATGGGGACCAGAAAGTATATAGGTCCTAAAATAGATTAGAGGTTCTCAAGAGATAAATAGTTATTCCAATTGGATTATACCATTTGTTTTAAAACATGTTCATTAAGGTCATTATACACTACTAGAAATAAGCCCATTTGTGATGGGTCAGTTGCGACGGGATCCCGTCGCAACAGCCTATTTGCGACGGGGGTCCGTCGCAAATGACCTGTTGTGGTAAATGGCGTCGCAACTAACACTATTTGCGACAGGTTCGTCGCTAAAAATATTATTTGCGACGGTAATATGTCCCGTCGCAATTATTAATCGATATATATATTAAAAACTTTAAATAACACTTTTTTGACGGGCCCGTCGCAACTATTATTTGCGATGGGCCATGAATACCGTCACGAAAGAGTTAAATTGTTTTTCAAAAAAAATAGTAATTGCGACGGGCCCGTCGCAATAGGAAAATTAAAAAAATTTAATTGTGATGAGATATCGTCCCATCGCAATTACCTATTGCGACTGGATGATTATCCCGTCGCAAATATGTATGAAAAAATAAAAAATAATTAAATTATTAATAATAAAATTTTAATTAATATTATAATAGTAATAATACAATTATAATTAATTCAAATATTATAATAGTAATAATACCTTTCCTGGTGTATCCAAAACTGTATGAAACAAATTATCAAAACAGATCTTCTCAATATGGGTGACATCCAACATGTGGCGGACCAGCAAATCAGACCAATATGGAAAATCCCAAAATATGCTACGTTTTAGCCAAATGTGTTCTTTCCCAAAACCAGAAATTTTCTGCTGGTTTATTATGGGTCCAAATGTGATGGGAGGTAATGAATATACAACTGATTTTAACTCCGCACCTGATAGAATTTTTTGAGTTCCATCCCTTTCAACTATGCATTTTCTAAAATGAGATATGTTTCTGTGAAAAGGATGATCATCTGGAAGAAATCTGTGATGACAGTCAAAATTGCAAGGTTTTTTTTCCATGGACAAGAATAAATGCCTTGTTCTCTCCCATACAGTAAGGACATGATTTCAGCCCATTTGTACTCCAGCCAGATAACATGCCATAATCCTGGAAGTCACTGATTTTCCGCATCAATGCTTCTCTTATTATGAAATTATGTTTCGTAGTAACATCATAAGTACTGACACCAGTACTCCACAATATATTTAATTCATCAATCAGTGGTTTCAAATAAACATCAATATTCTTCTTCAGATGTCCTGAGATTAGTAAGGTCAAAAAGATAAAGGGTTCCTTCATCAACATCCATGGAGGTAAATTATACGGAGTTAAAAAGACATGCCAACATGAATACTGACTACCATAATATCCGAATGGACATAATCCATCAGTGGAAAGACCCAGTCACACATTTCGGGCTTCTAATGCAAAGGATGGATGCACTCTGTCAAAATTTTTCCATGAATCACCATCGGCTGGATGATTCAACCTTTTACAGGTTGAAATATTCATTTTGTGCCATGACATCATTGTCGTTTTATTCTTAGACATGAATAAACGCTGAAGTCAGGATGTAAGAGGAAAATATCTCAACTATTTTACAGGAATCAAGCCAGACTTTCCATGTTGAGCTTCTTTATACCTTGATTTCCCACAAGTGGGACACCTATCCAACGACTCATTTTCCCCAGAATATAAAATGAAATCATTTGAACATGCATGAATTGTCTGAAAACTGAGTCCTAAATTCTGAACCAGCCTCTTACTCTCATAGTAATTTGTAGGTAAAACATTTCCTTCGGGTAACAGTGTTTTAACCAAAGAAAATATTTGATCAAAACACGTGTTTGAAATTCCATTATCTGATTTGATAGCCATAAATTTGGCAACAGTTTCTAATTTTCTTATCTTTCAACCAGGATATAACGCATCCTCAATAGACCTCAACAACTCATAAAATTCAGAGTGTGCCAACTCAGGAGTTGAATCAATGTCATCTTGAGTTTCTGAATGTTGAATAGAGGGGCCTACAA
Source organism: Viscum album (assembly GCA_963277665.1). NCBI lineage: Eukaryota > Viridiplantae > Streptophyta > Magnoliopsida > Santalales > Viscaceae > Viscum > Viscum album. The sequence goes on from OY728123.1 coordinate 44,135,497, forward strand.
CATCATGTACTAAATTTTGAAACTAGGATGGATCCGGAATCAAGATAGTATCACCTTCTATAGAACTGCGTTCACCATGTTGATACCAAAAAACATAATCCGGTTGAAAACCAAAACACAAGAGATGTCCCCCAACTTTTTCAAACGTGTCAAATGTTCTCAGTGCACATTTTTTACAAGGACATTTTATTTTGCCTTCTGAAACAAATTCTGGATTTGATACTGCAAATTCTAAAAAAGTCTCCACACCCTCTATATATACTGGATTTAAACCAGAACCATTTGGATTTCTATGTTGATTTATCCATATGCGGTCATCTATTAAAGATTATTGATGACCTCTTTGTTCCATATTTTTCTATAAAATATAAAAGCAATATTGGTTTTGAATAATTTGATAGAAAAACACTCAAGCAAGGATAATTATAGTGTTTACATCAGACATGACTGACGGAAACTTTTTATTGGGATAAACCTAAAAATTGACCCTTTATGAATTGAACATGTTAAGAATAAAGAAAAACCTGTTACAAATATTGATAATATTAATTTTTTATAAACTTTTTTATTATTTTAATAGTACTAATATTATTTTTTCATAAATATTTATTATATAATAATAACATTATTACATTATTAGTATTTTTTATTACTAATATTAAAATAATATAATTTTTTATATTATGTTACAATTCTCCTCTCATCTATGTGTTTAACATTCTGTCTCCACATGTAATATTTGCATTCAATTTCACCTCTCTATGGGTGAGTAGGTTGATAATTTTGAAAAAGAATGCAAATATTACATGTGGAGACAGAAGTTTTTTTTAAACCAATACAGAGATGAAACGATAATTGAGAAAGATAATGATCACGCTAGTTTTTTCCAATTAGCTAATTGTTACTTATTATTGGTAATTATTGGTAATTATTATTAATTATTGGTAATTATTCCAAATTATTGTTAATTATTCCTAATTATTGGTAATTATTCCTATTATTTGTAATTATTGGTAATTATTGGTAATTATTCCTAATTATTGGTAATTATTAATAATTATTGGTAATTATTGGTAATTAATGGTAATTATTGGTAATTACTGGTAATTATTGGTAATTATTGGTAATTATTGGTAATTATTTGTAATTATTGGTAATTATTGCTAATTATTGGTAATTATTGCTAATTATTGGTAATTATTGGTAATTATTGCTAATTATTGGTAATTATTCCTAATTATTGGTAATTATTCCAAATTGTTGGTAATTATTCCTAATTATTGGTATGTATTCCTAATTATTGGTATGTATTCATAATTATTGGTAATTATTGGTAATTATTGGTAATTATTGGTAATTATTGGTAATTATTCCAAATTATTCCAAATTATTGGTAATTATTGATATTATTGGTAATTATTTCTAATTATTGGTAATTATTCCTAATTATTGGTAATTATTCCTAATTATTTGTAATTATTGGTAATTATTGGTAATTATTGGTAATTATTGGTAAATATTGGTAATTATTGATAATTATTACTAATTATTGGTAATTATTATTAATTATTCCTAATTATTGTTAATTATTGGTAATTATTAGAAATTGTTGATAATTATTTGTAATTATTCCTAATTATTGTTAATTATTCCTAATTATTGGTAATTATTTATAATTATTACTAATTATTGGTAATTATTACTAATTATTTGTAATTACTGGTAATTATTCCGAATTATTTTTAATTATTGGTAATTATTGGTAATTATTGGTAATTATTCCTAATTATTGGTAATTATTGATAATTATTGGTAATTATTGGTAATTATTTGTAATTATTGGTAATTATTGATAATTATTGTTAATTATTGGTAATTATTCCTAATTGTTGGTAATTATTCCTATTTATTGGTAATTATTCCTAATTATTGGTAATTATTCTTAATTATTGGTAATTTTTCCTAATTATTGGTAATATTTCCTGATTATTGGTAATTATTCCTAATTATTGGTAATTATTACTAATTATTGGTAATTATTGGTAATTATTTGTAATTATTGGTAATTATTGGTAATTATTGGTAATTATTGGTAATTAATGGTAATTATTGGTAATTATTGGTAATTATTGGTAATTAGTGGTAATTATTCCTAATTATTGGTAATTATTCCTAATTATTGGTAATTATTCCTAATTATTGGTAATTATTCCTAATTATTGTTAATTATTGTTAATTATTCCTAATTATTGGTAATTATTCCTAATTATTGGTAATTATTGGTAATTGTTGGTAATTATTGGTAATTATTGGTAATTATTGGTAATTATTGGTAATTATTGGTAATTATTGGTAATTATTGGTAATTATTGGTAATTATTGGTAATTATTCCTAATTATTGGTAATTATTCCTAATTATTGGTAATTATTGGTAATTATTGGTAATTATTATTAATTATTGGTAACTATTATTAATTATTGGTAATTCTTATTAATTATTGGTAACTATTCCTGATTATTGGTAATTATTCCTGATTATTGGTAATTATTCCTGATTATTCGTAATTATTCCTAATTATTGGTAATTATTGGTAATTATTATTAATTATTGGTAATTATTCCTAATTTTTGGTAATTATTCCTAATTATTGGCAATTATTCCTAATTATTGGTAATTATTCCTAATTATTGGTAAATACTGACAATTATTGGCAATTATTGGTAAATATTGGTAATTATTGGCTATTATCAGAAAATATTGACAATTATTGGCAATTATTGGCAATTATTGGTAAATATTGGTAAATATTGGTAATTATTGGAAAATATTGACAATTATTGGCAATTATTGGTAAATATTGGTAAATATTGGTAATTATTGATAATTATTACTAATTATCACTAATTATCACTAATTATCACTAATTATTGTTAATTATTACTAATTATTGGTAATTATTGGCAATTATTGTTAATTATTGTTAATTATTGTTAATTATTATTAATTATTACTAATTTTTATTAATTCATGTTACTTATTACTAATTATTGTTAATTTTTTCTAATTATTACTATTTTTTGAATTATTCCATTTATTACAAATTATATGCATTAATTACTAATTACATTCATTAACTACAAATTACATTCATTAACTACTAATTACATTCATTAACTACTAATTACATTCATTAACTACTAATTACATTCATTAACTACTAATTACATTCATTAACTTCTAATTACATTCATTTACTACTAATTACATTCATTAACTACTAATTACTTTCATTTATTACTAATTACTATCTTTAATTAAAATTAAAGTTATTAATTACTAATTACATTCACTTAATTATTAAATATTGTTAATTACTAATACATAAATCTAACAAATCCAATTTAATACCTTAATACAACATAATTATATCTAATAAGAAATAATAAAAACTAATGTAAAAAATATAAAACAAAAACATTAAATAAATATTAAATTAAAATTCAGAAAAAAAACCTTAAACTGATTTTCGAGCTTTTGATTTGTTGTACTTGTAGGGTGATCCTCGCAACCTCCTTGAAACCGACTTGCAAAAAAAACTTCACTCAACACATATAAACTAGTAAAAAGTCGTACAGTTTTAGAAAACTTGTCAAGGCTGGCTGTATTTATAGGTTAGATTATTTGCGACGGGGTTTATTGCGACGGTATTCCCATCGCAATTGGTATTATTTGCGACGGGACCATCGCAAATAACCACGGCCGCATTTATTATGGGTGGCAATAAAAGGGATTATTTACGACTGGTCCCGTCGCAAATAACCCCTACCACCAGGTTATTAGCGACAGGAACCCTTTCTCGTCACTAATAACCTATTACTGCCGCCGGTTATTTGCGACGGGAAAGAGATACCGTCGCAAATATCTTTCGCGCGATTTGGTGCCCATTCGCGCGATTTGGCGCGCATTCGCGCGATTTGGCCCGCATTCGCCCCAAACCATTTACGACGGGTGAGAATATCCCATCGCAAATAACTCTTTATTTGCGACAGGGCATAATCCCCGTCGCAAATAACCCGTCGCTAATACCACTTTTTCCCGTAGTGATAGTAATATGTTTTCATGTGACAAAGAAATGAAACCCAGCTATTAATCAGTTCCCTCATACTAGTTTTAGTTATTATTCTCCCGTGCCATATTGTAGCTATATGCCTATAGATACATTTCATTTTTAGTTTATTTATTATGTGGAATATGTGATCATAAACATATGTTACCATATTGAAAATTCTCATTGATTAATTTTTTATATCGATTTATTTACCTATATATATAATTTAACTACACCTTCATTATTTTTCATATGCCCAAGAATCCAAGACATGTAATATAAATGATATTAATGGATATACAATATAGATTACAGTTATCTATAATGATGTTATTTTATAAAGAAGAAAAACAATATTATAATTATTGTATTCATTTTTAATATAATAATCATTTATATATCTTATTTTCCATTACAAGTAAATAGATCGGTCATTTAGGACTTGATTCCTTGTAATAAAGGCAATGTAATTGATAACAGACACCGGCTTTGGGAATTCTGGGGTTCGGTCACAACAGTCGATTTCAAAGAATGTTTAGTATTAACCTTGGGAAATAGATTTAAAAAAAACATAGGTTATAGAATATAATCACAATGCATAATTTTGGGATATATATATATGAACACCCTAATGTTTTGGTATTGTATAAATTATATGGGTCCTTCTATAAATACATCCACATATGGATACTCCAAGTGTATGTGGTTCTATCACAGATGTACCTAGGAGTAACAAATATGAAAATATGTGTCGGGCCGGACACGTGGTTACCTGGTACAAGACAATGGGCCTTACTACGAACTAGTTTCACACTGTTGGGTTTTATTCTTAAGATAATATATATTTTCATTAGAAACCAATATGAATATTTTTAATAGATAATGAAAATGAATATCCTAGTTTATATGTATGGTGATATATATTTTAAATAAATAATTATGATATTGAAATTCAATAAATGATATTATGGACAGACCCTAGACCATGGATGACTTAATTGGAAATAAATGTATCAACTATTTATTCTTTGAGGTTGTGTTGAAAACCATAGTTAAAATTATATTATGATCTTAACCTCATATAAATGATGTCTGTTAGAGTCATATTCGAAATTATATTACTTTTTTTAGTAATGGACAACATATAACTTGGTTGAAAAACAATCAAATGTGGAAATACCATCTGTCTTGAACCCATGACTGATGTATGATAAGGGTCTCATGCCAGCCACTAACCTACAAAATATCCACGTTAATTTATAATTGCTATTAGTAAAAAAATTACAATTTTTTATGATAAACAAGTCTTATCAATTTTGGGGATCAGAGATTAATATTTTATTAATATTGTTTTTTGAATATAGTAAGAGAATTATTGATAGACTTGTCAAATTTTTAAAGGCCTTTCTATCACATTATAGTTTCTTTTACTGGCTCAAGAGTAAAAAAATCCTTATTGGTAATTAATTTCAAGGAGTAAAGGAATGAATTAGAATTTTATTGAAGAAAAACCAAAAATTAGGATTGTACATATGAAATTAACACGTACCAAGTGAAAAAATTTCCTTATATTCTTGGTAAGTAAATGAATTTCCCCACCATATTAAAATGACATAAAAATAAAATATTTTCTGAATACCTTCATTTCCATCAAACTGACGGTCTCTTAAATCAATAAGCATTTATGGAATTCTGTGCCTTAGAACTCTATTAATCATTCACATAGTTTTGATTGATGTCACGACCCGACCCGTATCAGGGCTTGAGCTACAACTACCCGGAGCCTGCCTCCAACGCCAGGGGCTAACGACTAGCAGCGAAGGCACAAAAAACATAGAATGGCCTTTCCCTAAGAACGTGTACACACACACTCAGCCAACTCAATAAAAAAGTACAGAGGAAAAGAATGTAAGGTACTATATAGCGATAAAATTGTAATGAAACATATATTCATTGACCTATATATATTACAAGTACTAAAAAAGTAATGTTGAAAGGGAAAGGAAAAAATGAACACCCAACAAGAAAACTGCCACAACCCGACAATAGGTTAAAATGTAAAACTGCTGGAAGAGTCCCACTCCTAATTCCCAAGCATTGAGCACCGCATGAGGTCCGAGTACCATATATCTCAATGCTCCTATGATATCAAGACTAACCTGTGTGTCATCTACAAGGGAACACCAAATACAGGAAAACCCCGAGCAGGGGTGAGTATATGAATACTCTGTAGGATGCCCCGATGGCATAAGGGAGTAGCACGAGAGGTACTGAATAGGGGAGTAGTAAGAGAGAAGATGGTACAACAAGGGTGAACAGAAATAGTACAGCTCCACCAAATAGTATATATGCTCACTAAAGGAAACCCAAACGGGAGGGTAAGGGGATCCCCATCTCATAGCTCACACCATGTATAACTAAAAGAAAAAGAATTATGATGTTTAGTCTTCAAGATAAATCTTATTATTTGGTTGAGAAGTTCCACTTTTTAACCACGATGTAGTCATTATATTGCCGATCCACATAGGGTCATGTGTCACGGATACACACACGGTCATCTGTCGTCGATCGACAAAGGGTTGTAAGTCATCGATCCACATAGGGTCATATGTCGTCGATCCACATAGGGTTTTATGTCATTTATTCATGAAGGGCCACTCTAAGGCATGTCCTTCTTATGTCGCACTACTGGTTATCCACACAGGGTTATAAGTCCCCGATCCACATAGGGTCGTAAGTTCCTAATCCACGATGGGCCACTCTAAGGTTGGTCCTAATCTATTCACGCTATTTCTAATCCACACAGGGTCATAAGTATTTGATTTACATAGGAACATATGTTTCTGATCCATTGTGAGCTACTCGATGGTCAGACGACAAAGGGTCGCTCAGAT